>CM077018.1:54428077-56828077 GCA_039090855.1 Macrothele yani | reverse complement strand
TGCTTCTGGAATTTTGTAAGGCTATTGTAGTAATCTTTTCTGAGGAGGTCTGCTTTAATTTGGTCCTCTTTTTCTAAAGTGATGCAGATGCTTTCCAATTCAATTACCAATTTTTCTGGATTTATTTTTTCTTTGAATAGATTGAAATTACTTCCTTTATTTATCACTTGTAATAATTCTTGGCTAACTCCAGTAGCAGTGTTGTCCTTTACATGACTAAGAACTGCAGTTTTTTTGTTTTTACTGGAATAGTTTTTCTTCAAAAATTTCTCTTCTTTTAAGGTTCAGCTTTTTAACAAATTTCTTATTTTTGTTTCTTACTCCAATTTTTAGCCAGTCATCCAATTCTGCTTTTACTGTATCCCTTAAGATTCCAGAAATTTTCTTTTCATTTTCTACTTTTACTTTTTTATAATAAGCAACATTTTTATATTTTGCTTCAATACTTCTTTTTAACGTTTTTTGCTCTATTTTTCTTACGAAGTTGGCTGAAAGTAAATCTTTAAATGGTTTTCTAAGTCTAAATGAATTTGGAATAAAGTTATAATTACCTTGCAATTTTTCAGGAACTTGATTTGAGCTATGGATCTTACCATCTTCAATGTAGCATGTTGAACTTTCTAGGACAACACTGCTACTGGAGTTAGCCAAGAATTATTACAAGTGATAAATAAAGGAAGTAATTTCAATCTATCCAAAGAAAAAATAAATCCAGAAAAATTGGTAATTGAATTGGAAAGCATCTGCAGCACCTTAGAAAAAGAGGACCAAATTAAAGCAGACCTCCTCAGAAAAGATTACTACAATAGCCTTACAAAATTCCAGAAGCAAGTAAGGAAACCTCAAAAAAATTTGATAATAGTCAATTAAAAGCTCTTAAAGATTTCAGAAAAAATGAAAGTGTAGTTGCTGTGAAAACAGACAAAAGTAAGTTAATTACTATTATGGATAAGAAAGATTATCTAGAAAAGATGGAAGAACTAAAAAAACCTATGTATGAAGAAGTAAAAGAAAACCCACTACCAGATTTGATTAAAAAAAGTCTCTAAGCTTATTTCACTTCAAAAAAAGAAAACCCAGCTTCCAGAAAACTATAAACAATTCTCAAAATTACAGTTCAGATTACCTCAAATATATGGAATAGTCAAACTGCATAAAGAACACCAACCAATTAGACCAATAATAGACTCAAAAAACTCTCTTCTTTCAAATCTAAACTATTATTTAAAGTCACACCTTCAGAATCTTTTAAAAGAGCCACCTAACTTGATTAAAAACTCAATGCAGCTAAAAGAAAACTAGAACTTCTTCCTAAATTAGATTCTCCTATTATGGGTAGTTTAGATATAGTGTATGTATACTCACATTAATATAGATCAACTTATAGACTTTATAGCGGAAGACTTGGCAGACCTAATAGTTTTTCACAACAAGGAAAAAACATATTAGTAGGAATTTTTGAAATGCTTACTTTCTCTTTGCAGAGAGCAACTACTTTCAATTTGGGAAAACTTTTTCATTCAAAAATCGGGGCTAGCTATGGGCTCCCCACTCTTAGCTAACTATTATGTGGGAAAACTAGAAGAAAAGATACTAGTACAACCCACATACTTCTGCTTATGTAGCAGATACATGGATGACATCTTATTTATAATAGATAGCTCAGAAATTGTTCCAGAAAGATTTCTAGACTCATTCAATGAATTAGATGATTCCCTTAAATTCACTATTGAACTTCAAAAGAAAGAAGAATAAACTTCTTAGATATTGCTATCTATTATGAAGATGAAAAATTCCTCACTAGTTGGTATAAAAAACCAATGAATACTAAAAGACTACTGGATTTCAATTCCTATCATCCAGTTTCTATTAAGAAAAATGTAGCAAGTCAGTTTTTAGAAAAATTAATAAAATAGTTTCTACTGCAGATAAAAAGAAGCCCATAAAGAAGAGCTTAAAGTCATACTTGCAGAGAATAACTATCCTAAAGAAGAAATTGAGAAGCTTCTGAATTTTAATGGTACGAAGAACCCACAAAAGCAACAAGTAAAATTCACTAGAAAAAATTCTTATCACAAAGGTTTATTTGAGTCTTTAAAGAGAATTAGTAAGAAATACAATATTAGGCTAGCTCCAAGTTTAGAGAACAAAGTTAAAAAAATTTTCCCTAAAATAGTTCAAAGAGAAGAAGATATTTTAAAAATGCAAGGAGTAGTTTATGAAGTAAATTGTAGTTGTGGGACTATCTTACATAGGTGAAACAGGTCGCAGACTAGAAACTCGTATAGCTGAGCATAAAGCAGCTATAAAAAATTGCTCCAACAAGACTGGATTAGATAGGCATGTTAGAGAAACTGGGCACAGCATGGATTGGAATTCCCTTAAAGTAATCAGTTTCCAAAGTAATTTCCAAAAAAGAAAACTGAAAGAAGGAATAGAGATTGAGAAAAATCAAAATTCCATCATCAATGACTGCAAGGATTTTCCCTGCCTAACATCTGGCAGGATTTGTTGAAAAATAACCTAAACCGTCAAGGTTAACCGTAACCGTCAAGGTTAACCGTAACAGTCAAGGTAAACCGTAACCGTGATAGTGGCAAGTAAAAAGTGACAACAACAAGACAGCCTGAAGAAGAGTTTTCTCCGAAAATTTGCTATTAATGAAAAAATTTCCTAGTAAAATACCCATAAAAGTTGCTTTAGATTAGTATATCACATGTTGCCACAATATTTTATTTTGACACACAAATGGAACTGTGGAAAAAACAGACATTACTTATTCCTCAACCCAATAAATACTGACTAAATATGCATAGGCTGTTGTGCTTACATGAGAAATTTATCTTTTAGCTCTATTAGGACAGAGCTGATTTTGGCATTTATTTTATTTTAATATTTGGTGAAACCGTCACGTGTTCTCTTCTTTATAAATGTAATTACCTTTATTAGCAAAATTTTAAATTTGACTGTTTATGGCAAATAGAGCCTTGACACCTAATTGAAACCAAAACCACTGAAAAGTCTTGCACGCTGCCCCGGTGGTAAGGCATGGGTGTTCTTTTTAATTCGGTTGACATTAAATGCTCGTAAATACTGTTTCACACGTTATGCAAGTTCAGCTATCGGGAGATTGCAAAAGGACGTTAACGTAGTATTGGCAGTTGAAGTCAAGTATATTAATAATAAGTATCTATACTTACAATATTCATAGTGGTTGTCGGGGCTTCATATATGCGTCATCTAAGAATGTGAATTCTTTCAATTGTGAAGTTAAAATTCATGATATTGTAAAATCTGCACCAGATAAAATTAAACAAGATGAATTTTTACAATGCAAAAAAATCCTTTAACATCGATGAAAACTGAATTAAAACCTTGTTGAATTTTTTAAAAACGAACTACTATCCTGAAGAGGAGACAATCTTGACCGCGAAGCACCCTGACACATAATGAAAACCAAAGATGAATTATACTTTTGCCAAAACCTCAAAAATAAACAATCTTGAAAAAGAAAATACAAACATACAAATCTCCCGAATGCGAAGCACCAAAATAGTTTTTGCTAACATTTATAGCCATCATCAGTTGTAGGTGCACGGACATTAGGATCACCGCACTCACTCGCTCAGGTATGCAGCTTAACCCCAATGTATGTTCAGCCCTGTCGTGTAGATATTTGCGCATCATGATTTGGGTTCAACTGCACATATCAATGGTGTCGCCATCTGTAGTCAAACAAAAATATACTAGTAGCTTTTACGTAGAAATATTCAACTGTATTTTTAAGTACTATTTGATATCACATGTTTTTTTGTTAATGTTTTTCCTCTTGAAATGTTTTCTCTCCTGTTCAATAAGGTACCTCCATGCAAACTGAAGCTCTACTGGACTATTAACGTTACAGTTGTATCTTTTGGTTTTCTCAATGACTACAGCCTCAGAGGTTAGAATCTGGGCATGTGATGTTAGAATTTTTGTGTTAGTCCAATCAGGAGTTACATGATTTTTGATACAATGTTGTATTAATGAAGTTTTTTCATCTTTTCTTGTCCAGTTCGTAATATGTTCATTTAATCTAGTCAAAAATCTTCTACGCGTACTTCCAATATATACTTTGTCTTTTTGGTTATCATCCGTAACTGTTGGAATGACATAAACCCCAGATTTATTTAGAATTGATCTATTATTATTAGTAGTAAGTATGCTTCCATTGTCAATAACTGTTTCTGCAATGTTAATATTGTTGTTGTAACATTCTTTTTTAAAATAGTACTAATAGGAGGTAAGTATGGAAATTTTCCATAATATTGCTGTATTTCTTTTTTAATGTTATTATCGAAACGATGTATATTGGCCGTAATGTTGTTATATAAAGATTTGACTAATCCTTTACTATATCCAAATTCTTCTGCAGTTTTTTCAATCCATTTAAGCTCTTTGATCTCCAATTCTTTATTGGATAAGTGTGTCATGGCTCTTTTAATATAAAAGCGGAATGCTGCAGTCTATTTCCAAGGGTGTGTAGAATCTCTTGGGATAATTGCCTGTACATATGATGGCTTCCGGTATACAGAATATTCTATAATTCAGTTATCCTTTTGTATAGATATATCCAAGAAGTTTAGCTGGCCATTAACCTCAATTTCTTTACTAACTTGTATAGATTGATAACAATTGTTAAATTTAGCAATGAAATTATCCATTTCAAGATTAGAGTGCTGTCAAAACAGTAAAATATCATCTACATATCGGAGATATACATATGGTAAGTATATATTAGAATGATCTAATATACAGTTTTCAATATCTTGCAGAACGACTTCGGCCAGTAGTCCTGAAATTGGGGACCCCATAGGGGCGCCATATTGCTGTTTATAAATTATCCCATTAAATGTGAAATAATTATTATTTGCAACAAAAAATAATGCAGATACAATACTGTTTCTGACTTTATCAGTAAGATTTTCTTCATCCAATCTGGAATTAAGTCAATAGCGACATCTGTTGGAGTATTGGGATATAAAGAGATGACATCTAAACTGGCCATTGTGAAATTGGAGGTTTTAATTGTTTTTAACTTGTTGGTAACTTCAGTAGCATTAGTAATACTGGCTTCATGGCTATTGTAGAATGGTTTGATGTAGTTAAATAGTGCTCTCTTTAAGTTAATAGTTGGAGATAAATTCTTATTAACAATAGGCCTAATAGGTTCGCCAGTCTTATGTGTTTTTATTTTACCAAAAATATTTGGTGTACAAACACCTACCGGTGGAATACATTTGCTTTTAATAATTGTAGGTAAGTCACTGTGATTTTTTATATTAGCCAAGTTCCTAATTATACTGTCAACAGGGTCCCTATTGACTATGATGGCATTCAACTTATTGATTGCTTCTGTCATCTTGTTATTATATTCATCTGTATTTAAGATGACAATCTGCTTAGATTTGTCCGCCATAATACACTTTATAGCAGGGTTATTTCTCAACTCCATTAGGGCTTCGCGCTCATATGTGATTCTTGTATTTTCATTGGTGTTGTACATGTTGTTGATGGCACGGACCATTTTAAATCTTGTAGGATTTTTATTTGCATTAGGCAATCTTTGGATGACGTTTTCAATTTGCTGAATGAGGCATTCCGTTTTTGGCACTTTTTGTCGATACGCAAACCTTATACCTCTTTCAAGTGCTTTCATTTGCAGATTTGATAGTTCTAAACTAGATTCATTAATATAAAGATTTTGATTATTAATCTCTATTCTATGGTTTTTCTTATGCTTGTCATTTATTAGATTTTCAATTTTACGAAAGTGTTTTAGTTTACATTTTTCTTGCTGTCTGTCCAAAATTGCATACAGTTTTATAAACTCAATCTTGATCTTGTTGTCCTTGTCTTCATACTGTATACACTGATTGTACAGTTCGTAGTTTTTCACACTTAGTTTATCGATATCTTTGCGTTTACTGCGAATTAATAGTCCAGTAGAGCTTCAGTTTGCATGGAGGTACCTTATTGAACAGGAGAGAAAACATTTCAAGAGGAAAAACATTAACAAAAAACATGTGATATCAAATAGTACTTAAAAATACAGTTGAATATTTCTACGTAAAAGCTACTAGTATATTTTTGTTTGACTACAGATGGCGACACCATTGATATGTGCAGTTGAACCCAAATCATGATGCGCAAATATCTACACGACAGGGCTGAACATACATTGGGGTTAAGCTGCATACCTGAGCGAGTGAGTGCGGTGATCCTAATGTCCGTGCACCTACAACTGATGATGGCTATAAATGTTAGCAGAAACTAGTTTGGTGCTTTGCATTCGGGAGATTTGTATGTTTGTATTTTCTTTTTCAAGATTGTTTATTTTTGAGGTTTTGGCAAAAGTATAATTCATCTTTGGTTTTCATTATGTGTCAGGGTGCTTCGCGGTCAAGATTGTCTCCTCTTCAGGATAGTAGTTCGTTTTTAAAAAATTCAACAAGGTTTTAATTCAGTTTTCATCGATGTTAAAGGATTTTTTTGCATTGTAAAAAATTCATCTTGTTTAATTTTATCTGGTGCAGATTTTACAATATCATGAATTTTAACTTCACAATTGAAAGAATTCACATTCTTAGATGACGCATATATGAAGCCCCGACAACCACTATGAATATTGTAAGTATAGATACTTATTATTAATATACTTGACTTCAACTGCCAATACTACGTTAACGTCCTTTTGCAATCTCCCGATAGCTGAACTTGCATAACGTGTGAAACAGTATTTACGGGCATTTAATGTCAACTGAATTAAAATGTCGTAGCCACGTAAAAAGTATGTTCATCGCAACTTAGCGAAAATTGAACAACGATATATGCATGGGTGTTCTGTTTGTCATATGGCACTGGCTCTCTCCCTTCTCTGGAACCAGTGGTCCTACATTAGGGATGGATGACTGCTTATAGCTCATTAAGTTGCTCTTAGTGGTAGTTAAACCTTCAATCAAAAAAAAAAAAATTGCACGTCTGTGCTCTTTGACTGATTTGTCATGCGGGAAGGAAGCAAACAAAGGTGCATACAAAAGCTGTACGAGGTTTTCGGTCAGCACTGGATATTCCTCATAATTTCCCCTCCCTAACAACCCTGGGTAAATAGGCCTTTGGCCAACCTTGAGCCATCTGAAATCTGCTTGCCTTCATGTTTTCACCAAATGGCTGAAAATTTCCATTTTTCATATTGTAGCTAGCAGAACTTGAAATTTTAGTTACCAGGAAACTTTATGCTATCGGTTTACATCACATCTAGGAAAAAATAAATAGTTGTTATAACACTCGGATGGTTTGGAGCATACCTGCCAGATTTTCCTGTAAAATTTATGGAAACGTGACTTGTTTTACAGGCAAAATGTAAATTTTACGGATTTGGTGATTTCCTGAGATTTAATTTCCTTTTCCTGATTATTTTGCACCCACTATTAAAACTTTTTTATTGAACTTAATCCATTCAAAGTAAAGTGCTGATGTAAGTTATGAACAACTTTTCAGTTATAATAAGCTTATTCGTGATGTGTTTATGTGGGAACATTTGCAGCAGTTTTCCCACGTGTTAGGTTTTGCATTGTTTCAAACACTAAGGCTTGCACCTCACGTAAACGGGTCGCAACTTCTGAGGAGGCCGAAGTGGGGTGTGACTTTCATGGAGCACTTGAGAGCAGGTGTTTTTGCTGTTCCCAGTTCGAAATGCAATCTCAGAACGTAGTTATCATAGAAAAATAATTAACACTGATTTTAAATCTGCGTAATTTTTAAGCCCAGATCGATACCCAACAGGACAAAATTAAGCAAGTTTTGTGAAATTAAAAATGCATTGGGTCATGGTTTTGTAAATTCTTCTCTTTTAATAAATTTGACCTAACGAAAGAATTCTACTATAAGAGGATGTTAGAGGGGGGGGGGTCCAATGTTCATTCGAGCCAGTGCCTCTATTTTGCTAGTGTGTTAGCAAGTTTGTACACTTTCCAACCGTGCTTTGTGTTCATCTCTCGATAACGTGCATAAAAATATCTTGGCTTGATTCAACCAAATTAATATGTTGCAGTACTATTTTTTCCTCTGCAAATTGCATCTCTTTAAACTGTTACTGTTTTACTATAGCAGTTTTACTTGCATTTTTAAGAAATTATGTATAGATTCTATTTTAATCGAAATAAATGTGCCGATAAATTCAAACATCTGTAGTCAATCCAGGGGTGGAGAATTTCGGGAAAATTTTACCAGCCAGGGATTTATACCACTAGCCAAGAAGACGGGATATAGGCACATTACGACAACAGTGTACAGAGATGGAATATGACACAAATTTTGAATTTCTGCCCCTATGTAATACAAATACATATATACACTATAACTGAGATGTATGACACCAATTTATTATTTTATAATTGAATAGTGTTCTCCCTATAATATTTTTACAGCTGGGTGGCAAACAATTTTAGCTGGGTGGTACTTTAAACGACCCCTTCCTCAATCGAAAAAGAAGAAAGCATCTTGTTTTGCTTAACATGATTGTACTTATTAAATACTTACTGACAAATCATGTTCAACACAGATTTCAGTAGTTTTCCAATCTTACTATTATGCATGTTGTGAAAACATTCATTAAAGGAAATTTAGCTGGGTGGGCTGCCTAGTAAAAAGGCTCTAGGGAGAACACTAATTAAATATTTCATACCTAATTAATATTGATTGTTCAGGTTTGTTTCTTTTAAATTTTTACATCAATTATTCAGCATCACAAAATTTTCTTCTTATGTCCTTGTACATGCTTTGTTCCACCTCCAAAGGTACCACTTATCTATAGTCTGCTGGATCAAAATTTTCTAATGATGTCCCATTAACACGTGTATTTAGGAGACTGTTCATACTTCTGTTGACTAATGAGGTCCTCAAGTGATTTTTGTTAAGATTCATCTGGCTGAAGCCTCGTTCACAGGTTGATGTTGATATTACACAAAGAAGCGAAAAAAACTGGCTTATGTAAAAAAACTTCTCATTATGTTCGGTAATCTTTAAAAGTAGTTAATCAACTTTCAAGTTCTGGCTACTTAATCTGAAGTCAAACCATTAGTCTACTAACTTTTTTTATATCTTTCTCATTGTTTTTATGTTTGATTACTTCCTTAAAATGATGCAAGATAATTTTGATTTCATTGTCTCCATAGTGGGCCAAGTGAATGTGTCAAAAACATATGAAGTGATTACAGGGGAATTAATGCCACAAAATCTTTCCAATAAATATTTTTTGCAAAGTCTATCATAGAGTATTTCTGTCAGATTTGAAGAACTTCCCATTTGCAACATTTCTATCTTCAAGTAAAACATTTTCAGAACCAAGATAGAGTTGTATCACATTGCTATCAGCCAAAACACGTGGAGTAGAGGATGAATCACATGGCATGGCTACATTGCTACCGGACAAAATACGTTGGGAAAATGTAAATAAAGTTGATTGTTTGGAATTAAACATATTGAGATCACACACCGATTTTCAATGATACTGCGATTTTTTATGTTGCAGAAGCCTTTTGTACGCTGAAACCTTGTTGTTTGTTTTTGTTTCCAACGTGCATTCAGGCAAAACGACAAATTTAGTTGGCACTCCGAGAAGACAGCTGTAGGTACCACGTGATCGAACAGGCGGGACGTCAGCAATGATTAATCCTGTGTGTGCTTCCCAACGGTTACACACTGTTCTGCAGTGGAGGAAACCGGTTTATTCCACCAGCAGCAGGAGTGACTCAGCTTGGCCTTGAGCGACTTCTAAGCATCCGTGGCATCAGCTCCGCTCTTTCGCACGCTCTTTCATGCGAATGAACACCAGGGTCGGTCTAAAAATAGAATGCGTTTCTGCCTAGTGACTTCAGAGTTTGGATTAGAATATACTTGCCCGTCTTATAAATGAAGCTTAAGGTGTAAAAAAAAAAAAAAAAAAAAAAAATGGTGAAAGCCTACAATATTATTTTTATATATTTTATAAGCTGCAATTTTTAAGAGGTCTAAAATCCAAGAAATCTCCTCGCCACGCCAGAAAATCCACTCGCCGTGGGCGAGCGTAATTCCCCACCCTGGTCATATCAATTAAAAGTTTATACTTGTTTCAAAGGTAACGTGAGCCGCGAATGAATGGCTGAGTGGTTAGCAGTTCAGACTACCAATGCAAGGTCCTCGGGTTCGATCCTGGGCTGATCTTGCGGAGGTGGTGTGATTTGCTAACAATCACTGAATATTCGCCATGGATTGGACGGGCACGTTAAGTGACGGCCCCCAGGTTTGACCCACTGGTTAAATGGGTATCCTTTCCTATGCCCCCTGAAATTCTCTCGCCCCTCTGTGCAACATCGTACCTTGTACGGTGGCGCCATCTACTGTACTCTAATCTCACTGCAAACTATTCTGTCAAAGTCGCTAGACTTGCTCTCATTCCTTCCGTTTCTATGCCCTGCCCAAAAGGCGAACTCGCTGTAGGTGGCTGGGACCTAAAATCTACTCACTGTGGAAGGAAGTCCTACAAGAAAATGACTCGTGTTTGCTTGCAAAGGTAACATACCGTTTTTTAATCTATATGTTCAGTACATTTAATCAATATGCGTGACAAGTAATTTCATTGAATATATCGATTAAAATTTTCCATATCGATTAATTTTTTTTTTGTGGATTTCGGTTTCTGAAAGTTAACATATGTTTTGAGTTATGAAATGCTCGCGAAACACGCAATAAACAATAACTAAGGATTTTAGGCAAAGAACAAAAGAGACTAATACAGCCTATCCATTCAGTTGTGCGTTTCTCATTGCATTAGTTAATTTGGTTAGCAGTGTTTAATAAAATTAATTAAATGAGTTCTAGGACTGTTAAACTTTGGTTTAAATTCAAGAAAAAACTCATTTCTATCTCCCAGACAAAGAAGGAATAGATTAGAATAAGCTGAAATCCATGTTAATTGGTCTGAGGAAAAAATGGGACTCATTTCTATCTCCCAGGGTGATGAGACCAGAATATCCGTATTTGGTAGTGATAAAGTATGTAACCATATTTGCAGCCTGAGTGAATAATAGCTACCATGAAGCACCCAGTTAGTGTTGTGATCTGGGGTTGTAGAGCAAATGGTGTGGGCAGAATTTTTAACACCTGATGAACTAAAATGCTTGGTTCGCATTAAATTATCTATCTAATGATAAAATTTTACAGTACTGTTCTAAAAAAAAAAAATTGATGCTGTGAGACATCAAACCCTCGAAAATACACATTTTCGTAAAGGTTTCCACAATTTTGGCCACTGGTGTAACAAGGGCCCTTTTTCTGCATATGTAATTGCAAAATTTTGATTTTGTGCAGTATATCTGGAAACAAAACATGACTTTTTCATCTAATGTACAGAAAGTTTTTGCAATTTGCACATTTCATTTTCTAAAAATATAATGTATCCTGTAAAAATAAGGTGTTTAAATTTATTAACTTCTTCTCTTTCAGGCATCTAAAAAATCCAGACATTGCTGCAAAAATTCAGAAGCTTCTAGAATCCGGTCTAATTGCTATACGCTAAATTCAGTTTTTCTGCACATGGTATCATCTTAAACTGAATAACCTACTGTTCATTTTTACATTATATTTGCTTAATGAACTTGATCATGAAAAAAATGTATTATAACTATAGTGCTTCGTTAGCATTAATCATGTGGTTAACCTATGGAAATTAGTTATATTAAATTCATTTTTACCATTTGTGGCTAGCATGCTCAATGAGTTTCAAGTGTTTTTCTTTTCACTTATACATTTAAGATTGGCATAGATGTGAACCTCTTGCCGACCTGGTCGGTGACTCAGTGGTCTAAGCGATAGCCTCTGATTATTCGTCTGAAAGGGGTCCGGGTTCGAATCCTGGTGAGGCATGGATGTTTTGTTTGTCTTACGTTACTGGCTCTCTCTCTCTCTTCCCTGGAACCAGTGACCCTAAATTAGGGACAGGAGACTGCTTATAGCCCATTAAGTTGCTCATGGTGGTCGTTAAATCTCCAATCAAAAAAAAAAAAAAAAAATACGGACAAACAAAGCCACCGTGCACTGAGACAGTTACTACTCAATGGTTGACGAAATTACCTTGCCCATGGAGCTATCTCCTTCCCATCTGACGAAGAGTGGTGAACCATTGCCTTCCCCTGTACCTTCTGATGGCGCCATGGTCGTCATACTTCCACCAGCCACTTCTGCGTCATCACAACGCGTGCCAGGTGTGTCGTATGCTGCCGTCACCTCAAGTGCGTCAACTTCAACTTCTTCCTCTTCTCACCAGCCCCCTTCTTCAAAGTGCCCTTATCAGATGACGTATGGTACCAGATCTACGTGGATGTTCTGACTACTTGCCCTCGAGGTCAGCTTTTTCTTGACAAAATCTGGCTATGTGTATTTTTCTGCAGTCTCCCCAACACAACGCTGACGGCGTACAGCGCTGCTCTTCGACAAATTGTTCCAAAAGAGGCTATTACTCACGTGGGTAGAAGAACCAGCCCAGTAATTGCTTATCTTGCGACTCCTGCCTTCGCCCTTTAAACCAAAGGCATTTCCATCGGCGATTGCCATCTCCTTGCGACCCCACTCACACAAGCACCTACTACAATCAGTTTTGCCCTTGTTCCTCCGGAAGTATCAGATGACCTATTGCTCTTCGTCGCTAAGAATTATGGACGTACTGTCGGATCGGTCCTCACGTACTCCTCCTTTCCGGGAGTCCCTGAGAACCGTTATCTCTCAGGATTTCGCCGTAACGTACGTGTGATCTTTCCCTCGGAGGAAGCCATGTTACGTGTTCCATCGGTACTCCATGTACGCTGTGACACATCACTGTGGGCACCCTTTGTTCGGTATGTAAGAACACTGGTCACCCTAGTGTGCTATGCCCTCATCGTGCAGCTACTCCTGCCTCCAAATCTTCAGTACAGCCTACCCAACAGTCAACTGGACCCCCAGCATCTTCATCTGGCGCCTCTCACCAGCGGCAGTCGTTATTCCGAAAGTATGCATAAAACCGTTGGTCAACGCGTGACCTCGTCGCAACCTTCCACTTCCAACTCAGCTTCTACACTCCAGACATGCCCACGGCAGCAGGAGAATTCTTCGACCGGAGACTCGTTTAACTCTCCTCTACTTTCTACAATTACTCCACAGCACCCTTTAGAGACTGGTAATGGGGTCGCTGCGCCTGATGCCTTCACAGTGCCAGACTCTCCTGCCTTTGGTCCCGAGCAACAGAGGGTACGCTTGAAGCGTCGTCAGACTACTCGACGTCGCAATAAGAAGACACTCACATCCCCCACCTTTCGAGGAGGACGTGATCGCTCAGGAAGTCGTTCACTCCCATCTAACGCTTCTAGCATCTCCGACTCTGACGACAGCACACTGGTCCCACTTACTCTAGAGGAGTTCATACAGCAACTGGAAGATTCCTCACTACCACAGACACCAATTTCTGGTGCAGAGTTATACTCCTATCTCAACGGTCCTCGTAGTAAAACCATGTCTCATGATTTTCTCCAATCCTATCTCGCGGAGCTTGCAGCAACTATGACGCAAGTGGCGGTTGTTCGATCTCACCTCCAAGCCTTACCATCCACATCTTTCAGTGAAAGCGGATGTCTCAAAGTCTGCGATCGTCTCTCGCGGCTCCAACGAGCCGCTGACAAACTCTTGAACCGCCGTCTGACATTTCCGTTCAAGATAACGACACTGAACTGTAGGGGATTTAGGTCCCCTCTGGCGAACTCGTTTGCTCGTGAGGATCTCCATCACCTCGCAGCAGACATTCTGCTCCAAGAGACGAATTGCCTGTCTGCAACGCCCTTCAATCGATGGCGTACGTGGAACTATCAGTTCCACCACGCTTTCAGACACTCTACAATCGGCGGTCTGGCCATAGGCATCAGCACTCAGTTCCGTCAAGTTCTATCTTCAGTGACAGTGCAGCATCTCTGCCATGACTTGCTACAACGCCTCACCTTTGTTCTGGACGAGCGGCGTTGTGTCGTTTTCAACATCTACGTCCCGTGCACACCTCAACATCACACCCTCCTTTTCATGGTGCTCCGTTCGGCTCTTCAGTCAATGTTTACTGAAGAGCCGATTGTTGAGTGTCGGAAAGTGTGTTGATCGGCAGCGATTTTAATTGCACGCTTGACCCTGATCATCGTGCTCCAATTCATAAAGAAACTCGCTTGCGTCTTGTGGAGCAATTACACTCCTTCATCACGGAGTTTGATCTTTGGGATGTTTTTCGTCAAATTTATCCTACAACGGTCTCCCATACGTGGAGGTCCTCAGCTGCCACCTCGTCATCTTCCGCTAGACTTGACCGTTTCTACGCAACCGCTCCCCTTCTGTTCGTGGTCACAGACTGTCAGCATCTACCCACCGCCTCTTCTTTCCGTCAACGCTCAGAGTTTCACTCCTGGACATCAGATACCTCTCTCCTGGAAGACCAGGCCTTGTGTTCTAACGTCCGGAATCTCCTTCACTCTTATCACCCTGGACTGTCCACTGCACCCTGTGCACTAAGTTACTGGCTGGATGGTCAAGTCACACCTGCTCCACTTTCTCAAGAGCCACTCGTTCACAGTCTCCAATCTGCGCACCATGAAGGACGCAATCTCCGACAAGTTCTCGCCCAGCTTGAAGCCACTCGCCCCCACTATCCAGCATATTTGGTCGACCTCCGTGCTCTTCTGGAACCTCGAGCTCGGCAGGCCATTTTACGACTTCGTCTCCAGCACTTGTCTCCCGAAGGCTGCTCTTTTGAGTTCTTGTCTTCGTTAGAGGATCAGCGCCGTTCTTCTCATCGACTCCGTGTGCTGCGTCTGCCTGACGATCATGTGGCTTCGGACCCAGATGTGCTTTGCTCCCATGTTCGTCAATACTTCTCCGACAAGTACAGTGATACCCCTCCACCTTCTGCGTCTAATACTTTACTTTCTTCTCTCTCTCAAGTCCCCTCTCACCTTTCCGCTTCTCTTCTACAGCCTATCTCTCCATCTGAACTCAGGACTGCACTTTCCTCTCTCAATCCCCGAGCCCTCCCTCTATCATTTTATCTTATCTTTTTACCTTCTCTCCTTCCTTTCCTTCTCGCTGCTTACTCTTCTGACTTTGCATCTATCTGTCTTCCGAGGGGCTTCACTGTTGCTCACATGGTACTTTTTCCTAAGAAGGGCGACCACCTTGACCTGTGGAACTGGCGTCTGATTTCACTAATAAATCTTGATTACAAACTGTTCACTAAAATTCTCTCTCGCCGCCTAAATCAAGTTCTTCCGTATCTTCTCTCTTCCGACCAGTCCTACACAGTACCTAGTCGTTCTATCGCTACTAACCTTCACCTCCTTCGTGATCTTCTGTATCTTGCCCGGACTAATTCTGAATATCTTGCCCTACTAAATTTAGACCAACGTGCAGCTTTTGATAATGTCTCCCATTCATTTCTCTCAACTCCTTTACATGCTTTTGGCTTTCCTTCTGTCTTCGTTACCACTATTCTTGCTCTTTATCTCAACGCAGTCTTTAAGGTCAAGACAGCCGCCTTTCTGACAGCACCCATTTCTTTCCGTCGTGGAATACGACAGGGGTGTCCACTTTCTGGGCAATTATTCGCCCTGGCGTTCGAGCCTTTCCTACGCACAGTACATTGTGCATTTCTTGCGGCTCTTCCTCCTCCGATGGCAAGCACCAGGCACTTCTCTATAACCTACTCCGACGACGACGCGACTTTCTGCGTCCGGATGGGGTCGCAATTTGATACCCTCGCTCATGTATATGCACTCTACTCTTCTTGCTCAACACTACCAAGAGTGCCAGCCTGTGGTGCGGTGCCTAGGAGTCCAGGACGGACTCCCCATGGGGCGCCTCCTGGACTGCCTCTTCTCAGAAATTTCTTGGTGTACACTTGGGAGCTCCCATAGCTGCCCGAAACAACACGTGGGCTGCTCTTCGTAATCGCCTTGCTCAATCGGCTGCCTTCTGGCGGAAAGCCCAGTTCAGCGCCTCTTACGTCACCCGGGCACGCCTTGCTCGTACATATCTTCTGTCTTCATGTGTGGGCAGCTGCTCGCATGCCAGCTTACTATCTTGCTGAAGTTGCACGGATCATCTCTGTTGCAGCACTCGTGAGCGAGTGCGCACCTTTTCCCTGTATTGGAAATTGAGAAGTAATCGGAAAAGCGGAAAAGAAATGGGATTTAAAAAATTAATCAAATGAATGGGAGAGATTTTGGGGAGCTGGTGTAAGAATTAATAAAATTAGGATTTTATAAACTTCACGCTCTTCAGACGCTCTGCATTTCACAATTTAATTTCCCCTTAGATTTTCTTCCGTGGATTCGCGCCTAGGAAGGTCAGGAAAGTACCGCTCTTTCCCCTTCTCCCCCACTCTCTCTCTCTCTCTCTCTCTCTCTCTCTCTCTCTCTCTCTCTCTCTCTCAGAGTCGAAGGGCTTCCAGCCGTCCGCTTGCTGTGGCATGGGACCGCGGGGCATCCTTTCCCTAACTGTTACGAGCCAGCAATATTGGGTAAGGCGAAGTAATTCAAGTCAGAGAAACGGCGGGTAGACATTTTATTGGAGCTCGGCGCCAGTCGTCTTGAGAAATGATGCACCAAGTCTGGAAGAAAAGAATAGCTTGACGCCAGGCAAAGGAAAACCCATAGCAGTTTTATGATAGGAAGATTTACGACCCCAGAGATCCGTAGGCAACGAACTTCCTAGAATTTGGGGGCGGACGCAGATTTTGGACGGGGCGAAGGATGGCAAGTCAGAGAAATGGCGGGAAACCCAGAGCAAATCAGATCGGGAAATGATAATTGTTTGACCAATCTGCAAATTGGTAGGAGGATCCGGGAAGAACAATTTTTCGTAGGACAGGAAGAGGAGCGAGAGAATGATGAGAGAATTCAGAGAGATGGCATGAAAACTTCGGAAAGATAAGAGATGGCATGAAAACTTCGGAAAGAGAAGATATAGCATGGTGAAAGAAAGTTGAGAAAGACCTACCGATACGAGGATCGGAGTATAGAGGAAATCGAAATGATGCAAGAAGGCTGTATCACCGCCTCGCTATTGCTGAGGATTTAGCCGAGGACCGAGAATGTGCACAACAAGGAGATCTTCAATTTTACTTGACAAAGTGGACTCTGAAATCATGACGGTGATATAAAAGATCCAGGACAGAAAAGAATCTGCATGAAAACTTCGGGAAGAGGAGAATGAAATGCCAGCCCTCATCGTGGGGTAGAAGGTAGGACATTTCCGACCTTAACGTTTCCTCTTGTTTACATAATTAGTATGTTGAACCGAAAATTAAAGAAGAGCATAGTAGACTAAGTCAAGGTTGAAAATAAAACCAGCTCTAAATTAATGCTGAGAAAAGTAGGGCAGAAATAGAAGAAATGAAATGGTTGAGTAAAGTAAATACCATTGATCAGAGCAGGAAATTGTGTAGGATAGGGAATCATTTTTAGTAAATTATGTTTCGAAATATCTCAGAATTATATTAAATGAAAATAAGGAATTAACGTTAACCTTTAAATAAATAATTTTGATAAAAGGGTCTTCAAACATATTCATATGACTGAGTGTATTTTTCTAGATTTCAAGCCTTCATCAGGCAAAATAAACATATTTTATTTTCACGTTATTATGAATCGGCTAGATTTCATTTGAGTGTACAATTTTGTAAAGTATAAAACAGGGTGCGCACGCGTGCTTGAAAACCTGGAAAGTCCTGGAAAATCATGATTACGTTTTCAAGGCCTGGAATATCCTGGAAAAACGGTATTTTTTTAATGCTGTCTTGAAAAGCCTTGAAATTTGAAATTAGTGCTTAAAAAAAATGCCCCTTTAGGAAATCGTGTTACTGACTGTTACCCCTTAATTTTTTTAAGTTCCTCTCCTCTGTTCTCAAAGAAACCGCCGGCTACAGTGGTGTTTCTCGGATGTGCCCAAATCCTAATTTGGCTGGGGGGGGAGCACTACTTCCAGTGCAATAAAATTGGATGATTACTAGCAGGTCTGTTACGGAAGGGGAGCTTGATGCATTCTCTAGCCCTGAGCTTGATGTCCGTCCGACAACTACTGAGAACAACAGAAGGGGAAAGAAGAGACATTTAGCATTTGCAAGGGGGTCTCGTGTTTACCAAGTCAGCTGGCATCCACCAGTGAAGAGTATGCCTGAACAACACATTCTTCTGCTCCTTGTTTATTGCATTAAGACGCTTGCTTCCGGCCCACCCCTCAAGAGACTTCGGCTACTTATGATAAAAAATAAGAAAACTATCTTTGCGAATTTTTCACAAAAGTGGCTGAAATTTTTATATTTACTATAATTGGATTACAGAAGCTCACTCCCAAAATTCCATTTGAATCGGTTTAAAACTTAAAAAGTTAGCATTGGAAATTTTTATTATGTGTGCCTCTTTAGACAGTGAGCCTTGAGCAGAAAGGGTGTTACCATAGCAACGGTTGATTGACAGCTGGGAGCGCTGGATCTGAAGCCCTTGGTTGGGAAGAAAGCAAACACCTGTTTATCAGTTCCACGGCTCAAAAGGACTAAGAGATATTTTCAGAAATCCATTTTCCGGAATTTTGAAAATAACACAGTAAAATTTTTACAGTGGTTAAAATACATCACAATAAAGTTCTAGTGCAAATTTCGCCGAATTCCGTTTGAAACTTTAGCAGATGCAAAAAAAAAAAAAATCTTCCGTTGCAAAATCGGATTCAAAAAAAAGAAACGGCAATTATAAATTACGGGAAAAGCAAGCAAATTATTTTTTTTAGATGCCATGGTTTATTTAAACAGAGTGATCCTTAAATTTTGTTTCTGTGATGATATGGACTCTATTTTAATTACAAACATACATTTTTATTCAGATGTCTGAGTTACTGTTTTAATAAAAAAATCTATAATTAAAAAGTTTTCAATGGATTTAGGCGAAATTCAGCAGATAAACGTATTTTAGTAAATTGCAACGTTCTGACGTAAATTTGGTCATTTTGTCGAAAATTGGGCAGCATTTTTTTTACGTTTTCTTCTATAGTTAGGGTGAAGGAGGAAGACACTTCAGTGAGCTGCAGGTGGTGATTTATGGCGATGTGCCAAATGAAAAAGAAGCCGTTCCATCAGGACATTCCAGAGGTTGAGTGTGCGTGGACGCGTGCTCCTGCTGTTTGAACTTAATCGGAATGTTTTCGGGAGGGGGAGAAATATCCGTTTCAGCTTTACAGCTCCTTTTTTTTCTTGGTAATAAATAAAAACCATAGTTGCTGCATTCACCATTGATCCATATTCGCATTTCTTGAATATAAACAGCAGACAATCGGAAACATGGTGTTGGGTGGGTCTTGATGTTCTTCATTTGTATCTGCTGAATTTTGTTCTGTGGGAATACGGAATGAGTTATACTGTGAATACATACAAAACTACATATTTTTGAGCTGAAAAAATATGTCTACTTGTACACAGTAGCTAACGTGTGAACTCAGACGAAGACAATCGGACATATGGAAGTCTGATTCCATAAAAAAATCAACCCATTTTATTATACACGACAGGTAAAAAAGAAAAAACATTACATGTTTTTAAACATTATAAAGGAAAGCGGATTTTTGAAACACCATGACTTGATGATATTAATTTCTGAAAGTTTTTTTTTTTTCGATTTTAATTTCTGAAACCTTTTTTTTTTTTTTTTTCAATTACAATACACTGTAACATGATACCTGTGTGTTGTATCCCTTAGTTGTATGGCAGATTTTCAGTTGGCCGATATCCGCGATCGTAAGTGGTAGTTACATTGCTTATTGTTGATGATGACAAGATAAATACTGGAGTAATGTAGAATGTTGCATAACGTAAAAAGAAATCGCCCCCCTTCGAACTTTTATGCGGTTATCATAGCTGATCAACCATTTCATTCCATGAACATCAGCACATTTCAATCATTTGACCATTGGGGGTCTGACGGAATTCAGCAGTGCTTAAGCGCCTAGCGCAACGAGAACATGCTAATTATGGACAGTTCTATTCCCTTCCCCCTATCATCCCTAATCCATTTGCATCTTTCATCATTTTTATTACTTAAAACTGAAATTGCTTTTAAAAACTAATTTGAGCATGATACTGTAAAGCGTAGTAATCATCCTGGAATTTTTTGTATATGGCCTGGAAAAGGCCTGGAAAGTCCTTGAATTTTTTCCCCCAAAAAGAGTACGAACCCTGATAAAAGGTTAATCACGATTGAGAGTTGGATGTGTGAGTAAATGATTTGGAATGAATGTTCAGAAAAATCCTCCAGTGCAATACTGAGTAACTTACACATCAGTGCTAGTGAACAAATCAAAATCTGTAAGTTAACGAATTATTCAAAGAGAAATGAAAAGCTAGACGATTACTTTTAAACATTGCGGCACTCAGCGGACCCCGATACACGGAACGTCGGCTGGGTGAAACACAACGTCCATCCTCGAATAGCGAGCCTGTGTTTTCTCTAAACTTTTCTCTAATACTGGGAAAACATAGTTTTTGAAATTCGAGTGATTATCCTTAGTATTAATAGTTGACCGCCAGTGCACACACCAGCAGGCATTAGGCAGCGGTGTCATAAGTGGTGCCGCGTGGCATTAAATGGTGCCGTGTCAATCTCTACTATGATCTGGTCAGCTCATCATTGGATACAAGTCTCAACTCTAAGTCGTCCGATCTCCACTGGTGGCATTGCGCTCCTGGATGTTCGCCAGTTCTACAAAGCACACCGGATAGTGTCCCTTCTGCGTCTACTCTGCGAACCAAAATCCGCAGCCTCTCTTCTGTGAGACGTGATGATTTCTCCCCGGAACCCCCGCTTCAAATTCACAACTTTTCTGCTGATAGATCGTTTTTCTCTCCTCTGCTCTAGTCTTTCCCCCGTTTATTCGAAGGCGCTTTCCTTTCTTCGCTCTCCGCCACTACTCCGTGCCCCACCAGCTTCCACCTCAGAACTTCTAGCTGAACTCTTCTTCTACTCCATCCTCCTAACGCACCGTATTTCACTGACCTTTCCTGGCTCCCCACTGGGATCGTATCCGTCGGAGATTTGCTTTCCTCCGACCTCTCTCTCCTTTCCTTCCACGCAGCTCTGCCTCTCTTGCACTCTATGATTCTCTCCGCTCCTCGATTGTTACTCTTTTTCCGGCTGGCCTCTTTCTCGTTTCATCTGCTTCTCTTCCCCTTCCTTTTTTTCTTCTTTGTGGCTCATTTCTTCCGATCTCCAGTTTTACTGTCCGTACTCTCTATCATTTTCTCCTTCAGGATCCATCGCCACCCGCACCCCAGCTGATTTCAGGAGTGCCGCTCTTCCGAGCGTGTGGTCGGCAACAGCTTCACCCATCTCGACACCAGGTGAAAGTAATATTCACTGGCTCTTCCTTCACCGCCGCCTGCAAGTGCCGGCCACGTTATTTCGGATGAAGCTGGCAGCCGCACCCACCTGCATCTTCTGTTCTGAGCATGCTGATGTTCTACACATCTACCAGTACTGCCCGGCGATCCTTCCTTTACTACACCTAGCCTTTACCGTTGCTAAGTGTCTCTCTGCCAAAGAGCTGCCTTTTTCTTCGTACAGAACGTTGCTGGTTTCTTGTTCTCCACCGGTGCCTTTATCTGAGCCATGCGCATACATCTTTGTACTCACAAAGCATGTGATTTACTGTTTCTATCTGCAACTCCGTCATACCTCTCATGCGCCTACGCTCCTTCAAGCAGGAGATACCCTCTGTGTGCAGTTCCGTAACCAGCTGACCTCATGGCTCCGATTTGGGTTTACCGCAGCCGGGACCACTGGCCACAGGGTGCGCACGCATGCTTGAAAACCTGGAAAGTCCTGGAAAATCATGATTGTGTTTTCAAGGCCTGGAATATCCTGGAAAAACGGTGTTTTTTTAATGCTGTCTTGAAAAGCCTTGAAATTTGAAAATAGTGCTTAAAAAAATGCCCTTTTAGGAAATTGTGTTACTGTTACCCCTTCATTTTTTAAAGTTTCTTTCCTCTGTTCTCAAAGAAACCGCCGGCAGCGGTTTCCAAAGTGCACCAAATCCTAATTTGGCTGGGGGAAAAAAAAGAAAAAAATGGCACTACTTCCAGTGCAATAAAATTGGATGATTACTAGTAGGTCGAAGGGGAGCTTGATGTCCGTCCGGCAACTAAGAATGGAAGGGGAAAGAAGAGGCATTTAGCATTTGCAGGGGGTCGCGTATGTACCAAGTCAGCTGGCATCCACCAGTGAGCAAGTATGCCTGAACAACACATTCATCTTCTTCTTGTTTATGTACGTGCCACCCTCCCTCCCTCCCCTCAAGAGACTTCCGTTACTTATGATAAAAAATAAGAAAACTATCTTTGCGAATTTTTCACGAAAGTGGCTGAAATTTTTACATTCACTGTAATTGGATTACAGAAGCTCACTTCCAAAATTCCAATTGAATCGGTTTAAAACTTTAAAAGTTAGCATTGGTAATTTTTATTATGGACAAGTATGTGTGCCTCTTTGGACAGAGTGAGCCTCCAGCAGAAAGGGCGTTACCATAGCAACGGTTGATTGACAGCTGGGAGCGCTGATCTGAAGCCCTTGGTTGGGAAGAAAGCAAACACCTGTTTATCACTTCCACAGCTCAAAAGGACTAGGAGAAAATTTTCAGAAATCCATTTTTCCGAATTTTGAAAATAACACAGTAAAATTTTTACAGTAAAGATAGATCACAATAAAGTTCTAGTGCAAATTTCGCCAAATTCCGTTAGGAACTTTAGCAGATGCAAAAAAAAAAAAAAAAAATCTGTTGCATAATCGGATTGAAAAAAGAAACAGTAATTATAAATTACGGGAAAAGCAAGTGAATTTTTTTTTTTTTAGATGCCATGGTTTATTTAAACAGAGTGATGCTTAAATTTCTTTTCTGTGATGATATGGACTCTATTTGAATTACATTTTTATTCAGATGTCTGAGTTACTGTTTTAATAAAAAAATCATCTATAAAAAGTTTTCAATGGATTTTAGCAATATTCAGCAGATAAACGTATTTTAGTAAATTGCAACATCATGACGTAAATTTGGTAATTTTGTCGAAAATTGGGGAGCATTTTTTTTACATTTTCTATTATAGTTAGGGTGAAGGAGGAAGGGTGCAACTTGACAGTTAAGTGAGCTGCAGGTGGTGATTTATGGTGATGTGCCAAATGAAAAGAAGCCATTCCATCAGGTCATTCCAAAGGTTGTGAGTGTGCGTGGACGCGTCCTCCTGCTGTCTGATCTTAATCGGAATGTTTTTGTGCAGGAGGGGGGGGTGAGCGAGAGAAATATCCTTGTCAGCTTTACAGCTTTCACGGCTTTTTTTTTTTCTTTCTTGGTAATAAATAAAAATCATAGTTGCTGCATTCACCATTGATCCATGTTTGCATTTCCTGAATATAAACAGCAGAAATCAGAAACATGGTGTTGGGCGGGTCTTGATGTTCTTCATTTTGCAT
This sequence comes from Macrothele yani, assembly GCA_039090855.1. Classification (NCBI taxonomy): domain Eukaryota; kingdom Metazoa; phylum Arthropoda; class Arachnida; order Araneae; family Macrothelidae; genus Macrothele; species Macrothele yani. The sequence continues at coordinate 56,804,492 of CM077018.1, read as the reverse complement.
CTGCTGAATTCAGTTCTGTGGGAATAAGGAATGACTTATACTGTGAATATATACAAAACTACGTTATTTTTGAGCTGAAAAAATAGGTCTACTTGTACACAGCAGCTAACGTGTGAACTCAGATGAAGACAGACATACGGACGTCTGATTCCATAAAAAAAATCAACATAGTTTTTTTATTTACACTACAGGTAAGAAGGCAAAAACATGTTTTTAAACGATTAAAGGAAAACAGATTTTTGAAACGCATGACTTGATGATCTTAATTTCTGAAAGTTTCTTTTTTCCACATTTTTTTTTCAATTACAATACACTGTAACAGGATACTGTGTATTGTATCACTTAGTGATACGGCAGATTTCCGATTGCCAATATCCGCGATCGTAAGCGGTAGTTGCATTGCGATTGTTGATGATAAGATAAATACTGGAGTGATGTAAAATGTTGCATAAACTTAAAAAAAAAGTCCCCCCCGAACTTTTATGCGGTCATCATAGCTGATCGACCATTTCATTGCATGAACATCAGCACATTTCAATCATTTGAACATTGGGGGTATCTGAAGGAATTCAGCCGTGCTTAAGCGCCTAGCGCAACGAAAACATGCTAATTTTGGACAGTTCTATTCCCTTTTCCCTCTACCATCCCTAATAATTGAGAGTGCATACTGTAGTTTCAAATATTTTATTTATGAGCTAGTTTTTGCGCTGTTCGTTATGTTTTTATTTTTGAAATTACTAACACTTTCAAACTTGTGGTTGCAGAAACGTTTATGCTTTGGGTTTGTCTGTACGATAATTCGCATGAAAGCGGTTGAATTTCGGCAAAATTTTAGTATGCTGTTGGGTACAACCTGGAAACCCACCCTGTTGAAAAAGGTCGAAATTAAATTTAAAGGCCAGGACATAAGAGCAGTATTTGTTCTCCAAGCTTAGGAATGTTAACTCACATAAAATTTGTTTGATTGCAACAAAGTTTTGGTATGTTACCAGGGAGGAGAAACCTACCCTTGTAGAAAATGTGGAAAAGGCCTGGAAAGTCCTTGAATTTTTTCCCCCCAAAAGTGTATGAACCCTGTGGCCAGAGCCAGCATTTCCTGAGTGTATGGTCACCATTACACCGCTGGTTTTTCGGGGCCTTCTGCAGACCTACATCTTCTGCTTTGACTTCCACCCTGTACGTCGGGACCTTCCCCCGCTTTTTGATCTTTGTGATGAACCCTGGACTGGCTCACCGGATCCGGAAAGTATCTCCCTAAGCTTGTCAGACTTATATCTTCTGTACATTCTTCATATTCCCATCTCCAGTTTATCTTTTTACTGTCCGTGTTTGTAGTGCATTCAAGTGCACTTTGTGGTGCCCTCTTCTGAATAAGTGTTTTTTTTTTTAGTAATTTCTTCTGTGTGCCTCACTTTTTCAATGTTTTTATTTCGTCATATATCTTCTGCTCATTCGTTCGGCATATTGCTCATATAAATTGTACATACACAGCCTGTATATATTTCGCTGTTCATTATGTACATATACACATTCCTTGGTACTGTGTATGCTCCTTTTCGGAGCCGTCCTACAAGTTCATTCTTTACTGTCTGCATCGTGCGTATCTCAGTCACGCACTTTTTGTACAAATCTTGTCTATAGTACACATTTTCAACTGCATCATTTGTATTTATATTTTCATTGCATTGTATGTATATCTCACTTGCTGCACATAGTTCGTTCCCTGTTCCTATATGGCTTCACGCACATCTGTATATACTTAGCCTAAATTGTACATTTATTCAGTCTCATGTATATCTTTTCCATTATCACACCCTGCACTGTTGCACTCATGTTGTATCGTCCCTCATCTATCTCACTAGCACCGTATTATATATACACCTCTCATACTGTAAATAGCGCACTTCTTGTATACATACTACGGTAATTATGTCTTGTCGTTCGCTCATCTATTTCACTTGCATTGTATATACCCCTCGCATAATGTAAATTGTGCACACTTTGTATATATCTGACTCCTGTTATTATATGACTTCAGGCATTGTAAAGGCACATGCCGCCTACCACCTTCATTCCCTGTAACTTTCGCTGAGAATGAAACATTTTGAAAGTTTGTGTGCTGGAGAAATGCGTTACACACTTGAGGTTTGTGGCAAGACACAGTCTGATTGTGTGAGGAATGAAGATGCGTGGCATTTGCGTAATGTGAAGCAAAATGTTGTTAGCAAGGTGGAGACTAATATGCTTCGGTGGTTTGGCCATGTTGAAAGAATGAGTGATGGGATGCTTATTAAGAAAATCTTTTAAGCCCAAGTGGCAGGAAGGAAAGGCAGAGGAAGGCCAAGGAAGACACGGGTGGATCAGATTCAGGAGTAGGCATGAGAAAAAGATTAAGTATGAAGTATAGAAGATCTTTTGTACGGCGTGTAATGGGGATATCAGTGAAGCCCGAGTTGTGTGTCAAGATCGCTGTAAATGGAGAAGTTTGATACGGCAACAGTAAGTAAATAATCAGTTAAAAATTTTATCTCGTGGTTTGTATTTCTTTGTGGAGCTAACCTCTGAATCTCGGAGAACAGTTTAGGGATATGTAATGAATGAATGAATGAATGCATGCATGTATGTATGTAATTATGTGAATGCAATGGGTGAGGATACAGTACAATGTAGCTTGAGACAGTAGGTCGTACGACCGTCACGTTGTACCATATATTCGACAACAAGGCGTTGCATCAAGTGAAAAAATGCCCGGATAGTTTTGTGTGATTTCACTGACCATGGATCGTCCCAGTGTCCACAATTCTTCGATATTGCGAGGGGGTCCTGCAGGCGCGTTCCACACGTTCTCTATTTGGGGGAAGTCTGGGAATCGCGCTGGCCAGGGAAGCACCTAGATACTTTGCAGGCACTGTGTTCTGATGTTTGCAGTGTGCGGACAGGCGTTTTCTTGTTGAAACTGAACACATCAGGTATGCCACCAGGATACGGCAAGAGAAAAGAAAAACGGCTACTTCAGCTCATCATTAGTACTGTCATGCTGTCATTTTACCTACTACGTGTACAATCGGCAAAGGTCTATTGAAATTGATAGCATCTCGAAACATGACAGCAGCTTGAGGAGCCGCACGACGCTCACAAATGGTAGCAAGATCATCGCAGAGTGACCACGTCGTCTCTAGAGTCTTAATAGGTGATCATAGACTTTGAAACTGAAGCAAGACTCGTCGCTGAGTAGATGGTTTAATTCGTCCTTTCACCATAGCACGCTTGCGCGACGATGTGCTACGGCTAGTGGAAATTGCCACAATGGACGGGCGAGAGGGAAAACCTATCTCATCCAATCTGTGATTTACAGCCCGTGTTGATAAGGGGATGTCCATAGCTGCCTGTACACCTAGTCTAATATCTGCCCCCTGTGGATTGTAGGGCTGCTACGACTTGCCGTCGAATTAGGCGATCTAGGCTCCCTGGATTTCGCCTACTTGCGCCAGTCCCTCTGTGGCAATGCACGTCACACTTCCTCCAACCACTGTAGCCACATTCGGCCAACAGTGATTGCATTCCAGTATGTTTTCGTTCTGTGACCAACCAGCCATACGTAGCCTTATAATGAAGCATCTAATAAAGGTGTCGCCTCTGATCATTCGTCCGTAAGGGGTCCGGGTTCGAATCCCGGTCAGGCATGGATGTTGTTTGTCTTACGGCACTGGCTCTCTCCCTTCCCTGGAACCAGTGACCCTAAATTAGGGTCGGGCGACCGCTTATAGCCCATTTGAGTTGCTCACGGTCGTTAAACCTCCAACCAAAAAAAAAAATAATAATAAAGGTGTCCGTGTAATGGTAGCATTTCCGATTACGTCTTCCGGGCTTTCGCCACCGAGATCACTCCGATGCAGTAGCCCACACTCCTAAGTGAGAATGATCAAGCTTAGCTGCGTTGAGTGGTCTTGCTTTTTTATCTCCACCTATCATGTGATTAGTTTGCTAATGCGATCATTTACATAACCCAAATATCTACTCATCAGTTTTCATGGAGCTCCGATAAATACTTTCTGGCGTAGCGTTTTCTATTCCGAGCAATTTACAGGGTGAGTGAAAAGTCGCAGGACACCCTTGTATTTCAGAAACGTGAGGGAAAAGGAAATATCTGAATACCCCATCAAAGAATCAGTGAGAGGGCCTATCTTTTAAGCTATTTCTGGAACATGGCCGTCATCTTGATATCCGCCATATGGGATCAAGGTCAAATTTTTCAAATGGTAAGGGTGTCATGTTGCACATGAAACAAGACCAGAAATTGATTGCCGTAATCTGATTTGACATATGTGTTGCGGTGCACATGTTATCAACACAGAAAGTAGAAATAACAACCTCTAAAGTACCCTGTGATGTGCAGCTATTTGATGTGTTCAGTGTGTTGTCCCTGTTGCTGAACACAGAGCTGAAGGCTCTTGATCTAGTCGTTCCCGCACTAGAATATCGGGAGAAGGTGGTGTTTGTCGCGGAGTTTCTCAGCATACACCAGGTGTTTCAGATGACCCCAGAGGTAAACGTGGAGTGGTGTGAGGTCAGGAGATCTGGGTGGACATTCCACGGGACCACGCCGGCCAATCCAAAGACCAGAGAATTGAACATCTAAACACTGATGAACAGTTGCTCCATAGTGTGGTCTTTCTTTGTGAAATTGGTAGTCTTTCTGGGTGTCAGTTGTTGAAGCCTGCGGCTATGATACAGTAGCTGCGTTCGCCAGACATTAGAATCACCTCAATCCTCTCCTTTTTAGTCTATAGAATCTTCAGTTACCTACAACAAACAATAGTTATTTCAACTTTCTGTGTTGATAACTTGTGAACCACAACACATGTGACATCTGATTACGGCAATCAATTTCTGAGAAAATTCTGGTCTTGTTTGATATGTAACGTATTTGCTTAACAACGCTACAAGGCAGCACAATTTGCTTCGATTAAGAAGGCTGTCAGAGAATGCTTTGTTGTCATGGGTGGTGTAACGGATAGCATGCTCGAACGGTAATCGGGAGATGCGATTTCGACTTCCGCCAGGGTGATGAAATTTTCAAGTTTTCTGATGGGGTTGATATTACGTTGAAACAGTAAATTACAGTCAGTTCAAAGATGTCTGATTGCTGTGTTAATTTTCATGACGTTTTTTCCGCGAATTATGAGTAGAATATTTCTTCCACACTTATATGGGTTGCTGCTGTCTTGAAGAACTCCCGAGTCTGATGGTAAACTCGTGTACCAACTCAACATGGAGCCAATCCCCCAAATCACGTGTAGTAGTCAGTTGAAGTGAACCATTTGAGGTGCTCCATTCTGCATCACCTCCAATCTTCCTCTCCGAGTCTTGCTTACTCCTGCCCAGATAAGAGCACTACGTGGACACTGGTCTTTGACAAATTTCCGAAATTTGTCAAAGACCAAATTTAAATTTGTCAAAGTGAATTTTTCGTTCCGTCAAACTTCCGTTTTGGAAATCAGTCTTTAACAAATTTCCGAAAACGGAAGTTAGACTGAATGAAAATTTCTCTCGTAATAGTAAAAAAAAAAAATAATGTCCTTGCGATTTTCCCTCTGCCATGTATTGTTGTTTAATATCGATTTATTCCATAAATGTTTGTATTTCAGCTTGATACATAACGTAATTCGAAAGATTTTACTTTGCATTCGATCAATTCTGATTTGTATCAACGAATGCATGTTCTATAAGTCGCTGCGAAAACGCTGTTCTCAATCAAGGCGAAGCATGGGTGGTACCAATGTACCTCTCGGCGTATTGCAATGACTGCGTGGGTCAGGTCTTCACTCTGTTGAGACTTTCTTTATCTGTCCAAAACAACTTTGCTCTTGCCCACACGCTTGGCAATACAAATACGACCACTGGGATCTGCGATTCCCATCATTCCTTTCGGTCATAATTTCCGTGCGTTTATCTGTTACCAGAGCAACTGAATAGCAAAACGTGGCTTTTTGAAATGCAGTGTTTCTTCTGCCGTTAGCAACGAATGTCATTAGCAGATGTTATGTGAAAACTGTTCACTTCTAGTTGCATTTTTTTTAAGTTCAATAAACACTGCCACCGCATGCCTGTAAATGACCGACAAGCTTGTCCGGGTGTTGTTTCTCGTGTGTCTGACGCCGTATCCGCCACCGCCCGTCACTTCTGTGGAGTAGAAACCTCGATTCGTCGGAGAAGGCAACCTTTTCCCACTCTTCCCCTGTCCAATGACGGTAGTCCCATGCGAACTGCAGGTGTCATTGCCGATGGACCTTGGTTAACATGGGCGCCTTGACGCATCGTCGACTCCGGAGACCTATTCGTAACAGGGTTCGCTCTATTGTTATCGGGGACACGTACCTGGGTGACCCCGCGTTCGTTTACGTGGTCAATTGCTGCACTATTGCGCGTCGATTGCTCTTTACAAGTCAACGGAGGCGACGTTCTCCTCTGGCGTCGATGGCCTCTGGGACTCCACAGTTATGACGTCGGTAGGTACTCGGTGTGCCAGCGGTCCATTATTGGTACACCCTTACTACAGCACCTCGCGAACAGCCCGCGAAGTCTGCTGGTTCTGAGATGCGTCCACCCTTGGCGCGGTAGCCGATGATCATTCCTTTTTGAACGTCTGTCCAACCACTACCTCTGCTCATTGTGCTCATGTCACGCACTAGGGCTCATCTGCCCCGGCCGACCGCTTATATCTCCGTGTAGTCGACCTTGTCACGTGAACTCTGTGACGCGCCTGGGCGGGTACACTGTGATTCCGGGGGTGGCCATATTATTCTGATACGACCGTGCGTGCGAGCGAACACACATAAATGGGTGGGATTACATTAAAAAATGAAGATAAATGCGGGCACAGTCCTAATTTGTTACAGTTTAAAGGCGGGGGGGGGGGGGGGGAGGAGTGTTAAAGAAAAAAATCAGTCTTGGCAATGACTCCTAGCTTTCACCTAGAAGCCGACGATCGTCTTGGCCAGGGGTGCACAACCTTTTTATAAGTGGGGGCCAAGTTTATTTTTACATGATAAATGGCGGGCCGCAAGTTACCTTTTCACATAGGCACTTGCCAAACCCTACCGCTAAAGCTAATTTTACTATTATCCGAATAACCTATTTTACCAGCAGACAAAAAATGTGTTTCAATACCATTTTTGTGTCCTCTAAATGGTTTAAATCCATTTTTGAAGTTTTTTGGCAAATTGCGTTATTAAGTTATCAAATTACTGATTTACAATCAACTTACTCCTAACTGGAAAAGGTTTAGGGGTATATAAAATAAAATAATACTATCACAAGGTTGTAAAATTTTTATTTTTACAAAAAACAGAATTCTTAACATCAAAGTATATAAAAAATTAAAATCAGTATATCGTCAAACTGACCATCAAATCAAGTAGTAGCCTAATGCTCCTAATGAGATGCTTGGCATTGTTTATTTTTCAATAGTCTGTCAATATCAGGTTCAATGTTAGAGATGGTAATGCGCAAGTTTCCCTCCAATAGTGTATCACTTAAACGGGAACGACACTTTGACTTTATTTGTTTCATCAAAGAAAACAATTGCTCGCATAAGTAGGTACTTCCAAACAACGTTGCCGTTTTTAAAGCATGATCTTTGAGCAATTTCATTTCTTTCGGTAAGTAATTTTTGTAAAATTCTAGGACAGAAACTTCAGAGTATTTTGTTTTTAACTCATTGTTACACTGAAGATCAATTAATTCCATCTGGAAATCTAGTGGCACTGACGCAACGTCAGTAGTGAATGGTAGAGAAAACATATCAAACAAAACCTCAAATTTTCTTATATCTTCAAATCGTCTTTTAAACTCATTGTGAAGGTCCACTACAAGAGATGCATATTTAGCCACATTTACATGGAATTCAGAACTTTCAACAAAACTTTTCACTGTTGGAAAATTTGCTAGTTAACGAAACATTTTTATAATTTTCTTATTTCAACTAGGGCCTACAATAATGGGAAAAAATCTCATCATTCACAATATATATATTCACGTTTTCAATAGTATAAAATATTTATCTGCGGGCCGCATAAACTGACTTTGAGGGCCGCGGGTTGTGCACCCCTGGTCTTGGCCTATATATTGTGCACTCTGGAGGGGGATTCAGCTGGCCACATTATAGTCATGAAATGGAGACTGATTGTTGAAGAGTTCGGTGTGCATAATAAATATATTATGATGAACAAATAGTGCTTTGGTGTAGATCTTTTGTGCAAACAACAAGAACAGAAATTTACTGAATTATTTTCGGAAGAGGAGATTTCAAAACCACTTTGACCTGCGACTTTAGATGAGAGAATTGCATGCTGTGAACGCTACGAAAGGGCAATTACAATGAATCATTGCTTCCGAAGCATCGGTTTTATGTCAGAGAGCATTCCTGGCAACGTCGCTACTGCAAACAAAGTTGAGAAATAATTTGCATTCACAAGCTCTTGGAGTACTTCCAGCTGCGGTATATCTCTGTGTCCCGGAGTGGAAATTAAATTGAAAACTTACTTGGCGGCTCGTGCCTAGCTGAAATGGTGGACTGTATCCGAATTTGATTGATATCACTTATAAAGTAAAATGACTGTGTATATTCGTGCTTTGAGAAAGTTGCATATCGTTGCTACACTAAAATGCATGCAGTGAAGTTTTACTGGCAAGACCTCTCTCTAAGCTTTACATCATTCAAGATAAAGGACAGAAATAATCTGTCTCACTGCTTAAAGAGAAATACATTTATTCCTTAGGACAAAGAGCAAAATAATGTTATGAAACATTAAAGGCAATTTAGGAAAAAAATAATTGAATAAATGTTGCGAAATACATTTAGCTAGAAAAAGAACAACTTATGATAATCAAGCTTGATTATGATGGTGTTACTCCTGTTAGTGTTGCCAACCGCTAAAGTTGCAATTATAGAACCATTTTTCAAAAATTATATATATTTTTTTGTAAAAATTATAGTACGTAAAAAAACAAAGGATGGTAAGATAAAAAAAACAAAAAAAAACTCGTTAATGCTCTTTCATGACTAAACAACATAGAAAACAGTTGCTCCTTTTTTTTTTTTATTAAAAAATTTAGCTTACTGTTAATTGTTTATACATTTAAGATTAATTTTATTACTGATGATTTAAATTTAAAATGTTGAGAATATTTCTTTATTTTATTTTTCTTCGCTGTATGCATTTCAGTATTTTAAAAGTGAATTAACATACTAATTTTTTTACGTTGATGCAGGAAAGGTCTTTTTATTAAGGGTTTAACAACCACCGTTAGCAACTCAATGTACTATAAGCAGTCTCCCGTCCATAAATTAGGGCCACTGGTTCCAGGGAAGGAGAGAGAGCCAGTGCCGTAAGACCGTAACACAACATCCATGCCTCTCGGGACTCGAAACCGTACCCATCTCGGACGAATGAACAGAAGTCTTCGCTTATACCACTGTGTCACCAGGGCGGAGGGAAGATCCATAGGGCGCAGTGGTCTAAGCGATGGCCTCTGATCATTCGTCCGTAAGGGGTCCGGGTTCGAATCCCGGTGAGGCATGGATGTTGTGTTTGTCTTACAGCACTGGCTCTCTCCCTTCCCTGGAACCAGTGACCCTAAATTAGAGACGTGCGACTGCTTATAGCCCATTGAATTGCTCACGGTGGTCGTTAAACCACCAATCAAAAAAAAAAAAAAAAATCCATAGAGTGGAAACAGACATAGGAGCCCATGGAAACTCGTCCCATAGAAAGTGGTGCCCCCACGGACCTAAAACAGAACCAAACTGTGACGCGATCCATCCCGTCGGCAATGGTTGCTCTGGCAACCCCACCCCAGTGCTGCAGTGGTGAGGTGCAGCTCAAGGTACTTAGGAGGTTGCTCTGCGCCCCTCCCCCACGAACTTTGTCCTCAACTGCTGTCCCAATCTAAGCCAAGTGAGGCATCTGAAAGATGACAATAACGAAATATCCATAGATATTGAAGCCAAAGACGTAGATATCAAAACAGATGACAACGGAATACAAATGAGAATTGAACGTAAAGCTATATTGTGAAGAAAACAATGACAAAGTATGCGTGAATGAAATGTGCAACAAAAACACGTAGAAACCTAAGTAATTGAATTTACAAAGGAAAAGTTAACGATTAGTGAGGAATAAGCAAGAATAATGCCACTTATTAGAATGCTACAGGAAACTGGAAGATGCAAACCAAAAAGAATCCGGAAAATGTTAGGTACATGTAAACGTCGTCTTCCACTCTGCACGGCAGCACGGAGGTCAAAGCTCAAATGGACAAAGTCATGTGGTTCGCGGTGATTCCTGGGAAGCCCAGCTGTCAATCAACTGTAGTTCTGTTTTAGGTCGCGGGTGCGCTGCAGTCGACTTCATGACGTCATGAGTTTCAGCTTAATACAGCCAGTGTCTTTTCTGGGAAGATCTACATTCAACAGTTAGACATCTTTCATCCGGTCTGTTACATTTTCCATTCAAGTTGAGAAATGTTTTACAGCTACGCCCTAAACGTCAGTTGTATACCCTGGTAGCGATTTTCACAAGATACAACGGTTTCGATTCTACTTGACTAACAAATCAGGAAAAGAAAAAAAATGTAGAAATGAACCTAAGGTGTTTAGTAGGACAGATAACAAAGTAAAAATTTAAGTAACAGCAGATAAAAAAGTAGATAACAACCGATATATGTATTAAGTAACAACAAAGATACTATATTAAGTAGCAATTTTAGATAATAATTTTTTTTTTTTTATTGGAGGTTTAACGACCACCGTGAGCAACTCAATGGGCTATAAGCAGTCGCCCATCCCTAATTTAGGGTCACTGGTTCCAGGGAAGGGAGAGAGCCAGTGCTGTAAGACAAACACAACATCCATGCCTGACCGGGATTCGAACCCGGACCCCTTACGGACGAATGATCAGAGGCCAGCGCCTTAGACCACTGCGCCACCGGGGCGGCGATAACATAAGTGATACTAAATTAAGTAACAATTTTAAGTAACAAAATTTATACTATATTAAGTAACATTAAATATACTATAGTAACAAAAAATATAAATATACTATAGTAACAAAAATATGCTATATTAAGTAACAATTTTAAGGTATATTAAGAAACAATGTTAAGTAATTTTAACAGTAACAACAGATATATTAAGTAACAATTTTAAGTTTTTAGTAGGACAGAAAGTACATTTTGCAAAATATCGATCTATCTAAGCGCTCTAACCTACAATAAAAACTGAAATTTTGCTATGTCGAAGTGAGCAAGATTGCATCTAAAAGCAGATATCTCCCCAATAGCACATTGTCGAGAATTTACATAGTTCCGATTTTGTAATACCAGATGTCGCAATATTTTGTTCAAAAAGCTTCGGTATGAAGCTTCAAACTAAACTTCGGATAGGACAGTCTAAAACTATCCGTGAGCGGAATAACGTGTGTCGGAGAAAAAATAATATAACGCGAAAAATCAAAGCAAAAGTTATTAAGGTGTAAGTTTACACGAAAACAACTGGACTACGAGGTCCGATCAAAAACAGCAACAAATATTTCGCGCAGAATATTTATCGCCAGGTCTTTTGAAAAACGGAAAAAAATTGCATATAATTCTCAGTTCTAACATGAATGAGTTCTTACTAAGTGTCGAAGTGAGCAAGATTGCATCTGAAAGCATATGCTAAGTTTTTACTATATTTTCTTACAAAAAAGCCTGCGTCTATTTGATTTGTTTCAATCTGCTTCAATTAAAAATTTCACCGTCTTAAGACAGGAAACATCCCCTATACGAGGTCCGATCAAAACGTTCCGAGACTAGACCGATATACAACAAAGTACTTACGTTACTTAAATCTGGCTATGATCTCCCTCAAAGTAGGCTCTTTGGGCAGCGATACACTCCTGCCAGCGCTTTTGCCACTGTTGAAATGCTTCCAGGAAGTCCTGTTCGTGAATCGTGTCTAGCACCGTCTGCGATTCGCGTAGGATCTCGTCCATGGTTTCAAAACGGCAACCGGGAGCTTCGTCTTCGAGAACAGAAAGAAGTCGCAGGGGGCCAAATCCGGCGAGTAAGGCGGGTGAGGAAGGGTAGTCATGCTGTTGCGGCTGCAAAATTGGCGTGTTGCGAAAGCTCTGTGAGTTACTGCATTGTCGTGATAGAGCAGGAAATCTACCCTGTGCCACATTTCAGGTCGTTTGCGGCGAATGTCATTCCTAAGACGCCGCAGAACATCGCAGTAAGAAAGGGCGGTGACGGTCTGGTCCTGGGGGACGAATTCACGGTGCACAACCCCACGAATTTCGGGGTTCAGAATCTTTGGCACAAACTTTGCAGCAATGCGGTTCATGTTCAAAACCGATGTCAGAATTTCTTGCACTGTTCCGTATGGCACATTGACGATGGTAGCAATGTATTGAATGATTCTCCGACGATCTCCATGTTCCCTAATTTTGTCCACATTTTCGGGGGTTTTGCTTGTGGACTGTCGCCCTGACCTGCCGTCGTCTTCCAGTGCCGTTCTGCCGCTTTTGAAGCGCGAGTGCCACTCAAAACACTTCGCACGACTCATTGCTTCATTGCCGTAAGCCTGCCGCAACAATTCGTGCGTCTCCGTTCCCGATTAGCCGAGTCTGACGCAGAATTTGATGTTCGCTCGCTGCTCTAGTTTGTAGTCCATACCGAAATCGCAGCTGTGTTCTGCACGTGGTCACCAAATATCATGTAGCACAGCTCCCGATGTTCACAGAACGACGCCACTCAACACAATGACTCATGAAGGTCACTGCCTTCGACCGCTGCTCGCGTATCAGCGTATTTCCAACTGTTGGCGCGCTACGTACCTAGTTTCGGAACTCTTTGATCGCACTACGTACGTATATTAATATTTATTTAAAGCTTTAAAACAACCGTCTTAGGACGAGCTATAGGCTAGTGTACAGATAAGAAGCAACAACCCAAAAATTTTACCATAGGTTAGCCACAATACATTAGATACACAATGAATTTTTTCGAGTTTCCATCCCAGACTGTTGATAGCATATTTGATTAGATTGTATTGATTATTACTTAACTGCAATTGGCAAAAGCATACACAGGTGTAGGATATCAGCCCAAATGGACGTGGCTTAAATTTGAAATCTAGAAAAGAGAAAGGGATGTATAAATTACTGTTTGGCTCAATAGAACGTTTGCTATACAGGTTTTTTTTTTTTTTTTTTTGAAGCAGTCAAAGAGAATACACTTCTCCGTTTTAGTATAATATAACTTGGTTTTCTTCTAAAAGAATATTGAAGTACAAATATGTACCGCGTTTTTCCGTGTATAAGACTATTTTTTTTTTATATATTTAGACCAAAAATTGGGGGTCGTCTTATACACTGGGGTAACCGGTTGAAAGAAACCTGCGGTCAACGCGGCAAAACTGCCAGTACCTCTTGTCCCCTCTCCTCACTACGACTTAAAAGCAGTTATTCCTGGTGGAATTACAGCCTCTAGATCAGGGATGGCGAACCTATGGCACGCGTGCCACTTGGTGGCACACGAACACGATTTGGGTGGCACGCCTGTATGACAACATTAAATAAAAATTTAGGTTTTTGAAAACAGTAGTAATTTTTCGACAACATGTCCATAGTGTGTTCAACCAAGCTCTGACAAGAAAATTAATCTAGCCAATAAGTAATCCTCCAAAGGGGTAGGTAGTGCCTTATGCAATAATTCCCAAAAGCAAGATGCACTTAAGTCTGAACCGTCTTGGTTCACACTTAAGTGCATCTTGCATGATGTTGCAGATAACAGGCTATGAACCCAACATAAATGTCTTGGCTAGCAGCATTCAGCAACAAGTTTCACACTAATGTAATTATGTAGGTATGACCTTTCAGTTATCTTCTAATGAATTAAATCAGGTTCAAATTGAAATTGTCTTAGTCTTAAACAGTGGCGCACCCAGGAATTTTTGTTGGAGGGGCTGTATATATACACTGCCGGACAATTGCTAAGGACGGATGCCAATAGCAACGACAGCAACAATAAAATGGAAGGCAGGAAAATGTGGAAATTAGCATAAGTGCGGGATACAGTAAGACGTGTTGTGCGTATGCAAATTTTGGATTGCCGAACTTGTTCGTGACGTCATAGCGCTGATAAGAGGTATGAAGGATTTGACGCGTATTAACCGTTGTTGTTCAAACGCAAAGTTGAAAGGGAAAGAATCAATTGACGAACTTACAATTTTCAGTATGTCTTCCCGACATCACCTAGATGATTTTACGCGTGGCCGTATTATTGGCAAGATTGAAGAAGGGCGAAAAATAACAGATGTTGCCAGGGAGTTCGACGTCAGCCACAGTGTTGTTTCAAGACTTTGGAAATCATTTCAAACAAATGGAGAGTGCAGCAAACGTCACGGGGAGGTCGTGTTCGCAGGACGACACCTGCAGAAGATCGGTACATAGTGCTATCAACAAAAAGGCACCGGCGCAGCACAGCTAGTGAGGTAGCAAATCAGTTTATGGCTGCTACTGGCAAGCGGATCTCCCGAAAAACTGTCGCCAGACGTTTGCATGAAGAAGGACTATACGCCCGCCGTCCTGTTGTGTGCATCCCATTGTCCAGACGTCACCGTACCGCCCGTTTGCAATGGTGCCATCAACATCGCAATTGGACTGATAACGACTGGTCTGCTGTCCTCTTCTCAGATGAGAGTAGATACAGTCTATCGTCTGATTGTCGACGACAACTGATCTGGCGTGATAGTGGTACTGCATATTGTCCAGCAAACATACAGGAAAGGGACCGATATCCGACATGTAGTGTCATGGTATGGGCTGGCATCATGATCAATGGCCGTACGTCCCTCTATGTGCTTCCAACTGGGACTATGACTGGCCAACGATACATTAATGATGTTCTGCTACCACATGTTCGCATGTTCCGTGGTGCTGTCGGTGATAGATTCATTTTCATGGACGACAACGCAACATGTCATCGAACAGTCGCTGTCCAGGAGTGTCTTGAGAGCGAGGATATTCAACGCCTCGTATGGCCAGCACGTTCTCCAGATCTGAATCCCATTGAAAATGTGTGGGATGCTTTGGAGAGGAGTCTTGCTGGTCACCAATGCCCTCCAATAAACAAGGACACCCTCATCCGTGCACTGACAGAGGAATGGGATAAATTACCCCAACAGCTTCTTGATAATGTTGTGCAAAGCATGACACGACGTGTGGAATCTTGCATCGCCCTCCATGGTGGCCATTTCCCGTATTGACATCTTACGCCGGAACGCCTGCGTACGGTAATTGCTTTTTTTTTACGTTTACGTATTCTGCACAAAATGGCCTGTTTGTCCCTTGAACACGTTCCAAAGCTTTCTGGATTTCAGAGCACAATAAATTGTCTTTCTTGTAATGTCCTGGCATTCTGACATTATTTTATTTCGCTTGGCATCCAACTACACTTACTTTTTTATGCGCTATATAGCCGTTTATGATCCGTCCAGCAGTGTAGTTATAGTTTATATAACAAGAATTTTTGTTGGAGGGGGCTGTATATATATATATATATATATATATGCCTACAGTTTATATACGGTTGTAACGTACGTCGCTCTTAATTTATTTGGGCCCTTGGAAAGAAGACACCATGCAATAGAAGACACTGTAATTTTTTGAACATCTGAAATAATATTTTTGAATGTTTAATTTGCGACGAATATCGCTCTTAATCTCTTTGGGGCTTTGGGAAAAGGACACCATGTAATAGAAGACACTAAGTCAGACACTGTAATTTTTTTAACATGGGAAATAATATTTTTGAATATTTAATTTGTGACGTACGTCGTTCTTAATGTATTTCGGGCTTTAGGAAGAAGACACTATATAATTTTTTGAACAGGTAAAATATTTTTGAATGTTGAATTTGTGACGTATGTCGCTCTTAATCGCTTTGGGAAGAAGACACTATGTAATTTTTTGAACTTGTGAAAGCCGCCCCGGTGGCGCAGTGGTCTAAGCGATGGCTTTTGATCGTTTGTCTTACAGCACTGGCTCTCTCCCTTCCCTGGAATCAGTGAGCCTAAATTAGGGACGGGCGACTGCTTATAGCCCATTGAGTTGCTCACGGTGGTCGTTAAACCTCCAACCAAAAAAAAAAAAAAAAAACTTGTGAAATAATATTTTTGACTGTTTAATTTGTAACGTAAGTCGCTCTTTGGAGCTTTGGGAAGAAGACACCATGTAATAGAATTTTTTTGAACATGTAAAATCATATTTTTGAATGTTTAATTTGTGACGTACGTCGTTTTTAATCTCCTTTGAGGGGGCTTCAGCCCCCAAAGTCCCCTCCGTGGGTGCGCCAATGGTCTTAAAACTTACTTACTCACCTATTCTGTTATTGTCATTTTTATGGTATACGCAAAAAAAGTTTCATGACAAAATGCAAACAAGAGATGGCACGCTAGACACTTGAACAGCAGGTAATAACTTGACACCCACAGGGAGAGTGGAGAAACCAAATATTACTGAGGTCTGCAACTGGGTCCTGAACTCGTGGAATGGAGTCAAGCAAGAGATGGTTGTGAAGTCCTTCAAGAAATGTGTAATCAGTAATGCCATGGATGGAACTGAGGATGATCTAATATACACATATATAGACAGTGACTCAGACGGCAGCAGTGATGCAGTTGAGGACGAAAAAAGTGATACGCCTGGAACTAATAGTGCTGAAGAAAGTGATGCATAATTTCATAGTGTGTATCTTAAAAATATTACCTAATTTCTAAATTATATAAATTTCCAAACTTATACATTACCGCAAACTGTGATATTACCTAATTTGTAAATGTACTTCAATGATATTACCTAATTTCTAAAAAATATCACGTGTCCTTTTTTGTCATAAAAATGTTGATTTCTTAATTTTCGGCTCGAAAAATTAGAGGTCGGAAAAATACGGTATATACTTTTGTTTCTTGAGTTAGCATAAAGCCTGCTGGTCCACAATATGGCGACCTACCGGGAGTTCTACCGGTATCCGGGGGGACCAGTCCGCGCCTGGCACACTCAGTTTCCATGGATACAATATACACAAAGACCATCTATAGTCTCCCCTCGGTCATGGTTAATCTCACCCAAAACTTCACCCTAGGCAGAGTACTGAAACATCTTTCAATGGCACATGTTGTTGTGGGGAGTGCGTCTGCGGTTTGTAGTATTCCTGAAAGTAAAGATCCAGACTTACAAATTTTGCTAGTAGACATTGGCCACCAAGACCAAAATTGTTAGTGGCCATAAAAAAAAAAAAAACTCAGTGGCCAAACTTTGAAAAAAAATCAAATTGTATATTTCATACTAAATTATTTTTATAAAATTGCTTACTATAATATCAGTCTGTTTTATTTTGCATATTTCAGTTATAGTAAACGAACTAAAAAACAATATTCTTCCGCCGAATTTGATGGTACATAGGGCCGAACTGATAGCTCCCGCAAACCCTGCATTGCTTGGGGCCTCGCTGCTAAGAGGGCCTCTAACTCAGTAAAGATATTTTACAAAATGTTTTGCGGAAACTGCATACGAAGTTGGTTAGAGAAATAACCAATATTTTTTTTATTGTAGCTTTGAATGAAGTATTAAGTAAACAAGTTAGTTAAATCATGCAATGCATTGATTATAATGCGCTTTCCAACATACCAGAAATCATTACTCAAGTTATGAGGATAATGGCTGTGGAATAAATCTCGGTCCTGTGCCCTGACCTTTGATCCCATTTCGATTAATTCAACAGAACCGGTTCAGTGTACCTCCGAAATAACATGATAAAGTTTTGTCGCAATCGAAGTATTTTTACGTAACGTATGATGCATAAGGGCCATGGAATAGATCCCGCTCCTGTGTCCGAACCTTTGACTCCATTTCCAATAGGATTCGTCCTTTGGCAGGCCCCTACAACATACTAACATTTCATCCAAATCGAAGCATTTTTACGTAAGTTATGAAACATAATGGCGATGGAAGTGATTCCGCTCCTAAGTATGTCCTGACCTTTGACCCCATTTCGCCCATTTTCAATAGGGTTTGTTCCCCTACCACATAATAAAATTTCATCGAAATCGAACTATTTTTACGCGAGTTATCGTGCCGAAAGACAGACGGACGGACAAAGCTGGAGCATATACGCTTCTTCAACCTACGGTTGGAAAGCGTAAAAAAGGATTGTTGGTAATTTTGGAAACCATTTTCGCGGTTTAATTTGTAAAATCTGGTTGGCGGGAAAGCAGCTATTCCAGATGACTTGAAGCCCGTTTTCACCGACATAGCAATAGTCCCTATGTTATTAACAAGAGAACGTGATAAAAAATATCAGTTCAGTGAATGAAAATTTTATACCAATGATGCTAAAGTGTTATGTTATGTATTACGGTTGTTTGCACATAACTACGAATCTACCAAAATACACTACCTGACAGAGAAAATGCCACAATATGAAGGAATGCTCGAAAACAGACCAAACTGCACACACAGATAGCCAAGTAGCTCCTGAACTAATGGTTTAATTGTCACATGCAGACTAGGCTCCAGTGGCCGAATATACAGGATGATCAATAAGGAGCGTGACCCCCATTTTGGGAGATAAAACGTTGAATCCGATGTGGCATCGAGGCAATGAGAGTCCGAATAGAGTCCTGGGGTATCGTGGAACATGTGTTGATCCTAGTCCACAGTTCACCTTCATTTTGCGGGATGGGAGGGTACTCAACCGACGCCCAATCGTGTCCCACAGATGCTCGATGGGCGAGAGGTCAGGCGATCGTGCTGGCCACGGAAGCATCCGCACGCCGTGTAAAGCATTTAGGCTGATCCGAGCGGTATGCGGTCGGGCGTTAACCTCTTGGAAAACGGCGTTTGGCATGCCCTGCAGGTACGGTAGTGCCACGGGCCGCAGCACCTTGTCAACATAGCGGCGTTCCGTCAATGTGGCCGTAATGCGTACAGTGATGCGCGGCTGTTGGCGCTGATAGCACCCCACAACATGATTCCACGATGCCCAGCCGTGTGGCGTGCCACACCGCGATCATCCGTGGTGAGACAGAACCGCGATTCGTCGCTGAACACCACACTTTTCCACGCAGCTTTGGAGCGTCACCACGCCAAGTGGTGACGACGATGGCTCACTGTTAACGTTAGCCTTCACAACGGACGGCTGGACAGCAATCCAGAGGCAGCCAATCGGCGCGACACTGTCCACGTCGATATCGAAACATCCAAGCCTTCCCGTACACTCCGCAAAATGTCACCCGTTGTGTCCTGTGGGTCCGCTATGGCATGACGTCTTTGTATGTGACGATCGGTGCGCTCGGACGTCCGTGCTCCGGTCCCCCTACGACATTGGACAGATCCTTCCTGGGACCAATGTCTCCAAATGCGACCGACGGCTGCATGGGGCATCACGTTGCGTTTCTTCCGCAATACGACGCAAGGACTATCCAACGGTACGAAGGCCTACGGTGACACCTCTCGTGAACTTATGTGTTTGACGAAATCGCTTACGACGGCTTTTTAACGGCACTAGCACCCCTTGTTCTTTCTCCAGACACCGTTACAGCAGAACCACTCGCGGCCGTGACGACGTCTCGACTGATGGCCCCACGGGCTGGTTGTCCGCTTATATGCCGCGCGCCGTTTGTTCTATTGGCCTGCAAATGCAATCATTTGCATAACTTGTACGTGTGCACCCACGCTGCAAATTGCATGGCGCTGCGTTCATGCCTTCGTGGTGTGGCATTTTCTCTGTCAGGCAGTGTATAATGAACTGAAAGGTGTTCTTTCCGGGGATGAAGAAGCAGAGACCTGTGGAGCCGCGGATGGCTTAGAGTCAGACTATCGATGTAAGGTCCTCAGGTTCGAACCTGGGCTGATCTTTCAGAGATGGTGTGATTTACTAACAATCGCTGAATATCCGCCGTGCATCGGACGAGCACGTTAAGTGACGACCCCCAGGGTGGGCCCACTGGTTAAATGGGTATCCTTTCCTATGCCCCCCCCTGAAATTATCTCACCTCTCTGTGTGCAACATCGTGCTTGTACGATGGCGCCATCTACTGTCCTCTAATCTCACTACAAACTGTTCTGTCAAAGTCGCTAGACTTGCTCTCATTCCTTCCGTTTCTGTGTCTTGCCCAAAAGGCGATCTCGCTGTAGGTGGCTGGGACCTAAACTCTACTCACTGTGGACGGAAGTCCTACAAGAAAATGGCAAAAAATAGAGAGACCTGTGGCATTTTTTTTATAACAGAGTCAAAAGAAAATTTTTTGCTATGTGTAAAACATTGTGGATTAATACACTGCTGGACAATTGCTAAGGACGGATCATAAACGGCTATATAGCGCATAAAAAGGTAAGTGTGGTTGGATGCCAAGTAAAATAAAATAATGTCAGAATGCCAGGACATTACAAGAAAGACAATTTATTGTGCTCTGAAATCCAGAAGGCTTTGGAACGTGTTCAAGGGACAAACAGGCCATTTTGTGCAGAATACGTAAACGTGAAAAAAATGCAATTACCGTCCGCAGGCGTTCCGGCGTAAGATGTCAATACGGGATATGGCCACCATGGAGGGCGATGCAAGATTCCACACGTCGTGTCATGCTTTGCACAACATTATCAAGCAGCTGTTGGGGTAATTTATCCCATTCCTCTGTCAGTGCACGGATGAGGGTGTCCTTGTTTATTGGAGGGCATTGGCGACCAGCAAGACTCCTCCCCAAAGCATCCCACACATTTTCAATGGGATTCAGATCTGGAGAACGTGCTGGCCATACGAGGCGTTGAATATCCTCGCTCTCAAGACACTCCTGGACAGCGACTGTTCGATGACATGTTGCGTTGTCGTCCATGAAAATGAATCTATCACCGACAGCACCACGGAACATGCGAACATGTGGTAGCAGAACATCATTAATGTATCGTTGGCCAGTCATAGTCCCAGTTGGAAGCACATAGAGGGACGTACGGCCTTTGATCATGATGCCAGCCCATACCATGACACTACATGTCATATATCTGTCCCTTTCCTGTATGTTTGCTGGACAATATGCAGTACCACTATCACGCCAGATCAGTTGTCGTCGACAATCAGACGACAGACTGTATATACTCTCATCTGAGAAGAGGACAGCAGACCAGTCGTTATCAGTCCAATTGCGATGTTGATGGCACCATTGCAAACGGGCGGTACGGTGACGTCTGGACAATGGGATGCACGCAACAGGACGGCGGGCGTATAGTCCTCCTTCATGCAAACGTCTGGCGACAGTTTTTCGGGAGATCCACTTGCCAGTAGCAGCCATAAACTGATTTGCTACCTCACTAGCTGTGCTGCGCCGGTGTTTTTTTGTTGATAGCACTATGTACCGATCTTCTGCAGGTGTTGTACTGCGAACACGACCTTCCCAGTGACGTTTGCTACACTCTCCATTTGTTTGAAATGATTTCCAAAGCCTTGAAACAACACTGTGGCTGACGTCGAACTCCCTGGCAACATCTGTTATTTTTCGCCCTTCTTCAATCTTGCCAATAATACGGCCACGCGTAAAATCATCTAGGTGATGTCGGGAAGACATACTGAAAATTGCAAGTTCGTCAATTGATTCTTTCCCTTTCAACTTTGCGTTTGAACAACAACGGTCGCCGCCCCGGTGGCGCAGTAGTCTAAGGCGCTGGCCTCTGATCATTCGTCCGTAAGGGGTCCGGGTTCGAATCCCGGTCAGACATGGATGTTGTGTTTGTCTTACGGCACTGGTTCGCTCCCTTCCCTGGAACCAGTGACCCTAAATTAGGGACGAGCGACTGCTTATAGCCCATTGAGTTGCTCACGGTGGTCGTTAAACCTCCAATCAAAAAAAACAACGGTCAATGCGCGTCAAATCCTTTATATCTCTTATCAGCGCTATGACGTCACGAACAAGTCCGGCAATCCAAAATTTGCATACGCACAACACGTCTTACTGTATCCCGCACTTATGCTAATTTCCACATTTTCCTGCCTTCCATTTTATGGTTGCTATCGTTGCTATTGTCATCCGTCCTTAGCAATTGTCCGGCGGTGTATATTTAGTCCGGTTTTTATAGATTCAGGAGTAAATAATTGAAGTAGTTTTACCTTTTATGAGCCATAGTGCTTAATTGTACATATTTTTTGCTTTTTAGGTTCTGTATTTTTGTATAAATGAGAAAAGGTCATTAGATACTGTGTTACACGGAGGTTACGTGTTTTGTATGCATGATCGCGATGCATTTCTAAGTGCCTCAGTTCTCTAAATGAATAAAATTCGCATATGATTAACTTTGTCGTAAGTGTTTTGTAATACTTTGTATGGGTATAAAACTAGAACAATCATTTAAATTAGAACGTGCACATTTGGGTTACACGCAATAAAGTGCAATAATTTTGGTTTTACGAAAAATACCTGCAGATTTCAAAGAATTTGAATTATGAAAACGCCCATAAAACATAGTTAATAACATGGAATTTAAAAAAATCAGTAAATGTAAGCTAATAGATTTTCGCAAAAGGGCCTCAAAGATTTTTTTTGTAAGGGGGAGGGGCTGCAAGTTTCTGTGACGACAGCAAGCGAGCGAGGAGTATGGGTGAGCGTGGTTTACCGTAGTGAGTGTAGCTGGCAAGGCTAGAAGCGCAGCATCTAGTATTTATAAAACATCAAAATCCATCCCTTCTCTATTCTGCAGTTGTTTTCATTGATGTTATGCATCTTTGCCGACAGTAGTAAAGTAAATCCCAAGTAAAAAAATTGGATGTAACTAAAATAGGTAACGGTGCATCATTGTCAAAACCATTATTGAAATCTGTTCGTGTCGCATGCTGTCCCATGAAGTGATGCCACAGTAGCTAATTTAGTTTTAGTGAACAATATACACCGATCAGCCAAAACATTGAAACCACCTCTGCGTTATGCAAATAAGAGCACGTGCAGCCAATCAAAGTCACGTGCCAAGGTCGCGAATGATATATACTTATGATACCTGGGTCGAAGCTCTCCCAGTTAGTATTTCGTTTTGACTCAACATGAGAAAAGCAATCTGATTTCGATAAAGGCCAGACAGTTATGGCAAGACGTCTTGGTAAGAACATCTTCGAAACAGCGGCGCTGATAGGCTGCTCATGCTATGCAGTAGTTAATACCTATCAAAGATGGTCCGAAACAAGGGAAACTACGAGCCGTCGACAAGACGTGGGCAGGACACGCCTCGTTGATGCCAGAGGTCAAGCAGGCTATCTCATCTTATCCGCAAAAACAGGATGGCTACTGTAACTGATATTACCCTTAATTTCAATTGTGAAAAACCCAATGTGTCGGAACACATAGTTCATCGCACACTCTTGTACACTGAAGAGCAATTGAATTAGATATACCTGTCTAGTAACGTGTAGCACCACCTTTCGCCCTGATGACGGAGGCGATTCGTCTCGGCATGGACTCTACAAGACACCGGAAGCGTTGGGAAGCCATGCGGATCCACAACCCCTCAACAAGCTCCCACAGTTCACGAAGATTTGATGCAGGGCGGTCAGAGCCTATAACATCTCTCTCTCGATGGCATCCCAGATGGGCTCGATGGGATTGAGGTCAGGTGACCTAGCTGGGCAAGGAAGCTAGGTCATGTCGGTGGAGTGTTCATCCAACCATTCGGGTACAATTCGGGAGCGATGGCACGGTGCATTGTCTGGTTGCAGGATGAGATCCCCAGTGGGATGCTGAAGACGCATAAACGGGAGCAAATGGTCGTCCAGGATATCCCGGTAACGTTGACCTGTGAGGGACGATGTCACACGTACCAGGGGTCCCATTTCAGTCCACATAAACAGTCCCCAGACGAGAATGCCACCCCCACCAGCTTAAAGAGTACCCTGCTGGCAAGAAGGATCCATCACTTCATGTGGTTTGCGCCGTACTCGTATCCTGGCATCCGCATGTACCAACGTGAATCTCGACTCATCAGTGCAGGCAACATTTTTCCACATGTCTAGGGGTCCAGTGGCGATGTTCCAGCGCCCATGCTAATCTTTGCACCCTGTGATGTGCGGTCAGCAGCGGTACCGTCGTGGGACGGTGGCTTCTGTACCCATAGCGAGGAGATGGTTCTGGATGGTGTGGCTGCTTACACGTTTTTATGCACCAGCGTTAAATTGCCGAGTGATTAATTGCACTGTGGCCCGTCTGTCCGCTGTTACAATGCGAGCTAGCCGACGATGACCCCGCTCATCCACACGCTGTTGTCCACGGCAGTTGGCCCTTGCAGGGATGGTTTTACCGGATTCGATGTACTCACGGTGCACCCGTGACACAGTGGCTCGTGAAAATCCCAGTGCCTGCACGACTTCCGAGATGGAGTGACCCATTCGTCGGGCCCCGGCAATTTTCCCACGGCCAAATGCGCTTAGATCCTTCGTCTTACCCATATTGCGTTCGACTCTTACTGATTCCCGTCGCATCACTCCTTATATTGTCGGATCGCTGCATACGTCATGCCGTTTCCGTTTACAAGGCCGCCCGCAGCGCCACATTTGCATAACGCCAGCTGTCTCTAAATCAATTGCTCTTCAGTGTATACTATGATAACCAAGCAGTTCAAATTTTCTAACACACAAGCCAACCCTAAACAAACTCACCATACTGTTCCTTCGGAATCACTTGTTCCGCAGAAACTCTCACGTGCAACAAGCACAGTGGTAGCTTCAGTACGACAAACCACCTACATCAGTCATTGAAAAGAAAACAAGAAATTCTGGAAAAGTGCGAATTTAACATACGTTCAAACGTATTGCAAGAACACAAGAAAGCGTATAAGCATGTCGGGAAATTGATTTGTTCAATACACATTGCAAGAAATTTTGCTTTTTCAGTCATCGGTTCAATTTTCTACAAATGAATTAAATTCGTGTTTGTAAGGTTACCATATTTTTCGAGTTTAAAACCGAGGCGAATGTGAACAAGATCTAACATGACCGGGATAAAAAGTTCTGAACGGTTATTCTAAATGTTATTAAATTATCATGATACTGTTTTAAAATAATTGGAGCCGCCCCGGTGGCGCAGTGGTCTAAGGCGCTGGCCTCTGATCATTCGTCCGTAAGGGGTCCGGGTTCAAATCCCGTCAGGCATGGATGTTGTGTTTGTCTTACGGCACTGGCTCTCTCCCTTCCCTGGAACCAGTGACCCTAAATTAGGGATGGGCGACTGCTTATAGCCCATTGAGTTGCTCACGGTGGTCGTTAAACCTCCAATCAAAAAAAAAAAATTGGATCCGTAAAAATTGTATCGTCTCCACAATACCCCACATTCAGGGACGTTGGGATTATTTTTTGATAAAGGGGGCAAGATATCAAAATATATAATTTTGGTCACATTATAAAACTTATTGAGCTTTTCTGTAACAGAACGTGCTTACTTTATTTGAATATGCTCCAAATAAAACAGTTATGTCAATAAGATCTAAATTAACATAAACTTTGAATTTTATATTTGTATTATATGTTTTTCCGTCATAAAACGTTTTACTGATATTATAAACGATATTAAACAGTATTTATTTGAACACCTCCGCATTGGTACGAATTCTATAGTGTTTCTTTCAGGCATACATCCAAAGCCCTCCCGGAAATGACCATTGCCCCCCCCCTTTCGCGGCGACAATTTATGTTGCCGAGCCAAATGTTAATAAATTCAGGCTATAATGAAAAAGAAAGTTTAGTTTCTTTTGATGTTACAAATATTTCCCCAATTATAATTTTTTTAAATATTTGTTCTATTATTGCATATTTTGCTCAAAAGTGTAATGAGACGCAATCATACCTCATAGTCAGGGAATCGCCATTCAAGATAAGAAGTGCGTCGAATGTATTTTAATAGATAAAAATTTCAAGTCTGCTTAACCCAAAGCCCAAACACTGCCCCCCCCCACCCCCCTCGTTTACCTGAAGAAAGTTTGTTCTTAAAATGTTTGAAGAAGTAATTACTATATCAAGGGTGTATACAGAATTTGTTTCGGGGAAGGAAGGGGGCGACGAAAAATGGAAGTTTTTGAAATCCACCAGAACAGAATTAAATTTATAGAAAAATTAAAGCACTTTTTTCTTCTAATGTAAGTCGCATTTTAACCAAAAACAAAAAGATGAAACACTTTCGGGGGGGTACCCCTCTACTACATATAATAATTACTTCTATATATGTAAATATAACTTAAAATATATACACTCATCGTCAAAAAAAATAGTTGCACCCAGAAGGAAGCAACCGACAGTAATGAAACTTGAGTAGTAGAAAAGGACCGATTCTGGCTTAAACGGGAGCCCATAGACTTAACATTAGGTGTCGGCCGGAGCAGCCGGAGCCAGCCGGAGCAAGCTGCAGCCGAGCGAACGGAGGGGCGTGGTCAGTAGCAGCCTCCAATTCCCCGCTGCAATTTTTCCCCCTCGACCGAAGGGGTGCTTATCTCCGAAGATAATAGTATTTATTGGACTTTGTCGAATGTTAGGGGAAATCAATGAAGGTTTATTCCTTTTTTTTTTTAATTTAATGAAGGTTGTTTCATTATTTATTTTCCCCTCTCTCGACCCCATCCCCTTAGATTATTGTTATGTAAAACGTTTTTTCCCCCGTAATTTGTTGATTTTTCAATTAATTTTCATGAATTCCTCATGTGTCTTCCCTAATGAAAATTATGTAGGGTAAGTATTAATTAATCATTTCTCTTTTTTTTTCTCGAATAATACGGTCATGTCCTCATCTCAAGAAATGTTATTATGATATCTTATTTTTGTTCATAAATGTTTGATTTTGAGGGATGGCAACGCCCGAGTGGGAAAGGGGTTGGATATAGGGGATGGCAACTCGATGTGTTGCCCCCTAGCGGTGCTTCTTGGAACTTTCGATTGATCTTTGATTTTGAGGGATGGCAACGTCCGAGTGGGAAAGGGGTTGGATATGGGGGATGGCAACTCGATGTGTTGCCCCCTAGCGGTGCTTCTTGGAACTTTCGATTGATCTTTGATTTTGAGGGATGGCAACGCCCGAGTGGGAAAGGGGTTGGATATAGATGGCAACTCGATGTGTTGCCCCCTAGCGGTGCTTCTTGGAACTTTCGATTGATCTTTGATTTTGAGGGATGGCAACGCCCGAGTGGGAAAGGGGTTGGATATAGGGGGGATGTCAACTCGATGTGCTGCCCCCTAGCGGTGCTTCTTGGAACTTTCGATTGATCTTTGATTTTGAGGGATGGCAACGGCCGAGTGGGAAAGGTGTTGGATATAGGGGGATGCCAACTCGATGTACTACCCCCTAGCGATGCTTCTTGGAACTTTCGATGGATCTTTGATTTTGGGGGATGGCAACGACCGAGTGGGGAAAGGGCACTGCGTAGGTGTTAGATATGATGATGCTTCTTGGAACTTTCGATGGATCTTTGATTTTGAGGGATGGCAACGACTGAGTGGGGTCCGTTGGGAATTTCTGCATTTATTCCTGTGTTTTGCAAGCAAGATTTCCCCCCTCTTCAATACTATTTTTCCCCCGCAGGAAATGTTTGCGTAACGATGCTGGGGAATTTTTCTTTCCAAGGGAATAAAAATGCTCTAAGGTCTTAGCGAGGTTCTAACTGACGATGATTTGGTTTCCAAAAATAGTCAGGGGTCAAATGGTTTTCGTGTACTACGTATTCCCTATATATATATTTTTAAATTACTTTTACGTTATTTCTTCATGTGTTTTTATATATTTTTTGTATGTTTTGAGGAGTTTTTTCGTGTAGATGTAATGAATTTTCTGGGGAACTTTTCTTTTTCCTCCATTCAATTTTATTTCAGACCATGAGACGAGGAAATGCTTCTTTAGAAATTATTTCGTTCTTGTTCGCAGTAATTACTGGACATAGACTTCATGTTAATTCTGAGTCTTTCACCCCTGCAATAATATTTTCTCGTAATTTTTTCGTATGTTCAAGAACTCTACAGATCTTTCCCAGTTAAAATTCTGCTCAAACAATATTTTCGGTCTTTATTTCCTTATAGCTTCCCAATTTCCGATATTTTTCTTCCTCTATCTTTGAAATTTCATTAAACTTCTCAATAGGTCAGGATTCTTTTTCTTGGACAAACTTATGAGTCCTTTTATTCACACCATCTTTTTTTTCATTTCATTTCAGCAAACGATTATTTTAGATGCAACAAATCGTCAGATTTTGGTTTCCTTATATAGCATATTTTCCAACTTGCTTAAAAATATTCCTCAAAGCTTGCATGTATGTCAAATATACATTTTTTTTATTCTTTCGTAGTTAGCCATACTTTTCGTGGACTGCCTTGACAGGAAAGCATTCAATGTCAAGACATACAATCTAAAACCTTTTTTCTTTCGATAAAATTTGTATTCTTTGAGCTGAATATTAGTCCCGCGTGTTCCCTCATTAACCTAATCTCAGTCAGATGCTGAAGGATTTCCTTTTGCTTGTCAGCATATTGACATAAGATTAGTCACATTTTCCCTTTGTTCGTTGTTGTGAATAGTTAGAAAGATTACAAAGTTTAAAGTAGTCTATGACTAAAAGGATGCTATTTACAGCCTAACGTGCTGCGGTATTGACTTTAGATAATTGTCCTTCTTGTTTCTTCTGGATCTTTGATTTTGAGGGATGGCAACGACTGAGTGGGGTCCGTTGGGAGTTTTTGCATTTATTCCTGTGGTTTGCAAGCAAGATTTCCCCCCTCTTCAATACTATTTTTTCCCCCGCAGGAAATGTTTACGTAACGATGCTGGGGAATTTTCTTTTCAAGGGAATAAAAATGCTCCTAAGGTCTTAGCGAGGTTCTAACTCACGATGATTTGGTTTCCAAAAATAGTCAGGGGTCAAATGGTTTTCGTGTACTACGTATTCCCTATATATATATTTTTAAATTACTTTTACGTTATTTATTCATGTGTTTTTATATATTTTGTATGTTTTGAGGAGTTTTTTCGTGTAGATGTAATGAATTTTCTGGGGAACTTTTCTTTTTCCTCCATTCAATTTTATTTCAGACCATGAGACGAGGAAATGCTTCTTTAGAAATTATTTCGTTCTTGTTCGCAGTAATTACTGGACATAGACTTCATGTTAATTCTGAGTCTTTCACCCCTGCAATAATATTTTCTCGTAATTTTTTCGTATGTTCAAGAACTCTACAGATCTTTCCCAGTTAAAATTCTGCTCAAACAATATTTTCGGTCTTTATTTCCTTATAGCTTCCCAATTTCCGATATTTTTCTTCCTCTATCTTTGAAATTTCATTAAACTTCTCAATAGGTCAGGATTCTTTTTTCTTGGACAAACTTATGAGGCCTTTTATTCAGACTATCTTTTTTTTTTCCATTTCATTTCAGCAAACGATTATTTTAGATGCAACAAATCGTCAGATTTTGGTTTCCTTATATAGCATATTTTCCAACTAGCTTAAAAATATTCCTCAAAGCTTGCATGTATGTCAAATATACATTTTTTTTTATTCTTTCGTAGTTAGCCATACTTTTCGTGGACTGCCTCGACAGGAAAGCATTCAATGTCAAGACATACAATCTAAAACCTTTTTCTTTCGATAAAATTTGTATTCTTTGGGCTGAATATTTTTTCTGTCTCGTCCGAAAAAACATTCATTCTAGAGGCAAAGCGACTAATTCCGTTCTTCCATAAACATTATTTTTTTTATTATATTTGATATTCAGAGTTGTATACATTTACTATCCAAAAGAGATATATTTAATGTAAAGGTATATTCTTCCAAGCTGGAAATATATGTATATCTTAGTTCATTTCCAGTTAAAGGAAATGCATCTTTATATTTCAATATGAAAAAAGAAGCCCTATAAGTGAAAGCTCAACCTAAAGACAGATAGATTGTTCACACTCTCCCTACTCTATGACATTTCTTTACTGAATATACCATGGCCTTTTTTCATGAACTGCTTTAAAATCTTCGTTCTCACTTTACTATTGTCAGATTCCATGTCCCTCCAGTTCTTTACTGAGAAACAGAAGCATTTATTCAATTTTAATTTATTAAGAGAGTAGAACTCTTTTAGGCTTTCGAAGTACTTTCAAGTCTTTCATTACGAAAATTTTCATTGTCATGAAAGAAGCCATAATCGAGATGATTTACTATCGTTTCAATGAAAGTGTTTACGCATTCATTGCTATGATGTCAGATTTCATTTTCTTATACTTCGAACAGAAATGAGTTTGAATCATTCGTCGAGAAAACATTTCTTTCATATATATATATATATATATATTTTTTTTTTTTTTTGCCTCCGAATCAAACGAACTCAAAAAATAAGAGACGCACTTTAATATTTTTTTTCCTCTTATGAGAGGAATACGGGAATATGATACCAAAATTAAAGAATAAAGAATATCGACTTTCCTCTCAACACCGTACATCTACGTTTTTTTTATTTTTTATTTTCAATAAGCTATTTCTATATTTTTACAACTGAATAGAATTATTTATTGAAAAAGTCTAAGTAAGACGAAAAATGGTTTTGTTGATTGCCTAAGAGGATGATTTTGGAAATTTTCGTTTTCTGGTAATTGTAAAAATCTCATAGAATAACATGGGAAAACTAGCATGCATAAAAGACTGTTTTGGATCGAGTAAATTGAAAGAATTTTACAAAGTTCATTTCAGAAAAGTACATTCCTTCCTAGTGTCAAAAACGAATCACTTCGTTTTTTCTAAGATACACTTTGGAATCTTATAAAAGTGCATAGGGTCAAAAACGATTTTGATGATTTTACTAAGATGACAGATTTCGGATTTCTTGTGATAGAAAATACAGTGAATTTCCCATTGAATAACATGGGAAACTGCGAAATTTAAGAAGCACGTTTTCGTTCAAGTAAAATATTTTAAAAGTCTTTTTTCGAATCAGTCGAAAACAGACAGGGTGTGTTTCTGAACAGTTCATTATTTCCTAAAATCAAAACGAATCACTTCGTTTATTTTTTTTTCCTAATGTGCGTTCTGAAAGAAGTAAAAATAGTTTAGGTAGAAAATTGGAAATATATTTTTATGAATCCTAGACTGTTTATTTACGTATAGCTAGAGGGGTCTTCAGTGAGAGCACTTATTCTCTTTTCAAACTAAGAGAATGAAGTGTAGTCAGTTTGAAAAAAAAATTCAAACTCCCCTAAATTTAGCCTTTTGTCCTGGTTTCGACTCAATACTGTAAAGCATTGCTCTCAGACCAGTTGAATTCCTGGCCCTTAATGAAATACATTAAGCCTTTCCCTTAAAAATAAGCAATCTCTTCTTCAATACCAGATCCCCAATAAATTTCTTTAAGAGTTATTCATTCACACTTTTACTTTTAAAAACTTGAAATTCATTATTATTTAACTCATTACAAAAAATGAAACTCATTCATACAGAAAAAATATAAATGAATAAAAATAAATAAAGCAGTCCTAAAAAGGACTGTTTTTCTGGGTCCCCTTCATACAGCTGCTCCATGGTCGGTATAAGGAATTTTTTTTTTACCTGCTAATATCTCAGCACATTGACTTCACAGTCTCTAGCAAGTTCTTTACAATTATGCTTTCCAAGAACGCTTTGGACGGGACATGGTCTCCAGTGACTGCAACAAAAGATTCTGCTAGAATCTTGGGGTTAAGCAATGCAACGGCATCATCGAAATACTTTTGCCACTTGGATTCGGGGTGGCATATGCACAGCTGTGGGCCGTGATGTTTGCGAATATGCGATTTGGGGGTTGGTGGCACTCCATACAATAATATAAGTTATTGACATGTTCCTGAAAGGCGATCCCTTACCATGTCAGCAAGCATGATGAAAAACTCTTCATCTGAGATGGAAGCAACAGGGAAGAAGTCCTTGGATGGTGCAAAACAGCCTTTCTAAAGACAGGTCCAAATAGTAGTTGAGTAATGCTGTCCCATATTTTTCCACATTGATCAATAAGAGTTCCAAATTGTTGACAAGTCAGCTTTATCGGAACAGGATTCAATCGACGAAAACCATGAATTCTGGGGAAAGCACTTCTAACGTGTAACTGCCAGAAGCATCTAAGAGGAAGGACAGCAGGAAACAATAAGTTCACGATTAATCAAGATGTCACAATTCATGCCTTGAATCCAGTGTGATTTTCCCATGAATTTTCGGAACGTTGAAGCTGACATTGTTATTCCATTCTTAGAAGGGTAGAAAGATTCCCCATCTTTCCTATAACTTCGAATATGAACTCGGACCGTGTTGTTAAAATCGCATACTTTTGCAAACGTGTTTTCACCTAAATGAAAATGATGAGGTGCAAGATTTTTCATAGAAATTCTTGGGAGGATAACTTCTCCACACGATTTGGGCTTTAAGGGAACGGACTCACATACCTTCTTAGCGAGAGTAGCAGAAATTTCAGCACTTTGCTTCATCGTGGAAATGGAATCGGTAGCACTCAAAGCAACAGACAAAAATGAAGTGACTCGTTTGAAGACTAAAGACAAACTGAAGGAACAGCTCTTATTCTAAGTCAAAACTGAGAAGAGGTTGGAGTTCGTCACTTGTTTACTGCTTGAGAGGGAAAGAGCAGAGTCATGGGGTTTAAGAACACTCGGTTATCTTCTTTCTAAAGGTCAAATTCAATCTAATGTTTGGAGCATTCTTTTGACGAGGCAGACCATGACTCCAATACGAATTAGTTGGTGGCAGGATCTGTAGTAAAGTTCCAGATCTCAAAGATAAGGAAACTGGTTTAAACCCGTTTCGCTTGAAAACAAGTCTCTTTCCTGTCAGAGAGATACTGATGTAATACAAGACAAAGGATCTAATTCAGCTTCGTCATCACGGTGATAACCGATTTGGTTATCACCATTTCTTATAAAAGTGCATGGGGATCAAAAAACGATTTTGATGATTTTACTAAGATGACAGATTTCGGATTTCTTATGATAGAAAATACAAAGTGAATTTCCCATTGAATAACATGGGAAACTACGAAATTTAAGAAGCACGTTTTCGTTCAAGTAAAATATTTTAAAAGGTAATCAGTTGAAAACAGACAGGGTGTGTTTCTGAACAGATCATTATTTCCTAAAATCAAAACGAGTCACTTCGTTTTTTTCCTAACGTACGTTTCTGAAAGAAGTAAAAATAGTTTAGCTAGAAAATTGGAAAGAATTTTTATGAATCCTAGACTGTTTATTTTTTTTATAACTAGAGGGGTCGTCAGTGAGAGCACTTATTCTCTTTACAAACTAAGAGAATGAAGTGTAGTCAGTTTGAAAAAAATTTCAAACTCCCCTAAATTTAGCCTTTTGTCCTGGTTTCGACTCAATACTGTAAAGCATTGCTCTCAGACCAGTTGAATTCCTGGCCCTTAATGAAATACATTAAGCCTTTCCCTTAAAAATAAGCAATCTCTTCTTCAATACCAGACCCCCAATAAATTTCTTTAAGAGTTATTAATTCATCCTTTTACTTTTAAAACTTGAAATTCATTATTATTTAACTCCTTATAAAAATGAAACACATTCACCCTTTTACTTTAAAAAACTTGAAATAACTTCATACAAAATGAAACCCATTCACTTTTTTACTTTTAAAATTATAGAAAAATAGATGATACAGAACATAGGTTCACTTTCTCATTCACACTCATGCATACACAAAACAAAAATTAAATAGTACTAATTGAGCTGCATGGAGGAGCTAGTGAGAATAGCTCACATCCTTCAACAGTTTTAGTCCAATTGAATGATAGATGGAGGTTTTTCCCACCCATCTTGACACCTCCATGCAGCTCAATTAGTACTATTTAATTTTGTTTTGTGTATGCATGAGTGTGAATGAGAAAGTGAACCTATGTTCTGTATCATCTATTTTTCTATAATTTTAAAAGTAAAAAAGTGAATGGGTTTTCATTTTTGTATGAAGTTATTTCAAGTTTTTTAAAGTAAAAGGGTGAATGTGTTTCATTTTTATAAGGAGTTAAATAATAATGAATTTCAAGTTTTAAAA
This sequence comes from Macrothele yani, assembly GCA_039090855.1. NCBI lineage: Eukaryota > Metazoa > Arthropoda > Arachnida > Araneae > Macrothelidae > Macrothele > Macrothele yani. Next base: position 56,770,373 of record CM077018.1, on the reverse strand, counting down.
GTAAAAGGATGAATTAATAACTCTTAAAGAAATTTATTGGGGGTCTGGTATTGAAGAAGAGATTATGCTTATTTTTAAGGGAAAGGCTTAATGTATTTCATTAAGGGCCAGGAATTCAACTGGTCTGAGAGCAATGCTTTACAGTATTGAGTCGAAACCAGGACAAAAGGCTAAATTTAGGGGAGTTTGAAATTTTTTTCAAACTGACTACACTTCATTCTCTTAGTTTGTAAAGAGAATAAGTGCTCTCACTGACGACCCCTCTAGTTATAAAAAAAAATAAACAGTCTAGGATTCATAAAAAATTCTTTCCAATTTTCTAGCTAAACTATTTTTACTTCTTTCAGAAACGTACGTTAGGAAAAAAACGAAGTGACTCGTTTTGATTTTAGGAAATAATGATCTGTTCAGAAACACACCCTGTCTGTTTTCAACTGATTACCTTTTAAAATATTTTACTTGAACGAAAACGTGCTTCTTAAATTTCGTAGTTTCCCATGTTATTCAATGGGAAATTCACTGTATTTTCTATCATAAGAAATCCGAAATCTGTCATCTTAGTAAAATCATCAAAATCGTTTTTTGATCCCCATGCACTTTTATAAGAAATGGTGATAACCAAATCGGTTATCACCGTGATGACGAAGCTGAATTAGATCCTTTGTCTTGTATTACATCAGTATCTCTCTGACAGGAAAGAGACTTTTGTTTTCAAGCGAAACGGGTTTAAACCAGTTTCCTTATCTTTGAGATCTGGAACTTTACTACAGATCCTGCCACCAACTAATTCGTATTGGAGTCATGGTCTGCCTCGTCAAAAGAATGCTCCAAACATTAGATTGAATTTGACCTTTAGAAAGAAGATAACCGAGTGTTCTTAAACCCCATGACTCTGCTCTTTCCCTCTCAAGCAGTAAACAAGTGACGAACTCCAACCTCTTCTCAGTTTTGACTTAGAATAAGAGCTGTTCCTTCAGTTTGTCTTTAGTCTTCAAACGAGTCACTTCATTTTTGTCTGTTGCTTTGAGTGCTACCGATTCCATTTCCACGATGAAGCAAAGTGCTGAAATTTCTGCTACTCTCGCTAAGAAGGTATGTGAGTCCGTTCCCTTAAAGCCCAAATCGTGTGGAGAAGTTATCCTCCCAAGAATTTCTATGAAAAATCTTGCACCTCATCATTTTCATTTAGGTGAAAACACGTTTGCAAAAGTATGCGATTTTAACAACACGGTCCGAGTTCATATTCGAAGTTATAGGAAAGATGGGGAATCTTTCTACCCTTCTAAGAATGGAATAACAATGTCAGCTTCAACGTTCCGAAAATTCATGGGAAAATCACACTGGATTCAAGGCATGAATTGTGACATCTTGATTAATCGTGAACTTATTGTTTCCTGCTGTCCTTCCCTCTTAGATGCTTCTGGCAGTTACACGTTAGAAGTGCTTTCCAGAATTCATGGTTTTCGTCGATTGAATCCTGTTCCGATAAAGCTGACTTGTCAACAATTTGGAACTCTTATTGATCAATGTGGAAAAATATGGGACAGCATTACTCAACTACTATTTGGACCTGTCTTTAGAAAGGCTGTTTTGCACCATCCAAGGACTTCTTCCCCTGTTGCTTCCATCTCAGATGAAGAGTTTTTCATCATGCTTGCTGACATGGTAAGGGATCGCCTCAGGAACATGTCAATAACTTATATTATTGTATGGAGTGCCACCAACCCCCAAATCGCATATTCGCAAACATCACGGCCCACAGCTGTGCATATGCCACCCCCGGAATCCAAGTGGCAAAAGTATTTCGATGATGCCGTTGCATTGAATCCCCAAGATTCTAGCAGAATCTTTTGTTGCAGTCACTGGAGACCATGTCCCGTCCAAAGCGTTCTTGGAAAGCATAATTGTAAAGAACTTGCTAGAGACTGTGAAGTCAATGTGCTGAGATATTAGCAGGTAAAAAAAAATTCCTTATACCGACCATGGAGCAGCTGTATGAAGGGGACTCCAGAAAAACAGTCCTTTTTTAGGACTGCTTTATTTATTTTTATTCATTTATATTTTTTCTGTATGAATGAGTTTCATTTTTTGTAATGAGTTAAATAATAATGAATTTCAAGTTTTTAAAAGTAAAAGTGTGAATGAATAACTCTTAAAGAAATTTATTGGGGATCTGGTATTGAAGAAGAGATTGCTTATTTTTAAGGGAAAGGCTTAATGTATTTCATTAAGGGCCAGGAATTCAACTGGTCTGAGAGCAATGCTTTACAGTATTGAGTCGAAACCAGGACAAAAAGGCTAAATTTAGGGGAGTTTGAATTTTTTTTTCAAACTGACTACACTTCATTCTCTTAGTTTGAAAAGAGAATAAGTGCTCTCACTGAAGACCCCTCTAGCTATACGTAAATAAACAGTCTAGGATTCATAAAAATATATTTCCAATTTTCTACCTAAACTATTTTTACTTCTTTCAGAAACGCACATTAGGAAAAAAAAAAATAAACGAAGTGATTCGTTTTGATTTTAGGAAATAATGAACTGTTCAGAAACACACCCTGTCTGTTTTCGACTGATTCGAAAAAGACTTTTAAAATATTTTACTTGAACGAAAACGTGCTTCTTAAATTTCGCAGTTTCCCATGTTATTCAATGGGAAATTCACTGTATTTTCTATCACAAGAAATCCGAAATCTGTCATCTTAGTAAAATCATCAAAATCGTTTTTGACCCTATGCACTTTTATAAGATTCCAAAGTGTATCTTAGAAAAAACGAAGTGATTCGTTTTTGACACTAGGAAGGAATGTACTTTTCTGAAATGAACTTTGTAAAATTCTTTTCAATTTACTCTCGATCCAAAACAGTCTTTTATGCATGCTAGTTTTCCCATGTTATTCTATGAGATTTTTACAATTACCAGAAAACGAAAATTTCCAAAATCATCCTCTTAGGCAATCAACAAAACCATTTTTCGTCTTACTTAGACTTTTTCAATAAATAATTCTATTCAGTTGTAAAAATATAGAAATAGCTTATTGAAAATAAAAAATAAAAAAAAACGTAGATGTACGGTGTTGAGAGGAAAGTCGATATTCTTTATTCTTTAATTTTGGTATCATATTCCCCGTATTCCTCTCATAAGAGGAAAAAAAAATATTAAAGTGCGTCTCTTATTTTTTGAGTTCGTTTGATTCGGAGGCAAAAAAATATATATATATATATATATATATGAAAGAAATGTTTTCTCGACGAATGATTCAAACTCATTTCTGTTCGAAGTATAAGAAAATGAAATCTGACATCATAGCAATGAATGCGTAAACACTTTCATTGAAACGATAGTAAATCATCTCGATTATGGCTTCTTTCATGACAATGAAAATTTTCGTAATGAAAGACTTGAAAGTACTTCGAAAGCCTAAAAGAGTTCTACTCTCTTAATAAATTAAAATTGAATAAATGCTTCTGTTTCTCAGTAAAGAACTGGAGGGACATGGAATCTGACAATAGTAAAGTGAGAACGAAGATTTTAAAGCAGTTCATGAAAAAAGGCCATGGTATATTCAGTAAAGAAATGTCATAGAGTAGGGAGAGTGTGAACAATCTATCCGTCTTTAGGTTGAGCTTTCACTTAGGGCTTCTTTTTTTTCATATTGAAATATAAAGATGCATTTCCTTTAACTGGAAATGAACTAAGATATACATATATTTCCCCAGCTTGGAAGAATATACCTTTACATTAAATATATCTCTTTTTTGGATAGTAAATGTATACAACTCTGAATATCAAATATAATAAAAAAAATAATGTTTATGGGAAGAACGGAATTAGTCGCTTTGCCTCTAGAATGAATGTTTTTTCGGACGAGACAGAAAAAATATTCAGCCCAAAGAATACAAATTTTATCGAAAGAAAAAGGTTTTAGATTGTATGTCTTGACATTGAATGCTTTCCTGTCGAGGCAGTCCACGAAAAGTATGGCTAACTACGAAAGAATAAAAAAAATGTATATTTGACATACATGCAAGCTTTGAGGAATATTTTTAAGCTAGTTGGAAAAATATGCTATATAAGGAAACCAAAATCTGACGATTTGTTGCATCTAAAATAATCGTTTGCTGAAATGAAATGGAAAAAAAAAGATAGTCTGAATAAAAGGCCTCATAAGTTTGTCCAAGAAAAAAAGAATCCTGACCTATTGAGAAGTTTAATGAAATTTCAAAGATAGAGGAAGAAAAATATCGGAAATTGGGAAGCTATAAGGAAATAAAGACCGAAAATATTGTTTGAGCAGAATTTTAACTGGGAAAGATCTGTAGAGTTCTTGAACATACGAAAAAATTACGAGAAAATATTATTGCAGGGGTGAAAGACTCAGAATTAACATGAAGTCTATGTCCAGTAATTACTGCGAACAAGAACGAAATAATTTCTAAAGAAGCATTTCCTCGTCTCATGGTCTGAAATAAAATTGAATGGAGGAAAAGAAAAGTTCCCAGAAAATTCATTACATCTACACGAAAAACTCCCTCAAAACATACAAAAAATATATAAAAACACATGAATAAATAACGTAAAAGTAATTTAAAAATATATATATAGGGAATACGTAGTACACGAAAACCATTTGACCCCCTGACTATTTTTGGAAACCAAATCATCGTGAGTTAGAACCTCGCTAAGACCTTAGAGCATTTTTATTCCCTTGAAAGAAAATTCCCCAGCATCGTTACGTAAACATTTCCTGCGGGGGAAAAATAGTATTGAAGAGGGGGAAATCTGCTTGCAAACCACAGGAATAAATGCAAAAACTCCCAACGGACCCCACTCAGTCGTTGCCATCCCTCAAAATCAAAGATCCAGAAGAAACAAGAAGGACAATTATCTAAAGTCAATACCGCAGCACGTTAGGCTGTAAATAGCATCCTTTTAGTCATAGACTACTTTAAACTTTGTAATCTTTCTAACTATTCACAACAACGAACAAAGGAAAATGTGACTAATCTTATGTCAATATGCTGACAAGCAAAAGGAAATCCTTCAGCATCTGACTGAGATTAGGTTAATGAGGAACACGCGGGACTAATATTCAGCTCAAAGAATACAAATTTTATCGAAAGAAAAAGGTTTTAGATTGTATGTCTTGACATTGAATGCTTTCCTGTCAAGGCAGTCCACGAAAAGTATGGCTAACTACGAAAGAATAAAAAAAATGTATATTTGACATACATGCAAGCTTTGAGGAATATTTTTAAGCAAGTTGGAAAATATGCTATATAAGGAAACCAAAATCTGACGATTTGTTGCATCTAAAATAATCGTTTGCTGAAATGAAATGAAAAAAAAAAAAGATAGTGTGAATAAAAGGACTCATAAGTTTGTCCAAGAAAAAAAGAATCCTGACCTATTGAGAAGTTTAATGAAATTTCAAAGATAGAGGAAGAAAATATCGGAAATTGGGAAGCTATAAGGAAATAAAGACCGAAAATATTGTTTGAGCAGAATTTTAACTGGGAAAGATCTGTAGAGTTCTTGAACATACGAAAAAATTACGAGAAAATATTATTGCAGGGGTGAAAGACTCAGAATTAACATGAAGTCTATGTCCAGTAATTACTGCGAACAAGAACGAAATAATTTCTAAAGAAGCATTTCCTCGTCTCATGGTCTGAAATAAAATTGAATGGAGGAAAAAGAAAAGTTCCCCAGAAAATTCATTACATCTACACGAAAAAACTCCCTCAAAAACATACAAAAAATATATAAAAACACATGAAGAAATAACGTAAAAGTAATTTAAAAATATATATATAGGGAATACGTAGTACACGAAAACCATTTGACCCCCTGACTATTTTTGGAAACCAAATCATCGTCAGTTAGAACCTCGCTAAGACCTTAGAGCATTTTTATTCCCTTGGAAAGAAAATTCCCAGCATCGTTACGCAAACATTTCCTGCGGGGGAAAAATAGTATTGAAGAGGGGGGAAATCTTGCTTGCAAAACACAGGAATAAATGCAGAAATTCCCAACGGACCCCACTCAGTCGTTGCCATTCCTCAAAATCAAAGATCCATCGAAAGTTCCAAGAAGCATCATCATATCTAACACCTACGCAGTGCCCTTTCCCCACTCGGTCGTTGCCATCCCCCAAAATCAAAGATCCATCGAAAGTTCCAAGAAGCATCGCTAGGGGTAGTACATCGAGTTGGCATCCCCCTATATCCAACACCTTTCCCACTCGGCCGTTGCCATCCCTCAAAATCAAAGATCAATCGAAAGTTCCAAGAAGCACCGCTAGGGGGCAGCACATCGAGTTGACATCCCCCCTATATCCAACCCCTTTCCCACTCGGGCGTTGCCATCCCTCAAAATCAAAGATCAATCGAAAGTTCCAAGAAGCACCGCTAGAGGGGCAACACATCGAGTTGCCATCCCCCTATATCCAACCCTTTCCCACTCGGGCGTTGCCATCCCTCAAAATCAAAGATCAATCGAAAGTTCCAAGAAGCACCGCTAGGGGGCAACACATCGAGTTGCCATCCCCCTATATCCAACCCCTTTCCCACTCGGACGTTGCCATCCCTCAAAATCAAAGATCAATCGAAAGTTCCAAGAAGCACCGCTAGGGGGCAACACATCGAGTTGCCATCCCCCTATATCCAACCCCTTTCTCACTCGGGCGTTGCCATCTCTCAAAATCAAAGATCAATCGAAAGTTCCAAGAAGCACCGCTAGGGGGCAACACATCGAGTTGCCATCCCCCTATATCCAACCCCTTTCCCACTCGGGCGTTGCCATCCCTCAAAATCAAACATTTATGAACAAAAATAAGATATCATAATAACATTTCTTGAGATGAGGACATGACCGTATTATTCGAGAAAAAAAAGAGAAATGATTAATTACTTACCCTACATAATTTTCATTAGGGAAGACACATGAGGAATTCATGAAAATTAATTGAAAAATCAACAAATTACGGGGGAAAAAACGTTTTACATAACAATAATCTAAGGGGATGGGGTCGAGAGAGGGGAAAATAAATAATGAAACAACCTTCATTAAATTAAAAAAAAAAGGAATAAACCTTCATTGATTTCCCCCTAACATTCGACAAAGTCCAATAAATACTATTATCTTCGGAGATAAGCACACCCTTCGGTCGAGGGGGAAAAATTGCAGCGGGGAATTGGAGGCTGCTACTGACCACGCCCCTCCGTTCGCTCGGCTGCAGCTTGCTCCGGCTGGCTCCGGCTGCTCCGGCCGACACCTAATGTTAAGTCTATGGGCTCCCGTTTAAGCCAGAATCGGTCCTTTTCTACTACTAACTTGGTGAGACATGCAAATGATTCAAGAATCACGCTCGGCCGCGCCAGATGACACAAGGAAGAAGGGGTCGTAGCGCTGTGCCTGACCGGCTGTATATAAAGTCGTCCTGTTGCGCGTCCTTGCCATTCTGACTCGAGCTGTTGTGTTGACTGCATCCTTTGCAAGTGAAGTATGCCTCGGAAAAAAGTTTGGAAGCAATTCGAGCAGTTGGAGGAGTTCGAGAGGTGTCGAGCTCCGGAAAGCGGGATGGTCTTATCGACGTAATGAGGGCCATACCGGTCGTGAGGATATCTCCATAGCACGCTGTTGGCGGTAGTGGATAGAACAAGGCACGCGACAGGAAGGGTCTGGGAGAACTAGACGAACGACGGAGAGAGAGGACCAGACGGATTTTCCGACATGCGCGGAGTAATCCAACAGTCACGATTGCGGATATTCAGCGAGCAGTGGTGCCCTCCATGCATCGTCCGATTAGTGCCAGCACCATTGGCAGACGGCTGCTTGACGTAGGACTACATACACGCAGACCGTTACGACGACTGCCCCTAACACCATTGCATCGTCTCCAAAGATTGCAATGGTGTCGAGTCAGACTGTTATGGAGCCACTCAAAATGGCAGCGTGTGATCTTCAGTGACGAGTCCCGTTTTCTTCTTGGAGGGGACGTCCAACGAATCCATGTGCGGATGCACCGTGGTGAGCGCCAAGATGAACGGTTTGTTGTCGAGCGTCACACGTCCAGAAAGCCTGGTGTCATGGTGTGGGGTGCAATTGCCTACGATGCCAGATCACCTTTGGTGTTCATTACAAGCACTTTGACAGCCCATCATTACGTTAATGAGGTCCGACAAACAGTTGCCCTACCTTTTCTGAACGCTCATTCCGGTGCGATTTTCCAACAGGACAACGCTCGTCCGTATACTGCTACTTCCTCGAGAGCTTAACTTCATGGCACTGACACTCTGCCATGGCCAGCCGCATCGCCAGACCTATCGCCGATTGAAAATGTGTGGGGTGCTATTGGACGCGCTATCAACACTCCACCAATACCGCACAATCTGCAGGAACTGCGTGAGAAAATTCAAGCTGCATGGGACGGCTTATCGCAGGACACCATTAGGAACCTGTACAACTCCATGCCGAGACGTCTGGCATGCTGTGTGAGCAAACATGGCGGCCTGGCGTCATACTGAGAGACACTACTTATTGGCGTGTAGCTCAATAAATATTGCCCTTCTTAGTCTCAATGATTAATCATTTATTGTTCCTGGCAACCTTTACCTTCCTCCCGAATAGCATTGCAATCCGACACGTCCTTCTGGGTGTAACTTTCTTTTTTAATGATAAGTGTATATGGAAAAAATTCACAAAATCAGTTTGCAAACGAAGTTTCGGAGATTAATGAAATTCCTTTAAAACAGCTTGTAAGTTATAGATATTCACATCGACGTTGTAATAATATCTTCTGGATGTTATTGTTATTATTTTCTGTTTCGGAAGTTCAACGACCTCCTGAAAACATATAAAACCATAATAAGTCGCATGCGCCTAATTTAAGACCACAAGTTCCAATGCAACAGAACAACCACACCACCATGCCCTATTCCAACTAGGATGATTAGTCAAACTCCCGAGGCTGTGGCCGTCGTGTCTGTATCCACCAATTAAACACGAAGAGCGTAGAAACTATTGGCAAAATATTGTGATGGCCAACGTTTCAGAAAGAAAGGTAATACGAACTATCATAACAAAACAAAAAACTGTTACAACAATTGGGACGCAAATAACAAAACCCTCAATTACTAGATATAAGCTGTCTAACGTACGATCAACACAAACCGCGTCTCCAACTGCAAATTAAAAACACATTTATTTACAATTAAAAACACTATTTTAAAATACAAAGGCAAGTACTTTCAGGGCTCCATTGTCCCCATCATCAGGCCTAAGTGCCACGAATCATGAGGAGCCATCTCATATATATACAGCCACAAAGTATTCCCGTCACAAGTCTCTTTTACATTCCTGTGTTGCCAACATTAGAACACAAACTCTAATTTTCAAAAATAATTATACAAGTCAAAGGTAGTTCTAGATTTCACTCTCGATGGAAGACGTCTCCATGGGTTTGGTATATAGGTAGGCATGTCAATATTATATTAAATTTGGTATACAGGTAGGCATGTCAATATTATATTAATATTGAAATATTATATTAATATTGACATGCTTACCTATATACCAAATCCATGGAGACGGTTGGTGACTCCCTCTTTGCCGCCCCGGTGGCGCAGTGGTCTAAGGCGCTGGCCTCTGATCATTCGCCCGTAAGGGGTCCGGGTTCGAATCCCGGTCAGGCATGGATGTTGTGTTTGTCTTACGGCACTGGCTCTCTCCTTTCCCTGGAACCAGTGACCCTAAATTAGGGACGGGCGACTGCTTATAGCCCATTGAGTTGCTCACGGTGGTCGTTAAACCTTCAATCAAAAAAAGACTCCCTCTTCCATCGAGAGTGAAATCTAGAACTACCTTTGACTTGTATAATTATTTTTGAACATTAGAGTTTGTGTTCTAATGTTGGCAACACAGGAATGTAAAAGAGACTTGTGACGGGAATACTTTGTGGCTGTATACAAGGAGGTTATATTACTGGAGACACCACTGGCTCTGCCGCCATAGGTCACAGCTAATCTGTGGTGTGACATCACAAGCAGGCAAAAACAAACAAAATCATACCGTTGATAAAACAGTAAGCTTGTGTATCATTGATAAAGATTATTGAATTACTCATTTCAGCTGTTTATACGCTTAGAAGCTTTTGTTCCATTGGTTTCAAAGCAGCTTCTTTTCTGCGGCTGCGTCGTGCCTGCTCATGACGTCATTTGCAGCACGGACGGTGACTTATGGCGGCCAATGCTGCGTGGATAGGAGTGGTGTCTCCAATAATATAACCTCCTTGGCTGTATATATACGAGATAGCTCCTCATGATTCGTGGCACTTAGGCCTGATGATGGGGACAAGGGAGCCCTGAAAGTACTTGCCTTAGTATTTTAAAATAGTGTTTTTAATTGTAAATAAATGTCTTTTTAATTTGCAGTTGGAGACGCGGTTTGTATTGATCGTACGTTAGACAGCTTATATCTAGTAATTGTACAGTTATCGTGCAAAATTTATCATTGGTAACAAAACCCTCGTTCAATGCGAAGTATAGTACTTACTATTCGCAGTCATACGGTACAGCTTGATCACGAAGAAATGCCGTATACGGAAGGTATGCTTATTTTACACACATAACATCTTGTAAAAGCGATGGCCTCTGATCATTCGTCCGTAAGGGGTCCGGGTTCGAATCCCTGTGAGGCATGGATGTTGTGTTTGTCTTACGGCACTGGCTCTCTCCCTTCCCTGGAACCAGTGACCCTAAATTAGGGACGGGCGACTGCTTATAGCCCATTGAGTTGCTCACGGTGGTCGTTAAACCTCCAATCAAAAAAAAAATAACATCTTGTAAACAAGGTGGGTTTTTGTTTGTTTGTTTGTTTGTTTGGGGGCTTTAACGACCACCGTGAGCAACTCGATGGGCTACAAGAAGTCCCCCGTCCCTAACTTAGTCCCAGTTTCCAGGGAAGGGATTTTTCTTTTTTTATTATTCGAAGTTTAACGACCACCGTGAGCAACTCATTGGGCTATAAGCAGTCGCCCGTCCCTAATTTAGGGCCGCTGCCTCCGGGGAAGGGCAGACAGCCGGCGCCGTAAGACAAACACAACATCCATGCCTCACCGGGATTCGAACCCGGACGACCGATCAGAAGCCATCGCGTAGACCAATGCGCCACCGGGGCGGCAGTTTCCAGTGATGTAAGACAAACACATCTCTGCCTGACCGGGATTCGCACCCATGTTGGGTGCGAACTCATCGCTTAGACCACTGCGCCATCGGGGCGGCACAAAAAGGTTCTCGGGCCGCCCCGGTGGCGCAGTGGTCTAAGCGATGGCCTCTGATCATTCGTCCAAAAGGGGTCCGGGTTCAAATCCCGGTGAGGCATGGATGTTGTGTTTGTCTTATGGCACTGGCTCTCTCCCTTCCCTGGAACCAGTGGCCCTAAATTAGGGACGGGCGACTGCTTATAGCCCATTGAGTTGCTCACGGCGGTCGTTAAACCGCCAATCAAAAAAAAAAAAGGTTCTCGGCCGCCCCGGTGGCGCAGCGGTCTAAGCGATGGCTTATGACCATTCGTTCGTGAAGGGTCCGGGTTTGAATCCTGGTGAGGCATAGATGTTGTGTGCGTATTACGGTACTGGCTCTCTCCCTTCCCTGGAACCAGTGACTCTAAATTAGGGACGGGTGACTGCTCATGGTGGTCGTTAAACCTTCAATAAAAAAATGAAAGAAATAATACCTTCAACACAAATTTTTGGTACTCATAAAAATTTCGAAAGATCTTTGTGAAGCAGTGAATAGCTGCCTCAGAGGATGATATATTTTTCATTTCTTCGCCTTTCATACTTTTACATACTGTATGTATGTACGCTGTTCTCTAACATGAAACGGGTAACTTCATTATTACTTTCTACGGTAAATTTTCCGCTTTTTCTACTGGAAATTCCTTAACGTCTTATCTATTTTTACGGCATACACAGGCATCCGGAACGTCTGCAGTAAAATTAGCAATCAGAATCAGTGTTGTAGGGAAGATCTATGTAATACCTTCCAAGAATAGAAGGGGCATGATCCAATTTTCAGGGAAGGCCAAATGCACTCCTCTTGCCCGCCTATATGAACTCCTACACTTAAGAGTAAGCTAGCACAAAACATAATAAACACAACAAAAAATAACACATTCATGAAACGTTTTCTCAGATATAACTCACTCTAAAAACCGCATATGAGCAGCACATTTCAACCCAATGTTCCGTCTAAGACATTTGCCAGCTGACATGTGTGGCATAAACACAGTAACTTGCACACTGGATGCAATCATAGAATGAAAATGTAAGGAGTCTTATATGAACTTATCTATCATTGCGATCAATGAGACCCCTCTTTCAATGCCCATCACTAAACAATACGAATTGTGCTCGAAAATCATCTTGTTGATAGATAAAAACAGCTTTTTTTTTCTCGTTTTAGGACTGGCGTGAGCAGATCATAGGACTATAAGCAGTCGCCTATTCCTAATTTTTTGCCAATGGCTCCATAGAAGAGACAGCCAGAGCTGCAAGACAAACAAATCATCGACGCCTCACGCAGAATTCGAACCCAGACCAATCTCAGACGAATGATTAGAACCCAACGCCTAACCCTATAATTTAAGTACACAATGCGCCAATTAGGTAACAAGACTGATTTTTTTTTAAAGAAATGGAAAAGCGTGAAGATTTAACGTGAATACATCGTATTCGAAGTACACTACTGCGTTAGTACAAGAAGTGGCACGATCAGTCAACGAAAGGAAGGACTTGCAGAGGTCATCTTTTGGTATGGAGTGAAGAGCTGATGTCACAGTTCTTTGTATGTCTTCATATTTATTCGAAGTACATTCCTCCTGTTTTAATACAAGAAATGGCACGATCAGCCAACGAAAGGAAGAACTTGCAGAGGTCATCTTTTGGTATGGAGTGAAGAGCTGATGTCACAGTTCTTTGTGTCTTCAATGTATTGGGAAAAAAAATTCTATTTAAAGGCAGCTTCAATTTAGGGAATAGAAAATAGTCACACAGTGACCAATCTGGAGTACGGACACTTGTTTTCGTGCCAGAAATTGTTGCACACCGACTACTCTGTGTGCAGGTGCGTTATCGTGAAGGAATCATTGCCTGTTTTTGTACTCAGGCCTGTACAAAAACAGGTATTACCGGCGTTAGTGCAACCTTCAGGAATGAACTCGTGATGTAGAATTTCCTTGCTGTCGTAAAAACACACAAGCATTGTCTTGATTTTGGACTTCTCTAACCTGATTTTCTTTCCTTTGGGTGACTGCGGCGACTTCCACTGAGCCCTATCACGTTTCGTTTTAGGATTATAACGAAAACACCATGTCTCGTCACCTGCCACAAGTTTTGGAAACATTTTTTTAATTGCTCCTGTAGTATCCAGGATTTCTTTTACGTACTCCACTCGTGCACGTCTGTGTTCGTCTGAAAAAGCAAGCGGAACGAAACGAGCACAAACTTACCCACTTCCCCTAAATCTTGGACTAAAATTAGACGAATCGTCTCCTTATCAACACTGTGCTCAAAATCCAACATCCTCAAGGTCACGCAACGATCACTTTTTATACTTTCTCGAACTTTCTCACTGGGTTCAGACGTGCGCACTGAAGTCGGGCACCTAGGCCTTTCGTCATTTTCCAAATCTTCCCACCCATCCTTTCAACGTGCATACCATGGGAGTATTTGTGCGAGAGAGAGCCAATCAGCCCCAAACATATCACGCAATAACTCAACTGCCTCATATGCAGTTTTACCGATTTTCAAACACAATCAGATACTTGCTCTCTATTCCATGACAGAACTGTGACGTCATTCTCCCACCGAATGACGCCATGCACAGCGTAAATAATAATTTATGCCATTCTGACACAGCACACAGCTGATAAATGATTTATAAAAAAAAGACATACCTTTTTCTTTTGGTTGGAGGTTTAACAACCACCGTGAGCAACTCAATGGGCTATAAGTAGTCGCCCGTCCCTAATTTAGGGCCACTGTTTCCAGGGAAGGGACAGAGCCAAGGCCGTATGACAAGCACAACATCCATGCCTCACCGGGATTCAAACCCGAACCCCTTTCGGACGAATGATTAGAAGCAACCGCTTAGACCACTGCGCCACCGGGGCAGCAACCATACCTTCCTGTCCCGTCTGTTTTACTGGGATTAAAAAAATCATTCTCATTACTGATTTGCTGTACTGTGTACATTGCGACGCACGAACAAATACACTGACGAAAAAAATCCCAACACCAAGAAGGGGTTGTGTTAGATAAACGACAGTTGGTAGGCAGTGAGAGTACATATGTAAGATGTCTATGCAAATTTCGCGCTCGGCGCATACGTGTGGCGCTAGTAGCGCCCCTCGGAACATGCAAAGCAGGTTTGCTGTAAATACGCGCTGTAACGTTCGTGAGCGTTAGTTATCGTTGAGATTCGACGTAGTGTGTTGATGTTAGTCAAGAATGCCTTTAAGAAGACGAAGAAGCCATTATCAACAGCTCACGGAGTTTGAACGAGGTCGTGTAATAGGGCTACGAGAAGGGGGATTTTCTTTCCGCAATATTGCAGAACGACTTGGCAGGAATGTAGCCACTGTGCATGATTGTTGGCAGCGGTGGTCAAGGGAAGGTACTGCCTCAAGAAGACCAGGTTCCGGCCGGCCACGTGGCACTACTGAGAGGGAAGAGCGCCGTGTACGGCGTATGGCCGTGGCGCATCGTACCACGTCTGCGGCAGCAATTCGAGCTGCAGTTGCCACCACAGTGACACAACGAACTGTTACAAATCGGTTACTTGAAGGACAGCTCCGAGCCAGACGCCCTGTAGCTTGCATTCCACTTACTCCAAACCACTGCCGTTTGCGACGTCAAGCTAGAGCTCATTGGAGGACGGAGTGGAGATCTGTTGTGTTTTCTGATGAAAGCCGGTTCTGCCTGGGTGCCAGTGATGGCCG
The DNA here is from genome assembly GCA_039090855.1 of Macrothele yani. NCBI lineage: Eukaryota > Metazoa > Arthropoda > Arachnida > Araneae > Macrothelidae > Macrothele > Macrothele yani. The sequence goes on along the minus strand of CM077018.1, from coordinate 56,755,373 downwards.
TGTGTTGGTTAGGAGGAGGCCAGGTGAGCGCCTGCAACCAACCTGTCTGCGCCCGAGACACACTGGACCTACACCTGGAGTTATGGTCTGGGGAGCAATTTCCTATGACAGCAGGAGCACTCTCGTGGTTATCCCACGCACCCTGACGGCACAGTTGTACGTCGATCTGGTGATTCAACCTGTTGTGCTGCCATTCATGAACAGCATTCCAGGTGGTGTTTTCCAACAGGATAACGCTCGTCCGCATACCGCTGTTTTAATCCAACATGCTCTACAGAGTGTCGACATGTTGCCGTGGCCTGCTAGATCACCAGATCTTTCACCAATCGAGCACGTATGGGACAACTCCAGCGTCACCCCCCAACCAGCATTAACCGTCCCTGTATTGACCGACCAAGTGCAACAGGCATGGAACTCCATCCCACAAACTGACATCCAGCACCTGTACGACACAATGCATGAACGTTTGCATGCTTGCATTCAACATTCTGGTGGTTACACCGGTTATTAATGTACCAGCATTTCACATTTAAAATGGCTCTTCTCGCGCTTACATTAAGCTGTGATCTTGAAACCTTAATCGATTAAATATTTTACCTACACAAATGTATTGCCGCCATTTCATTCCTCTACAACTATTTTTTCGTGGTGTTGGGATTTTTTTCCGTCAGTGTATGTTTAACGGACCCTTTTTTTAATTGAAGGTTTAACGAACACCGTGAACAACTCAATGGGATATAAGCAGTCGTCCATCCCTAATTTATGGTATCCATAAATGTAAATTCTTTTCTTTTTTTTATCGCAAGATGGCTTTAAAAGTGCTAACCTGCCTGACGTTGTATGTGATTCGATGGGAACACAGTCACAGACGGGTAACGTAAGATGGCTGCCGCTCAGGAGCAACAGCTTCAGAGCGTTACATAGAGATTGCTGATTATGCTCATTCTCCTTATTTCTATCCTTCTTGGACATACCCCAAGCCATCATCCAAAGCCTCTTTTGTTCGATGCTGCAGCGTGTAGCTGCCGTTATTGCCAGCCATGGGGGCCACACGAACTATTGATGCCTGCGTGTTCCGCAAGTCACGCGGGCCTGTAAACTCAATCGTCTCATCTTTGTATCTGTTGTTATGTGTCCAGTAAATCTGGCTTTGCTATCTCGTGTCCTTCTTGGTGCTGCATTTTTGGTGGCCAGCAGTGTATTAAAAACGAGAAACTATCTATCTATCTATCTATCTCTCTCTCTCTCACACACACACACACATACTACAGAAGACATAAAAAAAAATAACAATATGATCGGGGGCGGGGGGCAGTCGGTAAAATTTAATATGCGGAAACAGAAAACAACGTGACATTCTCATCGCTGCTACAGTCATTTTCGGTGTGATTACGAACATTTGCGAGATTCGCAGACTTTTTTTCCGTTTTTTTCAATCGAAACATCTTGAAAATAAGCTTTATACATACGTTTAATAACATTATTTCACTGAGATTTTCGATTTTCATAGCATACTCTATGTTTTCCGTAGTCGACCGACGATTTCAATCGTAACTACGTAAAATCCTTAGCACATTGGGAGTTTCCCAATCTTTCTTCCCACCGCACGGTCAAACGGATCGGTGTGCACGGAGGATTTACTGCATCAAAGTTCCGAAAATGACAACGGTTCTGGCGCACAATGGCACAAAATCTGCCTTTTCGTAGCAGGATGGCACAAGATTTTTGTATTGCACAGTGGCGCAGAATTCCCATCCTGGCGCGGGGCACCGCATAAGCGCCGTGGATGGACATCATAAACCAGTACTTCAACTTTCCAATCCACTTGTCTTGCTACCATCGCGGGGCTCACGACCTTGGCGCTTGAAGTGCCGTAAATTAATAAAAAAACATTTGTCTCCATTCGTTACCGACTCCCACAGCCAGCCTTGACGCTGGAGAAAAATGAACACTGATATCATTAATGAGGGGGAAAAATACCCATGCATATTAAATAACAGAAAAAAAGGAAAACCACAACGTTTTTTTTTTTTTTTTGTAGAAAAACGGATTTCCGGAAAATATTTTCGAAATTGGACGGAATCCGGGTAAATCGGGACACTTGGCAGCTCTGAGACATACACTTCACTCAAGTGAACATCGGAGTTCGTTTTCTACAACACTAATCTCTTAAGGAGGGGGAGTGAGAGCTGCACACCTATCTCACGCAATATTCCATTAGACGGAATGTTATGCTGTAAGGAGGGGGAGGGAGAGCTGTACACCTATCTCACGCAATATTCCATTAGACGGAATGTTATGCTGAAGACCACAGTGTTTCATTATGCAGGCTTCAAAGAATGCTGTTTAGACAACATCTTAACAAATTTTGCTTCTGGCACAAACATTAAAACTACCTGGCAGATTGTCCAATCTAGACATCTAGATCAATAAAAATCAAAGTTCTTCATAATTTATTATGGGTGAAGACATGATTAATAAACCAGTAGCATTGGCAAACCAAATTACATGCAACTTTTAATGAGATCTACATATTCACACAGTTTAAGGAAACAAATTTGTATCTGAATTTATGCATTTACACAAAAAACTCGCCTGGCCTCTACATGTATGTGGGAACAAAATAAATACTTAAACTATGCAGCATTTGAAAATTATATCCCAAATACGATTTCACTAGTGAAGTAAAATACGACACTCTATATACTTAGTTTTAAGGAAGATCTATCAATATTTAAATACCTGTCAGTCCTCAACTTTGGCATGCTGCATCAGTGGTGCAAGTATTATTTTTTTTTTTAAGACATTGTTTGAAAGTGAGTTAAAAGTGTTTCTTCTTCAACTTCATGAATGCTTTTTGGTAAGTTGTTGCAATTTCTAAACTAACAGCATAAAAGACGATTACTGACATTTCAGGAAACTTTAAGACATTTATCTGTCTGGCAACTTCCAGTTCAGTGGTTTAACAATGTTTTTGTATGATTAAACAAAAAAAAAAAATTAAGCAAGGTTTACTTTTTCTTCAAAAAGCCAGCTGTAACTTTAAACACTGTAATGCAGAAGACACTCAGCACTGAAATCTATTGCCATTGATCCTCTCTGTGATTAAAGACAATCCATTTTATATAGTCCCTCTCTTTAATTTTTCAGGCTTTAATAATCCCTGAGCATGTAAATGTTAAGTTGCTGATTCTGCCCAATCAACCAACAAAACAGTATTTCCACTCAAACTAGCATAACTGGTCTGAACACGAATCTGGTAACTAAGAGGGGTAATGACAGCAAAGCATATGGATGCAAGTTTAAAACACATCTGTACTAGCACTTGAGCTCATCTCTATATGGCTAAGGCAGCCAAGTTGAATTTGTCTTTTTTTTTTTTTTTTTTGATTGGAGGTTTAATGACCATTGTGAGCAACTCAGTGGGCTATAAAGCAGTCGCCCGTCCCTAATTTAGGGTCACTGGTTCCAGGGAAAGGAGAGAGCCAGTGCCGTAAGACAAAAACATCCATGCCTCACCGGGATCCTTTTCGGATGAATGATCAGAAGCCATCGCTTAGACCACTGAGCCACCAGGTCAGCGTCTTTTTGTGTTGAACAGTTGTCTATTAATAATTACGACCAGCACATCTTTATGAAAACTGAAGCAACTGCAGGTAAACTATGACACTTATGAATGGCATGGGACGGTATAAATAACACCTGATGCTGAGCTCTGTTAATCAAGTGTTAGTTGTTTTTCAGATGGGAAAGGCAGACTTAAGCAAGTTTGACAAAGGCCAAATGACTGAGTCCGAACATTTCCAAGATGGCAAGGCTTGTGGGGTGCTCACAGTCAGCTGTGTTTAGTACTTTAAAAAAAAAGTGTCCAAGAAGGGACAAACCACGAACTGCCGGCAAGGCATGTCGCGTTTGAAATCCATACTTTTTTTATTTTGTATTTAGTTAATTTAGTTAATTGATTAAACTTTAACTCCCTCCTTCAAAGGATGTTTTGCCTGATAGGCAATTCTGCTCTGCTCTTACTATTTATTCCCTGCAGCAAATTATGTTGTACCAGGGACTTCACCAGGTGAATAACTTTGGAAACAACAGTAATTTTGCCACATTTAACATTTGTAAAACAGGAATCCATATGTAAGATTTTTTTTTTTATTATTAGAGGTTTAACTACCATCGTGAGCAACTCAATGGGCTATAAGCAGTCGCCCGTCCCTAATTTAGGGTCACTGGTTCCAGGGAAGGGAGAGAACCAGTGCCGTAAGACAAACACAACATCCATGCCTCACCGGGATTCGAACCCGGACCCCGTTTGGACGAATGATCAGAGGCCATCGCTTAGACCACTGCGCCACCGGGACGGCATTTTTTTTTAAACCCAATTTGTGAATTGACCACAGTTTTAAGAAAAATGTAGTGAATTTATTAAAATGTGATTGGAGCATTTTCATTGATATAATTAAACTCCATAAAATTGAAGTGAGAAAAACAGCAAGGGTTCCTGTAAAGCAAAAAAAGAAACTTTTCACCTCATCAATCTGAGATTTTTTTTTTTTTTTTGATTGGAGGTTTAACGACCACCGTGAGCAACTCAATGGGCTATAAGCAGTCGCCCGTCCCTAATTTAGGGTAACTGGTTCCAGGGAAGGGAGAGAGCCAGTGCCGTAAGACAAACACAACATACATGCCTGACCGGGATTCGAACCCGGACCCCTTACGGACGAATGATCAGAGGCCAGCGCCTTAGACCACTGCGCCACCGCGGCCAATCTGAGATGAAACTATTTGGAAGAAAATAATAAATTGGGACCGCCAGCTTCCAGAATACCGCATAATACGGCTTTGGAAACTAAGCAGAGGGTGTTAAAAAATGCGTAAAAATATGGTTTTAGAAAAAAAATTGACTTAAAGTCATTGGGAAGTAATAAAATAAAATAAAATGCTACCGTGCACTTCCGAAATGTCGCGTAAATGGAAGGAAATGCTGCAAACGCTTAACAAGTATGGATTTTATATAAAAGAACAGCATTTATCTAATTGAAATGATGCTATCTGGAGGCCAAAAAAACAAAATTGCGATCAACTTCCGGATTGTCTCGTAATGCAACCCTGAAAAACGGAAGACTGACAATAAAAATATGTTTTTTGAAAAAAAATAAAGAGAAAGAAAGAACAAAAAAAAAAAAAAATTGCAACGTCAACTTACGGAATGGCAACAGCAGTGGAAATGGAAAAAATGCTTTAAAAATACGGCTTTGCATAAACAAAAAAGGAAAGAAATCGCTTTAATTTAACTTTCTGTTAGATTAAAATGTAGGTCTCCATGCCAAAAAAAAAAAAAAAAAAAAAAAAAAAAAAAAAGGAAAAATTGCAACCATAAGCTTCCGAAATGCCACATTAAGCATGTGTGGTGTGTTAAACGTGCATAGAAATATTGCTTCCAAGATTCAAAGCTCATGAAAAGCAATTATATCTCATCAAGTTGAAATTATCTGTTAGAAAAATATGGAAGAAGGAAAGCTAAAATAAAATGGGTGGGGAAGAACAGTTGTCTGCGTGATCTATCAATTACAACTTTAAGTCTTAAATGGGAGCCAACATTAAAAAGGCGTGAAATTTTCCTTGTGTTTTAAATTTTAAAGAATTCTTAAAAACAATTAACATTAAAAAAATAGAAAAACAGTCTGTACACCTCCAAGAATCTGTGACTGACGTCGCTGCATTGCGCTGTTTCTGCTTCCGGGTGGAGGACCATCATATTAGGCAGGTGATCATAATGTTTTAGCTCTTCAGTGTATTTGTGCTTGATTTAAACATAGTGAATGGTAGTTTTGGTAACAATAGATACACAAAGGGTGTGTTAAATTTGTAAAGCATTTACCATTAAAAAGCAACATGGAAACATAGTGAAAACAGTTTACTGTGAATACTCTTTGGAATGAAACTTGGGAAACCAGAACAAATAATGTTCTTCACATGGGCTCTTTGCTGTTCATGTTGAAGAACTGAGGCAGTGGACAAAGGGCAAGATAAATTCCATTTGATTTTATGGAAAAATATTTTTTTCAAATACCTGTACCAACTACAGGATTATTAACATGGTAATCAGAATATCCCAAATTGTCTAGCTGTACAACATGTAACATCACATCAGAAAATTTGAAAATTACATCACCCTAGAGCAGGAATTGAGCCAGCATCTCTCAATTTTCATTTTTGAGCATGCCATCTGTTATACCACCCAGGACAATGAAGTTCAAATTACCTGAGGATGAAAAATCTTAACAGCTTCAGATTTTTGCCAGTTGAAGCAATTTGATGTTTCCTCATATTATAATACAAGTAAATCACCAGTGTCTCAGATTTGGAAAAAATATTCTTCAAATACAAAGAACAACTGCAGAATTATTAATTCCATTTGTTTGTTTTGGTGCGTCAAAGATTTCAAGGGAACCAAAAATTCAAAATATAGATTTAGTGGTTGGGGGGGGGTCTTGAAATCCACCTAAAAAATACTAAAAGTTAATGAAAAATAGAAGAAGAAATCAAACCATTTTTTTGCTAATGTAAGTTCCATTTTAACCAAAAAAAAAAAATGAAACACTTTTGGGGGCAGGGGGACGCCCCTTATATGACTGCTACTTTTGCTTTTGTAATGTATGAGAATAAAACTCTGAAAATAATAATATATGGCAACGGTAACTAAATAATCAGTTAAAAATTTAGCTGGTAGTTTGCATTTCTTTGTGGAGCTAATCTCTGAATATCAGAGAACAGCTTAGTGATATGTATGTATGCTGCAAAGAGATTTTACACTGAATCTGAAGTTCATTTGATGTGCATGTGTGTGTGTTTTAAATCTGGCAATTTACCTTTAATAACTAAAATTACTTCCTACAGTTTTCCTGTTTGATAAACTACTTTACATGTACTCGGAGAAATATGCTACATCATTTTGTGAAAAAGCCTTGCAATATCTGCCCAAATAATTCAAATAACTTAATACATAATATTTTGTAGACCTATGATATTCAAGAACACTGCTTGAAATGCTATTTGATAATAAAAAAATCTCCATGCACAAGACTGATTATGACAATTACTTCAGTATTTACTTAGATTCCATGAAACAACAGGCACCAATCAGCAAAGATATGTATGGAGCCCTCAAATATAGTGACATTTATATTTTGGTAACTTGAGGTATTAACTTTTTATTTAAACATGTGAAAACGGGAAATCCCCAACTTAAACCATTGGCATTTTTCTGCCACTGTACCAGTACATCAAAATGGTAATTTACTTCATATTCTGGGTACTTCCCAAGTTTCAAGATGTTTGCTACCACTCGATTAGTTTGGAAAACATGAATGCATAAAATGTTGGATTTCACATTTCAAAATCTGTTAAAATGAAATAATGTCAGATTAAAGTCCAACTGGGGGAAAAAAGAATCCCACAGAAAATGACATCTACAATGCCCTTGTTTCAGGCAAAAACTAATGATCTACTTGGGCATCGAAGGTGCTGCTTATCACTAATTTAGCCACTGGTAGTTTGTCTGATTAAAGAACTACAAGTCTGATTTTTCTGGGTTGAGTGAAATGAACAAGACACCTACATAGGCTAATCAATAAGCATTCCATTTTTCCTTTAATAATCTGGGACTGAACTTCAGGAAAAGAAAAATTACTTCGTATAATCCACAGGTCGTGAAATTCAGGAATTCTACCTCCTCTTCCCCTGTACGACTTACTAATACATTTAGAATCAACTTGGCTCCAGAGAAATCTGATAACAGCCTTTAAGGACTTACTTAAAATATTGCTGCAGATCATGTTAGTTCAAATATTTATTCCTTATAAGATTTTTAACCCTGAATTTTGAAACTCAACATTGAATAAGTTAAATTTCAACACTTCTGTTGTAAGGGTTAACTCTAAAAATGTGTGGGCTAACCCTAACAAGGCACAGGTTTGATGCTGGTACTTCTGAGAACCCTTCTGGAAAAAATGTGCTGAACGTTTGTACGAAGAGACAAGAACTATATTTCTGTATAAGTAACGTTTTCAGCTGATATTAATATGTGAGCATGTTCAGCAAAATGTGGTATCAGTTTGATAAAGCTCATGCTTACTTTTTATGAAATTTATTGTTTACCAATTTGGCTGAAGTTGCCATGCGAGTTCTTTGCATTCCAACCAGTAATATGTCTCCACACATTATTTCAGCACAACAGATATGCTTTAGAGGATCAAAATTACAATTAAATATCAAAGCTGTGGACACCGTTCTCCACAGGAAAAGTAGCTCAATGCAAAGGGCATTATTTTGACTCCCACATACAATTTATAATTTGCTTCATTTATTGCATATGGACTGTCCAATGAGAACATTATGGAATAAACACACACACACACACACACACACACACACACTCTAGGAATTGCAAACTGTAAGTGTATAAATAAATAACTACATATTTGCAGCACACCAGAAAATATATATATATACTGCTTCGGATTGTCAATATGAATCACTTGTTGAGCCATTTTATTACTTTTAGGTGATATATGTCATTTATCTACAGCATGGAAGTTTTGTTAATTTTACTGCAAGTTTGTAATAGCTGTCACTGACAATGTACATTTACCATTTGAATAGTAAAATGGAAACTAGAATGATAAAACTATTAACTGACTACATCACACATTTGGTTGAGAATGATTTGTGATTAAAATTTTGGTAAGCACAGGTACAGCCAGGCATTAGAATGTGTTTAAAATGGCATACATCCATGCTGAAAATGCTTTGGCAAACCTATAAATTAAACACTTAGCTTGTGCTTATTACTACATAACTAAAAGGCACAGATGGCCATCCCATATAAATAAAAAAAAATCCATTTCTAAAGTGAAATGTTCTATTTCTCTAAAACAGTTCACACTGCTGACACATTAGCCCATTTGGAATTGCACATATCACAATTACTAATATATCTATTTCCAATTCACTAACATTACAAAAAAGTTAAAAACTAGCTGAATTAGCCAAATGTGGCAAGTTGTTGGAGACTAGACTAGACTAAACCTTGATTAGTTGTACAACCTTGAAAGGGCTTACAGTATAAATTAGTTTGTTTATTGGTATCACATATATGATATATACAAATCACAAAGCTTTTACATCTCCACTGGAAAGCTTTTTCAAGATTGAGGTTTGATTGACATTCGACATTTTATGTCTAACCTCTGCTTTGAGAAAGCCTACCAGTGGAGGGTGAAAGCTTAGCGATTTGTATATACTGTATTAAACCAGTAAATAAGCAGATTCATACTACACTGTAAATGCTTTCAGTTCACAGTTTGGTGTACTACACTGCCGGACAATTGCTGAGGACAGATGACAATAGCAACCATAAAATGGAAGGCAGGAAAATGTGGAAATTAGCATAAGTGCGGGATACAGTAAGACGTGTTGTGCGTATGCAAATTTTGGATTGCCGAACTTGTTCGTGACGTCATAGCGCTGATAAGAGATATAAAGGATTTGACGCGTATTGACTGTTGTTGTTCAAACGCAAAGTTCAAAGGGAAAGAATCAATTGACGAACTTCCAATTTTCAGTATGTCTTCCCGACATCGCCTAGATAATTTTACGCGTGGCCGTATTATTGGCAAGATTGAAGAAGGGCGAAAAATAACAGATGTTGCCAGGGAGTTTGACGTCAGCCACAGTGTTGTTTCAAGGCTTTGGAAATCATTTCAAACAAATGGAGAGTGTAGCAAACGTCACTGGGAAGGTCGTGTTTGCAGTACGACACCTGCAGAAGATCGGTACATAGTGCTATCAACAAAAAGACACCGGCGCAGCACAGCTAGTGAGGTAGCAAATCAGTTTATGGCTGCTACTGGCAAGCGGATCTCGCGAAAAACTTTCGCCACGTTTGCATGAAGGAGGACTATACGCCCGCCGTCCTGTTGTGTGCATCCCATTGTCCAGACTTCCCCGTACCGCCCGTTTGCAATGGTGCCATCAACATCGCAATTGGACTGATAACGACTGGTCTGGTGTCCTCTTCTCAGATGAGAGTATATACAGTCTGTCGTCTGATTGTCGACGACAACTGATCTGGCGTGATAGTGGTACTGCATATTGTCTAGCAAACATACAGGAAAGGGACAGATATCTGACATGTAGTGTCATGGTATGGGCTGGCATCATGATCAAAGGCCGTACGTCCCTCTATGTGCTTCCAACTGGGACTATGACTGGCCAATGATACATTAATGATGTTCTTCTGCCTCATGTTCACATGTTCCGTGGTGCTGTCAGCGATAGATTCATTTTCATGGACGACAACGCAACATGTCATCGAACAGTCGCCGCTGTCCAGGAGTGTCTTGAGAGCAAGGATATTCAACGCCTCGTATGGCCAGCACGTTCTCCAGATCTGAATCCCATTGAAAGTGTGTGGGATGCTTTGGGGAGGAGTCTTGCTGGTCGCCAATGCCCTCCAATAAACAAGGACACCCTCATCCGTGCACTGACAGAGGAATGGGATAAATTACCCCAACAGCTGCTTGATAATGTTGTGCAAAGCATGACACGACGTGTGGAATGTTGCATCGCCCTCCATGGTGGCCATTTCCCGTATTGACATCTTACGCCGGAACGCCTGCGGACGGTAATTGCATTGTTTTCATGTTTACGTATTCTGCACAAAATGGCCTGTTTGTCCCTTGAACACGTTCCAAAGCCTTCTGGATTTCAGCGCACAATAAATTGTCTTTCTTGTAATGTCCTGGCATTCTGACATTTTATTTCACTTGGCATCCAACCACACTTACTTTTTTATGCGCTATATAACCGTTTATGATCCGTCCTTAGCAATTGTCCAGCAGTGTATTTAACTGAGGTTTGTATATTCTTAATGATCTTCAAATCCAAATCAGCCATGTTACAGGGGAAAGGACAATATGTAGAAACTAATAAATTTCACTAAAAACTATAAATTTAGAAAGACCAATGTGAAATTACTAACATAACACTTGGATAAAGTTGAAATTGTTATGGGTTAAAGTGCATGTATCTCTTACACACCATAGACAAATAAGTATATTAGTGGACACAAAACTTCAAATTTAATTTGTTATTTAACATAATGAGCTTCCTATACATATGAAAAGGACCAGAATAACTGGAACTAAGTCAATTACTTTATGCAACTTAAAATTAGTTCAATTTCACCAAAAAACAAGGGTTACATACTAGTGTCAATTCATAACTTTTGTGTTGTAATGGAATTAGCAAAAGGCACCTAAACTGCTGATCAGTAACACCCAGACATCAAAAATACTTGACAGAAACCTCATACAGGCTATCAACATTTTGCACTGCATTTCATAGCAATACTACAGGTGTATTTCTTCTCTAATTCCAAAATATTGGGTTGTCGGAAAAGTCACGACGTATTTTGGCACCCGATGGCGGTTGGGTGGTTTTGAAAGTACTAGAGGCATGCACAGCTCTGTCATCGCTATGGCATTTGACAGGTGCCAGTTCTAGCTGCAGTCTAAAAGGAACAGTGAGCGATTTGGTTGATTTGCGGAGATTTGACATCAAGTTGAAGATGGAAGACCAAACCTTGCATTTTTGCCATATTTTACTGTTTTACTTCCGTAAAGGGAAGAACGCGTGTCAAACTTGTGAAAAGTTGCTTAAAGTGTACAGTGAGCACGTCAGTGCCAGCGGTCGTTCGCAAAATTCCGTGCTGGTGATTTTAACCTCAACGATGCTCCTCGGTCCAGGAGGCCAACCGAGGTTGACGACTACCAAATCAAGGCATTGATCGAGCCAAACCCACGTTACATGACACGAAAGATTGCAGACACATTGCACAACCATCATTCAAGCGTTCGCGACTACCTGAAGAAGCTGGGATATGTAAGCAAGCTCGATGTGTGGGTTCCTCATGAACTCAAAGAAGCTCAATTGACAGCGCGTATAAACACCTGCGATATGCTCATGAAACGTGAGGAAAACGATCCTTTTTTGAAGCGACTGATAACTGGTGACGAAAAGTGGATTGTGTACAACAATGTGCTGCACAAACAGTCTTGGTCCCGACATGTTGCTTTGCCTCAAACGACATCCAAAACAGACATTCATCAGCGGAAGGTTCTGGTCCCAGTGTGGTGGGATTTTAAAGGTGTCTTGTTTTTCGAGCTCCTACCACGGAACCAAACAATCAATTTGAATGTGTACTGTCGGCAATTGGACATTTTGAATGAAACCATTTTCCAGAAACACCCAGAGCTCGTTCATCGTAAAGGTGTTGTGTTCCATCACGACAACGCGAGACCACACACAAGTTTGATCACCCGCCAAAAATTATTGGAGCTTGGGTGGGATGTGTTGCCACACCCAGCATACTCGCCTGACCTTGCGTCATCAGACTTCTACTTGTTTCGCTCTCTTCAACAGTCCTTGCGTGGTATAACGTTCAATTCAGATGAGGCTGTAAATCAGCACCTTGTACAGTTTTTCGCCCCGAAAGACAGGTCCTTCTATGAACGAGGCATTCTGCAGCTCACTGAAAGATGGCAAAAGGTTATCGAACAAAACGGGCATTGTATCATTGATTGATCTTTGTTCTTTCTATCAATAAATGACCTTTGCAAAACATGGCTAAAATAAGTCATGACTTTTCCGACAACCCAATATCTGCAACATGAAAAAACTGAAATGTTTTGCATTTCGAGAAAGTGATGAAAACAAAAGGAAATTCAGCATGTGAACTTTATTGCATTTCTGTAATTTTGTTTTACAACAATAAATACAAAGCTGTCATAAAAGTAACTAGTTTTTGAATGTTAAGAGTAGTTAATAAACCACTATGGTTTAGAGTAAAACAAATAAGTGATAAAAAATGACAACTGTGATCACTTTGTGTAATAAGTGGTATTGAACGAAACCCACAAGATCTGAAGATGTACTATTGTTACCACAGTTCAGGGACAGAAGACTACAAAAATTAAATAAATTTGTGCCAGCAGACCACACCACCTTGTTTCTGTGGAGTACTTCTGGAGCAATACGGGACTTTAAAATTCTTTGGAGAAAAATAAAAATGAATTACAATTACCAGGTGCACCCATTCAAACTGTGCACATATATACAAAATATATGAGATCACAAAGATGCATGTGTTTGTTTATATCACAATCATGTGCTCTTCACTTTGAGCTGAAATCACTAAAATAAAAAATATATTACAAAATTATATACACATCAGGACAATAGCCACAGTTAATAAAAGCTGAGATGAATGAAACTGTCTGGATACTTCATCCATTGCAAAGATTTCACAACATAAAATTCAGAGTGATTGCTTTGCTCCATGGTCCTTTGCCTAATCCCACGTTCACAAAGCAGGTGACTTTGTGCTTTACATACTAGAAGCATTTTCCTTGCAAGAATTTTTTAATACATATATATATGGGCCCTACAGTTGCTTTTTAACAAATGTCTCAGGAAATCTGAATCTAACACATCACGGTAAACACTCCCTAAGATTTGCTTTTGTGCTTTCTGTAAAGTCTTCAGGAAATTTAATTTCAAAAGCTACAATTAGATTGCCACGCCTGGATTGCTCCTTTGGATATGGAAGTCCTTGGCCTTGTATTCTATGTATAAAATGAGGCTTTATTATGCCATGTAACCTTAATATCATCTTCTCACCAGTTAATGTTGGGACTTCAACATTTGTTCCACAGAGTGCCTGAAAAAGAATCACAAGATAATCTTTCATCTACTGAATATAAAAATATTTCATCTAAATGTTATATAACACACAGGAAACAGTTCACAGAAATCAGTAGAGTTCAAAAGCATTTAGGCACTATTTTTTCAGGAGTAGCAGTGATAAGGGACTTTTCATGATTAGATTGTTACAGCTAAGTGGGCAAAGGAATTCCTTTAGATAATCAGATATTCGAAAAAATAAGCAATACTTTGTTTTATATGAACGTATACTCCTATCTTAACCAGATATTCATATTGCAATGATGAGACTATACAGTTGGATCCTGCAGTAGGGCTAATCACGCATCATAAGGAAGTTTAACTGTCGACACCTTTGCGTGAAAGAGTGGCTTCTCCATTTGTTAAGACTGGTTACGCAGCCTACACCGGCCCCAAGGAAGGTTTACGCAGCCTACACCAGCAAGAGCGGTCTGTCGACATATGAGGGGCTCCTAATACGTGCCAACTGAAAACACCTCACACCATAACAGAGCTACCGCTGGACTGCACTGTTCTTTGTAGGCGTGCAGGATACATTTCCTCATGGGTTGTTATCCCCAAATTCGTCCATCTTTCCGAAACGGTAGGTATCTCGATTCGTCGAACCATGCTACACGTTTTCAGCCATCTTGCATCCAATAGCAGTGTTCTGAGCCCAGGTGAGGTGCACACCCCTGGTCGTTGGGTCTGCAATGGTACCCGAGTGGGCTGTCGATTCCAGAGCCCTATAAAAGACAAGGAACGTTGCACTGTCGGAATGCTGATGCTACTACTTCCCCAGCATTGTGCTGTGATTTGTGGAATGTTGCATGCCGGGCGGATGTTACGACGGGTGCCTGAAGCTGCGGTCCACAATCTAATGCCACTCCAGTCTCGCATTCTGGATTTTTCCCCTGAATTTATGAATTCTAGGCACACCCTTGAAATTGTTGAATGTGTAAATCCAAATTTCGTGGTAATTTATGAGATGGAGTGACCTGTCTCCCGGGCGCCAACTATGACACCACGTTCGAAGTGGTTTAAATCCTAATAAGCTGCCATCTGAACTGCGAATACTAATACTTGAGCTTGCAGAGATATCTGCTTCTATATACACTGAAGTGCCGGAAAAACTGGTACACCAGTCTAATACTTGGTATGTCCCCCACGGGAGCACAGGACTGCAGAAATACGACAGGGCATGGACTCCACTAGCTTCTGGAAATATGCTGTAGGCAATGCACACCATACTTCCTGCAGAGCGTTCCACAATTCGGGTGTATTCCGAGGTCTCGGATTCCTGTGTTCGATAGCGCGTTGCATGACATCCCAAATGTGTTCTATCACGTTCAGATCTGGGGACTTCGGTGGGAATGGCAACACCCCAAACTCAAGTGAATGCTCCTCTAACCATAATGTGGTGTCCCGACACTTGTGTGGATTTGCATTGTCCTCTTGGAACAGGCCCAACCCATCAGCATGAATGCAGGACATGAACGGGTGTACCTCGTCAAAAAGGATGCGCACATAGTGTTGGCCGGTCACAGACGTTTGTAGACATACCAGGGGTCCCAGTGAAGTCCAGCTAAACACACCCCATACCATTACGGACCCCCCACCAACCGGCACAGTTCCTTGTTGACAGGTGGGATCCATGGCTTCATGGGGATTGCGCCACACATGAATCCTTCCATCTGCCAGATACAGTTGGAAAAGCGACTTGTCAGACCAGGTTACTGGTTTCCAGTCATCAAGTGTCCAGTGGTGGTGTTGCTGTGCCCAAGCGAGGCGCATAGCTCTGTGTCGTGCACCCATCAAGGGGACTCAAGTTGGGCGTCGGCTCCCAAAGCCCATATCGTGCAGGGTACGTTGCACAGTCCGGAAGCTGAGGCTTGTTGAGGCTTCTGCATTGTATTCCAATGATACCTGCAAGAGTGTTGCATGCCTATCGCGTGAAAGAATTCTTGACAGCCGACGATGGTCACATTCACCCAATGTCTTTTTATCGCCACACTGGTATCGTAGGTTGGAGGTTTTGCCGGAACTCTTGTAGTCACGGTACACCCTTGCAATGGTCGTCCGTGAAAATTGGAACTTCGTTTCTACCTCCGAAATACTATGGCTCATCTCACAAGCGCCAACTTTGACCCAGCGTTGAAAATCGCTTAAATCGTTATTACTTGTCATTCTCATGCCGAAAACAGCTCTGACAGCTGGCAAGGATGTCTATCGCTTTATATACGCACTGGCGGACGTAACAGAGTACACACATAGGTGACGTTGCTATGTATTTTGCATAATAAGCTCATTTGTACCACTTTTTCTGGCACTTCAGTGTATGTGCCATTTGCGGACGATACCATCTACAGCATAGGTGTGGTGGCGGAATGTAATCCAAATGGTTGTGCTGTTATACACTGAAGGGACAAATTATGTACACCCACCTAATAGCATGTGGCACCACCTTTTGCACACAGGACAGCATCCAAACATCACGGTGCGGACGCAATAAGATTCAGAAACAGGGACTCGGGTATGGCTGACCAACAATCTAAGAGTGCTTGGCATAGAGCAGGGAGAGATGTAGGTGGGGATGGTTGATCATGAACAACTTGTTCCAATATGTCCCATAAATTCTTTATGGTGTTGATGTCCAGTGAGTGAGTGGGCTATGCAAGTGTAGTAAGCTCATTGCTATGCTCCTGGAACCAGTCCGTTGCTGGTCGGGACCAATGGGGTAGAGCATTGTCCTCTTGAAAGATCGGAACTTGGTTCAGACAGAGGCACGTAATCAAAGAGTCGAGATGGTCAGCCAGCGGCTTCACATAGCTGGAACCAGTGACAGAAGATTCAAGAGGCACCAAGGACCCCAGGCCAGACCACATGAAAGCTGTTACACCGCCGCCACCGGCCTGTAGTATCCCAACTTGGCATGCGGGGGCCAAAGCTTCATGTGATTTACACCACACATGCTGGCTGTGAAACAGGATTCGTCAGACCATATGACGTGTTTCCAATCATCCAGGCTCCAATTTTGATGGGCCTTCGCAAATTGCAGCCGAATCATGCGATGCTATGCCATTAACATCAGGACACGATGTGGTCGATGACTGACCTAGCCGAGTTGTGCCCTGTGTCAACCAATTGTTTTTGAGCATAGGCTTGTGGATGCTCCTTCATTAAATTGTGATGTGATTTGATGCAAACAAGCCTTCCAATTCGTCTGCACAATGTGGGCCAATCGTTGCCGCCCTCGATCATCCAATGCACTTTTACGGTCACATTTCATCCGACTGTTAGCGGTTTTGCCAGATTTCACGTACTCGTGGTACATACTTGCTACAGTTTGTTGCTGAATTACTAACAGTTTCTACGCTGTGCTGACTGAACATCCGGCCTTCGATCGAACTCACTTAAGTCTCGTCCTCGACCCGTGCTGGCACTTGACGGAATGTATTCCTGTTCGTACTGACACACACTATTTATAGCCCCAACCGGTTTTCCTGCACACTACGATATATATATATATATTCACACTTCAGATTATTTGGGTTGTCTACAGAGATCCACTGAGTTCTAGAAGCTTACAGTGGTTTCCATTCAATTTCAAAACATGGCTCATTGGATTAACTGAATCTAATATAACCAAATTATTTTACATAGATGCATATTCCAAAG
Organism: Macrothele yani; assembly: GCA_039090855.1. Taxonomy (NCBI): domain Eukaryota; kingdom Metazoa; phylum Arthropoda; class Arachnida; order Araneae; family Macrothelidae; genus Macrothele; species Macrothele yani. The sequence goes on along the minus strand of CM077018.1, from coordinate 56,737,910 downwards.
TGACGAAATAGCCTTTTTTTCAGCATAATGTTATCTTGAGAGGTTGTTTGATAACAAAACAAACTCTTATCAAACAAGCTTTCAAGATATCACAAATCATCTACACTCGCCATCTTCACACAAGTGTTAGTGTTTTCAATCAAACACTAATTCCCCAAACAAACAGAACTCGTAAAGAACTTCTAGTTATAATTTCGTAGCATTTTCAGAAATGAAATGGTTGAGGAATCTCAAATCCTTCTAAAACTTAAAAATCCAGATTTTTGGGTTTAGAATGCAACAAAATCCCGGGCTACACCTGGATTACAAAAACCAGTCTGGCAGAAACAACAGCACCTTGCAGGGAGATTAGAACTTTTTAAAGTTCAAAAGTTAGGATCTTTCAACCTTTTCCTAGGTCTTCATAGAGGAATCTTAATCCTCCATTGGCATGATGAAGACCTAAGCCATGGTTGAAAGCTACCAACTTTTTAATTTTGAAAAGTTCTAATCTCCTTAGGTAAAAAAGCGCGATCCATTTTCCTTAATTTAGTTATCTCTCGTTACATGTTATTGCCCATCGTTGTCAAAATTGCAGTGATGCAGACAGGGATATGGGGGCCTATTTTTAGTGGTTTCTCTGGTAATACACAGTGACTTAACTATTGGCTGTTGTGTACAGCATTCATTTTCCATCAGAAGTTAGGATCTTGTGGAATAGAGGATTGCACTTGGAGCACAAGAGGAGGGAGCTGCAGATGATCAGCCACTGCACTTTGTTCTGTTCAGTAAGAGCAGGAGGAGCCCATTTGTTGAAATTTTTTATACCGCATTTCCAACTAGTGTAGGCAGTTCCACGCAATTTTGGTACAGAGGTTTATCAAAACAATGGAAACACCAATGGCAACAAGAGTACACACAGTGCACTGTATGCAAATCACATGGACGACGTCATCTACAACATGAAGTATCAAAGGGGTGCAATACAATGTCAGCTATCGTGCAGTAGTGCTACAGTCACAGGTGAAGCGGTTGTTGCGGTGTAATGGTCAACAATGTTATATCTCAGCAACCTCAAAAAGGGCATGATCATTGTTACACATCTTGCAGGAGCTTCAGATGGCAGAAATAACAGTTGTAGAATAATATACTGTATCAAAGATTATGACTACCTATTAAAAAGAACATGGCATTGCTTCCAAACCTGCAACTTGTGGATAACATACAAATATGTCAGATAACAGGTGAACATTAGCACAGATTGTACAATGCCAGCATAAGACCACGACTCCCCCAAATCACAGCAGAGTTGAACACCAGTCAGAATGATCCCATTTTTGTCCCAACAGTTCATCGGGAACTCCTTCGTGCCAGTATTTATGGTGGTGCTACAATCCACAAACCTCTGATTATTAACATCAAAGCAACAGAATGTGTAAGGTGGTGCAAAGCACATAGAAGACTGGGGTGCTGAAGACGAGAAATGTGTCATCTGGTCTGATGAATCGTGTTTCACATTGTTTCCCCATCACTAGTAGAGTGTATGTCTGGCAAAAACCTACAGAAGTGTACCACCCCAACTGCTAAACATGGAGTTGGATCCGTGATGCTGTGGGGTGCCACATCATGTCATTCCTTAGGGCCACTGGTTATTCTGTCTACAGGGTAGTTTCACATCTACAATGTTTGAATCTATTTTTTGCACCCAATGTTGCAGGCATTGCTCCCTAATGACCGCAAGATGCACCCATGCATTGTGTGAAACGTTTAAGTAGTGGTTTGCAGAGCATGAGAAGCTACCCTGGCCACCTCAATATTATTGAACATTTGTGGGAATATCTGAAGCAAAAGGTCAGATCACACTTTTCTCCTCCAACATCACTAGCACAGTTAGGACATATTTTACAAGAATGGTCCCAAATTCCATTATCGTACGTGCACGACTTGTCGAAAACCCAAAGTGGGCCTACAGCTGCACACACAGATAGCCAAGTAGGTCCTGAACAAATGGTATAATTGTCACATACAAACTACGCTCCAGTGGCCAAATATACAGTATGATAAATAAGAAGTTTGGCCTCCATTTTGGGTGATAAAGCGTTGAATCCAACCTGGCATCGAGTGTCTGAATAGAGCCCTGGGGTATCATGGACCATGTGGTGTTCATCCGAGTCCACAGTTAATCTTCATTTTTCACGGGTGGGGTCAACTGATGTTTAATCATGTCCCATAGATGCTCGATGGACAAAGAGTCGGGGGATCATGCTGGCCATGGAAGCTTCCACACACTGTATAAAGCATTCGGGCTGATTTGAGCGGTATGAGGCAGGGTGTTATCCTGTTGAAAAATGGCGTTTGGGATGCCCTGCAGATACAGTAGTGCCATGGGCCTCAGCACCTCGTCAACATAGCGGTGTGCCATTGATGTGCCCGTAATGTGTATTGGCGGTGAGTGGCCCTTGATGCTGGTAGCACCCCACACCACGATTCCACATTGCCGGGCCATGTGGCGCTCCACAATGGTGGAGGAATCCGCCCATTGGCCACATCGCCTCCAGACTCGCACACAATGATCATCCATGGGGAGACAGAACCGCAATTCATCGCTGAACACCACACTGTTCCATTCAGCACCCCACACAGCTCTGAAGTGACACCATGCCAAGTGTTGACGACGATGGCTTCCTATTAAGGGTGGCCTTCGCAACGGACAGCTGGATAGCAAACCAGACGCAGCAAATCGGCGCAACACTGTCCACGTCGACATTGAAGCACCTACGACTACCTGTACACTCGGCAAAATGTCGCCTGTTGTGGCCTATGGGTCCACTATGGCATGACGTCGGATGCGATGATTGGTGCGCTCAGACAACCGTTTCCGTGATTTGGTCCCCCATACAACGTTGCATAGATCCTTCCTGGGACCACTGTCTCCAAATGCGACCAACGGTTGTGGCATCACGTTATATTTCTTCCGCAATACAACACAAGGAATATCCGGCGGTACGAAGACATCTCTCATGAACTCGTCTGTTTGACGAAATTGCGTACGACGGTGTCTTAATGGCATTAGCAACCGTTGTTCTTTCTCCAGACATTGTTACAGCAGAACCACTCACTTCTCATGGCCGTGACAACATCTCGACTGATGGCCTTATGGGCTGGTTGTCTGCTTATATCCCACATGTCGTTCGTGCAATTGGCCTGCAAATGCAATCATTTGCATAACATTAACTTGTACGTGTGCACCAACCCTGCAATCTGCATGGCACTGGGTTCACTTCTGCATGGGGTGGCATTTTCTCTGTCAGGCAGTGTATGTCTATGCTGTACATACTGCTATGCTATCCCTTTCATATGCTAATGATTGTGTGGCTGGCAGTATTCCCAAGTTTAAGCTCAAACAGTAGTGGACCATAAACTTTGATCTGAACTCACAATGATTTCATTAGCACTTTAACACTGCTTTTAGAGCAAATCACACTGATAACAAATAACACCTGATCTGTTGTTTAAGATCTCCCCCCCCCACTAGACAGGTTTTACTACTCATTAGGCAGGGCCCGACTTAGGTCAGTCAAGGCCCTGTGCACATCCTATGTCTGGGGGCCCCCTCGATTAAAATTTTCAGTCAAACAGTAAAAAAAAATATTTACTGGTAAATATTATTTTTGCAAGCAGTTTTTCTATCTGTAAAAACATTAAAACACAACCCACATGATAGTAAATTTTATAGCCAATGTGGCTTGTAATAGACGAGCACTTACACTGCTTGTACTTCCCCGAACCAGCAGAGCTTACAGCTGTAACATTAATTACTTTGGAATTCTTTTTTTTTTTTTAAAGTATTATTTATGGAAACAAATAACTATCCTTCCAGATATAATTTAAAATACCTAGTTTACCATAACATCTGTAATTTAAAACACCTAGTTTACCATAATTTATCACACACATTGTGGGATAAAGTATTCCAACACTCCATGTAAGTTATTACAAGTCTTTAAATAAAGTAATGTCAATTGAACTTTTTTGTATTTTTATTTATGTAAAAATAAACCCTACATAATTATGAATATTGGTTCACATTTTTTAGCAAATTCTACACGTTTGCTGAAATGCTTTCCATGTATAATGTACTGTATTGCTCCGAATATAGGCTGTTCCCATTGCATTTTGATTGTTACAAATAAGGATGAAGATGTTCCTCCAGTTCCCCATTACAAATTTACACTGGTCGTGGTTTCATAGGGCAGATCAATTTTTAGAGAAGTGGATTTGTGTATCAAAGAGACAATGATTTTTTTTTAAATGTTTGCAAAACACTGTAACAACGGGGAAAGTTGTTTTCATGAACAAAAGGGATATGGAAGGAATTACCACTACTGAAGAATTTTTAAAAATGCATACAGAAAAACAAGATACAAATTGCAAAAGAGAAACATTTTCATCAGATTTTTGGCCACCAAAAATTGCTGACTGATTTAAATAACATGAGCAATATGTGTGTATATTTCAAAATTCATTGTGTGACATTTAACTGTCCCCCCCCCCACACACACACATATATATTGCAACACAAGCATCAGAATATATACACTGTATTCAGGGCTTGAAAAATATATGAAAAGTTACATGCCCAGCTGGACATGTGCAAAAAATATTTGCTTGCCCAGAAGTAAAATCTACATGCCCAGAAAAATTTATCTTTTAAGATAACAAAACATAAGCCTCATTTTTTTAAAGTTAAAAATTATGATAAACTTTTTATATATCTTTTGCATTACCATTTTAAAGTGTCTGTATTCAAAATGCACAAAAGCATATATCTCAAGTTTTAAGAAAGGTAATCGATGGCATTTGAGAAATTTAGTGATGATGCCATGTTCAAGAATTTTTAATAATATGTCCTGTGTTTTACAAAAAAATTAAATAATCATAGTTAACTAAAAGTAGTATTTAACAACAATAATGTAAAAATTATTTACCTTTTTCTCCTGTACAAACAAAAGTAATTTTGCATCATAAAATCCCAAGAATTGTTATTTAGAAACAAAGGTAAATCTTATGTTTTCAACTACTGTGGTGTGCACTTAGTTATTAAACTATATTATCACCTGACACCCCACATTGCTTGAAAAAATTACTGGTGGTATCATCAATTTTAGGATGGATTTTGCAAACAGTGCACAGCATAATAGTCTTGTCATTTGACTTTAGCCAATTAAATGTTTTTATCCAAGATTCTTCAACAGTGCAACAGCTTTCTTTTTTTTGTACGCTTTATCATGGTCCGCTTGCATAAGTTTCAGATTTGCCAACCATGTAGATTCAGATTCTGAAATTACGTCACTCAACAGTGCAGAGGACTAATTTGTAACTACCGCTGACAGATCGGGAATTTCACATAATTGCTTACTATGAGATATACTCTCATTGCTGGATTTTATTTTCCAAAAAAACTGGTATATCCATTACTAAACAACTTATATCCACAGCTAACATGAACCACAACTAGCACAAATACTGTTCTCTCAGATAAACTAAGTTATCGGCGTTGGTAATTTTTGCTCTTCTCCCGGTTAAGTGGAACGCATTGCGCAGGCTCGTTCTTAAACAAAACTTAGCTTTTGTTTCAGTAGTTCCGCTGTCAGTTCATGTGTGTGGGCATGCATGCGGGCGGAAGCTTCCACTTTACATTCCCTCACTTGACCAAGTTATGTCAGAGACGTAAGCCCACCCGGCGCTGTGCAATAAATATTCCGTTGTCACTCCCTCCCCATAAAGCACGGCTTTTTTGCCCATCAGTCTGCGTCCTCCCGTTTCATGGCAGTTTATGCATTTTGTCACTAAACACCGGAGGCTAGTTTCGTCCGAGGCATGCATCCCGTCGTTAACTGTAAACAACATCTGGAGCAAAACTACGTATGGCCCCAATTTCTGGACGTACAGCATAATATAATTAAAGAAGCGCTATTCTCCTGGCCCTGGCACTTATTCCGTAACAATAATACAACTGCAGTAAAATGAAAAACACGCAGCGACGGTCTTTTTTTTTTCTAGAGCAGAAAATTTTCCATTCCAAACTTCTTTTTTTTTCTTTTCTTTTCTTTAAATCTAGTTGCCCGACCAGGCAACTAGATTTCATTTTTACTTGCACAGGCCAATAATTGTACATGCTCTGGGCATCTCTGGCATGGTATTTTTCAAGCCCTGGTACTTACCATGTTTTAAAATGAAAATACTATGTGTACCGTATGTATCCACACTGTAAAACAATAGCACAAAAATAAAACATTTAAGCAAAAAAATCAAAAAATATATTTAATTATATATTGTACATAGGTATTTAGCATATTTTTTGTGTTTTACACTCAGAAATCAAACTCTCTAATAGAGGACACCTCTCAACAGCAGACAAATGTTGAGGTCCCAGGGTGTCTACTATTGAGAGATTTTGCTGTAATGCTTCTTGTAAATGTACAATATCTTGATCATTTATTTACCTTGCATCAATGTTACTAGCATGCTGGTGGACCTTTTAATTTCTCCTTGTCATAAGTGGTCAAAGCACCAGGATAAATGCATATATGTGTCATGACTACAGCAGGAGCTGTGTTGCCGATCGCATTCTTCACAGTTTGCGAAAAAAATTGGTTTGGCGATGGATAAAAAGGTTTGGCGAAAATATTAGCGATTACCTTTTTTTAATGACGTCCGAGCAAAAGCAATCTTTAATTTCTAAATTTTATTCGACTCTGTGTTTGAAAAAATGAAATTCGAATGTTAGTTACTTCTTTGTTAGCATTGTGCGTGTGACGGAAAAAGATTACATAAAAAGAGTGAAGTCATCGCTGATGCAAGATCTTTCAATGGTGGACTGTGAAAGGGGCCAAAACTTAATAAAAACTGACTTAAAGAGCAGACTCAAATTGATAAATTTGGAATATTTAATGGCTGTAAACATTAGTGATCCCAAAATAGAAGAATTAAATTTTGAGAAAGCGTACAGAAAATTGGCTGAAGTTCCCTACAGGATTTAGTATTTTGATTAGTCTATGCTTGATTCACATATTTTAAATAACTCTGAGGCTTTTTTCATAAATTATATTAATTCAACATTTGTCGAAATCATTACGTGGTTTCAGAAATTATTAACTATATGTCAACAAAATAGTTTCCATATCATCTGTTTCGCACGTTACTAGAAATTTTTTCCCGTGCTCGAATTTCTAGTAACGTGCGGAACAGTAGATGATATGGAAACTATTTTGTTGACATATAGTTAATAACTCTGAGGCTTTGGTTCTAAACTGGCCAATGTCAAGTTTTGCTTCAGAAATGCCAAGAACATTTAAAAAATTAATGTTGTCTTCTAAATGCGATCATTAGGGCCCGGACTTTAATGACTAAGGGCTTTTTGCCTCTTTAATGCATTTTTAGAAGTTTTTAGGGCATTTGGCAGCCTTTTTCAGAATTCTTTTGGCATTTTGAGAGGATTTTTGCAATTTAGCACATTTTTTGTCACTTTTCTGCATTTTCTTTCTTTTTAGTGTACAGTCCAGAAACAGCCACGCAATTTCTTTACCCCTTGGTGCCTTGAGAAGGTCATATGTAGTTGATTGTGCTGATAAGACTCCGAAGCTGTGTGTCCTCCTAAAAAGAAAACAGATGTCTGACCGCCTCAAAAGAGCCACTGGCTTTGGACACTCACCCGACAACCCCCGAGTCGCAAATATGGAATAGAGAGATAACCGATCGCCGCTCTTGGATATGAGCGATTCGGCCTGTGTACCTTAGGAGGTCTTTCGTCCCTGAAGCAATGCCCGCACCCCTCCCCCACACATACTCGACCTTCTCCCTCAGGAAGTGAAAAGATTTCCCCCAAGAAACATGTAGCTCAAATTATAAGAAGCATTGCAAACTTGGTAGTAGGTGTCACTCTCCACAGGGACACCTGAGAGTAATCCTCATTTTGTTGGGTTTTCAGAAGGGAAGGAAATGGAACAGAAATATTTGTACCTAAAATTTTTGGACACTGTTCGTGAAAGGGTTAGGTAGGATGTTTTTCCATCCCCCCCTTCTGGTACCAGGCAGAACCTGTTCTGAGTGGTTGAGGGGTTACACTTAAAGCATCTGGAATTGTATGGAAGCTGTTAGTATGTACTCCAGTCATTATTTCCAGTCTGAAAAGAAAAGTAGCAGTTTATTTCCAAAGATGCCTAAATGCAACCTTCTCAATCTTGCTATTTACGCAAGTTTGTTTCGGAGTTCGGAGAAAATGTTTTTTCTACTGATGGAGTAATTCTATTTTGCAAACTATGTGAAACTAAAGTTGCAGCCCAAAAGCGATTTACCGTCGTGCAGCATATTAGACGAGAAAAGCATATTCGAGCTGTTGAACTTGCAAAGAAAAAGTCGCAGGCATCTCAATGTTTACTTATGGAAAGTTGTTCATCGACACCATTCAAGAAGTCACTATTTTATGAAGAGTTGTGTGAAGTTTTCGTTTCTGCGAATATTCCACTGGAAAAGTCAAATCATGCTAAATGTCACCAGTTTTTGGAAAAATACACTGGTCATGTCATACCTGACGAGTCTACACTACGAAAAAACTATATACATGAGGAAATTAAATTTCTTTGTATGGCGAGCATATTCATTTCATTCAAGCCAAAGTATGTAAATCTTTCTTCTGTTACTATTCCTCCTAGCTTGGATAAATTCTTATCATTAGGCCCAAAATTTTCACCAGCTCTTCCTATCAATCTTTCACAAACTGTTTCTCTTATAGAATCAGCCATCCATAGAACTGAGACTGTTCACCAACCTATCCTTTGTGCCAACGCTGCCGTTATCCTATCCAAGCAAAATTCTGTGCCAATCAAGTACTCTTCTTCTTGTCTGAAAGAATTTGGGTCATTTATTGAAGAAAATGACCTTGCTGTATGCAAAGCAGATAAAGTTGGCTGCCTAGTCATCATTGGTAAAGAAATACTAAACCAAAAAGTGCATTCATTTCTTACATCTGCTAACTGCATTCCTCTGCAGTCAGACACCACCAACTCACTCAAAAACTCAGTTGATAGATTATCTAAGAAAGAAACTCTTCAATCCTTCCTTGGAGATATATCACCCCATCCTTACTCCTCGAACTCCCGGGCTTTTCCTGCAAGTTAAACTGCATAAAGCTGGTAACCCCATCAGACCTTTAGTTGAATATTCTTTTTCTCCAGCAGTAAACCTTGAAAAGAAATTGGTCCTCAAATGCAAATCCCTGGCAGCCAACCATCCTCATACTGTTGTCTCTACTTCAGACTTCATCCAAACTTCCTAATTCCTTTTCTCCTAGTGTTAATCTATATACTCTAGATGTGGAATCTTTGTTCCCCTCTGTACCATATTTTGAGTCCTACATGCTACTCATGAAGAAATTGATTCTTCATTTTGAACCACCTGTTACTCTTATCAAAGATCTTTATGATTGTTTCCACACTATTCATCAACACAGTTGTTTTGTTTTCAACAAAATTGTGTACAAGCAACAATCTGGTCTCCCCATGGGCTCACCTCTTTCCCCTTTTCTTGCAGAAATCTACATGCAACATATTGAAGTTCCCATCATTCCTCACCACCCTTTTCAATTTTCCCTGTGGTTAAGATATGTAGATGACATTTTCATTAGCTGGCCACATATCGAGTCTGAACTACAGACACTGATCAACTCCATTACGGAAAAATTTCCTTCCATTAATCTCACTATATCTGAGGAAGTAAACAACAAAATTGATTTCCTGGATGTATCCATCTGCCGAAACGCTGATCTCTCCATTACTCGTTCCGTCTATCGTAAACCTTCTGCGTCCACTAACATCATTCCCTACAAATCTTTCACTCTGCATCTCTACAAGCTTGCAGCACTGAAGGCTTACATCCACAGGGCTCACATAATTTGCAACAACCAACTTTCTCTTCAAGAAGAATTCTCCAAAATTTCTACAACAGCCCTCTCTCATGGTTTCCCTGCTCTTACAGTCAACTCCCTCATTAAGAAATATGAAAACAATTCGAAAATTGAATGCCTCCTTCCTCAAAAGAAAGAAAACCTGAAATTCTCTGGTTCTGTTCCTTACCATCATTCCTATGCTTATAAGTTACAGATTCTTTTTAGAAGTTTTGGTTACCATCTTGCCATTAAATCCACCCCAAACATCTTGTAACTTCTACAAAGGATAGGGACAAAGTTGAAAACCTGGACCTCCCAGGAGTTTACTGCATTCCTATCTCTTCTTCGACAGGGGATAATTTATACATTGGAAGCACATACAGGAGCATTAACCATAGAATTTTAGAACATAAAAAAGATGTTTTGAAAGCCAATCCTAATACAGCCTTGTCTATTTTGACAATGGAAGACACATCTGCAGTTTCCCGCTGGAACGAAGCAAAACAATTTTGCCCTCCGTTACCGTGAAAGCCTGGAAATTATTTTCAACTCAATGACTTGCAATTCCGAATCTCCTCTCTACATTCCGATGATCTGGAGATCAATTCTAAGTTTTGGCAACAAAAATAGAAAAAATTCAAATGTAGAATCTGGCAACAATCTTAGTCCTCCATTGGCTTGATGAAGACCTAAGATAAGGTCGAAAGCTCCCAACTTACGAACTTTGTTGTAAAAGTTTTTCATTTAACGTAACTAGCGTGATCAAGTTACCTTTATTTGTTATATACATGAGTGTTACACCAAAACAATGGACAAAATTAAAGGACAGTGTAAAAGGAAAAAAACGTTTGTGTCTATTAATGAAACGAATGATACTCAGGGTCGTCCTGTTGCCAATGTCGTTATAGGGACACTTGAGCCAGATTGCATTGGCAAAATATTTTTTCTGAATATGGAGATCATAGAAAAAATGAATCACTCAGCGATCTGTCAATTATTTGACAAATCCTTTATTTCTTTTATGGCCTGGTGGTATACAACATGACGATATCCTTTTGTTTTTGACTGATGCTGCCCCATATACGGTTAAAGCAGGAAAACCAATTAAAGGATTGTATCCCAAGTTGGTGCATGTCACTTGCCTTGCCCATGCTTTACATCGCACTGACGAAGAAATCCATGCAAATTATCCTAATATTGATCGACTTGTATTGAATGTCAAAAAAATATTCCTAAAAGCACCATGTCGCATACAGTGTTTCAAATCTCAAGCTCCTATCCTACTACCACAGCCAGTGATAGCATGTTGGGGGACATGGCTGAATGCATGCATATATTACAGTGACAATTTCCAGCCTGTGAAGTCTATAGTAAATGGTTTTCAAACTGGCGATGCTGCTTCAATTCATATTGCCCAAAACGTGTTCTCGGAAGATAAAATAGAAGGAAATATAGCATACATTAAATCAAACTTCAGCATTTTGGCCTCAACGATTACGTGTTTAGAAAAACAGGGTATGGAACTCATCAATGCAATCAGTTACATTGAAAAAGCAAGCCAAAGGCAAGGTTGGACAATCTATCTTTGCCAAATTAAACAATGTTCTGGAAAAAAATGTTGGATTCCAGACTTTGAAGAAAATCTCACATATATTAACTGGAGAAACAGTTTTGAAACAGAAGAACTAGCTGTAAGTGAAGCTGTTTTTTTTTCAAGTATGCTCCTGTCACATCCGTTGATGTCGAGAGAAGATTCTCGAGATATAAAAACCTACTTACAGATAATAGACATTCATTTACCTTCGAAAACATTAAGATGCACCTTATAATTCAGTGCAATTATGATGCACTTGCATGAAGAAAGACTTTCAGTGTACAAGCAAATAAAATTCATATGGGATTGGTATGTACCGTTCTTTCTCTTTCTTATGCAGTTACTAGTTATTTTTTTATGATTCATATTTATTTTAAAGAAAAGAATAATTTATCAATTATTTTAAGACAATACAACAAATTTTTGGCAAAATTTACTGTAAGAACTGCTCTAGGTAGGTTTTCTTTTTAAAATTTTACGGGCATTTTTTGCAATTTTTAAGGGCATTTTTTTGTAATTTTTAAGGGCATTTTCTGCTACTTTTAAATTCATTTATAAGGAATTCTTCAGTCATCACAGTCAGGGCCCTAGCGATCATATTTGTGGATTTCTTACGTTTTGATGTGATTAACCAATAACTGCATGACTTATATGAAAATTGTTACTAGATGAAAGTTCTATAAGTAATAAAGTGCAGTTTTTCAACATCTATTTTTTATTACACTGACCCTTTTAAAATCAAGCCCCAGAATAAATGGAATTCTGAATTTTTCAATTCATTTGAAATTTATCCTGTCAATAATTCTTTGTTCAGAAATTTTATGGGTAGTAATAAATTCAAAATATGTCTATATTTCTTTCTATTAGGGTTCAGGATCTATTAACTATTTTGCTGCTTAATCGTAAAAAAATTTATAACCTTTTGTTTTTGTACTGCAACACTTTGTTTTTATGGTTTCTATATATCCAATGGAAAGGGGGGGGGTGGCAACTTCAGATTACATCTGGTGAAAAACAAAATGAATTTGGCAAAGGGTTGGCGAAAACATTTTAAAAGCCAAAGCAACTACTGCTGCAGTATATTTGGACATTTTCCTAAGCACTTGGGAGAACCAAAGCTAACTCCTTGCATTAGTTATAAATCTTGTAATTTGTACAACTTCAATAACAACTGAACTACTAAAATAACTACTGCCCCACTTCTATTACACACACTGAGAATTAAGCAAAAGGAATGACTGCAAAAAATATAATACATCAAGTAGCAGAAAGTGCAACAATCAATCAAATTGTGAGTTCAGGTTCTGAAACAGCCAATCCCTGCCTTGATCATATCACAGCATTTAGACAAATCAAGAATTAATAACTTCACTTTTCATGTTCTATGAGTTATGATTACCTTTCAGAGAATTATATACTATATATTTATCAAAGTCTGTTGTCAATAATAAATACAGTGGATCCTCGGTTATACTTTTTCTGGTTATACATTTTTTACTTTTATACGTAATGCTGCGCTAGTCCCGATATCTTACCATAATTTCTATCATTTTTTCATCCAGTTATACAGAATTCATTTATATGCTTTTTTGCGATTATACATAAATTCTGAATTTCAGATTATCAAAAATACAGTCCTTTAATTCTTTTACACAACCCAGTATGACTTCTTTCCTTGAACACACTTCATGCACGTTAGCCGAATGACTGTTAAGCAACAGGCCTTTTGGGTTTAAACATTTTTCATAGTTGCATGCAAGTTGTTGTTGTTATCCTTCAGGCCATGAATTGGCCTGAAGGATAACAGCAACTTGCATGCAGCTATGAAGAATGTTTAAACCCAAATTCATGGCCTGAAGGATAACAGCAACTTGCATGCAGCTATGAAGAATGTTTAAACCCAAATTCATGACCTGAAGGATAACAGCAACTTGCATGCAGCTATGAAGAATGTTTAAACCCAAATTCATGGCCTGAAGGATAACAGCAACTTGCATGCAGCTATGAAGAATGTTTAAACCCAAATTCATGGCCTGAAGGATAACAGCAACTTGCATGCAGCTATGAAGAATGTTTAAACCCAAATTCATGGCCTGAAGGATAACAGCAACTTGTATGCAGCTATGAAGAATGTTTAAACCCAAAAGGCCTGTTGCTTAGCAGTCATTCTGCCTAATGTGCATGAAGTGTGTTCAAGGAAAGAAACCAAGACCTTAGAGGTAAGTTGGGCCTTTCTGGTTGTGAAGTCATTACAGACTTGCACGTAAACTAGTGCACTTATTGGTGATTTATTGCCATAGAGATGCAAATGTGTGAGAACCTAGTATGTTACAACTTTGAGCATCTTTTTTTCCCCCAGCCATGAAATAGATGCAACTAAAAATTTACTAATAACATTCGTAGTTCTCTTTTTCTTCTTCTTTGAATTCAAGAAATTTGAAACAAGCACAATTTAATGATCTAGGACGCAATAAATATATGTCTTAAGCACGATTACAAAGATACTCGACAACTGCACATACCCGTCCTCAATGAACAAACACTTTTATTCGAAATTAAAAACATCTATGTACAGCTAAGAGCCTATTAAAAAGTTAAAAGGCGAGCACTTTCGGTCCCCCCAAGGGGCCATTATCAACCCAACAAGTGAGCTCAGATTTTCTGTGAGTGGGACTATAATACATACAGGGTTAATCACGTGTAGTTACCATAGTAACGCAAAGTAGCAATAACAACGTGGTAAAACATATATAGTTTTTTATATCTTAAAGTCTTTAGGTTAAGTTAAGTGTTCTTAGGTGGTCTAAGTGTTTGAATGTATTGTCGCCATGGGTTTGGTACATAACATTATAAATCTTTGTTACATCATGAATTATCGTACCATGGAATAAATAAGGCTTCATTGAAAAAGGTATCAGTCTTGTTTCCAGTATATGCCAAATGTCTCATTTGTTCCCAAGCTGGAACAAAATGTTCCACTTTAACTTTCCTGGCTAAGGAGGTCGACATCGCCTTTCTAGAAATATCGTATTTATGTTCAGATGTTCTCAAACCCAACGTCCTGAGAGTGGAGCCTATATCATTCTGTAATAAACACCAGGTACAATTTGGACTACGAACAACAAATATTTTCAATATGGTTCGTTGTGATCGTGATCAAGTAAAAATAAATGACAAATATGGAATATACTGCATACCGCTTCAGTCTCCTAAACATGAAGTTCAACCTTGTTATTATATAGGCTCCACCCTCAGGATGTTGGGTTTGAGAACGTCTGAACATAAATACGATATTTCTAGAAAGGCAATGTCGACCTCCTTAGCCAGGAAAGTTAAAGTGGGACATTTTTTCCAGCTTGGGAACAAATGAGACATTTGGCATACACTGGAAACAAGAATGATACTTTTTTCAATGAAGCCTTATTTATTCTATGGTATGATAATTCATGCTGTAACAAAGATTTACAATGTTATGTACCAAACCCATGGCGACAATACATTTGAACACTTAGACCACCTAAGAACACTTAACTTAACCTAAAGACTTTAAGATATAAAAAACTATATATGTTTTAAAAAACTATATATGTTATGTAAGGTCAGGTGATGCGTAACATCACAGCCTCTCCTCGACAAATGTCAACCCCGCCTTCTCGTGGTACATCCTGTTCCCACTAAAGGGGCTCTGACAACCGCCAATAGCGGTATAACTATACCATCGGGATTAGAGGAAATGCTATCCCACACTCACCAACCCGCTTGGCCAGCGTGGTGAGTTATGGCCAAGCCCCTCCAAAATGACTCCACAACTTAAATCTTGGCCCTCAGTCTCTGGCAGCTGGAATGTACCTGGCCAAGGCAGTGGCCAGTACGACATGAAGGCAGAGGGTGCTAAGAATCCCCGGAGGACCGGACTAGGCTGCCATCTGATGCTGACCTTGGCTACGTATAATGGACGCTCCCTATCTTCTGATTCAAGGCTTCTTGAATTCGAAGAGGAACTACAAAGGATCAAGTGGGACATCGTCGGGCTAAGTGAGGTAAGGAGAAAAGGAGAAGATCTCATTGAACTGAAAAGTGAACACCTCTTCTACTATCATGGGACTGATACTGGCAGAACTAGTGGTGTTGGATTTATAATAAACAAGAAACTGAAGGATAAAGTTGTAGCAGTTGAAAGTTCCTCGGACAGAGCTGCACGACTCATTATCCAGCTCTCGAGAAGATACCAGGCTCAGATTATTCAAACTTATGCACCCACCACAAGTCATCCTGAAGAAGAAATTGAAGAATTTTATGAGGAAATTTGTCATCTAAATAATAAAGGTAAGCAGCACTTGAAGATAATTATGGGAGATTTCAATGCAAAAATAGGGCAACGGCAACAGAATGAAACTTCAGTAGGTAAATTCGATCACGGCAACAGAAACCAGCGTGGAAATACTCTCGTAGAGTTTGCAGAGGCAGAAGGGTTTTTCACCTTGAACTCCTTTTTCAAGAAAAAGCCACACAGGAAATGGACATGGAGACATTCAAATGGGACAAGTGAAATTGATTTTATTATGTGTAACAAAAAATTCGTCATAGAAGACTGCAGTGTGCTAAACAAGTTCAACACAGGTAGTGACCATAGCTTGGCGAGATGTAAGGTGCACGTCAACACTAAACTCGAACGTGGCAAGCTCATAAGACAAACAAAATGTATTGACATAACCAACCTTAAAAAACACCATAATACCTTCAAGTCGGAACTGAAGAACAGATTCTCTGTTCTGAAGAACAGAATGCAAGTGCAAAGATTCGGCTGTTTGAAAATACAACACACAAAAATTGGAAAAGGAGTGAGACAAGGTGACACCATATCTCCGAAGCTCTTTAATGCCACATTGGAAAATGTCTTTCAATCACTGAACTGGAAAAACAAAGGGATAAAGATTAATGGAGATTATCTAACCCACCTTCGTTTTGCTGATGACAGTCATTTTTGCAACTACCCCATCAGAGCTGCGGAGTATGATCCAGGAACTTGCTGACAAGAGTAAAAAAGTGGGATTAAAATGAACTTTCAGAAGACAAAAGTGATGTTCAATGCTTTTACAAGAAATGAAGATTTATCGATTGATGGAGAAAAGCTGGAGATTACAGGCACATACATTTATCTTGGACAGCAGATATCAAGTAAGGGTCACATTGATGAAGAAATTAATCGGCGTACAAAACTTACCTGCAGATCTTTTGGAAGAAACAGCATAATTTTCAAGAGCAATATGCCATTATGTCTTAAAAGAAAAGTGTTTGATCAATGCACCCTTCCAGTGCTTACGTATGGTGCAGAGACGTGGACATTAACCAAAAGATGCATAAAATTCAAAGCAGCATGGAGAGGTGCATGCTTGGTGTAACCAGGAGAGATAAGAAGAGGAACTCGTGGATCCGAAAAATGACAAGAGTGGAAGACATCATGATCAGAGTTAAATCCCTGAAATGGCAATGGGCTGGACATACTGCCAGAAGAACAGACCATCGATGGACAGCCGAAATTTTAGAGTGGATTCCAAGGGACAGGAAAAGACCCAGAAGAAGACCACATGGAAGATGGGTGGATGAAATTCGAAAGTATGCGGGAGTGACATGGAGGAGACTGGCACAAGACAGACCGTTGTGGATCAAACTTGGGGAGACCTTCGTCCAGCAGTGGATTGATAATGGTTGACAATGATGATGATATGTTTTACCACGCTGTTATTGCTACTTTGCGTTGCTATGGTAACTACGCGTGATTAACCCTGTATGTATTATAGTCCCACTCACAGGAAATCTGAGCTCACTTGTTGGCTTGATAATGGCCCCTTGGGGGGACCGAAAGTGCTCGCCTTTTAACTTTTTAATATGCTCTTAGCTGTACATAGATGTTTTTAATTTCGAATAAAAGTGTTTGTTCATTGAGGACGGGTATGTGCAGTTGTAAAGTATCTTTGTAATCGTGTTTAAGACATATTTATTGCGTCCTAGATACAGACTGCGCACAAGCAGAATAATAAGTTCTAGCACAATTTAATTAATCTTTTACTCAACACTAATGCTAAATCAACTAGTGGACAAACTGCTTTGAAAAAGAGAAATGCTAAGTTAAGAATGTGCAATAGAAGTAATTAAATGTAAAATAAAATGGTATTTGTGTTTATTACCTAGGATTTCAAAGTTAAAGTGAGGATTTTATTTCATATAATAAAAATATGATATCGCACGAACAGAGGCATATAGCTAAGTATTTCTGCGCCCAGGCAAGCCACAAATACTGCTCCCCCTGTTGTCTTTCTAATCTTATACACACCCACATATGCATTTTTACACACACTGCTGAACAAAATTAATTTTCACACTCCGGTAGACACTTTCACTTTCAAATTAATTTTCACACTCCAATGCTGTTATCTCTTCAGGGAGGCACAGTACAACTGTCACAGTTTATACAGCTTTTCCCAAATACTTCGTAGTCTGGATGTTCTGTACCACATCAAAAGAACTGAATGCAGTTGGTAGTCGTGACTCGCAGTAATGATCGAACAGCTCCCAAAGAATCTTCAACTATGTGAACAACATCCATATCTTTCACCGTACATACAGCCACACCTTCATTTTTGAATGTGAGCAATTAACATGGACTGAACATTTTGAGGATGAAATGTGAATTTAACCTGCCCAGGCTACCGAAACTGGCAGAACATAAACAAATTCTGTAAATGGACAAATGACAAAGTATGGGACGAAAAAACTACCTGAAATTGGTGGAACAGTTTCAATTCCAATTTTAATCCAATTGTAAGCAGTGGTTTTTGCACCCGGTGCAATTGCCCCACTTGCCCCACCCTGGTTACACATATGCAAACAAAATTTCTTAAGTTTTTATAATGAAATTAGAATAAGAAAATTAATACAAAAGTCAAAGTAGACTTACATATAAGCTTAAAGTAATAAAGTAATCATACATGTATGTATATATTACATTATAAATTAGCATAATCTAAAATTTCAAGGTCCCCCCCCCCATCATATCTTTTTAGAATCATTCAAAATTTTACCATGATATTTAACATTTTGAAATTTCTTTTATACGTTTCTTAAAGCCATCCCCTACAAAAGCACATAACTGAGGTTCCACTGCATCTGCTTAGCGAAGCGTTTGTATGAAAATTAAATTATAGCACAAAGACAATACTGGTTGATTTCTCAGTAACCTACAAGTCTAAATATACACCACACACACCATACCCAAATATTACCTAAAAGTGCAACAAATTATAAAAGCCAATCCAGTGACCCTGAAAGGAAGATGTGTGCACTCATTCATGTATACACCATCGAATAAAGTAGTGAAGAAATTACCCGATCCTTAATTTGCAGCACTCATGTTCTTTCTGTCTGTTAATCGATTAATAGATTTCAACTGACTACAAATTTAATGCTATAGTCAGTATAGGTGCAGATTAGCAATTAACACATTCGCTGGGGCGACGTTTTTCGGCGACTTTTTTGTAGTGCGTTACGACCCACTGGTGTGGTTGTAACTGTTTCAATACAGGGCTGTATGACACACCGGTGAGTCGTTTAAAGATATATACATAAAGTGACTGATATCCACTACAGATTTATGTATATAAACGTTTTTTTTCCTCCTCTGAAAAATGTAGAAGTAAACGGGTTAGCACCCATGGGTGGTTTGTAACCCGTTAACTTCAATGACCCATGGGTGGGTCGTAACGTAGCAAACGCGTTAACTGGCAACTTTGGTGATTAAACGTATTTTAGTGGTTGCCATTTGTCATTTTTAGTGCCAATCAGGCCTTGATTTCAGATTTTTTTGGCAGTAGCAACACTTGCTAGTGGCCTTATTTTTTGCTAGCAAATTGCATTATCTACTAGCGAAAGTTAATTAACATTATGCAAAAGAAACTTTAACATGTCTCCCTCCATTAGTCAATCATGACAAATTTTGATTTCACCCAGCTGTAACTGTCACATTGTAATGCTGAAAAGATTACACAGGCCTGCAACCAAAAAAGTGTTTAGAAACCAATAGCGGATTCTGTTAGATTTTTGGATACTGATTTCAGGAAAAATAGTCAAAAAATTCCATCACGTACCATTTTTTCACAAATTGAAAATTTTGATTTTCGTAGCCACCAATCCATTGTGTTATAATCTACTAAGGAAGGGGATGAGCATTTAGTGTCATAAGTCGTCATTACTGGCGAAAACTAGAGATTTTTAGGGCAGTCCCTGGTGTGAAAAAAAAAATTTCAAGTAATAATATGTCCAAAGAAAAGTTTTGTTTGGACAGATTTTACTTCAAAATGGCTCTTATTCGTCGAGAGCCTACATTAAAAATCCCCATGATTCACCAGTCGTTATCATGAGGAGAATTCCAGGAACATCAAGTGTGACCAGAAATGAGTTAGTTGATGACTCACTCCCTTTCATTCCTCTCCCCTATTCCACGCTTCCCGCTCGCTCTCTGCTCAGTTGTACGTTGATCTTTGAGTGAAACGGTTATGTGCTGAGCAGTGCAATTTTTCTCAAGGTGTTATATCTGTAGAGGTTAAAAAAATTTTTCCTGTAGCAGATGAGTATACTCAATTTTATAGTTTTCATAATTAAAGTTTTAACCTATAAAATGTACTAAATGGCAGCAAGGGCTTGTCTTAATTCACCTGATTCCTTTTGTTATATTTGTGGGGAATTTGTAGTGAAGAAACATCAAAGAAATATAACAGATTTTGTGAAGAAAGTATATTATGCATATTTTGGTGTAAAACTTGGTGACCAGAATAAGTCATGGGCCCTACATAAAGTGTGTTACCCTTGTGTAGAAGAATTGCGAAAGTGGTCAAAAGGCACGAAAAAGTCTTTCCGTTTTGGAATCCCTATGATCTGGAGGGAACCTAAAAAACATAGTGATGACTGCTACTTCTGTTCATGTAACATGCAGGGGTACAATTTAATTAATAAGAGAGAAATATTTTATCTAGACCTCTCGTTGGCAATACGCCCTGTTCCTCATAGCTCAGAAATACCTGTACCTAAACCTACTGAGAAACTAGAAGACATTCCTGAAGACGAAGGTCAGGCTTATGACGAGGACCTTCACGGTGTTTCAGATAGCAGTGACCCCCAACCTTTTTCCCAGCTGGAATTGAATGATTTAGTCAGAGATTTGTGCCTTTCTAAAGAATCGGCAGAACTCTTAGGCTCTAGGCTAAAGGAAAAGAATTTATTGGCTCCTGGTACCTCTTTCTCATGGTTCAGAAAGAGAAACAGATTTCGCTCCATACTTTTCTCAAGATAGTGGCTTGGTTTACTATAGCAATGTCCCTGGATTGATGGAGATGTTTAATATACAGTATGACGTGAACGAGTGGAGGCTCTTTATTGACTCGTCAAAAAGAAGCCTCAAAGCAGTGCTTCTGCATAATGGCAGCAAATATGCTTCAGTGCCATTAGGGCATTCTGTGTACCTGAAAGAATGTTACGAGAATTTAGCCTTGATTCTCACCAAATTGAAATATAAAGATATTGGATGGACGATATGCGGTGATCTAAAAGTGCTTTCCATGCTTCTTGGACAACAAGCAGGATACACCAAGTACCCTTGCTTCTTGTGTGAATGGAACAGTCGGGATAAGGGCAATCACTGGATCAAAAAGGAGTGGCCGCATAGGAAAGCATTAAAACCTGGAAACAAAAATGTAGTAAAGGAAAGTTTGGTTGATCCCAGTAAAGTCCTCTTGCCTCCACTTCACATCAAGCTTGGCTTGATGAAACAATCTGTTAAGGCTCTATCAAAAGAAGGAGAGTACTTTAAATACCTTGGCAACAAGTTTCCAGGACTGTCGGAAGCAAAACTAAAGGAAGGTGTTTTCGTAGGTCCAGATATTCGGAAAATTTTTACAGATGAAGTGTTTGAAAGTAAAATGATTTTAAGTGAAAAAGAGGCCTCAGGAGCTTTTAAGGAAGTCGTCAAAAAATTCCTCGGGAACTTTAAGGACCCCAACTTTAAATGTATCGTGGAAAACATGTTAACGAAATTCAAAGACTTGGTTTGTTTGACGAGTTTGAAAGTGCATTTTTTAAAATCGCATTTGAACTACTTTCCCGAAAATTTTGATGCTGTTAGTGAAGAACAGGGAGAAAGATTTCACCAAGATATCAAGGAGATGGAGCGTAGATACCAAGGTAGGTGGAACGTCAATATGATGGCGGACTACTGTTGGATGCTGAGAAGAGAAGACCCGCATACTGCCTACAACAAGAGACAAAGTGCCAAAAGGAGCTTTCAGGGGAAAAGGAAAAGACAGCATAAGGACCTATGAATACCAGGATGTATTAACAATGGTAACTGCTCTTATTAATATAATTTAGCAAATCATTTCCAATAGTTTGATAAATAATAAATTTGTAAATAAAACACTTAAAAATATTTTGAAAAGACCTACTTTTTGCCAGAATATGTAAAATAGGCTTTCTTCCCCATATATTCAAGCCAATTTTGTGAAAAATCCTTACGTGATAGAGAAAAATGGATGCCATATTTGAAACCAGCGCACCAAACAATATAAAAATCAGTCATTACATTGCAAACACTTTTTCATGACTCAAATTTTGCAGGCCTGTGTTACAGATACTTAGATATAAACTCACCTTTTCATGACCTGACAGATTAATTCTAACAATTTAATTCGAATGCAAATATTTAAAAAACATTTTTTTTATTTAACTTTATTTGCAAAATTCAAAAACACTTCAAAATCTTAAGTTATTTTCCTTATGATTGATGATCTTGATTTCGGGTCTTTTAATCATACCACTTTAAAACAGCAGGCCTGGGATCAAACTTGTATTCAGATGAACCTTCAACCTCAATATTCATGAGAGCATTCAATGTTTGTGAGTTTAAACTGCCCCTCCAATCACCCTGGATTCCCTTCATGAAACTGAACCCAACCTCATATGCAGAAGTAGATAAGGGAAATATCTGGATATTTCTACTAGTGCTAAAATGTTTTTATAATGCTTGTACTTTTCAAGAAACATTCGTTTCCAGAAAGCAGTTTTTCCCTTTTTGTATGTGTCTAAAATATTCCACACGCGCAATGCAGTGGTGCTTTACAGTTCACACTAAAATATTCAAAATTTTTCCACTAGCAACTTTTGCTAGAACAACTTTTTATCACTAGCAAAATGCATTTGCTTGCTAGCAATTTGCTACTAACTACCGGTCGAAATTGAGCCCTGGTGCCAATTTACAAAGGTACAATAATTCAAAAATAAAAGGACATGAAACCAGTCCTTACTAGGGATGGCAAAAAACCTCGATGTTGCGGAACCCTTTTAGTGTGACGCGAACGATTCGTTGGCCTGCACATGTTGTGCTAAAAGTCTGGTGGGCTGAATGATCGACCCTCAATTTTGACCCGAGTAGTTACCAAATCAGACAACAGATATCGGCGTCAATGATCATATCATTTATTAATCATATTGTTTTAATGAAATCTCAATGAATCACACTGTCAAACAGCAATATTATTAAAAAAATCATAAGTACAGTAAAAATTGTGGATGAATTATAGAATGTGACACTGTTGAAAAGAACTTTTTCAAGCCCCGTTCAAAGTGCATAATAACGAACAACTCGTCCCAACTTGCGCACCAGCGACAATGGTGCGTTTATTTTTTCTTGCGAACTTTTCTCACGCAGGATCACAAAATGTGGTGTTTTATTACTAGGAACTCTTCACATTTTATTCATTTCTCCTCCCCCCAAACCAACATAATCACAAAGCTCTGCGAATTACGAATCCCCAAATCAATGAGAGTGAAAGTTTGCCTAGTGATAGTGATGATTTTGAATCACCTTAGAAAAACGTCAATATGTGAGGATATATTCAAAATTAAAGGAGTTATTTACTTTTTTTTTTTTTTTTTTTTTTTTTTTTTTTTTGGAGGAGGAGAAAGAATAGTCTTTGAAAATTCGTTTTGAATTTGCAATTTCTATTTCAAAAAAAATTATCTCGAGATGATTGATGTACTCTCCAAGAGTGACGAAACATTGAGAGTGTTTATGGAGAATAGTACAACATTTTCAGGAACTTCAAAAACAACACAGAATGATTTAATCGAATCAGTTGCTCATATAATTAGGAATGAAATCAATGCAGATATTGAAAATGCCCAGTTTTTTTCTTGGCATATTGATGAAGCGACAGACATTAGCTCCCATGCACAAGTATCAATTATAGTTCGATTCGTGAAAGATGGAGAACCAGTAGAAAGATTTTTGGGATTTTTTGACGTAAGTTCTGATTGGTGTGCTACTTCGCTTAAAGAATTACTGGATCGTGAGCTGGAAAGGTTTAGCTACAAAGAAAAACTAGTTGCACAGACATATGATGGCACAGCAGTGAATGGCATCAGAGCTGAATGGATTGCAAGCAAAAGTGAAGTGTGATGCCCCTCAAGCATTATTTGTTCATTGCTACGCACACAGGCTGAACTTAGTTTTGAGCAGAGCAGCGTCAGTGTTGAAGGAATCACGTATTTGTTTTGCAAATTTAAATGCAATTTGTGCATTCTTTTCCAAATCGACAAAGCGTGTTAATTTACTAGAATCTGTTGGTGGACCCAGACCACCTCGTGTATCTCAGACCAGGTGGAACTTCAAATCTCGTTCAGTGTCTACCATAGCTGACCACAGGTGCCTACTAATTGAAGTATTTGAAAAAATTGAGGATGATTCCAACTATGATGATGAGATAATTCACAAAGCAGCAGAACTAAAATGGTGGCTCCAAGATTTTAATTTCGTTTTTCTTCTCTTCTCATATAAAAAAATATTTGATTTAACTGAGGTTACTTTCTGTGTACTGCAATCAAATAGTTCCGATGTTACATTCTGTAACAAACGAATTACTGGCTTATGTGAAAAATTGTTGTACTTTCGAGATCAGAGACAGTTTGATGATCTCTATCATAACGTGTGCAGTGAGGTTGGTTCTCCAAATAAAAGATTTAAAGGAAGCAATGATATTCCAGCCACCGTGCAATACAGAAGACTGTATTATGAGGTAATAGACATATAACGAAGTGAATTTCTCCGTCATTTTTATCCGCGCCGGGGTTCGAACCCGGGTCCACTCATTCCGGAATAAGTTGCTCTACCAATTAAGCTACGCGAACATGTATTCTGATTCCTATCTGCCTTTATGTCATGTGCGTCCTGCTGGCAGGTACGTCACATCTCCTGGTACGTTACAGACAATGTTACAACTCAGTTAAAATGCCTGTTTTCTGACATTGAGAAATTAAAATTTCTTCAGCTGGTCGATGTACACTGCTTTTTTTTTTTTTTTGATTGGAGGTTTAACGACCACCGTGAGCAACTCAATGGGCTATACGCAGTCGCTCGTCCTTAATTTAGGGTCACTGGTTCCAGGGAAGGGAGAAAACCAGTGCCGTAAGACAAACACAACATCCATGTCTCACCGGGATTCGAACCCGGACCCCTTTCGGACGAATGATCACAGGCCATCGCTTAGACCACTGCGCCACCGGGGCGGCGTACACTAGTAGTATAAGACCGCGCTTGATAACCCTTTTCGGTGGCAACACTTCCGGTAACGTGACGGGTGGGCGGGTCGTGCGCGACGTCACTTCCGGTCTCCTCTCGGCGCGAGGGAGAAATACGATGGCAGCGCCCTCTGGTGGTGGTTCGCGAAAATTTGCAGCCCCATCTGTCGGCACTTTTTGAAATTAATTTTCCAAAGGGGTAGTAACCTTTTTTCGATGGCAACACTTCCGGTCACGTGTCTGTTTTCGGGTATAAAAGGGGAGACGTTTTTTGCTTTCGGAGTGTATAGCAGCTCGTGCAGGGTTGAGGTGCTGAACTGTAAGATAAAGTATTAAAACCTTCTGTATTGTGAGAAGCAGGTCTGGAAGCGACAAAAAGACGTGTGGTCTACATTTGGGTGATATACAACATTTGGACAGCATGGAGGCCTCAAGTTCTTCTGCCACTGATGATAAGGAGGTATGTGTAACTTCATTTCATTCTTTTTTTTTTTTTTTTTTTTGAAGTGTTTGTTCATTTTTAGCACGTGCTGTTTTCTTAGTGTGAGGGTGCCATGGTAGCAGATTAATGTTCCTAAAAGTCAATTACGAAAATGTCTAGTCATGTCTTTATCATTGTGTTAGCTGAAAATTTACTTCACGTTAACACGTGGCGCGTATTTTCATTGTCTGAGGGGATTCCCATGTATTTTCAGGGACACATATAGTACTTTATTCTTGTGATTTATAAAAAGTGATCTTAGCTTGAAGCTTTAACATGTCTTTATAATTGTGTTAGCTGAAATTAGCTTTGCGTGAACACGTGGCACGTATTTTTATTGTTTGTTCATTTTTAGCACGTGCTGTTTTCTTAGTGTGAGGGCACCATGTTAGCAGATTAATGTTTCTAAAAGTCAATTACGAAAATGTCTAGTCATGTCTTTATCATTGTGTTTAGCTGAAATTAACTTCGCGTAGCCTCCCCGGTGGCGCAGTGGTCTAAGGCGTTGGCCCCTGATCATTCGTCCGTAAGGGGTCCGGGTTCGAATCCCGGTCAGGCATGGATGTTGTGTTTGTCTTACGGCACTGGCTCTCTCCCTTCCCTGGAACCAGTGACCCTAAATTAGGGACGGGCGACTGCTTATAGCCCATTGAGTTGCTCACGGTGGTCGTTAAACCTCCAATCAAAAAAAAAAAAAAAAAAAAAAAAAAATAACTTCGCGTAAACACGTGGCACGTATTGCAATTTTCTACGGGGATTCCCATGTATTTTCAGGGACACATATAGTACTTTATTCTTGTGATTTATAAAAAGTGATCTTAGTTTGAAGTGTACACATGTCTTTAGCTGAAATTAACTTCGCGTAAAACACGTGGCACGTATTGCCATTTTCTATGAGGATTCCCATGTATTTTCAGGGACACATATAGTTCTTTATTCATGTGATTTATAAAAAGTGATCTTAGCTTGAAGCTTTAACATGTCTTTATAATTGTGTTAGCTGAAATTAGCTTTGCGGGAACACGTGGCACGTATTTTTATTGTTTGTTCATTTTTAGCACGTGCTGTTTTCTTAGTGTGAGTGCACCATGTTAGCAGGTTAATGTTTCTAAAAGTCAATTACGAAAATGTCTAGTCATGTCTTTATCATTGTGTTTAGCTGAAATTAACTTCGCGTAAACACGTGGCACGTATTGCCATTTTCTACGAGGATTCCCCTGTATTTTCAGGGGTCACATATAGTACTTTATTCTTATGATTTATAAAAAGTGATCTTAGTTTGAAGTGTATACATGTCTTTAGCTGAAATTAACTTCGTGTTAACACGTGGCACGTATTGTCATTGTCTATGGGGATTCTAAAGTTTTCGTCCTCAAAATTTAAGTTTGTAATTCTAAGTGGTTTGATGTAGTAGAAAATTTAACAAATGGTATAGATCAAAATCTGTTTTTTTTCGAAGTCATTGACATCATAATTACCATAACTATGTCACGTTTCTGTTTTTGAAAATGTTTTTTGAAAGGAGTTTCATTATTTGTAATGTTACATTCGATGGCAATACTCGGTATATTTTTCAAGTTTACCTTCGAGTTACGCTGGTGGAATGATCTCTAAAGGTTAAAACATTTTTCCATGGGGGGGGTATTAACCGCGTAGCACTTTTCCATACGGGGTTGTCCACGGCTATAAATAACGACGGCTTTCTTTCTCTCTTCGTGTGGCTTTCCTGTCGGGAACTCTATCCCTAATCTTCTTGCTTCCTACTTCTAAGGGTTGTTTAAGACCTGGGGGGGGGGGGGTCAGACAGTTCCTTCCTAAAATACTCTACATAAATCTATCATATGGGGTTGTATGAGCGTTTTTTGCTACAAACGTTTTTTCGTTAAACGACAAAGGAAACTCCAGAAATATGCTGAGTCAGCCATCCGGTTTTTTTATTTTTTAAAAATAACTCAGGAATTGTTCAAAATTTTCTAGAATGATGACTCCTGGGGCGATTTGGATGCATTCGCGGAACACGATGACGTAGTACCAGCGACAGAAGAATTTACCGTCGCATGGGACGACCTTTCCCCACACGCCCTGGATTTCAATAATGAACATAACAAGATGGCAGCTGGGGGGAGGAAGCACTAATGGTTACAACGAAGTTCCATTAGCACCCCAAAATCATTTGAATCTTCAGCCGGCTGGAGAACCAGGACCCTCGAGGAGGGCCCGTGATTGTTCCGGGCCCTATCGAGGATGAAGCAATTAATCCACCTGTAACGGACCGTGGTCATGCGGGTTATCGTATTCTTCGCAGATTGACCCGACTTAGCAGGAGATACCGTACACAGTTCACTACTTACACTCTCAGAATAGATACCGAACACATAGAAGATCCTGAAGATTTTATGCCTTATCTCCGACAAGTACTCACCGCGGCCTTTGAAGAGTTTACACGAAGTTCTCCATATTCTCATGTTCGACTAGTCATGCGGTCGAGATACCTTGATAATCCCGTGAACTTACCACTCATCGAGGTTAGCCAGTTAACGGTGGAACGATTTTTTCAGGCTCTAGAAAAAGTCATTCAATCAAACACTGAAATTTTGACCGATGGAGAACTCGAATTTGATTTAGTATTTGTGAATATAAACAGAGTTGGAGGAGCAAGAACAGAGGGCCCAAGAAAACGAAAAATTGCTGATTTAAAGTTATATAATAAAACAAAAAAATCTCTTATAACCATTTCAAATCACGATAACCTATGTTTAGCCCGATCGCTTGTTGTGGCCCGTGGACTTGCGCAGAAAAATTATGGGGAAATTTCTGAATCGGAGTTCAAAGCCCTGCAAAATCCTGCGAAGGTTCGCCAACTTAACCTTGCACGGCTGCTACACACTACCGCGGGAGTACCTGAAGGAAGTTGTGGGATCCCTGAACTTCATAAGTTCCAGGAGTACCTCTCCTCAAAATATCAAATTATTGTGTATTCTGTTGAAGATGACTTTTCCATTGTTTTTAAGGGCCCAGATGCTGAAATTAAGTTATTCCTTCTTCTAAACAACGAGCATTTTGGACGTAATTTCTAATCCTGTTGGGTATTTTAGTGCCAAATCTCAGTGTACTGATTGTCTAAAATTTATTTATAATTCTAATGTTCATGTATGCACAAACATGTGCCTTTCGTGTAAAGGAAAAAAATGCCCCCAGTCAGGTGACTACATCATATGTCTAGATTGTTCGAATTATTTTCGGGGTCAAATATGCTTAGATACACATAAAGCAAACAGTACTTGTAATACACATCATAGATGTATAAAGTGTTTATCACATTTTAATCCATCCAGAGGTTACCACGTATGCCAGCTAAATACTGACCTGTTTGTCGAGGGCCCCAAGAAAGAGAAAAAGGGTGGTATTTCTTACATGTATTTTGATATTGAAACAGTGGAGGGCCCCAATGGTATTTTGACCCCAGTATTACTGATAGCTACTTTTCTCGAAGAAGGCAATTGGAAATTTGTCACCTTTCAAAATGTTGACGCTTTCGTTGATTGGCTGCTAGGTACAGAAGTGTATAACAACGGTGTCCGTTGGCGTCAGAAGTACATCAGACCCCGCTTTCGACACATGACAGTTTTAGCACATAATCTGAAGGGATTCGATGGTATGCCCATCCTTAACGCTCTTTACAAAAAGAGTTTGAAACCAGAGATAGTCTTTCAGGGTGGGAGGGTGATGGGTATTTTTCTTTCGGCTTTAAAAATTAGATTCATTGACACTCTGTCCTTCATCCCTTGTTCTATGAGGCAGTTTCCTTCAACATTTGGCATTGAAAATGCGAAAAAAGGATTTTTCCCTTATAACTTTGCAACTGCGGAAAATCTCGATTACATCGGCCCCATTCCATCAAAAGAGTTTTTGTACCTGAAAACCTCACAACAAAAGAGATCAAAGAATTTAACTCATGGTATGATGAAAAAGCAAAAATAAAAGAATATAATTTGTATCAGGAGATGAAAAGCTATTGCACAGATGATGTAAGAGTTCTCCGCATAGGAGCCGAAACGTTTCGTACGGAATTTTTGAACCTCACCGGTATAGACCCCTTTGAAGAAGACCTCACCATTGCAGGCGCTTGTCTCCGTGTCTTTAGATCCAATTTCTTAAAATCGAAAACGATAGGCGTTGTTCCGGCCCTTGGATACTCCTCATGTGACGTATCTAGTAGTAGGAAATGTAGGGCATGGTTGAAGTACATCGAAGAAACCACCGGAGAGAATATACAGTCGGCATCTTCAGCATCTGGAGAACATAAAATTGGATCATACAAATTAGATGGTATTTGTCATGATACCAGTACTATTTATGAGTTTAACGAATGTTTTTTCCATGGATGTTCTACGTGCTATCCCGACGGAAACACTGTACACCCATTTTTTAAAGTCCCGATGAGGCAAGTGAGGTTCCGAGACATTGATAAACAGAGCTATCTGTTAGCTACTATGCCTAGTTTTCAGCTGAAAATCATATGGGAGCATGAATTCGATCGTATGGTTAAAGGTGATATCTTGGTATCATCCATATTAAGCTAATTGCCTGAGAGGATCTGTATAGAATACCGAGAGTTTTTATATGGAGGAAGAACAGAAACCATTACCCTTTACGCTAACGCCGATGGAGGGAAAACTATAAAATATGTGGATTTCTGTAGTCTCTACCCATATGTCTGCAAGTACGGCAGATTTCCTATAGGTCATCCCCGAAGAATCACAGAAAATTTCTGTCACGACCCCGAAGCCTATTTCGGCATCATAAAAGCAACTGTACTGCCACCAAAGAAATTGTTTTTCCCTGTCCTTCCATTAAAAATTCAAGGAAGGCTGATTTTCACTCTATGTCCTCATTGTGCTAAAGATCTTAATCGTGATGTGTGTTGCCATGTTGACACAGAACGTTTCATCACAGGATCTTGGCCCAGTAACGAGTTTTACAAGGCTGTGGCCATGGGATACAAAATCATTGCATTCCATGATGTCTGGCACTATGAAGAGTCCTCCCAATATGTAAAAGGATCCCATAAAGGAATATTTTCTGAATATATAGACACTTTTTTAGCAGCAAAGCAAAAATATTCAGGATATCCCCAAAAAATTTCTTCTGACGAAGAAAAAAGAAAGTTCTGTGATGATTTTTTCACTGCAGAAGGTGTAAGAATTGCTCCCCATGAAGTTTCGGCTAATTCAGTTAGGAGGCTCACGGCGAAACTTGCTTTAAATTCATTGTGGGGTAAGTTCGCGCAAAATCCCGATAAACCACAGAATGTAATTGTCGATAATATAATGCATTATCTTGAAATATTAAACGACAAAACAAAGGAAGTCACTGACATATGTGAAGTCAGTGAAGAAAACATGATGGTAGTTTTTAAACATATTAAAACGTTTCTTCCTGATAATAAGAAAGGCAATATCGTAATAGCATCCTTTGTCACATCAACTGCTCGCCTTAAATTGTACACTATATTAGAAGCTCTGCAGACACGTGTATTAGATATGGACACGGACTCTGTCATCTATATATCAAAGCCTGATGACAAATATCATCCTCCATGTGGAAATTACCTTGGTGAGTTAGTGGACGAAATCTCCAGCAAATACTCGGAAGGAATTTCTATAGAAGAATTTGTTTCAACGGGGCCCAAAGTATACAACCTGAGACTTTCAAACGGTGAAACTATTCAGCGTTGCAAGGGAATAACCTTGAACTGGCCCAACAAGAAAAAGTTCACTGTTGGCTTATTAAAAAGCATGATTATGAACAAAGATGGCACGGAAATTAAATTCCAAAAACCATTTAATATTGTCAGAAACAAGTTTTTAGGAACTTTAACAAATATACCTTCCGAAAAAGGATTTAAAATGGTATTTGAAAAAAGATTATTAAGTGATGATTCATATGTGTCTTTCCCATATGGGTATGAGAAGTAATAAAGTTTCTGTGCCTACCTGTGTTTCTGTGTATTTGTACGGTTTTTTTTTTTTTTTTTTTTTTTTTTGTTTTCTATTTTTAAGCATTTGGTTCATTCACATTTGTTTACTGAGTTTCCTGCAGTATTAAATAAAAACTGTACTTCTAGTATTTCTAAAGTACCAGAATTTTGTTTTTAAGCATCGTCCTTGTTTTATTTCTCCCCCAAGGTTGTTAGGGATATATTTCTAGAAAATCGAAGAACATATGTTCTAAAATGGGTAATGGCGTTGCCAATTACCTCCCAAAACTATGTAAATCCGGCTGAACTAGATGATGGATCATTTCAATCTATCCCCATATGCATTGATCTAACCTGTGAACCCGATGTAATAGATTTCATTTCGAAGCCAGAGACGATAAATCTGACATCTTCCGAACCTGGGACAGTGGATTTAATTTCGGAGTCGGAAATAATGGAACCGGACTCCGACCCCGAGATTATCGACATCGTTTCGGGCTCTGAGGTAGAAAACCAGGGTTCCGAAGCTGGAAGGGATTCTGACTCTCTGCCGTCTACTATTTTGGCGGATCTAAATGACCGATTGTGGGTCTTACCATCATCAATGATAACCCCTTCGTGGAGTTCAACCCCAACTATCTAATTTTTGTATGCTTCAAAAAAAAAATGTGGTATAATAAATGTTGTTGTCGTATACTTTAAGTATATTGTATGGCGGTGTAATGCTAAAAATAATTGCAATAAAAAAAAAGCATGTTCTTTACAAAAATTCTAATGAGTTTTTTAAATTTTATGATTTTTTTTTATAGCCCAAAAGCTGCTGGTACTTGGGCGGTGGTATTTTCATCAGTATTGAAACGATTCATGACGAAGTTCAAGTTAATATATATCGTCGTTTTACTGTGCACGGTGAAGAGTGGCGTCCAGCAGAAGGGGGAATTTCTTTATTACAGGAAGAATGGATACGTATGTACAGAATGCTCGATATAATAGAGGAATATTTTCATTCAGATAGCCCACAAATCCGTGTGCTGTATTTTGGCGGGGAGCTAGTGATCACTGTATTTCCCGCTATTCGAAATGTACAACTACAAAAAAAACACCCCACAGCGAAAAGTGGAAAATCTAGCCAGGGGTATGTGAAACTCAACTATCAGCAGTGGAAATTTCTGTATCGGATCAAGCACAAAGCTACAAAATGCGTCATATTCAATTTTTTAAAATCATTTCCGCTAAGAGCTATGTTTAACGAAGTAACTGGGGAGGAAATCAAAGAATGTATCACTCCCTGTGATCACAGTGACTTGAATAATTTATTGTACAATATCCTGAAAACACAATTAGTCCAGAATTTAACAGAAAGTGCTCGTGATGAAGGAAAGGATATGTACGATATAGTGGCGAATGATTTCTATGTGAACTGTGCAATATTAGGCATAGAAATGTATGATATGATAAGTAAATTTTCTGGCAAATGTACATCCGTAGAAAGCAATTTCATACGCTCAATCAACTTGAATTCAATACTATCTCAGATAATTTATGAACTCAGAGAAGTAGATGACTTTGAATGAACAATGTTTTTCTAAATGTGATCGATGTCTTCAAATGATAATTGACTATTTTTTGTAATTTTCCCCTGTTGGGAATAATTTATAAGATTTAATAAAATCAGTTTTCTTTGAAATACTTGTGTATTTTGTTTATATAGAATTACTGAAACAAACACAAATTTCCAAAAAAAAAAAGCAATGGATGTTTAATAAGAAATCCAATAATTACATTCTTTTGGTTTTGACAGAGATTTACCAACTTGATATTTTTCGCTCTTTTGATAAGAAATTGTTTATTTTTTACATATTTTAAAGGTAAGTTAACTTCTTTTATAGCATGCCTAAATTCAAGAGCTGCCGGAATGGGTCTTTGAATTTTTTTATTTCTCAGTAAATTGTCAACCAGATCAACAATATTCGAGTCAGGAAGAACTTTGTCTTTATACACAAATTCTCCATTAGGTGTCCATGAAATAATTTTTGAATTCTTTTTGAAAACGTCTAAAATATTATGTGCATATCTTCTTAAATTTTTAGGTACAGTCTGCAACACCATATCTTCAACATCACTATTTTTTGCTGTTGAAACATCAGTTTTAACTTTTTCAGGGGGTTCCCTTATATCAGCCGATACATCTAAGAGTTCTTCAGCTAAATGATCTTTCGTTGAAAAGTTTGACATAGGCGGATTTAAGAGGGGCACTTGAATTCTTTTATTAAGCACTTGGTTATATAATTTAATTTTAACATCAACAGGTTCTTTACTCAGTAAGATTTTCTTCATTTCTTTATCGAGGTCAGATAAAACTTCTTCCGTAGGTACATGTCTTGAAACTCTCTCCTCTGGGACGAGCACCATTTTCCTGGCGTATTCCATCTTATTTGTTTAACAGAGTTGTTAAAACACTCAGAGCCGCAGGTATCAACACACCTAAGAATCCACCTTTCTGAACCAAAATTCTTCTTTTCTTGAACAAGGGGACTTTTTTATCAGCTAACTTCCGTAGTGTGTGTTTATGTCCACGCAATTTTCCCTTCTGCGGAGGTGAAAGGGGAACATTGCCTTTTAAAGTGTTCAAAACACATTCACATATGACTTTGATTCCACTGTTTGGCAGTTTCCTTAAAAAATCTTTCAAGTGTTTTTTAGGACAAATCTTCATCAGACGCAGCTGCTGAATGTGTTGCTCCGATAATGTCATGGCGAAGAATAACGAACTTTATAACACACTTAAGTTTTTAACCACTCCGCGTATGTGACTGCTTTTTGGGGAGCACAATGGTTTTTATCAGTTCGATGATGAACTAGGCACTGCACTTGGACATCAGGGAGGTATTCCACATTAGGACAACACAGAGCATCAAAGTCCTTAAAGATGGTACCTGTTAACTTTTCCACGTACTTGCATTTATTTAGTCTTTTGGCCTCGAAAATATCAGTTTCAGTACAGAAGGAGTGGAATATCTTTAAAAGGACATTCTACTCTTCGTTTCTGCTATCCCATGGAATGTGGTGTATATTTCGGGCCGTCCAAAGGCACTGAGCTTTTTCTCTTCTTGGATGCAGTTCGCAGAAGGGGAACGGTGGCAAAGGGCAAACATCCCCCCTCCCCCGTCTGCAAATAACATGCAACGAGATCTTTCACTATGAATTTTCTGTTCTGAAGGAGAAATCCTTCTACGTCGACGACGACCGTTTTCATGGTAAATGGGGAGCTAATGCCGTGGTTGGTAAACATATTGAGTTTCTCCTGGGAGTATATTGGTGCGCAAGCGCATTTCTTCCGGTGTGTTTGGTTTGATGTCTATCATTAAGTAGCTGAACGGAAATTTCGTAGCATCTAGATACACCTCGTGAAAAAATTTCACTTTGTTAGGGTACAACTGTCTCCCCAAATGAGTGACCTGATTCACATCTCTACGTGACTTAAACAAAAACAAATAATGAGCATTAAGGGAAATTTCTCTCATTTCTTTGCCTTTATGGAAAATATTTTGGGTAATAAAAACAACGGATACATTATAATGATGACTACCCCTTGTAAATAAATGGGTTAGTCTTTTATCATTCCCACATTCTACCATCAAATCATCTATAATGAAAAACGTGTTTCCTTCCAAATAATCCTTGAAATTTGGAGGAATACCGTCGACAAAAGTAACATCAGGTATTTCATCATATAATGATTGATGAACGCCGTAGAACCAAACCACATGTTGCGGTGATGGGTAGATGATTTCCACCTGATGTTGAAGTAAACGTTTCACAAAGTGAGTTTTACCACAACCCGTAGGACCCGCTATTAGAGCTGTGAAAGGATGATGCAGCTTAGGCACTTCCATATTGACAACTGAATGAAATAACAAGAGTCAGCCCAATTTAAAGACATGACACATAAAATAGTGATAAATCAATTTTTATTATTCACATTCTAAATTTTGATACAATTCCAAATTTTTTTTTTAACGAAACGAAAAACACGTACATCGTTTGTTTCACTTTTATAATTAAATAGTTTTACAATGGAATATAAGCTTTTTCCGCGACATCTAGAATATAAGTAAAAAATACAAAATTGGCCACACACGGCCGTAAACGAACTTTGGAGAGACATGTCATTAAAATTCACGTAGGTAAACTTGGAAACAAATCGGAGAATAGGTCCTTCAAAATATTCTGGGGGATGTCCATAGGAATCGAAAAATTCCACAGTTATTGGGTTTGGCATAAACATGGCCAGCCAGTGTTTCCCGGGACTCCCATACTGATCCGTGTTCACAATGAGGCAGGCTGGGAACTTGGAAATTCTCTTAGGAAGTCGGTTGCATGCAAACACACCGAGAAATGAACGATGCGTCACAGGATCTTGCGTTAGAATCCTAGTTATTTGCACACTGTTCATTCCTTTTAATTAGCAAAATCACAAAGAATGCTTCTGGACTTGGAAATTTCGATAATATTCTGGAACTCTGCGTAGATCAACACAGAAATTGTTTTTGACAAAGCTTTTCTAAATTTGATTTCCACTCTCAAATTTCCTTGCTGGACCAAGTTCATATGTCCACCATCACATAAATCGGGACTAAGATCAAAAGCATACAGCGTATAACCCTTGGAAAATTCTTCACGGCCGATGAAAATTCCTATGTCTTGCCCCAATTTCTCGGTTCCTTGAAATAGGCTATGGTAAGAACGAACTGTATTTTCCGTTTCGAAGTTGGGCTCTAGTGGTTTATGGGGAACGGGTTGACCGTCAACGTACACGGCGATAAAGTTGACGTCATAATGTTTGAATTCGAAGGGGTTTGACTTATATGTACCATTAAAGGCATCGTTGTCCACACACCCAATGACCAATCTCTTTGGCATTTGTCCAAGGAATACGTTGTCTTGCACGAAGGACATACTTCCTTGAGAAATGGAATACACTTTGCATAAAACACGATCAATGGGATATTTGGCAGGAGATTTTTCTAAAGCTTTTGCATGACCTATGGCAACTCCTGGGTTGACTTTGACTTTTCTCACAAAAATTGATGCATGTTCGATGAGAACTCTGTAATTGGGTGTCCCGAAGGAGGAAACGAGACAGAAATCCGGTTTGCTACGAATCAGTTTGATTTTCACATCCACTAAATTTAGCAACAGTCTATTTTGAAAAAATAAATCACAATGCAAGGTTCCAATCATGTCCAACGTCTTGCTATCCTTTACGAGTTCGTAGCGTTGATACAATCCCTTGTTCGTTGTAGCATTCGTGGGGTTAATTTCATGTAGATGTCCGGATGTATCCTTGTAAAAACCTTCACATGCTAAATATGTTTTCTTTGCTTCTTCTCCATAATTCAGCAGAGTTTCAATATAAGCTCTGTATGGATACGTGTTGCTTGACGACGAAATCACTCTTTCGTTTAAACTGATGTCGACTTGCGAAAACAGAGAATGAAGGAAGCAGTCAATGGGACCCACGGGCTCTTTGTCGGGCAGGACGGAATTGTCGGATTTCACGATTTTGACTTTCACGTAAAGTTGACTGGAAGATAAGTCCATGTATTCTTCTCCACTCCCCGAAATATTAAATTCCAAAGGGCCTCCATCTCGAATATTGGCTAAGGGGTGGTATTCAATCCATTGTCCTTTTTCTATGCTTGTTTGTGTGGGCGGTAAAGCAAATAAATCCAGTTCCGACTTGAGGCATACGGAAGAATGACTGTGAATCAGAGCCATGGTTTTACGGATCAAAAATGTCACGTGTTACTCTCTTGGCTTTCTTTGAAGAAGTGATATATTTCTTCGTCTTTCTCTTCCTTTTAACACTTCCACCCATCATTTTCTTTACTTTGTTAGCGACTTTGTCGGTGAGTAGTTGTCCTGCTTCTTTAGCTCGTTGTTTGGCTGCTATCTTCACATCTTTTCCTTGAATAACATCCGTGACGAGATCCATCCCCGTTCGTAAGACTTGTTTTCCGAGCGTTTTAGCACCTTGTTTGAATAATGGTACCGCCGTTCTAAATAACGAACGAAAGAGTCCTCCAAGTCCATAACCTTTTTGCAGTGGTACTCCTTGATAATAGAATAATCCTTTTCCAGTTTGGCTGATGTAATAATCCTCAAAGGATTTCGTACAGCAGTGGTAGGGTTCATACATGATTACAGATGTTTGAGACGAAAATGAAGTTTCACGATTGCTCTCCCCCGTTCAAATGGCACACCTGTGTGATTCCTTATAACAATTTCGATGGTTTGGAAATTTTTTCTTGCAAGAGGCAAATAATGAGGTCGATCGAATAAAGCGCTGACCATCTCTCCATCCACACCACTCACTTTAACGATGCGAAGGAGAGGAGCAACCATGTCCCCCACCGGTTGCGGTTCCACAATATCGCTGTACACATACAACAGAGAAAACCGACCGTTTAGATCTGCGATAAATTCACCATTTACAGAGAGAGCTCCATTCACAGCCGAAAGTTGCATGGGTTGGTATCCTAAGATTTCTGCAATCCCTGGGGGCAAAACCAAGCGAGTACCTTTAAGAAGAGTTGACTTGACCTTTTGAGTCGCTTTATTATAATTCAAAAAGATTTTATTGGCAAAGTGATTGCTCATGGATTTAACAATGTCCGCTACAGACTCGTAATGGCCTGGAGATATTCTTCCCGTCTTAAACTGACCCGTTCCTAAATCGTATTCGAAATGATTGGAATTTTTCGTGATATTATACCACGAATGGGGGTAGATCAGTTCGACGAGTCCCACTTCCCAGTCTCCATTCAGTTCGATTGAGGAAGGAAGATGCGTTATGAAAGGAGATATTTTGTTGTCCAAAAAGTAGCCGAGAGAGCTATCGCTCGGTAACGTCAGATAGAAACTCATTTTTCATACTGAACGTCTCAGGTAAGTACTTAAACTTTTATATGTTCACTAAATCGTTCGATGGTATCCATGATTTAAACTTATCAGGGTAGCCTTTAAATTTAACAAAATATTCATATTTGTCTTTCCGTTTACGTTTCTTCAGAACCATTTCGATTGGGTAGTGGTCATTTTTTTACTTTTTGCAGTTCTTCGGCGTAGAAGGTACCACCAATGTCTTCTCCTAGTAAATCTTTAACTTTATACACTGGAGGTGATCTAGCGAAGCGTTGGGAAACATTAAATAACTCCTCTGACCAATTCGTTTCGTACCCCTTTTCGAATTGTAATTTGGTTTTAGATAACCTCACAGTATCACCTATATAGAATTTATGAACTGGATGAGATTCAGATATATCGCCATATAAGTTATTCCACACAACCTCTTGGTTTTCTAGACTGACATTTACTGGTTCCATCTTAATACTTCGATGATGCGTTGCATTGTAACTATGTATCAATTTCTGCAAGATGTTAATATATGTGTATGTGTTTCGACTAGTAAAGTACTTCCACATTTTTGTTTTTAGAGTTCGATTAAACCTTTCTATTACACTCGCTTTTGTCTCATTTCTGGTAGTAAAGAAATGGACGTTGTTTTGTTTCAGGAAATTCTGGAATTCTCGATTTTTAAATTTAGAACCTTGGTCAGTTTGTAGGTTTAACGGTTTGCGTTCTTTAAATATTTTCTGAAACACTTTGATCATGGATGACCCAGTCTTTTGTATCATAGGAACACACCATGCAAATTTTGAAAACACGTCAATGCATGTTAATAAATATTTATATCCGTTATTATGTTGTTTCAGACTGGTCAAGTCAACTAAATCAGCCTGCCACTGTTCATCGATTCCCATCACAATGACTCGATTTCTCTGAAAATGTCTCCTCGCAGGTTTATGAAGGGTGTAAGTTTTCTCCCCCTCAGCCATTCCTCGATTTCCTTTTTCTTTATTTTTCCGTTTACAGCATGGTACAAAGCATTTACTCCACCGAAACTTCCGGGGTGAGCTGGATCTAGATAAGTCTTTTTCAAGAGGTCGTGATTCTCCATTACAACAACTGATTTGAATACTATCAACAGAAACAGTAAAACTCATGCTTACACTAAAACACAGACAACAGAAATGACACAAAAGGGTACTTACATGGGATTTTATTGATGCATAGGGTCTTCCAAAATGTACAGATTTTTAGCACTTTCTAATACATCGCAAATATTCAAGTGATTAAAAAAAATCAAATAAGTGTTTTCCGACATGAAAAATGAGTCGTTCACAAATTCATGGGCGAGCAATTTTAGATCCAAATTGGCTACGGCCTTTTTGAACAATGCATGCACTTTACCTTTTCGAGTTGAAAATTCACAGGCATGTCCTAATCCATAGCGATCTTCAATTTTGCACATAAGACAGTCGATCAGTCCATCGATGGCTGAAGTAATGTTCTTTTTTATCACGTGGCAAAATGTCTTTTTTAACGCAAATTCACCATCTATGGAGTCAACACTGCTATGTCCAGTTTTTTCAGCCTCGTCGAGAACGAGCTTCTTAAAGGACGATCCAAACATTGTTTGGTGAATGCTTGCCCTAATATCATCACTACCTTCATTAAGTTTTTCCCATTGGTCTTCAGTCAGAGATATCCGATTACGATATGCTGATAAGAATCCATTGTTCACACCAATGCTTTGAATATGCAGATAATTCCTGTCGTTTTCCTTATGCATTGTCAGAAACAGTTTCCTTGCTATACATTGAGTTAGGTCGGTTAGGGCGGTGTCAAACGGACCCGTGAACATCATAGCCTCGATGAATTCCTCCCATAAAAATGGCGTCATCACTAGCCCGTGACTGGTCGGGTAAAAATGCAAGTCGACGCACTTATACATCCGAAGGTGAACTTTTACACCATCCTTAAAATCGCTGACAACAGCAAACGCATCGCCACCAAGATGAAAATGATGACTTGGTATATTATCCAATGTGAATCCTTACGAAGTTTTAGTCCGAGAAGTAAAGGGCCTTTCATGATAATCCACTTGCTCACAAATGCCATCGTTACTGCGCTTCATCCTGGAGTCAAAAAACTTACGGACACAACCACACAACCGACACAGTCGACAACACACACAGGAGTGACTCTCTCACCACGCTGTGAAAGCACATAACTTTCGGAATTCAAGCACAAACACGCCCTGTACGGTTTTTTGGACAAGAATATTTCCTAAGATGATGACGTCAACAGACCTCCGTTGCCAGTAAGCGAAAAGAAATAGAAAGTTTTCTCCACCACTCCCCCCAATCCGACAGAGGGCGATGCCATCGCCTTGCTCCCTCGCGCCGAACGGAACTGAGGTCACACGCCACGCCCCCCCATCACGTGACCAGAAGTGTTGCCATCAAAAAAAGGTTACTACCCCTTTTGGAAAATTAATTTCAAAAAGTGCCGACAGATGGGGCTGCAAATTTTCGCGAACCACCACCAGAGGGCGCTGCCATCGTATTTCTCCCTCGCGCCGAGAGGAGACCGGAAGTGACGTCGCGCACGACCCGCCCACCCGTCACGTGACCGGAAGTGTTGCTACCGAAAAGGGTTATCAAGCGCGGTCTTATACTACTTACACTGCTTTTGAAGCTCATTCTAGAATTTTTCCTGAACACTGTTTTAAAGCTCTGCTTCAAACTTATGAAAAATACTTTGACAGCACCAAACTGCATAGTGAGCTGCAGGTTCTGTATTCAGACAGAGATCTGTGGAACAATGCCAAAAGTACAACAAAACTTCTATCTGCCATATACAATAATAATGTAGCACAGGCACTGCCAGAGTTGTTTAGACTTCTTTCCCTCGTAGTAACCATTCCTGCAACATCGGCCTCTGTGGAACGCAGTTTCTCGTACCTAAAGACTATAAAAACTACAAGAGAAACTCCATTGGGCAAGAAAGGTTGTCAAGTTTATCAGTTCTATCCATCGATAAGGCGCTTCTGAAGAGGATGGAAGCAGTAGAGACATGGTATGACCATATAATAAATCACTTCGCCAAACAGAAAGAACGAAAGATAGACCTCATATACAAGACAATATAAGCGAGAGGTAAGCTTTCTCTCTTGCTGTATAGATAAACGCTGTGTGCAGAAGTCTTCAAGACTTTTTTCTTTTGGCGTCAGTGAAGGTAGAGGTGTACATAAAATTTCATTTGAGATGAAAAAGATGTATAGTTCAGTCTTGCTTTTTATCTTCTGTTGATCTCTTTAATAAAAATCTATTTCGATGCAATATATTTCATATTCAAACTGGCTTAACAGTTCCCAAATAGTCCAAGAGGGCAATTCAGACTGAAAAAAATATATTTAGGCGAAGAGCCGGAGTCTTACATAAACAAGTTTGTGTTGGTCTCAAAGTCATGTAAAACGTGCGTTTCCGGTAAAATCTTCATGAATCTTTTCACTGGTCACGCTACTTATTTCATACTTCGCACATGAAAAAGTAAATGCAAAAAATTATAATGAAAAAAAATGGCATTAAATTGAATAAATTTATCATGAAAGAAATACGGGATTGTACCATAAAATACAAATTTTGAAGATGACAATCCGATTTTTGGCGTAAATGTGACAAGGATGGTAAGTTAGATAATATCCGAAAATTTGAAAATGTTCATCGTCCTGGAGCGGGACTCGAATCCGCGTCTTCCAGATAGCGCCCGGGTATGCTAACCACTACACCACCCAGGAGAATGAAAATTCTAAAGTTGTCGGATATTATCTGACTTACCATCCTTGTCACTTTTACGCCAAAAATCGGATTGTCGTCTTCAAAATGTGAATAAATTTATTTGAATCCAGGCTGAAAAGTAGTTTGCCTCCCTAGCAATTTTGGCCACGGGCCGCCACTGAAAATTTTGTTCTTTCAGAAATAACACAGTGAAACGTTCACACAAACGACCCAAGACATTACGTTATCACTGGAAGTTCTTGTACAAGGCAAGCCTTAACCAGAGGCCTAAGCCTCGGACAAGTATCGACGAATAATTGCCGCAGTGCCGATGATTGCAGTCTTTTGTAACTCGGCAGTTGTTATTATTGTTGTTCCAAGTCGGGTAAAGTAGTCCATGAATTTGGGTGATATAGTCCCTAATGCGCCGATTATTATAGACAGCACTGTTGTGTTTTTCTTCCAAAGTCGGGTAGTTTCCATAGCCAGAGCCCTGTATTTGTCCATTTTCTCCTTCTCTTTTTCCTGTACTCTACAATCTCCAGGGATGGCAATATCGATTTGGGTCACTTGTTGATTTTCAATCACGGTGATGTCGGGTGTGTTTGCGGTTATGTGCTGATCAGTCTGTATTCGAAAGTCCCATAAGATTTTCACCTGGCCATTATCCAGGACTTTTTTTTTTTTTTTTTTTTTTTTTGATTGGAGGTTTAACGACCACCGTGAGCAACTCAATGGGCTATAAGCAGTCGCCCGTCCCTAATTTAGGGTCACTGGTTCCAGGGAAGGGAGAGAGCCAGTGCCGTAAGACAAACACAACATCCATGCCTCACCGGGATTCGAACCCGGACCCCTTCGGACGAATGATCAGAGGCCAACGCCTTAGACCACTGCGCCACCGGGGCGGCCTATCCAGGACTTTATCTGCTATATGTTGCCAGGCCTTTTCAGAAGTCGGGAATCCAAATTTGTTGCAGAGTGCCCAGTGGACCTTTCGGGCCACATCGTCATGCCTCTTTTTGAACTCGGTGTGGGCAATGACCGTGCACTCGTAAACCAAATGATTAACTGTTTCTTCACGGTTGTTACACAGACGGCAAAGGCTATTGTCACTTGAGCCCTGTATCTTGGCCTCCATCACGTTTGTCTGAAGGGCCTGCTCTTGTGCAGCAAAGAGCAAACCCTCAGTCTCCCTTCGTAAAGTGCCTGTCTTAAGCCATGTCCAGGTTAAGTCGTTGTCAAGTTTGTTATCAATTCCATTGAAAAAGGAATCGATAACAAACTAGGGGCTTATTCTTCCAATTTAGGCGGGCTTTGTATTGTTGTTTTTTGTACTCCATTTTGGTTTCAGCAGCTCGTAAAAAATGTTCTGTTCTGACTGCTTTTAACAGTTTTTCCGAGCACTTGATGATGTAATCGTGAAGGCCACACTTTTCTTCTTCCACTGGCTGTTTAATTTGTAGTAAACCATGGCCACCGATGTTTCGACGTAGGTACAATCTATCAATGTCGCCTTCGGATGTAGTGAGTGATGCATTGTTATTAGTTTCCGTATTTTTTTATCCAGTGTCTCCACTTCGGCCATTGTCCAGTCAACAATCCCCGCTGGGTATATACAGGGTGTCCCACGATTCATTGGACAGTGGATTATCTCGTGATCGGACGAAGCTATTGAGGTGAAACAAAAAGCAATGTAAATTAGTGAAGATGAGCTACCACGGAATGCAAATGTTGACCCCTTCCCCGGGGTTTGGGGGAAAGGGAGAAAAATGAAAAGGAAAATCTGCGATAAAAAATTTCGTCAATGTACAACGTATGTCCAAAGACTGCTCATTTGAAAGCCATGCTTATGAACAGATCATTAGCGAAAACACAATTGAATTTCAACGAAAGCGCGCGAAATGGCGGGGGTGCGAAATGTGATGTTCCATGTCTCCAAAACCCCAGAAATAACCCAGAAAGGAAACTGTTCGTTACAAATGTAGATGAATGGAGGCGTGAAACAAACGTGTTATAGGATATTGACACCTCCCCGACCCTCATATCGGGGCATAAGGACGAGGTGGCGCACCATCTGGCTGAAACCATGGGTTTTCCGATTTACTTAGTGTAGGTCATCCAGCAAACTACGCAGAATATCGCAAAATACCATTGTGGTGGTAACGCATGCTGCGCCATAAGTGTAATCCCCATACTCATTGAAACAGATTACGGCTCATCGAGGGTGAATGTACGACATTCCGCGAATAAATGCAATTGTGCCGTTGGCCGATTCCATTGGTTTGTGTTATGCGATGTAAAAAAACCACATGAAATACCGAACAGTAGACACAACAGTGTGCAATTTACTGTTCTGCCGTGTTGGAGGGGGAGGGGTGTAAGGTAGAAGTGGACGAAAAACATCGCGAAAATGAGTTTGCGGTGTAAAAGATATCTACCAAAAGACAGCTGCTTTCGATGTCGTCATAGGGAATATCGCCATGCTAGCGTTCAAGGGGATTATGCAGATTTTGTACGAAGCTACGTACCAAGAGGTGTGAGGTCATACGTTCCTTGTTCGGCAACACCTAAA
This sequence comes from Macrothele yani, assembly GCA_039090855.1. Classification (NCBI taxonomy): domain Eukaryota; kingdom Metazoa; phylum Arthropoda; class Arachnida; order Araneae; family Macrothelidae; genus Macrothele; species Macrothele yani. The sequence goes on along the minus strand of CM077018.1, from coordinate 56,693,047 downwards.
CCAACTGAATACATGTCGCAGTGCGAGGAATTATGCAAATATCGTATGAGACTACGTTTCCTGAAGTGAGATGTCAGACGACGTATGACCGGTGTTCCAGTACTCTTACTAAATGCTGGCATTTCCTGCTGTAATCGTTTTGTAGACAGTAGTGTCGTTCAGTGGTATTCCGTAATTATTGCACAGCGTTATCGACCAAGTTTTTCAGGTCAGTTTGTTTTATTTAATTTTTTTAACCTGTGGAGATCATAAGGTACGATGGTGTTCTCCAATTATGAATATGTATATATGCTACTGATTTACGGAGAGTGTAAACGAAATTGTCGTTCAGCAGCCCAAATGTACAGAGAGAAATATCCAGGCCGTCATCCGCTTAGTAAAAACTTATTTCGACATGTGGAACACAAACTGCGCAGTAGTGGCACATTGCCATCCAGGAAAAAGGCGTACCTTCCAAAAACTGCAACTGATGAGGCACATGCTACAGCAGTGCTGGGTACATTTCATTTGAATCCATGTACCTCAGTGCGACAAGTATCTGGTGAAGTAGGCATTTTGAAAACATCTGTGCACCGTATTTTACGCAATAACAAATATCACCCTTACAAGCTGCACTTAACACAAGGATTGGACGCCAATGATCCGGAAAGGAGGTTAGAATTCCTGGCCTGTTTCTCTGTCCTCATGAAAAATGTCAACGTTAAGGCGAAAATTCTATTTAGCGACGAAGCACGGTTCCACAACAATGGAGTTGTAAATCGGTACAATTGCCATTATTGGAGTGACATAAATCCTCACTGGATGAGACAAACACGGTTTCAACGTGTTTGGGTATAAACGTACGGTGTGGCATGCTGAATAACCACATCGTAGGTCCTTATTTTTACGGAGGTATTTTGACAGGCAATCGCTACCTTCATTTCCTGAGGAATATTTTACCTGGGTTGCTGGAGGACATACTACTAAGTGAAAGGCAGGACATGTGGTTTCAGCACGATGGTGCACCACCACATACTTTTTTCCCTGTGACAAAATATTTGAATGTTCACTTTCCTAACCGAAGGATTGGTACCCATGGGCCAATCAAGTGGCCTCCGAGATCTCCTAATTTGACACCACTAGATTATTTCCTATGGTGTCATTTGAAAACAGTTGTTTATTCAAATGAAGTGCGTACACTGGACGAACTGCAACAAAGAATACGTTCAGAATGTGGAAGAATATCGCCCAGAACTGTGCAATCAGCAACACAGAAAGCACTTATGACCAGATTCGAAATGTGTCTCCAGAACAATGGTGGTCACTTTGAACATGTAATGTGATGTGGTCGTAGTTTGCTTCCTTTTATGTTTTGTTTTACAGTTAAACAGCTAATCTGCACACATGATATGTGGTCTGGGCTGAGGACTGCTCTGACATCCAACAAGTTCCACACTCTGGAATTAACGCTGACCCGAACTTGTGCATGCAGACACGAACACATTTGGGCACTTTATTTTAGGTCATAAGTCATAAGACCTGTACTTTCCAATATGGAAATAAAAATAGGTTTTTCTGTCTCGAAACAGTGACTCTTCGGTGTTGTATCCATTTTGTTGTTTAGTTAGCATGCGTAATGTCATCGGTGCATCCAAACAACAAACAGCACTGGCTCGTCACGGCACACGAATTACGTGGATGTGTACGACTACAAGGGTCTGGTACAACGTTGTTTCATGCCTCCATGCATCTACATTTGCAACGAACAGTTTTCTTTCTGGGTTATTTCTGGGGTTTTGGAGACATGGAACATCACATTTCGCACCCCCGCCATTTCGCACCCCAGCCATTTCGTGTGCTTTCGGTGAAATTCAATTGTGTTTTCGCTAATGATCTGTTCATAAGCATGGCTTAAAATGAGCAGTCTTTGGACATACGTTGTACATTGACGAAATTTTTTTATCGCAGATTTTCCTTTTCATTTTTCTCCCATTCCCCCAAACCCCGGGGAAGGGGTCAACTTTTGCATTCCATGGTAGCTCATCTTCACTAATTTACATTGCTTTTTGTTTCACTTCAATAGCTTCGTCCGATCACGAGATATTCCACTGTCCAATGAATCGTGGGACACCCTGTATATATATATATATAAGTCTTTTCCTGATGAGTGGCTCCCGGTACCCGATCCCAATTAAGTGTTTAAAATTATTATTTTTATTATTTTTATTATTGTTGTATGTGAATTGCGAGAGTTTTAGTTTTGGTTTTGGTGTGTTAATTTAGTAGGATTCAGGGATTTCTTTGGGAAGTATATATATATATATATATATATATATATATATATATATATATATATCTTGGACAGAAGATATCAAGTGAGGGTCACATTGATGAAGAAATTAATCGGCGTACAAAACTTGTCTGGAGAGCTTTTGGAAGAAACAGCATAATTTTCAAGAGCAATATGCCATTATGTCTTAAAAGAAAAGTGTTTGATCAATGCATCCTTCTAGTGCTTACGTATGGTGCAGAGACGTGGACCTTAACTAAAAGAGACATACAAAGGCTGCAGACAACTCAAAGGAGCTTGGAGAGGTGCATGCTTGGTGTAACCAGGAGAGATAAGAAGAGGAACTCGTGGATCCGAAAAATGACATAAGTGGAAGACATCATGATCAGAGTTAAATCCCTGAAATGGCAATGGGCTGGACATACTGCCAGAAGGACAGACCATCGATGGACAGCCGAAATTTTAGAGTGGATTCCAAGGGACAGGAAAAGACCCAGAAGAAGACCACATGGAAGATGGGTGGATGAAATTCGAAAGTATGCGGGAGTGACATGGAGGAGACTGGCACAAGACAGACCGTTGTGGAGGAAACTTGGGGAGACCTTCGTCCAGCAGTGGATTGATAATGGTTGACAATGATGATGATGATGATGAAATGTTATTCCATGAATAGGCTCCTGATAATTAGTAAAAAAGTAAATCCCAAATTTGTCAAACTGACTTTTCCCGGAAGTTATTCTTCACATAAAAAAAAAAAGAAAAAAAGATTAAGTACAGTATACAGCAATTTTCCATTATGTCTTAAAAGAATGTTTAATAAATGCATCCTTTCAGTTCTTACTTGTGGACCAGTGACGTGGACCTTAAATAAAAAGGACATACAGGTGCTGTGAACAACTCAAAGAGGCATGGAGAGTTGCATGCTTGGCATAACCAGGAACTCATGAATCCAAAACGTGAAGATCAAAGTAAAGTCTATAAAGTGACAATAGATGGGAAACATTCTAGAACTGATCACCATTGGACAACTGAAATATTAGACTGGATACCAAGGGACAGAAAAAGACCAAGAAGAAGACCGTGTGGGAGTTGGGTGGATGAAATTTGAAAACTTGCTTAAGTAACATGAAGGAGACTAGCTTACGACTGAAAATTGTTTTAGAAATTTAGGGAGAGCTTCATCCAGCAGTGGATTGGTAATGGTTGATGATGATATACATACTCGTATAGGGGAGGAAGCATTTACAAAACAAAAAATCTCATATAAATCAACATGTCCATCATGCCTACATTTACTGATTTTTGTGCAATATAAGTTTTGTTAGGTTTGAGCGTACATTCATTCATATCCTTTTCTGTGTCGCTTGTTCAGCTGCATGGTGCAATCTAATTCCCTTATACTTATTTTTTTTTAATGTCGTGACGTGATTAAAGAACTTTTTTAATGTTGTGACATTAATAAACCTCTCGCACTTTCCCACTTTTAACTTTATTGTTTTTGTGGTATCAGAAATGGGAAAAAGGTTCTCCCCACCCAATTCACAGTTTCATTTCCAGCTGGAGAACGGGTTGGCGAGACAACTCACTATATAAGATGCTTCTAAGATATGCAGAGGTGAAGCGGTGTGTTCTCGTCTCCCCATCCTAGTTACTGAATAAATGTCTCACCTATTTACTTCACTAAAGCAATGACAGTGATTATGGGTACCCTAGCAAATTTGATACCAGTGATTTTATTTATATATAGCCCCAAGTTCAGCAAAAAATATGCAGTTTTAGGATTAAATGCCAACACCCATGTCATGCAACCTGTGTCATTTAGTGCTTTAAAAATAAACTGATCAATGGCGTTTCCTGACACAGAACTAAAGGCGTTGGCACATATGGAATAATGTGTTAAGTGTTAATTCTCACGACCCCCACCCCATGTCTTTTTTCTAACAAATATTTCAATGTTGCTCCGAGCAATTTACGGATAACTTTAGAAAAAGTTTGAATAAAATTGAATCAAGAAAGACAGTGTTCATTACATAAGGAATAGGAAGGCACCTAATTAAGTACATTAACCTACTTAAGTATGTATTTACGAAAATACAGTAGAAAGAATTAAATAATAAAAATTCAGCAAAACAAAGTGATTGCTTACGGTCATTTGAATTCCAGTTCCATTCTTCCTTGTTTCTGCAGGAATTTCTTGATCACTTCTTTATAGAATTTGGATTTATCCTCTTGTCGCATCGTAGAAAGTAGTTCTTTTTCAATGGAGATAAAGCTCAGATTATCCATGCGATGCTGGATTTGTGTGGCGCGGCAGAATGTGTGGATCCGCTTCAAGGACGAAAACGACCGCTCGACGGATGATGTTGTGCAAGGAATTGTTGCGATCAGCATAGCCAATTTGTATATTTCCGTAAATCCGTGCATTAGGTTAATTTCCAATAAATAATCAACAATTTGAATTGGTGTTTTGTCTGAACCGTCATTAGAAGAATACCATACATATAGTTCATTCTGGAGTTTGCTCAAATTAAAAAGATCGCCATAGATTTCCTGCAATTTTTTTAATAAATTGCGATGAAAATTTTCTCTTTTCTTAAAGTAGGTCATTTTTGTTGGGTTTAACAAATCAAAGTACTGCAACTTTTCAAACGATGCGAATCTAATTGTTATATGATTGCTAATATTATCAATTATTTCGAAGTAAAGTCTCCGGCAGTAGTCTTTCTCTGATTCATTGTTCAACCACCTCTGTTTTTTTATTGGACGCATTTCTTCCTTCTTTACTTCACCCTGAATACAAGACCACAATGGCTCAAAATTCTCCCTTTCGCTTTGCAGTTGCTGTTGAAACTCAGTTATTTTAGTACTGCAGTACAAAATGTCAACATTCGTGGACTGCAGTATACTGAATAATACATCTTTAGATAGAACCTTTACAAAAAATGTTTTTGAAGTTCTTTAAAAAGCCAACAAATCCTCTTGCTGTCATTGCAGTCAAATGGTCGAAGTCCCCACTTTCACTGACATGTTCAAAAAACATTATCAATGCTTCTCTGTTTTCATTGACTGTATGAACAAGTCTTGAGGTAAAATTCCATCGGGTAGGAGCTAATGATGGTAGCTTTCTGGACATGAAAGCAGAAAGTTGGTGTAATCTTTTAGGAGAATGAGAGAAAAAAGTAAGTAATGATTTAAGACCGCTAAAAAAGACTTTAAGCTCTTTGTTGCACTCTAGAGACTGTTGCAGTACCAAGTTCATTACATGAGCATAGCAATGCGTGAAAAGAGCTTTAGGGTACTTTCCCAAAACTTTGCCTTGAAGTCCATTGAGATGGCCACTCATCACCGCCGCTCCATCGTACGTCTGGGCAATTAATTTATCCCCACACTTATATCTGTCCACGATTTCATTCACATGATTAAACAGAGCTTCTGCAGTTTTATCAGCGCTCACCTCAAGAAATCCCAGAAATCGTTCTACGATTTTTTTTCTGTGAGACTGAAAAATACCGCAACACAGTTGAGAGCTGAGATTTATTGCTTACATCTGATGTTTCATCAAGCATAATGGCCACAAAATCGGTGTTCTAAATTTCGTAGTAAATTTTATCTCTCAGGACATTAGCAACGGAATCTATTAAATCATTTTGAAAGCTTGCCGAAGTTCCGCGGAAAACTGTAGAAGTCGCTAAATGTTCTTTCAATGGGAAATCAAACTCGGCACTTGCAATAAGCAACTCCATATAATTTCCCCTATTGAAAGATTCTTCATTTTCCTCATGACCTCGGAATGGTAGTTCCTGTTTCGCTAAATAGCACACGGCATTAATCAACCTCTTCAATATTTCCCTGTTCTTTTTAACTTTTTCATTGTGCAGCTCGATTTCAATCCTGCTTTGGGAATCGAAAAGAATGTAAATTCTAGTAGGGGACGCAATAAATCTGGCGAATTTAAAAAAACTAGAAAGATGAATTTCAGACTCACTGTGTTTCTTCACTAAATATTGAAAGAATAAGTTTCAGAAATGACTAGCATGTTAGGTAACATGAACAATTCGGTTAAGAGTGTAGTGAATATTAAGAAATATATATTTCAATGGGCTGCACACAACTTAAAAGAAGTCAGAAAAACAGATGGACATCAAGATTATTCAGAAAAAAATGCTAGTTTAGAAATTTTCTATGTTAAGTATTGCTCAAAAACATGTAAAACCAAGTGCAATTTTAAATGTTTTCCCTCCTGGTAGCACAGCCTAGAAGTAAAATAAATGATGTGTTGTAACTTTCAATATGCAACTGGTGTATACATTTGATTTCAATTTAATGTGTTTTTTAACATCTGGTTTGGTTTCAGACAACTAAATTAAGAAATGAAACTATTAACAGTTTACACAAGTTCTGAAAGTGTACGATTTCAAAGACTTTAAAATCACCCATTTATATGTTGAAGTGCTTTTGAAGAGAAGCCGCAATGCGCGATTATCGTGCTAAATGTATATATATATATTACACAATATCGGATTTTTATTAAAATGACAGCAGTTTCGTGTATTTTACATACCTATTAAATGCAATGTAATCCGTTTAATTTATATTGCGATTGCACAATACGAATGTAGCACACTCACATGTATCTTTTCAACCAGAGAGTTTGTTTTTGCCTGCTTGTGACGTCACACCACAGATTAGCTGTGACTTATGGCGGCAGAGCCATCATCCCCTAATAGCTTAACAGGCCCGCGCACCGATTTGTGACGTCACTAGAGTAGTCCCGAGGCTGACGAGAAAGACAGGCTTCGGTGCGGAAGGGCATCTGTAAGGTCACGTGACCAAGGTAGTGCTGTTGCCTCTGCTTGGGCTGCCGAGAGCAAACGGTGACCGAGTAGAGAGCTATTTTTTCCAACACGCAGCAAATATAAGGTGGCACATCTAATCATTGCATATTAATTTCAAACTATTAGAGAATAAAACGTTCAAAAGGAACATTATTAAAATGTGAGTTCTACTGAACTTAATCGTTTAATACTACTGAATTAATTTTTTTTCGTTTTCCGTGTAGTGTGGATTTTTGCGTTTAGCCATTCCTTTAGCAAAATCGTATCAAGAGACATATTCAAAAGTTTTGTTGCTCGATTTAATGAAATTAACTATATTTTCTTCGTTGTCCGTGTAGTTCATTTATTTTTCTTTTTGCCTTCATGATTTTCTAGCAACAATGAAAAGCAAATTCGTTTAATAAATAGCGTACAGAATATTAATAGCAAACGGAAAACGTCAAGCGAAATCACATTGAGGTCGAAGAAAAAGTGTTCCCTCATATACATATCTCTGGCTAAAACGTTCCTTACTAAATTAAAAAAGTTATATTTTTTTCTTGTTCTGGAAAAAAATAATTTTTGGATATTATTGCATGTATTTTGTTTAATGGGGTTATTTCTAGGACAATGCTTCTGTACACTAAAAGTACATAATTTGGAAATAATTCCTTCTTAAAAAAATGCTTAGGATCCCTTTTAATACAAATCATGTCTGTGCATTAGTTTATTTTACTTATTTCTACTTGGGGGAAGAAAAAAATTAATCCTTATCTGTATATATTTCAGCACTTTAAAATTATGTGACAACACATTCTGGCACAAGCTATTTTCTTGGTAATTGAAAAAAAAGTCGAATGAAGGATACTGTCACAAAAAATGCTCTCATTGTTTTGTGAAAAATTAATGCAAGAACTTTTTTTCATAAAATTATTCATTTTTGTCACTATTAAATTTTCCTTTCGTTTGTAAATTCACAATTACTATAATTGAACACTGTTAGGTAAGCCAAAAATTGAAAAAAACTATTTCCATACTAGAATTTAATTCAAACTATAGCTCAGTAAACAGAATTCTTGCTCACCATTCACAGAAATTTAATTGTATTATGAGCCAATAAGCAATCTGAAATTGCAGATTTAGCGCTACTGACTAACTCTTTCATACCAGAAAATTTGAAAAATTCATCGCCATGGAGCAGGAAGCGAACCTGCATTTCCCGATTTCCATTCGAGCATGCTACCGTTACACCATCCAGGATGAGGAAGTCCCAAACATCCGAGTGATTTAATCTGAATAATCTCAGATTTTCGCCAGTCAAAGCGAGCCCTGCTTCATCGTAGCTCAGCTATTTAAAGTCAGGTCGATGCTTAGCAAATTCCCAGTTATTCAGGTAAACATTGGGGAAGAAATATTTCTTCTTATTATACATGGGAAATATATATATCTCTATAAGTAATCTGAAATCACATATTTACTGTTAACGTAACTGAAATCAAACGATCGTCAATGGAATGGAAACATGTCACCTTTCCAATAAGGAAGACGTGAAAAGTCCAACTGTCTCTGTCTGCGGGAGAGGTCATGGCAACTGTGAATCTGTTGTTTACACAGAATTTCTGTCAAAAGAGATGACCATCAATAGTGACACATATTGCCAAACACTATTAAATTTGCGAAATTCAATTAAGGACAGATGCCGGGGTAAGTTGAGCGAAGGTGTCACTCTGCTGCCCAACAACGCTACACAGCACGGAAAACAAAGGGAATTGCTGTAGTCATTCAAGTCGGAGGTGTGGCAACGTCCACCTTACAGCCCCAACTTATCCCCATGCGGCTACCATTTGTTCGGTAAAATGAAACAGGACGTTAGTGGACAATGATTACCAACCGATGAGGCTGTGAAAAGTGCGGTCCTTAACTAGTTGCACCAAACTGGACTTTTTCTGTACAGGTATGGGAAAGTTAATCGCACGTTCCGATAAATGTTTACAGTCCTTAGGCGCCTATGTCGAAAAATGAATTAATGTTGTACCTTTAAACCAACATACACCCCCTGAGTATATCTTTGCTTGTTTGTTTTATTCAACAGTGTAACTAACTTTTTGATCCACCCTCATATTATTAAAGCACTTTGCTGCAATTCAGAAATCAAATTTTTAGTTTGCTTTAAAAATTAGCATCAACACTACATTTGGAAAAAGTATCAACTTACCTATTGACTATCAATTTGTCTTGTATCTTCAAGCGGAACGAAGTAAAAAATACTATTAAAAATAAACAAATGGGTCCATTTTTTTTTACATAAATGTACCTCAAATGTCTGTTTCAAATAGTTTGAAAGAAAGAAGTCATCACAAGCTGCAACTGTATTCAGCTTCAGATTGTTTACCCCAACTTTCCTTATGTGATAGCATCTGCAACAAAGTTATAGATACACACAACAAAATAAATAAAGAATTCTTGCTAACCAATGGCAGAAATTAAGACATCTGTTTCAAATAGTTTGAATCATCACAAGTTACATAAAAATTATCTCAGCTTTAGATCCTCCAGTATGTGTTACAATCTGAATATTTTATGTATGAGTTGTGTCCATTATTTTCTTTACCTAAAATCTACTTTTGTAATGTTCATACCTAACTGTGATCTACTTTTTTATAAAACATATTTGATAACACATTTTGGATTAGACAACATTTCAACAGTATAAATAATTATTTCCCACACATTTCTAAAGGAATTGGTTAATTTTTCATAACACTTGGTTAATTTTTCATAGCACTAGGGAACTTATACATTTTGCTAACATTCTTTACTAGAAGCCAAATTTGCTCGTTATGGTAAAATTAAATTTTTACTTTCAATATACCTACTATAAAGCTAAGCACTAGTACACACACACACCAGTGCTGAGACGGGCCGAACCCGAACCAGGTGCTGGCTGCGTATTACTTACTGGAGTTCGAGCTTGGAGGGGAAGAATTTTCTTCCTTTTTCTTTTAATGTGATTTTATATGATTTAGCACACGAGGCTTTTTTTACACTTTCAAGTTGTTAAAGAAAATTCTTCAGCAACTGGGTCTAAATGGAGAGTAGGAATTCTGCAGAGCTATCCATTCCGGGCTTGGATAACAAAATACCATATGCCATGAATTACAGGATTTCTGCCAAGGATAAGTTTTAAGAAGTATAGATAGTAAGCTGATGGAATTTTGCTCCCTACCTCAAAGGGGCAGCTCCCTGCTAATTCTATTGAGCAACATGCGACATAATTTGTTGTGCCTCAAGATGTTTCCTGATACCCCCCCCCCCCAAAAAAAAAAAAACATTTCAGGAAGAAATGAATGGTTAAAGAAATTATAGAAACATCCCTTACCCATTCTGCAGTTGAGAAAGACATCGGTTAATTGCATGGGTAGGAAAGAGTGGAAGTCTGGAAAACTTTTTAATGCCTATACAGGTTAATCATAGTTTTCGGGCTCAATCGGGCTAACATACTTCAGGTTTGGGCTCTTAAAATTGAGCCTGAACTCAGCTCTGACACACACACACAGTAACACTTCAGTTAACTTCACACAGGTGTTTTTATCAAACATTTTATGGCAATGAAGTCATAGTGGCAAGTATGAAAAATAAGAGAAATTTCCTGGAATTTTTTAGTACAGTATTAAAACGTAAACAAAAATGCTACAATATTACTGCTAACATTTATTAATCTGGAAATAAGTGACATGGAACTCGTACGGGTATGGTGTCTTTGAGGGACTAGCCAGACCCCATGACGTGAAAGAGTACAGCATCATCTTCCACGGAAAGAAAATAGTCCATAGATTTTCAAATGAATTTGGACTGATGAAATCAAAACTGCTTTTAAAAATGAGGACCTCTGGCCCATTTTGCTGTGAAATGGCTTGGCAAATTAAGATGCATATCTTGGGATAGGAGAATATAAAAAAGGTATATCACAGGCACATTGTGCAAGACGGGCAACAACTGCACAAACAATATTAGTTTCAATTTGAAAAAAAAAAGACACCACCAAAAATTAAATACAAATCTTCAGTACATAATGACACCACCACTCAGCATCACTATGTGAATAATATGTGATGAAGCAGAAAAATGATCGGAAATATGTTACGAGACGCTAACTGAAGTACTGCTATACGTGTATCCAAATGACAAACAAGTTTCAAATAAAATGAAACCAAATATGACATATCTTTACTTTCTAGTTTCAAAGATAACTTTTCAGAAATGTTATCTGCATTTACTACAGAAGAAAAATACATTTCAATGCTTTAACCAACCTGGCTAAACACTTTATATGCATATAAAATATTTGATAAGTTTGAACTCTTTTTCCTATCTCAGGACTTTGTGCACACTATGCACTAAGGAAAGACACGGAAAACTAAGCGTTCTGACTTTCAACTTCTTAATTTTTCTTTCACGCGATTTCAAATCATTTCGGTTATCATGTTTGGCTTTTACTAAGTTGTTCAAGAGTATTTTGCAGCTGAGGAGTTATGTTTTCCTATTTAGTTTTCAAGCTACTCATACACAAAGATTCAACAGAAAATTAATAAAAAAATCTAAAATCAGAACTTTGTTTAAACGTATGCAGCAGATTTTGTATAAGACAAAGTTTGTCTTATACAAAATCTGCTGCATACATTACTTTGGTATGGCAAAAGTTGTAAGTCTCCTTTTCACTTTTATAATTTGACTTGCAGCCACTAACACTGCGAAATCGTGGCATGGCAATTCCTCTAAAAATAATTATACCTTTTAATACAAGTGAAGAACTAGATATGAAATTTTTAATCGAAAGTAGTTCCCTATGTTTTGTACAGTTAGAATAAAATTGATCATGCAGTTTTTCAACATAATCTGTTCAGACAGCTTTAGTAAATTCAATCAGACAAATGCTATATCACAGTTACATTAAGTTACGAAATTAAAAAATGTCCTCTTTAATTCAGAGACACATTACAATGTAACAGTTCAAGCATTAATTTCGTAAAGAAAGGGCTAACGATTGTTGGAGATGCAAATGTTATACAAATTACGAAGGCTAATTCCCTGAAAAGTTGCCCTGATTCCTGGTAATATTCAAGCTCTATGTGAATCGGCATTGGTAAAAAATATTAATTATTCTATTTGAAATAAGAATTCAACACCACAGAATAACTCACTTCTTTATACTTCACAATTCACGAGACATGAACAGATTTCAACACGTGTGAAACTAAGATCTACTCATTAAACCTATAACTATCACTAAAACTAAATAAAACGTTTACTAAGAATTAACCTTATCTTCGAATTATAAAAATACCTACCTCACAAAACTATACGTGTATCCAAATGACAATAAACGGAACACTCACTCAATACAAATAACTGTGAACAAACGATGCAATGGCTGTTCAACCGATTGACTTGGCGACAGCACTAAGTTGTGCACGTGACTATTTCGCACCGTAGCCTGTCTTTCTCGTCAGCCTCGAGTAGTCCGTAGTCGCGGAGAGGGGCATTACGGCGATGTGCGAACGAACGCGTCTTTACGTACACCAACTAACCAGGTCGTGCGTTCTTTTAGAGTTTCACTGCATTTAAATAAGAACTTGTGTGTTAGTTTTCAAACAACTGCAGAGTTAACAAGTTTGTTTAATAATCTTTTAAAATACAGAAGAAAAAGAAATTACAGCGTAAAATTTAGCGTAGCAATAATTTTGACTTGAAAGGGTAAGCAACACAGATTCGTCAACTTAATGAAAGCATCCCTGTCATTTCACTGGAAGTGATAAACCATTCCTATAATCGAAATTATAAACTGTTGTCGTAGTTTCACTTGAAGTTATAGTGTCTTTATAGTTAGCCAAACGATTCCTGTACTTGTGAACAAATCGTTCTTGTACTTGAAAGATTAGTTTGAGGGTCCATTACGAAGTATCGCTGTCGTTTCAAAAGATGTCGATTGACATATTTAAGGAATCAGATTTTTTATTCATTGCAAACTTATGACTATGAACATTTTAGTAATGAAATAATTCCTTTAGTGAAAATGTATTTTATATGCAATCCGTGATCACTAATATATGAAAAAGGTCAAGAAAAACTGAATTTTTTTCTGTGTTTTTTAATTATTACCAAAGGCTCAATAAAACACGTTTTAACATACATACAGTGAATTGCTGCTTGATCCACTGATTGCATCAAATAAATTAAGATTTCAAGAAAATTATGCAATTGCTACATTATTAAACGTACAATAATGACATAACAAGTTTTCCTAATTTTAGTACCATCTAGTTACGTGTTTGGACAACTTCATTTTGATAAGCAAATATAAAGTTTATAATTTTTGTCTTCCAGAGCACTATTTCAAAAAAGTTACCTTGTCAATGTATTAAGTATATTAGTAGCATTAAGCAAAACTATTTGGATCCACAATATAAGCATTTCTTTTTATCTGGAAAAATACAAGTAACTTATTGGCAGAAATTTCCTGAAATTTGATTTTCAAGAAGTATTCAAAAAACTGTCAATGTACATGTAATTATGGTTGTGTAGTTCTTTGTGTATCACAAGCACAATTTGATTAAGTGTCCGTTAGCTGTTCTTTGAAGAATTTCAAAGACACGTTTCTAAGAAAATCTGAAATTTGTTCCAATAATTTCTTAAAGTATTTTTTCAGATAATTATTATACTTTTTGAGAACGTGACAAATGCACATGCGGTTATTGTACTGAATTAATCTAAGCGATTGTTTTGGTACTATAGGATGTATTTTAAAAGATGTACATGTTTCATTATAAATTGACTAACTTGATGTACCATTTTCTCAGAAACTATAAAAAGCAGTGGTATAAAATTTTGCACAAATGTTTTGTCATTGCTAAAGCTATTGAAAAAGATTGTTTTTTCCTTTTTTTATGATTTTGGTTTCAAAATAATTTCTATGAAGGATTGAAGAAGTTTTTCCCCATACAAAAATTGACACCCACCCTCACGTTTGAAAGCACACTTTCCAGTAGTTATCGGATAATATGAGATATATTAGTTCCAGTTATTATTGCTGTAGCTTGTGAAGACACAGTGCAGGAAGTCTGGAAACAGATAAGTCTAGATAAATGAATAAAAAGTTGATCTCTCATTTTAAGCAAATGTTTTCAAAAAAAAAAAAAAAAAAGCGAGTATATATTTCTACTTGTATTTTAAAAATCTTGTTTGTTTCGAACATAGTTTCCACAATATGTGGATTCATGTCGATCCACGTACTTTTTTTCTCTTAAAAATAACAATATCCAAGGCTTAAAAATACTACGCCCGAGATGCCCAGAGCATGTAAATCATTCGTCTGGGCAGGTAAATAAAACATCTAATTGCCTGTGCATGGTAACTAAATTTTAAAATAAAAAAGTTTGTAATAAAATTTCCTACTACACAAGAAAAAAAAGACAGTCATCACATGTCGTGTTTCATGTCATTGTTAATTAATGGAAGTTGTATTATTGTTACGAAGTACCAAGGAAAGAGTAATATCACATCTTTAATTATGTTATGCTCTACGCCCAGAAATCGGAAACCTAGTTTTGCTCCAAATTTTGTTTATAATCAACAACAGTATGCATGCCTCTGATGTAACTGGCCTCTCATGTTTAGTGACAAAGGGAGAAAACTTTAACAAAAGGAACATGGCACAATCACTAAATTTCCGAAACACCAGTTTCATCATCGTACCATTTCATACCAATTTTAGCATCAGCATCTTAAAAATTGATATACACACGTTTGTGCATTGAACATTTGTAATACAGACCCTTAAAATGGAAGTGCAAACATGTTAAAACAGTTCATATTTTTAACTTAAAAAAAAATAGGGTTCTGGTTTGTTATCTTAAAAGATACATTTTCCTGCGCATCCAGCTTTTACTACATGGGAAAGTAAATAATTTCTTGCCCAGGTAGTACTGATATATTTCACCTAATTTTTAAGAAATTGAATGGTTCTGATAAATTCCCATCCTACCACAGATAGAGCATACACACTGCTCACACGAGAGTTCTTCAATGTGTTGGTTTGTAGAAAAATGCTTCAAAATCTTTAAACGGACATTTTAAAGGCAAACTTACTTCTGAACTATGTGTGAACTTCTGTTTTTGTGCATTCATATCTAATTTTTGCTGTCTATACTTGATTCAGTGTTTGTGTTCCTTTAGTAATAAATATTAAAAATGATAATTCAATGCAACTCTCCATGTCTGCAAACACAAAAGATGTATTTCACATGGCAACAAGGCCTTAGCATTTATATAAAGGACATAAGCATGTTAGATGTGTACATGACATACATATATTTCGTATAGGATATAGGTATTTTACAAGCACTTGTGCCCAGAAATAGGGACCCCAAAAAAGTTAATCTGGCGCTGCCTAAACACTTAATTAACTAAGTACGAATGTATCAACATATTACTCTTGGGATCAAAAACATGCAACCCTTATTATTCTGTGTCCATAATAAAGTTTAAAACCCCTTCCTAAATATACATATTTTACTTTGAACTTATTTGATACATTGGCAAAAACATGTTATGGGTTACTATAACAACACAAGTAATCTATTCTTTCCATTCCAAACATAAATTTCATTTTTCAAAAATCTTTTCAGTGCTTTGACTTCCCGCTGTGAGATGCATTAGATTATAAAATTAGCCAAATTTAAATTTTCTAGTTCAAAATTTTTATTTTACGAGTAGTTTAAAATAAGGTTAACAAAAGGTTTCCACGTACCTTAGAGTTGAAAATTTTCACGCTTTATTGCTGTAATCCATTTTCCGAGAACCTCCCCATTAGTAAGGAATTTGAATACTTTTAATATTCCTCTATGAAAATAAATTTAGTTGACAATTTTACAACAACAACCACGCACATCCGTAGTCACGCTCACACAGAGTGAGCAAGCTCATGCATGCTTGACCACCCACCACGGACATCAGTCTACTCTCCCCTACGTCACGCAGCTTCCGGCGTTCGGTGCGCGGGCCTGCTAAGCTATTAGGGGGTGATGGCAGAGCCAGGGGTGTCTCCACCAAATACAAGCTCCATGAGTTTGTGTCCCGCTACTGAGGGAAGTGACGTAAGCGATAGCTCGCTTGTCACGTGACTAGTCAGTTGATGAACATCTTCCTCATCGATGGGTTGGACGAGCCGCGGACTACAACATGCCACTGACCCAATGGCCACTCAGAAGTCCTGACTTAACACCTTGTGATTTCTTCCTGTGGGGGTACGTAAAGGACAAGGTGTTCGCCCGTCCCCTTCCTGTTGATCTAGCGGAGCTGAAACAGCGTATCACAGCCACTATCACTGCAATTGATTCAGATGTCTTACCTCGCGTTTGGGCGGAAGTGTATTACCGGCTCGATGTGTGTCGTGTGACTAAGGGTGTACACACAGAACATATGTGACTGTCTCAAAAGAACTTGAAACATTACCCTACAATTCTGTTTCAGGTAACATAAAATATCTTACATTGTTCTTGTTTTATAGTGCTTTGAAACCATATACTTATTTATGAATCACCCTGTATATAGTATACGCCTATAGTTTATGTACGGTTGTAACGTACGTCGCACTTAATCTCTTTGGGGCTTTGGGAAGAAGACACTGTGTCAGACACTGTGTAATTTTTTGAACATGTAAAATAATGTATTTGAATGTTTAACTTGTGACGTATGTCGCTCTTAATCTCCTTGGAGGGGGCTTAAGCCCCTAAAGCCCCCTCCGTCGGTGCGCCAATGGCTTCAACCCACTTAACTTTTCTTTGAGCTCACTCTTTGGTCTCTCCAAAAGCAAAGTGCATTCATTTATTTAAAAATATCAAGAAATAAAAATAGAATGTAGGAAAATAAAGCAGCCCCGGTGATCCAATGGTCTAAGCGTTGACCATTCGTCCGAGATGGGTCTGCGTTCGTATCCAGGGTGAGGCATAGATGATGCGTTTGTCCTACGGCACTGGCTCTCTCCCTTCATTAGAGCCAGAGACCTTAAATTAGGGACGGGCGACTGCTTATAGCTCATCGAGTTGTTCAAGGCGATCGTTAGATCTCCAAACAAAAAAAAAGTAGAGAGAAAATAACGGCAACTACAACTATTTACTTACTAAAGCAATGCAAACTGAAATTAAATTTCAATTTGCACAGTTTAATACCTCGTATTTTCAAAATTACCAACGCCGCCCCGGTGGCGCAGTGGTCTAAGCGATGGCCTCTGATCATTCTTCCGAAAGGGGTCGGATTTCGAATCCCGGTGAGGCATGGATGTTGTGTTTGTTTTATGGCACTGGTTCTCTCCCTTCCCTGGAACCAGTGACCCTAAATTAGGGACAGGCGATTGAGTTGATCACGGTGGTCGTTAAACCTCCAAAAAAAATTATCAACAAAAGTCTTTAAATCAATGTCCAAATTGATCAATTTTAAAGTTAATGGTTTGGGCTAACTCCTAGTTCACCTACTAATTAAATCAGCCCTTCCCGAAAACACACACACACACATACACACACACACACACATTTACTCCAATCGTCTTACCGAGGACTTTCCCAATTTTCATTGTCAGCAAATTCTTCATAGAAATTTTGTTATATAAGAAAAATACTTGGTTTTAGTGGTGTGTACTATTTTTCTAAATGGAGGAAGTTGCGTCTGAGCGAATGGCTGTGAGCATGGGCGTACTGATAGTAGGTGGCGTAGCCAGAAATTTCTTAATGAGGGGGGCGGTCCACGGGTTTGGTTCACTGGTGAAAGCACCATATATGAATATACACTGAAGAGCAATCGAATTAGAGACAGCTGGCGTTATGCATATGTGGTGCTGTGGGCGGCCCTGTAAACGGAAACGACATGACGTATGCAGCGATTCGACAATATAAGGAGTGATGCGACGGGAATCAGTAAGAGTCGGATGCAATATGGGTAAGACTAAGTGCATTTGATCGTGGGCAAATTGTCGGGGCCCGACGAATGGGTCACTCCATCTCGGAAGTCGTGCAGGCACTGGGATTTTCACGAGCCACTGTGTCACGGGTGCACCGTGAGTACATCGAATCCGGTAAAACCATCCCTGCAAGGGCCAACTGCCGTGGACAACAGCGTGTGGATGAGCGGGGTCATCGTCGTCTAACTCGCATTGTAACAGCGGATAGACGGACCACAGTGCAAGAAATCACTCGGCAATTTAACGCTGGTGCACAAAAACGTGTAAGCAGCCACACCATCCAGAACCATCTCCTCGCTATGGGGTACAGAAGCCATCGTCCCACGAGGGTACCACTGCTGACCGCACATCACAGGGTGCAAAGATTATCATGGGCTCGGGAACATCGCCACTGGACCCTAGACATGTGGGGAAATGTTGCCTGGACTGATGAGTCGAGATTCACGTTGGTACATGCGGATGGCAGGATACGAGTACGGCGCAAACCACATGAAGCGATGGATACTTCTTGCCAGCATGGTACTCTTCAAGCTGATGGTGGGGGTGGCATCTCGTCTGGGGACTGTTTATGTGGACTGAAATGGGACCCCTGGTACGTGTGACATCGTCCCTCACAGGTCAACGTTACCGGGATATCCTGGATGACCATTTGCTCCCGTCTGTGCGTTTTAAACATCCCACTGGGGACCTCATCCTGCAACAAGACAATGCACCGTGCCATTGCTTCTGAATTGTATCCGAATGGTTGGATGAACACTCCCCGACGTGACCACGCTTCCTTGGCTAGCCAGGTCACCTGACCTCAATCTCATCGCACATCTGGGATGCCATCGAGAGAGATGTTCGAGGCTCCGACCCCTTCCATCAAATCTTCGTGAACTGTGAGAGCTAGCCCCCGCAATGCGGGGGTGTTACATCTGAGAAACTTTATATGAAACTGGTTGAAGAATGACCAAGGTCTTTTGACGGCAGCTTTGAATGAAGTATTAAAAAAATGCAATTTTTGTTTGTTGTTGTTTTCTTCAGTAAATAAGTAAAATCTTCAAGATATCATTTTTACTTTAGTTTACACCACCTGGGTGATGGAAAAGTAGCTATTCCAGAGGACTTGAGGTCCCTTTTCAGTCATAGCAATCGTTCCTATATATGCACATTAACAAAAGAATATAATTGAAATATCAGTTCAATAAATTAAATTTCTATATCAATGAGGATAAGGCGTTGTGTGTATTACATTTGTTTGCACATAATCGCATCCACGGGCGGATTGGCCCACAGGGATACCGGGACATTTCTCGGTGGACCACTCGAGAAGTGGCCTACTTTCTGGTATTCTTTTTGTCTGGAATTGTTTGAAGGATGAAAAAATTATTTTGGAACTTGTGAATAATAATCGTTAATTTCATTTAAGGTTCATACGTACCCCATCATAAAAAGTTAGAGAGAGAGAGAGAGAGAAGTGCCGACGGAACGAGAACGCCGTTATAAATTAATTTAACTACAGCTAACTAACTACAGTTAGACCCCATACTCATATCCACATGCTAGCACAGAGCCAAAGCAATTCATCGGCAGTGGTATTTCGAGATCTGTTCTCGTCCAAATTTATCTTGAAAGAAACAACGATTTACCAGTACTAGTTCATCGATCAAATTGGTGAATCATGGATCAAAAATAATGGGCAGACTTTTGAAAGAGTCTACTCAAGAACGAGGTACCTTACGAAGTATGCGATCAATGACCAAATAAGTATAAAAATTATTTGCCTAGGAAAATTGCTATGTGGCATGTCCACATTTCAACTTTCAGAATGATTTATTTGGAAATGGGGCCTTGAAGAGGCACGTGATTTTTCTTTCGTCTAAAACAATTTTTTTTTTTTTTTTTGATGGGAGGTTTTACGACCACCGTGAGCAACTCAATGGGCTATAAGCAGTCGTCCGTCCCTAATTTAGGGTCACTGGTTCCAGGGAAGGGAGAGAGCCAGTGCCGTAAGACAAACACAACATCCATGCCTGACCGGTATTCGAACCCGGACCCCTAACGGACGAATGATCAGTGGCCAACGCCTTAGACCACTGCGCCACCCGGCTACAAATTTTTTAAAGGAAAACAGTTATCTGGTAAAATAACCCATTTTGAGCGTGCTTTGATTTTAGATTCAATCTTGAGAGGATTTTCAAAATTATGTCCACTGCTAAATTGTTGTTAAAATTTGTCCACAACTGCACTCGTCTTGCAATGCATTTTCAACAGTTCTCTTTCATCCAGAATCTGATACTTTTTGTCATGAGGATATAGTGCTGGTGGTGCTTTTTGCTGGTGGTGCTATTCGAACTCACGTCTATCTACTCCGGAGCGGGATGTTCTCCCGAATGAACTACCCCGGCAAGTCTTATCGCTGCAACTTGCCGGTTTGACTCATGCGTCGTCTCATTGGTACGTCACAAGGGATTTATCAGGTGTTCCGCTGAAAGAAGGCGTGCGTGCTTCGTACTGGACCGGGAAAGCAAACATTCCCGGCCTGATTTGGTCGTCCCAATCCGCACCTGTACGCATCCTTCGGAATATAACGAGCTAAAATGTGTCCTTCACGGGAACGAAAAAACATAGACCTGTGTCATTTTTTTACAACAGAGACAAAAGAAGACTCTTACTTTGTGCAAAACATTGTGACGCTATGTTAAGTGTGTTTTTATATTCAAGAGTAAATAATTTTGCACTTTTTGTCCCACAATTCTTAATTGTTACTTTTTAATTTGCTTACTTATGTTTTGTATTTTCGTGTAAATCGGAAAAGATCATTAGACACTGTCACACGGCAGTTTAGTGTTTTGTGTGATCGTGACGCATTTCAAACTGGCTGGCCTTAGCTCTTTTTTTTTTTTTTTTTTATTGGAGGTTTAACGACCACCGTGAGCAACTCAATGGGCTATAAGCAGTCGCCCGTCCCTAATTTAGGGTCACTGGTTCCAGGGAAGGGAGAGAACCAGTGCCGTAAGACAAACACAACATCCATGCCTCACCGGGATTCGAACCCGGACCCCGTTCGGACGAATGATCAGAGGCCATCGCTTAGACCACTGCGCCACCGGGGCGGCGGCCTTAGCTCTCTAACAGAAGAAAATTTGCATGATACGAATAATTTTGGTATAAGTTTTTTTAATATATAACGAAGTAAATTTCTCCGCGCCAGGATTAGAACTCGGGTCCCCTCATTCCGGAATAAGTTGCTCTACCAATTGAGATACGCGGACGTTTATTCTGATTCCTATCTGCCTTTATGTCGTGTGCGTCCTGCTGGCAGGTACGTCACATCTCCCCCCCCCCGCCCGAAAGAGGGCCGGGGGCATGGCCCACGGGTCAGCCGTGACCATGAATCGTTGCAGGCAGCCATCCACTGTAGAACGTGCGCTTGAGAACTCTCAGTCAATCTGGTGTGTGGAATGCAACGTCACACACATTTATTTTTCGAAGCGCTGGAGAAGGGATTCTCTGATTTTTCCTATCTCGCGGTGTGGAAATAACATCACACCAATGCGAGATTTTGAACGGTTGGGTCATCCGGATAGTTCGGGCGCCATTATAACGAAGTGAATTTCTCCGTCATTTTTATCCGCGCCAATATTCGAACCCAGGTCCCCTCATTCCGGAATAAGTTGCTCTACCAATTGAGCTACGCGGACGTTTATTCTGATTCCTATCTGCCTTTATGTCGTGTGCATCCTGCTGGCAGGTACGTCACAAATACTTTGTATCGGTATAAAACTAGGGCAATCATTTTAATTATAACGTGCACATTTGTGTTAGGCGCAATAAAGCGTAACAATTTTGATTTTACGAAAAATACTTGTAGGTTACAAAGAATTTGAATTATTAAAACGCTCGTAAAACCGAGTTAATTATATGGAGTTTAAAATTTTCAGTATTTGAAAACAATCAGATTTTTATAAAAGGGCCTCGAAAATGCTTTTGCGAGGGAGGGGGGCGAGTTTTTCAGGTACGTCACTGGCTGTGAGAGTAGTAAAAAGACACCATTTTCGTAATTATATTTTAAAAACTGATATTCGTTATCAGGTTACAAAAAAAAATCCATGAACAGCTTTATTACAGCAAAAATGAAAAAATACGAAAATGACGTAAGTAATCTGAAGTCGTTAAGAAACAAGCAGGTTAGAATAGGAAGATACCTGGAGATGCCCTCGTCAATGTAGCAGTATCAGTTTACGCGAAGCCTATAATCGAGAGCGGCGGCAACTAAAGTGTGGGAAAACTGGTGATTTCCAATGCATTGCAATTTGCAATGCATTCTGTGTTGGCCGAATCGCGTTACTTCGTCGTAAATGTTTTTAATTCTGCATCCGTAACATGTGTAAGAAAATGCTGGGTTTATAAAATTCATAATGATTTTGAGGCACTTTCTCATTTCTACTTTAAACTGAAATACACGAACGTTAGCGCGAGTTCAAAACAAAACATAGCGTTAAAATTGAAAACTTCACTCATCTAGGAAGTATAATTCATCCAAGGAGCCCAAGGCGTCTCGAGTGACGTAGCCAGAAATTTCTTAAGGGGTATGGTCCATGGCTTTGGTTCATTGGTGAATGCATCATATTTACATATATATCTTTCTAAATTCATACGCATTCACCCTTGGGTGAAGTCCGAACCCGAGGACCTCCTTCACTTGGATACGCCTCTGGGCATCTCAGTAGTCACATAGATCTGAACTCCTGGCGCCGTCACTGCCCGTCCCTCATCTCAGTATGTCCTTCCGCTCATGCAAAAGACTTAATGTGTTGAGAGAAGTGAGAAACAAACCTATGAATTAAATCCTACCAAGTATCAGTTCAAACGTCATAAAACAGTCGGCCGCGCCTACGCGTGCTGCGTAGATGATTGGTTTGTTGTGATTAAAAGTATGAAATACACAGTGCGTCAAAGAATTTTTAAGACTGGGTCTGCAAAATGAAATAGAAACAAGAAATTATAATTTGTTTTGGTTTGTTATTCAAAATAACTCCCTCCGGCTTCAATACACTTGTTACAGCAATTTAATAATGATTCGAATGCCTGTTCCAGTTCACTTTGCGGAATTGCCTCCAAAGCACGCGTCGAAGCTGTTTGTATGGTCGAAATATCATCAAAATAACACCCTTTTAACGGCATTTTAAGTTTTGGGAACAAAGACAAGTCGCAGGGTGCTAAATCAGACGAATACGGTGGATGATTCGACACACAGACGTTATTTTTCGCCAAAAATCTACGAATAAGAAGTGAGGTGTGACTGGATGCATTATCGTGCAACAAACACCAACTGTTTTCATCTCGATATTCTGGACGAATGCGACAAATTCTGCCCATCAAACGCATCAAAACATTTAAATAAAACTCACCAGTAATTGTTTGTCCACTTGGAACAAATTCTTTGTGGATAATACCCTTACTATCGAAGAATGTAATGAGTACTGTTTTGATTTTCGATGGAACTTTTCTTGTTGTTTTGGCTTGTGGCAAGTTTTTTTACTTCCATTCTGCACTTTGTCGCTTTGTTTTAGGATCATATTGAAAGCACCATGTTTCATCACCAGTAACAATCCATTTTAAGAAGTTTGGATCATTTTCAGCGGCTGAAATGATGTCTCTGCAATGTGCACTTCTCCTTGATTTTTGTTCATTGGTTAACTTGTGTGGAACAAATTTAGCACAGACTTTTGTTTTGCCCAAATCTTCATGCAGGATGATTCGAATCGTTTGTTTGTTGATGTTTAAAGACTCTTCCATCATTCTTAGCGACGCACATCGATTGTTTGTCACGAAATCACGCACTTTTTTAATAGTCTCAGGTGTCCTATAGATGAACTTGGTCTTCCGGTATGCTTATCATCTTCTAGCGTATCTCTTCCGTCCAAAAAACGTTTGTGCCACAGGAAAACATTTGATCTACTTAAACAAAACTCACCGTAAACTTGTTTCATCATTTGGTACGTTTCCGAGGCACTTTTACCAAGTTTTGCGTTAAATTTAAACACAGCCCTTTGTTCCATCTTAATAATTCAACATGAAAAAAATTTTACTTCTCTAATGAACGGCCGTTTCGTTTGAGTTATTTTAGCAACTGCGCAGTGCTTTTGGCAGAAAGCAAGCAGGTGGTCACGGTTTATAACGCATTCGCGATTACACTGGTGGTGCCACCGTACGCTGAAATCTAGCGCCAGTCTTAAAAATTATTTGACGCACTGTGTACGGTAACGAGGATAAGATCATTACAGTGTCGTTGCTATGATTCGGCCGATTCTGGAATATATGGCTCCAGTCCTCTTTGCATCCCCCAACTATCTCTACGATTCTCTAGAGGTTCTGCTGAACCATGCACTCCGAGCAGACATTAACCTCCCTCGCTTGACGCCTGTTGCAGTCTTGCGTGCTGAATGTGGTATCGCTAGCGTTCGTTCTCGAATCACCCTCCTGACAGTCCGATTTTTGTACCGCCACCTGTCGATGGGTCAGCGTTATCCTATCGCTGATATTCTTATGAAAGAGGATACCTTGTCATTCTATGCTTGCAGGTCCCATGGCACCTTGCTCAACGCTTCCGTCAGGAGCCGTTTTTTGTCAACAGCAATCTTCTTCAGGAACTTCCGGCTCCTCTTGTTTCGTCTGCTCCACGCTACACAATCATCTGCTCGGATCTCTCTTTCCAGCACCGATATCTGCATCCGATGCTCCTCAGACATCGTTTTGGGGAGTTCTTGGCCCAGTACTCAGCATCGTACCACATCATTGCAACAGACGCTTCGAAGATTAACTCATCGGTGGCGATCGGGCCGTTCTTTCCACGGAACAACTCCAGCCGTTCGGTCTCCTTCTCGAATGACTCTTCAGTGTTCTCGGCTGAAGCGTGGGCCCTGATAACAGCGCTAGAATTTGCTCCCGGCCCGTGTGGTGGCCTCATGCTGCTTTGTGACAGTCGTTCTGTTCTCCAGGCTTTGCTGGCATTAAACCGCAAATCTCCAAACATTATCGTTCTTCTGCATGATTCTCTCCAACGCCTACGCTCTTTCTGCAAGGACATTGTGCTCGTTGTGCCCGGCTCATCTAGGTCTACCAGCGAATGAGGCCGCTGACGCTGCCGCCCGACGGGGCCATGAGGGTCTGGACCTGTTCCCTCCTGTTGCAGCCTCCGACGCTGCTCGGCACAGTGATTTCATGATCCTCTCCGCTTCAGCTTCCGCCTGGCATTCGTCCGGGTGGGCAGATCGATATCCGTACATCAGTTTTCGTCACAGATGGCCTAGCGAACATTGTTATCGAAGTTCCTCAGCGGTCATCATTCAGCAATTACGCACGAACACGGCGCCATTAAATTGCTACCTTTTTCTGATCCGGAAACGTTCCTCCTCGATGTGCTTCTGTGGCACCGGTCCTGAGAGTCCAGGCAACATTTTTCCACATGTCTAGGGTCCAGTGGCGATGTTCCCGCGTCCGTGCTAATATTTGCACCCTGTGATGTGCGGTCAGCAGTGGTACTCTCGTGGGACGATGGCTTCTGTACCCCATAGCGAGGAAATGGTTCTGGATGGTGTGGCTGCTTTCACGTTTTGGTGCACCAGCGTTAAATTGCCGAGTGATTTCTTGCACTGTGGCCCGTCTATCTGCTGTTACAATGCCAACTAGCTGCTGATGACCCCGCTCATCCACACGCTCTTGTCCACGGCAGTTGGCCCTTGCAGGGATGGTTTTATCGGATTCGATGTACTCACGGTGCACCCGTGACACAGTGGCTCGTGAAAATCCCAGTGCCTGCACGACTTCCGAGATGGAGTGACCCATTCGTCGGGCCCCGACAATTTGCCCACGATCAAATGCACTTAGTCTTACCCATATTGCGTCCGACTCTTACTGATTTCCGTCACATCACTCCTTATATTGTCGGATCGCTGCATACGTCATGTCGTTTCCGTTTACAGGCCCGCCCACAGCGCCACATCTGCATAACGCCAGGTATGTCTAATTCAATTGCTCTTCAGTGTATATAAAGAGCTTGTATACAGTTTAATATATATATATACTTAAGAGCAAAGCCAAAAAACATAAGAAAAACTTAAGAATTTAAAAAGAAAGTTGCAAAATAACCTGAAGATCAAAACGCGCAACGCAGCAGTTATGAAAATTCAGAATTCACATTCTATTAAGAAGAGACTGAATCAAAAAAAAATTTTGACTCATACCAAGTACAACAAAGAAAAGGTTATGTATTGACCGGTGTGAGTAAAAAGAGAAAAAATAGAAAAACTGAATGTAGAAAGTATCGAGAATACTGAGCCTTGGCTTTATCAAGGACCAGCTGGAAATAAGCAGTCCAAGAAATTACCAAAACTCGAGTATTAACTACACTCCAAAAAGACATCAGCCAAAACACGCTAAAATAAAAATTAAAATTAATAATTAAACATGAAAATAAATAAAAAATGAAAAAAAAGGCTCAGTATTCTCGACACTTTCTACATTCAGTTTTTCTATTTTTTTCTATTTTTACTCACACCGGTCAATACATAACCTTTTCCATGTTGTACTTGGTATGAGTCAAAAAATTTTTTTGCTTCAGTCTCTTCTTAATAGAATATATATATATATTCTATTAAGAGACTGAAGCAAAAAAATTTTTTTGACTCTCACCAAGTACAACATAGAAAAGGTTATTTATTGACCGGTGTGAGTAAAAAGAGGAAAATAAAACAACTGAATGTAGAAAGTGTCGAGAATACTGAGCCTTGGCTTTATCAAGGACCAGCAAAAACTCTGCATTTTCTCACTTCCACAAAGACCTATTTGGAAATGGGTTTCTGCAAAGTCATAGATGCAAGTAATAAGCCCACCTAAAAAAATTTAAAAAAATATATATTTTAAAGAATATATATAAATGTCATGACCTCCGCAGAGTTGCATGACCAAGCTTTAGTTAACAATTTAGCTAGCATTCATAACTTTCCTGGCCCGACCCATGCTCTTCATCTGTTACTATTAAACAGAAAGAAGAAGATTATAGAAGACTCAAGTTGTAAGAGTGACATAATAAATCAGAAATAATGTTCAGCAATAACAAATTACCAAGTTCGCCTGAGAGAGAATTTTAACCTGAATAGCAATACTAAAGTATTACAAATTCTTAACATTGCAATAAAAAAGGAGATATTAATTTTTTTAAACACAGATTCTTGAAAGAAGACTGGATTATAAAAACCCACTACTCCACAACTTCTGACAACACAAAAACGAGAATATAATAAAGACAATAATTAATTAAAGAAACGCATTGTGAAGGTTATATGACATGAACAATTAGTTGCAATATGTACAGAGTATTTCAGAAGTGCTTTAAGTGCATAATTAAGTAGTTATTAAGAACTTAACTACATTGAAAACACAGCGCAAATTACAAGAACAATGAAACGGCCTGCTGTTTTGGCCTTAGTTCCCTAAAAAACGCGCAAAGTTATCCAGAAAAGAAAGAGTTAAAATCCGCAAAAAAGTTAATAGACTTGCCAGTGCCTAAAAGCTGAAAGCAAAAAAAGTACAAGAAGTTCAATCATTGAACTTGGAAATCCCAATACCCAAAGACAATGAAGAGAGCTTACCTCTTATGCAACTGAACTTCCTCCTTTCTTGAGGAAAGATGGCCGACCTTTTAACCCAAACTTCAAAACACCCCTGCCACTCCCTAGTCGCTGGGGGGCAGTGTGGGTGGGGCTGAAGGCCTCCACACACTGAAAGATCCTACTCGCGGAGATTTTAACAAGAGAAAAAAATATATAATTAAGAATGTGGACCTGCATGAACAGAAAGAGCAGAATTAACTCTCCAGAATACATGAGAAATATTATGAAATACACAAGTAGTGTATTTAATAATCTTTGCATGTATTTAATCACCTTAGTGAGCTTCTGTAGACTGTTTAGAATCCTATTAATTTTAATGTTAGTTTTACTATTTTTAGTATAGCTATTCTAGTAAGCGAATAACTAGTTTTCTTTTATATTTATTCTTATTTTATTTTATACAGATTTTTAAGCTTTTTTTGTGATTTTGTCTATATTACTTAATTTTTATTTTTAATAGGACCTTCTTATCCATAGCACTAAGGTTCCTTTTTGTAGTTAATAGGCATCCTCTAGCCAACTTCCAAACGGCTTTCATTGGTCAGAATCATATTATTAACTGCTTAGAAAATTAAAGCAGATCTGCCAACCTTACTCTATTATTCAGAATAATTTTTCTTAAAGTTCTTTTGATGAAAGAAGCAGGAATTTTGTTCTCTAGAAAACTGTCTAATAGTATATTAATGTGGTAGTTGAAGTCCAAATTGTTGCTGCAAATTCTTGAAATTCTAAGCACCTGAGAAATTAGTACATTCTCAATTACCTTGGTTGATATGTTATTATTCCAGTGTAGATATTTAATTACTTTGAAAGGAAAATTAACTCTTTTATCAAAGAGGCTAATGGATGGGTTACCTCTGTTAAGTTTAATGCTTAAGTCTAGGAACTCTAGTTCCTGATTACTGTGGTTGGTTTTACATAAGTTAAGAGAGCTTGGATAGATACTATCAAAATCACTCTCTATAACTTCTGAATTATTAATACACAGCAGATCGTCAATATATCTAAATGTGTAAAGGTAATTATCGGAGCAGGTGGAGTGATTTTTAATGAATTTATATTCCTTAAAGAACAGGAATAGATTTGCAATACTCGTGGAAGTTGACGTTCCCATGGGGATACCGTTTACTTGCTTATAGAGAGTATTATTATATAAGATATGGTTATTTTTAATGCAGCAATTGAGATAAGAGTTCCAGGCTCCTACATTAACAAATTGGTTAAGTTTAAATTCTGCATACAGCTCTTTAAAGGTAGTGATTATATCTGATAGAGGCAGATTAGTATATAGGTTTTCAAAATCATAACTATTAATATCTAAGGGATTTACTTCGAGTATAGTGGAAATTACTTCTGCATTATTATTAATGATCCAAAAATCTTTGTACTTCAAATTAGTACAGTTACTAATGTGTTTCAAAACCTTCTTCAAGATATCTTCAAAAGCCAGATCAATTTTCTTTTTATGACTCCTGACTCCACTTGCTATGAATCTGAACTTCACTGGATCTTTATGAAACTTAACAGTTGCAAAAAGAAAGGGAAATTCAGGCTCATATCTTCTTATTTGTGGAATTTTAAGCTTTCTGAAGAATGCCTTAAAACGATTTTCTAACTGCTTAGTGGAATAACTTACGGGCTCGTAGGTTACTCTATTATTGAGTTCCATAGTTATCAATTCAAAATAGAACTTCTTACAGATAATTGCAAAATTATTGCTAGCTTTATCCGTAGTGGTAAAAATAAATAGGTCTTGTAGTTTGGAGAGTGACCTTTTAGCTTCTCCAGAGAAAAATAGATTTCTATCAAAACAAATATCCAGACCTGCCAGCTCATAAGTGAAGCTATTGATTACATGATATTTCCACTCTGCGAAGGCCTCAATAGGCTGATTGTATGTTAAACTGGTTTTTATAATGTACCTATTAACATCTTGAGTGAAGCTCTCAAGAATCCTCTCTTTGGAGATTTGGAAGGAAGGTCTAAATTTAGAACCATACTCTAATAAATTCCTAAGCTTGTCATTTTCAACAAAACTCAAGTTTCCAGTGATAATATGGTTGTAATTCTTATCATAGTGAACTGTTTCTTTATGTTCATCACAAGAACATGTAGTAACTACAGGAATATAACTCGAAGAATTAAGTTTGTAGTTTTTAACTGTTGACCCTAAGGTCTTAACATATTTAAAACTTACAATAGACTGGTGCCTGTGGATGGGAAAAAAATTGCATTATTGTAGAACAGCTTCCTAACATTGAGATGATCATAGGTTTTATTTTGAAATCTGATGGTCACATAATTACTGGAAATTTCTTTATGAGAAATTTTATCTTTAAGAATATGCTTAAGAATGTCTAGCACCAATGCAAAAACATGCTTATCAACATGGTTAGCTGTTTCTTTCCAGAATTTGAAAAAACTTTTAAGGACAGAGTGCTTTAAGGACTTAAGTATTTTGTGAGAATTTTTAACAAAACTAGTACCATTTTTAAAACTTTCCAGAGTTATTTGCAAGTTAGCAAAATCAACCTTGCTTGAAGTGCGAAATAACCTCTGTCCTCTATTACCTCTAGTGCAGCTCTTGTTGTTAACAAGAAAGAAGAGTTCACGTATAGAAAACTTATGCGGATTATGCTTATTGTCAGAAAGAGTGGAATTAAGACCATAGGGATAAAGAGACTGATGCTGCAAAATTCCAAGGGATTCAGTTTCAAGTCGAGTATAGAGGTCAGGGATAATATGCAGTACCTCTATTTTCACTTTGTCAAAACCATGATTATGGAAATGCTCTAATTCAAAGGTAGAGTACTGGCTAGCATTAGTGGAGGGGTTCACACCGGAAGTGGAGAACTTGTTAACTAGAGACCTGTGACCATTTATCCTAAGATGAAGAGGATTCTTGCTTTGGCCAATATAGCTAAGGCTGCAGATAGTACAGGTGAGCGTATAAATGGTATTGTAGGCTTTGCAAAACTTGTTGGAGCAATTATCCGCAATAGAAGAATACAGGTTAGGATCCGCAGATTTACATGTCAAACAACGTTTGTCATTTCATAACTTTAGATTACCTTTGCCAGCGAGTTCATACACTATGGGAAAGGGTGCTAGCCTAACCGAGCGGGAGGACTTAAATTATCTGAGCTGACCTCCAATCCTTTCATCGTCCTTAGAACGCCACTTGGGCCAAACAAACAAAATTCCGAGCAAACCAACTAGGAAAAAAACTTTATAGAAATAAGCAGTCCAAGAAATTACCAAAACTCGAGTATAAACTACACTCCTAAAAGACAACAGCCAAAACACACAAAAATAAAAAATAAAAATAATAGTTAAATGAAAATAAATAAAAAATAAAAAAATAAAATAAAATAAAACAAAAAAATAAAAACATTTAAAAAATAAAACATAAAACATTTCAACTAGAATTTGCGCAAAAGCGGCTAAATAGTAAGTTGAAATTAGTTACAAAAGAGCAAAGCCGAAAACAAAAGAAATACTTTAGAATTTAAAACGAAAGACGCAAAATAACCTGAAGATCAAAACGCGCAACGCAGCAGTTATGAAAATTCAGAATTCACATTCTATTAAGAGACTGTACTAAAAAAAATTTTTGACTCTCACCAAGTACAACATAGAAAAAGTTATTTATTGACCGGTGTGAGTAAAAAGAGGAAAATAAAACAACTGAATGTAGAAAGTGTCGAGAATACTGAGCATTGGCTTTATCAAGGACCAGTAAAAACTCTGCATTTTCTCACTTCCACAAAGACCTATTTGGAAATTGGTTTATGCAAAGTCATAGATGCAAGTAATAAGCCCACCTAAAAAATTTAAAAAAATATATATTTTAAAGAATATGTATAAATGTCATGACCTCCGCAGAGTTGCATGACCAAGCTTTAGTTAACAATTTAGCTAGCATCCATAACTTTCCTGGCCCGACCCATGCTCTTCATCTGTTACTATTAAACAGAAAGAAGAAGATTATAGAAGACTCAAGTTGTAAGAGTGACATAATAAATCAGAAATAATGTTCAGCAATAACAAATTACCAAGTTCGCCTGAGAGAGAATTTTAACCTGAATAGCAATACTAAAGTATTACAAATTCTTAACATTGCAATAAAAAAGGAGATATTAATTTTTTAAAACACAGATTCTTGAAAGAAGACTGGATTATAAAAACCCACTACTCCACAACTTCTGACAACACAAAAACGAGAATATAATAAAGACAATAATTAATTAAAGAAACGCATTGTGAAGGTTATATGACATGAACAATTAGTTGCAATATGTACAGAGTATTTCAGAAGTGCTTTAAGTGCATAATTAAGTAGTTATTAAGAACTTAACTACATTGAAAACACAGCGCAAATTACAAGAACAATGAAACGGCCTGCTGTTTTGGCCTTAGTTCCCTAAAAAACGCGCAAAGTTATCCAGAAAAGAAAGAGTTAAAATCCGCAAAAAAGTTAATGGACTTGCCAGTGCCTAAAAGCTGAAAGCAAAAAAAGTACAAGAAGTTCAATCATTGAACTTGGAAATCCCAATACCCAAAGACAATGAAGAGAGCTTTATATATATTCTTTAAAATATATATTTTCTAAAATTTTATTAGGTGGGCTTATTACTTTCATCTATGACTTTGCAGAAACCCATTTCCAAATAGGTCTTTGTGGAAGTGAGAAAATGCAGAGTTTTTGCCGGTCCTTGATAAAGCCAAGGCTCAGTATTCTCGACACTTTATACATTCAGTTGTTTTATTTTCCTCTTTTTACTCACACCGGTCAATAAATAACCTTTTCTATGTTGTACTTGGTGAGAGTCAAAAAATTTTTTTGCTTCAGTCTCTTAATAGAATGTGAATTCTGAATTTTCATAACTGCTGCGTTGCGGGTTTTGATCTTCAGGTTATTTTGCGTCTTTCGTTTTAAATTCTAAAGTATTTCTTTTGTTTTCGGCTTTGCTCTTTTATATATATATATATATATCTTTTAAAGGTGTACTACTATTGTTCAACTACTGTATAACGATTTTTGCAGAAATTTTGGAGATATGGATGAGGATAATTTACCATGTATGTGTCAAGACAAGTTATACAAACGTTATGTGAATCATAGCTATGGACATATTGTGACCGGAGATGTTGGTATTGTAAAACATAAAGAATTGAGGAAGCTACTAAGTTTTGGTACTAAATTCAGACCAAATATCTTTGTACCCATCAGAATTATCAAAAACATTTTGTCCAGGGACCTTCATGGTTTTATCTATGAATGGTCTGATAGAACTAGTACTCCCGTTGAGCTTTTCTTTCAATGGCTGAGTTCAGTTCTGGAGGGATTATTAAGATCAGTCGATAAAAACTTTCAAAGGAATGGTTATATTAAGGATTGGAGGGATGTTAAGACTCAAATTAAAAAAAACGGCAGAATGATTTCATAGTTACCCCAATAGATAAAAGTAGCAATAATTATGCCTTCATTTGCAAAAATTTTTATCATCAGGTACTTGCCTTAGAACTATCCAATGAAGATACATATAGAATAGTAACAGACTGTACTCTAAATACATTAAAAAAGCAGTTGATCGGCTTAAATAAATTATTAAAAATAAATAAAATGCAATTACAGTTTTCATATATTTTCGCAATTCCAAAATTCCATAAACAGCCCGTAAAATTCAGATTTATTACTTGCGGAATAAACAGTTATAATAATCAGGCCTGTAAAATTAAAAAAAAAAAAAAACTTTTTGTCTATTATTTATGTCCAAATTAAAAATACTTCATGGATTATTGATAACAATAGAAAAGTTCTAGATTTTGTTCATTCTATTAATCATACTGAACTACAGATTACTACATATGACTTCACAAATTTATTTACCTCAATTAATTTGAATGATCTAAGGAGAATTTTGGATGTTTAGTTTGAACAGTTTGGTCAGCAGCTTGATGTTAAATTTGAATATTGGACAACCTTATGTAATTTTTGCATTTTGAAAAATTAAATTTTTGACAACAGACGACTGTATGTACAGATAAAAGGTATTCCAATGGGTTCTTGTTGCTCCAGTCTGTTAGCTAATCTTTATCTTCATCACTACGAGGAGAAATTCAGTTCACCTACAATTTTTTCCTTCAGATACGTTGACGATTAAATAACATTTTCATCTGGTACCCCTTCTGTCTGAATTAATGACATCTATCCTCCAGGACTAGTGCTTTGTGAAACGGGGTCTAAAGATCATGTGCATTTCCATGATATGGACCTTCTTCCCCAAAATCAGAGTATCATTCTGGATCTTTTCGATAAGAGAACACCTTTTAGTTTTGATACCAATGTTTTAAGTAGCTGGTATTCCAATGTTTCTAAACACGTACTTAGAAATACACTGCCGGACAATTGCTAAGGACGGATGACAATAGCAACGATAGCAACCATAAAATGGAAGGCAGGAAAATGTGGAAATGAAATTAGCATAAGTGCGGGATACAGTAAGACGTGTTGTGCGTATGCAAATTTTGGATTGCAGAACTTGTTCGTGACGTCATAGCGCTGATAAGAGATATAAAGGATTTGACGCGTATTGACCGTTGTTGTTCAAACGCAAAGTTGAAAGGGAAAGAATCAATTGACGAACTTGCAAGTTTCAGTATGTCTTCCCGACATCACCTAGATGATTTTACGCGTGGCCGTATTATTGGCAAGATTGAAGAAGGGCGAAAAATAACAGATGTTGCCAGGGAGTTCGACGTCAGCCACAGTGTTGTTTCAAGGCTTTGGAAATCATTTCAAACAAATGCAGAGTGTAGCAAACGTCACGGGGGAGGTCGTGTTCGCAGTACGACACCTGCAGAAGATCGGTACATAGTGCTATCAACAAAAAGACACCGGCGCAGCACAGCTAGTGAGGTAGCAAATCAGTTTATGGCTGCTACTGGCAAGCGGATCTCCCGAAAAACTGTCGCCAGACGTTTGCATGAAGGAGGACTATACGCCCGCCGTCCTGTTGTGTGCATGCCATTGTCCAGACGTCACCGTACCGCCCGTTTGCAATGGTGCCATCAACATCGCAATTGGACTGATAACGAATGCTCTGCTGTCCTCTTCTCAGATGAGAGTAGATACAGTCTATCGTCTGATTGTCGACGACAACTGATCTGGCGTGATAGTGGTACTGCATATTGTCCAGAAAACATACAGGAAAGGGACCGATATCCGACATGTAGTGTCATGGTATGGGCTGGCGTCATGATCAATGGCCGTACGTCCCTCTATGTGCTTCCAACTGGGACTAGGACTGGCCAACGATACATTAATGATGTTCTGCTACCGCATGTTCACATGTTCCGTGGTGCTTTCGGTGATAGATTCATTTTCATGGACGACAACGCAACATGTCATCGAACAGTCGCTGTCCAGGAGTGTCTTGAGAGCGATGATATTCAACGCCTCGTATGGCCAGCACGTTCTCCAGATCTGAATCCCATTGAAAATGTGTGGGATGCTTTGGGGAGGAGTCTTGCTGGTCGCCAATGCCCTCCAATAAACAAGGACACCCTCATCCGTGCACTGACAGAGGAATGGGATAAATTACCCCAACAGCTGCTTGATAATGTTGTGCAAAGCATGACACGACGTGTGGAATCTTGCATCGCCCTCCATGGTGGCCATATCCCGTATTGACATCTTACGCCGGAACGCCTGCGGACGGTAATTGCATTTTTTTTCACGTTTACGTATTCTGCACAAAATGGCCTGTTTGTCCCTTTAACACGTTCCAAAGCCTTCTGAATTTCAGAGCACAATAAATTGTCTTTCTTGTAAAGTCCTGGCATTCTGACATTATTTTATTTCACTTGTCATCCAACCACACTTACTTTTTTATGCGCTATATAGCCGTTTATGATCCGTCCTTAGCAATTGTCCTGCAGTGTATTATTATTTCCCAATTCATCAGAATCACAAGAATATGCAATAATCGGTCCAATACCACAAAGCAGTTAAAAATACTTTTTTCTTCTTTTTTTAAAAATTAATTATCCGTTAAAATATTGTTTATTTCATTTCGAAAAATTATTGACATCTTTTAATTCGGGAAAATCTTGTAAAATCAGACTATGTAACATTACTACCTTTTAAGCTATGGACTAATTTTTCTTCGGGCCTCAATTGAAAATATCTTCCTCCGAGTCGGCCCAGAGCATTTAACCTAACATTTGCTGACATCCATTAAAACACAAAAACAATTAATTTTCGTTACAGTTTTTTGTGAATTCCGACAGAGGTCGCCATAGGATATCGTATGGTTACTTTCAAAAATTCAAGCTATGTCTGGGAGTGGGTTCGGCAGCTGTTGGTATGTTTTTGCAAGATATGGAGGGGATGTGTTAAGATCGAAGTTTAAATTTATTGGAGTTCAGTGGAGTTGTAGGGTTTAAAGTTATTTCATTTCAGGTAAGTTTTTGTATTTCAGTTCTGTGTTGTTGGTTCAGGTAGGGAAGACCAGGTGTATAACACTAAAGTAAAAAATTTTAACCCTTGTTTCGGAAATCACATATTTCAAAGACAATTGCATGAAACCTGAACCAGGGTTCGGGGGCCGGGGAGTCTTTCCCTAATGAGTGGCTCCCGGTACCCGACCCCAAGTGTATAAAATTATTATTATTATTATTATTATTTTTATTATTGTTGTATGTTAACTGTGAGAGTTTTAATTTTAGTTGCGTGTGTTAATTTAGTGGGATTCTACGGGAAGTTCTTGGTTGAAGGTGTAGAGAGTTTGACCTATATATAGGGATGTAAGGTCAGGTGATGCATAACATCACAGCCTCTCCTTGACAATTGTCAACCCCGCCTTCTCGTGGTGCATCCTGTTCCCACTAAAGGGGCTCTGACGACCGCCCATAGCGGTATAACTATACCATCGGGATTAGAGGAAATTCTATCCCACACTCACCAACCCGCTTGGCCAGCGTGGTGAGTTATGGCCAAACCCCTCCAAAATGATTCCACAACTTAAATCTTGGCCCTCAGTCTCCGGCAGCTGGAATGTACCTGGCCAAGGCAGCGGCCAGTGCGACATGAAGGCAGAGGGTGCTAAGAATCCCCGGAGGACCGGACTAGGCTGCCATCTGATGCTGACCTTGGCTACTTACAATGGACGCTCCCTATCTTCTGATTCAAGGCTTCTTGAATTGGAAGAGGAACTACAAAGGATCAAGTGGGACATCGTGGGGCTAAGTGAGGTAAGGAGAAAAGGAGAAGATCTCATCGAACTGAAAAGTGGACATCTCTTCTACTATCGTGGGACAGATACTGGCAGAACTAGTGGTGTTGGATTTATAATAAACAAGAAACTGAAGGATAAAGTTGTAGAAGTTGAAAGTTCCTCTGACAGAGCTGCACGACTTGTTATCCAACTCTCGAAAAGATACCAGGCTCAGATTATTCAAACTTATGCACCCACCACAAGTCATCCTGAAGAAGAAATTGAAGAATTTTATGAGGAAATTTGTCATCTAAATAATAAAGGTAAGCAGCACTTGAAAATAATTATGGGAGATTTCAATGCAAAAATAGGGCAACGGCAACAGAATGAAACTTCAGTAGGTAAATTCGGTCACGGCAACAGAAACCAGCGTGGAAATACTCTCGTTGAGTTTGCAGAGGCAGAAGGGTTTTTCATCTTGAACTCCTTCTTCAAGAAAAAGCCACACAGGAAATGGACATGGAGACATCCAAATGGGACGACAAGTGAAATTGATTTTATTATGTGTAACAAAAAATTCATCATAGAAGACTGCAGTGTGCTAAACAAGTTCAACACAGGTAGTGACCATAGATTGGTGAGATGTAAGATGCACCTCAACACTAAACTTGAACGTGGCAAGCTCATAAGACAAACAAAATCTATTGACATAACCAACCTTAAAAAACACCATAATACCTTCAAGTTGGAACTGAAGAACAGGTTCTCTGCTTTAGAAGGCCTAACATCGGAAGAAGTGGACATCTCTGAAGTTAACAGAAAAGTAACCAAAGCTCTTATGGAAACAGCAACAAAATTAGCTGGGTCTAAGAACAAGTTGCATGTGAACAAATTATCAGGAAAAACCAAAATGTTGATGCAAAAAAGAAGAGAGATGAGGACAACTAAAGAAGATGTGACTTCCAAAGTGGAATATATAGAGCTATGCAAGACAGTACGAAAAAGTATCACCGAAGACGTAAGGAAATTCAACTGTGAACTAGTGAGGAAAGCAATTGAAAACAACCAAAGCCTAAAGATAGCAAAGGGACATCTCAGTAAGGGAAGAAAACAGATTATGGCACTGAGAAAAGAAGATGGTTCTGTAACAAGAAATAGAGGCGAAATTTTGACAAGAGTGAAAGATTTCTACTCCAAATTATATGAAAGGGATGATATATGCACTCCAGACATCATGAAAGATACCAGTACCAGAGTTCCTCCAGTCCTTCCAGCAGAAGTTGCACATGCAATCAAGAACATGAAGCGAGGAAAAGCTCCAGGAGAAGATGGAATTACTGTAGACATCATACAAGAAGCAAGTAGAGAAATCGAAACAGTACTCGCCCAAATTTTCACTCGATGCCTTAATGAAGGAAAGATTCCTGAGGATTGGAACACCGCTACAATGATCCTGCTACATAAGAAAGGTGACATTGAGGATCTCGGAAACTACAGACCTATCAGTCTCCTATCAGTAGTTTATAAAATCTTCACTAAAGTTCTTTCACACCGCTTGAAGGTAACACTGGACATGGCTCAACCGAGAGAACAAGCTGGATTCAGGAGTGGCTACAGCACAATAGATCATATCCACGTGCTGAGAGAACTAATTGAAAGAGCGAGGGAATATGAACTTCCATTGTGCATGGCTTTTATCGATTATGAAAAAGCCTTTGATTCGGTGAAACCATCAGCAGTTACAATGGCTCTGAAAACCTGTGGTATTGAAGATGCATACATTAATATTATTAATAACATCTATGAAAATGCAAGTGCAAAGATTAGGCTGTTTGAAAATACAACACACGTAAAAATTGGAAAGGGAGTGAGACAAGGTGACACCATATCTCCGAAGCTCTTTAATGCCACATTGGAGGGTGTTTTTCAGTCACTGAGCTGGGAAAACAAGGGGATAAAGATTAATGGAGATTATCTAACCCACCTTCGTTTTGCTGATGACGTAGTCATTTTTGCAACTACCCCATCAGAGCTGCAGAGTATGATCCAGGAACTTGCTGACAAGAGTAAAGAAGTGGGATTAAAAATGAACTTTCAGAAGACAAAAGTGATGTTCAATGCTTTTACAAGAAATGAAGCTTTATCGATTGATGGAGAAAAGCTGGAGATAACAGACACGTACGTTTATCTTGGACAGCAGATATCAAGTGAGGGTCACATTGATGAAGAAATTAATCGGCGTACAAAACTTGCCTGGAGAGCTTTTGGAAGAAACAGCATAATTTTCAAGAGCAATATGCCATTATGTCTTAAAAGAAAAGTGTTTGATCAATGCATCCTTCCAGTGCTTACGTATGGTGCAGAGACGTGGAGCTTAACTAAAAGAGACATACAAAGGCTGCAGACAACTCAAAGTAGCATGGAGAGGTGCATGCTTGGTGTAACCAGGAGAGATAAGAAGAAGAACTCGTGGATCCTAAAAATGACAAGAGTGGAAGACATCATGATCAGAGTTAAATCCCTGAAATGGCAATGGGCTGGACATACTGCCAGAAGGACAGATCATCGATGGACAGCCGAAATTTTAGATTGGATTCCAAGGGACAGGAAAAGACCCAGAAGAAGACCACATGGAAGATGGGTGGATGAAATTCGAAAGTATGCGGGAGTGACATGGAGGAGACTGGCACAAGACAGACCGTTGTGGAGGAAACTTGGGGAGACCTTCGTCCAGCAGTGGATTGATAATGGTTGACAATGATGATGATGATGATGATGATGATATATATATATATAGAGAGAGAGAGAGATAGAGAGAGAGAGTTGTGAAAAAACGACCAAGGAGACAACGGAACATCGAACAAAATTTTTTTTTGTGAATGCAGGAACGAGGAGAACAAAAATGAAAATTAAAACTGAAGAAACCAGGTTGCCTTCATCATTTAGCATCAAAATTTGAAAGCATTAAATTTTTTTTCTCAGGTTGATGCTCTCCTGATGAAGGCAACCTGGTTTCTTCAGTTTTAATTTTCATTTTTGTTCTCCACGTTTCTGCATTCACAATTTTTTTTTTTTTTCGATATTCCTTTGTCTCCTTGGTCGTTTTTTTTTTTTTTTTTTTTGAGGTTTAACGACCACCGTGAGCAACTCAATGGGCTATAAGCAGTCGCCTGTCCCTAATTTAGGGTCACTGGTTCTAGGGAAGGGAGAGAGCCAGTGCCGTAAGACAAACACAACATCCATGCCTGACTGCGATTCGAACCCGGACCCGTTACGGACGAATGATCAGAGGCCAGCGCCTTAGACCACTGCGCCACCGCCCGGCTTGGTCGTTTTTTCACAACTCTATTTGGCTAATTCCTTCAGTCTGCTGCATACTGCGCAACCGAGATATTAGCTTAGTATTTTCGTTTTATTGCATTTCAGTTATAATTCCTTGGACTTCAGTTACACTCTTTAGACATTTTCTCGTGTTATTGCACTACTTCTGTTTGTTCTCTGTGTTATTTTCCTGAAATTTGTTGGTAGTTGTTTCTTAGCACAGGCGTTTGCTTCATTATTATTTGTCTCTTGATTTCGTGTTTTGGTTTTGCCGTGGTTCCTAGTTGGGTTTTCTCTCAGGTAACAAGCCACGTGTTTTGTGCCACGTGGCACTGCTGTCAAAATTTTTTTGGAACTTGTGGCTTCAAATAAAGTCTTTTTTCATGGTGATATTTTATTTTTTTAGTCTTCTTCCAAGTTGGGCAATATTACTGTACATTGCTGTGTACATCTAAAAAAATATTTTTTGTTCTTTTGCAGCTTTTGTTTTTCGTTTCATTGGTCTAAAATCTACGCCTATCTTGCAATATTTTTGGGCTCTGTATTGAAGTTTTTCTGATTTTGTGGACGATAAGGAGTTATGGGTTGGGCCACATATGTCATAGATGTAATGCAAAATTCAAAAATTTTGCTTAATATTTAAGTTTCCGAGCCTATGTGGGCGGTTTTTTTTTTTTTTTTTTTTTTTTTTGTGATTTTCTGGGACTTGTACCTTTTGCACTTATGAAATAGCAGAAACCCATGTTCAACTAGGTTTTTGTGAAAGTGAGTAAATGCTGAGTTTTGCTGGTCCTTGATAAAGCCAAAGCTCAGTATTTTCAAAGCTTTCTGCACTCCATTTTCCCTCCCTGCACGTTTGCTTTATTGTTTCTTATTTTAACTTATTTTTTTCTCCCTATTTTGACTCCTGCTGTAATTTTTTCTGGTTATTGTAAGTATTGTTTCTGAGAATTCTTCTCTGCTGCTTTTGCGCGTTTAGGTTTTTAGATTGTCCGTTATTTTTTTAATTTTATTTTTTTCTGTTCATTGCTAAAGTTTGGTTTAATATATATATATAGAAGTTGAAAGTTCCTCTGACAGAGCTGCACGACTCGTTATCCAACTCTCGAGAAGATACCAGGCTCAGATTATTCAAACTTATGCGCCCACCACAAGTCATGCTGAAGAAGAAATTGAAGAATTTTATGAGGAAATTCGTGATCTAAATAATAAAGGTAAGCAGCACTTGAAGATAATTATGGGAGATTTCAATGCAAAAATAGGGCAACGGCACCAGAATGAAACTTCAGTAGGTAAATTCGGTCACGGCAACAGAAAC
Source organism: Macrothele yani (assembly GCA_039090855.1). Taxonomy (NCBI): domain Eukaryota; kingdom Metazoa; phylum Arthropoda; class Arachnida; order Araneae; family Macrothelidae; genus Macrothele; species Macrothele yani. Next base: position 56,651,434 of record CM077018.1, on the reverse strand, counting down.
CAGCGTGGAAATACTCTCGTAGAGTTTGCAGAGGCAGAAGGGTTTTTCATCTTGAACTCCTTTTTCAAGAAAAAGCCACACAGGAAATGGACATGGAGACATCCAAATGGGACGACAAGTGAAATTGATTTTATCATGTGTAACAAAAAATTCGTCATAGAAGACTGCAGTGTGCTAAACAAGTTCAACACAGGCAGTGACCATAGATTGGTGAGATGTAAGATGCACCTCAACACTAAACTCGAACGTAGCAAGCTCATAAGACAAACAAAATGTATTGACATAACCAACCTTAAAAAACACCATAATACCTTCAAATTGGAACTGAAGAACAGATTCTCTGCTTTAGAAGGCCTAACATCGGAAGAAGTGGATATTTCTGAAGTTAACAGAAAGGTAACCAAAGCTCTTATGGAAACAGCAACAAAATTAGCTGGGTCTAAGAACAAATTGCATGTGAACAAATTATCAGGAAAAACCAAAATGTTGATGCAAAAAAGAAGAGTGATGAGGACAACTAAAGAAGATGTGACTTCCAAAGTGGAATATATAGAGCTATGCAAGACAGTGCGAAAAAGTATCACTGAAGACGTAAGGAAATTCAACTGTGAACTAGTAAGGAAAGCAATTGAAAACAACCAAAGCCTAAAGATAGCAAAGGGAAATCTCAGTAAGGGAAAAAAACAGATTATGGCACTGAGAAAAGAAGATGGTTCTGTAACAAGAAATAGAGGCGAAATTTTGACAACAGTGAAAGATTTCTACTCCAAATTATATGAAAGGGATGATACATGTACTCCAGACATCATGAAAGGTACCAGTACCAGAGTTCTTCCAGTCCTTCCAGCAGAAGTTGCACATGCAATCAAGAACATGAAGCGGGGAAAAGCTCCAGGAGAAGATGGAATTACTGTAGACATCATACAAGAAGCAAGTGGAGAAATCGAAACAGTACTCGCCCAAATTTTCACTCGATGCCTTAATGAAGGGAAAATTCCTGCGGATTGGAACAACGCTACAATGATCTTGCTACATAAAAAAGGTGACATTGAGGATCTCAGGAACTACAGACCTATCAGCCTCCTATCAGTGGTTTATAAAATCTTCACTAAAGTTCTTTCACACCGCTTGAAGGTGACACTGGACATGGCTCAACCAAGAGAACAAGCTGGATTCAGGAGTGGCTACAGCACAATAGATCATATCCACGTACTGAGAGAACTAATTGAAAGAGTGAGGGAATATGAACTTCCATTGTGCATGGCTTTTATCGATTATGAAAAAGCCTTTGATTCGGTGAAACCATCAGCAGTTGCAATGGCTCTGAAATCCTGCGGTATTGAAGATGCATACATTAACATTATTAATAACATCTATGAAAATGCAAGTGCAAAGATTCGGCTGTTTGAAAATACAACACACATAAAAATTGGAAAAGGAGTGAGACAAGGTGACACCATATCTCCGAAGCTCTTTAATGCCATATTGGAAAATGTCTTTCAATCACTGAACTGGGAAAACAAAGGAATAAAGATTAATAGAGATTATCTAACCCACCTTCGTTTTGCTGATGACATAGTCATTTTTGCAACTACCCCATCAGAGCTACAGAGTATGATCCAGGAACTTGCTGACAAGAGTAAAGAAGTGGGATTAAAAATGAACTTTCAGAAGACAAAAGTGATGTACAATGCTTTTACAAGAAATGAAGATTTATCGATTGATGGAGAAAAGCTGGAGATAACAGACACGTACGTTTATCTTGGACAGCAGATATCAAGTGAGGGTCACATTGATGAAGAAATTAATCGGCGTACAAAACTTGCCTGGAGAGCTTTTGGAAGAAACAGCATAATTTTCAAGAGCAATATGCCATTATGTCTTAAAAGAAAAGTGTTTGATCAATGCATCCTTCCAGTGCTTACGTATGGTGCAGAGACGTGGACCTTAGCTAAAAGAGACATACAAAGGCTGCAGACAACTCAAAGTAGCATGGAGAGGTGCATGCTTGGTGTAACCAGGAGAGATAAGAAGAGGAACACGTGGATCCGAAAAATGACAAGAGTGGAAGACATCATGATCAGAGTTAAATCCCTGAAATGGCAATGGGCTGGACATACTGCCAGAAGGACAGACCATCGATGGACAGCCGAAATTTCAGATTGGATTCCAAGGGACAGGAAAAGACCCAGAAGAAGACCACATGGAAGATGGGTGGATGAAATTCGAAAGTATGCGGGAGTGACATGGAGGAGACTGGCACAAGACAGACCGTTGTGGAGGAAACTTGGGGAGACCTTCGTCCAGCAGTGGATTGATAATGGTTGATGATGATGATGATATATACCTGATTCGGATGAAGTAATTGGTGACTGTTGGTCTTTCTATTAATCTTATTTCTCTTGTTCAAAATTTTGCTTTGTTTTGCCACATATATATATATACCCAAGAGCAGTGTATTTCTTAGTTGTTTTAGTACCATCAGGTAAATATTTTTTTTTTGCATCTGTCTCTTCTTAATACACTGCTGGACAATTGCTAAGCACGGATCATAAACGGCTATATAGCGCATAAAAAAGTAAGTGTGGTTGGATGCCAAGTGAAATAAAATAATGTCAGAATGCCAGGACATTACAAGAAAGACAATTTATTGTGCTCTGAAATCCAGAAGTCTTTGAACGTGTTCAAGGGACAAACAGGCCATTTTGTGCAGAATACGTAAACGTGAAAAAAATGCAATTACCGTCCGCAGGCGTTCCGGCGTAAGATGTCAATACGGGATATGGCCACCATGGAGGGCGATGCAAGATTCCACACGTCGTGTCATGCTTTGCACAACATTATCAAGCAGCTGTTGGGGTAATTTATCCCATTCCTCTGTCAGTGCACGGATGAGGGTGTCCTTGTTTATTAGAGGGCATTGGTGACCAGCAAGACTCCTCCCCAAAGCATCCCACACATTTTCAATGGGATTCAGATCTGGAGAACGTGCTGGCCATACGAGGCGTTGAATATCCTCGCTCTCAAGACACTCCTGGACAGCGACTGTTCTATGACATGTTGCGTTGTCGTCCATGAAAATGAATCTATCACAGACAGCACCACGAAACATGCGAACATGAGGTAGCAGAACATCATTAATGTATCGTTGGCCAGTCATAGTCCAAGTTGGAAGCACATAGAGGGACGTACGGCCATTGATCATGATGCCAGCCCATACCATGACACTACATGTCGGTTATCGGTCCCTTTCCTGTATGTTTGCTGGACAATATGCAGTACCACTATCACGCCAGATCAGTTGCCGTCGACAATCAGACGATAGACTGTATCTACTCTCATCTGAGAAGAGGACAGCAGAGCATTCGTTATCAGTCCAATTGCGATGTTGATGGCACCATTGCAAACGGGCGGTACGGTGACGTCTGGACAATGGCATGCACACAACAGGACGGCGGGCGTATAGTCCTCCTTCATGCGAACGTCTGGCGACAGTTTTTCTGGAGATCCGCTTGCCAGTAGCAGCCATAAACTGATTTGCTACCTCACTAGCTGTGCTGCGCCGGTGTCTTTTTGTTGATAGCACTATGTACCGATCTTCTGCAGGTGTCGTACTGCGAACACGACCTCCCCCGTGACGTTTGCTACACTCTCCATTTGTTTGAAATGATTTCCAAAGCCTTGAAACAACACTGTGGCTGACGTCGAACTCCCTGGCAACATCTGTTATTTTTCGTCCTTCTTCAATCTTGCCAATAATACGACCACACGTAAAATCATCTAGGTGATGTCGGGAAGACATACTGAAAATTGCAAGTTCGTCAATTGATTCTTTCCCTTTCAACTTTGCGTTTGAACAACAACGGTCAATACGCGTCAAATCCTTTATATCTCTTATCAGCGCTATGACGTCACGAAAAAGTTCGGCAATCCAAAATTTGCATACGCTCAACACGTCTTACTGTATCCCGCACTTATGCTAATTTCATTTCCACATTTTCCTGCCTTCCATTTTATGGTTGCTATCGTTGCTATTGTCATCCGTCCTTAGCAATTGTCCGGCAGTGTAGTATATATATATATATATATATATATATTCTATAAAGAAGATACCTAAGCAAAAAAATGCAAATATAATTTTGACTCACACCTAGTACAACATAGAAAAGGTCAAAACTGAAGACTAAGGAAAAACTTTAGAATTTAAAACGAAAGTTGCAAAATAACCTGAAGATCAAAACGCGCAACGCAGCAGTTTTGAAAATTCAGAATTCACATTCTATTAAGAAGATACCTAAGCAAAAAAATACATATATAATTTTGACTCACACCTAGTACAACATAGAAAAGGTTATGTATCTACCTGTGTGAGTAAAAGGAGAAAAGATAAAAAAATAAAATAAAACAACTGAATGTAGAAGGTGTCGAGAATACTGAGCCTTGGCTTTATCAAGGACCAGCAAAAACTCTGCATTTTCTCACTTCCACAAAGACCTAGTTGGAAATGGGTTTCTGCAAGGCCATAGATGCAAGTAACATTCCCACCTAAAATAGTTTAAAAAATATATATATGTCATGTCCTCCGTAGAGTTGCATGACCTAGCACTAGTTAACAATTTCGCTTGCATCCATTAACCTTCCTGGCCCGACCCATGCTCTTCATCTGTTACTATTAAACAGAGAGAAGAAGATTAAAGAGAACTCAAGCTGTGAGAGTGACATAATAATTAGAAATGATTTTCAGCTATAACGAAATGCCAAGTTCGTTTGAGAGAGAATTTAAACCTGAAAATCAATGCAAAAGAAATCCAAATTTTTACATTGCAATTAAAAAAGGAAATATTAATTTTTAACAAACAGATTTTTGAAAGAAAACTTGAGTCTAAAACCCCCTACTCTACAACTTATGACAGCACGAAAACGAGAATAAGTTAAAGACAATAATTAACTAAAGAAAACTTTGTGAAAGTTATATACCTTAAACAGTTAGTTGCAATATGTACAAAGTATTTCAGCAGTGCTTTAAGTGCATAATTAATTAGTTATTAAGAACTTAACTACTTTAAAATACAGCGCATAGAAAAGGAACAAGCTTAGCCATCTTCTGTTCCTAGGTACCCCAAAAGACGCGCAAAGTTACAAAGAAAAGAAAGAGTTAAAACCCGCAAAAATGTTAACAGACAAGCCAGTGCCTAAAAGCTGAAAAGCTAAAAAACAACAGAGAAAAAGTACATGAAGTACAAACATTGAACTTATAAAACCTAGAACCCAAAAACAAGGAAGAGAGCTTACCTCTTGTGTGACAAAACCTTTCTCCTCACAAGAGTAGAACATGGCTGACCTCTTCCGCCACTCCCTAGTCGCTGGGGGGCAGTGAGGGTGGGGCTGATGGCCTCCTCATACAGCAAGAAACCAACCCGCGGAGATTTTAACCAGAGAAAAAAATATATAAACTTAAGACTGTGGATCTGTATGATCAGAAAGAGCAGAATTAACTCTCCAGAATACATGAGAAAAATTATAAAATACACGAGTAGTGTATTTAATAATCTTTGCATGTATTAAATCACCTTAGTGAGCTTCTATAGATTAATCAGAATCTTATTAATTTTAATGTTGGTTTTACTATTTTTAGTATAGCTATCCTAGTGATGAATAACTAGTTTTCTTTTTTATTTGTTTTTATTTTCTTTTATAAACAGATTTTTAAGCTTTTTTTGTGATTTTGTTTATATTATTTAATTTTTTGTTTTAATAGGACCGTCATATCCATAGCACTAAGGTTCCTTTAGGTAGTTAATAGGCATCCTCTAGCCAACTTCCTTACGGCTTTGATTGGTCAGAATCATATTATTAACTGTGTAGAAAATTAAAGCAGATCTGCCAACCTTACTCTATTATTCAGAATAATTTTTCTTAAAGTTCTTTTGATGAAAGAAGAAGGAATTTCGTTCTCTAGAAAACTTTCTAATAGTATATTAATGTGGTAATTGAAGTCCAAATTGTTGCTGCAAATTCTTGAAATTCTTAGGACCTGAGAAATTAGTACATTCTCAATTACTTTGGTTGAAATGTTATTATTCCAGTGTAGATATTTAATTACTTTGAAAGGAAAATTAACTCTTTTATCAAAGAGGCTAATAGATGGGTTACCTCTGTTGAGCTTAATGCTTAAGTCTAGGAACTCAAGTTCCTGATTACTGTGGTTGGTTTTACATAAGTTAAGAGAGCTAGGATAGATATTATCAAAATCACTCTCTATAACTTCTGAATTATTGATACACAGCAGATCATCAATATATCTAAAAGTGTAAAGGTAGTTATCTGAGCAGCGAAGTTTATTCACCTTCAATAGTTGGTGGAGCCTCCACGAGCAGCGATTACAGCTGCGACCCTCCGTGGTATGCTCTCAACCAGGCATTGTACCACGGCTACGGTATTTTCTTCCACTCGGCTTGGAGAAGACAGGTCAGTTCCTTCACCGATTTCTGACGGTGGGGGCACCCCTTAAGTCGACGCTCCAACTCGTCCCAGAGGTGCTCGATAGGGTTAAGATCCGGGCTCTGCACAGGCCAGTCCATTCGATTAACCCCATTGACACCATACCAAGCCATGGTGGACCTCCAACATGACAGGTGGCATTGTCATCCTGAAAGTAACATGGGTCCACCTCGTAAAACTGCCACAACGTAGGAAGCGCATGGTCATCTAAAATGGTGCAGTAGGTCTCGGCGTTGAGTCTACCAGGAATTGCGACCAAGGGTACCGTGCCATACCAGGAGAAACACCCCATAGCATTATTATACCGCCGCCGAACTTCACAGTTGGTACAATACATTCCGGCAGGAGGCGTTCTCCAGGCAGACGCCAAACCCAGACCCTGCCATCCGAACGGTAGAGGGTGAACCTTGGTTCGTCACTCCAGAGAACCTGTTTCCACTGTTCAACGGTCCACTGTCGACGTTCTTTGCACCACGTTAGCCGAGCAGCGCTATTGGACTTGGTGATCAAAGGCTTGTGGGCGGCAGCACGTCCATTATAACCGAGCAGATGGGCTTCCTTACGGATGGTATTCATCGAAGGAACACTCCAGGATGCCTGTTGAAACTCCTCGCGGATGTGGCCCATCGATTTGGTGATGTTCTTCCGAATTTCTCTGGCCAGCACCCGTCGGTCTTTAACTCCCAGTTTTGTGGGTCTGCCGGGTCGGGGCACATTCCGACAGCCACCTCTCATCGTCCACTTGCCAATCACGTAGGCCACTGTCGATTTTGAGTACTTCAACTCGCTGGATATGTCGCGTATGGATCAGCCATTTCTGTGATACCCGACGATTACACCTTTCTCGAAATCGGAGAGCTCCGAACTGCGTGGCATCTTGCATGTGACTGGTTGCGTTGTTGTTTCCCACATGATACTTAACGGCGGCGGCCGTGACGTGTATCAGGACCGCAGATATCGTCGATTGCAGGGGTGTCGAATAACTTTTTGGTAGATAGTGTGTGTGTATATATATACAGGGTGATTCATAAAGAAGTATAGTTTCAACGCACTATAAAACAAGAACAATGTAAGATATTTTAGGTTACCTATAACATAATTGTAGGGGAATGTTTAAAGTTTTTTTAGAGACAGTCACAGATGTTTTATGTATGAACCCTTAGTCACACGACACACGTCGAGCCGGTAATTCATTTCGACCCAAACGCGAGGTAAGATATCTGAATCAAGTGCAGTGATAGTGGCTGTGATACGCTGTTTCAGCTCCGCTAGATCAACAGGAAGGAGAGTGATGAATACCTTGTCCTTTACGTACCCCTACAGGAAAAAGTCACAAGGTGTTAAGCCAGGACTTCTGGGTGGCCATTGGATCAGTGGCATGTTGTAGTCCGCGGTTCGTCCAATCCATCGGTGAGGAAGACGTTCATCGAGATAATCTCGCACGTCGCCTAACCAGTGCGTTGGTGCACCACAGGGTCGTAGGAGGGGGTGGTGGTCTGGACCCCTTACCCATGAGCCTAGATCTTGATTACGGATAAACTCCAAACGATGACCGAAAACGTCCCACAAACAAGCAGCTGCTAGGGTAATCCTGTTCGACCACTTCCTTTATCCTCCCTCCCACTCACATTCTCTCTCCGTTCGAGGCTTGCCAAGGTGATCAGCTGCGGAAGCTGTGCTGCTTTTCACTAGAAGAGACCCATTCCGGAATGAACTTCACCCGACGCATGCGCTGAGATGTAGGGCGCATACGTAACCCGAGTTGATTCTAGAAGAAACTGTAATGTGAAAACGACACCGGAACGCGAGTTAAGACTAATTCATTGTTTTATATAGACAGGGAGGGGAGAAAACCCGGTTTCGTGATAGAGGCGCTCATATTCTTACAGTAAAGACCCACAGTCGCCTTCGGTTCTGCAAACCTTTAAGTTGTTTCTTTTGACTTCTTCATCATTTGCGATGTCTAAACGTTTGTGTACCTTACATGATTATTTTTCGAAGAAAATTAGGAGTGAGGAAATTCCCTCAGAATCAGTTGCAAATGAAGCAGCAGCTGTGCGAGAGGCCTCGGACCTAAAATCATCTGAAGTTAGAGAAGTCCCAAAAACTGAAATAAAATCGAGTCCAAATGACGTTGCATTACTGGTAAGTAAATATTTGAACAAGTACGAGAGATTTAACGCGTTACAAGACATTTGGGTGCCAGAAAGTAGCTTCGATTTTCCTGCGACTGCTGTCGGAGGGAAAAATCTCAGATTCCAGATTAAGTGGCTGGAAAGATGGAAATGGTTATCCTACTCCCAATTAGAAGACGGAACTTATTGCAAATACTGTGTCTTTTTTTCCTTGAGTGGAGCAGGAACTGCATGCCAGCCACTAGGACAGCTATGCAAGAAACAGTTTAAAAATTGGAAACATGCTGTGGAGAAATATAACTATCATCAAACCACGAATTACCATAAGCAATGTTTGAAGGCTGCCCAAGATCTGGAAGATGTTGTTTTGAAAAGAAGTGAACCCATTGATCATAGGCTAAATGCTGCTGAAAAAGCCGAAGTGGAAAGAAATCGTAAGCTCATTGCTCCTGTTATTGAAACAGTACTTTTGTGCGGCAAACAAGGGCTGGCTTTGCGGGGGCCACTGTGAGTTGGGAACTTTCAAATTAGATCAAGAACCTACTGAGAATGAAGGGAATTTTAGGTCAATTCTTCGTTTCGGACTTAAGATGGCTACGAAAGAGACTGGCACGAGTGATTCTGTGCTATTCGGGAACACACTGGGAAAAATTCTCAGTATATAAGTCCTACAATTCAGAACGAGATAATTGAAAGTTGCAATAAATTGATTACAAAAAAGTTGTCAACATGGTAAATGCATCAAAATGCTTCTCAATTTTAGCGGATGAAACTGGCATTGGGGGAACTGAACAATTTTCTTTAAGCCTTCGCTACGTTAACGACGAAACAGCAAAGATAAATGAAAAATGTTTGCAGTTTGTGCCAGTGAGTGGTAATACCGCAGGAAAAGAATTAGCTCAAACAATAATAACCACGTTGGATAAATTTGGTGTGAAAACCAAGTACCTAAGGGGTCAGGGCTATGATGGAGCATCAGCAATGGCAGGAAAATTTAATGGTCCTCAAGCAGTCATGAAAGAAAAATTCCCGTCTGCTATGTTTGTTCATTGTAGCTCACACAACTTAAATTTAGCCATTTCTGGGGCATGTAAGGTTCAAGGCATTCGCAATGCCATGGGTACAGTAGAAAACGTTTATGAATTTTTCAATACCCCTAAACGTCAGTCATTCTTACAAACAAAGGTAAAAAATATACTTTCAGATTCCAGGAAGGAGAAACTAAAGCGTTTATGCCCAACAAGATGGGTAGATAGACATGATTCCGTTAGCACTTTTTGGAGCTTCAGCCGGCAGTCTCAAATGCTTTAGAAGAAATAAGTTCCTGGAATGACACGGAAACATCATCAAAAGCCATGCAGATTTCGTTGGCGATAAAAGATGTAGAATTCAACATTAGCGTTCTTGTCATTGATGTAGTTTTTCGGTACTCAATTTTACTGTGCAAGCAAAGCATTACAGAAAAAAAAAACATAGATTTAGTTGAAGCTATAAATCTTGCAGAGAATTTTTTAAAACATGAAATACAATCAATGAGAAAAAATCCTGTTACAAATTAAAAAAAATATATTTCAAGAATTAATTGAAAATTCAAAATTACTAGATTTTGACATCAAAGTACCACGTTTATGTAACAGACAAATGAATCGTTTCAACGTAGACACAGATTCTGCTGAAGATTACTACAGAATCTCTGTATTCTTGCCATTTTTAGATTCGTTCGTACAAGAAATCGGTCGAAGATTTCAAATGCATAGAACCATTATTAAAGGTTTTCAGTATTTACCGCCTTTTCACAATTTCTTATCTTTCAACGAGAACGACTTAGAAGAAACACTGCATTTTTATTCAAGTGAGCTGGATGACACAGCAAAACTGTGAAAGCCGAAATACAGCTATGGAGAAGACGCCTAGTAGCCTTATAGAAAATGCGGAGTTACGCAATGCAACTGACATATTGAAACAATGCAATATATCCTAATGTACATAAACTGTTGAAGACTTTATGTGTTTTGCCAGTATCGACAAGCTCTGTGGAACGGTCTTTCTCAACCCTCCGGAGAATAAAATCGTACTTGCGTAGCACTACCTCTGAAGACAAATTAAATAGTTTAGCAATGTTATATGTACACAGAGATATATATCACTTAGTGCAGACGAAGTTATCGCTGACTTATCAGAAGAAAGCAGGCGACTCAGATTCAAATTGTAACAATAGGAACCAGGTATGATTAAAAAATTAATTATCCTTAATTTTACAGTTCTTAAGATCCATTTTTAAATTACTGCGTATTAATGTTATATTAGAAGTCATACTTTGGCTTAACAGCTCTATCCAGGATTTCAAATTCAGGCAGTATCAAAATATTCTAATCAAACGAATTGTTTCTTTTCATATTATAATTTGTGTATATGTACACTAAAGAGCAATCGAATTAGAGACAGCTGGCGTTATGCAAATGTGGTGCTGTGGGCGGCCCTGTAAACGGAAACGACATGACGTATGCAGCGATCCGACAATATAAGGAGTGATGCGACGGGAATCAGTAAGAGTCGGACACAGTATGGGTAAGACTAAGTGCATTTCGTCGTGGGCAAATTGTAAACGGAAACGACATGACGTATGCAGCGATCCTACAATATAAGGAGTGATGCGACGGGAATCAGTAAGAGTCGGACGCAGTATGGGTAAGACTAAGTGCATTTCGTCGTGGGCAAATTGTAAACGGAAACGACATGACGTATGCAGCGATCCGACAATATAAGGAGTGATGCGACGGGAATCAGTAAGAGTCGGACGCAGTATGGGTAAGACTAAGTGCATTTCATCGTGGGCAAATTGTAAACGGAAACGACATGACGTATGCAGCGATCCGACAATATAAGGAGTGATGCGACGGGAATCAGTAAGAGTCGGACGCAGTATGGGTAAGACTAAGTGCATTTCATCGTGGGCAAATTGTAAACGGAAACGACATGACGTATGCAGCGATCCGACAATATAAGGAGTGATGCGACGGGAATCAGTAAGAGTCGGACGCAGTATGGGTAAGACTAAGTGCATTTCATCGTGGGCAAATTGTAAACGGAAACGACATGACGTATGCAGCGATCAGACAATATAAGGAGTGATGCGACGGGAATCAGTAAGAGTCGGACGCAGTATGGGTAAGACTAAGTGCATTTCATCGTGGGCAAATTGTAAACGGAAACGACATGACGTATGCAGCGATCCGACAATATAAGGAGTGATGCGACGGGAATCAGTAAGAGTCGGACGCAGTATGGGTAAGACTAAGTGCATTTCATCGTGGGCAAATTGTAAACGGAAACGACATGACGTATGCAGCGATCCGACAATATAAGGAGTGATGCAACGGGAATCAGTAAGAGTCGGACGCAGTATGGGTAAGACTAAGTGCATTTCATCGTGGGCAAACGACATGACGTTTGCAGCGATCCGACAATATAAGGAGTGATGCGACGGGAATCAGTAAGAGTCGGACGCAGTATATGTAAGACTAAGTGCATTTCATCGTGGGCACATTGTAAACGGAAACGACATGACGTATGCACCGATCCGACAATATAAGGAGTGATGCGACGGGAATCAGTAAGAGTCGGACGCAGTATGGGTAAGACTAAGTGCATTTCATCGTGGGCAAATTGTAAACGGAAACGACATGACGTATGCAGCGATCCGACAATATAAGGAGTGATGCGACGGGAATCAGTAAGAGTCGGACGCAGTATGGGTAAGACTTAGTGCATTTGATCGTGGGCAAATTGTCGGGGCCCGACGAATGGGTCACTCCGTCTCGGAAGTCGTGCAGGCACTAGGATTTTCACGAGCCACTGTGTCACGGGTGCACCGTGAGTACATCGAATCCGGTAAAACCATCCCTGCAAGGGCCAACTGCCGTGGACAACAGCGTGTGGATGAGCGGGGTCATCAGCAGCTAGCTGGCATTGTAACAGCGGATAGACAGGCCACAGTGCAAGAAATCAATCGGCAATTTAACGCTGGTGTACCAAAACGTGAAAGCAGCCACACCATCCAGAACCATCTCCTCGCTATGGGGTACAGAAACCATCGTCCCACGAAGGTACCGCTGCTGACCGCACATCACAAGGTGCAAATATTAGCATGGGCGCAGGAACATCGCCATTGGACCCGATAAAAAAGGTGGAAAAATGTTGCCTGGATTAATGAGTCGAGATTCACGTTGGTACATGCGATTCACGTTGGTACATGCGATTCACGTTGGTACATACGGTCGTAGTGAGCGATGGGTTTGCCTCCTCGGGGCGTTCCGTGGTAACAATGGCACACACAACAGCAAATAGGGTCTCTGTGAATCTTGGAGAGGTGCAAGCTAGTTCTGTGTGACATTGGCGAAAAGACCCCAACTCACTGGGTTTTGTTCCAGAATCCTTAGGTTGAATGACCAACTGGAACCCTCAGCTGTGGGCTAATCCCCCACCCTGATGTACTTACCTGATTAAAAAGACAAAAAGAAATATTAAGAATGACTCAAGTGTGGGATATGGTGGACCTACCACACTTGAGAAGGACGGTCCACCACGGAATCGACCTGGACTTTCTAAACGGCGTATGAGAAAACGATCTCGGCTGAGTGAATGTAAGATTGGTGTATGGAATACTAGAGGTATAAATGGCAAGATGAGTGAGGTGATTGAGGAGATGAATAAGTATAGACTGGATGTGCTGCGTGTAAGTGAAACCAAAAAGAAGGAAATTGGGGTAGAAGAAGTGAATGGCACGGTGAGTGTGTGGTCTGGAGTATTGGATAATATGAGAGGACAGGCTGGTGTAGGTGTGATTTTAAGTGAAAAGATGAAGAACAACTTGATTCACTATAGCTGCGTAAGTGAGAGAATTCTCTGGATTCGTTTGAAAGTGAAACTTCAGAGAATTGTAATTGTTGTAGTGTATGCTCCTTGTGACTCGGAACCTTCTGATAAGAAGGAAGATTTCTGGAATGAGCTAAAAGCTGTTTTGAGCCAGTTTGGTGCTAAAGAAAAAGTTATAATAGTAGGGGATTTCAATGCTAGAGCAGGTGTGCAGAATGCAATCTCTGAAATGTTCTGGGTAAGTTTAATGATCCTTGTGTGAATGATAATGGTGAAAGATTAATCGAACTCTGCATTGAGAATGATTTGTGTGTATCTAATACATTTTTCAACCACAAGTATATACACACATATACTTGGGAAAATCGTACTCTTGGTCAAAAGAGTGTGATAGATTTTGTTGTTTACGATCAGCGTTTGAAACACTTAGTTGTTGACACCCGTGTGATGAGAGGTGCAGATGTTGGTTCTGATCATTCCTTGGTAGTGTCACGAGTGAAACTTAATGTTGGTTGGAGGAAAAGGAATAGGAAGAGACCCAGGATAGAAAGAATAAAGGTTGATAGGCTCCTTGAAGATCATCAGCGGTATTCTGACTTACTCAGAGAACGACTGAAGGATCTGAAATCTTGTGAGAGTGATGTACAAAAGAAGTGGGAATGTTTTAAGAACTGTGTTGTCACTGCTGCTAAAAAGGTCTGTGGCACCACAATACTGGGTAACAATAGAGGTGATGCTTGGTGGAATAGTGAGATTGATGAGGCAGTAAAGAAAAAGAAGGAAGCCTATTTGGGGATGTTGCAAAGGTAGAGTATCTGTGGATGAATATCGCTGTAAGAAGTGTGAAGCTGCTAAGCTGGTTCGCCACAGTAAGGCAAAAGATAGGAAAGAGAAAGTGCAAAGGCATGAACTGGCTTTTTGGAAAAATAGAAAGTCCTTCTGGAAGTACATGAGACTCAGGAAAAACAGGGGAAACAAAGTTGTAAGTTGTGTGAATGAGATTGGGGAAATGATATGGGAGCCCAATGAGTTAAGTGACAGATGGGGCAAATACTTCTGTGAGTTATTAGATCAGGAGAGCAAAAATGATTCTGAGACAGATGCAGATGATGTCACAATGAGGGATGAAAGCACAGGAGGGATCTCAAGAGAAGAAGTGTGTAAAGCTCTAAAATCTCTTCAGAATGGTAAGGCTCCAGGAGTTGATGGCATAACTGCAGAGATGTTGAAGTATGGTGGTGACTCTATAATTGACGGGTTAACTGAAATTTGCCAGTTGTGCTGGGAGTTAGGAATGGTCCCTCGGGATTGGAAGGATGCTATCATTGTTCCCTTGTATAAGGGAAAAGGTGATCAGACTGAACGCAAGAACTATCGTGGTATTAGCCCACTGAGTGTGCCAGGGAAAGTGTTTGGTAAGGTTGTTATTGAAAAAGTACGAGGTCTTACATCAGAGAAAGTGTGGGATGGTCAGAGTGGTTTTATGCCTGGTAAAGGCTGCACTAACCAGATTTTTGCATTACGCATGATGATTGAAAAGTATCTGGCTGTTGGGAAGAAAGTTTTTACTGCCTTCATAGATTTAGAGAAAGCTTACGACCGAGTCAATAGGACACTTTTGTGGAAGGTATTGAATGAATATGGTGTTACTGGGAATCTACTTAATAGTGTAAAAGCCATGTATGCTGGTAGTAGAGCTTCTGTACGAGTGAATGGTGTTTTATCAAAATGATTTTCCATTGGTGCAGGAGTTAGACAAGGTTGTGTAATGTCACCATGGCTGTTTAATATATTTATGGACGCATGCATGCGTGAGGCCAAATTAGATAATAGTGGTTTATGTCTTGGTGATATCCGTGTGTGCAGATTGCTGTATGCTGATGACACTGTCCTGTTGGCAGAGAGCAAAAGTGAGTTGCAGAGTATGTTGACTCGAATGCACGAAGTTTGCATGAAATTCAAACTGAGTATAAATAAGGGAAAACCCAAAGTTATGGTTTTTGAGAGAGGAATGGGTAGCACTGAATGTAATGTAAATTTAAATGGCACTGTGATTGACCAGGTGAGTGAGTTTGTGTATTTAGGAAGCATGTTTGACAGAGAGAACAAGTTGGATGATGAAATCAGTACGCGAGTGAATTCTTCTTTGAAAGTCATAGCTGCTCTGGGAGGTTTTCACAGAAATGATTGGTTCTCTAGAGAGTCCCGCATGGCTGTGTATGAAACAATAATTGTTCCTACTCTGATGTATGGCAGTTAAACCTAGGTACTGCAGAAAAAACATAGGAGTCGTTTGTATGCTGGAGAAATGCGTTACTTACGTGAGGTTTGTGGCAAGACACGATCTGATTGTGTGAGGAATGAAGATGTGTTGCAGTTGTGTGATGTAAAGCAAAATGTTGTTAGCAAGGTGGAGACCAATATGCTTCGGTTGTTTGGCCATGTTGAAAGAATGAGTGATGAAATGCTTACTAAGAAAATATTTTCAGCCCAAGTGACAGGAAGGAAAGGCAGAGGAAGGCCAAGGAAGACATGGGTGGATCAGATTCAGGAGTGTCTGCATGAGAAAAAGATTATGAGATGAAGTATAAAAGATCTTGTGTACGGCGTGTAATGGATATCAGTGAAGCACGAGTTGTATGTCAAGATCGCTGTACATGGCGAAGTTTGATACGGCAACAATAGGTAAAAATATCTGGAAGTTTGTATTTCTTTTTGAAGCTAACCTCTGAATCTCAGAGAACAGCTTAGTGATATGTATGTATGTACATGCGAATGGCAGGATACGAGTACGGCGCAAACCACATGAAGCAATGGATCCTTCTTGCCAGCAGGGTACTCTTGAAGCTGGTGGGGGTGGCATTCTCGTCTGGGGACTGTTTACGTGGACTGAAATGGGAACCCTGGTACGTGTGATATTGTCCCTCACAGATCAACGTTACCGGGATATCCTGGACGACCATTTGCTCCCGTTTGTGCGTCTTCAACGTCGCACCGGGGACCTCATCCTGCAACAAGACAATGCACCGTGCCATCGCTCCCGAATTGTATCCGAATGGTTGGATGAACACTCCACTGACGTAACCTCGCTTCCTTGGCCAGCTAGGTCACCTGACCTCAATCCCATCCAGCACATCTGGGATGCCATCGAGAGAGATGTTCGAGGCTCTGACCCCTTCATTAAATCTTCGTGAACTGTGGGAGCTTGTTCAGGGTCGTGGATCCGTATGGCTTTCCAACGCTTCTGGTGTCTTGTCGAGTCCATGCCGAGACGAATCGCCGCCGTCATCAGGTCGAAAGGTGGTGCTACACGTTGCTAGACAGGTATCTCTAATTCAATTGCTCTTCAGTGTAAGAATACATATATATATATATATATATATATATATATATATATATATATATATACAACTCAAAGAAGCATGGAGAGGTGCATATATATATATATATATATATATACAACTCAAAGAAGCATGGAGAGGTGCATACTTGGTGTAACCAGGAGAGATAAGAAGAGGAACTCGTGGATCCGAAAAATGACAAGAGTGGAAGACATCATGATCAGAGTTAAATCCCTGAAATGGCAATGGGCTGGACATACTGCCAGAAGGACAGATCATCGATGGACAGCCGAAATTTTAGATTGGATTCCAAGGGACAGGAAAAGACCCAGAAGAAGACCACATGGGAGATGGGTGGATGAAATTCGAAAGTATGCAGGGGTCACATGGAGGAGACTGGCACAAGACAGACCGTTGTGGAGGAAACTTGGGGAGACCTTCGTCCAGCAGTGGATTGATAATGGTTGACGATGATGATGATGATGATGATGATGATATATATAGGAGACTGGCACAAGACAGACCGTTGTGGAGGAAACTTGGGGAGACCTTCGTCCAGCAGTGGATTGATAATGGTTGACAATGATGATGTGATGATGATATATAAATTCGGTCACGGCAACAGAAACCAGCGTGGAAATACTCTCGTTGAGTTTGCAGAGGCAGAAGGATTTTTCATCTTGAACTCCTTTTTCAAGAAAAAGCCACACAGGAAATGGACATGGAGAGCTCCAATTGGGACGACAAGTGAAATTGATTTTATTATGTGTAACAAAAAATTCGTCATCGAAGACTGCAGTGTGCTAAACAAGTTCAACACAGGTAGTGACCATAGATTGGTGAGATGTAAGATGCACCTCAACACTAAACTGGAACGTGGCAAGCTCATAAGACAAACAAAATGTATTGACATAACCAACCTTAAAAAACACCATAATACTTTCAAGTTGGAACTGAAGAACAGATTCTCTGCTTTAGAAGGCCTAACATCGGAAGAAGTGGATATTTCGGAAGTTAACAGAAAAGTAACCAAAGCTCTAATGGAAACAGCAACAAAATTAGCTGGGTCTAAGAACAAGTTGCATGTGAACAAATTATCAGGAAAAACCAAAATGTTGATGCAAAAAAGAAGAGAGATGAGGACAACTAAAGAAGATGTGACTTCCAAAGTGGAATATATAGAGCTATGCAAGACAACACGAAAAAGTATCACTGAAGACGTAAGGAAATTCAACTGTGAGCTAGTGAGGAAAGCAATTGAAAACAACCAAAGCCTTAAGATAGCAAAGGGACATCTCAGTAAGGGAAGAAAACAGATTATGGCTCTGAGAAAAGAAGATGGTTCTATAACAAGAAATAGAGGCGAAATTTTGACAAGAGTGAAAGATTTCTACTCCAAATTATATGAAAGGGATGATACATGTACTCCAGACATCATGAAAGGTACCAGAGTTCTTCCAGTCCTCCCAGCAGAAGTTGCTCATGCAATCAAGAACATGAAGCGGGGAAAGCTCCAGGAGAAGATGGAATTACTATAGACATCATACAAGAAGCAAGTGGAGAAATTGAAACAGTACTCGCCCAAATTTTCACTCGATGCCTTAATGAAGGGAAGATTCCTGAGGATTGGAACAACGCTACAATGATCCTGCTACATAAAAAAGGTGACATTGAGGATCTCAGGAACTACAGACCTATCAGCCTCCTATCAGTGGTTTATAAAATCTTCACTAAAGTTCTTTCACACCGCTTGAAGGTAACACTGGACATGGCTCAACCGAGAGAACAAGCTGGATTCAGGAGTGGCTACAGCACAATAGATCATATCCGCGTACTGAGAGAACTAATTGAAAGAACGAGGGAATATGAACTTCCATTGTGCATGGCTTTTATCGATTATGAAAAAGCCTTTGATTCAGTGAAACCATCAGCAGTTACCACGGCTCTGAAATCCTGCGGTATTGAAGATGCATACATTAATATTATTAATAACATCTATGAAAATGCAAGTGCAAAGATTCGGCTGTTTGAAAATACAACACACATAAAAATTGGAAAGGGAGTGAGACAAGGTGACACCATATCTCCGAAGCTCTTTAATGCCATATTGGAAAATGTCTTTCAATCACTGAACTGGGAAAACAAAGGAATAAAGATTAATAGAGATTATCTAACCCACCTTCGTTTTGCTGATGACATAGTCATTTTTGCAACTACCCCATCAGAGCTGCAGAGTATGATCCAGGAACTTGCTGACAAGAGTAAAGAAGTGGGATTAAAAATGAACTTTCAGAAGACAAAAGTGATGTTCAATGCTTTTACAAGAAATGAAGATTTATCGATTGATGGAGAAAAACTGGAGATAACAGATACATATGTTTATCTTGGACAGCAGATATCAAGTGAGGGTCACATTGATGAAGAAATTAATCGGCGTACAAAACTTGCCTGGAGAGCTTTTGGAAGAAACAGCATAATTTTCAAGAGCAATATGCCATTATGTCTTAAAAGAAAAGTGTTTGATCAATGCGTCCTCCCAGTGCTTACGTATGGTGCAGAGACGTGGACCTTAACTAAAAGAGACATACAAAGGCTGCAGACAACTCAAAGTAGCATGGAGAGGTGCATGCTTGGTATAACCAGGAGAGATAAGAAGAGGAACTCGTGGATCCGAAAAA
Organism: Macrothele yani; assembly: GCA_039090855.1. Lineage (NCBI taxonomy): Eukaryota > Metazoa > Arthropoda > Arachnida > Araneae > Macrothelidae > Macrothele > Macrothele yani. The sequence goes on along the minus strand of CM077018.1, from coordinate 56,631,904 downwards.
TGACGAGAGTGGAAGACATCATGATCAGAGTTAAATCCCTGAAATGGCAATGGGCTGGACATACTGCCAGAAGGACAGACCATAGATGGACAGCCGAAATTTTAGATTGGATTCCAAGGGACAGGAAAAGACCCAGAAAAAGACCACATGGGAGATGGGTGGATGAAATTCGTAAATATGCGGGAGTGACATGGAGGAGACTGGCACAAGACAGACCGTTGTGGAGGAAACTTGGGGAGACCTTCGTCCAGCAGTGGATTGATAATGGTTAACAATGATGATGATGATGATATATATATATATATATATAGAACAAGCTGGATTCAGGAGTGGCTACAGCACAATAGATCATATCCATGTGCTGAGAGAACTAATTGAAAGAGCGAGGGAATATGAACTTCCATTGTGCATGGCTTTTATCGATTATGAAAAAGGCTTTGATTCGGTGAAACCATCAGCAGTTACAATGGCTCTGAAAACCTGCGGTATTGAAGATGCATACATTAATATCATTAATAACATCTATGAAAATGCAAGTGCAAAGATTAGGCTGTTTGAAAATACAACACAAATAAAAATTGGAAAGGGAGTGAGACAAGGTGACACCATATCTCCGAAGCTCTTTAATGCCACATTGGAGGGTGTTTTTCAGTCACTGAGCTGGGAAAACAAGGGGATAAAGATTAATGGAGATTATCTAACCCACCTTCGTTTTGCTGATGACGTAGTCATTTTTGCAACTAACCCATCAGAGCTGCAGAGTATGATCCAGGAACTTGCTGACAAGAGTAAAGAAGTGGGATTAAAAATGAACTTTCAGAAGACAAAAGTGATGTTCAATGCTTTTACAAGAAATGAAGATTTATCGATTGATGGAGAAAAGCTGGAGATAACAGACACGTACGTTTATCTTGGACAGCAGATATCAAGTGAGGGTCACATTGATGAAGAAATTAATCGGCGTACAAAACTTGCCTGGAGAGCTTTTGGAAGAAACAGCATAATTTTCAAGAGCAATATGCCATTATGTCTTAAAAGAAAAGTGTTTGATCAATGCGTCCTCCCAGTGCTTACGTATGGTGCAGAGACGTGGACCTTAACTAAAAGAGACATACAAAGGCTGCAGACAACTCAAAGTAGCATGGAGAGGTGCATACTTGGTGTAACCAGGAGAGATAAGAAGAGAAACTCGTGGATCCGAAAAATGACAAGAGTGGAAGACATCATGATCAGAGTTAAATCCCTGAAATGGCAATGGGCTGGACATACTGCCAGAAGGACAGATCATCGATGGACAGCCGAAATTTTAGATTGGATTCCAAGGGACAGGAAAAGACCCAGAAGAAGACCACATGGGAGATGGGTGGATGAAATTCGAAAGTATGCAGGGGTGACATGGAGGAGACTGGCACAAGACAGACCGTTGTGGAGGAAACTTGGAGAGACCTTCGTCCAGCAGTGGATTGATAATGGTTGACAATGATGATGATGATATATATATATACTTAAGAGCAGAGCCGAAAACATATATATATTTACAGTTAGTTACATTATATGTATTTTACAGTTCTTAAGATCATTTTTTAAATTACATATATATATACCCAAGAGCAGAGTTAAAGACAAAATTTACACCAAAATTTAAAACAAAATTTGTTAAACATACAATCTGAAGATCATGACGCGTTCACTTAATATTGGAAATTGTGCGCGTTTTGTGCACTTTGTTTGAGCAATTTGCCGTTTACTAGACCTAGTGGTCAACGTTGCTTTTTCGCAGTTGGATGGTGCAAAAAAACTTTCGTTTTTGTGGAAGCTGTATGCACAAAAGTTCCTCTTTACATTCATGTCTCTGTTGTAATTTTTATTTTTTATTGTATTTTCGGAAATGCTTTTTACCCCAAGGAATAACATTTTTCAGTGCTTTTAGTACTTTGTTTCACGTTTGGAACCTCTTTTGGGAGGTTCCAAACGTGAAACAAAGTACTAAAAGCACTGCTCAACCACGTGCTTTAGCTGAATATGCTGTTGGTTTGTTCTAGCCTTCTCACAACTTGTGAATTTTTTTTTTAAAACGTTTTTCTGTTTTTTGTGACAGATGACGAGTATGGGTTGGGCCAGGAAAGTTATAGATGTATGCTAAAACTTTAGCTAAATTATTCTTCCCGCACCATTGAGGGCGGTTATGTTAATTAAAAATTATTGTGGGATATAAACTTGCATCTATGGCTTTACAGAAACTCATTTCCAACTAGGTCTTTGTGGATGTGAGAAAATGCAGAGTTTTGCTGGTCCTTGATAAAGCCAAGGCTCCGCATTCTCGACACTTTCTACATTCTGGTTTTGCTATTATATTATTTTTTATTCATGCCTGTTGGGTTTTGAGATTTTCTTTGTAGTTTTTGTCCTTGTTAAATAATAATTTTTTGTTTCAGTCTCTACTTTGTAGTTTATATATATATTTTTTTTTACGGAAACTGAATAAATATATATATATGTAAGAATATATAGCCGGTTCTGCTTTTGAAGTAGATGTTGGACCCCCCTCCCCAAGACAAAATCCTGCCTACGCCCCTGGTGCACCATCTAATTGGAGAATAAAGTTGTTACTGTCGTCCTGCAAACTGTGGCATCAACCAAAGACTTAACGTATCCAGAAAAGAGCCTCCCGTGACAGTTTTCTCGTGAAAAAAAAAGGGACAGTACGCTTTCTTTTTGGACACAGCACAGAACACATTTACCTTAGGGGAATCTCGCACGTGTTGCATTGTAAATCTGGGATTCTACGTTCCCCAAAAGTGAACATTGTGCTTGCTTACCTGACCACTCACGTGAAATATAGCTTCATCGGTGAAAGCTAAGTGCTCAGCAAAATCGTCATTTTCAAAACGGTGCCGCATTTCGGCACAAAATTCAAAGCGCTTTGTCTTGTCAAGGTCAGATCTGCACTTCACGATTCACCCTCCACGTTGATTTTCCCGGGTTTCGTTGAATGGCGGTGCAAACACTATCGATGACTTCTTCGCGGTCGGCCAGGACTTTGAAGTTTGCACAAACAGCCCGTAGTTTCAAATTTTTTATGCCAATCGTAGATGGAATTCCTGGCTGGAGGTTCTTTTCCGAATCGTGATCGAAAATGCCGTTGCACAACAGTTACAGATTCTGTTTTGCTCAATTCAAGGACCCCAAACGCCTTCTCCCCTGCCATTTTGACCGACTAGTCACGTGACACGCGCGCTATCGCTTACGTCACTTCCCTCAGTAACACCCTGTATTTAGGAAGAAAAGTAACTAACTTTTCTTCCTAAATACAGGGTGTCCGAGAATTATTGGACACATTACAAAATTATGTACAAAAAAACTAGGAGTATTGTCTGTTTTCCTATGTCACAAAATGATCATATGTAGAGGATTTTAGGAAGGGAGTGTCTGACCTCAGGTCTTAAACTACCATTAGAAATAGGAAACTAGGAGATTTGGGCTAGAGTGCCCTATAGGAAAATGACACGGAAGCGAAGTAGAAAGGGGGAGGAAGACGCCCTTATTTATTACCGGGGAGCCAGTACCCGGGGTCCGACGACTTAACGTGCCCATCCGACGCACGGCGGATATTTAGTGGATCGAGCGTTCGTACCTGCCTGGGATCGAACCTGAGGTCCTTTCCGTGGCAGTCACGAGCGTTGCCCACTAGGCCACCCGCGGCCCCCTTTCTATATCACATATTACTAACACGGTTTCTATATTTTTGTTTTGCAGAATTGTTGTTCCCAGAATCCTATAGATGGCGCTAGGTGTGACCTGATGAGGAATGTATGAGAAATGCGCAATCAGTAGTCATGTCATCCGTACAGCAGAAGGCGATGTGTGTTGTGTGTGTTATGGCTTGCGGAATTAAAGTCTGTCATAACAGTTAAAAGACGGTACTGTTTAGAGTATGGTCCGTCAACGAATTAAATTAAGTGGTGGATGAAACAGTTTAAAGAAACTGGCAATGTGGAACATCGTGGAGGAGCCGGTAGGCCTAGCGTTAGCGCTGAGACGGTTGACCAAGTTAACAAAAGTTTCTGGCGAAGCCCCAGGAAATCCGTTCGTAAAGCAAGCTGAGTACCGTACATTCCGAAATCGACAGTTCACGATATCTTGCACAAGAAATTAAAGTTTCATGCTCATAAAATTCAAATAGTGCAAAAGATGCATGTAAATGATCACACTCTGCAATACGATTTCGCTGTGAATATGCTGAATCGAGTGGAAAACGACGAAAACTTTCTCAGTACTGTAATTTTTAGTGATGAATCCACATTTCATGCATCAGGCATTGTGAATCGTCACAACTGTAGGATATGGGGCAGTGAACCGCCTCATGCTGCTATTGAACTGGAACGTGATTATCCAAAAGTTAATGTGTGGTGCGCCCTATCAAAAAGAGAAGTGATTGGCCCTTTCTTCTGCGAAAAAACTATAAATGGTAACATTTACTTGGATATGCTAGAAAATTTCGCTATACCCCAGATAAAAAAATATGACGTCGTTTTCCAAAAAGACAACGCGCCTCCGCATTGGTCAACGTGTGTACGTAAGTGCCTTAATGATGCATTTCCCCAACAGATGGATTGGGCGTGGTGGTCCCATTCCGTGGCCTCCTCACTCTCCAGATCTAACTCCATTGGATTATTTCATGTGGGGTTATGTGAAGGATCGTGTCTATCAGACGCCTTGTACTGATTTGCAGGAACTGAAGCAGCATATCACAGCTGCTATTAATTCCATAACTCTTCAGATGCTTGCCAACACATGGCATGAAATCGAGTATCGTTTGGACGTACTACGAGCAACCAAGGGATCTCACATCGAAATTTATTAACTTGTGTAGTTACATTGTAAGTTTGTACAGTCAGTTTCTTTCTAGCTGTTTAATGTTTTGTTTTATAAAATTTTGTAATGTGTGTCCAATAATTCTCGGACACCCTGTATATTGTACAAGATCAACAAATTCCAAACTGAAAAAATGAAAGGTGTTATTCTTTTTCTCGTTTTTAGTCAACTTTGGACGAAACATTTTGCTCATCACAACAGCAAGAACCAAATCAAAATTCAAATTCAAGAGACATTTGCTTATAACAGTGTAAAAATAAAAACCCTATTCCAATATCACTTCAATCTTTTAACTAAAAAAACATCTTGGAAGCGGCAACTATTCAATATAAGTGGTACATTCACCAAGTTAAAGAATTTCCTCAAAACCCACATTAATTACAGTGGAAAAAATTACAATACAACATGGACTGATAAACATCTTGTAAACATATATTAAGTTGGTGCATAAGAAATATCCATAATGAGAGTGACACCTACAAACTATTTTAAAATAGGAAGCAGTTACTCTAGTCAAAGTAATTCCACTCTACATTGATACAGTTCTGTCAATGGGTTCTGAGGCTGTGGGTCCCACACCAATAAAACTTTGGAAGTCTGTGAAACAAAGAAGGTGGCAATGGCTTGACACATAGCTTAGTCATTTGGAAAGGTCTTCTCTGCCATAAAATGGTACAGATTCTGGAAGAGGTGATAATCCGTGGGAGCAAGGTGGCTGGGACTATACTGAATGTAGCAGTCTTTTGTAAAATAACTACTGAATTTGTCGGATGGTTCTTTGTGAGACAGGTAGGACTCAAAATTTCATATACGGGATACCACAGCAACACACTTTTACACAAATGAAGCCTTTCTTTTGTTATGCCATCTTTTTTAATATTTTTTCAATGTCTTCCATCAATACTTTCATACTTCAGTTAATTTCCTTTACAACTGACGAGCTTGCAGCAAGGGGGCATCTTCAGCAGTACTGCATTCGTTGTAGAGCTAAGTCGGCTTGATGTACCAACATAGCTCAACATCGAATGCAGTACCGCTAAAGATGACCGTAAAGACTACGGATCGAAACTAGTCTGGTTGTTATTTGTGTTCTTTGCTAATAATTATCTGCTCTTGGTCCAAAATCTATGTTAACTAATGGCCTTATATTACGACAACTGTTGCCTGTTTGCAGATCAATTTTATAAGTTGATGACTGCGAGTAACGATAATGATTTTAATTATTCTGTATATAGTCTTTTAAATTCAAGGCTCTTTTAAACTCCAATTTTAATTTTTATTTGAAACTCGACTCAGGTTCCAAACATCCATTTAAGCTGACGAAATTTTAATTCTATGAACAACAGCAGCTCTAACAACCGAAAGGATATCACTGAATGAAGAAACCAACAATAATTCTTCGCTATTATGCCATAGTGGGTAAGTGCTTTCATGAACATGATTTTAAGGACTTTTACTTCCCATCAGAAATTACGTGGCAAAAGAGCACTCCACTCAAAAACTTTCATAACGTGTGAAACAGTTAGAATAATAGTCATACAACTATTAAGGTTCATTTTACTCCCAATTTATACAGAATGACACACAGAAAAGTAAATTCTTACTTTAAAATCCTCTGATCCAAGCAGTTTTGGGAATCACTTATTTTGCTGTGGTATGTCTGAACAATGCAGCTTTTTTTATTTTGTTTTTTTATTGGAGGTTTAACGACCATCGTGAGCAACTCAATGAGCTATAAGCAGTCGCCCATCTCTAATTTAGGGCCACTGACTGCAGGAAAGGGAGAGAGTCAGTGCCGTAAGACAAACACACAATCCATGCCTCACCGGGATTTGAACCCAGACCCTTCTTGGACGAATGGTCAGAAGCCAGCACTCAGACCACTGCGCCACCTGGGCGGCAACAATGCAGTTTGTATAATCACATCTGTTATGCAAATTTGAAGGTTTTGCATTTCTACATTATGCCTGTCTATAGTGAAATAAGCTCTTTTAATTTATTTACACACTTCTTTGAAACATGGGAGTATTTTTCAGTCAGAGTACTAAAGTGACAAGTAATGTGAATACAGAGTGATTGGAAACCTACTACCCGCACCCAGTGGCGTATAAGAATTCCGTACCTTGATAGGATACGGAAATTCTGCCCAATGCCAGCTGACTTTTGAAAACCTTAGGGGGTGTAGCTTTGAGAGAATTATGTGACCACAAGAAACTTTGGACATTTCCTGAAAGGCTTTGTTGTGGTAAAATTTGTTTGGTGGTATTAAATATCCAAATTTTTGAAGTTGGATTTTGTGCATTGTTCTTGTTTACTCGGAATAAGTTATCCTTGAAAACATCTTACCCTATACTTGTCACGAGCTATATAAAAAGATTTGAAAATATAGTTTTATAAATTTTTCAAACCAGTGAGATGGTAAATCATCTCAGTAGTGAAGGCCATATACATAGTCATACATACATACATATTACTAAGCTGTTCTCTGAGATTCAGAGGTTAGCTCCACAAAGAAATATAAACTACCAGATAATTTTTCCTTACTGTCGCTGTATCAAACTTTTCCATTTACAGCGATCTTGACATACAACTTGGGCTTTACTGACATCCATCACACAACGTAAACAAGACCTTCTATACTTCATACTCATAATCTTTTTCTCATGCAGACACTCCTGAATCTGATCCTCCCACGACTTTCTTGGCCTTCCTCTGCCTTTCCTTCCTGCCACTTGGGCTAAAAATATTTTCTTAGTAATCATCTCACTCATCACTCATTCTTTCAACATGGCCAAACCACCGAAGCATATTAGTCTCCACCTTGCTAACAACATTTTGCTTCACATTACACAACTGCCATGCATCTTCATTCCTCACACAATCAGAACGTGTCTTGCCGGAAAACTTCCGTAAGCAACGCATTTCTCCAGCACACAAACTACTCCTATGTTTCTTCTGCAGTACCCAGGTTTAACTGCCATACATCAGAGTAGGAACAATTATACAGGGCGGCCGTTAAGGGTGTGCTGCGTGTTCGACAGCACAGAGCCTCGCGCTGGTGGATAAATAAGATAAAATAAAACAAAAGAGAAAAAGAAAAATATAACATTAAGCACACAGACAAAAAAAAAAAAAAAAAATCTGACAGTTCAAAACATGAATTGCCATCCCAATTAGTCTGACAGTTCAAAACATGAATTGCCATCCCAGTTAGTCTGACAGTTCAAAACATGAATTGCCATCCCAGTTAGTCTGACAGTTCAAAACATGAATTGCCATCCCAGTTAGTCTGACAGTTCAAAACATGAACTGCCATCCCAGTTAGTCTGACAGTTCAAAACATGAACTGCCATATCAGTTAGTCTGACAGTTCAAAACATGAATTGCCATCCCAGTTAGTCTGACAGTTCAAAACATGAATTGCCATCCCAGTTAGTCTGACAGTTCAAAACATGAATTGCCATTCCAATTAGTCTGACAGTTCAAAACATGAATTGCCATCTCAGTTAGTCTGACAGTTCAAAACATGAATTGCCATCCCAGTTAGTCTGACAGTTCAAAACATGAATTGCCATCCCAGTTAGTCTGACAGTTCAAAACATGAATTGCCATCCCAGTTAGTCTGACAGTTCAAAACATGAATTGCCATCCCAGTTAGTCTGACAGTTCAAAACATGAATTGCCATCCCAGTTAGTCTGACAGTTCAAAACATGAATTGCCATCCCAGTTAGTCTGACAGTTCAAAACATGAATTGCCATCCCAGTTAGTCTGACAGTTCAAAACATGAATTGCCATCCCAGTTAGTCTGACAGTTCAAAACATGAATTGCCATCCCAGTTAGTCTGACAGTTCAAAACATGAATTACCATCCCAGTTAGTCTGACAGTTCAAAACATGAATTGCCATCCCAGTTAGTCTGACAGTTCAAAACATGAATTGCCATCCCAGTTAGTCCGCATACAAACATCACAGTGTTGTCATACATACGCTCAGGACTTCTTATATTACTGTTAAGAAGTCCTGTGACACTAGATGGGAAAGCCATGTAGAAAGTGTTAAACCCATTAGATACCAAGCAAAAGAAGTAAGGGACACACTTCTTGAAGTTGCGGACATAGTAAATGATCCTAAAATTAAATGTGAAGCTCGCTCATTGGCACTACATGAACTTCAGAGTTATGAATTCTTATTGGGTATTGTTATATGGTATGACATAATCTTTTCTGTAAACAGTGTGAGCAAACCACTTCAATCAGAGAGCATGCAGCTTGACATGGCAGAAAATATGTTTCAGGGGGTTATCAAAATTTTGAACCAATTTCGAAATGAAGGCTGCAATTCTGGCCGCTCGTGAAATTTGTGAACAGTTAGATGTTGAACCAAAATTTTCTGAGCATAGAGTGGCTTAAAAAAGAAGAATATTTGATAATGAAGTAGACGACCCCTTGAGAATACAAAATCTGCAGAGGAAGTCTTCAAAATAGAGTATTTTTATCCTGTTATAGACACTGCTTTACAGTCTCTGAAATCTCGTTTTGAACAATATAAGGAGTTCAATGACAAGTTTGGATTTTTGTATTCTGTACCGAAAATGAAACAAATGAATGACGAAGATGTAATGAAACATTGCAAAAACCTGGATTTGATCCTTCATTCAGGAAATTCCAGTGATATATGTGGAGAGGAGCTATTCACAGAATTTAAAATAGTCAAAGAACTAGTTCTGGACGACGTCAATACTGCCATCCAAGTATTGCAATTTTTAAACGGAATGCAAAATCCCTTCCTCATGTAGCTATCGCATACAGAATCATGTCAACTGTGCCGATAACAGTCGCGAATACGGAAAGAAGTTTTTCTAGCTTGAAATGAATCAAATCGTACCTGAGGACAAGCATGTCTCACGAAAGGTTAACTGCGCTCGCTACATTGTCAATAGAACGCGATGTGGCATCAAAACTAAATTACGATAATATTATTGAAGATTTTGCTGGACAAAAGTCGAGAAAGGACGTCTCCTTTGCGTGACAGGTAAAACGTGAAGTTTTCCTTTTACATACCAGTATATTCATGAAATACAATGACTGTTTCTCTAACCTTTAAAGAACTTTTTTTAATGTGTTACAATTCACTAGGAAATTGATGTACCTATTTAAAACATTTTTCTTTTTGTCCCACATAGGTTTCATTTTTAAAATACACAGCTGTAGTAAAACAGATTTAAAAAATTCATACTGCATAGTGCATAGTATTACTGGCATTTACCTTATTTTTTTTATTTTGCAAAGGAGAATGATGGTTCAGCTAATAATAATAGCAGTTACAAGTTTACGAAAAATATCAGTTCCTTCTATAACAAATAAATGAGTAGAATGCTTATCATCTTATCAGAAAATAAAAATATTCCATTGCGTATGTGCGCAAAATGCCGTTAGCTAGGTTGATTTAGCAAAAATTATTTGTTAGCACGAGGGCCTCCCACAGGGCCCTGCGTAATCTTGTGGCGGCACTGCAATTATACTCTAATGCACAGCCATGCGGGACTCCCTTGAGAACCATCATTCCTGAAAAAACCTCCCAAAGCCGCTATGACTTTCAATGAAGAATTCACTCGCCTACTAATTTCCCCATCCAATTTGTTCTCTGTGTCAAACATGCTTCCTAAATAAACAAACTCATTCACTTGGTCAATCACTGTGCCATTTAGACTTATATCACATTCAATACTATCAGTTCCTCTCTCAAAAACCATAACTTTGGTTATTATATATATAGGAAAGAAAATCAAATTTTCCAAATAAGTTTAAATTTTAAAAAATGTAACATGGCCCATGTAGACCTTCGTCTGTGACCTATTTAAGAGGGACTATTTGAATTAGCTGTCTGTGTAATCAGAAGACATATAGCTGATTACCAATCTAGCTATTTTTAATGGCCATATTCCACGAAGCTGCAAATGAATAATTTAGGTGAGTGCTGTTAATTTTTTTCTAGTCAAAATATCGCTAACAAAAATGTTTTACAGAAAGTGATGATGAATGTTAACAAAATATGGTTGACATTCACCATTAGCACTCTGTAAATAAGGGTATTTGTTTTTTTTAGATTTTTTTTTAGATTGGAGGTTTAACGACCACCGTGAGCAACTCAATGGGCTATAAGCAGTCGCCCGTCCCTAATTTAGGGTCACTGGTTCCAGGGAAGGGAGAGAGCCAGTGCCGTAAGACAAACACAACATCCATGCCTCACCGGGATTCGAACCCGGACCCCTCACGGACGAATGATCAGAGGCCAGCGCCTTAGACCACTGCGCCACTGGGGCGGCGGGTATTTGTTTAAAAGAGTTTTTAAGACTTTGTTATAGATAAATATTGTAGTGGCTAGCTATATGCAGACACAAATTTAAGGTTTTGCCACTCCTAGGCCTAGACATATTTGCTGCCCCACTTTTCTATAAAATAAGGAATTTGATTGTTACATTTACACGCAACTCATTCACACATCAGATCCAGAAGCAAGACAAATTTTAAATATGGGAAGGGGGGCAAGCAAGTACTCTTCATGAATATCCTTTCAATGTGAACAGTAGTGCATTCCAGAAAATTGGAAGTTGTGGTGGCAACAGGAGCAAGTTTCTTCCCAGCAATGTAAATTTATTCAGGAAATGCTCTCCTTTCTCTGAAAACACTGTGTGAACAATATTCTACTAAACCCATTACAATGCAATGTTTGTCACATACTGATGACAAAATTGCATTTTAGTTTATGCCGCGCTCTCCATTGCGAGCATTAGCTATTCCATGTTAACATCTATTAGCTGAGCACAAACTAAAGGGGTTGGTGTTGATCTGTCTCTCCATGGGACAGCCTTGTCTACCCTACACCTAGGTCCATGAGCGAACTCAAAGGGTGGGTATCTGGCAAAGTCTGTTGGCAAATCTGTCACCAAGGTAAGTGTAAAGTGCATGTTATCAGGGTGTTAATGCCACTTTGCCAACAAATTGTCTCTTTTCCTGCCACAGAGGTTGATATCAGTACAAAATGCCTTGTTGGTGTGCATACCGCACAAGAAATTTCACAAGCAAAGCCCTAGAAAGCTTACCCATGCATGAATTTTAGGTTTGTTGCAGTAAGGTGCTTTTTTGATTGGGAGTTTAATAACCACCATGAGCAACTCAGTGGGCTATAAGCAGTCACCCATCCCTAATTTAGGGCCACTGGTTCCAGAGAAGGGAGAGAGCCAGTGCTGTAAGGCAAAACATAACATCTATGCCTCACCGGGATTCAAACCTGGGCCCATCTCAGATGAATGGTCAGAAGCTAGCACTTAGAAGGCAGGTGCTTAAAGATTACTTGTTCTCTCTCAATGGGTGGAATTTTGGCTTGGAGCAACCATTTATTTAGACACCTTAGAAAGCTTCCTATGTTTTTTTATTTGTGAACAGACCCAAAATATACTTCAAAAAGTTCCTTCAACAGGTGGTTTTATTCACAGAGGTTCCAGTGTTTCTTACTGAACAGGTTTTATAAGAAAGGCCATATCTGAGCAGCTATTTTGGCTAGAGAAACCTTTGTATTCAACTTCTAGATAAATGTGTAGGTTTAAACGGTGCAAAAAAGTGAATTACCAGAAACATTTTTTGGATAAAAACTAACTTACTGAGATTTTGTTTAATATTTTCTCAGATTCAGTCATTTTAGGGAGGTTGCTTCCTACATTCTACAAAATAGTAAGGTTCTCCTAGGTAGGATTGGCAATGTTGCAAAAACGTGATTACACTGAAGTTGTTCACAATTTCAACAAAATAAAATGGGCTGATTTATACTTCTTTGTGGAAACTGATGGAAAGTCTATTTGTTTAATATGTCAGGAATACTATTTGAAAAGACATTATGACACAAAACCAAGTTCGCCAATTTCCAGGGTCAGGTACACACAGACAAACTGAACATTCTCAAAAAATCCTTAAAATTGCAACAATCAGTTTTTAAGAAAGTATTGGAGGATGCCGAGAGTTATATCATTGCTCAAAAAGTTGCAAATGATCGAGACCATTTTTTGATGGAGAATTTGTGAAGGAGTGCCTGGTAGTAGCAGCTGATGTTTATGCCCAAACAATGCTGATGCCTTCAAAAAGGTAAGCATGTCTTGAATGACTGTCACTAGAATAACTGGCACTGAATGTTGAAGACCATTGAAAACAAACTTGCTAGCAAGGAAATTTTACTCCTTGGCATTGGATGAAAGTATCATATTTACAGCTCAAGGGTCACCAAAATTATGCGGGATGCTTGAAGAATTAACAGAGTTCTACAGCTTTTTTTTTTTTTTTCTTTGTAGCACAGCAAACTGCCTTGTGACAAAAAAAATTATATTTCTTTCCCCTTTTGTAGGAGTCTGCAAAAAGTATAGTCGCCCCCAATTCATCCTCAGACCTTTCGAAAGCATTACGGATGTTTTGTATGCGTCTGTAATTGGAGGAAATTTTTCATATGTCAAGAATTCGTTTAAATCATGATACAGTATCGAACCTATTATCCGGGCCAGCGGCAGTCCCGTTTCCAGAACCATAAAAAAAAATCCCCCTTCCCAAGTCGCAGCCGTTATTTCACCGATAAAAAGCTGTATCGTTCACGTAAATATGCGGCAGACTCTGCCCCGCTTCGGATCGTGCATTGTACAAGGATGAACTCACGCATCCTGATCTCCTGGCCTTTTTTTTACATTACATGCAAGATTTTTGCAGCACCGCAGAATAAACATGAACCAGAGAGCAAAGACCAACGAAACAAAGTGATTGACCTAATTTCCTGAAACGGAGTGGGTCTCCGTACTCTTTCTTCCTCCCTTCACAGGGAAGTCGCGAGTATTCCCAACCCAGTCACCAGCGCAAGGGAGTATAGTGATGTCATCAGCTGAAAAGGGAAACTCTTCTCTTTTCTGTTGAGGAAACCGGATTTTGATGCACACTCTGACGTGCAATAATGCCTCCATTATTCTGGAAAGTGCCTTTGGGTTTCTGCTGACTGTTCCTTTGGGGGAATTATGAGAGTGAGGAGGGTGAAGTTGGATGTCTGCCTCAAACGGTGGGAAAGGAAAATGTATCTTGAATTGTTCTAGAATGCTGTTTTGAATACTTATATGTACATACGATAGGGAGATTAAAGGGTATGGACGGTCAGCTGGGGATGACTGAAATACGAGGCTGAGCTTCGGCATGGAACACCTGGATCTCAAGGTAAATAAATATAGTAAAAATTCAAATTATACAAAAAGGTCCGGTTTTCAGGTGTGTGGATAATCGGTTCGATACTGTATTTGGTTCATATTATTTTGTTCACTACTTTGATATAATTTCAACAGGCTGAACCGTGGGGATGGGGGGGGTTAAAACAGAACTGAACTGGTGTCCATTTTTCAACCATGCACTTTTACATTTTCTTGCTAACACTGATTTGTCCATGAATCATGGGCTACACACTTCAATATTTCATTTCATTTATTGATCTTACTGTTTAAAAAAAGAAGAAAGAAAGAAAAAAAAAGTAAGATAGAGTAACATATCTAAGATACAGCATGCTAACTAAATTAAATATCTAGCATGATATTGAATTGACAGCATATCGAGGGAAATACAATGTTAAAGTAATGAAAATCATGAATTGTCCCCACCCCTCCAACCCAATCCTCATTAAATAAATCCCCTTTCCCCTGGTCACCAAATCATCACCTGTAAGTCCCCCTGCCTCCCCCCCCCTCAGTCGAATAATCCCTTGCATCAATCAACTTCGCAGCTTGCATTTTTGAATGAGTATTAGTTGTTAAGTAAGGAAGTGTTTTAATTTCTTTTTAAACAAACTGAAATTATTAATAGATATTAATTCTGCAGGCAACGAGTTCCAGAATTCTGGACCAGAATAATTTAGGCTTTGTTTAGGAGTTTATGTTCTAGGTGTAGCAAGTCTCAGTAAAGCTTGGTTTCGAATATTATATATTGGTACATAGCAGTATTAATTTCTATGAGCTCCTGTCCAAAGTTCATTTTAATTCGTTTATACATAATTTTCCCTAAGTTAAAGTGAAACTGTTGCTGAATTGTTAGAATATTATATTTGTTTGGGTTGGCTCTGGAATATCTGAACATATTTTGCCCTAGTAAGGTTGCCTCCATTTAAGTTATGTTTAAGATCTATTAATCAAATATATTTATTTTGAAGAATTTGTAATTGATTAATGTTAGTAAGTGTTGTTTGACCCCAATATGGTGGGGATATTTCTATGGCTTCCTCATATTTTTGGAAATGTTTTCTCTTGGGTATTTTTATTTGGCCACCCATAGTCAAATCCTAAATGTGCCACTAATACTTGGGACCCAAAATACTGCCCAGCCCTGGGCAGTATTTTCCTAGTCTCTGTGTGGGATCGAAGAACTTTAATTCTTTAAAGAACTTGATAATTTTTCCGTAACTCACTTATAAACGTGGAAAGAGCAATGACTTCTATTTGATGTTCCTAATCCACGCCAACTGTGTATTTATTATTCATTTACCTTCTAGTTATTTGTTCAGTTGCTGCTGTTCATCTTTGGTGAATCCCCAGCATTGTGTGGGGCTCCAAAACAGCAACCTGCCAGGTGGTTTGGCAGTTTGTCGTATGCGAGTCCGTCGAATTTCGAGGCTGCTGTGGTGAAGTGGAAGCATGTCTGGCACATAACTGGAAAACCCTTGGTTCGATTCCCGGTGGCGGCCGATGAGAATTTTTCTGCGACTCACTTATAAATGTGGAAAGAGGATGACTTCTATTTGATATTGTATTTATTTGTTTGCTTTATGTCCCTTGAAAGGAACCACGAAGGGAATAGACATTCTGGAAGCTACAAAAATGAGTCTTGCTAGGTACACCTCAATTTGAAAAACCTCGCAGGTTTGGTGAAGGAGGGAGCCCCAGCTATGGTTGGAACAAAGGTGGGATTGGCAGCACTAGCAGATTTACCTGCTACCATTGCATCATTCACTTGGAAAATTTGTGTGCCAAATTTCATTTCATTTATTGCATTTTAGTTGTTACAGACAGGGTATTACATAATCATAAATATATAACACAAATAATATATTTTTGTAATAACAGGGAATGAGGAGGGAAAAGGCCTGATTGGCCTGACGTGTCGTCCTCTTCTCCCAAAGCATCAAAATTTTCATGAAAATAAAAAAATTCAAAAAAACATAAACAAGTCAAGTCCACACAATATCAAACACAGCTAGGGTGGTACTATCAATTAATAAAGGTAATAATACTTTATGAGCTTTTTGTCAGTAAGAAATGCCTGAGTTTTCCTTTAAATATATTAATATTATTAAGTGATACAATATCAGTAGGAAATATATTCCATAATGCAGGACCAGTATAATTAACAAATGATCTAAATCGTTCTGTTAGTGGAAACATAGGGATTAATGTTGTTTTATGTCTCGTGGAATAATCATGACTGTGAGTATTTATTGTAATTAAATCTTGGTAATAACCATTTTTAATTCTCAAAAACATTAGTTTACCTATACTATAGATATGCAATTGTTGAATAGTTAGTATATTAAAATCGTTTGGACTGAGTCTAGCCTGAAAGACTGTATTTAAAAATTGAGTATTTTGTAGTTTAAATTGTAGTAGTCTTATGAATCTATTTTGTAACGACTTAAGGTTTTTCATATTGTATAAAGTAGTCGATCACCAAACAGATATACAATAGATTACGTGAGATTGAATTAAAGTGTAGTATAATAAAATCATTAATTTTGGGGTTAAATTGGCCACTGTACTACTAATAACCCCTATATTTCTTGAGATCTTATTAGAAAGGTAGTCAACATGTGAATTTGATTTTAAATCGTGCTGAATAATGATACCAAGATAGTTATGACTTTGAACCACTTCTATAGATGATCCAAGTAAATTAATCTGAATTAAGGAGGTGAGGATTGACGTACTTGAAAAAATCATTACTTTTGTTTTGTTAATATTAATAGCCAAATCATTTTTAGTTAGCCAATTAGTGATAGATGTAAAATGGACTTGTAGTTGTCGCACCAATGTTTCAACATCATTTCCATGTATTAAAATGGTTGCATCATCTGCATATAAAATGATATCTGAATTGTGTAAACAGGTACAGAAGTCATTAATATAAATATTGAATAATAATGGAGCAAGTACCAAGCCCTGAGGGACCCCTGAAATGACTGATTGTAAGTTAGATCTGGTATGTTCAATTTCTGTATATTGCTGGCAACCAGTGAGATAGTTTATAAATAGACTATGTAATGTACCCCGAATACCAATTGCATACAATTTCGATAATAATAGGTTATGATTTAAAGTATCAAATGCTTTTGATAAATCAATGAAAAGTCCCAATATAAATTTATTATTAATAGAATTAGATAGAATTTTATCTTTTAAGTGTAAAAGGGTGATTTCTGTTGAGGAATTTGGTAAAAAGCCAAATTGATTTTTGTGCAAAATTTTATACTTTTCAATATAGGCAAATAATCTAACAAATAGTAATTTTTCAAATTTTTTAGCGAATATGGATAATTTAGCTATTGGTCGATAATTATTTATATCTGCCAGAGAACCTTTTTTAAAGACGGGTAATTTTTGCAATTTTTAACGAATCTGGAAAAATACCTGTAGCTAGAATGGAATTAAAAATATATAATAGGAGAGTAACAATGTAAAAGGTTATAGTTTTTAAAATTTTGGGAAGATTATCATCTGGGCCTGGTCCTGTATTTATGTTAATATTCTGCAGTTGGTAGATTAATTCGGTTCTAGTAATTTCCAAAGTATGCATTGAATTTAAAGTGCATGAGTTGGAGTTATTAGGTAATTGTTGATCATTTAGCTTAGGAAGTTGTTGTATTATACACTGTGGTGATACAATAAAATGATTATTAAATTGATTAGCAATTTCAGTTTGATCAGTAATTTCGATGTTACCGCGAGTGAGGTGAATCAAAGTTTTTGGTACATTACTACGGCCTAATAATATGTTTAAGTGCTTCCAGGTTACTTTAGGATTGTTTTTAGAAAAAATATGAAAATAATAATCTCTTTTTAATTTTCTAATGTAGGAATTGAGATCATTTCTAAATTTTTTAAAAATATTATAATCAATTTGTGACCTTGATTTTAAAAATTTTGTGAACAGTTTATTTTTTTTATTTATCTGATTAAGACAGTGCCTTGTTAGCCAAGGTTTCCGCTCTTCTTTGGATTTAGACGTGGTTCTTTTAAATGAAAAAGCCTTATTGTACAATCTCTTCAAAGTTATTTCAAATAAATTATAAGCCACATCAGGATTAGGAATTTGCATTATTTCATCCTAGTTCGTATCATGTACTAGTTTTACGAATAGATTCATATTATTCTCATTAATAATTCTAGTGAAAGTATTTGATGGTTTAGAGGCTTGTACATCACTATATGTGTAAATTAAGAAAATTGGTAGATGATCACTGAAATGAAAATGAAAAATACCCGATGAAATCGAGTCCGAAGGTATAGTTGTTATACATAGATCCAAAATTGAGGCCGTATATTGAGTTATTCTTGTAGCTGAAAGAATAGTGTTATAAAATCCTGCAGTAGCAATTGCAGAAACAAATTCTCGTGGATATGAAAGGTTCCGCGACAGATCAATATTAAAATCTCCAAGTAACAGTCCTTTTTTCTTTGTAAAATTTATATAATTAAGTATATCAGTAAATTTTTCAATAAATAAAGAAGGGGTCACTGTTGGTGGTCGATAGCAAGCTGAAATTATATTATATTGATCTTCAATTGTAATAATTTCAATATCAGAATTAATAAATGTCAATTCTTCAATTTGAGTGTAGTCCACATTATTTGTTTTTACAAAAATTGTATTTCTTCCTCCTCTAGACTCAGTCCTATTTTTATTAAAAGTCTGATAGAGTGGGAGATGTAGACAATAGTCTTCAGAGGGAAACCATGTTTCTGAAATGCAAATTATATCTATTTGGTAATTAAGTAGTTTAACCAATGCCTCTAGATCAGATATCTTATTGACCAATGATCTGGCATTAAGATGAATAATATTTAGATAATTTTTAGGATTATTAGATATTGTATCATAAAGGTATTGTACTGAATAATAATTATTAGTCATATATCAATGTACCACAAACAGTTTTATAAAAATTAAGTCACTTCCCAAAATCACTATTTGAGAATCCCATAATATAGTGGCCACCCCCTGCACCAATTAATAAAATAATTGACCTTATCTCCTTATATTTATATATTATTTTGGAAAAAAAAAAAAACCCAGTAAAACAGAATAAAAAATAACCTAACAGTTAGTTAATGCTGCATAACATAGTATCTTTCAAGTACCATGTACACATCAAGACACTTTCCAATAGTTGTAATCAGTGACATACAAGAACTCAATAAAAAATTATATACATATTACAATAATCAACAATTCTGTAGTATAATCAAGTAGTAAACCAAACAATGAAGGGAATATAGTAAAATAGGGTAGTAATAATAAAAGACCATGTACAATTCATTTTTATCAGTTACCATGCCATAGTTCTAACAGCTAAACATATTTAGTGACTGGATAGAAGAATGTCATTGAGCAACTCTCATAACATAGAGGAATGAAATAAAGATTGTATTTATATTAATTGTCCCTATGTGTAATACAAATTCCCTATCTCAGTTTTAAAAATGCCATGCAAGGTATCACTGGCATTGTGATTTTGATCCATGCAAAGGGTTTGGATCATTGATAGTTTCAGTTTCAAAATTTTCTACAAACAGATTGGGATGCTGGTCATAGCAATGTTGTCTACTTCTCCTACTGGTTAGGTCATTCAAAAGTGCTCACAAGGATTTTTAAGTTAAAAGATTCCATCCAAGAGTTCATGACAGCAAAAGGCAAGCCAGTATCAGAGCTTGATGATCAGAAGTGGTTGGCTGACTTTCAGGGTTGTCTCCCTCCCTACCCCCCCCCCCAACCCCCGGGCAGGTTTAAAAAAAAAAAACACTTTAAGAAACCCAATAAAACCCACTTTGCATACCTGCCAACACTGGAAAAAGCTTTGTCAGTAGTAACTAGTGTTATTGAGAATCATACATAAGACTCCTTTTTACGAAACAATTAATCTCTTTGTGAAAAAAGAAGTACACACCACAACAAAACATTACAACAAACAAGGACTCTAATGAAACAAACCAAACATGTGCGAAACACAAAGCTAATATCCCTGGCGAAACCAAAGAAGGAAAACAAAAGCTGAATGTTTTAACTGGGTGAAAAATCAAAACACGCAGTAAGTATGCGGACTACTGCCAATTTGTATTTTGTTGACTCTGCAGCTGCACAGCATCCATTGCTTAATTTTTCTTTCTGCTGATATCTTTCTTTTCCTATTTCTTTGTCGTTCTTCTTTTTTCTTATGCCCTCTGATAACAATAACTTCATCCCTCATGCTGAAAGAAAGAACTTTCTGCCTGATGACCATGAGAGCATTATATTTAGAAAAATGGTGCCATTATTTAAATATCATGCGCTCATGGTCCTCAAAGTCACGCCATTTAGATAAATGGTGTAACTTTGAGGATATTAATACTTTTGAACACCATGAATTAATTTTTACAAATTTTCCAACTTTGTCCCTTCCATTTTTGGGAATTTCCGCCTCCTTTATCAAGCTTAAGTGCAAAAACTTACGGGACGGGGGATATTCAACAACGCAGGACGATGGGAACATTGTGTGTGGGGAGGGGGTCTTCGTCGCTCCGTTCGGCTTCCGGTTTTGCACCCCCCCCTCCCTTTTCAAGCTGAAATACGAATATTTTATGCAATAAAATGATATTTAACAATAATACTGGACAGAGGCAACATCGCGAGAAAAAGAAATCCGAACTCCGTCGACCCTTTTGTTTTCGAGTTTGGTAAAGATGGAATTTCTTCCCCCGACAAACATCTCCCCCTGCCTTCGTCACCACCAGGTCCCCCCGAAATCCGTAGAAACTATGGACATTCCCATAGTAGTTGGCAGTTATGACTTTGTAGTGGGTTTTATTGTTGTTGTTTTTTTAAACTGGAATATACTTTGGAATTTTACTGTAATTTTGGGAAATTTTCTTCCAAGAGTTTCAAAAGTAACATTTTAAAATGAGAAAGCTTGGTGCTCAAATTGTTTTTTAATCATGCCTATTTTGCTTTTATTATTACATAGATGCATTATACCTGTTTGTTAAGCACTCAAATGATCTGCAAATTCCCTCAAACATAAATAAAATTCTAGAGAATGTAATCATTTACAAAGATGCAGTGCACATGCTAAAACAGCTAAAAGAGGTTAGTAGAGTACTGGACATTCTCCAGGCTGAACAAATAAACATTTCTGAGGCAGTGGAAGTGTGGCAAGATCTTATAGAAAATGCAGATCTTGAACTATGTACACCGGTGATATATATATATATATAAATGGATGAATCAAGCACTTCAGCCTTGCCACTACTTAGCAAACTTGATGAATCCAAAATACCAGGGAAAGAGAATGAGCCCTGAGCAAGAACAAATTGCTGATAACTGGGTGTTAGAAAAGAAACCTGAATGGATAATTTTTGTAATGGGTTTTAAAATATGTGACACAAAATACGATCCAAAGTCTATGTTTGTAAATGATGTTGTGCAAAACTTCAGTGCTGCCAAATGGTGGCATCTGATGGAACAACATACAAGTGTGACCAAAGCTGGAAACCTGAAATATTTCTGCTCCTACATGTCAAGTCTATGTGGTTGCCTAGCTAGTTCATCTGCAGTAGAAAGGATATTTTCTACTTGTGGACTAGTCTAGTCAAAACTTCGCAATCGCTTAGGTGTTAATAAAGCACAGAAACTTGTCAAGATCCACAAATATTAAAAAAACAAAACAGTAAATTTGTCACAAAAATATTGAAATTTGTGGTTTTACCCAAATTTAATTAAATATCTCCGAAATGTTTGAGGGTTTAGAGTTGGATCAAATACTAGTTTATAGATTGCAGTGAATGGTGTGTAAAGTAACTTAGCCTTTGTGTAGATTTAAACAAAATTATTTCAACAGACTACATAAAAAGGAGATTTTTGTTAACAATGGGTAAGTTGCATGGATTTTTCATTGGTAATAATTAATCATTTGAAATCTTAATGAAAGGATATAAAAACCAAATAGACCCCCCTCCAACCCCGTTGAAACCCCATCCCCCAAAAAACAATAAAACTCATAAAAGCCAAATAAAACCCCAAAAAAAACACCCAGGTTGGGTTTTTTTACCTTGCTGACTTTGCTTTCCTTACAAATGTTTCTTTTCATTTCAGTGAGTTAAATTTGAAGCTTCAGTCAAAAAATCGAGTGCATGTCCTGCTTAAGTCACAACTTCAAGACCAGAATTTAACTCATTTCCAAAGAATGTTGAAATTGAGGTCTGCAGAATATGCTCCTCAATATGTGGTGTAATATCTCAGCTCCAAACCGAGTTCATAGAGAGATTACAAGATTTCCACACTCAAGAAAGGACCCTGAACGTAGTAACTAATGTGATGGAGACTCCAGGGGACCTCCAAATGGAAATCATTGACCTCCAATGTGACTCACACCAGAAAATGAAATTTGAGGAAGTGTCTCTCCTAGAATTTTACAAAAATTATGTGGAAAAAGGAAAATTTGTCAATTTAAGAATTTATGTGGTAAGAATCTTCTCCCTCTTTGGAAGAACAGATGTTTTCTTGAATGAAGCACACCCAGTCAAAATTGAGGACAAAAATTACTGATTGCCATCTGGAGCACTGCCTTCGATTATCAATCATAGAAATAGTTCCCGACATTTAATTAATTAGCAAAAAAAATTAAGTCAGTTTTTGCATTAACTGAATCTTTCAGTGCTATTGTATTGAAATAATTTTTCACATATATATCTTTTCATTGCTATTGTATTGTAATAAAATTTTCTTACAAATGCAGTTGGTCTCGTTTTTTTAAACAACCCCTAGGTTTACAAAACAAAGTTATTACATGGATTCAAATTAAGAAACAACTCTCCATAGAAATATTTTCAAGTTGAAAAATTACAACAATCACATTATAGTAAGTGTACAGAATGATTTTAAGTGTTTTTACTCAATAAATTTTCCCTTAGGGATCAGGTGTTGCTTCTAAATGAGAGCCTAAAACCAGTGTATTATATTTGACTATTGTAAAGCCTACTACGTGTACCAAATGTTCAAACTGGCCAGTGACTTCCAAAAGGTTGAGCACCCCTGCTCAATCAACTTTTTGGAAGTCACAGGTCACGTGTAAGTGCACGATAAAACAACATTTCATCTGAACTGGGGGGGGGAGGGATTTAACGAACACCAAGAGCAATTTTGAGGACCATAAAAAAATGCCTGCCCTTAATGTGGGGCAACTGGTTCCAGGTAAGAGACAGAGTCAGCACCATTTGACAAGCATGCCTCAGGCCAATGGGTCACTTATCTGAGCTATGACAACTGCACAAACATGAATAACTCCTCTACTAGATTATTCAAAGGAAACATAATTGTGTATATTTAAAAAAAAACATCAAAAAATATATAAGAACCATATTTTGAAAGTTAGTACACATACTGCACAACAGCAAATTCTTGGAAAATCCTAAAATACAAAAAGCAGACAAAAAGGGAGGTATACCTTTAAACTCAGAATTCATCATTTAACCTTGAAAAAATTGAGGGGAGAATAAAATCCACTCATATTACACATCAAGCGAAAGGACATTTTGAAAGCTTTCATATGCAGGGTTTCCAACTTTTCAAGAACAGCTTGAGGAGCATTTTGCTTTACTTAAGAAGCAGTTATAAAAATATGTGCAATTAATATTCGAAATGTTAGGAATTAACAATCATTTCTATTAAGTCAGTGTAATTTATTTTTCACTTACCTGAACATCATTTTAGAGATCAATGTGTCTTTTTTTGCCTTCTGCAGAACTTTATTGGTGAACACAGTCTGATAGCAGACACTCCTTTGGCTTTAGCAAAACATTTTTCAATTAGCAATGCCTCCAAAGTTTCATGGCCTAAATTGCTTCTGTAATCAGTTAGATTTTGATTTATGATGCTAAAAACTCTTTAACATGAAGCGTTGCTGCGTGGTATTAAGAGCACAGACATCATTACATCTGGCAAGCATTTGTACTTAGGGGACCCATTATGGTATTTTAACTGTTTAATTAATGACCATGCTACATCTGGTCTGTTACAAGAAGTAATCTCATCACCAACAGAATCAATTTGATAGTTTATAAATTCTGATTCTACAACATCCTTCACCTCATCGGAATATGCAAATAAATGTAAGAAAAAATACATGGAAGAAATTTTGTGCTTCTCTTTCAGTTTTACGATGCATGTTCATATAAGCTTGTCTTGCAGTGGGAATTTTTTCTAAATATATGTACATCCTTTATGGAAATATTTCTGTAAACAGCTATAGAATTTTTCTTTTACAGAATTTAAAATATTGGCAGACTATTCAAAAATTGATGGGTTTTAGCTCGTATTACCAGTTCATCATCTGACTTTTGATTCTTTTTGTCACCAAATTTTATATTATAATGCACAAAGTCTGGTGCTGCAAATACTGCTGGCTTAATGTATCTAGCTAATAATTCAGTTAAAAGTGATGTAATTTCTCAATGATACACATGTGTCATGGGTGCATCACTCTGAATCAATAAATTGGCTTTATTAAATATGGGGATAGTTACTTAAATAAACAATAAATACAGCTTTGTTGCAGAAGTTTCAAAAGGTTTTTTCACTTTAAAGAATGTGGGAGATTTCCTTTTCTTCTTCACAAAAAAAAAAAAATTGTGGAGAGCACCTTACTGTTTCAAAAATCTATCAATGACACATCCCAATGAAAGCCACCTAGTAGAGCCATATTTTAGAATTTTGTGCTGTTCTAGTCCACAAACACTCTGACAAAACTGCAGAAGTTGAAGGCGTTCACA
The DNA here is from genome assembly GCA_039090855.1 of Macrothele yani. Lineage (NCBI taxonomy): Eukaryota > Metazoa > Arthropoda > Arachnida > Araneae > Macrothelidae > Macrothele > Macrothele yani. The sequence goes on along the minus strand of CM077018.1, from coordinate 56,606,950 downwards.
ACTTTTTTTGAGATAATAATAAACGCCCACTAAAAACTTTTTAATGTTATAGTAATCCAATTCTTTGGCTGCATGCTGTGCTACCAAATGCATTAAGTGACAGGTACAGCCATGAATAATTACATTTGGGCTAACTTTATATATGAGCTAACACCTTTGAACTGCCCTATCATCACATATGCATTATCTGCACAAAAGGAGACACAGTTACCCAATGGTATCATTTTCTTTTCCAATTCACCGTTCAACAGATTGAAAATATTTTCCCCAGTGGAATCGTCTACTAAACAAGGCAATGAAAATAACGATGTCACTATTTTTTTCAATATCATTATCATAGTACGTGACAACAATTGGAAATAACTTGTGTTCGGTAGAGTTGCTCCTATCAGTTGCCAAACTGAATTTTTTTCTTTCAGTTTCCCAATTAAACTCTCGTGTCATAACAGAGAAACTTTTTACTATTGATGTCGTTTTTGTGCGTGCACAGGCATATCGTGATTTTTGAATCTGGAAACATTTTTTTGAATAGAGGTCTGGCATGGTCTGATATTGCTAAAGGGCAGTTATGTTCTATTAAGAACTTGGTGAAAAAAGCTTCAGCTCTTAACACACTGAAACTTGATTCCGGCATCGGTATCATAGACTCCAGATTCTGATTAGCGTGCTTCATTTTAGCATTTGTAACATGCTTTTGATTCTCCACGTGGCACCGGCAATCCGCTTTTCCACCATGTGCAATTGAAAAATCCAAGCAACATGCAGTGCAAAATGCATGATTTGCGGACTTTTTAGACCGCTTTAATACCGGGCATGTTGTTTCATAATCGTTCCTGAAACACTGGGAATGTTTTCTTTTCCCAGCAGACATTTCTCCCTATTTAAATTTAGGAAACAAATAACAAACTTGAAATAACAGGGTTTCCACTCAAAAGTAATAAACACATTCCCTGACTTTTCCAGGTTCTCCAGGTGGTTTTTAAAGTTTTCCAGAGTGGCATGTTGCAAAGAATTGTTTCATTTCATACCATTCCATTCATTTTTTTCACCAAAGCACACACTTGTAAATTCTTTAAGTAATTTGTCTTTATAAAATTACCTGCTTTTCATTAATAACAACTAACTGTGCACATTATTTTCTGTACCAAAGTTACGTGAACTTTTGTGAATACTACCCACACGGAATTTGTAAATACATTCCCATAGAAACAGGTCATATGTAAGAAAAAATCTGTCAGTTGAATAGTTTCAGTTTTTCTATAACACAATGCAGCTAAGCTTAATGATGGAATGGCTCTGTTCAAAGAAACATGTTTCAAGAGAACCAACAGCCAAAGGACTTTGATCCATCATTTGGTTGGTTCTCTTGTGAAGTGTTTCTTCAAGCAGGAGCTATTGTGCCTAATTGTTCCATGTTATAACAACTGCCTGCAGAAATTGAACAAAAGCTTAATAAATAAATGGCAATTTAAAAAAAAAATTCAATGTTGCATTTTTTTTTTTTTTTTTTTTTTTTTTGAGAATAAAGGAAATACTTAATATAACTGAAAGTAAGATCTACCAAATTCTAGGCAGGCAGTAATTGCAAGGAAAAGTTTGAAATCTTGAAAAAATAAGTTTTTTTGGCAAAATTCTTTTTTTTTTATCCATTGATTTTTACAAAAAAAGGGGGCAATTTCCCCGAGTTTTCCCTGATTTTTACAAAAAAGGGTAATTTCCCCTGATTTTTGGAACCATTTTCAAATTCCCTGAGAATTCCAGGTTTTCCCTGTTTTCCAGGTTGAGTGGGCCTGAATAAATTGCAACAAATGCTAGCACCATACAACACCTTCCAAGCTACTTCTTAAATACAGGGAAACCGGTTTTCGTCCCGTTCCTTTTCCTACGCAAAATGTGCATGCTTCAAAAGAGGAGGAATTTCACCTGGCCGGAATTTATCATCGAGTCACTTTTTCCTTCGGGTTATCGTAATGCTGCCGATTGGAGAACCTTACGGAGTTACCATATTTACCGGCGTATAAGTCGAGGTCACAAAACGGGAAAAGTATTAAAAATAACAAGGTCAACTTATACAGCAAGGATAAAATACCACCTGAAAAATTTTGTGCAAAAATTTTGATACATTGATTTTTCATATTATTAACACTCATTTTTATATAACATTAATAGTGTTCTACCCCAGAATTTTTTTGGCAGTGGGCGGCTAGAAATTTTAGCTGGGTGATGACCCCCCCCCCCAAAAAAAAACAAAAAAAAACAAAAAAACGAATGCTAAGTAAGCTTGAAGTGATGAACACAACTGCACATTAAAAGTGCCAATCGCTTGTTAAATCCAGCAGACGGCACATTTCTTTGAAGCTGAATTAATTTTATCATTGTTTTGGGTACAGTAATCGCATTGTGGTAAACATCATGTATATGAGCTCCCCCTCCCCCCTTTTTTAATTTCACCAGTGTGTGGCACCGAGGTTTGTAGTGCGGGAGTTGTTTGACATTCATAACCCGGCACCCTGTCCCTGCATAAGACATTCTATCCATTGTTCACACCCAATATCACCCTCCCCTTTTATGCCATCCATCTCCCCCAGTTCACTAAAAACACTTGAAAGCCCCCCCCTCATGTCGAACTCCTAGCACTTAAGAGAACTAAGTCATCATGGATCCTCAGTACGGAGACTGCGCAGGAAATGTAAGATTAAACGTCTGATTTTTATCCACATAAAAATAAGGGTGGTGCGCACGTGATTTTAATGAAGGGATATGTTTGGCAAAACGGGGAAGGAGGGGGGGTCAACTTATACTACGAATATAGCTGAAATCTAACATATTTGCTCTAAAAGTCCACATCGACTTATACGCCAGTAAATACGGTAATAAGACAAGCAAAATCCGAGCTTTTTTTTTTCTTTATGCTCACTTAAAAGGATTTTACGTATTTTATGGATTATGACTCAATTTCTGGAGCAAAAGAACAATTTCGCGGAGCTGCGGAGTTTTAGTGTTTTTCCGGAGAAACTCCGCAAAATTTGGAGCAGTTGGCAACCCTGCATATGATATGCCATGACCATTAGTACTTAAGTATTGCAGAACTGGAATTATAGAAATTATAATGTCTGACAAGGGCAAAATTTACTTTTTTGTAATTTTTGATCTTCATATCACAAAAAAAAAAAAAAAAAAAAAAAAAAAATTGTCCCAAGAATCTTGGCACAGCTTAATTTTGCAGCAGACCCCACAGGCTCACCAAGTTTTACCAAAATTGTTCACAGTCAAATTCACTGGAAAATTTGATATCAATACAGCTAATTGCTACTTGGCCTTGACTTATAAACTATGATATTATAAAAACACTTCAGGCATCCCCACCCCCATAAATAACTAAATCACAGCATGTGCTATCGCAATCTTGGTTTGTCCGAGAACAGTAGTTGAAGAGTGAACTATGATTCCACCAAAATTTTCACTGAAGATTTCCATAAGATTTCTACATATCATGGAAATTTACCTTAGAACAATGTCACAGGGCAAGCAGTGTAATGTGAAAATGAAGTGTGTTCAATAACATTTAGTGCATTGCACAAAGAACCTATGCCACTAAACTGAAACTGTTTAAACAATTTCTTAGATGTTATTTTGTTAAGGAATTTGCAATGCCACCTTCTATTCACCCTGTTTCAGATAGTTGCAAGCTACAAGACATAATCGTCATTAAGGTTCTCTTGAAATACTGTATTAGGCACTCTGTGGTTTACAAGATCCACAAAACTCTTTAGAAAGAAAAAACTGCAGTTGCAGATTATCATCACACAATTTAACTGACCTTTTACTTTCAAGTCGCTTCCAGTGAAACCACTATAGAGACGAGGCTGCATCATGTCTGTTTTTGCTGCAACTGGACACCTCTTGCTAAAAATTTTACACACAAATAAAATAAATCATTAAAATTTTAATATTTACATAATTGAAATCATTTCATCCCATAGTAGACATTCTATGTTAGTTAAAACACTTCCTATGTACTGACTTTTTTTGAAAAAAAAAAACCCTTGGTTTTCATCTTTAGGAGCTTTTCATATGCAATTTTTTAGCAAGAGGTGTCCAGTTGCATTTCATTTACAATGTTGGTGCATAATTATAAACATGGCACTGAATATACTATTACTTGAGACCCCCTCAGACTTGTCTTTGTTCCTTCTTTCTGATTCGTTCTTGTGTTTCCTTTAACTTTTCTTGTGGCACCATCTAGGCATCATTTTAATAATGATCTTCACTCTCTCTTTTTATCTTTTCTTTGTGTTTTCCTGTTGATTTCTTCTTGAACAAACTTCCTTCAACAATATGGTAAATTAATACTTACTATTATAGTTATAGTTTGAGTTTTTTCTATGAATACAGATTCTATTATTCATAATTCTTTTTAAATTTTCCTTGCTTTAATGTTTTAAAAGTGTGGATTACTATTATTATTTATGCAATATTGTATCAGGTTTTTGTTCTTTTTTTATTCCAATTATCAAGGTCACATTAATCTATTTCATATTGAATGAAACAAATAAAAAACAAAAAAAGAACTGTGAATAACAGAATCTACATACATAGAAAAACTCAAATTGTAACTACAATGACAGTAAAAATTTACCAGGTCCATGGAGGAAGTTGGTATCAACAGAAAAAAAAAGTGGATCAAGATAATTACAATGATGGTGTCTAGATGACAGTGCAAGGAAGCAAGGGTAACAAAAATAGGAGAACTAATCAGAAAGAAGGAACACAGACAAGGTGGAGGGACTTGGGAAATAGTACATTCAGTGCCATATCACAGTTACAGCAATAATATTGTAAATGAAATGGATCAACAAAGTGCATTAAAAGTTTTCTGAAGATGTAAACCACAGATTTTTTCAGAATGTGTTGATACACAAGGAGTTCTAAACAATGTAGGATACCAGCCATTTTATGAAATAGTAATTTCAATTATGCAAAATATTGGAAGTTTTACACTTGCATTTGCATACAGAAGAACTTTTAGCAAGAAGTGTTCAGCTTTTGCAAAAAATGGACCTGATTAATCCACAGCAATCTAAACTAGAAGCGACCAGAAAATAAAAGGTCAGTGAAATTTTATGTGATAGTAATCTACCACTCCATATTTTTTTTTTTTTTTTTTTACATTTTGATTGATCTTATAAACCATGTAGCAACGTATACAATGTTTCAATAAAACTTTCATTAAAATTGTGCCTTGAAACTTTAAAAACTTCTGAAACAAGCTGAAAAAAAAAATGTTGCTAATTTTATAACATCTAGGAAATACTTTAAATAGTTTCAGTTCAGTGGCATAGTTTCATTGTGTTAAACTTGTAAAAACATATGAAACATTATTGAATTTCTGAGGCTGAAAAACATGTTCACAGAACCCAGGAAACTTTAAAATGCACTAACTGTATTTGAAGTTTGGTTTCTGGATATGTTTTATCGTGAAGCTTTGAGATGACTTAATGCTTCTAACCATAAAGACAGAGCGCCTTAACATGTACAATGCTTTGCAATAATTAAATTCTGTCAAGGTCTACATGAATAAGTAAATTCTATTGAAATCAAAATCTATCACATTTTTCTAAAAGCTACAGAAAGATAGTCACAAAAAGATGTCCAAAACATTGCCCAATATGGAAACTTCAGTAGAATTCGCATTACTTTAATGAAAGGTAAAAAGTTCCATGTTGAAAATTCCATTACATTTCTCAGGAAGTCATGAATACAGTTGGACCAACCAATTTGTTGCATATAAACAGATCTAACTGCTTTTTTTCCCACACAAAAAGTGTGATTAGTGAGGCAATAATCCCCCCCCCACTACTTTCAATACAGTCACACATTTATCAAATTAAAACCAAACAATCTGCACTCTTGCTCAGACTGTAGAAATAAAATAAACATGACTCAACCATTTGTACTGTTAGCAAAGCAGCTATGGGATTAATTGCAAAATTCTAATGGTTGCTGCAACTTAAATCAATTTTATATTTAAATGTGAAATATGGAATTATTTACTTTGAAATTAACTTTCTATTCCAGGTAAAAGGCAGAAACTTCTGCACTCTCTCTTATGCGTGTATATATAATATATATATTTAAAACAACTCTTCACAGTGAAAAAGTATTGGGGGAAACTGTTTCTTTATATAGTATCCACCTATTTTTATTTTTTAATTCTAATTAAAGTAGACCATATTACTGAAATGACATGAACCAGAAAAGAATAAATTTAGTTTTCTCTTATAATTTGGTGTGGGGTTATGGCTTCAGTCCAACCAAAAATGTTTATTATTTTTCATCCATTAAAATAATACATAATAAAATTGTGGTTGAAATAATTGTTTTTTATTATTTTAACATATAAATGTTAATAAAACTCCCATTTGTATAGTGAACCTCATATAATTCATCCAACAGATCGACACAGTCACATTTATTTGATCACAAAAATACACTAAGCCATTAAATATTTCAAATATGTTTAATAAAATCTAAAACTTTTGACACAGTTTCATCAACAACAGCAACAAGAGAAAAATAGAAACATACCATGATAATGGTGGCAGAAATTTAAAATCTTACATACACACAAAATATTTCGTATGTCTTCCAATCCAGAACAAAAGAAAATTTCAGTTTTACTCTGTAACATACTGAGAACATACATCTCATTTTTTAACTTAACATTTTTTTCTTAACACCTGAATATATAATAAATTTATTCCTACATCAGATCAAAATACATTTTTGTTCAGTTGCCAAAGTTATCAAAAACATACATTATAACCAAAAATAAAATACAATTCTGATTTTTAAAAAATTACACTGCAATTCAATCTGCAGCATTGTAAAATGCACTACTGATGAACATAATCAGTCAATACAGATCATCATACGAAAATACTAATCTCAACATAATAACAGCAGAAATATTGCTTTAGCTTTGCAACAAACCACATCACCAGGTTATCACGAAGTTCAAACTGTCAACGGAAATGCAAAAAAAATAATTCAGACCTTTTCTTTTTTTCTGTGCATTCAACATTATAAAATTCTGATTGCAAAAGGAAGTGTACACAACAGATGCAAAGAACCAATATTTATAGTTTCCCACATTGAATGTCAACAAATCAAAGCTAAATGATGGAGCACTTTTGTAATTAATTTAGAGGCTACCAACTAGGAGACAAATATTCTTTAAATTACTGACACCCCCCCCAAAGGGGGATTTCAAGGATACAGCGGAGACAAGTAGCTTCTGTTGAGTTACAAAACATAATTAAAGAGCTTGACTAAAAAAAATTTTTGTTACTTTCTTTTTGAGGTCACACACAAAAAAAAAAAGCATTTACTGAAAGGTAGAAAAAGTCACTCATTTTGATTTAAGTAACTTGATTCCAGGGAAGGGAAAGAACCAGATTTAAAAAAAAAAGGCGGGGGGGGGACCCAGGAAAAAGCACATAGCTTTACACATGATTTTAATTTAATCTCTGATGCATCAAACAAGCATTTCTAATGTATTTAATCCCATAATTTTAATCTCTGATGTGTTAAATAAGTTCTTGGCCATCATGGAATGGTTAGTAGCTCAATACTAAACAAAAATCAGAAACATAGCAACTGAAATAATGTAGGACTCAACTTCAAAATGATCACTCCTCAGTAACATTCTGAAACTCCTGAATCTCTAACTCATTTCCACAACTCTTCACCATCTCAACAAGTTCCTTTCACTTTATCCTAAAAATCTGGTGAAATGGCCTCTATTTCTGGCAATGATTACCATTTTCATAGCTAAAAAGCAACCCTAAGTTGAACAAAATGTGCTCTGTCATTTCACGAAACATTTATTATGTGGGAACAAAAAGTGTGGGCCATCAATATGATATTAATTCACTTTAATAAGATTTTAAAAACATTTCATGACTTGTATGATTTGATATAGAAAGGAAAAATGTCAAAAATTTAATAACTGAATACATTCCAAATACAAAAAAAAAAAAAAAAAAATACTTCAATGAATATATTCACAGCAATGTAAAAAACAAAAAAAGCAACCATAGCACAACCTGTAATATACTTTCTCTTTTGATGCTTAACAATACTTTCTACAGTTATGATCTAAATTTTAATGGCAAGAAACAATGGTTGATACACAAAAAGAAAAAAGAAATTTACTCCAGTGTAATAGGTAAAAATAGAACAAATATCCATGATAAGTGCCATCACATGAATTTGTTTTCCAATAAAAATAATATAGCAATATTTTTATAGCAGTACATCCTAAAATATATTGTATTAAATAGCTGCATTGAAAAAAAAATCACAACTGTCAGTTTTGAATTTTTGTCACACCACATCACAGCTTATGTAACCAATAGATAATCTTTTCAACAATCAGAAGTAACGAAAGAACTACAACTATTTATTTTTCAGCAAATTAGCAAATGGAAAATATCCCATCATCTCTAAATTCTTTACCATCTCTTTTCCTCTCTGTCTTTTAAAAAAGAGAATTTTGGCCAAAGCCCTAACTTTTGTTAAGGCAGGGAGATACAATAAAGATACATATAGAGAGAGAGAGAGCTGACTCAACAATTCACACTATGATTTATGTGGAAACAAAGATTTTCCCCCTATTATTTAGCTTAAACAGGAAAGAGCAGAATGATAGGTAAAAAACAAAAACAAAATGAAGAGTATGACACATGCCTCATACAACTCACACTTCAAACAAGAGGCCTGCAAGTTGTATGCAATCTTTCATAACACAGCTGCTATGACCCACGTGCATTTTTTTAAGTTGCCTTGTCATTCTCCCTTTTAAAACATTAAAGAAAAATAGTTTCCCATAAATTCTTTTATAAATCATCAGTCAATTATTTTTGACAAGGAATACTGATCAGTTTTATAGTATATAATCATTACTTGCTTTGGTTTTTATTAATTTCCAGTCATTGGTTAAACACTGTATTTTAACACTGTGACCTATAAATTGACAGAATCAAATTTATTAACCTTCTACATCCTGAGAGATGAAAACATCCTTTTTCAACATAATGTCACCACATCAAACAGAAAGACAACATTTTCTAAACAATGTTGATTTTAAAAGTGGTGGTTTATACTTCTTACCCAAGAAAATTAACACTATATCATACATTTAATTTGTAAGCACTCTGTTGCTCTGCCAAAGGTATACAAAGTGAGATGACATTAAAAAACATGTCAAGAGAAATACAGTTGAAATATATTAGTATAATTTAAGAAGACACTATTTAGCAATAAAAACACAAACTCTCAAATTTTTAATTCATACTTAAAAAAACTGTTGAGTAGCTCTGCTGTAAAAGCTAGTTACAAAAAATCTAATGTTAACAGCAGAATATCCTTTCATAATAAATTACAGAGAAAGTTGTGAAAATAATCTGCCCAGCTAGAGATCTGAATTTGAAAATAAAGCTCGGCCACTAAATGCTGTTGGTAAACAGATACATAATGAGTGATGCACAGGAATGACATTTTGGAATTGGTACAAAATTATTGAGGTGCCTTTTGTAGCCAACTTTTCTAGCACAGAGATGCAGTTAATCACTGGAATAAAATGCTCAAGAGAAAAATTCTCCCTTCAGAATGCATTTTATAAAGAATTTTAAAATTCATAAAAAACAATTTCACAGTGCATATGTGATATGGACTTCAGTTATACAGACATACCTTATATTTAAAGAACAAGATCCTATTCATATGACAATAATGTAAAACATTTTGGAAAGAATATTGCATCTTAAATGCTTTTGAACCACTCCATGTGCTCTTTATACAAAATACAGATTAATGAAAAAAAAAGTTAACATTCAAGCTTTGGGTACATCATAACACAAGAAATAATGACCCAGATTACTTTACATTATATTTCACTAGTAGATAAGTTCTTTCCTGAAAAAAAAAAAAAAAAAAAAACATTTTCATGACATGGGAAGTTTTCACACGGCACTAATGAAATATTATAGTGTGTATCACTGCAATACATCTCGATCATCATGAACTACTGAACAGAAATGAAATCAGCTGCCAATTTCGTCTTCCCATGTTTCCCCATGATGCTCAACACAAAATCATCCCAACTGCAAGGTAGCTACTGATACCAGCAGAACGACAGCTTTGCAGATACAGTGTCTTTATACAGCAAAACAAGTGGTCATTATGATCATTACTTGTACTGAAATCATGTGCTGTGTTCATAAAGTACTCAGAGAAATGCATACCCATCTGTTAAGAAACTTCTGATGTTACATCACAAACATAACAAAATGTCTGACATAACAGATGTGATCACTGCAGAAATCTCTATAAAATGGTAACAGCAAACTGCATTAGCTCTACAAAATGCTTGTTCACTGAGCAACCAAAATGCTATACTTATATAGTCACACCAATTTAAAGCAGCGTACAACATGAATTGAATATCAATACATGTGTGTGTGTGTGTGTGTGTGTTAAAGGGTTTATGTATTGGGGATTTTTTTTTTTTTTTTTGACAAAGTTTTTACTTAATCGGTTACATAAACAGAACATACAAGTAAGAAATACTGAAAACCCACATGCAGTCCATGAAAATCCTAAGCATTCACTGAAGATTCACCTTTGTGATACGACACTGTATAGAGGTGAACAGTGGGTTCATTGTTTCTACAGAGAAACTTAGTATGAAATGTTATCAAAATCTTTTGGTGTAGTTTATTTCTCTCATAGAGATTTAAAAAAAATTTAAAATGTTTTTTTTTTTTTTTTTTTACTATGGTGTGGTGATTGCTCACATTGTTAGCATTATGCTTTTTAAGGGTTCTTTGGTACGTGCATTCCTGTGGTGTACCCATTTGGCCACCCTAATCTCCAGATCTCATATAACCCAACTTTTTCCTGAGGAAATTTTTGCTAAATCACATAAACCATAAAAAAAGTAAAAGGGGGGGGGGTGAAATTAAACTTAAATTTAGAGGCGAACATCTTCAACATTTGTAATAAAACTGTTACATAACTTATGAAATATCCCTACAAGTGGAGCTACAAGCAGCTCATTTGTTGTGTTTAACTGGTGTCACTTAATATACTGCTCATTTGTTGTATACTGGTGTCACTTAATTATACTGGTGTACCATATTATCTTATTTAAAGCTGTATTTCAGCATTTTAAATAACACATACTACATTACAACCAGTGCCTGTCTAAAAGAGTGCAATCTCATCTGGCAAAGACAATGTATGTCCTGGACAAAACTAGTTGGGAGAAGAAGAAAAAAAAAAAAAAAAAAAAAGGAACTTATAAAAAAAATTGGGGGGGGGGGTCAGCCCTTACACATTTCTCATGGACTTTATGTAAGGTCAATGCTAAGCCAATTTATAAATTTCAAGCAATACCTGTGCTCCAGTTATGTTTGAAACACAGCAAATGCTTAAGTATATTTCAAAAAGACGAAGATACTGTTATCCACAGCTTTCAGACTTCGTGTAAGAAAAGTTACTCTAATTTACAGTTTAGTTTTCAACGGATTCACGTGGAATTTGAGACCAAACAAAGCTGATCATTCATGGCTTTAAAAACAAAAAGAAATATAATAAAACAACTATTTATTCAAAAGTTTTGCTCTTATTTCCAAAGTGCAACATGGCACCTCATGAAATATGTCAATAATATAAATGACAAAGCATGCAATGAATGATGCATTTACCATCAGCACCTCCTATTTTCATTTAAAATTTTCACTTTTAATAAAAATTTTGCTACCATTGTACAAGCCACATAAAAAAACAAATTGTCACCAAACTTATTTTGGTACATTTTTTTAATTGAATTAGGCACTCAATAAAACCACTTTTGCACTGCCCTTAATCTGTGGCTCAACAAAAGGTTTAAAGTAAGTTAATGTACACTTGAACACACATGATTAACCATATTTAAGAATAAAGCTCACAACATATAAACAAATTTAAGAACAGTTAAAAACGACAATGACTGGATATTGCAAATCATGTCAATTTCTACACTTTTTTTTTTAATTTCTTATAAACAAAAAACTATATATTTGATGCTATTAAATGCATATCTTTCCTATTTTGACTAATGTTACACAAACAGACAAAATCTAGTTAAGGCACACACAGAAATAAACTTCAATGAGTAGATAAAGGCACTGAAGTCAGGCAGTTGCACCAACATAAATAAGGGCTGCATCAAGACAGTCCATATATTTGCAAGCATAGCAGTTTTGCCCATTGCTGAAGAAGTTGTATTGACAAATTGCTAATCACTTATCTAGTAAAAATTGACTAAGTTTCCAGTGATACATGAACAATAATCATATTGTACCACAAGCAATTCTACTTTATGTACCGGTGAAAATTTAGTGTATACATACACATTTTTCATACATGTAGTAGAGCAGTTGTGGTAGTAATATCTTCCATACAGCACAGGTCGATCAATCCTAGTACAAATTATGAAAATATGAGTGCATGCACATGTACAAAGAAAAATCAGTTCTTTCTACAGTACAGGTCAGAAAAGAAGTGCATGTTCTGTTGTAGAATATAATGGTTGCAGGAACTATGGCAGCTTCTTTAACAAAGCACCTCAAAAACAAGTATCTGTTCAAAAAAATAAAAAACTACATTTTGCTAAGAAATACTGCAACATTGGTACTAACTAGATGCTTGACCATTTCTTTGTCTTTTTATATCAATAAAACATGAGTTATTTTATGATACCATTTTTTCTTAACCCTAAAACAGCCAGACTCAGTTTGTGAGATAACATGGTGATGGTTTTTGTTTTAATTACTAGAAACCACCACCACCACCAATTAACAAGTGCTCTTTTGTTTCTTTCATGAATTTAATGCTAAGGATTATAGATTTAGTTAATCTCTAAGAGCTCTACATTATAGGTGTTTAAATAATAATAACAATAATAAAGAAAGAACTAAAAACCAACTTCAAACTAACTTTATTATTTAATTCCTTACAGTAGAATAAAAGTAAGAATTATGTGTTTATGTTGATCAGACATAATTTTTTCCAACAATAAAGTACTGTATTTCAAGCTGGGCTTTTTATCTGGCCCAACCCTTACTTTTCTTGCAAACAGTAGTTAAAAATTGACAAGATATGCTTATGATAGTAACCTTGAAACTTTGCACAAATCTCATGAGATGATTCAAAATCATAGTAACTTTGAAAAATAACACTACTTTAAATACATATAATTGCTTCAAAAATTTCCTACGGCACCACAACCGATCTTATAACTGCTAGGGTCATACAAATTTCTTGAGACCACACCCAAATCTGTTGTGTGAGGGGACTCAACAAGCTAGTGCAGTAGTTTCTTCTGCTGTTATGCATGCCGAAGATGGTGAACAGTCTTGCTAAAGAGCTTACAAGCATTTTTTTTTTTTTTTTTGTAATCTGCTCTGTACCTATTTTCCTTTGTTTAAATTAAAAAAAAATGTTTTTAATAAGGTCTTTGTGTTAAATATGTAATTTTTCAATTTACTGACTGGAGTTCCAACAGCTCTCTTGTGTTTTTTATGGATTTTAGCAAAAGATTTCTAATATCACTTGTAAATGTTTCCTTTCATTCTTGTACTTTCTTTCTTCTGCACATCTGATGCAAACCAATTATTAAAAACTTCCAAGCTGCGGTGTCAGGAAAGTCAACAAAGAAATGGGTAAGTGACATGTTTAAACAACTCCCCATTAATAAAAAAAAAAAAGTTTTTACAGGTGAAGAACTGTCAGAAAATCCAACAGTGGTTCAAATTTGAATAACTAGGAATGTGTTAATGTATCATTTTTTTCCTTTTAGGGCTGGAAAATATGGTACATGCAAATAATTATAATTCTGAATTCCGTCATCACAGGCATGGCACAAATTTGCTAGTTGCACATAAAATGAATAAAAATTATAAATTTTTGATCCATGGATTTCATTTCAGTAAAATGGATGGAGATCAAAATTTAAGTTTTGTGCAAATAGATATACCTTTATAACTTATTATTTTTTAAGTGTCAATCCTCATGATCTTTCTAAACGGAAAGTTGTGAATGACCACTCAAGCTGCAGGATTTGGGTGTGGTCAACCTGTTTATATGGATAACTTACAAAACTTTAGTAGGCAGTCTCTGCCTGGGTACAGATGCAAGTGCAACCAATTTTTTTTTTTTTTTTTTTGCCCAAGCCTTTCTCACCCGTTATGAGGCAGGGTTTAAACTGTGATCGCATTTTGCGAAAATAAATGCAATTTTACTAAAATATTTATATTTTTTTTCGCATAAATGCGGAAATGTTTAAATGGTGCTGTTTCTTATTGATCGCCATTAAAATTCCGCGATTCCATCATATGCATACGAAATGTTGTCGGGGTGGAATTTCTTTTCTTTGATCAAGTGATGTCAAATGATGAGGAGAAACTAGTAGCCAATCCAATTTCTATGATGTCATAAACTGAGCTCATCCTTTAAGTTCTCCCCGTTTTGGGTATTTGAAAATTGGCACCATCTAGTTGCCAACCGTGGTCATCTCTCTCTCTCTCTCTCTCTCTCTCTCTCTCACCCTATCACGTGCTTGCTTTTGTTGTAGTCTTTTTTCACGTGGCCTTCTTCGTGTTCGTTGAAAATTTTTTCGTAGTCTAACTATGGATATATGGTTAGGAATAAGTACCAAAAAAAAAAAAAAAAAAAAAAACGGTATTGAAAGTGTTACTATTGCTCAACAGCCAGCTAAAAAAACTAAGGTACCCAACCCTTTAGTGGAGAAGTAGCTTTCACTTTATACGTGGACCAAAGTAAGATGGCATGACGGTCAACCTTACATTTCGTGAACTATGCCAGAAATCCAAGAAGAAAACATCCTTGCAATTGCTGAAGATAATTTTTTCCCCTCTTTATTAATTTTTTTTTTCGTTGAATTTACTTTTTTCTTCGTCACTCTCGATCGGTGTTCAAAAACAGCGTGTCCAAGAAGAGCAATCACATTTGGCAATCAATCAAGTTACGGAGACGAATTTTGAAACATCGTCATGTTTACAAATATTGGAAGAAATTCCACAAATTTAGTTTCAAATCTGATTTTTTTTTTTGTTTACATAATATAATTCACCTGCATAAGTTGACCCCCACTTTTTCCTTTACAATATAATTTCCTTTTAGGAGAATTCGAATTCGTGCAGAAATAGTCCAAAGTAATCGAGGTAGTTGCCTTCAATGCACGATCTTAAAAAACAAGAGTCACTCACAATACAAATTTAAATTCGTTGGCAGAATTGAAAGATTTTATTGTATATAAGAACTTTGGGTTTCCCTAGAACCCATCATCAGATACAGGAGAAGGAATAAATTTAAATAAAGTGTTACGTGAACATAATATAGATATCAGATATGAATATGACATAATGTCACGTGGCATCAAATTGTCAAACGACGTGGCATGTATCATATTTTCTTTATTTCATGATACATGCCACGTCATTTGACAATTTGATGCTACGTGACATTATGTCATATTCATATCTGATATCTATATTATGTTCACGTAACACTTTATTTAAATTTATTCCTTCTCCTGTATCTGATGATGGGCTCTAGGGAAACCCGAAAGTTCTTATATACAATAAAATCTTTAAATTCCGCCAACGAATTTAAATTTGTATTGTGAGTGACTCTTGTTTTTTAAGATCGTGCATTGAAGGCAACTACCTTGATTACTTTGGAATATAATTTCCGTATAAAAGTCCCCCTCCACTTTCGACTTTAGAACTAAAAAAATTCAGCCTAAACAGAAGTACGTATTAAGTATCGGAATGATTATCCCGCAACCCGATGACCAGCAGCTTTCTGAATTTTGGAGTTTCGGATAATCGGTTTAGGTATAGTATACTTTACGAATGCAATTCCTAAAATACACCAAAGAAAGAATTTCTCACAGGCTTCTCTTCGCATCTGTCGAATAAGTAATGATGAATTTAGCGTAAAATAAATGTGTAACTGTATAAGTTATAATGAATTCAGCTCCAAAAAGTGTGTCACTTTTCTTTTAAATTTTAGATTTTTTTGTTGATTAACCAAGCATGAAAAATCTGTTGACCATAAGCAAGCTGTTCAGAATAATCGAATGGCAGAAAGTGGAGGCTTAAAAAACGCAGTCGAGAAATTTAGAAACAAGTCTGCGGACGCTATATCGGCGGCAGTGAAGATCCTGTATATGCAGGCTAAAGGAAACTTGTCTACTAGAAAGTTTAGTGTTTTAAAGGATTTGTGCATTGAGTTGTGATATGTGTTAACAAAGTTAAATGTTGACAATCATACTAATTATGAGAGTCATTTCAGTGTTCATGAAATGGAACAAACCATTTCTGGGATGATTGTTGACAACATTGTGTGTAAAGTGAAGCAAGCTGGATGGTTTTCAGTACTGACAGATGTATGCACTGATACATCAACTAAATGATGCATAGCAATTTTTGTGAAATTTATTTATATGGATAATTTGTGAACACATTTTTTAAGCCTCGAGGCTTTAGAGACATGTACCGCTGAACAGTGGCGACTCCTCCATGTAGAACGTGAGGATCATCCTACACTTTAATATCAGAAAATTACATTCATAATGAAAAATTGGAAAAGATTTATGTTATTAACATGGAAGAAAAAACGAAAATGAGGAACAACTGCAGTCGTGAATGATTATTGAGGCGTTCACGTGTGTACAAGGGGACGCCAACGCATTATTGTCTTGTGTGGAAGCTCTGAAGGGAGAGTGAGGATTTCAATCAACCATCCTCAGCCTCGCTTACCAAGCACCTTGTCAATTGAGTGCGCAGATGGTTGGGCCAAGGGTATTTAGAGCAGGAGGTCACAGAACTGAGTCATTCTGAGGACGACTCGAATCATCCTACGGGCCTTACTCTCGTTCTCATGGTCGACAGTCCTCCTGAAATGCACGGCAAGCTGTTGTCACGTGATGCCTACTGACGAACGTGCAGCTCAACTTCAGCTGCTCAAGTGAGGGAGCATTACAAGGGAAAGAAAGCGCGTTCCACTAAGTTTTTGAAGATTCAACGTGTGTTGTTCTATTTTGTATTTTAATTTACCAGTCATTAAATTTACTGTTGTGATTTGGTACCCGATTAGAAAAGCATGGGGAGTAATCCTGCTCCAGATAGCAGCTTAAAACCAGGCGTAAGTAATTCTTGTGTCTGTATTATTGAACAACTTTTCCAAAAGCCATTTAGCACACTCAGTTATAGCGAGAAAAAAGAAGTATCAAAAGGGCGACCTACTCCTCCTCTACCAAACTTGATCCAGTTTCAAAAGACAGGAGGGTAAACTTGTAAAATTGAGCTTTCTGGGTTGTAAATATACTCAAATAGGGTGGCTCTGTGGGTGTAAGAAACTAAACAAATTGTATTGTTGGCTGTGTTTATTGTTGTACAAAAGAATGTTCGGAACAGTGAAGAAGTTGTTGACTTAAATAATTTAGGGAATGTTTTAAGAAAACGTCATCAACAAACTAAACAACACATTGCCGCAGCAATTTCTCTCAACGAATTTGAAAAATCTGAAACAAGAATTGAGTTCTGCCTAAGCAAAGCCTATAAAGAAAATCACAATGCCATGGTGAAAAAAAAATCGGTACGTAATGAAGCGTTTAATATACGCAACATGCTTTTTAGCACTTTAAGAACTGCCTTTCCATGGGCACAATGAAGCGGAAAACTCTGCCAATAGGAAATTATAGGGAACTGGTACAGTTCATGGCAGAGAGAGACCCCTGTTTAGAAAGTCACTTGCAAAATTGCACGGCCTTTTCCGGCCAAGGTTCAATTATACAAAATGATTCAATTGAATGTTGTGCTGAGTATTTGATGCACAATATCAAAAAGGAAATTTCGACAACACAATTTATTGCAATTATTGTTGACGAAACCACAGATGTTTCTGAACATTTGCAGTTATCCATAGTCTTTAGATATGTTGATCAAAAGGCCGAAATTCAGGAGCGATTCATCGGGTTTCTTGATGTGAGCGATGATAGATCTGCTGAATGAATATCAAAACATGTTTTTGATCATTTAGAAAAATTTGGCAGCAGCGAGAAATTAATTGCGCAGACTTTTGACAGTGCATCTGTAAATACTGAGCAGTAGAACGGTCTAGCAGTAAAGGTGAAAGATAAGTTCCCACAAGCATTGTTTACCATTTGTTATGCCCACAAATCGCATTTAGTATTACAAGGCTCCATGAAAAATATTAAGTCTTGCAAAATATATTTTGCGCTGGTTTCTGGTTTCGCATCTTTTTTTTTTTTTTTTTGATTGGATGTTTAACGACCACCGTGAGCAACTCAATGGGCTATAAGCGGTCGCCCATCCCTAATTTAGGGCCACTGGTTCCAGGGAAGGGAGAGAGCCAGTGCCGTAAGGTAAACACAACATCCATGCCTCACCGGGATTCGAACCCGGACCCCTTTCGGACGAACAATCAGAGGCCATCACCTTAGACCACTACGCCACCGGGCGGCATCATATTTTTTCAACCTCATCCAAAAGAACCCATGCTCTTGATGAAATAGTTAAAACACATTTTCCCTCTGTTGCTCCCACAAGGTGGCTATATACTAACCGGCTTGTAGAAATGATTTACAATCATAAGCAAGAGCTGATCAAATTGTTTGAACATATTCTTCAGAATGTCACGGTGTTTGACACAGAAACACGGTTTTGTGCAAAGGGATTTCTTAAAAACATTCTTGACTTTGAATTAAATATTCTTTTGGAAACTTTCCATTTAGTACTGCCGAAAGCGGAAATACTCTTCAAAGTTTTGCAAAAAAAAAAAAAAAAACCATGTGACATACTCTTTTGTGAGAAAAAAGTAAAAGAATTTACAGTTTCTTTGAAAACTGCGTGATGAATTCGAAGTTTTATGGGCAAAGATGATTGATTCCGAATCTCGGGGTTCTACTGAAAAACACTGTACAAAGAGGCAGCGAATCGAAAATGTTCGGCATGATACGAAAACCTCGTACTGCTGCCCGTATCTTGAAATAGTGGGCAATTTTTTGGCGCACGTTGAAGAAAGATTTACTGATCTTCACCATTTAGTTTTTTGCACTTTTAGACTTCCATAAGTTTGAAGAATACGCCAGTGATTTCCCGAAAAATCATTTTCAGTCACTTATGAAATCGCCTTACGGATGTTATTTTGATTTCCAGGGACTTAATTCAGAATTACTGCATGTCTTTAGTTCGCCGTCATTCAAATTTGAATCTGTCGTGAAACTTAATGAGTACTTAGTGTCAAAAGATCTTGATGAGGCTCTACCGGAAGTGTCGAAACTTGTGAACTTAATTATGACAATCCCCACTTCAAATGCCTCAGCAGAAAGGAGCTTCTCTCTGCATTAAAGCATATCAAGACCCACTTACGAAATTCAACAGCGGAAGATCGCCTCAATGGATTAGCTTTAATAGCCATAGAGAGAACATTCTTCAAGGAGCTGAAAAATATCCACAATCCACAACTTTCATGATGCAGTCCCCAATATCTTTGCCTCCAAAAAGGATAGAAGAATTGACTTGAAATACAAGTGAAGGCCATCAGTGAGGTGAAATTTTGTTTCTTTTTATTGTTCTTATTGTTAGGTTTCTACGCGTTTAGCTTTAGGATATACAATATTTAATTTTTTTAGAATTTCTGTACATCCTTTCCCAAGCCCCTGTGCATCGTCCCTTTACATCCTACACACCATAAAAACCAGGAGTCTCCCCTGCTGTTGAACGGATTTACAAATGTATTATGAGTGTTTTTCAAACCTGAGAGATTAACATTAAAAAAATTTCATCTATTGGACCTGACGGTGCCAGTGTTATTGACTGGTATTCAAAAAGGGGTTGCAACTTTGCTAAAAAAAGATCTTTCCCATATTATAAATATTTAACGGGAATTATCGAGGATAAATTTATTAGGTACGTTACCTCTCAAATTTTCGATCTAAACACTAGATCTTCGTCAGGACCTGTGGAAGTAGAAGGAAGCAAGTACGACATTAGCTGGCCACATACCGAGTCTGAACTACAGACACTGATCAACTCCATTACGGAAAAATTTCCTTCCATTAATCTCACTATATCTAAGGAAGTAAACAACAAAATTGATTTCCTGGATGTATCTATCTGCAGAAACGCTGATCTCTCCATTACTCGTTCTATCTATCGTAAACCTTCTGCGCCCACTAACATCATTCCCTACAAATCTTTCACCCTGCATCTCTACAAACTTGCAGCATTGAAGTCCTACATCCACAGGGCTCATATCATTTGCAACAACCAACTCTCTCTTCAAGAAGAACTCTCCAAAATTTCTACAATAGCCCTCTTTCATGGTTTCCCTGCTCTTACAGTCAACTCCCTCATAAAGAAATATGAAAACCATTCGAAAATTGAATGCCTCCTTCCTCAAAAGAAAGAAAACCTGAAATTCTGTGGTTCTGTTCCTTACCACCCTTCCTATGCTTATAAGTTACAGATTCTTTTTAGAAGTTTTGGTTACCATCTTGCCATTAAATCTACCCCAAGCATCTTGAAACTTCTACAAAGGGATAGGGACAAAGTTGAAAGCCTGAACCTCCCAGGAGTTTACTGCATTCCTATCTCTTCTTCTACTGGGGATAACTTATACATTGGAAGCACATACAGGAGCATTAACCATAGAATTTTAGAACATAAAAAAGATGTTTCGAAAGCCAATCCTAATACTGCCTTGTCTATTTTGACAATGGAAGACTCTTCTGCCGTTCCCCACTGGAACGAAGCAAAACGAATTGCTTCTTTTGACAATCGTTTTGCCTTCCGTTACCGTGAAAGCCTGGAAATTATTTTCAACTCAATGACTTGCAATTCCGAATCTCCTCTCTACATTCCGATTATTTGGAGATCAATTCTAAGTTTTAGCAACAAAAATAGGAAAAATGTAGAATTTGGCAACAATCTTAGTCCTCCATTGGCGTGATGAAGACCTAAGATAAGGTTGAAAGCTTCCAACTTACAAACTTTTTGTAAAAGTTTTCATTTAATGTAACTAGCGTGATCAAGTTACCTTTATTTGTTACTCTTGTTCATCAACGTAAACTAAAACTGGCCCACTCCCGCAAGATAAATAAATCTGTGTATAGAATGGATACAGTTCCCAACACTTCATGACGTAAATTTCAAGTGCAGTGGAAAATTCAATTCCCTTAGTTAAGACTTAATGCTGACATGAGAGGTATTTGCTACATCTACAATGAAGCATATGAAAAAAAACCCTTACTGTTGCCTAAGAACAGCAACTCAGAGGTCTCCAGGGCCGTAACCAGCCAAGAAGGCCAGAGGGGCTCCGAAACATGCAGGGGAGCTTAAGAAAAATAAAGTCCAATGTGCAGCTCAAATGCTGACGTTAAGAACATGCCATGTCCTTCTCGTAAAACAAAGATATTATTACATTTAAAACAGCAAATAATCCCCCCAACCCTCTCGCCGCCCTGCGGAACTGATTTTGGTTTCTTGAAGGTTTGCATATGCCACCAGGGGTTGAAGAGTCGTAAGGCGCTAGGTCCCCTGTAAAATTGCTCTCGAGTTGAAACGATTTTTTAATTTGCTTACTTTTTCTTCAATTTAATGATGTTAAAAAACTTGAACGGTGTTAAAATTTTGAGACTAACAAAACTTTTGCGATTTAATAAAACTTTATCACGCAATTAGTCGCATCTAAAATAGCAAATAATTTTTTATTTGAATTGTTTAGTTTCCCTTTATTTCATTTTTTTCATGCATTACTTCCAAGGCTACGTCAAACACGCCAAATATAGATTTTTTACATCTATATCTAGAACCATGTGTCGTAGCTCAATGAAACTAATTTCATTCGATTCAAAATGCAAAAACACATATAAAGTTATACAATTCTATTAGTAGTTCTAATTCTGACTATTAGATAGCTCTAATCATTCTACTATTCTCTTTTACGTGCGATATTTCAAAGTAACTTGTACAATATTCTAGAGGATAATGCTTACCTTGGCATTCCTTTCCAGCGATGCGAACATTTCACACACGTGTTTTCCGGTCTTTGTTGATGTTATTGTCCTAAAGTCCGTTGTATGAGATGACTAGCTTTACTTCTCACACTTTTCGCTGGGTATACTCATTGGATCTTTGCCTTAGGATTCAAACACATCAATTTTTACCGTTCTTTATACTCGAAATTTTCGCCCATACTCTGGGCATCCTCAGGAGCGTGGTGACTTTACCACCAATGTTCATGATTAACTTCGCGCTAATGGAGTCCGATACTCCATGTTGCCATTCGTCGGATTTACTTTCCTGGATACATTTTTGGACATTCCCAAAATTCGATGAAATTAAAATGCTAAAAAAGAATAAAAAATCGGAAAGGCAAATGAGGAGGGAAGAAGCAATATTAATCTATAAAAATAAAGCAAGGGTATGTAACCAGAACGACCCTAGCACATTATCTGGCCTGTGGAAAGAACTAATAAGACAAGAAAAACAACAACAAAAGAAAAACTGACAAAAAAGACAAGAAAACCAGAATAGGAAAAGAAACTAAAAAAAAAAAGAAAAAAAGTTAGTTTTAATGAAACATAGATGGCGCCAGCCAGGCTTGATAACAAAATATATCCAGGAAAGTATATCCGATGAATGGCAACATGGAGTATCGGACTCCATTAGCGCGAAGTTAATCACGAACATTGGTGGTAAAGTCGCCACGCTCCTGAGGATGCCCAGAGTATGGGCGAAAATTTCGAGTATAAAGAACGGTAAAAATTGATGTGTTTGAATCCTAAGGCAAAGATCCAATGAGTATTCCCAGCGAAAAGTGTGAGAAGTAAAGCCAGTCATCGCATACAACGGACTTTAGGACAATAACATCAACAAAGACCGGAAAACACGTGTGTGAAATGTTCGCATCGCTAGAAAGGAATGCCAAGGTAAGCATTATCCTCTAGAATATTGTACAAGTTGCTTTAAAGTTATACATTGATGGCCATTTTCCTCCAAAAGCATTTTTTTTTTTTTTGGTGAATTTTCAAAAACTTTGGGGCCCCTCTTGGGCGCCTTATTATAGACCGATTTTACTGGTTAACAAAATCCAAGGGATTACGAAATCTGATTTTTGTACCAAAAAGCAACTCAATCGGTACATAATTGTGGACGCTACCATGTTGACAGGCTAATAGACATACATATAGGATACATAAACTTTTGAGATGTTGTTCAGATTCACATTCTCCACCCTCTGAAAGAAACGTGTAGAAAACACCATTTGAGTTCAAACTCACGTTGCCCTATTCTTTTTTAATAGAATGACAAGCTGAAAAATTAAATCATTACACGAAGGTAGTCGAGCTTTAACGATTTTGTTAACGCATTTTATGCAAATTTTAACGTGGAATAAATACAACAAAATTTCCGATCACGGACATTTGAGTTTTTAAACTTCTACGGATTTTTTTATTCAATTTCAAAACAGCATTAAAATTATTAACTAATGCTAATTTTAACGTTAGAACAAGCAAGAATTGCGAGGCGCAGAACTTTGTTGAAAATTCATACATTAGGTAGTGGATTAAGAGATTTTTTATGCCTGATGAATTTTAGCACAGTTACATTACGCTCAAGGTTTAAGCTGAATTAACTTATTCAGCAAAATGCTGCAATAATCTGATTTAGCTGAAATGCACAATTTTTCAGATCAAATGTTTAAATTTTTTTTTCGATTGCTTAAACCTAAATTAGGCTAAATATGATATTTGGGCAAATGGAATCAAGATCCAGGTATTATTCAGAAAATGAACTTACCCATGTTGTTGGCCACTCTTGCCTTTGTAGCCACGTGGTTGGCTTCTTTTTAGCACGTCTTTAGTAAAAAAAGATTGTGCTTATGTTATTGGTTTGTCCGTCTGTACCCATGATATCTCTGCAACTATTAGTCCAATTTGAAAAATTCTTTTTGCATTGGGAAGCTTGAAATATGCGAATGATGATCCTTTATTTCATTTATTTTTACGGTGTAAAATTTTGCCGCTAGAGGGCGTAAATGCAGATGATGTTGAATTCAAAAATACGTTTCATTCCACATATTTGCTTCTAAACATCCGATTGAAAAAATTATTTTTTCTTTCGATTCCATTTATGTCGAAGAGTATCTTAGATATAGTTACTTTTTCAAATTAGGCACAGATTTTCCGTTAGGGGGCGCAAAAGTAAATTACATTTTCCCCGATAACTCTTCTTCTAAAACTCTGATTTGAATTTTTTTTTCTTCAGCGGATACATCTCCTGATGGAAAATCTTTTGCATAAAATTTCGAATTTTTGGTAAGTGTTAATTTTTGCTTCTGATGTATTTGCCATAAAATCTGATCTTCTAATATATCGATTGAAAAAATTATTTCATGGACTGATGCCACTCACATCGATTAACCTTTTCGGAATATTTTCTTCTTAAAATATTCCACAGTTTCTCTGGCAGGGTGCGTAGCTGAATATCTTATTTTTGTCAATATCTCTACTTCTAGGAGTCCGATTTGAAAAATTCCTTCTTTGTTGGATAGTGTTTTTTAGTGTGACATGTGGTTCATATAATTTCAAAATTTTCAAGTAATTCATAGACTTTCCGTAAGGAGGCATAAAGGTAAATTGCGTTTCTCCCTATATCTCTGCTTCTAAATTTCCAATTTGAAAAATTCTTTCTGCACCGGATACAGCTCCCAGTGAGAAGTCGTTTGCACTTAGTTTCTATTTTTTTGTAAAAAAAAAAAAATGGTTTGGCCACCAGGGGCGTAAATCTTAATTTCCGCTTCTGATGCACTTGCAGTAAAATATGAGCTTCTAAATTCTCGATTGAAAAAAACGTCGTTTGTAGACCGATACTCTCATGTCGACAAACCTTTTAGAAACATTTTCTTCTTAAAATAGTGCATGGTTTCTACGCCAGGGGTCGTAGATGTATATCATAGTTTTGTCAATATCTCGACTTCTAGAAGTCCGATTTGAAAAATTTCTTCTTTGTTGGATAGTGTTTCTAGTAGGACATGTGGTTCATATAATTTAAAAATTTTCAAGTAATTCATAAACTTTCCGCTAGAGGCGTAAAGGTAAATTGTGTTTCCCCCTATATCTCTGCTTCTGAATCTCCGATTTGAAAAATTCTTTCTGCACCGGATACAGCTCTTGATGGTAACGCCTTTGCATATAATTTCTAATTTTTGTAAAAAGTGGTTTGGCCACCAGGTGGTGTAAGTCGTAATTTCCACTTCTGATGTATTAGCAGCAAAATATGAGCTTCTAAAATCTCGATTGAAAAAAGTCGTTTGTTGACCGATATACTCATGTCGACAAACCTTTTAGGAACATTTTCTTCTTGAAATAATGCATGGTTCCTACACCAGGGGCGTAGATGTATATCTTATTTTTGTCAATATGTCTACTTTTAACAGTCCGATTTGAAAAAATTCTTCTTCGTAGGATAGTGTTTCCGATGCAAAATGTTTTTCCTATAAATTCAAAATTTTCAAGTAAATCATAGACTTTCCGATAGGGGGCACAAAGGTAAATTGCATTTTCTGCGTTATTTCTGCTCCTAAAACTCTGATTTGAAAAATTCTTCCTGTATCGCATACAAGACCTGATAGAAAATATTTTTCACATAATTTCTAATGTTTGGTAAAGAATGGTTTGGCCACCAGGGGTCATAAGTGTTAAGTTCTGCATCTGATCTATTTGAAGCAAAATCTAGGCTCCTGAAAACTCAACTAAATTTCTTTTTCTTGGACCGATACCACTCATATGGATAAACCTTTTGAGAATACTTTCTTCCTAAAATAATGCATTGTTTTCCCACCAGGGGACGTAAAGTAACATCTTATTTTTGTCGATATCTCTGTTTCTAAGAGTTTGTAACCTCACGATTCCATTTACAGCAATATCTGAGGGATTAAAAACCCGATTGAAAAACTTCTTTCTTCCATCAGATACTATTGTTTTGCATACCAGTTCCATTGACTTTGAATAGCTTTGATAAATTTAATTTGCGTCAGAACGGATTCAAAAGGCGTGCTTATTACACCCGGAAATTCGGTATCATCTTTCTTGTTGTTGTTTTTTTTTGCTCTAATAAAAGGTTTAGGCTATTTTTGCAAATAGAGTGATCATAGTAATTGGTCTGATACACAGCCTGAAATTTGTTTGGCAAAAACATAAAAAAAAAGAAAAGAAACAGAAAGATCCGAAAACGACAAGGGTCTTGCCCTTTAAAGGGTTAAAGTTAAAACTTATATATTTAGCTTTTTTTTTTTCTTTTTTTTTCATTTTAGAATAGTTGCAATTTCCTGTCAGCCATATCAATGAATTTCTTCAAAAAAAGTGAGGAGTCCAAATTTTTTGTTATATTATTTTCAAAACTCAATAGCACTAAATTTGCCTGTCTTTGACAAGACATGTTTTGCCTCTGGGACCTGTCGATATTTGTAAGGGCTGAAAAAGTACTTTCACAGATTGCAGTGCTGCATGTAAAACCTCTACAAGTTGCCACCAGGTCTTACACATTAGGAAAAGCTTTTTCACATTTCATGGATTTTTCCTATCAAGTCATCCGTTCTTGTTTCAGATTTAATATAATTTTTTGCAACTAATCTTTCTTCTCTTTGGAGAATATTAAATTCCAAGTTCTTTCAGGGCATCATGCTTTTCTAAATGCTCATTCAGTTCCTCAACAGCAGTTATTGCAGCAATCAAATCTTGGTTCTTATAAAATCTTTTATCAAGTTCTTGTAGAACAGATCTCATTGTAGATGCACTGCAGTTTATTACGATGACTGACTTCTGAAGCCTCATTTATAAATTCATAAACTATAAAGTTTTCCATCATTGAATATCTTTTATGAATTCTATGCTTTTTCATTTCATTCTACAAATTCTTAAAGAACGAACTACTTTCCTCAGGTGTTGCATCAAAATTAGAAATGTTTCGAAGGTCAGCAAGTGTTTGGTGCACAGAATTTATAATTTTATTTGAAGTTTCTAGGCTTGCAGTACAACTCTTTAAAATTTTATCTGCTGGATGTAAAATTCCAAGTATTTTTTTCATCAATACCAAACAAAAGCAGAATGTGTCATTGGTCATTGTACGTAATAATTCAATGCTGATTGCAACATCTTCTCCATCAAACTTTTTATTTTCATTTCACTGAATTTCTCTAAGAGAGTTGACAATATCATCAGAATTTTCAAGCATTAATCAAATGATTTCAAAATGGCCCGAATACCTTTGTTCTAAAATTCGAAAAAGTTTTTTGCCTTCATATATGTTACGGATATTTCCTTTCTTGAGAAAATTGTATAAGGCTGTGCTCTGGCTGAAAAAGTACTGAATTTCATCTATCATTACTACTTTCATTACAACTAAATGTATTCTATGGTTGTAGCAATGAACACAGGGGATTTTCCGATTTAATTTATTTTGCAAGATAGCCTGGACACCATCTTTTCCTCCAGACATGACACTGGCTCCATCATAGCATTGACTAAGTAAATACTTAGTATCTATTTTGCAGGCTTCTAATAAATCGAGTGCCATATTATCCAATGATTTTGCATCACTGCTGTTCGCCATCTCAACTGATAAAGTTTTTTCTAAACCTTTTCCATTTCGAACAAGTCTGATTACAAAAGCTATTATTTCTTCCATTTTTTTGTTACGGCTTCCATCCATAAATAAGGAGTACCAAGGAACGTCTGCATTTAAAACATCTATAGCAATATCATTTTTCACCATATCAGCCATAACGTGAACCATATCATTCTGCATTTTAAGGGATGCATTTTGGGGAATTGTTTTAGAAATATCTAAAAGTCTTTGGTTCTATTTAAGCGTAATTTCCAAAAATTTCATAAATAATCCATCTTCTGAATTATCTTCAATATTGTAAGTACCTCTTAAGGGCAGTAGATTAGTAGTAAGAAATTGTATCATTTCTATGATGGATGAAACATAATAACGGTTCTCTTCTAGAACTTTATCATTTACAAAAGATGAAATTGACTGATTACGCCGTTCTCTCACTTTTCTTTTCCCCCACTTTGCAACAGCAATTAAATGAGTTTTCGTCAATTCATGAGCCGGAAATCACATCCTTTCTTCTTGTCAAGTGCTTTTTACAACAATCGAATCCCGTAGCTTTATACGCTGTCTCTTTTGTCCCAGTAGGTTCATAATACTTCCAAGCGTTACAAAATGCCTTGTCCAGTTCTTCTGAATATTCCAGCCATTCATATTCACATAACCAATCACCTTTGCCATATTTATTTTGGGGATATTGTCCCATTTTCAGTTTTTTACTGTCGGGTACCTTGATCACATTAAACTCAATAAGTGAATCATTATCCTGCATAGTATCAGGGGTTTTACTAAAAGCAACTTTTTCTTGTTCTTCACTTCTGTCCTTATTCTCTGCACTTTTTCTTTTAAAGTATTTTAATAAAGACATTTTATAGAACAGGACTGAATTTTTGCTTACTTCAAACAGAGTTCAATTGTTCAATTTTCAAACAATGATCAGATAAACACTAAAAATGTTTTCTAAACAAAAGAAATATAAGCAAACCGAAGAACAAAATTCGTAGATAAAAACACGAAAACCAGACCAGGGAGTACTGACTCTTTCCAGAACTCTACAATGGAGGGTGGGAAAAAAATTGCTTTCATCTCTCTTAACACCAGCCTAACTGACCAAGTGCTCCCTTAATACTCATTACAGAGATTCGCCTGGTTCTTCAAGAAACGTTCCTTCAGAGGAGTGGTTACTAAATATGGGGTTGGGGGAAGGTTTTGGATGAACATGCAGCAGGATGAATTGCTTGACAGAAAAGATCAGATCATATGTAGAGGATAATAGGAAGGGAGTGTCTGACCCCAGGTCTTAAACAACCCTTTTCAGCTTGTTTCCGTGTCTCTTTCCTATCGGGCTAGAGTGCCCGATAGAAAAGTGACACAGAAGCGAGGTAGAAAGGGGGTGGAAGGCGCCCTTATTCATTACGGGGGGGGGGGGTAGTACCTGGGGCCCGAAGGCTTAACATGCCCATCCGACGCATGCCGGATATTTAGTGGTTCAAGCGTTCGTACCTGCCTGGGATCGAACCCGAGGTCCTCTCCTTGGCAGTCATTGACAGAAAAGAGAAAGAAGACACCCTCAAAGCAGCTAATGACCACGAACAACAGAACCAACCCCCAACCCACCCCCTTAAGTGTCCTCTGTCCTGCCAAAAAGGAAAGTGGAGTTAAGATTAGTTTAAGCTTTAAACTGTCACTTCCTTTATCAGCTTTGTAGGAAGTGTGGAGAATGGGTCTCTATTTTTCTTTAGGTAATGTCACTACAACTGCCGTCATCCTCAAAGACTCCTGCACCCCGCCCCCACTCACTTTCAGGAAGGATGAAGCTTTATGCATTAAAACCAGGGTGAAGCTGTCTTATACACAATTTAACTTTCCCTAAAAACTTGCAAGGTAAAATGATGTTTATTTACAAGTTAAAAGTATACATGAAGGGCAATAACTTTTGGACCTAACCTAGCTCCATCATCAGGCCAGGTGCACGAAGGGAACGGTCAGCAATTAATATGCACAATGATAGTACACTACAAATGTTGTACTTGGAGCAAAGCAATGTTGCTACCAACAGAGTACATAGTCACTAATGATGAAAAAATAGGAGCTTACGTGTCAGAAATATTGTCAGGGGTTGGGAACAAAAAAAAATTTTTATTGTAAGTTTTTAGGAAAAGTTAAATCGTGTATAAGACAGCTTCACCTTGGTTTTAACGTATCTCATTTCTACGAAGTTTCATTACTCTGAAGCCTTGCAGTCATTTAAAGTGACCTCTACATGCTTCTAAAGATTTGTATTATTTCATGGGTCCAGGGTAGTGAGAAAATTTTCAGTGGGAATGGTAATTCGGACAAAGCATTTTTTTCTGCAGTGTTCCTTAAGCAAAGATGGTCGTTAAGAGGGGGAGGAGGACTGTCTTTTAATAGGGAGAAGCCGGATTCTCAACAATTTTAGCTATGCAGAAACATTAGTCGTATGAGAGGTACTTTAACTTTAAAATTTATAAAAGTCTGGGAATCGCTAGGAGGGGGCTTTGAGAACCGCTAGCGGGGGCTCAGCCCCTCTTGCCTCCCGCCCTCTGGTTACGGGCCTGGGGGTCTCACGTAGCTTTTTGTGCTGCACGGCTTTCAAGCTTGAGTACGTGCCAAGGACACTTTTCAAAAACACGAAAACGGTGACTACCACAGAAGTGCAATTTCTACTTTAACTTCGACAAATGAAAACAGCGTTGTATGTATAATTTCTAACGCAAAGCAAAAAGAAATGCAAGAAGCATGCATTGCACAAAAAAAATTCAGTTCTGTTAAATTTCTCAGTCAGCAGGGCATAGCTTTGAGAGGTCATGGAAGTGATGGTAATCCCATTTAAAACAATTAGAGCTGAAAATAGCTCGGAACATGAGAGCTGAAAATAGCTCGGAACTTGACATCTGGTTAAGAACATATTACAAATGGCTTCATCATGACGCTGTAAATGAGAATGTAAATTTAATGGCAAAAGCAGTGGTGCAAAAGTATCTTGAAGAAATAAAAGCTGCAGAATTCTTTGTGATCATACTCGATGAGATGTGCGAGCAAGTCTCTATATCATTTTGTTTCTGAAGATACTGAAGTGCATGAAATATTTTTGGGGTTTTTATGAAACCAGCACAACAAAATCAAATCCAAAACTTTGTACAATATCATGAAAAATAACAGATTTAGGGCAACTTACCATTCTCTGGTTTTTGCTCCATATTTCACATTTCCAGCAAGTGAGACAGATATATGATCAAAAAATGGTTGCTGCGATAGATGAGTTAAATTGTACTAAGATACATAGGGATCCAACAAATGCCCAAATTAAATTCTTGTCCAATATTAGAAACCACAATACATTCCCTGATGAAATAAAATGCTCATTTCCACCAATAGGAGCAAGCATACCACGTATATTTGCAAAAGTAAAGACACATAAAGAGGATGCACCTATGAAATTGATTGTATCAAAGAAAAAACACTGTCTCACATGCTGGAAATGTGAAATATGGAGCAAAAACCACAGAATGGTAAGTTGCTCTAAATCTGTTATTACAGTTTTTCATGTTAACTTAAACCTCGGGTGTTAGACAGGTGTCCAATATAAAAGGTAATCTGAATTGATCATGAAAAATGTTCTCTTCCATTTTGCCCTGGATATAAACAAACAGCGTGGGCAATGTTACGATGGGGCAAGCAACGTCAGTGGTCAGCTTATGGGACTGCACGCTCACAAGAAGCTGAACCTCGAGTCGCGTAAGTTCACTGTGTGGCTCACTGTCTTAACCCATGCGTTCAAGATGCCATGAATAATGTTATGTGCCTTCGTAACTTTACTATTGTAATAAAAGATACAATATTTTTGAAAGAGACTTGCCAAGCAGGGTGTGTTCTTTAAATTTTTTTAAGCTGATGATTCTCCTGCTCTATTGCAATACCCTTCCCGCTCCAGGGTGATGTAACTTTCAAGTTTTCTGATGTGATTGATGTCCGTGGCGTATATTCGAGGCTAGCTAAGCTAGCTGCAAAGCCCAGAGAATGCACAAATAAAACTGAATTAAATATACACAAATAAAAGTCAATTATCAACGGTATTAAAATATGTCGATGCCTTCACTGCGAAAAAAGCGTGTGCAGATTCGCTTCAAAGCCAACGGCATAACGCAAGCAGCTCTTCTAGTCTTTGCAGTTCTGATGCGAAAACCTTCAGTACAATCGCCTGCTAGCGTTTCCATGACGACATGAATCAGCTGGTACAGGGGAATGGGCCATTGCTTTGGGAAACGGTTCGCTCAGAAAAAAGAAGACTTAAGACTGTCTCAGGCACTCGCATACTCCCACCCATAGGAGTGTTTCGTGAGAGTTGTTTCAGTTTTTGTGAAGTGTCAATGAATTAAAATCAGTGATATTATATCTTAAATTCGTGACTTTGTTGGATTCGAACTGTTTTGATAAATTTTGTGAAAGCTTCTCTGAACATCTACTGTCAGAACTCTCTGCTCCAAATTTTGATAAAGCTCGACTAAAAAATGAACTGAAGGTCTTTTATTCCCTTGATGAATACAAAAACAAATCAGTAAGAGACATCATGTGTGACATAAAGTTGAATAAATTGGACATAGTGTTTAGTGAGGTGAACAAATCAGCAGACCTCATATTAAGCTTTCCATCAACAACTTCCGAAAGAAGATTTTCTGCATTAAAAAGAGTCCAGATATATCTTAGAGCCACACAATGACATGCACATTCGAAAAACTTGGCTGTTTTGTCAGTAGAGAAAAACCTTCTTTTTAAATACACTGGCGGAAAGTGAAAAAAGAACACCAAGAAGGAATTGGCGGACGATCATGAAATTTACATATGTTAATGGGGTCGAGTTTACGTAGGTGTGATGCTAATTTCGGGACCAACCGGTGAGCGCTTATGCCACAGCACGGCATAATATGCAAATTATCGTCGGTGGTATTTAAGGAGTACGGTGAAGTAAATGTAATCAGTCGTCGGCGTACGGACACGTGCGAAGACCCTGAAGAAGCTGCAATGCCTGGACATGGAAGACGTGTACGATTTCAGCAGTTATCGGACTTTGAGCGAGGTCGTGTAGTCGGACTCCGCGAGGCCGGATGGTCGTATTGCGGAGCGAATTGGATGAGAAGTATCGGTGGTGGTACGATGGTGGCGTAGGTGGTCCAATGAACATTCCTACACGAGAAGACGTGGAACCGGGAGTCACAGACGGACTGATGAGAGGACCGATCGAAGCATAAGAAGAGCGGCGTTGTCAAGTAGAACATCCACTGCGACGCAAATCCGAGCTGCTGTTGCACCTGAGGTGACTGTGCGAACAATCCGCAACCATCTACTGGATGCAGGACTACGTGCACATGTGCCTCTGACTCCAGCCCACCGTCCGGAACGGCTGCAGTGGTGTCGCCAACGTCTGCACTGGAGAACGCAATGGCGATCTGTCGTGTTCAGCAATGAAAGCAGATTCTGCTTTGGGAGCCTCTGATGGCCGTATGCGGATTTGCAGACGCACAGGGGAGCGTCTCCACCCTTGTTGCATCCACCAGCGACACACAGGGCCTACACCTGGTCTCCTGGTGTGGGGAGCGATCAGCTATCACTCCCGTACACAACTAGCGTTTGTACTGGGTATGTTAAACAGCACCTTCTACATCAACAACATCATTCAGCCCGTTGTTGTGCCATTTGTAAGGTCGGTCCATCGTGGTGTTTTCCAGCAAGATAACGCATGGCCACACACGGCACGTGCAACGCAACATGCACTTCAGGGTGTGAGACAACTTCCATGGCCTGCATGTTCACTGGATTTGTCCCCCATTGAGCACGTGTGGGATTTTATGGGACATTTAATTTGTTTGATGTAAAACATTATTCTGGTGTCAAGCAGCATTCAAATTACTAAGTTGTTGTTTTTCTAATTTGTAACATGTAAAATCATAAATTTCTACTTGTTTTCTTGTTAAGGTTTTCTTTTTATGCTGCAAACTAGTGATAGATTCATGTGATACTGGATAACAGCGATTTTTTTTTTTTATCCCACTTACTTGGCAAAGAGTAGAATAAACAACACAGAAATGCAGTTACCTTCCCCCCCTCCCAACACCTGTCAGTTAAATCGAAGGGCGAATTCCACTGCACCTTCTCCTTGTGGAACAGGTTTGTTACACCGGAAGTGGAAACAGGAGGGCCCGGCATGTGCTACGCGTATTGTCCACGTGGTCATTTGTACACGTGTTGTCCTATGCAGCGTACCTCAACTCATCAGTGATAACGGAATTTATGCTGAGCAAAAAGATGTAGGCTTATAGCCTATGATAATTAAAAATTCTACAAGCAGCATGAAACCCAAGGAGGACTTAAATGGAGATGCATCAGAAGAAACTGCTTAGCAAAGATCTATAAAGACGAAAATGCCACAGTAATTTTGAAATCTGATTTGAATCAAAATCACGACCCAGATAAGAATTTGAAGAGACAAGCCATCTCCAATAGTGTCAAAAGGAACGCTATCGACGAATTGAACGAATGTCCACAAAAATTAATCAGGAAAGAAATAAGAGTGCGCCTTAGGGATCTGCAAAAGAGTTCAACATAAAAGATGTGGAATACATAAGAAAAAATTTGAGTAGAACATGACATGCAGTTTTACCACCTCTACCCAAGAGCACAAAAGAAGTGCATGTTGCTCTACTTTCATTGGATATTAAAACACATTAGAGTGAAGAAATGTTACAAATCAACTGTAAAGGAAAAGGTATTGTATGCTTTTCAACCACTTCGAATCTAAAATTTTTGTGTGAAAGTGATATGGTATTCATTGATGGAACTTTAAAACATTGTCCAAAGTTTTTCCATCAAATGTTTACTGTGCATACAAACGAAAATGGCCATTATATACTACTGGCTCACTTTCTTCTGCCTAACAAAAGTGCTTGCACTTATGAAGATATGTTCTTAATGCTCTTAAAGCGTTGTGAAGAATTAGGATTCAAGTTCGAGCCCAAGAATATTGTCGCCGATTTTGAAGTGGGAAT
Source organism: Macrothele yani (assembly GCA_039090855.1). Classification (NCBI taxonomy): domain Eukaryota; kingdom Metazoa; phylum Arthropoda; class Arachnida; order Araneae; family Macrothelidae; genus Macrothele; species Macrothele yani. The sequence continues at coordinate 56,572,107 of CM077018.1, read as the reverse complement.
TCATTCAGCAATTAAAAATATCTGGCTTACAAGCAACATCATAGGATGACGTTTCCATGCATCTCAGTCGTGGTGGAGAAAAATCTGGGAACTTGGTTTGACAAAGGAATATAAAGATAAAATTTCTGACTTAAAAAAGTGGCTGCATTGGTCATTTGGATTACTTTATTTAAATCACAAGGAAGTTGCAGACTGTTTCGTAGACGATTTGATGTCGGATATCTCACAGGATGGAAGGATGAAAAATATGCTGATTATATAAGAGATACATATGTAGCTGAAGAAGCCAAATTCCCATCCATAATATGGGCTTCGGATAGAATAGAAGGAGAAAGAACAACTAATGCCTGTGAATCATTTCATGCAAAATTCAATTCTAATTTCAGTGCACCTAGCCCAAATATTTATGCTTTTGTCGAAGTAATTAAGCAAATCCAGGTTGCATTGAAAAATAGTGGAAATGTCATAAAGCAACCAAGCCAAAATCTGAAGAGGATGGGAAATATGGAATGAATGAAGCAGAAGTACCAAGGTTAATGGACAGTAAGGTTTGCTCATCCTGCCTCCCTCGCAGCGGAAGTGCCGGTCCCTCACTTGCCCCTTACATAGTGACGTCAGTGTACCACACGACGCAGCCAGCAGGACGGATAGACTGTTAATACAATTGAAGCACTCGCGGGAGAAATGTCAAAAACTTTTTACTCAAATATGCTCTGAATCTGAAAGCTTGCAACCAAGATGTAATGCAAAAGCGCATCTGTAATATAATCAGGAAAAATGGACATCCATGTGAATATTTTATTTAGAGTACACCGAGAATGTGAAGAAACTTATTATGCATTTCTTTCATTTTTTTTTTCAAATCTGTTTAATCTAAATATCTAAATAGGATATTGACATGACACTAAGGAAAAGTGCAGGGACAGTGATTATACCTTCTAATTTATTTATATGCAACTGTAATACTGTCTTTAAATAAATTCAAAAGAAGGAAAAAAAAACTTATAAGATTATGCTGTCAGAACCTCATGAAGAAATCCTTTTATGCGGAACAAATAAAAACTTGAGTAGCATTCCACTAACTTGCTTAATTAAAAAGTTGGAAATTAATTTCACTAAATGCTCTGTTATTATTTGTAACTAATCGCTGAACAGAAAAGTTAAAATCATGGATCTTTGTAATTTTTGTTTGTTTGTTTCTTATAGTCATATTTTATTCGCTAAATTTTGAGAACTTTAAGAATCGGGACATTATTTAACGTAAAAAAATTCTTTCTTCACTTACCTTTGTCATGTTCCTTAGGTAACTGTTTTAACCAGTTTTCTCTTCTTGGGTTGGCAATATATTTTTTGCTGAGCGTTAATATGGCGCATACGGATCATAATTCGAGTTTTCATGAATAGTTTGATGGCAGGGTGCACATTTGGAGGGAACTGATGGGCAGAAGCTTACACTGCGGTGTGAACAATTCTTTTAACTTTCCTTAAATTATTTTTCCCATGTAGTTTTAAAAAAAATTCTTCTAGTTGGATAACCATGCTCATCCACTCATTTGTTGGATGTTGCAAGCAGCCTCTGCTTGTGACGCTAATCCAGACGCACAGAATTCCTCTTTCTTGCACTAGGTCCAGAGGTGCATTTTTGTCCCCCAGCCTAGGACACGTTGTTTGGCATTTAAATGCAACATATCCAGCAAGGTATCATAAAGCTTGGTACGATATGCTGTCACTAGAAGACGTAATTGCAGTTGTGGGTTCTTCGCGAAGTGCAGCCGTAATTTCATTTTCACTTGTGTGGGCTGTTTCATCATTGCAGGATGCAGTATTGTGTAAGACACAGGAAGACGAGAGCATGGAGACAGTTAAATAATGTTGTTCTGACTCAGGCAAAACGTTCGATTTCTGAAAGTTCCAGACTACTTTCCCAAGTACCAGCAGTCTGAGACGATTTTGAAATTCCAGTGGTGAAGGGTGATCATAGGTATTCCCTGCTGCACGTATCTGTGAGAAAAAAATTTCTAGGACATCTTGATTAACTCTGTGAGTTAAAAAATATTTTAGCTCATATTTTTCGCTTAGAATCTTGTGGACAGCCATTACAGATGTAATACTGACCAGAAGACCTTGCTGAAATGGTAGGGCGTTTTTTTCTTCCAACAACGCGCATCTGCAAAAAAGTGTTGTAAGCCTCATTCAGAAGTTGAAATTGCTGTCGATTGTTACCTAAAGCACATCGGAATGGTTTGTCTGAGAATGGTTGCCTCGAATTCATTGTATAAAAAAATCTGTCAAGAAGAATAAAATTTGCTGCTTCATCATCTTCGGGAAATAAATATTTGATGGCATTTCCAACACGCTCCGAAAGCAACTGTACAGCATAACGTACAATCTGCCTATTTGCTCCTTTAACACGTATGTGTGTTTCACTCATATTATACGCTATTTTTAATTCCTTACTGTCCTTCTCTAATAGCTTTTCAAATAGGGAGCAATTTATCACTATATTTTTTATTTTTATGCCACTGTCCAAAATATGGTTTCGCAATAACTTTACCATGTGCGGAATGTCAGTAAATGCATTTATATGTCTGTTTTTGTTGAAAAGATTTTCAAAGAACGGACTCTAAGGCGATATAGCCTTTCCATAATTTCTGGTTTAAAGCTCCCAGATCTGAAGTAAGAGCAAATACAGGAAACACGATATTTTCTACGGCACAAATTACTTTCATTAATATTTCTCTGAGACTGGAACCACTAACGTCAAAATCGTCAAATACTGGTTGTTTCCAGAGATTAACAAGTCCTCTTGCCATGAATACCAGTACGTACCTACACGGTCCCATAACTTCATCTGTTTCAATATTATAGCACATTTTGCTGGAAACTTTCATTTCATCTACAGAAATTACACATGTTCTTTCAGCTTCAGTCATTTGCATTCCTTGGCTTTGCATCAGTTTTAAAGTTGTGGTTTGAATTCCAGGTGAACATATAATTGTAGCTACCCATTGGCGCAACGTTGACAAAGCAGGAAGCAGAATATTAACTTTATTTCTCAAGTAGTGATATGCTCTCCTGGAAACAGTTCTTAATGTTATTGCAGCTGCAATATCAGTAGAATTCCAAACAATCCTTTTCTGGCCTAACAAAACCCTTATCTGTCCTGGAGTAAACACTGTAGAAAGCAAATTTTTTATGCACATTTCTCTGTCTTTTTTCTCATCTTTCCGTAACCTTCGCAATTCTAATAATTCTTTCTGCATTTGATTCTGTTTTACTTTGAGGACTTTTACACATAAAGTTAGACTATGGTTTGAAGAGCTCAAAGATAATATTTGTTTTTTCAGCTTTTCATTTTCCTTCATCAAAATATAATTTTCCTTCAATAGAATTTCATTTTCTGTTTTCAGGACTTTCATACATTCAATTTCAGTATTTTCGTCATCGGCACTCCACATGTCTTCCAAAATTTCCTCTGCATTATCAGAGTTTATCAAATCGCCAACAAGATCAGTTCGTTTCCTTTTCTCCTGTCTCTTCCTTCTCTCTGAATTAGAATTTATATTAAAGTTTCCCGGGAGGTTTAAACTTGGTACAGCTGTGTCCTTTAGCATTTTGCGGATAGGCAAATCTAGAAGTTCATTCTTTAAATCGCGTCCGTAGTCTTCCTCAGGAAAATGTTCCGAACAAATAGCTAAATTCATTTCGTTGAAACTGTCAGCTCGTTTGCATCACAATTTCCATGTTTTACGCAAAACTTCATTTTTCGGAAACCTATGGTAATGAATGCCATTCCTTCTGGTTTTCGAATAATAATTTTGACATGTTGCTATTGCGCACGAACCAGGCATGTTCAGTGTTTAACGTATAACCAAGGAAAAGAAAATTTGTTTGCTACAAATACCCAAGGTTAATGTAGCTTTCAGACCCTGAACCAGAAAAATGGGAGCAAGCAGCTTTAGGCGGTTGGGGTGTGGAGATCTCCGGGACTGTGACGTCACGAAGGCGACCCCTGAGACAGTGCTCAGCGGAAGTGTCGGATAAGCATAATCTTGGAGTCTACTAACCTTGCAGAAGTACAAGAATAAAGAACTTACAAGATTTGAATTTTTAAAAGCTATTTCTTATGATGGTTCTAAGAGGGATAAGAAGAAATAAGACAAAGAGGTAAAAGACAGATCATGAAAAAAGACAAGAGAACATAGTCTTGCTTCAAGACAAAGACAAGGAAAACTCATTCCACAATTTTTTTAAACATGCCAGAAGCTATTAGCCCCTGCCAGTCCTAAGCCTGGAAAAAGTGTGAAGGGAAAATTATGCAGATGAAGAAAAAAAAAACCTTATTAACCTTGCTTCATTATTATGGTTCTTAGATTCAGAGTCTTCAGAACCTTGCTTCACCCTCCCCCTTTTTCCGCAGTGCGAACTCACCCATCAGAAAGGGTGCAACTCGCCCGTTTCGCTATCTTTCCGGTGCAACTCACCCCCCCCTTCTTAAGTACCAGAAGTAAGCACAACAAATGTCCTGCTCTTCTTTGCATTCCCCCACCAAACCACCAGACGCCCAAGCCAGCTTTTGTTTCTGTCCCAGGGAGATACTCTGGCGGGGGAGGCAAATGGATGTGTGTAGGTCATTTCTGTAAAAGATCCTTTTGCATAAAACAGTGTTCCCTGTGAGACTAAGGCCCGTTTCACACAGACAGAAAGCATACGATGAAGCAATAAGTCCCCCAGCCATCCAACCACTTGCTTTCAAACAGACTATAGAGTTAAACTGAGACTTTCAGGTGCACGGTAGCCACTGAACTTCTGCAGGGTCTGCCACCTACCGGACAAAAATAATACCGTCCAAAATTAGAGAAGCATATGTACAAGTAGATGTACACAAGGGCAGCCAGTGGATCATCTGCTATAGTAATAAAACAATCCTTCCTGTGAGAGGGAGTGGGGAAGAAATTGCTGTTGCACAAAAAGCCACTGATTTCGTTCCCGTTCATCTGTCTGACATTTCCCCCTCTGTTTTAAGCAATAAAACTGCTTGTGTAAAAGCTAGCCATTAAACTAACTTTATGGGAAAGCGGGTGGGATGAGTAAATGTGTTTAACGACCACTGTGAGCAACTCAATGGGCTAAAAGAAAGGGATGAGTAATGAGACTGCAGTAAAAAAGCTAAATCCTAAACAATAAAACACTTAATAAAAGGGCTGCTAATGTATGTGGATTTTTGTACCCTATGATGACTGACAACTGACCTTATGAGGTCTCTTCCCTTTTTACTTAAAAATAGATTGGGAATGCACCATTACTCTGTGATATCACCAATCTACTGCTCTCTGCAAGAGACATGAAAAGAACAAGGCCAGTACAGCTCAAAGAGAAAAGCAAATATAATTAAAAGATCTAAAAAAAATTAAAATAAGTATCAGACCCAAATAAGTATTATTTGTGAGTGATGAACTGCATGCATCAGTCTGTGTATTTCTTGTGTAGATCTACTAATTATATTTGCTTTTCTCTTTGATTTCTACTGCTCTCTATTCTGGAAACATTCTTGCTCTTGCACAGTCACATCAGCAGTTCTGTTTTTTGCATGATCAGAGCATCATTCTTTTTTTTTTTTTTCTAGTGTTTTGATTTAAATTTCACCTTACCTAATTTTCATAAATGTGTGGTGCTATGGCATTCAGAAGGAACCACTAAGTAAATGTAGGAAAGATAGCAAAGAAAAACGCATTCGGAATAAAAAATTATGACGTAGAAAGAAGAGTTCATATATTTTATGTACAATGGGCCCTTCAGTTCACTTAGTTAAATATGACACTGCTGTCAGCAAGATATTTTGCACGCCTTGCAGCATTTCTCCACTGGCTGATAAACATTCTGCATTTGTGTAATTGGAAGTAATAACTTTAAAATTGAGCCCATAAAATCTCATGCATCTAGTATGCCATCAGCATCTTTTGGAGAGAGAACAGGCAATGTGTGAACAGCGTGGCTTTTGAGGCAAGTAAAGCTTTGTGTTCCTTGCAAAACTCTGAAAGGGTACATTTAGTTGTTTCTAATGTGATATGTTTTAATTAATAGATATTTTTAGATGTATGAGTGTTCCAATGATGGAATGTTCAATTGAAATATTGTAAATTAATATTTTAACTAAAACGTTTTATTTGTACATATCGTTTAATTAACCAAGACTTGTTGCATAATTTAGGCTTCTCTCGGGGTGGAAGCACGTTCTCACTGAGCGTGTAATGTGCAATATATGGTTCAATATTAGGTACACAATACTTTTGATATTTCATTTGTTCAATTTGAAGCATGTTTTACCATCCCTAGGGATACGTCTCATGATATGTATAAGGGTACTACATTAGCTGAACTTATTCAGAAAAGTGCATGCTATTGAAAAAATTCCCGCCCATTTTCTGATTTTGCATGGCATTGCAAATTATATGGTTCTTTTTTTTAAAAAACGATATTGGAGAAACTTGTCAACTAGTCACAGAAAGTGATTGTGGTGTCCTTGAGAGAAGAGACTCCCAGCTCCACTGATGCAGTGGACAAAACCGGCTTTCTTGCTCACCCGGAAAGCTGACAGAAGAGTTGGTGGCTGTGCTTTTGTGTGTGTCGTGAGGTAAGATTTTCTGTGTTCATCGTGTTCCTTCCTCTCCGTGATGTAATAATTCTTAAGCACATTAAAACTCTCAATTAACTTGAGGTAGATGTTTGTTTTCCATTTGTCAGTCTGGTTCAAACTAATTACAATAGTGACAAGTTAGGTCATAATATTGGCGCTGAGGTGTGAGCGAATTCCTGCAGCTACTTCCACCTTCGTACTACGCATTTTGTTGAAAGCAACATGGCGCTCTTACAATTTCACGAATTCAATTCCAACTTCGAACTGTTTGACTCGTATGTAAAAAGACTAACAGTATTTCCAACTTAACGAGATACCTATTGCTAAGAAAGTTCTTGCAATTTTAAGCCTTATGGGAACAATGACTTACAATTTGTTACATAATCTCGTAGTTCCAAAAGAACTGGAAACATTATCCTACGATGATATCGTTCAACATTTACTGCCCACTTGAGCCAAGCACCCAATAAAATTGCAGAATGTATAAAATTTCGTAAGCTCATTCAGCTAGAAGTCGAATCTATATAGGATTTTTGTGCTGAATTAAAAAAGTTAACAAAATACTGTTTACTTCCTGGACATGCATTAAATGAAAATCTACTTGAACAATTTCTTAGGGGTCTTAATGGTGGTCAAATCCAACAAAGGTTGTTAATCTACTTGAACAATTGCTTAGGGGTCTTAAGGTGGTTGAGTAGGTGATACAAATGCAGGCTGCAATAAAGGATGGGGGAGGGGGATTATTTATTTTTTTGTGTGAAAAAAAAACGTTTTTTTTATGTTATTTTATTATTCCAGGTCGTAAGAATATGTGTACCAAATTTCAAGTCGAAATTCGCTAAATTGGCCAAGTTATAATCTGTTATTGTCCAGTGGGGTCACAGAATTGGTGCAACTGGCGCAAAGCCGAAGCTGAGAAAACTCTGGACGAATTCAATCACGAACCGCCACTTCATAAAGATGTTGAAAATGTTATAAAGCCGATTTACAACGATTTGTCATCAAGAGAGTTGCCAGAAAGGTGTTTGGGTGGTGACACTCAAAACAACAACGAAAGTTTCAATCCTACTGTTTGGCAGTTCGCCCCCAAACATCTTCACTGTGGCTCAAAAACCATCGAAATGGCAGTTTATGTAGCAGCAGGCATTTTTAATTAAGGTTTTTCTGCCGTCTTGAAAATGACGACAACGATAGGAATCGTTATTGGCGAGCAAACGAAGATATTTGCTAATGCGCAGGACCAACAGCGTCTGCAGAGATCGTCGAGACTACGAAAGAGGTTCATACAAGGTATAGAAGCGAGCAAATGTCTCTAAACGAGTTCTACGAAGCAGAGGAAGAAACACTGTATGGCCCTGGTACAGCAGATTAGCAGAAAAATACTGTAAGTACTCGATATGCCTCCGTAAACTGTGCTTGAAACTTTAAACGCGTTTTTCTTGAAACAGCTTTTTCGCGAATGGTTGGCTTGATATTTCAAAAACTATTGCACCGATCGACTTCAAATGTAAAACTGCATGTTCAGCAAACATCCTTTTATCGTTTGATGAACCAGAAATGCGATAGGCAATGTATATTTTTTAATAGCAAAATACATTAGTCACTTTTTTTAGCTAAATTGATAATTTGAGTTTGACAAGTCACCATTTCCTCAAATATATAATTATTTTTCCTGGTTCATCAAACAATAACTACTTGTGTATAGAGTAAAACGCAGTTCGAGTTTTTTTGTTTCAGATCACCTGGAGAGGAGAAATCATGCCAACCAGCAACCGCGGATCTTCGGGCAGTGTCATGGTTGAGGGGGATTTGCGGGCATGATTCTTCATGAAACTTATTAAAAATTGTTTTGTAAATATCTGAAACGCTAATAAATAGATGTACCTACTTTGGAATCAATTGATTGCATAGTTTCGTCAATAAACACTCCAAAAAAGAAGCTGTAATTTTAGCATAAAAAATGAGAATACCCCCTTAAATGAAATACAAAATAAACATGCTGCACTAAATAAATTGGATAACATTTCTAGCTCCGTATATTTTCAAAAGAAAAATACTAAAAATAAAAAACCCCAAAACAACCGTGATAAGACACCATTGACTAGAACGAAGTGCTACCGATGTGGTGATATTTCACATTTGGCAAATTAAAAGACACAAATTTATAAATACCAAATATCACGCTTGTGGAAAAATTGGTCACTTAAAAACCGTATGCAGGAGCTCTCATGGGACTATAAAAAAACTTAATAGCTCTTCAAATGTTCTTGAGGTGTTAACAGTAAACAATATCAGTACTCCAGATCCAATAAAAATTAGGGTCAAAATTGAAAACACTGCTTTCACTGACATGGAGCTTGACACTGAATCTGCAGTTTCAACAATTCCAATTTGTCGATATAAAAGAGTCTTTCCCCACAAAAAATTTTTGAACCGGAAGTCATGCTAAAAACTACCACTGGTGAACAGTTTGCACCCATAGGTTTTGTCTGGGTTTCTGTTGAAAATCAGAATAAATGCAAACACTTAAACTTATATTTGTTACAGAATGACAATTATTTGGAAGCCAATGGCTGAAAGAGTTTTCTCTTTCTCCACGTGATGCAAATTTTCACATGGAGACCTTCTGGAACCCACACTTACACACACAGGGAGTGGATACATTACACCCATAGGTTTTGCCCGGGTATCTGTTGAATATCAGAATAAATGCAAACTCTTAAAATTATATTTGTAACAGAATGACAATTATTTGAAAGCCAATGGCTGAAAGAGTTTTCTCTTTCTCCATGTGATGCAAATTTTCACACGAAGACCTTCCAGAACTCACACCTACACACACAGGGAGTGGATACAAAACACCCATATGTTTTGTCCAGGTTTCTGTTGAATATCAGAATACATGCAAATGCTTAAAATTATATTTGTTACAAAATGACCATTATTTGGAAGCCAACGGCTGAAAGAGTTTTCACTTTCTCCATGAGATGCAAATTTTCACACGGGGATCTTCCGGAACCCACACCTAACACACACAGGGAGTGGATACATTACTTCGTACATAGACAGAAATCTTTCAAGACAAAATTGGTGAAATCAAAGAGATAAAAGCTACATTACACGTAAACAAAAATGCCAAACCAATTTTTTGCAAGGCATGACCAGTTGTTTTTCCTTTATGTAAATGTGTTGAGGAAGAACTTGACTGATTGAAAAATGACTGTGTTATACAAAAAGTTATTCATTCCAAGTGGGCTACACCCACTTGGAATGAATAACTATGCATTGTACCTCAAAACTTTTCAATATATGTTAAAACCTGTCCTAAAACCGAATGGCAAAATTAGAATTTTTGGAGATTTTAAAGTTACTGTGAATAAAGTTTTACAGGTTGACAAACATCCAGTACCTCAGATTGAAGATATTTTCTCATCCTTGAGTGGAGGACAACGCTTTTCAAAACTTGACCTAACTCAAGCTTATTTACATTTAGGGGTTGAAGTCTATATAAGTTTCGTTGTTTATCATATGGAATTTCAAATGCCCCAGCAATCTGGCAACATACTACTGAACAAATACTGAATGGCATTGAAAGCATCAACGGCTTCACTGATGACATTTTAGTAAAGGGACCATCAGATGAAATTCACTTACGTCTCAAACAAGTATTTAAGAGTGCTTGTGAGAATTTAATTTACTGGTGAATTCTTCCAAAAGTGAAATTTTTAAAGATTCTATCACTTACTGTGGTTATAAGATAGATAGGAATGGTATTCATAAAACAGAAGATAAAAGCTATTCGTAATGCACCACAACCAACTACTGTTACTGAATTGAAATCATTTTTACGCTTAGTTAGTTACTATAGCAGATTTATACCTGATCTCTCATCAGTTATTCATCCCTTGACAAGTTTGTTAAAGAAAAAAATGCATTTTTTTTTCTGGTTTACTGCCTGTGAGGAAGCTTTCAATGCCATCAAGCAAGAAATTACATCAGACTGCATTCTCACTCATTTTAATCTGAAATTGCCCCTAATAACCTTGCAACAGAGGCTTCTCCGTATGGTGTCTCAGAGGTTCTCTCTCACTCTACGCCTGATGGAACTGAAAAACCCATTGCTTTTGCTCCAAGAACCTTGACTGTGACTGAAAAGAAATATAGCCAAATAGATAAGGAAGCCACAGCAATTGTATTTGGAGTAAAAAAATGCTTTCACTTTTTGTACAGATGAAAATTTATGTTGTATACTGACAACAAACCTTTGGTCTTTATTTTTGCTCCGGACAAAAGTATTCCGAGACTATCAGCTGCTAGAATGCAACGCTATGCATTGTACCTCAAAACTTTTCAATATATGTTAAAAAAATACAGCAGCTGATGCAAATGCATTATCTCGACTTCCTTTAAAACATGTGGAACCATATATCCCTCAAGAAACAGAAAATTTCCCCCTTACTTAGTTACAAACTCTACACATTACTGCACATACTCTAGCTACTGCTACTAAAAATGAACCTGCACTTAAGATGCTGTATCACCATTTACATTCTGGAACTACCATTCCTAAGGAACTATTGTTCGGTGGAACATCTACAAATTTTACTCTCGAACAAGGTTGTATATTACGTGGTTGCAGAGTTTTTATTCCACAACTCTACATAAAGGACATCCTCCAAGAATTGCATAATGGACATTTTGGCACCGTAAAAATGAAAGCTTTGGCACGCTGTTTTGTCTGGTGGCAAGGAATTGACCATGATATTGAGAATATTACAAAAAACTGTAATGCCTGCGTACAAAATAAAAACAATCCTTCCAAAATGTACACACATAATTGGGAATGAATGGCCTTCTGTTCCATGGCAGAGAATTCATCTTGATTTTGCTGGACCTATCCACGATAAGATGCTTCTTATAGCAGTTGATGCACATAGTAAATGGCCCCTGAAGTCTTCCTTTTAAACAAATCACTACAGAAAAAACCGTAAATTGCCTAAATCCACTTTTTAGTCATTATGGTCTACCTGTAACCATGGTGAATGATAATGGACTGCAATTCACATCTCACGAATTCAAAACCTTTTTTGAAGGAAAATGGCATTCAGCATCATCTTAAAGCACCTTTTCATGCTGCAACAAATGGCCAAGCTGAACATTTTGTGCAAGCAATCAAGAAAGGCTTAAAAAAAGCATTAGCCCATGAACATACAACCTTACAACAAAAATTAAATACCCTTCTGAAACAATATCGAAAATGTCCCATACTACAACTGGAGAAAGCCCTGCATCTCTCTTCTTAAAAAGGAACATACGAACTAAACTTGATTTGGCCTGACCTTACCAATCAAGTCCAAAAGCATCAGACAACAAAAACTTCCATCTCCCACGAGGAAATTTACGACTGGCAAAAAAGCAGCTGCCAGGAACTACACTTCTTGCAAATGGAAGAATAATCACAACAAATGGTACCCTACATTATAAAGTGCAGGTTGGTGATGCTATTTGGAGACACGTGGATCAAATTACTCTAGTGGGACAAGATATTCCATTGCATGGACAGCAGATGCATTCACTAAAAATTTTTCCCCCAGGGAGAATGCTGGTGCTTATACAGTTTCCTTCAGTGACTGAACAAAATTCTTCACAATTGGAAAACAATAAGTGCACCAGTGCAAAATGATACACCAGCATACCCACAAGAATCGGCAGATGATCTTCATAATTTATTACCGGTAAGTATAAAACTCAGTGACTTGAACAGACCTCTAAGAGACTAGTTTAACCACCCTAAAGATTACAGTACTATTGACTTACAGATTAAGTGCAGCGGTGTGTTATGTCCTTGAGAGAAGCGACTGGGGCTGAGAAATGGAGCTCATTGAAAATATTTTGTCTGGTGCTCTCGGGCCCACTCCCCTCTCGTCTCCTCTAGTCAACTCGTTTGTTCAGAGTGTGTGTGAGAGGTGAAGCATGATGAAAATGATGCTCCTCAGACACTGCTATATAAATGTCCTGACTGTGCTTGCAGAGTTTTCATCTAAGATTTATTCATGTTGGATACACAGATGTGGACATAGATGCTTTCAAATGGATGATCTGTAATTTTTTTTTTTGTCAAGTTTCTGTTATGTGCGTGGATGGTATTGATATGCCTCCTCATAAGTATTGGCCTAGTGGCTCAGGAGAGGCACAAATTTAATATCGCTTTAAGACCTGACCAGTTCCTAATGTGGTTGACGTCGAGGATATAGAAGATAATAGAGCAGATGTCATTGGGAGGATGAACACTTGGATCCAAAAAATGGAAGATTAAGTATTTGCGGTGGAGCTGCTATCCTCTACTACAGGGGTAGACAAAAATCCAAAATTTTCAGGTGCCAGCTCCATTTTTGCAAGAGCCAATCAAACTTTTTAAAAAGATACAAGGCGAAAACCAAAAATGACACATTCAGAATTGTGACCTTCGTCAGTCCAAATTAATATACTTCTCACATATCGCTCAAACAATTCAGTGCAAAATCTGCAACTTAAACTAGGGAACATATTATTCACTTGAATTAAAAGTTGCACTTCAAAATAAGTTTTCATTGCAAAAAATTCAGCTCTGAATTCTGGTGCACCCCATTCAATGACAGCACTAATAAATAAATACAGTCATAAGCAACTCAGGCAAAATCAATGCAATGGCTAAAAGTGCCCACACACACACATTCTTTAGTGTCACGCCAAGATAGAGATGAAGCGCTGACCACCTGGTATCTCAGTTTTGACCACAGACAGTCGTGACTCTTGAATGACACTTCTGCGGAAGACGTCTTATTTGCATATATATTCTTTAAAGACTGAAAATGCCTTTTTTTTCTTATATATATATATATATATATATATATATATATATATATATATAACAAGACAAAGTTTTATCTATGACTTTTCTGATAAATGAAAAGCTGAAAACGGATAAAAAAAAACCTCAGGATTATAATTGTCTCTCCCAAGGGCAAGATTTCAGGCAGGCACTGAAGAGCTTCACTCCCCACCACACTTCGCCTCTGGGCACCAAACTCCCCCTATTGCTCGTGTGACACTCAAGAGTGAGCGTGTGCACCTTAAGAACATTCTGATGCACACTCCAAATGAGTGCAGGTACCTCTCTTGGACTGCACTGAGGAACTTCAGCCTGAATCACTACTGACAAGATCTCTGTAGAATGCATAACTCTGCTGGCGGTGGTATAAAAAAATTGTTAGCAACTTCTTCATTCTTGATTGTACGCTAATTAGTATATAATAAATGTGCAAACATTAAAATCCGTATACTGCATTTGTTGCTTTATTAAAGATATGCTTCATAATGGAAATTCAAATTTTGAGAATGGAATTTGAAATGACATTTTCAGAATGAAATTTGGAAACTCAGGCACCAGGTGAAAATTATCAGTTGCAGTGTCGACTGGGCACCTTGGATTTGTCTACCCCTGCTCTACTAGAATAGAAGAGTAGTGGATCCTCTGCTGAGCCCACCCTTGACCATTCCACTCTTGAGTGGGTGATCGGTCCCTATGATCCTGGTTCTAGAAATCTTCATGGGTTGATATTTTACGTGAATCTCATGATGATAATCACTTGGACAATGCCAATTACCTTACTAGCTAAGACCCTAATAAGTCCCATGGCTCCCATGATGCTGAGAAATGGAGCTCATTGAGAATATTTTGTCTGGTGCTCTCGGTCAGTCCAAATTAATATACTTCTCACATATTGCTCAAACAATTCAGTGCAAAATCTGCAACTTAAACTAGGGAACATATTATTCACTTGAATTAAAAGTTGCACTTCAAAATAAGTTTTCATTGCAAAAAATTCAGCTCTGAATTCTGGTGCACCCCATTCAATCACTAATAAATAAATACAGTCATAAGCAACTCAGGCAAAATCAATGCAATGGCTAAAAGTGCCCACACACACACATTCTTTAGTGTCACGCTAAGATAGAGATTAAGCGCTGACCACCTGGTATCTCAGTTTTGACCACAGACAGTCGTGACTCTTGAATGACACTTCTGCGGAAGACGTCTTATTTGCATATATATTCTTTAAAGACTGAAAATGCCTTTTTTTTCTTATATATATATATATATATATATATAACAAGACAAAGTTTTATCTATGACTTTTCTGATAGATGAAAAGCTGAAAACGGATAAAAAAAAACTCAGGATTATAATTGTCTCTCCCAAGGGCAAGATTTCAGGCAGGCACTGAAGAGCTTCACTCCCCACCACACTTCGCCTCTGGGCACCAAACTCCCCCTATTGCTCGTGTGACACTCAAGAGTGAGCGTGTGCACCTTACGAACATTCTGATGCACACTCCAAATGAGTGCAGGTACCTCTCTTGGACTGCACTGAGGAACTTCAGCCTGAATCACTACTGACAAGATCTCTGTAGAATGCATAACTCTGCTGGCGGTGGTATAAAAAAATTGTTAGCAACTTCTTCATTCTTGATTGTACGGTAATTAGTATATAATAAATGTGCAAACATTAAAATCTGTATACTGCATTTGTTGCTTTATTAAAGATATGCTTCATAATGGAAATTCAAATTTTGAGAATGGAATTTGAAATGACATTTTCAGAATGAAATTTGGAAACCAGGCACCAGGTGAAAATTATCAGTTGCAGTGTCGACTGGGCACCTTGGATTTGTCTACCCCTGCTCTACTAGAATAGAAGAGTAGTGGATCCTCTGCTGAGCCCACCCTTGACCATTCCACTCTTGAGTGGGTGATCGGTCCCTATGATCCTGGTTCTAGAAATCTTCATGGGTTGATATTTTAAGTGAATCTCATGATGATAATCACTTGGACAATGCCAATTACCTTACTAGCTAAGACCCTAATAAGTCCCATGGCTCCCATGATGCTGAGAAATGGAGCTCATTGAAAATATTTTGTCTGGTGCTCTCGGTCAGTCCAAATTAATATACTTCTCACATATTGCTCAAACAATTCAGTGCAAAATCTGCAACTTAAACTAGGGAACATATTATTCACTTGAATTAAAAGTTACACTTCAAAATAAGTTTTCATTGCAAAAAATTCAGCTCTGAATTCTGGTGCACCCCATTCAATGACAGCACTAATAAATAAATACAGTCATAAGCAACTCAGGCAAAATCAATGCAATGGCTAAAAGTGCCCACACACACACATTCTTTAGTGTCACGCCAAGATAGAGATTAAGCGCTGACCACCTGGTATCTCAGTTTTGACCACAGACAGTCGTGACTCTTGAATGACACTTCTGCGGAAGACGTCTTATTTGCATATATATTCTTTAAAGACTGAAAATGCCTTTTTTTTCTTATATATATATATATATATATATATAACAAGACAAAATTTTATCTATGACTTTTCTGATAAATGAAAAGCTGAAAACGGATAAAAAAAAAAAAACCTCAGGATTATAGTTGTCTCTCCCAAGGGCAAGATTTCAGGCAGGCACTGAAGAGCTTCACTCCCCACCATACTTCGCCTCTGGGCACCAATCTCCCCCTATTGCTCGTGTGACACTCAAGAGTGAGCGTGTGCACCTTAAGAACATTCTGATGCACACTCCAAATGAGTGCAGGTACCTCTCTTGGACTGCACTGAGGAACTTCAGCCTGAATCACTACTGACAAGATCTCTGTAGAATGCATAACTCTGCTGGCGGTGGTATAAAAAAATTGTTAGCAACTTCTTCATTCTTGATTGTACGGTAATTAGTATATAATAAATGTGCAAACATTAAAATCCGTATACTGCATTTGTTGCTTTATTAAAGATATGCTTCATAATGGAAATTCAAATTTTGAGAATGGAATTTGAAATGACATTTTCAGAATGAAATTTGGAAACTCAGGCACCAGGTGAAAATTATCAGTTGCAGTGTCGACTGGGCACCTTGGATTTGTCTACCCCTGCTCTACTAGAATAGAAGAGTAGTGGATCCTCTGCTGAGCCCACCCTTGACCATTCCACTCTTGAGTGGGTGATCGGTCCCTATGATCCTGGTTCTAGAAATCTTCATGGGTTGATATTTTACGTGAATCTCATGATGATAATCACTTGGACAATGCCAATTACCTTACTAGCTAAGACCCTAATAAGTCCCATGGCTCCCATGATGCTGAGAAATGGAGCTCATTGAAAATATTTTGTCTGGTGCTCTCGGTCAGTCCAAATTAATATACTTCTCACATATTGCTCAAACAATTCAGTGCAAAATCTGCAACTTAAACTAGGGAACATATTATTCACTTGAATTAAAAGTTGCACTTCAAAATAAGTTTTCATTGCAAAAAATTCAGCTCTGAATTCTGGTGCACCCCATTCAATCACTAATAAATAAATACAGTCATAAGCAACTCAGGCAAAATCAATGCAATGGCTAAAAGTGCCCACACACACACATTCTTTAGTGTCACGCCAAGATAGAGATTAAGTGCTGACCACCTGGTATCTCAGTTTTGACCACAGACAGTCGTGACTCTTGAATGACACTTCTGCGGAAGACGTCTTATTTGCATATATATTCTTTAAAGACTGAAAATGCCTTTTTTTCTTATATATATATATATACATATATATATATATATATAACAAGACAAAGTTTTATCTATGACTTTTCTGATAAATGAAAAGCTGAAAACGGATAAAAAAAACCCTCAGGATTATAATTGTCTCTCCCAAGGGTAAGATTTTAGGCAGGCACTGAAGAGCTTCACTCCCCACCACACTTCGCCTCTGGGCACCAAACTCCCCCTATTGCTCGTGTGACACTCAAGAGTGAGCGTGTGCACCTTAAGAACATTCTGATGCACACTCCAAATGAGTGCAGGTACCTCTCTTGGACTGCACTGAGGAACTTCAGCCTGAATCACTACTGACAAGATCTCTGTAGAATGCATAACTCTGCTGGCGGTGGTATAAAAAAATTGTTAGCAACTTCTTCATTCTTGATTGTACGGTAATTAGTATATAATAAATGTGCAAACATAAAAATCCGTATACTGCATTTGTTGCTTTATTAAAGATATGCTTCATAATGGAAATTCAAATTTTGAGAATGGAATTTGAAATGACATTTTCAGAATGAAATTTGGAAACTCAGGCACCAGGTGAAAATTATCAGTTGCAGTGTCGACTGGGCACCTTGGATTTGTCTACCCCTGCTCTACTAGAATAGAAGAGTAGTGGATCCTCTGCTAAGCCCACCCTTGACCATTCCACTCGAGTGGGTGATCGGTCCCTATGATCCTGGTTCTAGAAATCTTCATGGGTTGATATTTTAAGCGAATCTCATGATGAAAATCACTTGGACAATGCCAATTACCTTACTAGCTAAGACCCTAATAAGTCCCATGGCTCCCATGATGCTGAGAAATGGAGCTCATTGAAAATATTTTGTCTGGTGCTCTCGGGCCCACTCCCTCTCATCTCCTCTAGTCAACTCGTTTGTCCAGAGCGTTTGTGATGGGTGAAGCATGATGAAAATGATGCTCTGCAGACTCTGTTGTTTAAATGTCCTAACTGTGCTTGCAGAGTTTTTATCTAGGATTTATTCATGTTGGATACACAGATGTGGACATAGATGCTTTCAAATGGATGATCTGCAAATTTTTTTTTGTCAAGTTTCTGTTATGGGCGTGTGGCTTCAGGAGAGGCACAAATTTAATATCGCTTTAAGACCTGACTAGTTCCTAATGTGGATGACGTTGAGGATATAGAAGGTAATTATATTGACTCAAGAACTTCGAGTGCTCCATGGAGATGAAGACATTTTTACAGAAGCTTATAATTTAGTTTCCCTCATTTTTGTTGGAATTATCTCAGCGCAAAAAAAACAAAAAAAAAAAAACACAGATCGTCAGAGTTTTGCAGCCACTTCAGATGGATTGTGACATCACTGCATGGCTGGCACGGCTGCTGTTCACTACGTGTACCTTGAAACCACACATCCGGGTCTTTCTCCCCTCTGATGTGAGGGCAGTTGGGAAGAAAACCTGTCTTTGTGCTCTGGTCAATGCTTGTGAAGGCCATGTGTACGATGATGTTGGTGTGTGTTGTTCATCAATAGAACTGCTCCTAAATAAAGGAATCAACTTTATTAAATGTAATGTTCCTGATCATTAGACTCAGTTATGCTACTCTATTTCAAGGTTGTGTATTTCCTATCATTAAGTGTTTTCTCCAACAGCTATGCAATAATAATGTGGCAAGACTGAAGTCAACTTCTACAACAAACATGGCATCAGTAAGAAATGCTTTATTGTGTTATTGTGGAGCATCTACGAGTTGTGAACATATCAGCTAAGTTGGATATCACTGTGTCTTCATATCATCCTTTGTATTATATTTAAAAGTTCTTCTATTTGTATACAACTCAGGTCGGTATATGATTTTATTATTACTAGTATGAAGTGCTCTTTGTTCTATTATTGTTAAGCACACATTCTTCGGTCTTGAATGAAGGTATAGTGAAAAACCTTTTTCTTTTCTACTGCGTACCGAACCGCTTGGAGTGTTGATATTAACTATTTAACTAAACATCCAATTTAAGAATTAAATTCAACAATTTTAACAATTCATCTACAAGTGTGTCAGTGGAAAGAAGTTTTTCCTGCCTTTAAGAGAATACAAACTTACCCAAGAAACACTATTTCTCAAGACAGACTTGCTTCTTTGGCAAACATTTCTATTCAGAAAGAAATTTTATTGATGCTCATGAAGAAACAACCCTTCTATGATGACATAATCAACAAAGTTACAGCTTTAAAAGGAAGAATTGATTTAATATACGAAAAATAAGTAAGTCCTCATTAAGTGATTTTTATTGTAGACAGTAGATATCTTTTCATATTGCTCTTGTAGCTCTTCACCTAATTTTTTAACCATGAGCCGCCACTGAACAAAAGCTCGAGTAACTCACCTGAAGACAGTTTTCTGATCTCCCCTTCCTAACTTTGCTTTCTGTTCTTTGAAGCAGACAACTTACATCAGCGGAGAGTGAAGCCCGTGTTAACGAGCTCTTGCGCTTTTTTCAAAATAATTTGCAAACTAGTTCTCACAGTCACCTTATAAATGTTTGTACGCATTTCTATAGTGAAGAGATAGTGAGATTGGATAAAGACGTCTTATTTGAAACCCTACCGGTCGAGTATGCATAAAAAATGTATAACGGTGTGGAAGTGCAACGAAAACTAGGGCTGTGTTGGATTTGGAGGACATTTTAAGTGCCATGATGGATGCCGACTCAAATGGTAAGCTAACAACATTCTATGTTTTGTGCCTAAATGACATCCCACCTCCCAAGAATATATCAGAGATCCTCTGCTCACTCCAGGCCAAAATCTGCAAAATTAAAGCCTATATTGCAAGTTCTTAAAACCGAATTAAAAGTACTAAGGATGTACCTGTTCGAAAAGTGTCCTTGGAAACGTCACAAGGCATAGTTGTCAACCAGGGTTTCAACAGACCCCTGAGCTCTGCACAAGGCGAGATGAACAATAGCACCCCCTTCTCCTCTCTTAATGACTTATCAGAGCAACAGCATCTGCCATCCCCTCAGGCTACAGATCCCAAGGAGATTGTCACCCTGTGTTGTCCTCCTGGAAAGCAGTGTTTGGGGGAAAGAAATGCAACTCCTCCTCATCGTTTGTATGCCCAAGTCACTAAAACTCAGCCACCCCCTCAATCCCACCCACTAAAACCACCAGCTCTCCACCATGCAAAATCTACCCAGCGTCGTGGTGTCATCGGAAGTGGTACTAAACCGGTCAGCATTTCTGCTGCTCCCCGTTGTCAGCAAGCCCCATCAACAGGGGTGGGGAATTACACTCGCCCACTCGCCATTGGCGAGTGAATTTCCTGGATTTTAGACCTCTTAAAAATTGCAGCTTATAAAAAATATATAATAATAATATTGTAGGCTTTCAATATATATTTTTTTTACACCTTAAAGCTTCTTCATTTATAGTACGGGCAAGTACATTCTAATCCGAAACCAGAACGCCCAAACTCTGAAGTCATACCTCGCTAGGCAGAGAAGCATTCCATTTTTTAGATAGACCCCGGTGTTCAATCGCACGAAAGCGTGCGAAAGAGCGGAGCTGAAGTCGCAGATGCTTAGCAGTCGCTCAGAGCCAAGCTGAGTCATTCTTACTACTAGTGGAATAAACCCGTTTTCCCCACTGGAGAACGCTATGTAACTAGAGTTGTGTGTGTAACCACCGGGAAGCGTTGCTGACATCCCGCCTGTTTGATCACATGGTACCTACGGCTCTCTTCTCGGAGCGCCAACTAAATTGTCTTCACTCTGTTATTTTGCCTGAAAGCGCGACGGAAACATAAACAATAAGGTTTTGGTGGAAAAAGGGCTTCTGCAACTAAAAAAATTGCAGTACCATTGACAATCAGTGTATGATCTCAATATGTTTAATTCCAAACAATCAACTAAACTTACATATTTCCAACATAATTCGTCTGGTAGCAATGTAGCAGTGCCATGTGTTTCATCCTCTACGCCACGTGTTTTGGTTGATAGCAATGTGATACAACTTGATTCTGGTTCTGAAAATGTTTTACTTAAAGAAAGAAACGATGCAAAATATTGTGAAAAGCCACAGAACAGGAAATTTCAAGAGAAATGGATAGAAGAATTACCCTGGATTGTTTATGAAGATGGTCTTGCAAAGCAGATGTGATAGTCAATACATCATGCAAGTTTTCACAAGGATTTAGTGGCCCTTTCAAACATGAAACTTTTAAATTCCATGATAAATCTGTGCAGCACAGAAAAAATGTTGATTTTATTGAAAATTTATCACAGCTTCTTGTTAGCACCCCATTGGCCAAATGCATTAAAAAGATCCTGGATGAAAAAATATTTAAGCAGCTCAAAGTATTATTCAATCTGAGCTACTATATTTGCAAAAAACAATAAGTCATTTTCTGACATTGAATCACTCATCATGTTATCCAGAAAGTTAGAGGTTGATGTACAAAACCAGTCTGCAAACAGAAATACTTGAAGGGAATTCTTTTTTTTTTTTTTTTGCATATCAGAGGTTATAACAGAGTCAGTATTAAAGGAACTAAAACAGTCCCAGTTCATTAGCATTATTTTAGATGCCTCTACAGACAAGAGCACAATAGAGGAATTGATGATGTATGCAAGATATTTGAAAAGTGGTAAAATTAAAGAATGTTTTGGGGGGCTTCTAGAATTAGAAAACAGCACATCTGAGTCCTATTTTTCCGATGTTGAGAAACAGTTTGCTTCTCTTGGTTCAGATTTGAAGAAAAGTTCTTGGATTGTAGGTATAGCAACAGATGGGGCAGCCAATATGATTGATGAAGTATCTGGTTTATGTGCCAAATTTAAAGAATTTTTACCACATATATTGTCTGTTCATTGTGTTGTTCACCGATTTCAGTTAAGCATACTTTATACTCTAAAAAACGTATCGTATTTAGTAACGAATGACTCTATTTTTATTTTTATTTATAAATTTTATGGACATTCCAGTAAAAAAATCAAACACCTGGAAAATATAGCCAACTTATTAGCACAAAAAAATTTAAAAATTCAGAAATTGCACTACATTAGTAGGAGTTTTGAGAGCAATTTTTGTATGACTGCTAGCCAGTGGTGTTCCATTTAGAAAATGAAGCTAATGAAAAACAAGGCACCAAAAATGCAGAAGGCATAGTAAAGAAAATAAAAGATTTCCGATTTCTGGCAACCCCCAGTTTTTTTCAAATCTTTAAAGACTTGTCCCTTGTTTTCCAAAAACAGCATTTGCTTTTATGTCAAGTCAACAACGATGTTTTGAAAGCAAAAAAGAAATTAGGAAATTTGCAGAAAGAAAAAGGAAAATATGAAGAACAATTTTTTATCTCCTATAATGGAGAAACTTACAAATATGTAGTTCTGACAAATGTTGCAAATGGGAAGAAGTTTTTCAAATCTGACAGAAATACTATGATAGACTTTGCAAAAAATATTTATTGGAAAGATTTTGTGACACTAATTCCCCTGTATCACTTCAACATATGTTTTTGACACATTCACTTGGCCCACTGGAAGAGATTTGAGTGGCTTTGGAGACAATGAAATCCAAATTATCTTGCATCATTTTAAAGAAGTAATCAAACATAAAAACAATGAGAAAAATATCGAAAAAGTATGGTAGACGAATGGTTCGACTTCAAAATAAGTAGCCAGAACTTGAAAGTTGATCAACTGCTTTTAAAGATTACTAAACATAAGAAGTTTTTTTACATAAGCCAGTTGTTTTTGCTTCTTTGTGTAATACCTGCATCAAAATCAACCTGCGAGCGTGGCTTTAGCCAGATGAATCTTATCAGAAATCACCTGAGGACCTCATTAATCAACAGAAGTATGAACAGTCTCTTAAATATATGCATTAATGGGACATCACTGGAAAATTTTAATCCAGCAGACTCTACAGATATGTGGTACTTTGGAAGTGGAACAAAGCATGTACAAGGACATAAAACAAAATTTTGTGATGATGAATAATTGATGTAAAAATTGAAAAGAAAAAAAGATGGACAATTATTATTAATTAGGTATGAAATATTTAATTATAAAATAATAATAAATTGGTGCCATGCATCTCTGTTATAAATCAAAACTTTCATGGGGATTTTTTTTTTTTTTAGTCTGGTATAGCGGCAGAAATTCAAAATTTGTGTGATATCTTATTCCTGTATACTGTTGTCGTAATGTGCCTATATCGCGTCTTCTTGGCTAGTGGTAAAAATCCCTGGCTGGTGAGATTTTCCCGGAACTCCCCATCGATTTATATTGGCAGATATAACCAGAGCACCAAAACTGAAAATATCACTGGATACCTTAAATCGGAGGGTATCAATGTTATAGACTGTGCATGCCTAAGTTCTGAAACTGCATATGCCTCCTCATTTAGAATAACTGTAGAAAATGAGAAATATGACTTTCTATTGTCAAATAGCGATTTTTGGCCAGTTGACATAATCATTCGTTCATTCCGGTTTCCCAGAAAACATCGGGTAAATCATAATGATCAGTCTGCATGCAAACCTAATACATATTTCCTGGAAAGTAAACATTTGCGTAGTATGAATAGTGAATCCTCTGTCTTCCTTGGGACACATTGCAATAATTCAGATGTTCCTTAAACTCAGAGAAGAATTTATGTTCTGATGAAGTTCACTCAGAAAAAACAAGTGAGCAGTCAAAATGACTGTGCTCTAATATTAGGATTTATTATCAAAATGTTGGTGGTATGAATTCCAAAACTTTTTGCATTAATGGCCCATGTCTCTTATTTGCTGATGATCTCAAGCTTTATCGCAATGTACAGACTCCTGATGACTGTCTTGCTCTTCAAACTGACATCAATAACCTGCTTCAGTGGTGTGCATTAAACCATCTCTATCTCAACATCTCCAAGTGACGTGTCGTTTCCTTTTCGCGGAAAAGAAAACCAATTCCTTACGACTACAAAGCTGGCGACTACACTCTTACCCGGACAAACGAAGTCCAGGACTTGGGAGTCACGTTTGATTCAAACTTGGACTTTAAAAGTCATATCAAAAGAATTGTGCATACAGCATACAGAAAACTTGGATTTATCATGCGACATTCCAAGTATTACTCGAATACTCAGACACTTATTCGCATTTTTGAGACAATGGTCAGATCCTCACTGGAATATGCAGCAGTCATTTGGAATCCTAGCCAAGTAACTCTAGTAAATGAAATTGAGAAAGTTCGGAAAAAGTTTCTTCAACACCTTTTTTTATAAATTGACCGGTGTTTATATAGCGGACATCCCGACTGCTGACCTTCAGACAGTTTTTAAAATGACCTCTCTGCAATCGAGAAGGAAGGCTATCAAACTCAAGTTCCTGTACGGCATCATCAATGGAGAGATAGATGATACTCAAATTGTAAACCAATTAAGTTTCCGTGTCCCATATTTACCGAGGACAAAGTGTGAACTATTTGCAGTGCCATTTTGCAGAACTGATGCTGGAAAAAAATTTCTGCTATGTAAAATGTATAGGCCTCACAACTCACTTGAAGAATGTCTGGATATTTTTAACGTAAGTAATATTTTTTTTCATAAAGCATGTTTTGCAAGATTGTAAATATTACTTGATAATTACCACTGTAAATATAAATCTAGCAATTCCTGTAAATAGATTTACAGTCTGTACGGATGTGCTTACAATAAATAAATAAATATCCTTTCATATGTCAGCCTAACTCCTTACTAACCCTCATCCTAAAACCTCCTACATCACCAGCTCAGAAAAATAGGTAAGTCTTCATTAAGTGATTCTCATTGTAGACAGTAGATATTTTTTCATATTGCTCTTGTAGCTCTTCACCTAATTTTTCAACTACAAGCTGCCACTGAACAAAACTTCCAGTAACTTACCTAAAGACGGTTTTCTCATCTCCCATTTCCTAACTTTGCTTTCTGTTCTTTGAAGCAGACAACTTACAACCCCACACTTTCTCCTTTAATATGTCAGCCTAACTCCTTATCAACATTCATCCTAAAACCTCCTACATCACCAGTTTAGTTTATTTGTTAATTTTTGGTCTAACATATGCAAGATAAGACTCATTTTATTCAAATAATGCATCTTACTTTCTATTTCTTTTTAAGTAGCACACTAAGCAATGAAAAATTAAGTATAAAACATGACGAGAAAAGGATTCCTTTTTGTTTGTTTCCAGATTTAACGACCGCCAAGAGCAACTCTAAGAACAGAAGCAGAATCGTTTTTCAGAAGTCTGCAATGCAGAAAGGAAAACCTAAAAATGGTCAGTGCCTGCAAAGTAAAGGGATGCCTAACGGCTAAATTTTCCTTTAAATTTACTTTTCTGCACTGCAACAATGCAAAATTTTAAAAATCAGCCAATTTGATAACAGCACAAATTAGTATTTAGTCACAACAATCAACCTAGTTTTTCTCTGATAAGAAATGCAGAAGGAAAAAGAAGGATTTTATTTCATTCAAAATTTAAACAAATTCCTTAAAAAAATCTTAAGCATTCCTTAAATGCTTTTGGATTTTAAAAAATCATGGCCAGAAATTATGAGAATAATAAATATTTGAAATATATAATAAATAATTTGAACATAATTGCTGCAGGAACGAACTTACTATTACCTGCAACAATTATATGGTACTAGGGAAATTATCAAAGTTGAGGTAGTCAGCATGTCAACTTCAGACATAACAGTAATTTGGCATTTTACATTTTTAAGATAATATTTGGCCAGTTTGTTCCATTCAAAAAATGTAAAAATATCCCTACATGTTGCTGTTTCAGCTTCAACAGTTTATCTCAATGATTATGCATAAGTTTTCAGGCAATAAGGCTTTTCTACAAACAAAACTTTCACATGCCACTTAGTTCCTCACTTCATCTTCAGGATGCACTTAGACATAAAACTGTTTATCAATTGTATGTTTCCCTCTCGCCAACACTGTCATCACACAAGTAAGTTAAAGAGGCAACCTTGCACAATGAGCAGGATCTTCCCACAGAGATCTTTGGATCCACCCCACCTCTCTCTCTCTGTCTTACTCAACCTAAAGCAGAGCAGGAGCCACTGCTTGCCTGTACTTCATTAATCACAACTGAAGAATGGTATTGATTATTTGTTCATCGCTTTACACGTCGATTGTCCTTTGAATCTATTCATTGTAAATCTAGTGTCAATATAACTTCTTGGCTTATGGTGCATCATTTTTTAGTGTGTTGTAGTAGCAAATAGTTGGAAACATTGTTAATTTTACTTAGTTCTGAAATTTATCTTACATTTATTTGCAGGAGTTACATCAATTGATCATTCACCATGAAGATAACGGGATGTGTAAAGGTTTCTGCTGATGACACTAAAGAGGAGTACTTGCAATGGAAGTTGTGAGTGAAAGATTAAAATTTTTCAGAAGTCTAATATTTTGTGGGACAGACTGTTTATTGAGATGGAGTCTTCTGATGAATTTAAGAACTTAACTATCATTTTTATGTTGCATTCCATTTAGCACTGCTATTTGTGAATGCAGATTCAGCACAATGAACCTTATAAAAACTGATTTGAGAAGCAACATGAAAATTAGTACTTGAAATGATTTGTCTAGAATACCTTTAAACGACTTCATTCCAGACCAAGCTACCAAAAACATGGTGGGAGGATGTGAAAGCTGGTCGAAATTGCCATCCAGAACTTTAGTTACTCTTAAATTGCACATGTAAAAAAAAAAAAAAAAATTAACTTTTCGCTCCTAAAAAATTGTGAATAGCTCCTAAATGTTTAGCTGCTTGGGCTATTTAGCACATGGCATATTTTTTATTTCGTACCCTGGTCCAAGGACTGGTTGTTCAGTAGATGTACTCTTGTCTCTCCATTCCTCTCTATTCTCTGCAAGTCATAGTATGTCCTAATATTGGTGTCTTGGAGTAATTGTGCCACAAAACCATTCCTTGACCGTCTCATCATCTCTTGCCTTGAATTTTCCCTTCCAAAACTTTCAGAATCGGGCCTCGGGCATAATGTGTGTCCCATCCATAACATTCTTCTTCTTTTTAACATGATCAGATTCCTGGGTTCTCCCACTCTCTCCAGGACTTCCTCATTAGTCTTGCTACCAAGCCAGCTTATTCTCTCCATTATTCTACAGCTCCACATCTCAAATACCTCCAGCCTTTTCACTTCCCTCTTGGTCAATGTCCAAGTCTCAGAACCGCAGAGAGCTACTGGCCAAACATATGCCTTTAAAATTCCCTTCCTCAGTTTTATATCTATATTTTTTTAGGAACTTGTGGATAAGGAAAATGACAAGAGTGGACAACATCATGACCAGAGTGAAATCACTGAAATGGCAATGGGCTGGACATGCTGCCAGATGAACAGACCACCGATGGACAACTGAAATTATTTAGACTGGATTCCAAGGGATAGAAAAGGACCCCGTGGGAGATGGATGGATGAAATTCGAAAGCATACCGGAGTGGCATGGAGGAGACAGGCTCAAGACAGACAATTTTGGAAGAAACTTGGGGAGACCTTCATCCAACAGTGGATTGATAATGGTTGACAATGATATCAATTCACCATTTTGTGCATTTTCATAAATTGACTTCTTGAAATTTTAACAGATGACTTCAGTGCAATTATTTGCTTATTGCCTGTTGAGCAGGTCGATAAAACACAGGAAGATTGGGCAACATCCAGAAGTTTACCAGTGAAAATGAAGCAGTGAGTAACAATTTTCATTTATATATATAATACTTAACCTTAGATTTTTTTAATATTCGGTAGCTTTCAGCAGTGTCAGTTCAATGTCTGACGAAGCAGTGCGAGTTTGCCGTGAACACTTTAATATTGCTACAACGTGTAAAACAGTATAATGAAATATCACAACTACACAGTTGAAAGATATTTATAATATAATTACGACGCTTAAAGGTCTAGCAAACAGTGGCAGAAAAAAAAAAAACTTAAAACTCCAAAATTAAAATGTTTTAGAACTACAATAAAATATACCTACTATAAGCAGTCATTGCAATTTTTCGTAATCTCCTCTTGCTTAAAATAATTAATGGCATACTATTTTATTATATTACAATCTGAACCATACACACCAAGTGTCACTGCTGCGAGCTGGTATTTTACACCATGCACTTGACATCTGAAATATTTTCTTAAATTCCACTTAGTAGTTCTAATTCTGACTATTATATAGCTCTAATTATTGTACTATTCTCTTTTACGTGCGATATTTCAAAGTAACTTGTACAGGAAACTAGCGGATAATGCTTACCTTGGCATTCCTTTCTAGCGACGGGGACATTTCACGCACGTGTTTTCACGGAAAACACGTGCGTGAAATGTCCCCGTCGCTAGAAAGGAATGCCAAGGTAAGCATTATCCGCTAGTTTTCTGTACAAGTTATTTTCTTAAAGATAATGAAATGGATGTTAGCCATGATCAGTGTTGTAACGCCTCTGGCCAGTAAAAAACACAATTCTGTAGGTTTTCAAAGAAAAATTAAAAAACATTTTAGTTCAAAACATACTTCTTAGATGAAATAATTGCTCAAGCTGCTCATGTTGATTCCTGTTACAGTATTTCTACAGCATTCATATTTTTATCTTTTTAAGAAGTGAAAAAGTATACTTTTTCCAGTATATTTTATGATTACTAAAATATCTGAGATATTAAAAATACTTCTTCTATTGATGCTACGGCTAATAAATGAATAAAATAAGAACCTGGACAAAAGTTCTTAATCAAAACAATGTGTCACAAGGTACATTTTGCAGTTATTTTCCCTTAAAAAAATTTAGGTAACACATCACTACCAAACAAAAAAAAAATTACCACTAGGAACTAGCAGCAATGGACAAAATGCTATGGAACATGATCACAAGAATTATCACAAGGAAGCATCTAGATGTGCCTCTTATTTTCATTTCTAGTACAACTTACCCAGTGGCAGGTTTCGATACTGTACACTCTTCTTACCTACAAAGGCATCTTCTGTACAAAATGTACACAGTTCTTTTCACAACTCTTCAAAGAATGCAACCCTAGTTTTTGTCGAGCCAGATTTGGTTCGCCGTAACGTTGAATACTTTGTTTCGCCTCTAAGGGCATTATCTTCATACAAGTGATCTAGAGATGTGACATTATCTTCAACCTTGAGAACTTCAATTTCAGATCTAAGCTCTTGTAGTTGTTCTTCAAATTGTTTGCTTCTTTCAAAATATTCAACTCTCTCCTTTTCTATTTCTAAATTCAGTCTTTCCATTTCATGATCACTAATAAGATCATATGTCACAGCTGTACAGTTAACTCCTAAAGGGTGCTCCATATGCAGTTCACTAAACTGTCTTGGTAGTACACTCATAACATCTGCAGATAATTCAGGAATACATGGCTTTGAATAATTACTTTTAAAAATTTCCATTAATTTTTCTTTGGCATCTTTTTCAGCAAGCTGAGCTCGTAAAAGTTCTTCTTTCAGTCTTTCTGCTTCTTTAGCCCGTCTTTCAGACTCTTCAACCATCCGTGTTGCAAGCAGTTCTGCTTCGTGCGCTTTTCTCTCCATCATTATTTTTTCTTCTTCTGTTTTTATGGCACAAATTTTAACCCGCTGAATTTCAGCTTCAGCTTCTGACGCTTTTTCTGTTAAAAGCCTAGCTTCCTCTTCAGCAACTCTA
Source organism: Macrothele yani (assembly GCA_039090855.1). Taxonomy (NCBI): domain Eukaryota; kingdom Metazoa; phylum Arthropoda; class Arachnida; order Araneae; family Macrothelidae; genus Macrothele; species Macrothele yani. The sequence continues at coordinate 56,542,159 of CM077018.1, read as the reverse complement.
GCCTTTTCTGCGAGCAGTTCAGCCGACTCTTCAGATCTACGCAGAGCCTCGAGAGCAACTTTGGCTTCTTCTTGATATTGCATCATTCGTTGTTCGAGCTCAGCCTTTTCCCTTTCAATTTCCTCTCGAAGTTGCTTTTCTCTGGCAAGTTTATTCCGTTCAATTTGCCTTCTTAATTTTTCCTCTTTGGCCTGGGCTTTCATCTGCTGAATCTCCATCGAGTCTGGCTTCCGCCTTCGCATAAACAAGTCATGATTACCAATACACAGATCTAAAATTAATTTGTTCATTCTAATTTTTGAAGAGTAGAACTGAAATGATGGTGAGCTTTTATCCACAAGTTTGATTGTAAACTTCTTGTTGTCAAATGATATGTTACGTATTTCACTCCATGGAAAGGTAATCTTAGGGGACAGTTTATTGTTTCTTTCATAAATGTTTAATCCTAACGCGGTAACACCAAGCCACAACTCACTCTCTTTTTTATTGCTAATAGGAAAGTAATTCACACCATACATGTCCAAGTCTTGCGCTATTTTTAGGTACTCCATTTCTGCTTCATCGCGGGTCATACCTCTATGATCAGCATACCAAATCTTGATCCGCTCCTCCCACATTTCTGGAGTCATTTGATACTGATCAATAACACGCTGTGGAAGTAAATCTTCATTGGCAAGCATGCCTGGCTTGTACGAAGATTCGTCAAAATCCCCATACTTAGCTTGAACAGCATACGATGCAAGCAGAACTGACGCTTCTGGCGGACAGTAAATATCCATGTTCAACACTGCCTGCTTTACTTGCAAAAAGAACAGATGCTGTGTTATCTCCTGCACTAGTTCTTCTGCCATATCTTCGGGATAAAATTTCGCTAAAACTAAAAAAGGTGCTGGAGTTTTCTTTGGTATGTCTTGGTCACGAACCTTCTTATCCAGTTTCAACCAAGCTACGAATCCTTCCGAATCTACATACTGAAGTCCAAAATACCATATCTCTCTAAGACCAATAGTTCGGCATACAAGATCAAAAAGATCACGACCTGTGGATTTTAGGTGCAAGTCGAATTCCAACTCAGCATCCATGGTAGTAACACGCACGGGAAATACTTTCCCCGTTTTCTTAGTTTTTTTGAAAGGCATGTATAAAATTACAACTTCAAGAGGAATCAGTTTCACTCACGTCAAAAATTTCAATTCCAACGAAGACTCGATCCTGAAAGAAGGTGACCAACAGATGCTACACATCTCGACGGTATACGAAAAATACGTTTCAAATAACTCTTATACTCTACGGTAAATAACTTAGCAAATATAAAAGCTTATTTAAAAGCACCTACAACATACCAACCGGAGAACGAAAACTATACAGTTACTTTTTTATGATGCCACTTCACCAAAATAATTCCGCGAAATCGATAACATTAATTGGATATTCTTGACGCTTCAACGAAAACTTTAGGATGATGACGTCATATGGGATCGTCAGAATTGCAACCAATCTGAAAGAAAGTGACCATTATAATAAATATTTTTTTCACTTTAATTTAATCAGTACGAGATAAAACCAAAGACCTTGGAGAGAATAGACTAGCCAATACCTAGCTACTTCTATCAGTTTTTGAAAACCGGATGTTCCGCCATTACCGAGGACTAAAAGTTATTCTTGAGCATATGCTGGTTGCGTGCGTTTTTTTTTTTTTTTTTTTTTTCTTGTAGAGGATTTTAGGAAAGGAGTGTCTGACCCCAGGTCTTAAACAACCCTTAGAAATAGGAAGCTAGGAGATTTGGGCTAGATTGCCCGATAGGAAAGTGACACGGAAGCGAAGTAGAAAGGGGGAGGAAGACGCTCTTATTTATTACCGGGGGGCCAGTACCCGGGGTCCGATGGCTTAACGTGCCCATCTGACGCACGGCGGGCATTTAGTGGATCGAGTGTTCGTACCTGCCTGGGATCGAACCTGAGGTCCTTTCCGCGGCAGTCACTAACGTTGCCCACTAGGCCACCCGCGTGCGTGTTGCAAATCGTGCTTTAAATAGTTGTCATAAAAAATAAATATGCTCAGGTTTGGGTCAGGTACTGTGTTAGATATGGATGTAACATAACGGCCGACATAAAAAATTGATATTTTCACAAGTAAGTTAAATGTTTTGCTCATTGTTGTTCATAATGTCTTTGGCTGTAGTTTAAACAATCTTTATTGGTCTAAAAGCATGACAGAATCATACACGCTCATAAAACATGAGAAATAACTTAAGAACAAACATGAATAATTACAAATGCCGGAGCATGACCCCCTCCGGAAATAAACCAGAAAGTTAAAACGGGTGAGAAACTATCACAGTATCTACAATGGTACACATAGAAATCAAAACAGTAAGCTAAAGGAATAAAAACACACAAGGTACCTCAAGGAGGAATTTGATAACAATATATATGAGAACGACATATGTCGGAGCAAAACTAGCCTCTGGAAAAAAACATAAAGTTAAAAGATTTAAGTGGCGATACATTGCCAACAATCTCTCATGAATAGACCAACACATGGTGCAAATGTTACAGGAAAGCATAGTGGTCGACATAGGTAACCAACTTACAAAAACACAATGCAAAACCACAGGGGGAAACACAACAAACTTGTACACTATAAAAAAACGAAACACATGTGCAAATCTCAAAACATCAGAATATCAAAAAATGTCACATGCAAGGAGCTGTGCAAGTGATTAACAGATAAAACATGTGGGCACTAAAAAAACTCTTCTCTATACAATGCACTGAAAGTTTGCACATTACGCAACATAATCAAAAACAAAAACGGTGGCAGAACTGTACATGAAAAACAAAATAATGGTAACACTAAAGAAATAAGCAAAATGCAACAATACGGTAGAGGCAAACAACAAGACAGAAGTACTAGGAAAGGAGCAAATAAATTCTCATAACAAACCCTGTGTGTCATAGTGAGAAACGTAGGAGTCAGCCGATTTCCATGGCACCAAGCAACTCATCCAGAAAATGCACAATTTATAAACAATAATCATATAAACATAACAATTCCTCCACTATCACATTGTACAATAGAACATAGTAATACTGAGGCAAGTCAATGGTTCAGCACAGTACCAAGATACAATACAAATTGCTCGGGATTACAGCACCATCACAAATAAACTACAGAACACATACACAGAACAGCAATGAAAAGGTTAGAACACGTCGTTCAACGCATTCGAAACAAGAATCCTCAAACTCATGAGGACACGCCCAGCAAAAACACAAGTGCTGGGAAACTGCTGGCCACCAGCTGGCAGTGATGGGTCACTGCTGGCTGAAATCTGCCGCTCACGGCCCGGTAGTGGTCCGTTGGTGGCAGCGCTATCAGTTGGCGAGCCATTGATGGCCCTGCAGCATCGCCGTGAATTGTAGGCCTCCAAGCAAGTGCCACTAGTGGCCCGTTGCTGGCAACCCCCAACAGCAGGTGGAAGCATCGGGACTGCGCATGCGCAGAAGCAACACTTGCTGTGTCTCTCATGGTACCAGTTAGTTGAAGACGACGCTATCGCCATCCAGTTATTTTAGTGGATGTTAGGAAAAAAATCCATATGTGGAGAGGCGAATTAATTTCCTAATGAAATTTTACGTCGACGAAGATATCAGATTAAGCCGTGAAATACTAGATTACAACCATGAAATACACCCACTCCATTCCCATGAATAACAATTCATGGAATGGAGTGGATGAATAACAAGAAAAAATTTGAAACCGCTTGAAACACATATCCTGGAAAACCATTAAAATAGCGTTTGTTGAAAAAAAAAAAAGAATTATACGCGTACAAAATTTATTAATTATTTGAAGGGGGAAAAAAAGCAACGGTATGTGGTGTACTCATCCATGGGTTGAATACACAAGACTGGGAGGAATTCGCTTCTAAAAATAACGAGAAGTAAAATAAAATATCTTTTACTCTTAAAAACAAATGTAGCTTCGGACAACGGAAAGGAAAGACACAACGTTAAAAATGTAACAGAATGTGACATGAACCCGGGTAAAAAAAATATTTATTCAACAATCATTTTTCAAGACGGCAAGGACAGTACAAAACTTTGGAAAGCGACTCTAAGTATGTACACGCCTTGAAAATGAGTGAAGTTCCCTTAACGTAAAAAAAAAACTATCGTTACGTTGAAAAAATTAATTTATCAATTATATGAAACTGACTTTTATGAAAAATACCTCGCAATATTATAAAATGAAAGAGGGAAGCATTCGATTACAATATGCATACCAAACAGATAGCTTCCAGCACTTACCCGAGCGTCGTGAATTAGTCCGGTCGGTAGCGAGCGCGGCTTCCACGTAAACGGCCAAGGATCGAATCTAGTCAGATGCAAACGTAGTTTTTCCGGTCTGTCGAGAAAAGTTCCCCAGCGCAGTGCGTTATTTAACAGGCTTCGTAAGGGTAGAAAAAAAATTGTAGCTTTAGGAAACTGCGGTTGTCCTTGCTTTTTTTTTATTATTGCTACTACTGGAAAATTGGCGGACAAGATTCGGCAAGCCACCAGTTACGTCACGTGGTTGCTGGCTGCCACTAACGGCCCACTAGCGGACCACATTAGGCTAGCCGTCATTTCTGGCAAGTACTTGCAGGGCCACTTGTGGCAGCTACTGCCTGTGATGGACCACTGATGGCCCTGTTGTGGCATATGACAACTGATGGGGTGCCAACTGTTGGCCAGCTGTTGGCCTGAACTGCTGGCCCTTCTGTTGGCCGCCCGGACATTTTGTTGACGGTTCGGCAGCGGCAATATAGTGCTGGGCCATTGCTGGCAGTGTTGGCTGCCAGCAATGGCCCACTGTTGGCTCAGCAATACTGTTTTTGCTGGGCGACCATAATAGAACAACACATGGTGGATAACCTGTGTCAGGAGGAGAAATACAGGGGCACAGAGCCAAGCTCCAAGATAATTATCCTCTTAATGCAGACTAAAGGTAGCACAATAACCACGACAGTGCGAAGAAGAAACAACCAACAAAAGGCTACAGAACAAAGGAAACTCCTCACCTTCCAACTTGCAAGGAGCACTAAGTGGTTAAAAGGATGGACTAATGGTGTTACCATCAATCCGGAACCAACCGGCATCTTGCGCCCAGACCTGACGAAACCGTGCTAAGGAAGAAGTTGATTGTGCTTCTGCATATTCGAGGCGGAGGCGAGCTGTTAAGCGGCTGCGAAAATAGGTGAGGATTGTGTCACTCGCAATAAGTGGATTAGCAGAGTCTGCGGCATTCCGGAGATAAAGATGATAGATATATATTGCTTGTTTCACCAAAACAAAAAGAAAGGCGCAAACGTCCGGCAAATGAGATAGAGGGTGCTTCGTTAAAAGCAACCAGGAATAGGCGAGAAAAGGTAGATTGCGAGAAGTTATAACGTAGAAGTCTTTTCGTACTTCTACGTTATTTTAAAAACATAACCATGAAATGAAATAGTTCCTAAATTAAACCTTAACGGCCAGACGAAACATGTAAACAACACAAGTCAAACTTACGGAAAAGATGCTTTATTCAAGGTTTTCTCCAACACATTGTAACATAACACAGCACTTCGCATTAAACGCTCCACACACCATACAGCTCCACAATAAAACGCTCGCCAAGCAACAGTTTTCTCGTAGCTTTTATCTCTCGTTCTTATCTTATCTCAGGCATACGTCACGTTCGTTCAACCTCAATTATGTTGCCAACAGTATTCGTTTGAGAGAAAAGATATCACGTTAAGTGTGAAGTATAACTGAGAATAAACTCAAGATTTACATAGGGAAAGAAACTAAAAAGGAAAGTTAATCAAGAATATACGTCACAAAGTGATATGGTTCACGAAAGACACAATGCAAAACAGGAATCAGGATGGGACAATGCCAGTACATATGGTCGGTATCTCCTATGGACTCACAAAATGGGTAAATGGAAGAAGAAAGGAGAGACATACGGGATAGAAGATGGACAGGAAGCCGGCGGTGAAGATATCGCCAGTGAATGTTACACTCCAACCAGGGCCCGACTTACACAGAATTGGGCCCTAGGCACAACCCAAAATGAGGCCTTCTCCACTCGACATTTACTTTACGGAGTCGAGTAGGTAGTGTGACCATTTTGGGCGACTGTATTACAATCCAGCGTAATAATTTAATAAACACAGTACATTTATAAGACTGCATTAAATTACGGTAGTACCTGGTAAAAATATTGTTTTCTCCTAGATTTTTATGCTGTCCTACTGATTTGCATCTGAAAAGACTTGAACCTTCATCGATGAAACAGCTGTGTGTGACAAAGCCATATGACGGGTAAAATTCAATTGGACATTTTTTTGCTAGGTGTGTCCAAACTATACTATTACCATATTAACCAGGGGTGTATTTAAGAGATAGGTTTGGGGGGGGATTTAAACCTTGCCCGAATTAAGTCCAAAGATATTTCAAATATAACTTTTGGGAGCTAAAATGTCAAAATGTTTAAAAATTGCTTCAGAACCATGCAGTATTTGAAATTGAAGTATATAGTTGATCTTAGTAAGCCATAACTACAAACATACGCATACTGCTAGTTTTTATTACACAACACGACAATTTTTTGTTTAATCTCACACAACCCCCCCCAAATTATCTGGAAAATGTTACTGATATTAACTAGAAATATCACATATTATAATGCCAGTACTTGCTTGTGTTTTGCCAGCGATTTATATATGGTTACTCCACATCACATCTACCCACGTATAAATATTTTGAAAAAGGGAAAGCTGTTTTTCTTTTTTAAACCAAGATTTTAGGGCCCTTTCAATTTGAGGGCCCTAGGCATGTGCCTTGCGTTCCTAGGCGTAAATCAGGCCCTGACCCCAAGAGTACAGAAAGAGGAGAAGAAGAGACAGACCAGATGGCCTGAGAGAGGGGAGAAGGAACATCAGAAATTGGGTGCAGAGCTGCTGTAGGTGTACGAAAAAAACGGTAAAAGGAAATGGAAACCGAGAGCATATGGACAGAAACACCTCTAATAGAGAGAAACAAAGGGATAGGGAGACTGGGACCAAGGACGGAGACGAGGCCATGAGAATTGACGAGAGATGGATAAAGAAAACCTAGGGAAGAGCGAAGAAGAGCATAATCAGTAACATGGGAAGGTGAAGGATCGGAAAACAAGGAGGTAAGGGGTTTCCAGGTCAAGTCGGGATTAACGAGTTCTGCGAACAGTCGGTCAATAGACTGGGGTGTCCGTTGACCGCTGTTAAGAGGTTTCGTTGTTCGGAGGTTATCATTAATGTTAATCCTAAGGAAGCTGTTCGGTACCAACCAAAACTTTGCGGCCCCAGTGGCGCAGTGGTCTAAGAGATGGCCTCTGACCATTCGTCCGAAAGGGGTCCGGGTACGAATCCCGGTGAGGCATGGATGTTGTGTTTGTCTTTCGGCACTGGCTCTCTCACTTCCTTGGAACCATTGACCCTAAATTAGGGACGGGCGACTGCTTATATAGCCCATTGCGTTGCTCAAGGTGGTCGTTAAACCTCCAATCAAAAAAAAAAAAATCAACCAAAACTTGCCGCTGTTTGGAGGTTACCGTTAATGTTCATTGTACGAGAGCTGCTCGGGACCAACCAAAACTTGGCGTTGCTCGGAGTTACCGTTAATGTTAATCCTATGGAAGCTGTTCGGTACCAACCAAAACTTGCCGTTGCTCGGAGGTTACCGTTAATGTTAATCATACGGAAGCTGTTCGGTTCCAACCAAAATTTGTCGTTGCTCGGAGGTGTCAGTCATTAGACTGGGGTGTCCGTTGACCGCTGTTAAGAGGTTTCGTTGTTCGGAGGTTATCGTTAATGTTAATCCTACGGAAGCTGTTCGGTACCAACCAAAACATGCCCAGTTGCTCGGAGGTGTCCTTCAACAAACTGGGGTGTCCGTTGACCGCTGTAAAGAGGTTTCGTCGTTCGGAAGTTATCGTTATTGTTAATCCTACGGAAGCTGTTCGATACCAACCAAAACTTGCCGTTGCTTGGTGGTTACCGTTAATGTTAATCCTACGGAAGCTGTTCGGTGCCAACCAAAACTTGCCGTTGCTCGGAGGCTACCGTTGTGCGGAGGTTACCGTTAATGTTAATCCTACGGAAGATGTTCGGTTCCAACCAAAACTTGTCGTTTCTCGGAGGTGTCCGTCAATACACTGGAGTGTCCGTTGACCGCTGTTAAGAGGTTTCGTTGTTCGGAGGTTATCGTTAATGTTAATCCTACGGAAGCTGTTCGGTACCAAACAAAACTTGCCGTTGTTCGGAGGTTGCCGTTAATGTTAATCCTACTGAAGCTGTTCGGTACCAACCAAAACGTGCCGTTGCTCGGAGGTGTCCGTCAATAGACTGGGGTGTCCGTTGACCGCTGTTAAGAGGTTCGTTGTTCGAAAGTTATCGTTGATGTTAATCTTACGGAAACTGTTCGGTACCAACCAAAACTTGTCGTTGCTCGGAGGTGTCCGTCAATAGACTGGGGTGACCGTTGACCGCTGTTAAGATGTTTCGTTGTTCGGAGGTTATCGTTAATGTTAATCCTACGGAAGCTGTTCGGCACCAACCAAAACGTGTCGTTGCTCAGAGGTGTCCGTCAATTGACTGGGGTGTCCGTTTACCGCTGTTAAGAGGTTTCTTTGTTCGGAGGTTATCGTTAATGTTAATCCTAGGGAAGCTGTTCGGTACCAACCAAAACGTGTCGTTGCTCGGAGGTGTCCGTCAATAGACTGGGGTGTCCGTTGACCGCAGTTAAGAGGTTTCGTTGTTCGGAGGTTATCGTTAATGTTAATGCTACGGAAGCTGTTCGGTATCAACCAAAACTTGCCCCGTTGCTCGGAGGTGTCCTTCAACAGACTGGGGTGTCCGTTGACCGGTGTTAAGAGGTATCGTTGTTCGGAAATTATCGTTAATGTTAATCCTACGGAAGCTGTTCGGTACCAAACAAAACTTGCCCCGTTGTTCGGAGGTGTCCTTCAACAGACTGGGGTGTCCGTTGACCGGTGTTAAGAGGTTTCGTTGTTCGGAGGTTGCCGTTAATGTTAATCCTACGGAAGCTGTTCGGTACCAACCAAAACTTGTCGTTGCTCGGAGGTGTCCGTCAATAGACTGGGGTGTCCGTTGACCGTTGTTAAGAGGTTTCGTTGTTCGAAGGTTATCGTCAATGTTAATCCTACGGAAACCGTTCGGTACCAACCAAAACTTGTCGTTGCTCAGAGGTGTCCTTCAACAGACTGGGGTGTCCGTTGAACGCTGCTAAGAGGTTTCGTTGTTTGGAGGTAATTGTTAATGTTAATCCTACGGAAGCTGTTCGGTGCTAACCAATACTTGCCGTTGCTCGGAGGTTACCGTTGTTCGGAGGTGTCCGATAATAGAGGTTTCACGTATATTCATTCTCTCTCTCAGAGTCAGTCAGTCGGCGGTGAGCAGTGCTTCGAAGTGTGTGTCTTGTGTGTTTTCTATAATGTGCGCGTGATATAAATAAATAAATGTCTCTTCGTAAAACTTTCCTTTCTTCTGGATTGTGTTGATGTTATTAAGAGAGCTATCCCATATTTTGGTGACTCGGACGGGATTCCAGCATGCACCCTTCTGATATACACTATCTACCAACAAGTAATTGGACACCTGTGATAGCAAAGGAAAACAAAGTTCATTCACCTTCAATAGTTGGTGGAGCCTCCACGAGCGGCGATTACAGCTGCGACCCTCCGGGGCATACTCTCAACCAGGCGTTGTACGACGGCTAGCGGTGTTTTCTTCCACTCGGCTTGGAGAAGACAGGCCAGTTCCTTCACCGATTTCGGACGGTGGGGGCACCCCTTAAGTAGACGCTCCAACTCGTCCCAGAGGTGCTCGATAAGGTTAAGGTCCGGCCTCTGCGCAGGCCAGTCCATTCGATTAACCCCATTGTCACTATACCAAGCCATGATGGACCTCGCAACATGACAGGTGGCATTGTCATCCTGAAAGTAACATGAGTCCACCCCGTAAAACTGCCACAACGTAGGAAGCGCATGGTCATCCAAAATGGTGCAGTAGGTCTCGGCGTTGAGTCTACCAGGAATGGCGACCAATGGTCCCGGGCCATAAAAGGAGAACCACCCCCATAGCATAATTCCAACGCCGCCGAACTTCACAGTTGGCACAGGTCAAAGGCTTGTGGGCAGCAGCACGTCCATAATAACCGAGCAGATGGGCTTCCTTACGGATGATATTCATCGAAAGAACATTCCCGGATGCCTGTTGAAACTCCTCGCTGATGTGGCCCATCGATTTGGTGCGGTTCTTCCGAATTTCTCTGACCAGCACCCGTCGGTCTCTGACTCCCAGTTTTGTACGTCTGCCGGGTCGGAGCACATTCCCACAGTCACCTCTCATCTTCCACTTGCCAATCACGTAGGCCACTGTCAATTTTGGGTACTTCAACTCGCTGGATATGTCACGTATGGATCGGCCATTTCTGTGATACCCGACGATTACACCTTTCTCGAAATCAGAGAGCTCCGAACTGCGTGGCATCTTGCATGCGACTGGTTGCGTTGTTGTTTCCCACACGATATTTAACGGCGGCGGCCATGACATGTATCAGGACCGCAGATATCGTCGACTGCAGGGGTGTCCAATTACTTGCTGGTAGATAGTGTATATTAAGATCGCTATCACACAATGGAATTAAAATGAACATATGAATTCCTTACACTTGGAAGCAAACAACAAAGTTGTATTACAAATATGCCAATGTGTTTATGTTTACGATGGCAGACAAGCAGTCACTCTATAGAGGCGGAAACAGCAGGTGAAACTCCACCCTCTAAATTCGTCACCTATTCAATATCTTCATCGTGATTAGTTGAAGTCGCTCCATCATTCTAAGTATGTGCAGTTTGCCTATATGCACCGTGCTGGCGCATAGGTCTAAGCGCTGATTTTTGACTATTCGTTCGAGATTGGTCCAGGTTCGAATACCGATGAGTCATGGATGTTGTTCTAGCACTGTCTTTCTCCCTTCCCTGGAACCGGTGGCCCTAAATTGGAGACAAGAGACTCAAATAGCTCACTGAGTTGCTTATGGTGGAATAAAAACCTCCAAAGAAATAAAAATATCTTAAAAAGATATACACTGCTGGCCACCCAAAATGCAACACCAAGAAAGACACGAGATAGCAAAGCCAGATTTACTGGGCAAATAACAACAGATACAAAGATGAAACGATTGAGCTTACAGGCCCGTGCGACTTGCGGAACACGCAGGCATCAATAGTTCGTGTGGCCCCCATGGCTGGCAATATCGGCCGCTACACGCCGCGGCATCGAACGAAAGAAGCTTTGGATGTGGGCTTTGAGGTATGTCTGTCCAGGCTGCTTCCACACGTTGCCACAGTTCATCAGGTGTATCCGCGGGTGGTGCTTGCCGGGCCACTCGGTTGCTGATCAGCGACCAGACGTGTTCGATGGGAGACATATCGGGAGAACAGGCGGGCCACGGCAGCAGTAACACCTGGTGGACCGTGAAGAATTGTTGCACTATGCGTGCCACGTGTGGACGCGCATTGTCCTGTTGAAACGTGGCCGCTGGCAGGTCCTGCAGGTAAGGGAGGACCACAGGCTCCAAAACGTCGGAGATGTAGCGGTGGCTGTTGAGTGTACCGGCGATGCGTACCAGAGGGGTGCAGGTGTCATATCCAATTGCGCCCCAAACCATAACATCAGGCGACGGACCGGTATGGCGATGCATAATGCAGGCGTCATACAGTCTCTCGCCGCGGCGCCGCCACACGCGGATCAGACCATGGTGGTATTGCAGGCAGAAGTGGGATTCATCGGAGAAGACAATGTCGTGCCATTTCGTAGTCCAGGTGCGGCGTTCAACGGCCCACTGCCGCCGCACTCGCCGGTGGTGTAACGTCAATGGTAATCGCAGCAATGAGCGCCGTGCGACAAGTCCCCGCTCCTGCAGACGACGTCGAACGGTACGTGCTGGCACAGGTTGTTGCGCAACACACCCTAATTCCTGCGCTAACGTTCGTGATGTGGCGGTGCGAGCCGTCAATGCCCGCTGCACAACATGCCGGTCCTCTCGTTACGTGGTGTGCCGCGGCGGCAGCAATCACTCACGTCGGTCCGTCCGTCCCTCCTGCACTCACCGAATCCATACTCGCCTCACTGTGGCTGGATGTCGTCCCACACGGGCGCCGATGTCTCGGTACGATAAACCGCTGTCGCGATAATCCACTATTCGTCCTCTGTAGAACTCCGAAACGTGCTGGAATGACTGCCGTATTCTGCGACGAGGCATCAGGAAGCTTCCCACGCACAGGTCCGGCAGCCCAACACACTTCCAGTACTTACACCCCGCCTTCTGTGCACCCTTCTTACAGCGCTTCTCGGTGGCGTGCCGGGTGCACATGATTTTCATATGTCCTGCCCTGCAATGCTAATCGTTTGCATATCCTCTCGCGGGCGACGCATGGTACGAATTTCAGGCCAATCGGATGCTTCCTTCCTGGTGTTGCATTTTGGGTGGGCAGCAGTGCATCTTGTAGAATGTTGGCAATTTATACCGACAAAGCAGAGATGTGTTGGACAGAACATACCAGAGGCGCCGACAACGGGCATGCTCGGTTGCTTAAGCATCCCCCCCCATATCAGGGCATGCTGATTTAAGTGGGGCAACCTAATTATTTCTCGACAACCGTTTGTGTATTAGAACTTATGGAAATGATGTCTCTATCGATATTTCTAATTAGAACTTATGGAAATGATGTCTATCAATATTTTTGATTAGAATTTATGGAAATGATGTCTCTATCAATGTTTATAATTAGAACTTATGGAAATTATCTCTATCAATATGTCTAATTAGAACTTTTGGAAATGATATCTCTATCAGTATTTCTCATTACAGAGGGTGAGTCGAAAGTTTTGCAACACTTGGATCACTTTACGTCTTCATACGTACCTTTACGACGAAAGCTGACTAGCATTCAAAGTATAGGCCATCGTGTTGCACCGTCTTTAGCCATCAGTCTGCCAGTTCTTCGATTCCGCGGCGACACCAGTTCTTGTCCTTCGAGGAGAAGAACTCCTTCATCACAGCTGGCACCTCCTCCTGGTTGTTGAAGTGCCGCCCGCGAAGGAAGTGGGCCATAAACGGGAACAAGTAATAATCCGGCGGGGCAAGGTCTGGACTATATGCCTGGTGTGGCATCAGTTCGATGCCCTGAAGCTCCTGGAGTTTGGGGTGGGTCGTACGCGCAGTATGTGGCCGAGCGTTGTCCTGCTGTAGGAGATCGCGCTTTCTGTTCACCAGTGTCGGGTACTTCTCCAAATCAGCATACATTCGCTCCAGCTGTTCAGAGTAGAGGTTGGCGTTGATGGTCCGACCTGGAACAAATTCGTAATGGGTTTTTTCCTCGAATTTCCATCAGACGCAGAGCATCACCTTGTGCTTGAAGCGCCCACGTTTGGCAGCTGGTTCAGGAAGCTGGCCCACGCTCAACCACTGCTGTTGTGTGTTAGGATTACAGAAACAGATCCCCTTTTCATCGCACGTAATACTTATCATGATGAAATTACAACGCGCAGGTTTTCCAAGTGTTTCGTGCACATTTCCACTCGGCGGTTTGCTTCAGCTGGCTTCAGTTCGTGAGGGACTATGCGACAGCTCCTGTAGACCTTGCCGAGATCCTGAAGGTGACGAACCGTGCAGGTCTGTAATGTGTCCAGCTCGCCTGATTATCTGCGAGTGCTGGTAGTCGGATTTGCCTCTACGGCCTGGTGCACTGCCTCCGAATTCACGGTCCGCGGCCTACCTGAGCTTGACTGACTGTCGAGGTTTCTGTCACCTGAGCGAAATTTCTTGAATCATCTGGATGCGGTGCTGTGGTCCACTGAACCTTCCCCTTTCGCAGGACAAATTTCGTGCTGCTTGAGCAGCGTTACAGCAGAGTACAAACTCGTAAAGCAAAAGTTCCCTAATTAGCCGGTTGTGGCTGTTCATCTTTTAGGCGTTCCAACCACAGACAGAACGATGACATGGAATGCTGTTTACAGCAACGACTACCACTTTATATCCCTTTCTATTGACTGCAGTGAGCGACTTGAACTAGATTAAACACGTGACATACCCGCCGCAGCACATGCGTTTATGCAATTATTGCAAAACATTCGACTCACCCTCTGCAAAACTTATGGAATAAGATGTCTCTATCACTTAAATAATATATATATATACAGGGTGTCCGAGAATTATTGGACACATTACAAAATCATGTACAAAAAAACAAAAACTATCAGCATTGTTTGTTTTTCTATGCCACGTATTACTAACACGGTTTCTATATTTTTGTTTTGCAGAATTGTTATTCCCAGAACCGATAGATGGCGCTAGGTGTGGCCTGATGAGGAATGTATGAGAAGTGCGCAATCAGTGGTCATGTCATCCGTACAGCAGAAGGAGATGTGTGTGTTATGGCTTGCGGAATTAAAGTCTGTCATTAAAGTTAAAAGACGGTACCGTTTAGAGTATGGTTGTAATCCTCCGTCAACGAATTCAGTTAAGCGGTGGATGAAACAGTTTAAAGAAACTGGCAATGTGGAACATCGTGGAGGAGTCGGTACACCTAGCGTCAGCGGTGAGATGGTTGACCAAGTTAATGAAAGTTTCCGAACTAGCCCCAGGAAATCCGTTCGTAAAGCCAGCAGAAAATTGTGCATTTCGAAATAGACAGTTCACGATATGTTGCACAAGAAATTAAAGTTTCATGCTTATAAAATTCAAATAGTGCAAAAGATGCATGTAAATTATCACACTCTGTGATACGATTTCGTTGTGGATATGCTGAATCGAGTGGAAAACGACGAAAAAAATTTTCAGTACTGTAATTTTTAGTGATGAATCCACATTTCATGTATCAGGTATTGTGAATCGTCACAACTGTAGGATATGGGGCAGTGAACCGTCTCATGCTGCTATTGAACTGGAACACGATTCTTCAGAAGTTAATGTGTGGTGCGCCCTATCAAAAAGAGAAGTAATTGGCCCTTTCTTCTTTTGCGAAAAAACCATAAATGGTGACATTTACTTGGATATGCTAGAAAATTTCGCTATACCCCACATCAAAAGATATAACAACGTCGCTTTCCAACAAGACAGCGCGCCTCCGCATTGGTCAACGAGTGCATGTAAGTGCCTAAATGTGCATTTCCCCAACAGATGGATTGGGCGTGGTGGTCCCATTCCGTGGCCTCTTCGCTCTCCAGATCTAACTCCATTGGATTATTTCATGTGGGGTTATCTGAAGGATCTTGTCTATCAGACGCCTTGTACTGATTTACAAGAACTGAAGCAGCGTATCACAGCTGCTATTAATTCCATAACTCTTCAGATGCTTGCCAATACATGGCATGAAATCGAGTATCGCTTGGACGTACTACCAGCAACCAAGGGATCTCACATCGAAATTTATTAACTTGTGTACTTACATTGTAAGTTTGTACAGTCAGTTTCTTTCTATCTGTTTAATGTTTTGTTTTATATAATTTTGTAATGTGTCCGAGAATTATTGGACGAGAATTATATGTGTCCAATAATTCTCGGACATCCTGTATATTTGTTTAACGACAACCGTGAGCCACTCAATGGGCTATAAGCAGTAGCAATCACTATATTTAACATACACCATATTCAAAGCGACATCATTTCCATGGTTCCAATACACAGATAGTAGACTATATTCAAACGCCAAACACAAAAGAAAAAGAAAAGCCGCCCCAGTGGCGCAGTGTTCTAAGCGATGGCCTCTGATCATTCGTCCGAAAGGGATCCGGGTCCGAATCCCGGTGAGGCATGGATGTTTTGTCTGTCTTACGGCACTGGCTCTCTCCCTTCCCTGGAACCAGTGACCCTAAATTAGGGACAGGAGACTGCTTTATAGCCAATTGAGTTGCTCACGGTGGTCGTTAAACCTTCAAAAAAATAATAAGAAGTATAATGATTCAGCCGAACGTTTATTGCAACTTAAGTGAGGGACAAATATTTTTAACAATGTTGCAGGATTGGGGAGGGGTAAACGACCACCCTCAGCAACTCGATGGGCTATAAGCAGTCTCACGTCCCAAATTTTGGGCCACTGACTCCAGGGAAGGAAGACAGCCGGTGCCGTAAGACAAACACAACATTTGTGCCTCACCGGAATTCGAGCCCGGACTCATCTTGGACGAATGATGAGAATTAGACCACTGCGCCATCGGGCAGGCCTGCGGCGCTGCAGACGCTTACACTGCAGTGGTCTCAAACTAAAATCCTTGGAAGGGGCACTTTCCAGTTATGAAGGTGCTTAGGGGGCCGCATATCAGGAAGTTCCTTATGAATGTGTATCAACTTTACAAAACTACACCAATGGCTTGGTACTAGAGAGGAATATTATTTCTAATTATTGGTATATAATAAAAACAAATGCTTCATCAATAACTGAAAACAGTCACTTTTACGTAACAGTTATTTTCACATAAATCTTAAAACAATCACATTTTACCAACTGAAAACGTACAGAAAATATTACATGTTCTGACCAGAAACTTGGGCTTGATTTTCTGTCACTGACTTATCGATATTTGGAATAACGTCCTTTGAACAGGGACGCCCCAAGCGGGGTTCAACGGGTGCTAAGCACCCGGGCGCCAGATTCTGGGGGCGAAAGGACCCACAAGCAATTTTTTCGGTTGATAAATTAATATCAGTGACGTGGGAGAAGTTATGAAAACGTTATACTGTGAGAAATCGTAATGCCAAGTGGAACGTTTACTTTTTTTAGTAAAAATAGCGCGTTTATAATTCAACAGAAAACGTCTTGAAAGCAGAGAATAATTTTTACTGTTTTGTTCAGTAACAGATACCGCGGGCAAAGGATTGAAAATTCTTTCTCTAATTTTTTTTTTTTTTTAAATCTTGAAGATTTCAGCATTCGTGAATGCGGGGCCAGCGCTATGACAAATGGGGCCAATATGTAGGAAAAACACAATGGACTTCAAAAAGCATAATTTGTCGACTTAAGACCCTTACGCATTTTATGTACTTTGAGCGGCTCATATTTAAATTTGGTCGTAAATGCCGACGAAAAAATTTCCCTACAGATTGTGAACATTTTCAGCATTGTTCAAGAAATATATGCTTACTATTCTGAATTACCTTATCGTTGGCAAATTTTCAAGAAGGAGCTTCCAGCGTTGACCGTAAAACAGGGTGGGAAAATATTATAGGATCGATGCAATACGGGTAACGAGCACTGGGATACAATTTCGATGTATTCCACGATATTAGATATTTTGGTTAGAATAGTTAAAGAGACGCCCATCATGTTTAATATTACATGTATACATATATATATATATCATCATCATCCTCAACCATTATCAATTTTCTGCTGGATGAAGGTCTCCCCAAGTTTCTTTCACAACGGTCTGTCTTCGACCAGGCTCCTCCATCTCACTCCAGCACGTTATTTTTAATACACCACAATATGAATATTCAAGAAACGCATGCAGCGTATTAAATCCGTTTATTTCTTATGGTGTAGTAATCACAGAGATTCGCCAAGCTTTCGCACTTCACTGGGAGGCTTTTTCAAGGCAACTTTAGACATAAAAAACGGTAGATGCATTTTTATGTCTACCGTTGCCTTGAAAAAGCCTCCCAGTGGAGTGCGAAAGCTTGGCGAATCTCTGTGATTACTACACCATAAGAAATAAACGGATTTAATACGCTACATGCGTTTCTTGAATATTACTCCCGCACGTTTTCGAATTTCATCCACCCATCTCCCACGTGGTCTTCTTTTGGGTCTTTTCCTGTCTCTTGGAATCCAGTCTAAAATTTCGGTTGTCCATCGATGGTCCGTTCTCTTGGCAAAATTTCCAGCCCATTACCATTTCAGGGATTTTACTCTGATCATAATGTCTTCCACTCTTTATCATTTTCCTTACCCACGGGTTCCTCATCTTATGTTGCTTAGTTATACACTGCTGGCCACCCAAAATGCAACACCAAGAAGGACACGAGATGGCAAAGCTTGATTTACTGGACACATAACAACAGATACAAATATGAAACGATTGAGCTTACAGGCCTGTGCGACTTGCGGAACACGCAGACATCAATAGTTCGTGTGGCCCCCATGGCTGGCAATAACGGCCGTTACACGCCGCGGCATCGAACGAAAGTGGCTTTGGATGTGGGCTTGGGGTACGCCGGTCCAGGCTGCTTCCACACGTTGCCCCAGTTCATCAGGCGTAGCCGCGGGTGGTGCTTGCCGGGACACTCGGTTGCCGATCAGCGACCAGACGTGCTCGATGGGCGACATATCGGGAGAATAAGCAGGCCACGGCAGCAGTGACACCTGGTGAGCCGTGAAGAATTGTTGCACGATGTGTGCCACGTGAGGGCGCGCATTGTCCTGTTGAAACGTGGCCGCTATCAGGTCCTGCAGGTAAGGGAGGACTCAGGCTCCAAAACGTCGGAGATGTAGCGGTGGCTGTTGAGTGTACCGGCGATGCGTACAAGAGGGGTGCGGGTGTCAAATCCAATTGCGCCCCAAACCATAACGCCAGGCGACGGACCGGTATGGCGATGCATATTCCAGGCGTCATACAGTCTCTTGCCGCGGTGCCGCCACACGCGGATCCGACCACCATGGTGTTGCAGCCAGAAGCGGGATTCGTCGGAGAAAACAATGTCGTGCCATCCCGTAGTCCAGGTGTGGCGTTCCACGGCTCACTACCGCCGCACTCGTCGGTGGTGTAAGTCAATGGTAATCGGAGCAATGGGCGCCGCGCGACAAGTCCCCGCTCCTGCAGACGACGTCGAACGGTACGTGCTGACACAAGTTGTTGCGCAACACACCCTAATTCTTGCGCTAACGTTCGTGATGTGGCGGTGCGAGCCGTCAATGCCAGCCGCACAACATGCCGGTCCTCTCGTTCGGTGGTGTGCCGCGTCTGCGGCAATCTCTCATGTTGGTCCGTCCGTTTCTCCTGCACCCACCGAATCCATACTCGCCTCACTGTGGCTGGATGTCGTCCCACACGGGCGCCGATGTCTCGGTACGATAAACCGCTGTCGCGATAATCCACTATTCGTCCTCTGTCGAACTCCGAAACGTGCTGGAATGACTGCCGTATTCTGCGACGAGGCATCAGGAAGCTTCCCACGCACAGGTCCGGCAGCACAACGCACTTCCACTACTTACACCTCGCCTTCTGTGCACCCTTCTTATTGTGCTTCTCGGTGGCGTGCCGGGCGCACATGATTTCCATAAGCCCTGTATATATGCGTTTGCATGTCCTCTCGCGGGTGACGCATGCTGCGAATTTCAGGTCAATCGGATGCTTCCTTCTTGGTGGTACATTTTGGGTGGCCAGCAGTGTATATACTGTATATATATATATGTGTGTGTGTGTGTGTGTGTGTGTGTGTGTGTGTGTATCAATCGAGAAGCTGTAATATTTTTATCATCGTACAGGACGAAACTTCTTTTTACAGGTAATGCAGACTTTTGTGTAAATTGACAGAGGGAGAGAGAGAGGCAGCTGACTTCTTGAATTATTCGTAGCGTCATCTGAACTACAGTTTTACAGATTTTTTTTCTTCAGTCTTATATGAGATAGTACTGTTTTATGGAAAATCTCAATTTACCGGAAATAGAAAATAATGCTGCTAAAGATATTTATTTCATGTAAAAATGAATAAAAATTGAAAAATATTCTCGTACAAGGGGGCGACAAATCTGAGCTTGTACCCGGGCGGCAAATGCCCTTAGCGCGCCCCTGCCTTTGAACATGCTACTTTTAAAAGTAAGCATAAGTGATGGAGCCTATTCCTTTCAAGACATTTTACTTGGTTCATTCTTGAAAACAACTGTTTACACGAGTATATTGTTCCCAACATAGACAGAACCCGTGCAACTAGGTTATGAATGTTTACGTACTTACCCTTTGAAACTAACTGGCAAAACTCCGTTAGATTGCAGCTGTTGAATTTTTCTTCTAGGAAAGAATCAGTCTGAATGTCTACTAATTCAGGCTGAAGTTCTTCAAGCGTGTTTTCAGCATTATAGGAAAATGGAGACTTGATTATATTGAAAATAATTTTCATGTCTTTGAAACATTCAAAGCGCCTGTAGAAATCCTTTTTTAACATAGCTATCTTCGCAGAAAATTTACCAAAATTGATTTCTTCTTGCGTGTGAAGCAACCGATGCAGCAGGACGAAACTAGCCACCAGCTGAGAGGGATGGAGCTTTACAAGATCAATCAGTGTTGCCAGCGCTTGATTTCAATTCTGCGCAAATAATATTCCCTTTTCAGACGACGTCCCTTCCGTACAGCGACATGACTGCTAGCGATCTTGGATTCGTAGACAGTACGTCGGGGCGAGACATCTGTACTGTTTTCGCATTCCTTTCGACGTAACAATACGCATGCTTAATACAGTTATAATCTTCGTAAATAAACTTGGTACTTATAAAGAAGATGGCTTTGCTAAGCATTACTATGTTTGTATTATATTTAATATATTATAATATAATTGAAAAAATAGTTATTTATTTTTATTTTGTAATCATTCATACGGAAAACAGCTAGAGCCGGGCCGCGAGTTTGAGACCACTGCTTTACAGGAATCATCCAAACTTCGCATAATAATCTGCCATCCCGGTATCTGAGTAACATGAATCGCTGGTTTCCAATCAGTCTTTCGAGACGGGTGCCTGTTCGAATCCCAGGTGAGGCATGCATGATATATTTGTCTAACGCCACCAGTCCCAACCGTAAGATTGTAGGGCAGGTGAAATAAGGCTTTCCCACTGAGTTGCTCGCGGCGGTCCTTAAAACGCCGAACGAATAAACAAAAATAGTGATTTTCAACAAAAAATATTAAATTCAATGGACTTTTGACGAATTCAATAGACTTAGTACATTGTCATTCATGCTGTCATATTTAAGCAAACAAGGTTAGCCATTTCGTGGACATGAAAATATTTCTTCAGTAAAACATGGAACCTTCAAACAATGAGTGATCATATTATTATCGACAAGTTCAGCTGAATTAAAAAATGAATATGAAAAGGTCCAGAAAGCTTTTGCTGGGACTGATTTTTGTTTTTTACGTATTTCTTTTTTGTAACACTATATCTATATCTGTTTCTGTGATCACGAGGCATCACTGATCTGAGACTCGAACCCGGACTCATCTCTGACGATTGTTCAGAAACCAGCGCCACAGATCACTCGGGCACCGGGATAGAAAATGTTTTCTTTTTAACAATCTTGAAATATCAATGTGTTTTTTTGTTTGGGGTTTTAACGACCACCGTGTGTAATTGGTTAGGCTCTAAGCAGTCGCCCGTCCCTAATTTAGAGCCACTGGTTCCAGGGAAGGGAGAGAGCCAGGACTGCAAGACAAACGCAACGTCCATGCCTCACCGGAATTCGAACCCGGACCCATCTCAGACGAATGGTCAGGCGCCAGCGCTTAGACTAATGCGCTACCGGGTCAGCGAAATATCAAGCTGTGAGAGCAATAAGAGTTCGAATATAGCCTATTACTCTGTCTGTTACTTAAAATTATCTGAATAGTCATTTCAAAACATGTGTGAATGATATTTGCAGATAACGTCAAAACTTTCTTTATTGTTTGTTATCAGTTTCACACCTTTTAAAAATTATCTGAGTAGTCATTTCAAAACATGTGTGAATGATATTTGCAGATAACGTCAAAACTTTCTTTATTGTTTGTTATCAGTTTCACACCTTTTAGGGTACCCTGCAAAGCAAGATTTGGGCTACTGTATAGAGGCGCCTAACCCGTGGGGACACATGCCCTACTGATTAAAGGCTGCGTTTGCATTTTTTTTTGGATTTTTTGGATTGGAGGTTTAACGACCACCGTGAGCAACTCAATGGGCTATAAGCAGTCGCCCGTCCCTAATTTAGGGTCACTGGTTCCAGGGAAGGGAGAGAGCCAGTGCCGTAAGACAAACACAACATCCATGCCTGACCGGGATTCGAACCCGGACCCCTTACGGACGAATGATCAGAGGCCAACGCCTTAGACCACTGCGCCACCGGGGCGGCGCGTTTCATTGGCGCAGCCACGGGGAGGGACCAAGGGGACCGGTCCCCTCCCAGAGACCCATTGGTCTTTTTTTTCTTTTTTTTTTTTTTTTTCAGCATTAAAGAGCAATTTCTGGTGTGATATTTTTAATAAAATAAGAAAGCAGAAAAGTGTAAATTAGTGTTTTTCATTTTCAGTATTGAGTACTGAATCCAGAACGAATTTTTCTTATTTGTTTTTTTGTTCTTTCTGACTGGCACCTCTTGCAAATCTCTCTCTCTCTCTCTCTCACACACACACACACACACAGAGGAGAGGGGGCGATTACCGCTCCCTTTTTATCAGGCCCGCACAGGACAGGAGCTGGTTGTTCTCAAAAAAAAAAAAAAAAAAACAGAAACGAACGGCTATGTGGGTGGTGATTCTCTAGCCCTGGTGATCACCACCCTTACTCTACATTATGCAACTCGTAGAGGAGGGGCAGCACTGCCTGACCTCTTGATTCCAAGGTCAAATGTCCACATACTTAACCGAGGTTGAGTGTGACCGTTTGTTTATAGCTAAATAAAACAACTGTCCCTTCATCGTCTGGCTCTGGGGAGAACCGGGAGCGGTCGAATAGTCCTTTCAAAACTTGTTTTGTTGGCAGAAAATTGAGACATTGTCAGTTTGCCATTACTGTAGGAAGAAGCGTGATTTCACTTTCTCAGGGCTGCTCGACGCAAAATTGCTACTGTGATAAAAAAGTCACAAAATGAAAAGGAACTTCATACAGGAAAAATTAGTGTCATTTTTTAAAAGGCAAAAATTGATGTTACCAACAGGAGTGAGAATAGACAGGATGAGAGAAGTAGAACAATGTAGAATACCTACTGCTAATGAACATAATGATGAGCCTACTAACAACGCAAGGAGCGAAACCGATTCTTCCGTATCTTATCCTGTGCATCCCAATGATATTGGATTGTACATCAAGAAACAAGTAAGTTACACACGTTTTCATATGTTTTTTAAACTTATTACGTATTGTATATTCACCTTAAGCCGTATGAATGTTCACATTCAGTTTATGTATTTTACAACATTAGGGCCAAGAGAAGGCAATTTAATAACTTATCTAAGAATTGCCCTATCGACTGCTCCAGGGTCCGAGTAATTGGGGAAGCGGAGGGGGGGGGAGATATATAACGACGAATGTGAGGAGAACTTGATAAATTGGGGCCGCGGGTGGCCTAGTGGGCAAAGTTCATGACTACCACGGAAAGGACCTCAGGTTCGATCCCAGCAGGTACGAACACTCGATCCACTAAATATCCGCCGTGCGTCGGATGGGCACGTTAAGCCGTCGGACCCCGAGTACTGCCTTCCTCCCCCTTTCTACTTCGCTCCCGTGTCACTTTCCTATCTGGCACTCTAGCCCAAATCTCCTAGCTTCCTATTTCTAAGGGTTGTTTAAGACCTGGGGTCAGACACTCACTTCCTAAAATCCTCTACATATGATCTGATCTGAATTTGATAAATTTATTTGTTTATAAAAAGGCAAAGAAACTGACAAACTTGTATCATCACATCAGGAAGGGGATCACATGAGAGTATATATGTGTCTAAATGAGAACGATTAAGAGAATTCACCAAACCTTCCTTAAATAAATAAATAAAAAAAAATGGTGAAATTTAACAGTATGACGGGGTTTTGTCTTAAAGATGTCGGTTCGCCTTCTTTAAGATAAAACCCACGTCGTACGGCTAAATTTTTTGGAGGAGAAAACGTCTTCCTACTGTTCATGTTCAATAATAATTTTGCCTTTATCACTTCATCTTTTTTTTTTTAAACAAAATAATTTTTTGGTATTCTTTCTGAAATCTCTTTGTCACGCTGTGAAACTCATATACAAGTACGGAGTATATATACATTTCAAATAATGTTTCATGAAAAATCACAATTTTGAAGAATTAAAGGTAAGTTAATTCTGCAAAATTTTATTTACATTAAAATGCATTGTCCTGGTACGAAGGTCATGTAGATGTAGTCTGAAAGTGTACAATTAACGAAATTTAGGAAAATTCCAGTAAATATATTATAGAAAGATGTAAATTCATTTATTATTACATCATATACTAATAAATGAAATAAAAAGAACTGAACGGCAAAGCGTTTAAGATGTTTGGCATCGACAATTGTAAGAGAAAAATACTTATTATTGTTCGATAATAAATTTATCTTTATCCTTAAATGTTTTTTTTTAAAACCGAACAGGCGTTAGGTACCAGAAAAAATTCCTTGTAACACTTATGCTGTGGGAAATCGGGTATATGTATATGTGCGTGTGTCGTGTGCGTGATTTTTAAATAATATTTCAGCATTCCCCTTGACTAAACGACTTGCGTGTCATGAAAAAAATTATTTTTCTGAATCTGTAAAAGTTTTTTTTTTCATAGAAAATTCATTATTAGTTAATACAATCACGTTGAGCCCTGTTTCTGTCTCGGTAATTCTTTTCGATGGACGTTTCTGTAGGGAGGGAGAGGAATCTAGGGAAAAAAATCCAAGGAAAAAAGATCCACGGAAAAAAAATCCAGGAAAAAGCCACCAGAAAAAAAAGCCAACGGAAAAAAAAGCCAGGGAAATAAAATCCAACTCCAACAAAACAGTCATCCATTTACATAATCGACACAGGGCCGGATTAAGGGAGGGGGGGGGGTTCTAGCCACATGGTTTTCATTAAGGGGCCGGGCTCCAATTGCTGTTCCTCCGAAGAACACTTTGGAATGTGTGACAATTTTTCCAGTAGGGCAGTTTCCAAGGTGCCTAACGAGGGGAAAGAACTCTTTTGTTTGTCTGAATTTTCATGCCGGTTCATTTGAGTTTAGGGCAACTGGCAACAGAAGTTCAAGGCGATTGTGGGGGGGGAGGGCTATAAAGATTGCCGTTTCTGGGTCTATATTGAGAGAACTGAATTGGGAACTCCAAACAAACGAATTTCGAGAAAACGTTCCATGTAAGCCAAGAGAGAATTGTACTTTAATTTGAAGAAATAAATTGACGAGAATCCAAGGTACACTTGGTTGGCGGGGAAGGGAGGAGGGGGGGGTGCTCTACCTCCAACTTCCGTAATATTATATTCTGGGCCGCTGGAGTCTGTCAGTGTATCCAGGATGTTCCCCTTGAAGCGTCCGCGAAGTCCGTGAGCTTGGGAGGGGATTTCTCCCAAAAATGTTAAAATGGACGTAGAGCTGTAAACATTAGTACTATGCCTTATATAATGATTCTGTACAGAACCACGAATCTTCAGGTGGGTGGGGTGAATTCGCCCCCCAACAAATGTTTCTAAGAGCTCTTCAGGGGTAACATCGATAGGTTACACTGGCCGACTCTAGAGGTCCAGATATTCTGGACTCCAGAATATAAAATTACGGAAGTTGGGGGTAGAGCCCTTGAAACCAAACACCTCGTATCCCTTTTACAGACTTCACCAAATTTCTGGGGACGGGGGAAGAGCATGCATAGTCTGTCACTAAACACAACATGAAGCACAGAAATTGTGAGCAAATCTCTTACCTTGAGCACTTGTCTGCGCTCTTAGAAACTTGGGGGAGGTTGAATTCATCCCACCCTCTTGAAAATTCGTGGTCGTGTACAGAATCATTATATAAAGCATGGTTCTAATGTTTACAGCTCTACGTCCATTTTAACATTTTGGGAATCCCCCCCAAGCTCACAAACCTTGAGGACGCTTCAAGGGGAACATCACTGACAGACTCCAGCGGCCCAGAATATAATATTACGGAAGTTGGAGGTAGAGCCCCCCCCCTCCCCCGCCAACGAAGTGTACCACGGATCCTCGTCAATTTATTTCTTCAAATTAAAGTACAATTCTCTCTTAGCTTACATGGAACGTTTTCTCGAAATTCGTTTGTTTGGAGTTCCCAATTCAGTTCTCAATATAGACCAAGAAACGGCAATCTTTATAGCCACCCCCCCCCCCCCCCGAACTTTTGTGGCCAGTTGCCCTAAACTTAAATGAACCGGCACTCCTTTTTTTGAATTTTTTTTTAGAAATGACCTCATCATAATTGAAATTATTTTCATTATTATTATTACTGTGAAGGTATTAATTTATGTTGGGTTTTTTTGCACCCTTCTTATTGGCCAATCTGCAATGCATTCATAAAAGGAGCAGTTTCAATATTCACAAAACCCTGTGTTAATCTTCTATTAAATTGCTACCAAACTTCAAAATCGCAATCAGGTTTGCTTTACCAATTGTAAGATTATAAATATTTATTATTATTAATTCGTAGGTTATTAATTAATCAAACTCTGCTGCCCCTGTGGTGTCAATCTAGGAAAAGAGATCCACGGGGAAAAAACAGAGAACCAGGGAAAAAATCCAATGACAATTTTTATACGACCCTCTAGGCTTCTTACACAGAAGTGACGCAAAGAAATCAGAAAAGAAATTTTTATACGATCCCTTAAACTTCCTACATAGAAGTGACACAAAGGAATCAGAAATGCAATTTTTATACGCCCCTCAATTGCTCGAACCCCCATGGAAACATTGACTTAATGACTGCCGTTGAACATGCAGAAGAAGATACTGCTCATATTATTCAAGAAATCAGAGACCATGCTGAAGAGGAATTTAACATTCTGTACTTAGAAGCTGAAAAACATCTGTGATAGAGTAGGCATACCAGTTACTGTTCCTCGAGTATTAAATCGCCAAACACACCGCAGCAATATTGAACACGATTCGGCTGAAAGTTATTACAGAAGAACGACCTTTATTCCTTTCCTTGATGCCTTTTTAAATGAGATGAAGGAAAGATTTATTGCACATAAGGATACTCTGAGATCGTTCCAAGTGCTTTTGCCTCAACAAGGAGTGGAAACTACTTCTCCAAAAGATGAAGAATTTGTAAAGTCACTATGCGAACAGTACGCATCTGACATTGCATACGCTTCACCTTCTGCAGTATGCGGGGAACTTAGAGTCTGGTACAGAAAAATAGCCAGGATGGAAAAAAAGCCAAAAAACGCCCTTGATGATTTAGTCGAATGTGATAAACTTATGTATCCATCCATTCAAAAACTTTTGCAAATAATGGCGACATTGCCAGTAACAACATGTTCTGCAGAACGTTCCTTCTCCACCCTGAGGTACTTAAAACATTATTTGCGCAGTACAACAGGAGAAACCAGACTGAATGGTTTAGCTTTATTGTACATTCATAAGGATATTTCTGTCTCTCCTGAGGAAGTACTAGATGACTTGGCTAAGAAACCTAGGCGCCTAAATTTCAAACTATAAATAATTTAAATTAGTAATAGATATATACACTATCTACCAACAAGTAATTGGACACCCCTTCAATCGACGATATCTGCGGTCCAGATACACGTCACGGCCGCCGCCGTTAAATATCGTGTGGGAAACAACAACGCAACCAGTCGCATGCAAGATGCCACGCAGTTCGGAGTTCTCTGATTTCAAGAAAGGTGTAATCGTCGGGTATCACAGAAATGGCTGATCCATACGTGACATATCCAGCGAGTTGAAGTACCCAAAATCGACAGTGGCCTACGTGATTGGCAAGTGGAAGATGAGAGGCCGGCAGACCCACAAAACTGGGAGTTAGAGACCGCAGAGTGCTGGCCAGAGAAATTCGAAAGCACCGCACCAAATCGATGGGCCACATCCGCGAGGAGTTTCAACAGGCATCCGGCAGTGTTCTTTCAATGAATACCATCCGTAAGGAAGCCCATCTGCTCGGTTATCATAGACGTGCTGCCGCCCACAAGCCTTTGATCACCAAGTCCAATAGCGCTGCTCGGCTAACGTGGTGCAAAGAACGTCGACAGCGGACCGTTGAACAGTGGAAACAGGTTCTCTGGAGCAACGAATCATGGTTCATCCTCTACTGTTCATGGGTTTGGCGTCTGCTTGGAGAACGCCTCCTGCCGGAATGTATTGTGCCAACTGTGAAGTTCGGCGGCGGTGGAATTATGCTATGGGAGTGTTTCTCCTGGTATGGCACGGGACCCTTGGTCTCAGTTCCTGGTAGACTCAACGCCGAGACCTACTACACCATTTTGGATGACCATGCGCTTCCTACGTTGTGGCAGTTTTACGGGGTGGACTCATGTTACTTTCAGGATGACAATGCCACCTGTCATGTTGCGAGGTCCAACACGGCTTCGTATGGTGACAATGGGGTTAATCGAATGGACTGGCCTGCGCAGAGGCCGAACCATAACCCTATCGAGCACCTCTGGGACGAGTTGGATAGTCGACTTAAGGGGTGCCCCCACCGTCCGAAATCGGTGAAGGAACTGACCTGTCTTCTCCAAGCCGAGTGGAAGAAAATACCGCTAGCCGTCGTACAACGCCTGGTTGAGAGTATGCCCCGGTGGGTCGCAGCTGTAATCGCCGCTCGTGGAGGCTCCACCAACTATCGAAGGCGAATAAACTTCGTTTTCCTTTGCTATCACAGGTGTCCAATTACTTGTTGGTAGATAGTGTATATATATATATTTTAATTTTTTGTATTGTCAATGCAAATGTCTCTTTCACTTTTGTAGACGATTTAACTTTAGTACATGATTTTAAGGTTTCTAATGATAAGTTGAGTATATTTCGGAATAATTACTGTACAGAACTAATGATAAAATATTGATCGAAGTCATTAAAGGCACTTTTTTATTCAAGGGGACTATTTTCTGAAAATGGTAAGAATAAAGGTTTTATTTTTGTGAATAAGAGGCAACACATTCTTTCTTGCTGGAAAAAGAAAGCTGAATTAAATTTAAATTGTACATAGGTGAAGCATTCTATTTGAAGTCACAAAACTCACTACTACTAGGAAGGCAATAACATGGATTTGACAAAGTTGAATTTCACATGAAAGTTAACTTAAATTTCTTTATATATGGAAATATGAAAATTATTAGAAATTAATCCAAAACTCGTAATGAGATTTATACATTGCATTCATACTGTCTACTCATCTCTTTCTAGGTAGTCAAAGAAATATTTATAAATAAATTTATTATTTGTTATAATTTTTCAACTCTATGATTCCATATGTATGTATGTGGGGACATATAGTTGTTTGTGTTAAATATATATATATTCTATTCAATTTATTCATATATATATATATATATTGTATTCAATATCGCCGGTTGGTGGTCCCCCCCCCCAAAGCTAAATCCTGGCTGCGCTACTGGCGCGTTTGCATTGCCCCATCGAGTTTTGTAACCCACAGGATCTCAGTAAGCATCATGTTTGTAGGGGTTTTTTTTCTGTTTCTTATGCTCGTACCGAATGGAACATCAGTGTGCTTTAGGAGTCACATGTTGCCAACATTCTTTTTCTACTAGAAAGCTATGAGCCCACTCAAGGCAAAGCTAAACTGACTATGGAGCGAAATCTGAAAAAGCCTTCCACCGAAAAGATATCTCATGGTTTTTCAATATTTTCTCACTTTAATACGGGCAAAGTGTCGGGGACCATTTCACACGATCAGAGGCTGTGCCCCGTAATGGGAGGCAGAAAAAGGGTTTACTTCTCACTCATTCTCTTATCAGCGTTTTCTTCCCCAGAAAGAAAAGAGCAATCAATAGTGCCCCAAACCACTTTTTTTCAATTGGAGGTTTAACGACCACCGTGAGCAACTCAATGGGCTATAAGCAGTCACCCATCCCTAATTTAGGGCCACTGGTTCCAGGGAAGGGAGAGAGCCAGTGCCGTAAGACAAACACAACAGCCATGCATGACAGGATTCGAACAGGGACCCCTTACGGATGAATGATCAGAGGCCAGCGCCTTAGACCACTGCACCACCGGGGCGGCCCCAAGCCACTTTACTGTCCATTTACTCTTCCACCCGCAGTAAGTATCCTCCGGTAATAACTCTTCAACTTAATTGCCGGCATATAGTGAAAATGACGTTGCCAAAAATCGCATATCTGTATTCTTTATAAACGTGATCGAAATTGAAGTATTTTTTTTAATTTACCTACATGCAAAGTTTCGAACAATGATGTATTTTTCCAAGTTCTATTTTTTTTATTGGAGGTTTAACGATCACCGTGAGCAACTCAATGGGCAGTCAAGCATCCCTAATTTAGGGTCACTGGTTCCAGGGAAGGGAGAGAGCCAGAGCCGTAAGACAAACACAACATCCATGCCCTACCGGGATTTGAACTTGGACCCCTTTCGGACGAATGATAAGAGGTCATCGCTCAGACCACTACGCCACCGGCGCGGCAGTTCTAGTTCAAGCTCATGCACTAGATTTTAGACTGAAACTATATTATGCAGTGGAAGTACACACTCAGGTAAGTTTTACGGTGAGTACAGAACTTAAAGGTCATATCTACCAGTGTGCGCCGCCCCGGTGGCGCAGTGGTCTAAGGCGTTGGCCTCTGATCGTTCGTCCGTAAGAGGTCCGGGTTCGAATCCCGGTCAGGCATGGATGTTGTGTTTGTCTTACGGCACTGGTTCTCTCCCTTCCCTGGAACCAGTGACCCTAAATTAGGGACGAGCGACTGCTTATAGCCCATTTGAGTTGCTCACGGTGGTCGTTAAACCTCCAATCTAAAAAAAAAAAAAAAAAAAATCTACCAGTGTGCCTTCATCTATGCCTATGGCCTCCGCATGCCCATAAATTAATTATGCGCTTCCTGTACTTTCGACTACAACTTAATGACAGACGACCGCTTACTGCACCTTACGGAAATGGTAAACGTTTCACCCTCACCACGGTGTATGATAAGTCAGATGATACGACTCTCCGTACTGTCAACAGTTTGAAAAACGGTCTGTTAATGTCACAGCTCGGCAGGGGCGTTCAAGAGTTGTGGGCCGATTGTACATGCCAACCATCATGGGATTACATGGTGTTTATGATTTCATCAGTGCTAAATCGGTATTTCTCTTCAGTGTTTTTCATTTATTACATTGCGTAATTATATTGTATGGATCTCCAGAAACGTTGAAGCTTCTGTATAGAAGGTAAAGTTGCCGCCCCTGTGGCGCAGTGGTCTAAGCGATGGCCTCTGATCATTCGTCCGAACGGGGTCCGGGTTCGAATCCCGGTGAGGCATGGATGTTGTGTTTGTCGTTACGGCACTGGCTCTCTCCCTTCCCTGGAACCAGTGACCCTAAATTAGAGACGGGCGACTGCTTATAGCCCATTGAGTTGCTCACGGTGGTCGTTAAACCTCCAATCAAAAAAAAAAAAAAAAAAAAAAAGGTAAAGTACGTCAACTCTCTTTTTACTTAACGGGAGATAAATTTATAGTGTAGCTAAATGTCGGACTAGGATGTCTGTTCAATTCTGTTTTATGTATGGAACGAAAGTGTTTTGTACCGAATTATCGGTTATCGGATAGGTTATGCGACATATAAGGAACTTGTATTCAACCTTTAATGACTCAACAGTGTTGGAAAAATGGCGGCAAGCATTAGGATGTGATACATTTTTCCACAGCTTACAATGTGGAAAAATTTTACGTTAAGAGCATTAACCGTTGTTTAAATGTAGGATAACTAATTTTATCCCTTGATATCAAATATGTTCATCGTGCTATATGCGCGCAGGTCGGGGAAAGCTCCGCCGAGAAAAAGCAGTTATTTTGCCGCGATTCACTTTCTCTGCCGTCATCGCCAGCACAGATGGAGGCAGAGCCTTATTCATTAGTATGATTAGGTACAAAAATGAAACAAATTTGTAAGATATATTGTTTATTACTAAATGAAAACATCAGTAGTGAATTATTTCTCGAGAGGAAGATTAATCAAAATTATTTTTTGCGAAAACTTTGGTAAGATTTCAAAAGCAGCAGTTTCAGTTAACGATGCTCCAATAACTTACGTAAAAACTGATATTCCATGTTAAAATTGCTCCTCCGAATGTACAGCACATCTCATTTTACAAGAAGTACAATTTTTTTTGACGATAAAGGGTCTATTTTCTCTTGCCTCAGTAAAAAAACTCAGCATCGTCTGCTCAGAAATCGTGACGTTAAGAGTACTCATTCTGTGGCTAAATGCTTATTTGATGAATTCCATGTGATAGGTACAAAAGTGCATGTTTGCGAAGTGTTCCAGGTTATTGTTGTTTTAATTCCAAGCAAAATAGCAAACGTAAAACACGAATGTTTCTGCCGCTTCATTCCATAAGGAAGCATAGGGTGTATCAAATCATTGGCCCACACGCTCGTCGCGACATCTAGTGACAAGTGGCATTAACGGGCGATTTTTGTTTCCAGAGTCGTATCACCTGACTATCATACACAGTGTCCCTTACAGAGCGTAGAGACATTCTTCTGTCACTCTGTGAGATTAAGACCAATAAGTGTGGAAAATTCATGAAACGGATAGATCAACCTCAAGTGTCGTTAACTGTCTAATATGCACAGCGGAAAAGAGAATTCTTCTCGCGCGCGCGCGCGCGCGTGTTTGTGTGTGTGTGTGTGTGTGTGTGTGTGTGCGTGTGTGTGCTTTTTTTCTCTTCTTCACTTGGGAGGCAAGCAGGTGTTACGAAGTCTGAAGATTTCTGGAGGGGTCAGGGCACATAAGGATGACTTCATCCATCTGATGGAGATTTAGCGTATAGTCACGCAAACCTGTAAACAGAAACGGAAAGCACTTTGATTATTTCTTTTGGGTTCTTTGCGTCATACCGAAAATCTAAAATCTTGCTGTGTACCTACCAAGACCGAACAGATGAAATGGAACGGGATGATGTAGCCAGAACCTTTGTGTCACAAAATGATAATTGGAAATAAGTCTATGGAAAATCCAAATGTTCTGTTCATAACATCCATTTGGTAAGTGACATTTATTTCCAGCGGTCTCTGTCCGAAATTTTTACTAATTTTTATACTTATAGATTTCACGCACGTATTACAATTTTTTTTATTAATCTTAAAACTACTTGTAGATTTCAATACACTCTGAACACAAAATCCTGGGTCCGACATTAGTTCGCGGTTCACGATACGTGAAACTACGTATAAGGTTTTACGCATAACAACATAACCCTAGCATGGTTCATACACCTCTGGGGTAAAAAAAATCAAGTACTTTTCAAGGTCCAACAACAAATTTTTTTCCAGGATCGAAATACATTCAAATTAAATTCACGCATAAGTAGTAATCGTTAGCAGATATACATACATATGAACCTATATGTATGTGTCTTTTTTTATTGGAGGTTTAACGACCATCGTGAGCAACTCAATGGACTATAAGCAGTCGCCCGTCCTTAATTTAGGGTCACTGGCTCCAGGAAAGGGAGACAGTCAGTGCCATAAGACAAACACAACATCCATGCCTCACTGGGATTCGAACCCATCTCGGACGAATGGTCAGAAGCTGTCGCTTAGACGACTGAGCCACCGGGGCGGCAATACAGATATGTGCAGACAGATTACTTCAGAAAAGATTTTAACTAAGGAAACTAAAATTAAAAATAAATCAAAATTAAAATTTCTTCTTGAGAACCAACTACTCAGTGTGATGAAATACTAATGCAGTGCATGCTAAATTTTGTTATTCATTATTGTAATTATTTACTCTTAAAGTTATTCAAATAACGAAAATATGAAAGGGAAAATTTATTTTACAGTGAAATATCATTACGAATGTGTAGGAACTGCGATTTCGATTAAATGAAAAATCAATATGTTGGCCTGCCTGAATGTAAATCGTTTGAAATAATGAAGCTACTTGTTTTGGACAGATAAACTGATCAGATATAAGAATGTTCAATTTAATAAACTAAACAGAAGTAAAACTTTATAACATTTCTTAAAAATACTTTTGAAAATTGAAATATTTCCGCAAGAAATTCAAATAATTTTTGCCAGTTTTAAGAAAATGCAATATCCTAAGGTATAACCGATAATTTTCATCTGATATATGGCTGCTGAGTATATTCATCACAAGGAGGTTAGAATAATACTTCTGGAGATACCCTGACTCTCTTAACCGTGGAGCCGCAAAGAGTGGGAATTTGCCATTGTTTACATGATACTTATGTAATTTCATCTGTTTGTATTTTGGAATAGCGTGGCTTTTGGTTGCAGAAACCGTGTTAATATCAAACCGGAATGAATTATGCTTCATAGGTG
Source organism: Macrothele yani (assembly GCA_039090855.1). Taxonomy (NCBI): domain Eukaryota; kingdom Metazoa; phylum Arthropoda; class Arachnida; order Araneae; family Macrothelidae; genus Macrothele; species Macrothele yani. The sequence continues at coordinate 56,507,844 of CM077018.1, read as the reverse complement.
AGTAAAGTTTTCAACTTTAACGTTATGTTTTGTTTAGGATTCACACAAACGTTCGTGTATTTCAATTTAAAGTAAAAAGGGGAAGGATCCTCAAAATTATTAAGAATTTTATAAGTTCGGCATTTTCTCACACATTGGCAGCAAGTTACGATGCGAAATTGGAAACATTTGCGACGAAAGAATGCGATTCGGCCAACACAAAATGCATTGCAATAGCTTAAAACCCAGGGGCGGATTTCCGCCTAGGCGCACTATAGGCGCGCGCCTTGGGTTCAGAGCTTGAGGAGCCCCGAAAACGTATAACTGGATTGCCAGTTTTGTTTTGGTTTTCACGGACCGAAACAAATCAATCCTTAAAGCAACCACTTTGTTTGTATTGTTAATTGATATTTTACTTTCTCATTATAGTAAGATATATTTTTATTTTTATTTGCTCGTAATGTAAAACCAAGATGATTTTCCAAAGCTGAAGCAATGGAAAGACCACGTTTTGTAATTGAAACGCAATCCAATTTTATGACAATTTATACGCTATGTACGGATAAATTTAGAGGAACTCCATTTTCAGTGCCCTTAGCGATAAATTTGCCAAGTAACTTGCAACTGAAAAGGTGCTAAGGTAATCTGTTTTGCGCAACGTTTCAAACTCAAAAAGAAATTTTGCTGTAACTGAAATGGTCTCTTCGTAGCGTAAACTAAAGTTTACAAATTTTCACTTTGAGAATTTCTAGCGGAAAATTTATGAATAGGGGAATTTAAAATGGGAAATTTTTTTTAACGAATTCGTATGTCCTATCATTCGCAAAAATAATTTTTCAAAAACCTGTGTAAAAAATTTTTTTTTGGATTTCGCACCTGTAGCATGAAATTAACGAACTAATTGGAAAAATTAAATATTTGAGAAGGAACAGTTAAGCCTAATATGTGAGGCACAAAAATAATTTTCTCTCTAAGTTGAATAGTTTCTTCACAATAAAACTTGAATTTTTTTAATTTTTTCAACTTTGACAGCCCTCAGCGGTAAATTCATGAAGCACATGGGATATTTAAAGTGCCAGACTAAATATCCTTTGATTTCCTATTAGCCACAAAAGTAATTTTTGATATACGTATCTCTAAAAACAAAAAGTTCGATGTGCTCGGACAGACAAAGTGATTACACTAGCACTCTTTTGTTACAAAACGTTCTAATAATAGGAAGATAGAATCATTTTAAAAAGCGTAAACATCTTTTTCTTGACTTTACTTTTTTTTTTTTTTTTGTTAATCTGACGGATGAAAATTTCTGAGATGATAAGAAAGGTAGGAGGGCCCCAAAAGATCTAAAGTTGCCTCTGCTAAAACCACCAGCTTTCCCACACTTTAACGGCCGTCGCTTGCGGTTATAGGCTTCACGCAAAGTGGTACTGCTCCATTAACAAGGGCATCTCCAGATATCTTATTCTAACTTTCATGATTCATCAGAAACTTTCAAAAGTTCACCTATATATATCTAGGCTGACCATACTTGCCGTTTTGAACGGGACAGTACCGTTTTATTTTCATATTTCCCGGCCGTCCTGTCGTTTTAATGAAAATGTCAATTTTGTCCCGTTTTTAATAAAAACTATAAATATACTCGTATATTGGTCAAGCAAATTTTTTCTGAAATAAGAAAAAACGCTTAGCAAACATTTCTGTATCTGATAGATGAGTACAAATTTTTCCTGACATGAGCGAAAAACGCCTAGACTTTCAGGACTTTTATAACATTGTAGAGTTTATTCTGAGAGAATATTTTCTGTTATGAACAGTATGTGGTCAAAGGAGAAATCTAGGTTAAGTGTTGAGAAAATGAGAGCTACATATGTTAGTTGTTAGCCAAATTGTGTCATGGAGTGTGAGAAGTTTTATGATAAGGTGTTGAACAACCGAAGTTTGCTTCGTAAGATTAGTTCATCGGGAAAAATATTCATGGTATACCATTGTGGTGAAATACAGTCCCCGCTAAGTGTACCTAAATTTTTGTATGGGTTCTGTCACTGTTAACTGAAGAATAATGGTAAGCTCAATATGTTTAAGTAATAAAACTTTTTTATCGTCTTACTTTTTTTGTCCCGTTTTTGTCTTCCCAGTGTCCCGTTTTTATCTCAAGGAAATATGGTCACCCTCTATACACTGAAGTTCCAGAAAAACTGGTACACCAGTCTAATGCTTGGTAGGTTCCCCACGGCAGCGCAAGACTGCAGAAATACGACGGAACATGGACTCCACTAGCTTCTGGAAATATGCTGTAGGCAATGCACACCATACTTCTTGCAGAGCGTTCCACAATTCGGGTGTATTCCGAGGTCTCGGATTCCTGTGTTCGATAGCGCGCTGCATGGCATCCCAAATGTGTTTTATCACGTTCAGATCTGGGGACTTGGGTGGGAATGGCAACACCCCATACTCAGACGAATGCTCATCTAACCATAATGTGGCCTACCGACACTTGCATCGTCCTGTTGGAACAGGCCCCAACCCATCAGCATGAATTCAGGACATGAACGGGTGTACCTCGTCAGAAAGGATGCGCACATAGCGTTGGCCGGTCACAGACGTTTGTAAACGTACCAGGGATCCCACCGAAGTCCAGCTAAACACCCCATACCGTTACGGACCCCCTCCCCCTCAGCCGGTACAATTCCCTGTTGACAGGAGAGATCCATAGATTCATGGGGTTTGCGCCACACACGAATCCTTCCATCTGCCCGATACAGTTAGAAACGCGATTCATCCGACCAGGCTACTTTTTTCCAGTCATCAAGTGTCCAGTGGCGGTACTGCTGTGCCAAAGCGAGGCGCATAGCTCTGTGTCGTGCACCCATCAAGGAGACTCGAGTTAGGCGTCGGCTCCCAAAGTCCATATCGTGCAGGGTACATTGCACAGTCCGGACGCTGATGCTTGTTGAGGCTCCAGCATTGAATTTCGACGATACCTGTGAGAGTATTGCACGCCTATAGCGTGAAACGATTCTTGACAGCCGACGATGGTCACGTTTGCCCAATGTCCTTTTACAGCCACACTGGTATCGTAGGTTGGAGGTTTTGCCGGAATTCTTGTAGTCACGGTACACCCTTGCAAATGGTCGTCCGTGAAAATCTGAACTTCGTTTCCACCTCCGAAATACTATGGCCCATCTCACGAGCGCCATCTATGACACCGCATTGAAAATCGTTTAAATGGTTATTTCTTGTCATTCTCATACCGAAAACAGCTCTGACAGTTGGCAAGGATGTCTATCGTTTTATATACGCACTGTCGGACGCAACGGAGTACGCGCATATGTGACGTTGCTATGTATTTTGCATAAGCTCGTCTGTACCAGTTTTTCTGGCTCTTCAGTGTATATCTCTCTCTCTAGTTGGCTCTTTGTTCTCTTAATGCTTCATTCTCATTGGTATCTTGAAGCCTTTCCCGTTGATTTTCTAAAGAACCTGAATTTTTATTTCTGGTCCTGTAGGCACCAGTGGCGTATCTTGGCTCTGAGACCTGGGCTATCTCCCGCCTCCCCCCAGAACTGTTTTTTTTAATTGTGAAGTTTAAATTTTTAATTGTTAAGTAATAGAAGTAACTTTTTTTCTAAATTTTAGGTACATGACATTGCTAACACGATACCAAATAATTGTGAGGATTAGGATTTGAACACTTCTTTGTACATGAACACCATTCTTCTTCTGAATACTTTATTTGTACATGAACACCATTCTTCTTCTGAATACTTTATTTGTACATGAACACCATTCTTCTTCTGAATACTTTATTTATGCATGAACTCCATCCTTCTTTCCTTTTGTGTGAACTTGAGTGCTACGTTTTCTTAAAATGTTTCTTCCGAGTACTTTTTCATATTTAAAAATAATGCTTTTCTCTATTGACAAAACTGCCAAGTTTTTCGAATGTGCATGTCCTTGTGTGGCTCTAAGATATATCTTGATCCTTTTTAATGCTGAAAAACGTATTTCGGCAGTTGCAGTTGTTGATGGAAAGTTTAATATGAGGTCTGCTAATCCGTGCACCTCACTAAACACTCTATGACGTAGAAGACTTTTCGTACTTCTATGTTATTTTAAAAACATAACCATAAGATGAAATAGTTCCTAAATTAAACCTTAACGGCCAAACGAAACATGTAAACAACAGAAGTCAAACTTACGAAAAAGATGCTTTATTCAGGATGTAGCACTTCCATAACAAATCATAACATCACATAGTACTCCACACACCACACAGCTCTTAACACAATGCTCAACTTGCAACACTTCTCCAAGCAACGCTCTCTTTAACAACGCTCCCCAAGCAACAGTTTAGTCGTCGTTTTTATCTCTCGTTCTTATCTTATATCAGGCATACGTCACGTTCATTCAACCTCAATTATGTTGCCAACAGTATTCGTTTGAGGGAAAAGATATCACGCTAAGAGTGAAGTATAACTGAGAATAAACTCAAGAGCAAAACTGAAGACTAAGGAAAAACTTTAGAATTTAAAACGAAAGTTGCAAAAAAACCTGAAGATCAAAACGCGCAACGCAGCAGTTTTGAAAATTCAGAATTCACATTCTATTAAGAAGATACCTAAGCAAAAAAATACATATATAATTTTGACTCACACCAAGTACAACATAGAAAAGGTTATGTGTCTACCTGTGTGAGTAAAAGGAGAAAAGATAAAAAAATAATAAAATAAAACAACTGAATGTAGAAGGTGTCGAGAATACTGTGCCTTGGCTTTATCAAGGACCAGCAAAAACTCTGCATTTTCTCACTTCCACAAAGACCTAGTTGGAAATGGGTTTCTGCAAGGCCATAGATGCAAGTAACATTCCCACCTAAAATTGTTTTAAAAAATATATATATGTCATGTCCTCCGCAGAGTTGTATGACCTAGCACTAGTTAACAATTTCGCTTGCATCCATGAACCTTCCTGGCCCGACCCATGCTCTTCATCTGTTACTATTAAACAGAGAGAAGAAGATTAAAGAGAACTCAAGCTGTGAGAGTGACATAATAATTAGAAATAATTTTCAGCTATAACGAAATGCCAAGTTTGTTTGAGAGAGAATTTAAACCTGAAAAACAATGCAAAAGAAATCCAAATTTTTTCATTGCAATTAAAAAAGGAATTATTAATTTTTAAAAAACAGATTTTTGAAAGAAAACTTGAGTCTAAAACCCCTACTCTACAACTTATGACAGCACGAAAACGAGAATAAGTTAAAGACAATAATTAACTAAAGAAAACTTTGTGAAAGTTATATGACTTAAACAGTTAGTTGCAATATGTACAAAGTATTTCAGCAGTGCTTTAAGGGCATAATTAATTAGTTATTAAGTACTTAACTACTTTGAAAATACAGCGCAAAGAAAAGGAACAAGCTTAGCCATCTGCTGTTCCTAGGTTCCCCAAAAGACGCGCAAAGTTACAAAGAAAAGAAAGAGTTAAAACCCGCAAAAATGTTAACAGACAAGCCAGTGCCTAAAAGCTGAAAAGCAAAAAATCAACAGAGAAAAAGTACATGAAGTACAAACATTGAACTTATAAGACCTAAAACCCAAATACAAGGAAGAGAGCTTACCTCTTGTGAGCGACGAAACTTTCGTCGCACAAGAGGTAAGCTCTCTTCCTTGTATTTGGGTTTTAGGTCTTATAAGTTCAATGTTTGTACTTCATGTACTTTTTTCTCTGTTGATTTTTTGCTTTTCAGCTTTTAGGCACTGGCTTGTCTGTTAACATTTTTGCGGGTTTTAACTCTTTCTTTTCTTTGTAACTTTGCGCGTCTTTTGGGGAACCTAGGAACAGCAGATGGCTAAGCTTGTTCCTTTTCTTTGCGCTGTATTTTCAAAGTAGTTAAGTACTTAATAACTAATTAATTATGCACTTAAAGCACTGCTGAAATACTTTGTACATATTGCAACTAACTGTTTAAGTCATATAACTTTCACAAAGTTTTCTTTAGTTAATTATTGTCTTTAACTTATTCTCGTTTTCGTGCTGTCATAAGTTGTAGAGTAGGGGGTTTTAGACTCAAGTTTTCTTTCAAAAATCTGTTTTTTAAAAATTAATAATTCCTTTTTTAATTGCAATGAAAAAATTTGGATTTCTTTTGCATTGTTTTTCAGGTTTAAATTCTCTCTCAAACGAACTTGGCATTTCGTTATAGCTGAAAATTATTTCTAATTATTATGTCACTCTCACAGCTTGAGTTCTCTTTAATCATCTTCTCTCTGTTTAATAGTAACAGATGAAGAGCATGGGTCGGGCCAGGAAGGTTCATGGATGCAAGCGAAATTGTTAACTAGTGCTAGGTCATACAACTCTGCGGAGGACATGACATATATATATTTTTTAAAACAATTTTAGGTGGGAATGTTACTTGCATCTATGGCCTTGCAGAAACCCATTTCCAACTAGGTCTTTGTGGAAGTGAGAAAATGCAGAGTTTTTGCTGGTCCGTGATAAAGCCAAGGCACAGTATTCTCGACACCTTCTACATTCAGTTGTTTTATTTTATTATTTTTTTATCTTTTCTCCTTTTACTCACACAGGTAGATACATAACCTTTTCTATGTTGTACTTGGTGTGAGTCAAAATTATATATGTATTTTTTTGCTTAGGTATCTTCTTAATAGAATAAACTCAAGATGTACATAGGGAAAGAAACTAAAATGGAAAGTTAATTTAGAATATACGTCACATCATCTGTAACGTACCAGGAGATGTGACGTACCTGCCAGAAGGACGCACACGACATAAAGGCAGATAGGAATCAGAATACATGTCCGCGTAGCTTAATTGGTAGAGCAACTTATTCCGGAATGAGTGGACCCGGGTTCGAATCCTGGCGCGGATAAAAATGACGGAGAAATTCACTTCGTTATAATGGCGCCCGAACTATCCGGATGACCCGACCGTTCAAAATCTCGCATTGGTGTGATGTTATTTCCACACCGCGAGATAGGAAAAATATGAGCAGCACTTCGAAAGAAAAGAAAAACAAGGGGGAGATGATGTAACGTACCAGGAGATGTGACGTACCTGCCAGAAGGACGCACACGACATAAAGGCAGATAGGAATCAGAATACATGTCCGCGTAGCTTAATTGGTAGAGCAACTTATTCCGGAATGAGTGGACCCGGGTTCGAACCCCGGCGCGGATAAAAATGACGGAGAAATTTACTTCGTTATACATCTCCCTCGTAATTTTTTTTACGCCAAGAACCTTTCAATTTTGCAGAGGTATCCTTTCAAACAATCTGATCATTCATTCAACTCCTTCAGATAAGAACTTACAAAATGGATGAAGAGATTTGTTGATCAGTTGCTGTAGCTGACTTTATATCAATACACATAGTCTCTAGACATCAATAGTTCAATATCACGAACATTTATAGAAAAAAAAAGAAACTTTCTGTACATCAAATCTTTATCATAAGTCGTGATAAATATTTTGTCACAATATGTGCGAACTCTCATTCATCAATATACATATAAGTAGCATAGTAGTAAAAAAAAAAACTGCGTAGGGCAGGAAAAAAAACTACAACATTTGTAACGAAGTTAATTTACACATTCGTCCACTCCTGATAACTTCTCAGGGAAGACAAAACATTCAAACTAAGTTAATTAAATAGTCGAACATTGTAACATGGTGTAAATTTAGTTAGTTGAAAAAAAAAACTGCACTTGCAGAAAAAATTCACCACCAAACACAACAAGTGTCAAGCACACAAAAAGGTTAATTATAGAATTATAACACAAAAACTTTTAAGTGAACACTTGGTGGCCAGGGCCGACTTCGAACTACTCCCATGCATTCGCACATCAAATTTTAGATGGGATAGGGGAAACCCTGGAAAACCCTATTCTGGGAGTGAATCATTATAGATATCAACAAAGACAATGGCTGATATTTATGTTATGCCGAAAAGACAACATGCACAAAATGAGTTGACAAGCATTTTAGTACTAAAAAAAAAATTAATGTGGCGCCACACCAAAAAAAAAACAAAAAAACATTACATGCTGACAAGGAGATAATGTATGCGATATTTTGTCCTCAAATTCTGTCAAAAAACTTCTGTGATACTTTGGTACAGAGAAAAGTTCAAATAAATAGCCTTTATAAAGCAAAGCTCTGCGACATTTGTTTGTCCTCACAGTCAGTCACAAAGGTTCTGCGATAGTTTTCGAGGACAGAAAAGTTCAAATAAATAGTCTTTTGGTATCAAAGTTCTGTGATACATTTTGAGTATAAGGAAAGATTCAAATAGTCTTTATAGAGCAAAACTCTATATAGTAAAAAGTTCCTTTAAGCTTGAAGGTCAATTGTAATAACAAAAAAAAATGTTTTAACAGTACCTGTTGCGGAGAGAAGAGGCGGAAGGGGGGGGGCTGAAATGGAAGGCATTTTTGATGCAGTTTAAAGGTACAAAAATATGAGGAACTTCCTAAATATTAGAAAAATATATAAATGACAGATCACTTACTATTTTATCAGACACAATATATGGTAAACAACATTCTGGAGTATTTATTCCAACAGAACACTCTTTTGAGGTCTTACTTCGTGTCATTAGGCAGTTCTTTGCTAATACAAAATCACTCTATTTGATTTTTTTTCTAGCTAGACCTCTTCACATTCATGAGGAGAAAAACTTGATCTTCAGAATGAATATTTTGGTGTGGAGGCATAATTTTCATTGTTAAAGATTCTTTCAAGGGTAATAGAAAGGACCTTTAAAATGGTACTTTTTAGTATCCTTGTAGACGTACTTTCACAACACCACAAATCATAACGGGTACTAGGTTGACCTGCTGCCATCTATTAGCCGATATGGAGTATGGTATAGCTATTTATTGAAGTCGTCCTCAATTTTAATATTAAGATAGAATTCGACTTGTATACATGTGAGAAACTGCAGATATTTCTTATGATATCGTGTGCAAAATTACTTTACCTTAATAGTCAATATGATCATTTGTCACATATGTTAAGTAACCTCACAGTGAATTTCTTAGGAAGCACAACTTCCCAAGATATAATTCAACATGCCTCCGTCCATGACACTCCTCATAGGCCCCGCCTACCCACAATCTCCAAAGTAGCTCTGAACCAATCGCGTGGCGAAAATAGCCTTAATCTAAGCTGACCAGACGTCCCCAATTCTTGAGGACAGTCCTCGAATTTAGTTTACTGTCCCCAAAAACGTCTGAAGCCTTTGGGGACGCAAATTGTCCTCAAATTTTAATGTTTGTCCCCAAATGTCCTCAAATTTACACTTCCTCATTAACCTTTTAGATTTCCAATGAAAAATGTTCTTAAAAGTAGTTTCCGTTGTATTAATTTTTAAACATGCTTCTTGTGAAAACAAATTTCGACTTTTTTTTCTTCTTTTTTTTTTTTTTTTGGAGGTTTTTTTTTTTGATTGGAGGTTTAACGACCACCGTGAGCAACTCAATTGGCTATAAGCAGTCGCCCGTCCCTAATTTAGGGTCACTGGTTCCAGGGAAGGGAGAGAGCCAGTGCCGTAAGACAAACACAACACCCATGCCTCACCGGGATTCGAACACGGACCCCGTTCGGAAGAATGATCAGAGGCCATCGCTTAGACCACTGCGCCACCGGGACTTGCCTCATTCGGGACACGAATCCATACCAACTTGTACGAATGGTCAGTAGCTAGCACTAGGTCAATGCACCACTGGCGCTGTCAAATTTCGACTGTACTTGTTCTGAGTTTCTGCAAAAACTTTGGAAAAATGAAAAATTCGCCATACAATTACTATGGTGTGCAGCCTAATTTTAATTCAGCGCATGTACCTAAGGTAAAGCATTTCACTTTTGCTAATATGTTCTTGCCATCATAGTTCTACTTTGTCAATACAAATTACCAACATTCTACAAGATATATCCTTTTAAGACACAGATTTTAATGTGTAATATCACACTTATTGAAGCAATGCAGCTTTGTGACAAAAAGATTTGCATATTTTTTGAGTACGTATGTGTCCCCAAATGAACTCCCGATTTGGGGACGCCAAGCCCTTTGTCCTCAAATCGGTGTCCCGATATCTGGTCGCCTTACCTTAATCGCAATTCCATACATTCACTTGTGAAATACGCGCCTCTAACCTCACCAGAAGAATTTCTAAAAAATTTTGCGGCAACTTCAGAGGAAACTAGTTAAAGAAATAGGCTGGAATTTTTGATGACAGCTTTGAATGAAGTATTAAAAAGAAGAGCAATTTTTTTTCTCAGTAAATAAGTAAAATCTTCAAAAAATTATTTTCGCCTTAGTTTGTAAAAACTGGGTGACGGAAAACCAGCTGTTCCAAAGGACTTGAGGCCCCTTTTCACTGCCGTACCCTATACATTTACGAATATTAATGATAAAAATATTGTGATTGAAATGTCAATTGAATAAATGAAATTTTTTATCAATGAGGAAAGGGTGTTATATATTACACTTGTTTGCACATAACTGCACTTCCTTCAGAATATAACGAGCTGAAAAGTGTTCTTCGCGGGAACCAAAAAAACAGACCTGTGTCATTTTATTTTTATATAACAGTGTCAAAAGAAAAGACTCTTACTCTGTGCAAAACACTGTGACGTTCTGTTAAGCGTGTTTTTTTATATTCAGGAGTAAATAATTTAAGTAATTTTACTCTTTTTGTGTCACAAATCACAATTCTGAATTCTTAATTTTTATTCGCTTACTTCCCAGGGAGCCTTTCAATTTAACGTAGACCCAACACTCAGCCGCTGTCTTCTATTCCTGAAAGTCGTGGTTCAGTGTTGGGCCTACGTTAAATTGCAAGGCTCTGCTACCTGGGTTATTATTTTCTATATTTTCGTATAAATCAGAAAAGGTCATTAGACACTATCAAACGGCCGTTACGTGTTTTGTGTGTGTGATTGTGAGGCATTTGAAAGAGGCTGGCCTTAGTTCTCAAAAAATAAATAACATTTGTATGATATGATTAACTTTGGCGTAAGTCTTTTGTAATACTTTATATTGGTACAAAACTATGGCAGTCATTTTAATTACAAAGTAAACATTTGTGTAACAACATCAGTTTTACGAATGATACGTATAGATTCCAAAGAATCTGAATTATTAAAAAGCCGGTAAAATCTATTTAATAATATGTAATTTAACATTTTCAGTAATTAAAAGCAAGTAGATTTTCGCAAAAGGGTCTCGAAGATATTTTTTTTTTTGCGAGGGGCCCCCGAGTTTTTCAGGTACGCCATTGTGTGTGTGTGTGTGTGTGTGTGTGTGTGTGTGTGTGTGTGTTACTCTTATGAAAACTCCCTCAAAAGATGATAAAAAGATACCTGCGTAGCGAATATTTTGATGTAGGAAATAAGGATTACTCTAAAATAAGTTCATATAAATAATTTTTCCCTAGATACATATTTTAGCGATTGATTTTTAATGCAAAGTAGAGTAACTGACAAATTAGAGACTTCTTACATTTTTACACAGGACGATATATGAAAATCACTTTTTTTCTTAATTTCTAGTAATGTTTTTAAATTCACTGAATAATTGGCCTCCGTATGCCGCCCTAAACAAACTTTGATATTGTTCTTTTTATTTCTTAAAATTTCAGTGTCTGGTTTGCACACAAATTGTGGAAAATATAAAAGTAGGGGACCACAAAACGATGAAATTACTATTTCATGAATGCTGAAAATATGAAAGTGGTCACAATACGGCAAATCTCTGTATATGTACGGCGACGGGCGATAACCTAATCGAAAATGGGGGAAGGGATTGGAAACTGAAAAAAACCCCGTTAAAACTTTAGAAATATCTTTTTAAGAACCTCGTGCCCCAAAACTTGCAATATATATATATATATATATCATCATCATCATCATCATCATTGTCAACCATTATCAATCCACTGCTGGACGAAGGTCTCCCCAAGTTTCCTCCACAACGGTCTGTCTTGTGCCAGTCTCCTCCATGTCACTCCCGCATACTTTCGAATTTCATCTACCCATCTTCCATGTGGTCTTCTTCTGGGTATTTTCCTGTCCCTTGGAATCCAATCTAAAATTTCGGCTGTCCATCGATGGTCTGTCCTTCTGGCAGTATGTCCAGCCCATTGCCATTTCAGGGATTTAACTCTGATCATGATGTCTTCCACTCTTGTCATTTTTCGGATCCACGAGTTCCTCTTCTTATCTCTCCTGGTTACACCAAGCATGCACCTCTCCATGCTACTTTGAGTTGTCTGCAGCCTTTGTATGTCTCTTTTAGCTAAGGTCCACGTCTCTGCACCATACGTAAGCACTGGAAGGATGCATTGATCAAACACTTTTCTTTTAAGACATAATGGCATATTGCTCTTGAAAATTACGCTGTTTCTTCCAAAAGCTCTCCAGGCAAGTTTTGTACGCCGATTAATTTCTTCATCAATGTGACCCTCACTTGATATCTGCTGTCCAAGATAAACGTACGTGTCTGTTATCTCCAGCTTTTCTCCATCAATCGATAAATCTTCATTTCTTGTAAAAGCATTGTACATCACTTTTGTCTTCTGAAAGTCCATTTTTAATCCCACTTCTTTACTCTTGTCAGCAAGTTCCTGGATCATACTCTGTAGCTCTGATGGGGTAGTTGCAAAAATGACTATGTCATCAGCAAAACGAAGGTGGGTTAGATAATCTCCATTAATCTTTATCCCTTTGTTTTCCCAGTTCAGTGATTGAAAGACATTTTCCAATGTGGCATTAAAGAGCTTCGGAGATATGGTGTCACCTTGTCTCACTCCTTTTCCAATTTTTATGTGTGTTGTATTTTCAAACAGCCGAATCTTTGCACTTGCATTTTCATAGATGTTATTAATAATATTAATGTATGCATCTTCAATACCGCAGGATTTCAGAGCCATTGCAACTGCTGATGGTTGCACCGAATCAAAGGCTTTTTCATAATCGATAAAAGCCATGCACAATGAAAGTTCATATTCCCTCGCTCTTTCAATTAGTTCTCTCAGTACGTGGATATGATCTATTGTGCTGTAGCCACTCCTGAATCCAGCTTGTTCTCTCGGTTGAGCCATGTCCAGTGTCACCTTCAAGCGGTGTGAAAGAACTTTAGTGAAGATTTTATAAACCACTGATAGGAGGCTGATAGGTCTGTAGTTCCTGAGATCCTCAATGTCACCTTTTTTATGTAGCAAGATCATTGTAGCGTTGTTCCAATCCTCGGGAATTTTCCCTTCATTAAGGCATCGAGTGAAAATTTGGGCGAGTACTGTTTCGATTTCTCCATTTGCTTCTTTTATGATGTCTACAGTAATTCCATCTTCTCCTGGAGCTTTTCCCCGCTTCATGTTCTTGATTGCATGTGCAACTTCTGCTGGAAGGACTGGAAGAACTCTGGTACTGGTACCTTTCATGATGTCTGGAGTACATGTATCATCCCTTTCATATAATTTGGAGTAGAAATCTTTCACTCTTGTCAAAATTTCGCCTCTATTTCTTGTTACAGAACCATCTTTTTTTCTCAGTGCCATAATCTGTTTTTTCCCCTTACTGAGATGTCCCTTTGCTATCTTTAGGCTTTGGTTGTTTTCAATTGCTTTCCTTACTAGTTCACAGTTGAATTTTCTTACGTCTTCAGTGATACTTTTTCGTACTGTCTTGCATAGCTCTATATATTCCACTTTGGAAGTCACATCTTCTTTAGTTGTCCTCATCACTCTTCTTTTTTGCATCAACATTTTGGTTTTTCCTGATAATTTGTTCACATGCAATTTGTTCTTAGACCCAGCTAATTTTGTTGCTGTTTCCATAAGAGCTTTGGTTACTTTTCTGTTAACTTCAGAAATATCCACTTCTTCCGATGTTAGGCCTTCTAAAGCAGAGAACCTGTTCTTCAGTTCCAATTTGAAGGTATTATGGTGTTTTTTAAGGTTGGTTATGTCAATACATTTTGTTTGTCTTATGAGCTTGCTACGTTCGAGTTTAGTGTTGAGGTATGGTCACTGCCTGTGGACACTGGCGGAATGTGAAAAAAGAACACCAAAAAGGAATTGGCGGACGATCATGAAATTTACATATGTTAATGGGGTCGAGTTTACGTAGGTGTGATGTTAATTTCGGGACCAACCGGTGAGCGCTTACGCTACAGAACGGCATAATATGCAAATTATCGTCGGTGGTATTTAAGGAGTACGTCAAAGTGAATGTAATCAGTTGCCGCGGGTGGCTCAGTAGGCAACGTTCGTGACGGCCGCGGAAAGGACCTCAGGTTCGATCCCAGGCAGGTACGAACGCTCGATCCACTAAATACCCGCAGTGAGTCGGATGGGCACGTTAAGCCGTCGGAACCCGGGTACTGGCCCCCGGTAATAAATAAGGGCGTCTTCCTCCCCTTTTCTACTTCGCTTCCGTGTCACTTTCCTATCGGGCACTCTAGCCCAAATCTCCTAGCTTCCTATTTCTGAGGGTTGTTTAAGACCTGGGGTCAGACACTCCCTTCCGAAAATCCTCTACGTATGATCATGAAGGTAATCAGTCGTCGGCGTACGGACACGTGCGAAGACCCTGAAGAAGCTGCACTGCCTGGACATGGAAGACGTGTACGATTTTAGCAATTATCGGACTTTGAGCGAGGTCGTCTAGTCGGACTCCGCGAGGCCGAGCGGTCGTATCGTCGTATTGCGGAGCGAATTGGACGGGAAGTATCGGTGGTGGTACGATGGTGGCGTAGATGGTCCGAGGAACATTCCCACACGAGAAGACATGGAACCGGGAGTCACAGACGGACTGATAAGCGGACCGATCGAGGCATGAGAAGAGCGGCGTTGTCAAACAGAACATCTACTGCGACGCAAATCCGAGCTGCCGTTGCACCTGATGTGACTGTGTGAACAAAACGCAACCGTCTACTGGATGCAGGACTACGTGCACGTGTGCCTCTGGCATGTGTACCTCTGATTCCAGCCCACCATCAGTAACAGCTGCAGGGGTGTCGCCAACATCTGCACTGGAGAATGCAATGACAATCTGTCGTGTTCAGTGATGAAAGCAGATTCTGCTTGGGAGCCTCCGATGGCCGTATGTGTCTTCGCAGACGCACAGGGGAGCGTCTCCACCCTTCTTGCATCCGCCAGCGACGCACAAAGCCTACACCTGGTCTCCTGGTGTGGGGAGCGATCAGCTATCACTCCCATACACAACTAGTGTTTGTACCGGGTACGTTAAATAGCACGTCCTAAATCAACAACATCATTCAGCCCGTTGTTGTGCCATTTGTACGGTCGGTCTATCGTGGTGTTTTCCAGCAAGATAACGGACGCCCACATATAGCACGCGCAACGCAACATGCACTTCAGGGTGTGAGACAACTTCAATGGCCTGCACGTTCACCGGAATTGTCCCCCATTGAGCACGTGTGGGATTTTATGGGACAACGACTTATCCGGTCTTCACGGCCAGCCATGACCATCCCCGATTTACGCGTCCAGGTTGAGGATGCTTGGAACTTAATACCCCATTACATCTAATATCTGTACGACAGACTCCATGCCAGAATTGCATAGTGTGACGCAGTTCATGGCGGTTCAACCTCGTACTAACCATGTTACAGGGAAATGTTTTTTTAGTTTACCAGCAAATACAGCTGTATTTTGCCATAATGTTTTGATCACGTTATCCTCTGTATTCCGTTATTATGCTGTATAAATTTCGTTGGTATCAGACGTCTCCTTCTTGGTGTTTTTTTTTCACTATCCGCCAGTGTTCTTTTTTTTTTTGATTGGAGGTTTAACGACCACCGTGAGCAACTCAATGTGCTATGAGCAGTCACCCGTCCCTAATTTAAGGTCACTGGTTCCAGGGAAGGGAGAGAGCCAGTTTCGTAAGACAAACACAACATCCATGCCTGACGGGATTCGAACCCCCTTACGGACGAATGATCAGAGGCCAACGCCTTAGACCACTGCGCCACCCTTTCCGCCAGTGTATAATGCATATTGTATATTGTAAAAGAATTCTGCGCCACTCCGGTGGCGCAGTGGTCTAAGCGATGGCCTCTGATCATTCGTCCGAACGGGGTCCGGGTTCGAATCCCGTGAGGCATGGATGTTGTGTTTGTCTTACGACACTTGCTCTCTCCCTTCCCTGGAGCCAGTAACCCTAAATTAGGGACGGGCGACTGCTTATAGCCTATTGAGTTGCTCACGTTGGTCGTTAAACCTCCAATAAAAAAAAGAAAAAAAAGAATTCTGCACAAAAGGATTTTGTTTTCCTTTTTCCCTAAACTTTGGGGCCCCTCAAAGACGCGGGGCCGTGGGCAACGGCCCCGGTTGCCCCTATGGTCCAGCCGGCCCTGAGCGTTTGTACACCAGTTTATCACCAGGACGTCTGCTAGGATGGTTTACCCTAGAAGATTAGAATAAGATATCTGGAGATGCCCTTGTTAATGGAGCAGTACCAGTTTGCGTGAAGTCTATTAGCGCGAGCGACGGCCGTCAAAGTGTGGGAAAGCTGATGGTTTCCAATGCTATTGCAATGCGTTGTGTGTTGGCCGAATCGCCTTCTTTCGTCGCAAATGTTTCCAATTTCGCATCATAACGTGTCCGATGTGTAAGAAAATGCTAAATTTATAAGAGTCTTAGCTATTTTAAAGCCCTTTCCCATTTTTATTTTAAATTGAAATGCACGAACATTAGCGCGAATTCAAAACATAATATAAGTTAAAGTTGAAAACTTTACTCACCTATGAAGCATAATTCATTCCGGTTTGATATTAACACAGTTTCTACAACCAAAAGCAATTCAATTCCAAAATACATACGTTGAAATTACATAGGTGTCATGTAAACAACGTCAAATTCCCGCACCTGACGGCTTCACGGTTAAGAGACTCAGGGCATCTCAAGAAGTCTTATTCTATCCTCCTTGGGTTTACCCATGCCCAAGGAGGTTAGAAAATGTAATTTGAATGGGTGTACTTTGGAAATGCGTGGATTTTTTCTTCTTTTATTGAAGGTTTAACGACCAGCGTGAGAATGCAGAAACTGTGTTAATATTAAACTCGAATGAATTATGCTTCATAAATGAGCAAGTTCTCAACTTTAATGTTATATTTTGTTTTGAATTCGCACTAATGTTCGTGAATTTCAATTTAAAATAAAAATGGGAAGGGCGAAAAACGTCTGATGTCTTTGGGGAAGCAAATTGTCCTCAAATTTTGATGTTTGTCTTTAAATGTCCTCGAATTTACACTTCCTCATTAGCTCGTTAGATTTCTAATGAAAAATGTTCTTAAAAGTAGTTTTTGTTGTACTAGTTTTCCTACATGCTTTTTCTAAAAACAAATTTTTCCTGTTTTTGTTTTCCTTCTTTCCGAGTTTAACGACCACCGCGAGTAACTCAGAGGACTATAAGTAGTCATCGGTCTCTAATTTAGAGACATTCGCTCTAGGGAAGGGAGAGAGCAAGTGCTGTAAGACAAATACACCAGCCATGCCTCATTCGGGACTCCGACCCGTACCAACCTGTACGAATCATCGTCAGTGATCAGCACTAAGACACTGCACCATTGGCACGGTCAAATTTCGACTGCAATTGTTTTGAGTTCCTCGAAGAGCTTTGGCAAAATGAAAAATTCACCGTGCAATTACTTTGGTGTGCAACTTGATTTTAATTTGGCACATATACCTAAGGTAAAGCGCCGCCCCGGTGGCGCAGTGGTCTAAGCGATGGCCTCTGATAATTCGTCCGAAAGGGGTCCGGGTTCGAATCTCGGTGAGGCATGGATGTTGTGTTTGTCTTACGGCACTGGTTCTCTCCCTTCCCTGGAACCAGTGACCCTAAATTAGGGACGGGCGACTGCTTATAGCCCATTGAGTTGCTCACGGTGGTCGTTAAACCTCCAATAAAAAAAAAAAAATGAAAATAATATAAAATAAGGTAAAGCAATTTAATTTTGCTAATATGTTCTAGTCATCATAGTTCTACTTTGTCAATAAAAATTACCAACATTCTACAAGATATATCCTTTTAAGACACAAATTTTCAAATGCAAATCACACTTACTGAAGCAATCCAGTTTTGTGACAAAAAGATTTGCATGTTTATATGGAATACGTATGTGTCCCCAAATTAACTTCTGATTTGGGGACGCCACTCCCTTTTGTCCTCAAATCAGTGTTCCAATATCTGGTCACCTTACTTATGCAGCATGTACGACCTGGGAAAAATGAGAATGAAAATACATGCACATCACTAAAAATTTCCAAAAATGCTGTTTAGTATTTTCTAAAAAAATTGAAACAAAATTATGCTTCGTAGAGCGGAGTGCATATTGCTCATTAACCAATCACGGCCTTGCTAAAGCTGCGGCAGCCTTGCTGACCTTCAGGGCCTGCTGCAGAGAGTAAGAGACAGCCGCTATCAACCTGCGCTGCAGCATATGTCTTCAGGAAGTGACGTCACGTCACTGAACCCTCCCCACACAAGAAACCAGATGATCAGATTTGGCTTTACCAGCGGCTGCTGATGCCAGCTCCTCTCTCTTACCTCCTTGGTCCCCGACTGTCCGAAGATAGGGTGGGTAACTGACTGTACAACATATTTCCGCCTTTATCACTATGACCGTGAATAGGTTCTCGTCTCCTAATGTAAAGCTAGACTTTTGTATTTTGTAGGAGCCCAGACAAACCGAAGAATTTTCTTTTATAAAGGATGCAGTTTTAAATGCTCTTAAACAACGGTACTTGAGGTATTGTCTGTCGTGTCAAATTTGATGAGCACGAACAAACGCTAATTAATTTTTTAAACAGTCTGAGGGGTAAAACACACTTTCTATATATAGCAAACGGGGAATGAATAATAAAACACTTGAAGAATTGATAACGAAAAACAAAACTTATACATATACGCGTAAGTGTATTTTACCCACGAAATACGCGCAAAAATATTAGGGGTTCGAGGAATCCACAACAAAATCATTGGGGGTTCAAAAAGTATCTCGAAGCCACGAAGTCGGCGCCTATGCTCTGAGCTACGGTGTATGATAGTCAGGTGATACGATTCCCCGTACTGTCAACAGTTTAAAAAACGGACTGCTAATGTCACAGCTTGCCAGGGAGAGTTCAGGAGTTGTGGGCCGATCGCTCATGCTAACCATCATGGGATTACATGGTGTTTATGCTTTCATCAGTGCTAAATCGGTATTTCTCTTGAGTATTTTTTTTATTAGTTTGTGTAATTATATTGTATGGAGCTCTAGAAACGTTGAAGTTTCTGTACAGAAAGTATAATACGTCAAGTGTCTTTTTACTTAACGGGAGATAAATTTATAGTGTAGCTAAATGTCGAACTAGAATCTGTTCAATTGTGTTTTATGCATGGGAAGAAAGTGTTTTATACTGAACTATCGGTTATCGGACAGGTTATGCGACATATAAAGAACTTGTATTCAACCTTTAATGACCCAACAGTGTTGGGAAAATGGCAGCAAGCATTAGGATGTGATACACTTTTCCACAGCTTAAAATGCAAATTTTTTTTTACGTTAAGAGCAATAACCGTTGCTTAAACGTAGGATTACTAATTTCATCCCTTGATATTAAATATGTTCATCGTACTACGTATATGCACGCAGGTCGGGGAAAGCTCCGCCGAGAAAAAGCAGCCATTTTGCCGAGATTCACTTTCTCTGCCGTCATCGCCAGCACAGAGGGAGGCAGGGCCTTATTCATTAGTATGATTAGGTACAAAAATAAAACAAATGTGTAAGATATATTTTTATTACTAAATGAAATTATCAGTAGCAGGGGCGGCTCGTGGTAGGAAAACCAGGTGAAGAGCTGCAAGAGCAATATGAAAAGATATCTACTGTCTTCAATGAAAATCAGTTAATGAGAACTCAACTATTTTTTTATATATTAGATCAATTCTTCTTCCCTTTAAAGCTGAAAATTTGTTGATTATGTCTTCATAAAATGGTTGTTTCTTTGTGACATCAAGAAAATGTCTTTCTGAATAGAAATCTTTGCCAAATAAGCAAGTTTATCTGGAGAAATAGTGTTTCTTGAGTGCTTCTGTAAAAATGTCTTTACCTCCATTAAGCACTCGAAGAAGTTCATGAGTCGATATATTCCTTAATTTTTCATTATCATATACAAGACTCAGTTCATTTTTAAGGCGCTGGTGTTTAGTAAATATTTTTCCGTAAACATGTTGTAGATTTTCAAAAGCGTGAGAGGGAAAGCATGAATTAAATTGGTCGAATTTGGTTGTGTCAGCAAGACAGGCAAATTGAAGTTTAAGTTTCTCACAGTCTTGAAATCTTATATCCGTTTCCATAAGAATGTAGTACAAAATTTCAAAATACAATTGCTTATAATTTTGAAAAATTGTTTCTTGTGTAAGAGCAGCATATTCCCGTTTAGATCGGCTTATTTCTGTGATTTTGCTAGCTTTTCTAAACAGTGTTTCAAATACCTCATCGTTCCTTTTATGGCTCAAAATTTCATAAGTTTTTTTTTAATTTGAGTAACACAGTAGTTTATGTTTAGTGATTTTTTCTGCAAAATTTCGAATAATAGATCAGTGAAGCCAAATATTGCATTAAATACTATTGCTAAAAATGTAAATTCAGATGTGTTCATATCATTTAAAAACCCTTGGGCAAGTTGAATTGATTTTTTGTTTGATTGGTCACTATTTGTGAGAAATTCGAATACTTCCTTCAATTTACCCCAATCTTCAACTATTACACTTACTAACTTCGAAGTGGAGGACCATCGAATTTCTGTTATGGTTGGAATGCATCTTGCGGTTGTTAATGTGAGTGTATTGTTTTTTCACCACTCAGCGAAGCCATCGCTTCGCTGAGTGGTGAAAAAACAAAGGAATTACACTGAGGCTTGCAAAAAATATTTGACACTTAGAAATTTTAGAAAAACTCTGCTGTAATACAAGGTTCAAACGATGTACCAAGCAATAACAAAAACAGCTTGAGAAGCTTTCTGCTTCACTTTTTTCTGGAGCCCAGTCAAGTGTCCAGACATTACGCTTGCCCCCCATCCTAACATTGTCCTATTGACTTGTGTTGATAATCAAACTGTTCCGAAATTTTGTCTAGCATTTTGTATAAAGCTTCTGACGTTCTATTATCTTCACTCATATCATGGAAACCCAAAAATCGCTCAACCAACACACCTTCTGAATCAACAGATCTTATTATTAAAGAGCACTCGGAAGTCTGGTTATGTCTTCCCATCTACTTGAATAGAAAAACATTGAGCTTCATTTATTTCATTTTTGACATGATCGTTTATATATTCAGAAATACATTCAATTAATTCGTCTTGAATAGTTTTTGAGTCACCAGTGAAGACATTTTTATCGTTTCGTATTGATTTTGAATTTTTAAAGGACTTCTTGGTATCAACAGTTAAAGCAATTTCTTGAATTTCTACGATTTATCGAGTCAGCGTCTTCGTCATGGTCACGGAATGCTAGTTCTTGTTTGCTCAAATACAGTACTACATCAATCATTGTCTGCAGGAAAAGCCTATTTAAACAAACGCTTTCGTTGAAATGCATTTTCAAAAGCCTAGCATTCTCCCTCAGGGCATCGGCAATAGTGTTCTTATTCTTTTCAAAATTATTTGGCATTAATTCGCATTTCAGGTGTTCGCTAGAATCACCACGTTTGTGAAGTGACCGTTTTATATTTAAGAAATTGCCGCCCCGGTGGCGCAGTGGTCTAAGGCGATGGCCTCTGATCATTCGTCCGTAAGGGGTCCGGGTTCGAATCCCGGTCAGGCATGGATGTTGTGTTTGTCTTACGGTACTGGCTCTCTCCCTTCCCTGGAACCAGTGACCCTAAATTAGGGACGGGCGACTACTTATAGCCCATTGAGTTGCTCACGGTGGTCGTTAAACCTCAAAAAAAATATTTAAGAAATCTGAAAATTGTCTTTATTCCACGTCGAATTTTATTTCTAAAAAATAAGTAGGGCCAACAAAATAATTTTTGTAACACAGAAGGGCTACAAAGCCACTTATATTCAGTAAACCAACAATTTTAAAAATTAATATTGTAAGATTTACCGCTCCTCTTGATTTCTTTCTTGGCGGCAATTGTCAGTGGATCCGTCGGTCATCCTTGAAGTAAAATGTCTCTTTTATTTTCATCTTTCCACCGATTGAACGGAGTTTGCAATAAATTACAGACAATGTCGTTCACAGGATACATTCTGAAAACTAAAACTGTCACTATCAGTTAAACTGTGCACGAAACTAAAGTAACTAATGAAGTTTTTAAAAAACAATCACAAAACACGAAAAAACCAATCTCTTTCGGAAAGTATGTACCAAAACACCGCAAGGAAAAAGCCCTAGTGCATTGCAAGTGAACCCTTGGCAATCCGTCCCGTTCCACTGTGATCTCTTCGGAAGGTCACTTCTGCAGGTGCAGACCCTTGGCGTCTCAAGCTAAAACACTTCATTTGCCCTGCAGATAGGGGAGGATGACGTCACAGTTACTATGGCAACTCGGACGAAAACTGCAGACTTCTAAGCATTCTCATTTCAGCTCTTCACTTGAACTGTTTTGCGTATAAGGGCTTGTTTTCCGTATTGAACGCGCATTGTGAATTGATATCTAATGAAATTTCTGAGTGTTTTGGCACTCAATAAAGGCAAAAAAAGAATATATTATACGAAATTATTAAATAAAACTTTATTTCAAATGAAATAGGTGAAGAGGAACTTCACCTACTTCACCTGAAAAGCCGCCACTGATCAGTAGTGAATGATTTCTCGAGGGGAAGATTCATCAACATTATTTTTTGCGAAAACTTCGGCAAGTTTTTAACCAGCATTTTCCGTTAACGATGCTCCAATGACTTATGCAAAATCTGTTACTCCAGGTTAAAATTGCTCCTCCGAATATACAGCACCATCTCATTTTACAAGAAGTGCAATTTTTTTGACGATAAAGGGTCTGTTTTCTGTTGCCTCAGTAAAAAACTCAGCATCGTCTGCTCCGAAATCGTGTACTCATTTCGTGGCTAAATATATATATATATATATATATATATATATATATATATATATATATATATATATATATATATATATTTTCTATAAAGATACCTAAGCAAAAAAATATACAAATATAATTTTGACTCACACCTAGTACAACATAGAAAAGGTTATGTATCTACCTGTGTGAGTAAAAGGAGAAAAGAAAAAAAAAATAAAATAAAACAACTGAATGTAGAAGGTGTCGAGAATACTGAGCCTTGGCTTTATCAAGGACCAGCAAAAACTCTGCATTTTCTCACTTCCACAAAAGACCTAGTTGGAAATGGGTTTCTGCAAGGCCATAGATGCAAGTAACATTCCCACCTAAAATAGTTTAAAATATATATATATATATAAGTCATGTCCTCCGTAGAGTAGCATGACCTAGCACTAGTTAACAATTTCGCTTGCATCCATTAACCTTCATGGCCCGACCCATGCTCTTCATCTGTTACTATTAAACAGAGAGAAGAAGATTAAAGAGAACTCAAGCTGTGAGAGTGACATAATAAATAGAAATGATTTTCAGCTATAACGAAATTCCAAGTTCGTTTGAGAGAGAATTTAAACCTGAAAAACAAATTTTACATTGCAATTAAAAAGGAAATGTTAATTTATAACGAACAGATTTTTGAAAGAAAACTTGAGTCTAAAACCCCTACTCTACAACTTATGACAGCACGAAAACGAGAATAAGTTAAAGATAATAATTAACTAAAGAAAACTTTGTGAAAGTTATATACCTTAAACAGTTAGTTGCAATATGTACAAAGTATTTCAGCAGTGCTTTAAGTGCATAATTAATTAGTTATTAAGAACTTAACTACTTTGAAAAAACAGCGCATAGACAGCGCATAGAAAAGGAACAAAGCTTAGCCATCTTCTGTTCCTAGGTACCACAAAAGACGCTCAAAGTTACAAAGAAAAGTAAGAGTTAAACCCGCATAAATGTTAACAGACAAACCAATGCTAAAAGCTGAAAAGCTAAAAAATACAGAGAAAAGGTACATGAAGTACTAACATTGAACTTATAAAACCTAGAGCCCAAAAACAAGGAAGAGAGCTTACCTCTTGTGTTACAAAAACTTTTCTCCTCACAAGAGGAGAACATGGCTGACCTCTTCCGCCACTCCTAGACGCTGGGGGGCAGTGAGGGTGGGGCTGATGGCCTCCTCATACAGCAAGAAACCAACGCGCGGAGATTTTAACCAGAGAAAAAATATAAACTTAAGACTGTGGATCTGTATGATCAGAATGAGCAGAATTAACTCTCCAGAATACATGAGAAATATTATAAAATACACGAGCAGTTTATTTAATAATCTTTGCATGTATTAAATCACCTTAGTGAGCTTCTATAGATTAATCAGAATCTTATTAATTTTAATGTTGGTTTTACTATTTTTAGTATAGCTATCCTAGTGATGAATAACTAGTTTTCTTTTTTATTTGTTTTTATTTTCTTTTATAAACAGATTTTTAAGCTTTTTTTGTGATTTTGTTTATATTATTTAATTTTTTTGTTTTAATAGGACCGTCATATCCATAGCACTAAGGTTCCTTTAGGTAGTTAATAGGCATCCTCTAGCCAACTTCCTTACGGCTTTGATTGGTCAGAATCATATTATTAACTGTGTAGAAAATTAAAGCAGATCTGCCAACCTTACTCTATTATTCAGAATAATTTTTCTTAAAGTTCTTTTGATGAAAGAAGAAGGAATTTCGTTCTCTAGAAAACTTTCTAATAGTATATTAATGTGGTAATTGAAGTCCAAATTGTTGCTGCAAATTCTTGAAATCCTTAGGACCTGAGAAATTAGTACATTCTCAATTACTTTGGTTGAAATGTTATTATTCCAGTGTAGATATTTAATTACTTTGAAAGGAAAATTAGCTCTTTTATCAAAGAGGCTAATAGATGGGTTACCTCTGTTGAGCTTAATGCTTAAGTCTAGGAACTCAAGTTCCTGATTACTGTGGTTGGTTTTACATAAGTTAAGAGAGCTAGGATAGATATTATCAAAATCACTCTCTATAACTTCGGAATTATTGATACACAGCAGATCATCAATATATCTAAAAGTGTAAAGGTAGTTATCTGAGCAGGTGGGGTGATTTTTAATGAATTTATATTCCTTAAAGAACAGGAATAGATTAGCGATATTCGTGGACGTTGATGTTCCCATTGGAATACCGTTCACTTGCTTATAGAGAGTATTATTATATAAGATATGGTTGTTTTTTATGCAGCAATTGAGATAAGAGTTCCAAGTTCCTACATCAACAAATTGGTTAAGTTTAAATTCTGCATACAGCTCTTTAAAGGTAGTGATTATATCTGATAGAGGCAGATTAGTATATAGGTTTTCAAAATCATAACTATTAATATCTAGGGGACAAACTTTGAGTATAGTAGAAATTACTTCTGCATTATTATTAATTATCCAAAATCTCTGTACATCAAGTTAGAACAGTTTCTAATGTGTTTCAAAACCTTCTTTAAGACATCTTCAAAAGCAAGATCTATTTTCTTTTATGACTCCTTACTCCACTAGCTATGAACCTGAACTTCACAGGATCCTTATGAAACTTAACCGTTGCAAAAAGAAATGGAAATTCAGGCCCATATCTTCTAGTTTGCGGAATTTTAAGTTTCTTGAAGAATGCCTTAAACCGATTTTCTAACTGCTTGGTAGAATAACTTACGGGCTCGTATGTTACTATATTATTCAGTTCCATAGTTAACAATTCAAAATAGAACTTCTTACAGATAATTGCAAAATTATTGCTAGCTTTATCCGTAGTGGTAAAAATAAATTGGTCTTGTAGTTTGGAGAGTGACCTTTTAGCTTCTCCAGAGAAAAAGAGATTTCTGTCGAAGCAAAAGTCCAGACCTGCCAACTCACCGGTGAAGCTATTGATTATATTATATTTCCATTCTGCGAAGGCCTCAATAGGCTGATTGTACGTTAAACTGGTTTTTACGATGTACTTATTTACATCTTGAGTGAAGCTCTCAAGAATCCTTTCTTTGGAAATTGTGAAGGAAGGTCTGAATTTAGAGCCATACTCTAATAAATTCCTAAGCTTTTCTTTATAGAATGTGAATTCTGAATTTTCAAAACTGCTGCGTTGCGCGTTTTGATTTTCAGGTTATTTTGCACCCTTCGTTCTAAATTCTAAAATTTTTTCCTTAGTCTTCAGTTTTGCTCTTAAGTATATATATATATATATATATATATATATATATATATATATATATATATATATATATATATATATATATTTAGTTATTTCTTAAATATATATATTTAAGAAATAACATCTATGAAAATGCAAGTGCAAAGATTCGGCTGTTTGAAAATACAACACACATAAAAATTGGAAAGGGAGTGAGACAAGGTGACACCATATCTCCGAAGCTCTTTAATGCCACATTGGAAAACGTCTTTCAATCACTGAACTGGGAAAACAAAGGGATAAAGATTAATGGAGATTATCTAACCCACCTTCGTTTTGCTGATGACGTAGTCATTTTTGCAACTACCCCACCAGAGCTGCAGAGTATGATCCAGGAACTTGCTGACAAGAGTAAAGAAGTGGGATTAAAAATGAACTTTCAGAAGACAAAAGTGATGTTCAATGCTTTTACAAGAAATGAAGATTTATCGATTGATGGAGAAAAACTGGAGATAACAGATAACTATGTTTATCTTGGATGGCAGATATCAAGTGAGGGTCACATTGATGAAGAAATTAATCGGCGTACAAAACTTGCCTGGAGAGCTTTTGGAAGAAACAGCATAATTTTCAAGAGCAATATGCCATTATGTCTTAAAAGAAAAGTGTTTGATCAATGCATCCTTCCAGTGCTTACGTATGGTGCAGAGACGTGGACCTTAACTAAAAGAGACATACAAAGGCTGCAGACAACTCAAAGAAGCATGGAGAGGTGCATGCTTGGTATAACCAGGAGAGATAAGAAGAGGAACTCGTGGATCCGAAAAATGACGAGAGTGGAAGACATCATGATCAGAGTTAAATCCCTGAAATGGCAATGGGCTGGACATACTGCCAGAAGGACAGACCATAGATGGACGGCCGAAATTTTAGATTGGATTCCAAGGGACAGGAAAAAGACCCAGAAAAAGACCACATGGGAGATGGGTGGATGAAATTCGTAAATATGCGGGAGTGACATGGAGGAGACTGGCACAAGACAGACAGTTGTGGAGGAAACTTGGGGAGACCTTCGTCCAGCAGTGGATTGATAATGGTTGACAATGATGATGATGATGATATATATATAACGCTTATTTGATGAATTCCATGTGATAGGCACAAAAGTGTATGTTTGCGAAGTGTTCAGGGTTATTGTTTTTTCAATTCCAAGCAAAATAGGATTCGTAAAATACGAATGTTTCTGCCGCTTTCTCGCATAAGAAAGCATAGGTTGTATCAAATCATCGGCCCACACATTCGTTGCGCCATCTAGTGACAAGCGACATTAACGGGCAATATTTCTTTCCAGAGTTGTTGAAATGCATTTTCGTTCTGTGAGCTCTATCAACAGCTTTCTTTCTGGGACCTTTCAAAAATCCAGTGCACGTACTCCGATCACCCTGGCGCAAATTCGTCTTCTTTTTTCGTCTTTATTTATTTTTTTTTTTGATTGAGGGTTTAAAAGGACCTCCGTGAACAACTCAATGGGTTAATAGCAGTCGGCCATCACTGGTTCTTGGGAAGGAAGGCAGCCAGTGCCGTATGACAAACACAACATTCATGCCTCATCGCGATTCTAACCCGGACCCACTTTGACGACCAGTCGTAAGCCAGAGCTTAAACCATTGTGCTACCTGGGTCGGCTAAATCCCTCTTCCATTCTAGAGATGTTGAAAAACGGCTGACATTGTCTGTACGTCAAATGGACTTTGTATTAAGGACAAGTCGTGCAGCTTTATCAAATGCATTATTTTTTCTTTTCAGCTTTGGCATTTAGTTCGCCAAGTAAATAAATTTTACAGCGTGTCCAATGGATGTTTGATATATCATTTGCAAGCGACGGAACTATACCAAAGGTACTTCTCTTATCCTAGTCACGGACTACACATCCGGTTTGACGTCATGAATACACAACTCATTGCGTTCTATCTGTTTACCTGGAATATTATCTTAGCTTCTGGTGTTTGATGTTATGGAGACTTTTGAGTTTCCGAGGATAGGAAAACGTTAGTTTCAGAATATTCGCTTGTGCTGCGCTTTGCTTCAACTGTCGACCAATGGCGAGTGTGGCGCCTTTCCTCTGAATTGTCTGTTTCGAGGAATCAATGTTTCTAAAATTAAGGTTGTGAGTCAGTTTTGGTCTTATGTATTTAGCATTCATTCTATATGTGTAGGTTGATATGAATGGATCTCTCATAGCTTTCGTTTTCTGAAAACGAACCTGCGGTTGATGGGTTAATTAAAGTTAGGTAAGTGATAAAAATCCCGTGTTTCTTCCTTTTTCTTATTTTTTCCTTTCTGTGGTGACGTTTAGTGCGTTGTTTACATATATATTTGGAGTTGGCATATGTGTATAAATGTAAACATACTTAGACAAGGGAGCTCGTGGGGAGAAAAACGTGCTTTACATATTTTTTTTTTCGATGGGTTGAGCTTATGTGTATTTCTCAGCACTAAAAAAATCAGTAGAAAGTTGATGAATTCTGCTTGTACAGAATTATTGCTTTCTGCATATGAACGTTGTTACTTTCTGTTTTAAAAACGGATTTTTGTTTCGTCTGCTGAATTTGAAAAAAGGTTACATGGTCAAATTTCAGCCGCTTTTGCTACCGAAAAGAACACTAGTGTTGTAGAATTGATTGCATGTGAGGAATTATCAAGATTAAGTCAAACATATTTTGAAAAACTGCTGCAATGTCAAATGTTTTCTTAACGTTTTCTTGTTGTAACATATATATTTTCTTAACGGTGAAAAAGAAACCTGTGACTGTGGATATAGTGTCATAAAGTGAAATTTAAAAAGCTGGCAAATTTCGCAAAACAAATTTTATGATCCTAAACTTATGAAAAAAACTACATAAATAAAATACTGTTATCCTCAGCTAACTTTTTGATTTCTGTTGCCTGGCCATCACTAAATTGAGTGCACATTGTGGAAAGCTTAAAAATTTTGATAATAGTTGCAGTAGAATCACTTAATGAGTATTTACACTCACTGATGTTTGAAATAGTGATATATGAATCTGAACAATAAATGGAGATTCCCATAATAGTTTTAAAAAAGTAAAAAGAGAACTAATGGAACTTCCTTTCGTAAAACACGCACCGAAGGGTAAAAACCAATACAAGTTTTCAGTCAAAGTTTCAAGTGATTTATTTTTAGCCAATTTAAAACCTTTTTTTGTTTTAACAACCCTGTAGAGTATTTAAGATGGGAATAAGTTAGTTGCCTGTCACTAATTTAGGGCCACTGATTTTAAGCAGGGCAATAAGAATGAATATATCCATTTCTTAGTCTGGATTCTAGCTTAATTTGGAGAATGATTATGTTTACTGCTTTAGTCTATCAGACACAGGTTTGAATCGTCACACAGCAAGCTTGGGATATTAGTGTAATTAAACAAAACCTCTCCATTATAAAATATGCAGTGTTAGAAATAAATCTTTTACTGGCCGAGTGGACAACTAGAATTTGCAAACCACTGGTCCACCAAAATGCTCACTGGTCAGTAAAAAACAAAACAAAAACTAAGACACATATGTATACCTTTTTTATTGGGAGTTTAAGGACCACCGACAACAACTCGATGGGCTATAAGGGGCCGTCCATAAAGTCAGGGTGAAAAGCCAGTCACCTATCTCACCTTTTCAAACCTTTTTTTAAAATTAGTCACCTTTTGTCACCTTTTCAAACCTTTTTTGACCATATTGGGGGGGGGGGAAATGTGGAATTTAACAGTATAGTTTCAAAAGAAGTTACTAGAAGTTAAAAGATTATTATTGTAAGTATGCCTACAACTACAGGGCGTTTCACTCGCTACTTTACCCGACATTTTTTCAATAACTAAGAGAAATGAAGATATCAAAACAAAATTTGAACTGGACTTACCTTAGGCTGTGAGAAAGCAAACTGAAGCAATGTGTGGTTGCGCCGACGTTATGAGCATGGTCAGAGAGAAGTGGCGGCGCTAGCCCAAAATTGGTGGGCTAGAGTCAACACTAGCCCAATATTCCCAGTGGTGGCGCTAGCCCAAAATTCCCGTTTTTGGGCAACTGACAATCCCCATACGACACACGAAGAACCCCTATATCCAGCTAAGATCGGTGTTTGGTGTGTGATGTCACAGCAGCGCATTATTGGGCCGATCTTCTTCGAAACAACCATCTCAACAGCAGCTTATGTGGAAATTTTTCAGACCTTCGTGAATCAGTTGGACAATGAGGAATTATCTGTTAGATATTTCCAGCAGGTCGGAGCAACATGCCATACTTCCGGTGCCAGCATGGCCGAAATTGAGTCATTTTTTGAGAACAGAGTCATTTTGAAGGGACTTTGGCCTCCGCAGTCACCAGATTTGACGTTGCTAGATTACTTTCTCTGGGGCTATCTGAAAGGTAGAGTTTATGGCAATAATCCACAATCTATCGCTGCATTGAAATCCAACATCATTAAAAAAATTCAGGCAATTCCTGGGGACATGCTGACCTGAACCTTCCAAAATATCAAGCGTCGTGTTCAGCTCTGCCTGGACGCAAATGGTGACCATTTCCAACACATGTTATGATGCCATCTCCTTTCTCACAGCCTAAGCTAAGTCCAGTTCAAATTTCGTTATGATATCTTCATTCCTCTTCCAGTTATTGCAAAAATGCCGGGTAAAGTAGCGAGTGAAACACCCTGTATGTAAATGTATAGTTACATAGTACAACTATGTGAATGTAGTTATTTCTGTACTCCTATACCTCCCCTTATAATGGTAGAAAATCCTCATAATTAACATGTTCGTGGGCAAGGCAGCATATGCCACTGCACATCCAGTGACGTATGATGTTATATGCCGTCCAACTTTACTTCATGCCGTAAGTACAAAGCTGCAAATGCCGACAAGATTGTATGGGGGTTCCAGTTACTTCAAGTTTACTGTCTTGCTGAAAACATGAATTTTCCATTAATGTCTGCATTTTTGTTACCGTCCGCAAATGTGTTAAGCCCCAATGATGAATGAAGATGAGCTGAGGGTCATCTAAGCCAGTAACATTTTATCCTTTTATCCTCTGAGAAACTCCGTTTAAAAGTGAAATCTTTTGGGCTACAATCAAAATATTTTCCTTTGTGTGACAAAATTTTCGAAAGCAGTCGCTGTTTTTGATTGTATTTGTTGGGTGCATGCTTCTTGGCCAAATTTACAGATTTTGTGAATTGTTAAATGTTTTCAGAAAGCTGGATTTCCACAAAAACGCAGAGATGAATAATGAAACTGGTGTCGACCATGAATGGAATACGGAATTACACCATACAATACAAATTTTGAAGATGACAGTCCATTTTTTGGTGTAAATATGACAAGGATGGTAAGTCAGATAATATCTGAAAACTTTAAAATTCCGTCGTCCTGGAGTGGGAATCGAACCCGTGTCTCCCAGATAGCACCCGGGTATGCTAACCACTACACCACCCAGAACGACTAAGCCTCAAGTTTCCGATTAATTTGAATATAACCATCACTGGATTTGCTAGTCGAAGCAACTGACATTATGTTTAGTGAATCTGGAGGTTAAGAATCCTATCCCATGATTGCCCGGAGAAGCAGAATAAATCATGAATAGAATACAGGATTACACCATACAAAACAAATTTTGAAGATGACAATCGATTTTTTGGTGTAAGTATGATAAGGATGGTAAGTCAGATGGTAAGATTTTCAAGTTTTCAGATATTATCTGACATACCATCCTTGTCATATTTACACCAAAAAACGGATTGTCATCTTCAAAATTTGTATTGTATGGTGTAATCCCGCATTCCGCCGCCCCGGTGGCGCAGTGGTCTAAGCGATGGCCTCTGATCATTCGTCTGAACGGGGTCCGGGTTCGAATCCCGGTGAGGCATGGATGTTGTGTTTGTCTTACGGCACTGGCTCTCTCCCTTCCCTGGAACCAGTGACCCTAAATTAGGGACGGGCGACTGCTTATAGCCCATTGAGTTGCTCACGGTGGTCGTTAAACCTCCAATCAAAAAAAAAAAAAAAAAAAAAAAAAAATCCCGCATTCCATTAATGATTTATCTGCTTCTCCTGGCAATCACGGGATAGGATTCTTAACCTTCGGATTCGCTAAACATGAATGCCAGTTGCTTTGACTAGCAAATCCTGTGATGTGGGTATATTCAAATTAATCGGAAACTTGAGGCTTGGTCGTTCTGGGTGGTGTAGTAGTTAGCATACCTGGGGGCTATCTGGGAGACACGGGTTCAATTCCCGTTCTGGGACGACAAAATTTTCAAGTTTTCGGATATTATCTGACTTACCATCCTTGTACACCAAAAAATGGATTGTCATCTTCAAAATTTGTACTGAAGTTGACAATACCACCACCAACCTACTAGGAACATTACCTGAAGAATCAAAAACGACCTGCTAAGTGAAGATCAGTTCCCACCAATAGATTGCAATATCATAATATATACTTATGTTAGAGGAAGCATGTTCATCGTACTACACGTTGAGTTATGATGAAACAACTAATGTTAAAGATAAAAAGGAGCTGCAAACAACCATCACATTTTGGTCAGAAAGCAAATGTGGCATAATGACTAAGACACCTCAGAACTTTCTTTTTAGGTAAAGTGGATGGTGAAACATTGTGTAAAAAGCTATGTGAAGCACTTTCTGAGGCCAATTTATCACAAAGCAGATGCCTAATGCTTGGATCAGACGAACCTAATGTTAATAAAAAAAAGTTTTTAGGCTTTTCAATAGTAATGTAGTAATGTCCAGGAGACAAGGGACAAGTCTTATAAACATAGGTATCCACGCAATGCATATGTAAAATTATCGGAGTGTTTAGGTGAAGAAGCTTCTGATCAACATTTACCATTATTTTGACAGTTGGCCTGCCCATTGGGAAGAGTTTGAAAAAATCCAATCTAAATATAACATTCCACACCACAAATTTTTGAAACGTGCAACAACAAGGTGGCTGCTTGCCTTGGGGCCTTCAGCCAACAGGATTTGGAGCAGTGGGACATTCAGTTCTATTTCCTTAAGCACATGCCTCTGAGAAAAAAATTCTGCTCTTCAATCCAGATCTTACAAAGCTGTTGTGAGTGTCTTAAAGAAACCTTCAATAAAAGCTGAACTTCATTTCATTATTTCATCAGCAGAACTATTCATGAAGTTCACACAAAGTTTTCAGTGCCAAGCACCCATGATCCACAAATTGCATGAAGAAATACAGAACGTTCTTCAGACCTTCATGGCTCGTGTTTTTGAGGACTGCTGTCATTAGAAAAATCACTAATTTTTCTAAAGTTGATCTTGATGAACTGTTTACATTTGGTAATCTGCTTCCTCTTGAAGAACTTGTCATTAATGAAAAGGTCATAGACGAGTTTTTCAAACTGAAAGTAAGTGATAAGTTATTTCTGAAGGAAGCTCAAAAGCACTATATTACTGCTTGCAAGCATGTGATGGAAAAGACTTGCAATTAAATGGGTCACTTAAAAATTTTAGATTTTTAGACCCAAAAGAATGAGTGAATGATAGAAGCTGCAGAGACATACTCTGAAAGTTGCAAAATTATGCCATTTCATGTTCAACTGGATTATTTGTGAGATGAATGGAAAATTTTGCAACTGGAAAAAGATGATACAGCATTTAAAAACAAAACTGTTGATGATTACTGGCAACAACACATCTCAAAAAGGG
This sequence comes from Macrothele yani, assembly GCA_039090855.1. Lineage (NCBI taxonomy): Eukaryota > Metazoa > Arthropoda > Arachnida > Araneae > Macrothelidae > Macrothele > Macrothele yani. The sequence continues at coordinate 56,473,817 of CM077018.1, read as the reverse complement.
ACTCATTATCAAAATATATAAAGTTTCCGAATGTTGCAAGAGTCATAAAGGCAGCTCTAACTTTGTCAAATGGAAATGCTGACATAGAGAGATGATTTTTCATTTCTAAGCATATATTATGAGAAGATAAATCAGCAATGACTGAAAGATTTTTAAACAGTGTACTGACTGTGAGGGATGCCTGTACTGATTGTGAGGGATGTCTGTACTGACTGTGAGGGATGCCTTGAAACAATATCCTAATTTTCTTTTTGTACCCATTAATCCAAAACTCATTAAGTACAAACAACAAGCACATTCAAAGTACACTGCCTTTATGGAAGAATGTAAGAGGAAAAAAAGAAAATCGAATTAGAAGAAAAGCTAAAAGAACAGATTATGAAGAAAATATGAAAAAGGTGGAAAAGATAAAAAATGTCAATCAAATGTGAAACTGCTGCTCTGAATGACAAGAAAAAAGAACCCTTACAAACTAAGGAAGCAAAATAAGAACTCTTTTTGGAAGCTTTGGCTAAACTGAAGAAAGCACTAGAAAAAAAAATATTTAAAGGGAGTAAAATTAGCTGAAGGCAAATTAGCTGAAGGCATGCTCAAGGGAGTAAAATGTATGCAAACGGAAGAAAGAATGAGAGAAAAGGAAGTGGAAATCATTCAGAAGAGTCTTGAGAAAAGAAAATCAAGTGTGATTGATTACATAATTTTTTGCTAAGATGCCTAGAAAACAGTAAGCCAAACAGTTTATTCAGAATTGTTTTTCTGGAACATTGAAGAGAATTGTACGTCATTAGATTTTCAGAATTTTGTGTAATTTGTTTTTCTGTAAAATTTTATAATGACAATGAAACGGCCATACCCCATCCAAGACCATAATAAAGAAATTTATTATGATCTTACCTGGCCTTTTTTGGTAGGAGAGTATAAACAAAAAAAAAATTGTTTTGTAAACATATTTGTTGTTTTGTGCTATTGGCAAGAAGTCTCTTAATCACCTTTTAGTCACCTTAAAAAAAAAATTGTCATCTTTCTCACCTTTTTCAAAGGTCGCCTTAGCTTCTCACCCTGTAAAGTACGTCTGTGATGTTTTACTATTTTTTGACTCCCCCATGTCACATTTTGTCCGATTGCTGACACCTCCCACCCTAAAAAGTATGTCCTAATTTCCGCTACACCCTTTATTTTTGACAACTGCTTTTAGAAGTCCGTTGAGAAACAGAAAGAAAACATGTAATTATTTAAAGGACTCTTCCATATATTTACACTTTTTCTTCAGAAAATATTTATTATTTAGACATTAATTTATTCCCAAATGCCACCCGAACTTTATCATTCTGAAATAAAGATCTACAAATGAACGCACGCATTCAAGGTTGCAAAACTCCCGATTATACCATCTACAAAACATGATTGATTTGGTAGTACAAATACAAGAACTTAATATTAATTTTCTGATTTAGCTAAATATCATCAGAAATCTGAAATATTTCATGCTTTTTTTTAACTATTAAAAGAAGAAAAGAAGAGAAAACAAAACAAAGACATACCATCCACTATATTTTTGCTGCTGGACGTCCAAATTACTAAACCTCCCCCATGTCACATTTGGTCCAGTTATAAGGAACCCCCCTCCCCCTGTAATCACGGACGTACTTTATGGACAGCCCCTAAGCAGTTGCCTGTCCCTAATTCAGGGCCCCTGACTCCAGGGAAGGGAGAGAGCCACTGCCGTTAGACGAACACAACATCCATGCCTCAATGGGATTTGAACCCGGGCATACATTGCACTTTTGGTATTCTTATAGATATCTAAAAATATCTAATAAACTTCTCGGCAAGTTCCACAGCCACATTTGTCTTTTGTTGACTGCAGCTGCACAGCATCCAGTGCTTAAATTTTCACTTTGCTGATATCTTTGTTTCCCTTCCCATTTCTTTATTGGCGCTTTTTTTTTTTTTTTTTTTTTTTTTAATCCCCTTGGATGACAATTTTTTCATCTATCATGCTAAAAGAACTTTCAGTCTGAGGACCATGAATGCATGATAACTTTCACTATTTTAGATAAAAGATAAATACTTTAACTTTGAGAATATGAATACCTTTTTTGAACACTGTTCATCAATTCGTACAAACTTTTCAGCTTCATTACTTTCGTTTTTGGACTCTTCCCCCTCCCCTTCCTTTATCAAGCTGAAATGCAAACTTTTATGGGGGGAATAATTTAAGAACACAGGACACATGTTGGGAACATCGTTGGGGGAAAAAAATTACAGTTACGGGAGAAATCTTTGCTACGTCTGATTTCTGTTTCGAACACTTTCCCTCCATCTTCAAGGTGAAATACAAATATTTATGAAATCAAATGATATTTGACAACAATACTAGGCACAGGAAACATCGCATGAAAAATAAAATCACAATTATGGGAGAAATATTCACTGTGTCTAACTTCCGGTTTCGAAACTTTTGAAAGACGGAATTTCTGTTTTTGAAAGTTAGGAAAGATTTCGGCAGAAAGCATCCTTCACCACTACCAATTGCCCCAAAGTTTCTGTTCTGTTATGCATCAATCTCTAGGGTAACCCAAATTATGACGGAAAAGGAGAAATTCCTCGAAGCTGTGGCACTCTCGTGCCTGAAGATTTCTGCACAGGGAAATTTTTTCGCCGTCAAATTTCTGTTTTCGGAAATTTTTCCTCCATTTTCAAACTGAAAAACAAATATTTATGTAATAAAATGATATATAACAACAATACTGAACAGAAGCAACGTCGCAGGAAAACAAACTTATGATTACGGAAAAAATCTTTATTTCGTTTACTTCCGTTTTACGAAATACCTTCCCGATGCATATTTTTATGCATTGGTAAAATTCTTCGATGCATATTTTTATGCATTGGTAAAATTCTTCGATGCATAGTTTTATGCATTGATGTGTATTTTAAGCGTTTCTCGATGCATATTTTTACGCATTGATGTGTATTTTACACGTTTTTTCTATGCCTATTTTTTAAAATTCCTGATGCATATTTTTACGCGTTGGTAAAACCCACTTTTCGATGTGTACTAGATGCGTAATTACGTATTTTGGCAAATTCTGGTATGGTGTCAGTATCTGTTGCATTCACTAGGGTGGGTGAATCCAAGGAAGATAAAAACATTTATTTTGCTTACTTCTGCTCATGATGAAGAATGATGTGGACGGAAATAACAAAAAATGGCTGTTGCTCTTATAGGACAAGGACTGGGGAACTTTTTTCTGAATTTGTTGTTTCTTCCGGTCTTTACAAATCGTGAATGATAAAAGGAAAAAAAAGCTGTTATCTAATAGCATTTCATGAACCTATTACTCGGCCGCCCCGGTGGCGCAGTGGTCTAAGGCGCAGGCCTCTGATCATTCGTCCGTAAGGGGTCCGGGTTCGAATCCCGGTCAGGCATGGATGTTGTGTTTGTCTTACGGCACTGGCTCTCTCCCTTCCCTGGAACCAGTGACCCTAAATTAGGGACGGGCGACTGCTTATAGCCCATTGAGTTGCTCACGGTGGTCGTTAAACCTCCAATCAAAAAAAAAAAAAAAAAAAAAAAAAAAAGAACCTATTACTCGTTTTCAGTCTAAAAAGAAAACCACACAACAAGGTAAAAGAAACAGAAATTCATTTTTTAATTTGCAACAAATTAGAAAAAAAAAAAAATAACTGGCCATATCTGGGCCAGTAAAATCAGTAGTTCAGTGGTCCGGCGTAAGTTTTACTGGCCAATGGCCTGTGGACCACTAGGTAATTCGAACACTGGTATGTGTATATCTCATAGTGTTAGTATCTTGTATATAAAATTAGCATATTAGAATGGGAAATTATTGCGTGAAAGGTGTGCAAAACTTATTTCACTTTCTTGAAAGTACAGTCAACCCTTGATGTACTACCACCATTTGTTACTTCATATTGTGGCATTACATCAATGGTGGCCATTGTATGAAATTGGCCAATCATTTTTAAGTAATCAAAATTTTTAAAATTATGGTTCTTCGAAAATCATAATAGTATTAAACACATGTTAATTAGGAAAAAAAAAAGTTTAATTTTATGTTGCGTACTTAGTTTGTACTGTTGTTCGATGTTTCCAATGCGGAAGTTTCTGGTATGCATTAAATGCACAAATTTACTTTGCATAGTAGGAAGACAGTTATGTTATTATAAATACACCAAATTGTGAATACTCAAGACGCATATGCTATATGCTGCGTCTCTTGAGTGTAAGAAGACAGTTAACATTTTAGTTATAAGTAAATTAATTAAAAAATCTGTGTTACATTACTGAAACTTCATCAAGTGAAAATTAATAACATTACACATAACCATTTTGCATACCTTAATTCCTTTTAAAAACATCGTCTATTTTCATTTGTGTTTTATATTTCAATCAAATTCTTTTCAGAGCACAATCTAATTTAACAAGTATGTTTGAAATGAAATATCACTTCAAAAATGTTAACGCTAAAAGGCACTGATTCACATCTCTGATTGAATCGGTGTCTTTAACACTGAGGCTCCTCACAATTGAATCACGCTCCGAAAAAGTGGGAAGGAAATTTGTATACAGCTTGCAAGTGGGGGTACATCAAGTGTTTTGTATTGGGAAAGGCTGATTGGTGCAATAATATATACATTGGTGGTTGGCGAATGCCATTGGTGGTATATCAAGGGATGCTTTATATAGAGCACATCTGTACAGACCCAAAGAGTGGCAGTAAATCAAGGGGCAGTACATTGGGGATTGACTGTACTAAAAATTATATTTTATACTAAGAAGAGTCATTTTCTAATCAGAATTCTAGATTTTTTTTTGCACAACGGATTGGTAAAAAAAAAAAAAAAAAAAGAGCTTAAAATGGTAATATCGTAATATTATAGTAATTCTATTATTTATTCTTAGTTAGAAATTTGGAATAGTAACTGATTGAAATGATTCTGTTTTCAACTGAATGATGCTAATAAGTTGAAGCTTAAATGGGTATAATTTATGCAAAAAAATACCAATTTTTTTAAAGGGATTATGTTTTAATCTTGAAATGTTTACTTAATTTATTGCTACAAATTTCTGTAATTATTTATTCTAAAGTTCCTTGTTGAGAGAAAAAAGAGCACCTTGAGACATTGAAGAAGTGATTCCATAGCTCAAAGATCTATTTTTTGTAAAACAAAGTCATGTGTGGCATCAGAAGAGTGATGCTTTAATGTAAATTCATGCATAATGATAACTACAGTATTTTTGATTCACTAATGTAAATTAAAGACACGTAAAAATTATAGGTATATCTAACTTGGCTGCCCCGTTGGTGCAGTTGTCTAAGCAATGGCTTCTGACCATTTGTCCTTGATGGGTCCGGTTTCAAACCTTGGTGAGACATGATGTTGTGTTTGTCTTACAGCACCGGATCTCTCCCTTCCCTGGAACCAGTGGTCCCAAATTAGGGATGGGCTACTGCTTATAGCTCATTGGGTTGCTCACGCTATTAGTTAAACCGTCAATAAAAAAAATATATATAATGTGCTAAATAGGGTTAATAATAATATTTTGTAAGGAGTCAGGATGTTTATATTTATGCGATGCAATTTCCATACCTTTTTAATAGATCTTAGGTGTTTTTTTAATTATGGTGATTAAAATTTTTTTTTTGTAAATGTTAAAATTAGGCAACTGTATCATGAGTGAATGCTGTATATTTAACACCACTCAGGTGGTTTAAGATAAGGGTTCCATACTAGCAATAATTCATTAAACATGTAAATTATTTTAATGAAATTTAGTAATTTTAAATAACACTATCTGAAGAATTGAAAAACACCAGAATACTAGAAGTTCATACTGTAAATAGTTTAAAATGTGTAGAAAATAGTGAAATTTCTACAAAAACAGTAGGGTAAGTGTATGATTTCATTAGTCTTACACTTACAAAAAAAAAATGATCATGCATAATGAGTTGAACTGATTTAATACTTTCTAAATCCTTCTTAATATCATGAGTAGCGTTGCTCTTGATCATCCCAACCACATGCTTCTTTGATCAGTGAAAACTATTGAGATCAGAAGCTATCTTGAATTTTGTGGTTTCAGTGAATTTAGCTTTATGTTAGTATTTCAAAATTCTGAATGCCTAGGTAGTGTCATTGTTAGTATCATAAATTTTGAAAAATAAAATAAAATAAAAAGGTAGCAAGAATATCTTTCTGAGTTATACCACTGGCATGGTTCAGTTGGTTAATGTGCTATGTGCAGTGTGGGAGGCAGACATTTCTATTGGGTGTTCGAATCCTGGTCCTGCCGACCATCTAGTTTGCAGTTTTTCTGGGGTTTTCTACAAACTCCCTGGGCTTGGGAATGCAAATGTGTAGATGGTTTCCTGTCAAGTTTTCCCCGGATACACTTTGTCCTTGGTCCTCGTACTGTGAAATGGAAGGCAGTGGGAACCCACCACTGAGTGCATCCTTTCCCCAGAATATTTGTCATCATGTCTGTTCAGGATTCATGGTGATGAATCGCCTACGTCCCTGTCTAGGGACATGGAATCTCTAGAAGAGAAGAAATACAGGTAAGGAAAGCAGTGCTACTTGGCCAAATGATCTGTAAACAGGGCCGGTTTAAGGCTACCGCAACAACTGCAGTTGTGCCCCCCCCCCTTCCTGCCGTGATCTTTTCTGTTATTCTGTTAATGTTATTATATAATAGAGAGAGAGAGAGAGAGAGAGAGAGAATCGCCATAATTTTTTTTAAATTTAGAAGGAAATGAAACAAGTTTTATTGTATAAACATAATTTGGGGGCCCCTTTTATTAATTTCGGATCCTTTTCGATTTAGTTGATCGCTTTTGTTGAGGTCACCCACCAGAAACTCGTGCCGTGACGCGACTGTACTATAAATTCCTACAAGTTTTGAAGACAATCCGATTTTTGGTGTAAATGTGACAAGGATGGTAAGTCAGATAATATCCGAAAACTTGGAAAATTTTCATCGTCCTGGAGCGGAACTCGAACCCGTGTCTCGCAGAAAACGCCCGGGTATGCTAACCACTGCACCACCCAGAACGACCAAGTTTCAAGTTTTCGATCAATTTCAATGTAACAAAATTTGTATTATATGGCGTAATCCCGTATTTCTTTCATGATTTATAAATTGCTTTTTATCATACAAAGTACAAATGGATTTTTTTTCGAAAATAAAAACCATTGTTTGCAGGGTTTATTTTCAACCCCCCCCCCAAAAAAAACCATACTTTGTGGGGGGCCCCAAAATTCCTTAAACCGGCACTGTCTGTAAATTGTTAACTGTTCTTTTTGATATATTACTTCACTTGATTGAAGTGATATTTAGCCTTATTTAATCAATGTTTCAGACAACTTTATTATAAAAAAAGTAGCAGTAGGTGTACAAACAACCTTTAGATGTGAAAAGTTTTTTTTTCTTGTTTTAAGCAACATTCTTCCAATAGTTGCTCCTTGTAACGAAATTATTCCAGTACTTAGTAATAGAAATTTGACTGATCCTATTGCTTGAAGTGCAAAGGTAGCCTTAATATGTGGAAAATACTGGGTGATCCAAAAGTCTTGCACATTTTGAAAACGTAATAACTCGTGGAGTTTTGAGAGTAGGGCAACACACATTTTGAAAGCGTAATAACTCGCGGAGTTTTGAGAGTAGGGCAACACGGTTTGCATAGAAATGATCAGAATGACATCCGTTTTTTTATGAAATTACATAAATTTTTACGCATTTTACTTGCATTTTTCATCGCCAGATGGTGTAGCAACTACAGGTTGGAAGTGTCGAGAAAAATAGACACCAGATTGTACCAGGTTAGACACCTCATTGTACCAGGTGTTCAATGTGATGGCCGTCCTGTTCCAGCACTGCCTGCAGATGAGAGAAAACACCATGGACGGCATTGAATAGCATGCCTGGTGGTATAGCTGCCGCATGGTGTTGAATGGCATCTTTCAGCATGGCCAATGAAGTGGGCAACATCTGTACACTTGTGATTTTAGGTAACCCCAGAGCCAGAAATTGTAGGGTGTCAGGTCTGGTAACCAAGTTAGGTGGCCAGGCCTTCAGAAAGTGTCAGCTCAACACATGATTTGCACCAAACGTCTCTTACAGCAGTTGCTTAACGGAACGTGCGATGTGGGGTGGTGCTCCATCCTGCATAAATGTGCACAGATTCACTGCATCCTGCTCTTGCAAGCTAGGGATAACGTACATTCGTAAAATGTTCGCATAACGTGCACCTGTCGTTGAAACAGTTTCGAAGGAGGTGCCGCGGACCTCTTAAAAAAAAAAAGGACCGATAATGAAGGAAGCCGTGAATCCACACCACACTCACTTTCGGCTGATGAAGTGGCGCGCCTCAACGACTGCTTGGGGATGTTCCGTGGCCCAGATGCGGCAGTTGTGCTTGTTTACTGCTCCGTTTAGGGAAAAGTGTGCCTCATCAGTCCATAAAACGTTTATCAGCCAGTTCTTGTCGACATCCATTTGTCGAAAAACCCATGCTGCAAACTCCTGATGCTGCACGTAATCGCCAGTTTGCAGTTCGTACTGGTATCTGTGCAGAATCCGTCGTAGTGTTCGCCGTACAGTCCCGTATGGAATAGCTGTTTGCCGAGAGACATGGCGAGCACTGGAGTCGCCATGTGCGGATGACATTGCAATCACATCCATTTCCTGCGTAATCATCTCTGCTGCAGCACGTGTTCGTGGTCTACTGCCTCGTGGGTGTGCTGCCAAAAATTCTGTTTCCTCGAATTTTTTCACCATTTGCCGCTGCGCAACACTTTCTATCGGTCCTTTTCCCACTGCGATCACCTTTCAGTGACCGGTAGGCTCTCAACGCAGCACTCGCATATTCAGTGTTGTAATAGAACAATTTCACCAAGAGCGCTTTGTCGGGTAATGACAGCATACTGACACGGACCGCTGCGACTTGTGGTTGCTTCCCAGCTGCTGCATTTATACCCGCTATCCCAGACCTGTTTGCCTATAGCACCATCTGGCAACGAAAAATATAAGTAAAATGAGTAAAAATTAATGTGATTTTATAAAAAAACCCGATGTCATTCTGATCATTTCTACGCAAACCGCGTTGCCCTACTCTCAAAACTCCACGAGTTATTACGTTTTGGATCACCCAGTAGTTTTTAATGTACACTAAGTATGCTGTATGATTCGTAATTCTCATGTAATAATACTATGGTTAATACCATGTGTTGCCATTGTTAAAAAAATAAATACTGTAGAAAACTTGACATACTTATTTTGTCCTGGATAATCATCAATATAATTGATGTTTTATTGTCTTGAATCAGTATCACTTTTATAGTTTTATATTTAGGCTGACGTTTTTGATTGTATGTTCTTTTGAAATCATCAATATTTGTACTTGGGTGCTTTGGAATTGCTACATAGTTGCATGTTATGGGTTTCATAAAGTTTTTCACTGACCTGATTTATTTGCTTGCACTATTTACTGGTTTTGGATGAAAGGTAAAAGGAGGGGTATGTATGGAAAAAAAAAAAAAAAGAAAGAAAAGAAATGAAGACTGCTTTTGTTTTTTCATGCTTTTAAAAAACCATACATGAGGTCTCAAGTTTTTTTTTTCTGTTGGATCATAATTCTGGCACAGACTGAAAAAGAACATAGTGCTCATTACTTAGACTGCACAACATAAGTGAAAATACATTTAATGGACAAAACATTAAAGATACCTAATAACATATTGGTCCTTCTTTAGCACTAATAACAGCCGGTACATACCAAGGCATCAACTGCACCAGATGGTTGAGGGTTTCTGGAGGTAATGTCAGCCATGCCTGTTCCAGCATTGTCCACAACTCCACCCGAGACATTGGTCAAGAATCTCTAGACCTGATGTTCCGCTCCATGGCATCATAAAAAGCTTCCACAGGGTTTGAATCCAGGGACCTTGGGGGCCATTAATTGGTTCCAAACTCAGATGAGTGTTCTTCAAGCCATGCCTGGCCGCCCCGGTGGCGCAGTGGTCTAAGCGCTGACTTATGACTAATCGTCCGTGAAGGGTCTTGGTTTGAATCCCGGTGAGGCGTGGATATTGTGCTTGTCTTATGGCACTGGCTCTCTCTCTTCCCTGGAACCAGTGACCCTAAATTAGGGACAGGCGACTGCTTATAGCCCATTGAGTTGCTCACGGTGGTCGTTAAACTTTCAATAAAAAACAAACAAAACAAGCCATGCCTGGTTGAGGCCTGAAGGGGTGGCACATTGTCCTTCTGGAACAGACCATCTGCTACGGGATGTGCAAAGACCATGAAAGCATGCAGGTGATCAGCCTGGTAGCGTGCAGTGGTTAAGAACCTCTCCGGACACACTAAGGGACCTAATGGGTCTCAAGAGGCTTCCCTGACCATCACAAAGCCACCACCATCTTGAACAGAGTTGACCTGGCATGACAGAGCCATGGCCGCATATGCTGTTGTGCTGTTGACCAAGGTTCGAAATTAACGGGGGCCACGAGCGAAATGCGACTGCATTTTTGCATTTGGCGACCAGCGATTTGACATCAGGGGCCAAATTGTGACTACATGTGTTTTCTACTGCATTTCATTACGATTCTTTTTAATCTGAATGACTATTTTTGTTCGTGATTTTTAGTGGTTTGCAAGAATTGTTTCCTCCCCCCGCTCAGTTTTTTAATTCATCTTCAAGATGCACTTAACACGTAAAACTGTGTATCAATCGTGCACGCTCGTGTTGCTGACTTCCTTCCCCTTCTTGCCTGCACTATCGTCACACAAGCAAGTTAAAGAAGCGACCTTGAACAATGAGCAGGATCCTCCCACAGTGATCATTGGACCTTTGCGAGCATCCCCTGCCCCTCTCAACCTGAAGCAGAGTGGAGCCCAACGGAGCTACGCCTTGCCTGAAATTCTGTAATTGCAACTGAAGAATTGCATGATTATTTGTTCATCGCTTTACACATAAGTTGTCCTTTGAATCGATTCATTGTAAATCTAGCGTCAATATAACTTCTTGGCTTATGGCGCATCATTTTGTAGTTTGTTGCACTAACCAGAGTTCGCCCAAATGCGTAATTACGCATCGAAAAGTGTGTTTATGCATCGAAATTTTACCAACGCGTAAAAATACGCATCAGGAATTTTTCTCGACACGTAAGAATACACGTTGAGAAACGTGTAAAAAACAGTCTGAGAGTTTTACCAACGTGTAAAGATACGCATCGGGACGGTAAATTTAGTCTTTCAAAAACGGAAGTAAATGAAATAAAGATTTTCCGTAATCGTAATTTCATTTTCCCGCGATGTTGCCTCTGCCCAGTATTGTTGTTATATATCATTTTATTCCATAAATATTTGAATTTCAGTTTGAAACTGGAGGAAAAATATCCAAAAACGGAAATTCGACGGCACAAAAATTCCCCTGTAATCTTCAGGCATGAGAGTGCCACGTCTTCTAGAATTTCTCCTTTTCCGTCTTCATTTGCGTTATTCTCAAGATCGATGCATAACTGAAAAGAAATTTTGGAGCAATTGGTACTGGTGAAGGATGCTTTCCACCTGAAACTTTCAAAAACGGAAATTTTGTCTTTCAAAACTTTCGAAAACGGAAGTTAGACGCATTGAAGATTTTTCCCGTAATCGTAATTTTATTTTTAATGCGATGTTTCCTCTGCCTAGAATTGTTGTTAAATATGATTTTATTTCATAAATATTTGTATTTCACCTTGAAAATGGAGGGGAAATGTTCGAAAACGGAAATCAGACGTAGCAAAGATTTCTGCCTTAACTGGAATTTTTTTTTCCTGAACAATGTTCCGAACATGTGTTCTTAATATATTCCCCCCAAAAAGGTTTGCATTTTGAAAGTGACTAAGCTGAAAAGTTTGTAAGAATTGATGCATGGTGTTCAAAAGTATTAATATCCTCAAAGTTAGACTTTATCTTATCAAAAATAGCGAAAGCTATCATGCATTCATGGTCCTCACAGACTGAAAGTTTTTCAGCATGATGGATGAAATTGTCATCCAAGGGCAAAAAAACTCACTCACAATAAAGAAATTTGAAGGGTAATAAAGATATCAACAAAATAAAAATTTAAGCACTGGATGCTTTTTAGCTGCATAGTCAACAAAAGACAAATGTGGCTGTGGTACTTGCTGAGAAGTTTATGCTGGGCGAACTGTAGTCCAGAATTTTAAGTTATTCTTCAGTTGTGTATGTAAAAAAAAAAATTTGGCTCCAAAAAATTGTGAATGGCTCCTAAATGTTTAGTTGCACGGGCCATTTAGCACATGGCAATTTTTTTTAGTTTTGTACCCTGCTGTTGACGCTGTACCCGCACCCTCCTGTCAGCTTGGTATAGCTGAAAACAGGATTCATCTGACCACACGACACGATGCCACTCAGCAGAATGCCAGCTTTGATGTTTTTTTTGTTTTTTTTTTTTGATTGGAGGTTTAACGACCACCGTGAGCAACTGAATGGGCTATAAGCAGTCACCCATCCCTAATTTAGGGTCACTGGTTCCAGGGAAGGGAGAGAGCCAGTGCCGTAAGACAAACACAACATCCATGCCTGACCGGGATTCGAACCCGGACCCCTTACGGATGAATGATCAGAGGCCAGCACCTTAGACCACTGCGTCACCGGGGCGGCCCAGCTTTGATGTTCCCAGCACATGGCAAGGCATAATGTCCAATGACAAGCTGTCAACAGTGGCATACGAGTTGAGTGTCGAGTGTCGACTCCAGTAGCCCAGGGTATGCAATGTGTGCTGTACCTTTCACTCGCTGGCGCTGCTTGCCCCACCATTGCCAAGCGGTCAGTCTGTACGAGCCTCGATAGTTTACGTCGATCCCGGTCATCAATGGCATGTGGAAGGCCACCGCTTGCTCTCTGGGCGCTGGTACATCCATCGATGGTATACTCGCAGTACATCCTCGATACAGTTGCACTCTGAAACACTAGGGTTCTTACCAGTTGGGCGATAATTGAATGGCCCACATGTCTTCTTGCGCGGACAATGCGCCCACGATCAAAGTTGTTCAGATCACCATGTTTACCCATGTTCGTCAATTATGATGCACTATTGGGAAGCCCTGTTGTCCACCTAGTTCTCTGTTTCACTCTGTGCGGGAGATGCCCATGTCAACTGTCCATCGCCTCCATCTCTAATGTTTTATCTACTGAGTGTAGATTTTAGATCTGTTGTGCAGTCTAAGTGCCAGGCTAAACATTATGTTCTGCCATTTCTAGATAGATTTCAATACAACAGTATTGATGTGTGCAAATGAAGATACCATATGCGTGTAAACCTACATTTGTTTTTAGTCAAAATAAATCTTACTTTATTTTTATGCTTCAGCATTTGCAGATATTAATAATTGACTTTATAACACTAGAATTCATGTTCTTTCTAAAGTGTTTGTGTTTTAGTGCATGTAAAAGGAAGGTCATGCTAATTTGTACCCTGTCCTAAATGTTGCTATGGCATTTAATCATAGTTATCCCAAAATCATATTTTGTGGTGCCGCAAGCTATAAATTGTGGCTAAACTTTCATTATTATAATTGTTAACCTGTGTTGTTACGGATCTAACATTTTTTGCTATATTTTATGGTAATGCATGCTATGTATTATTGGCAGAGCAATTCTACTACACAGAAATGTGCTTTCATTTTCATCAAAAAGTAAATAGATATTAATATGTATGGTAAGCAGGTGAGAAATTCTTGAATGATTCACTTTCTCCATGATTAAGTGATCATAGTGTGCAAAATGATGAGTAAATGAAGTTTAAGTTCTCAGTTACTAGTTTAAAAAAATTCTGAGTGGCAATGCAAGTTCAAAAACAAATTGCATGCATTAGGTATAACACTTTTTAATGATTTTGACCAGACCCTGTGGGTTCTTCTGGGACCACTAAAGAAGCTCAGGATCTTACAAGGACAGATCTAGAAAACTTATGGGAGGCCATAAAAATGAAATTTAAATTTATAGAATTGATATTATGATGTAGTAAAACAACAAATGTTTAAGGTTTGAATAAAATTACATTTTACAAATAAAGTCTGTAGCCTGTAACAAAACTTCAGAAAACTATCAAAAGTAACATTTTTTCAAGAAATATAAGTATAATGTAGACTACACAAAGTAAGGTATGATAAAATTTAATTCAGTTAACTCTCAAGGGTGAGGCCATGGCCCCTATGGCCTTCCCGTTGTATCTATGCTTGAGATTATCAGTTGGTAAGTGTAAGAAGTGTATTTCTGTGTCGATTAATATTTGTTTTTGCATGAGCTTTGTTAAGTCATTTACAAATGCTGTGCCTTTCTTGTTCTCTTTTAATGTGTACTAATTCTCATAAACTGAGTTCTGCTCTTTCTCTCTGAATTTTCAGTTATGGTGGTGGTTTTTCTTGCCCTATAATATTTCCAACTTAACATTTTCTGCTTTAGAATGTGTTCTTCCCTGTCAGATACACTCACAATTTCTGATGTAGGTAAGCGTTACATTTCACTGCTTTACTAATTTTACTCCTGAGATGTTTGATTCAACTTTTACCCACTTATAAGCCAGTAATTTGTGGTACACTACATGCATTATTTCATGCAAATGTTTAATCAGTTTGTTTGTGTAGAAGTTTTGTTTCTGTTGAAGAATGTCTTTTGTATCTACTGTAATGTAGTAAGGTTTAAATGCTTTATTAGGCATATGCCAGTTATTTGTTTGCTGTAGTCTCTATATGTTCATGTTTTTTTGTTTACATATATGAGGATGGTTTAATTTAATTTAGATTTTAAGCTATCTCATGGTTTACAGCATTTTTTTTATCTTTGTGGAAAATTGGTTAAGAAAAGATAAACCTCTAGTGAATACCACCACTACAATAATTTTTTTTTCATTTTTTAAAATTTACCTCTGCTCCATAGTAATTTACTGGCTCTTAAACTGAATTCTTTAAAATTGTAATTTCTAGATGAAAACATAACCAGTTAAATATATTGTGTCAATAATTGTAACTGTCACAAAAATGCATACGTTTTTACACTGTGTATTGATCCATAGAAGTAGTGAAAAAAGGGGGGTTATTTCACCATTGGTTACCTCTGTTACTTGTGTATAAATTTGTTAAACATAGCCACTAGAGGATGTGATATATACATTGTTGTATCAGGATAATATGACCATCCCCAGAATCACACTGCATGCACCCTGGCACGTCACAGAGTGTATGTGACAAGGTCAACCACACAGAGATATAGCAGCCGGTAAGGACAGTGCGTAACATGAGCACAATGGGCAGAGGTATTGATTTGACAGACATTCAAAAAGGAATGTTCATCGGCTACTGCACCAAGGGTAGAAGCATCTCAGAAACAGTACACTTCGTGGGCTGTTTATGAGGTGTTATAGTAAGGGTGTACCTAGAATGGACCGCTGGCACACTGAGTACCTCCTGACATCATAACTGTGGAGCCCCAAAGGTCATCGACCCCAAAAGAAAATATCTCCTTTGTCAACTGGTAAAGGGCAATCGACGCACAACAGTGCAGCAATTGACAACGCAAATGAACACTGGGGCACCCAGGTACATGTCCCTGATAACAGTAGAGTGAACTCTGTTACGCATGGGTCTCCGGAGTCGATGCTGCGCCAAGGCGCCTGTGTTAACCTAGGTCCATTGGCAACTACACTTGCAGTTTGCATGAGACTACCCTCATTGGACAGTGAAGAGTGGAATAAAGTTTCCTTCTCTGACGATTCAAGGTTTCTACTCCACAGAAGTGACTAGCGGTGGTGGATACTGCGTTAGGCACACAAGAACCAACACCCGGACCCGCTTGTTGGTAAAGTACAGGCCAGCGGTGGTAGTATGCATGTCTGGGGGATGTTTTCCTGGTGTGACCTGAGACCGCTAGTACCACTGGATGGGTCCCTAAATGCCAATGGTTACCTGTCCATCCTCACTGACCACATGCATCCTTTCATGTTGGACGTTTACCCCGGTGGTAATGATGTCTACCAACAGGACAATGCGCCATGCCACGTCACTAAGGGAGTGCACAACTGGTTCCAGGAACATGACAGCGATGCCTCCTCCCTTGGCTGGCGAAATCGCCTGACCTCAATCCCATAGAGCTCTTGAGGGATTATTTGGATCGACAAGTTCGACGTGCTGACCCACAACTTACATCATCTCCGGGACCTCCGTGCTCTGCTGCAGTCTGAATGAGCACGTGTGCCTCGGGCAACCTTTTAGGGCCTCATTGTGTCCATTTCCTTCCCGCATGGCCAAGGGTGGTTATCCCCATTATTAGGTAGGTGGTCATATTATTCTGATACGACGGTGTATACATTGGATATAATGAAAGAAGATATCATAAAATGCATAACTCATAACATACCCATTTTCGAGTTGAACCATGGCCAGCATTACAGTTACAGTCATCAATGTACTTGCAGCATTTGTGTAATTACCCTTGAATGGTAGATTAAAAGATGAAAATGTTAAAATTTTTTGGTCCAGCAGGTATTGAAAACTGGATTGTCAGAATTGAAATCACCAACAGGGAATGCTACCGATGATGCTGACATTCAGGCTGTCAAGATGCATCTAGAGGGCATGGCCACAGGAATATGATTATTTCTTTCTACTATTCAGTTTTTTAAGAGTTTCAAGTGGGTTTAACTTATTTCATCCATTTCATTATCAGGTTTTTATGATTATAGGCATTACCCGCTGGACCCAAAAATGTTAGCGTTCACATCTTTTAATCTGCCATTCAAGAGTGATCACTCAAGAGTTGCAGGTACTTTGATGACAGCAGCAGCAATACGGACTTCGTGGTTCGATTAAAAATTGAGTATGTTATGAGTTTTGCTTAATGATATAGTCTTTCTTTTATATTCAATGCATATATACACTGAAGTGCCAGAAAAACTGGTACACCAGTCTAATACTTGGTAGGTCCCCCACAGGAGTGCAGGACTGCAGAAATACGACGGGGCATGGACTCCACTAGCTTCTGGAAATAGGCTGTAGGCAATGCACAGCATACTTCCTGCAGAGCGTTCCACAATTCGGGTGTATTCCGAAGTCTCAGATTCCTGTGTTCGATAGCGCATCCTAAATGTGTTCTATCATGTTCAGATCTGGGGACTTGGGTCGGAATGGCAACACCCCAAACTCAGATGAGTGCTCCTCTAACCATAATGTGGTGTCCCTACACTTGTGTGGAGGTACATTGTCCTGTTGGAACAGGCCCAACCCATCAGCATGAATGCAGGACATGAACGGGTGTACCTCGTCAGAAAGGATGCGCACATAGCATTGGCCAGTCACAGACGTTTGTAGACCTACCAGGGGTACCAGTAAAGTCGAGCTAAACACCCCATATCTTTACGGACCCCCTCCCCTCTCAGCCGGTACAGTTCCCTGTTGACAGGAGAGATCCATGGCTTCATGGGGTTTGCGCCACACACGAATCCTTCCATCTGCCCGATACAGTTGGAAGCGCGATTCATCCGACCAGGCTACTTTTTTCCAGTCATCAAGTGTCCAGTGGCGGTGCTGCTGTGCCAAAGCGAGGTGCATAGCTCTGTGTCGTGCACCCATCAAGGGGACTCGAGTTGGGCGTCTGCTTCCAAAGTCCATATCGTGCAGGGTACGTTGCACAGTCCGGACGCTGATGCTTGTTGAGGCTTCAGCATTGAATTTTTATGATACCTGCGAGAGTGTTGCATGCCTATCGCGTGAAGCGATTCTTGACAGCCGACGACGGTCACGTTCACCCAATATCTTTTTACCGCCACACTGGTATCGTAGGTTGGAGGTTTTACCGGAATTCTTGTAGTCACAGTAATGGTTATCTGTGAAAATCCGAACTTCATTTTTACCTCCGAAATACTATGGACCATCTCCCGAGCGCCAACTATGACACCGCATTGAAAATCACTTAAATCGTTATTACTTGTCATTCCCATGCCAAAAACAGCTCTGACAGCTGGCAAGGATGTCTATTGCTCTATATATGCACTGGTGGACGCAAGCGAGTATGCGCATAGGTGACGTTGCTAGGTTTTTTCATAAGCTCGTCTGTACCAGTTTTTATGGCACTTCAGTTTATATCACATCCTCTAGTGGTTATGTTTAACAAATTTAAATGCGGGTAACAGAGGTAACAATGGTGAAATAACCTCCCCTTTTTCACTACTTCTATGGATAACCAGGTTAATATTTCCAAAGGCCACTCTGGTCAGCAAGTGTTATGCAGCACTGGCTTCTAATCATTTATCTGAGTTGCGCAGAGTTTCAAATCCCAGATGAGGCATAGGTGGTGTGTTTGTCCGATGGCACCAACTCTGCTCCTTCTCAAAAACCATTTCCTAAATTAGGGATGGGTGACTGTTTATGTAGCTACCAGAGTCGCTCTTGGTGGTTGTTAAACCCTGAAACAAAACAAAAATAATTCCAAAATTTTCGATGGCTATGATTCAAATTGCCTGCCCCTTGTGGCGCAGTGGTCTAAGCGCTGGCTGATGATCATTTGTCCGAGATGGGTCTGGGTTCGAATCCTGGTGAGGTATGGATGTTGTGTTTGTCTTATGGCACTGGCTCTCTCCCTTGCCTGGAACCAGTGGCCCTAAATTAGGGACGGGCGACTGCTTAGCCCATTAAGTTGCTCATGGTGGTCGTTAAACCCCCAATCAAAAAATAAATAAACAAATAAAAGATTCAAATCATGTGAAATTATGTTAGATAGATTTTGTCAAAAATGTGACCCACCTAAGATTTTCTTAATATTTGGTGCATTTATTCTGTAATACTGATGGAAAATTGAAATTTTGATTGTAAAAGTGTACTTACAGGCTGCAGGAAAATGGCAATTTTTTTTTTGTTTTTGTTTCAGGGGTTAATGACATGCATTAGTATCTGAAGCTACAAGTTGCCTGTCCCTAATTTAGTACCACTGGTTCCAGGGAAAGTGACAGAACTAGCACCCTGATGCCCAAGTGGTACGAGTCACTGGTTTCCAATTATTCATCCAAGATAAGTCTGGGATCATCCTGCTTTTTAGGCATGGATGGTGTGTTTGTCTTCCGACATTGGCTGCATCCCCTCCCTGGAACCAGTGGCCCTAAATTAGGGATGGGTGACTTATAGCCCACCGAGTTACTCGTGGTGGTAGTTTAACTCCAAACAAACAAATGAAAACAAACCCCAAGCACATAGTTTCCCCACACCCATGCCTCATTCAGAATTTAAGCCTGGGTCCAACTTGGGCAATGAGCCAGGAGCTCATGTCTCTGATTACTTGGCCAGTGGAGTGGTGTCTAAAACACTGCCAAGCATCAATTTAAAGGCTTATCTGCTTCTGTTTTGAAATCAATAACTCTGCACATATTTGTTGGAAATACATTTTTAAAAAGTTTGTTTTTCATTTGTACTTTCAGAAAAAAAAAAAAAAAAAAAGACTTAAAACGATTCACTTGTATTCCTGCTGAAACTGGGAGACTGAAATATGGGGGAAAAGTTTTTCGAAAATCTCCTTTTTTATTATTATTATTTTTTTTTTTGTGGAAGTGTATCCTCATCATCAGTTTGCATCTCAGTTTATCAGTTTATTCACAGATTGCCAATAATCCAATAATTTCAGGAAATTGTAGATTTACAAAATTCCTAATTCCTTGATATAAAAAAAGGAAGCCTAGGCAAGTTAAAATTCTTACTGTTTAAAAAAAAAAAGACTCCTGGTTATCTTTGTTGTCTTCCTAGCATGTCCAAATGACTATTTTTTTTTCTTTGAAAAAAATTTAATTTAGCTAAAAATCTGTATGTGCAGCTAGTGAAATTTGGTTATGGAGAATTCTGAAGAAACAATTTGCTTACTTTGACTCTGAACAAGTGCTCATAAAAATGTTCACAAAGAGAATTTAGAAAGAAAAAATCATCATGCCTTTATGGCTAGTTGTTTTATTAAACACCATTCTTCCAATTTGGCCTCATGTTTTTGTGTTTTATTCTAGCTGTGCTTTCAGTACATCACAAGCCAATTTAAAAATGAAAAGTAAAACAAAGCAAACTTGTTGCCAGATTCTCAAGTTTAGCATAAAAAGATTGAGATTTTTTATTGGTTATTAGGTCTGAAAAGATGCTGTTTGCAGACAACTTGTCAGTTCAGCAGCCAACTGTGTGAAAGTAGATCTCATTGTTTTTGAAAATTTACTTACAGAAGCTCAAAAACTATAAGCTTTGTGTCAGTGGGCTGTTGAACTGGCAAGTGGTCTGTGAATAGGGGTTTCACAGCTCACTATCCAATGGAGATCTGAATTTTTTGGGTGTTAAATTTGAGGATCGGGCAACATTTATTCTTTCTTACTCTGCATTTTCAAATTGTTTTTTTGATGTAATTAAATTGTACTGCTTAAATTGTTTTTGTAATTACTGCATAATTATATCAAAGTATTTAGAAAAATGGAGTTGGCATGACAATCCCTTGACACTTAAATTTCAAATGGAATTTTTCTTTAAATTTCCTCTTGGACTGAAACCTATGTTTCAAGCAAAAAGTGTTAAGAAAAAAATTATGAGAACAATCAACTGTGGCTACAGTATTTTTTAGTTTTAAAATTCTCACATTTCTTGATATCAGATGACTCATTTGGTAGTTTGTGTTGTACCATTCGTTTTATAGATGCCCACTTTATAGAGTATGTATGTTAATGTCACAAGGCAGAAATTCTGATGGCTATTAAAATGTTGAGTGGAAGCATGTGTGGGTGCATAAACTTAATATCAGCATCATTGTTCTCATTATTCACTTCTGTCCCAAGTTCTACGTATAGGGATCATTATAATTTGAGGACAGGCCCACTTTAATGGGTTTTACAGTGCTTTCTGCCAGTGTCCCAACAAATTCTGTTATAGCCAAATATCCTGGGCTTTTTCAAGTTAGGCCATCCCAAGTGACCATGTGGTCAGAAGCAGAAGGTGTTTTGGTTAATAGCTTAGCTTGGACCCAGGGTTGTTCCCTGGATGAAGCATGGACATTGTGTTTTTCTTGTGGTGCTGGGTCTATTGCTTGCCTAAACCCATTAATCCTAAATTAGTGATGGATAATGTTACATTCTCAAAAAAGTTATGTTCATTGAAAGGAAAAATAAATCAATCAATAGCAGGATGAAATGCTTTAGTAGAATGCATTATCTGTCTACTGAATTCATTATAATCCCAGGAGAGAAACCATCTGCAGTTGAACACATTTAAATTCATTCCTGATTGTTTAAATTATTTCAAGGATGTACTGTGTTCAATATTCATTGACTATATATCCAAAGACAGAAAGCTTATAGAGAAAATCCATTTCTGAAGTGAATATAAATATGATGCTAAAATCAGCAGTGGTGAAAAAAGGCACACATCTAGACAATCATCAACCAATCATTAACGTGAGGAAGATGTATAATTCATGACTAGTCCAGACTGCGAAGGTATAATGGATAATATGTAAAGAAAAATGAGTAAATGAAGTGTTTCATAACTGTGTGTAATAATTTTACTTAGTCATATCATTTTCAAAGTATGAATAAGAATTGCTCTGATTTTTTCAGTGAGCGATAGATTAAAATTTTTTCTTCTACCCTCCCCACACCTAAATTTTATGAATTGTTCCACTTTTTGGTTTTTAAAAATGGGAACCGTACTATATACCAGTTATTATGATACACATGTTTTGTAACTGTTGGGCACCATATCTTTACCCTCACCCCAAGTAAATCCAACCAAACTAGAATGCCCCCCCCCTCTTTTATAAGTTGAATGTGGCCATAACACTAGTAATTTGATCAGCCAATGGATGCTGTTGACAATCCTTTGTTACTAATTTGGTTACATTCCTTCCTGTGTCGTTGCAGAGATATTTTTCTGTGACTGCTAGCAACAACAACAACAACAGAAAAAAAAAGCACCAAGCATTTATTACTTTTGTTAATAGGTTGTGAAAAGGCAGTTTTTGTATGGTAGTGCATAAGTACATATTTGTGTGTATGTAGAAGGAATGTTTCTCTTGAAGTATTGTTGGAAGGTTTTTTCTAAATATGAAGTGATCAGCCTTTGTGATTTGAAATCCACCGAAATATGATCTGTGTTACGAAACACAGAGTTGTATAAAAATAAAATGTATCGCATACACTAGAAATGAGCTCGGGCCCGAGCTGGCTCAGAATTCATTAACTACCGAAAAACCCGGGCCCGCGCTCGGAATTACACGTCTTGAATTTCGTTACTGTAATTAATTCAACACGTGTAATTCCGAGTCCGGTTGAATTACACGTGTTGAATTTCATTGAGGATTTGTTACCATGGTGGAAGGATTTTTAATTTCCTAAGCTAGCTGCTATTTCAAGCCAAATTTGGCTTAGCAAGACTTGCATTGTCCAAAGCTATGGCCTTAAGCAAGGACTAGTTTAAGGAGGTCTGGTTCGAAAAACTAGGAAAAAAATAACATTCCCATTTTTTGTATTTTATTAAAAATCAAGAATCTTATCTTTAAAATGATGTATTAATTTCCAAAATTGTGCAGTTAGAAGTATTGTTATTTATTTTTTAAAATTTCCTTACTCCCACAATTTTTTGGGGTGACGGTTTTTAGTGCAGCAGGTAGAGTTTTAGAGAAAAGAAGAACAAGTTGAAGCGCTGAGGCATTAAAAGCATTTATCTGTCTCTCTCTTTTTTCATGATGAACTTGATCTGGAAAATGCACACACATATGATAATATTGTGATTATTATACTATTAAGAACAAAGCTTTGTTAATGTTACAAAATGCAGAGTAATCTGGTCTGGAATGCTTTTACATTCTTTTGTTTTTTTAATTTTGGAAATTTTGCTACATGCTTGTTTTTATATTGTACTACATCACTCTAAACTACATTTACTAATTAGCATATATGTAAATTATATTGCAAAGATTAGTTTTCTAGAGTCAAAATTTCAAACCCTTGCAACTGTCGGTACGGCGTTGTACGTTTTATAATGCAATTTATTCAAAATAAAAGTAAATTTAGAAATCAAAAAGAAATAACGAATGGAATTTTTTGTTTCTAAACGATTTTCTTTTCTTCAGCTTTTACCAAAACTTACCGATTCCCTGATATAGTCGAAGGGCACGTTGATTATTTATTTATTTTCAAATCCACATTTTAGAACATTGGCTTTATGCACAGTATTTCTAAAAACATATTAATATTGTGAAGTGGATTAACTGAACTAAACTTTTTAAACTAATGATTTTTAAACTAATCCTTGCTTGGGCCATATCTTTGGCCAGTGTATAATGCATAAATGCAAGCCTTGATAAGCAAAATTTTCCAAGAATCCGGGCCCGAGCTCAGCAAATACATGTAATTAAAGAAAGCGGGTTGGGCCCGGTCTCCTAAAATTGAGCCCGAACTCATCTCTAGCGTACACAACCATTGAAACAGAAAACTTGCTGCAAACCTGCAAATCACAAATAACTATACAATAAGATAATTTAAAGGAAAATTAACAAAACAATAAATAATTATTAGAACATTACAGATTCCAATTAGGACAAAATAGGTACATTACAATTGAATGTGCAGCAATGTGTGTAAAATGGCCTTTATGGTAAAATATTGGATGATGAACCTCATAAAAACAAGAGACTAAAGAAAAAAAATTATATCCAGAAAAACAGTTCCACTAATGAACTTCAAAAATTATAATTAGCATTTTCAACAATTTAATTAAAAATAGAAACCTTACAAAATACATAAGGAAAATATTTTAATTTAATAAGTGGCAACTACAAGAGGAACCTGGCAATTAAATTTAAATTCTTTCGGTGTAAACGGAACTTTTGATACAGTTTCTATACATTGAGAACACCGGCCTTGATAAAATCTAGAGGCCAGAAATGTCTGCAAAATCAAAAGAACTCAGATGTGGAAAATAATTGAAAGTTCAAGTTAAAATAAAATTAAGTATATCAATTTGAGTAAAGCCTTTAGTAAGTGTTTTGATTGCTGTAAATAGCATTTCATTTTTTTGCTTAATCTACAAGCAAAAACTATATGCAAAATCTGCTACTAATATGGAAACTATCCGCGTACGGTGTACGCCTACATTCTGCTACTCTGATGAAACATAATGAGGGAACTGTAACAGGCAGTTTCTCATCATCTTACACAGTAACTGCAGTAAGAAGGTTACAGATACTATGGGCCCAGTGGTAATCTTGAGCTTTGTGTTGGACTGTGAAAGAATTCACTGAAGTCCTTTATTATAAATGCAAAATAATAGGTCATTTTTTTTAATGGTTTTTCAAATAATTGTACTATGATTTATGATTATGCAGTGTATAAATGTGAAATTAATTGTACAATTTTACTGATTAAAAGATCCATTAAGTTAGGCTATGTTATTTCCAAAATCAGATCTGTTGTTTCAGGCAAGACCCGGTTTCTAAATGCAATTAGTCCATCATTAATCTTGGAATTGGAGTTTGTCAGTACTGTAAACCATTTTACTTCTACGGTCATGTCATTCTGTTGCCCGTAAAAGAAGTTCAGCAATATGATGAACAGTATGGACAAACCTTCTGACAAACAGTGTGGGCACAGAATGAATGTGTCTCACCCGAGCCAGCTAACATACAGTGCTTTGGTCGGAGGCTAGTGAACTTTGAGTTACACACAGCGCTCGAATTACCCAGTTGTCCACTAGCCATTGGCCAGTAAAAATTCCATTGGGCCAGTGAACTATTTACGTTACTGGCCCGGGTGGCCAGTAATTTTTTTTAACCCTGTTTATTTCAGAATTATCAAGTTTATAAAGAACTGAACCAAATTTCAAAATATCCAGGTTTGGCTATGACAGTTTTCGGATTTTTTTGAAATTCAGAAATTTACTACTCAAACACTGAATATTAGAATTTCAAAACACACTTTAGTCTTATGAAAATTTGGGACTGTAGGAAGCTGTGGTTTGAATCAAAATATTTGGATTTAGGCAACACCACTTGTTTGCCTAAGTAGTGACCCCAGAATATGGGTCTTTTATAATGCTTTCCAAGTGGAGGTTGAAGAACTGTTTATGCTCTGGCTTTGACCATCTGTTTGTCTGCCCACATGGGGTAACCTCCTGCCTTTCACACTGAAGTAAGGTATTTCAGGCAGGTGGCTTTTGGTATGTTGCGAAGAGCTTCATAATCAGTACACTGCATGGTTTTCCCATTACTTAATTTCTTCCTTGCAGTTTTGTGTGCTGTGCATGCGCATGTATATGCATGTATTGAATTTCATGACTTGTGTTGCTCTTAATTTGTGATATACAGCTCTGATGATGGCACGTTATTTTTTGCATATGCTGTAAATGTGAAAGGTTTTCCTTTCACGAACCAGTGGGCATTTTGGCGGACCAGTGATTTTCAAATTTGAGTGGTCCGCTGGGCCTGTAGAAGATTTGTTTCTAATTCTAACACTGGTTACACATGTAGTTCAGATGCAATACACATCACCAGTGACTTCTTGTTTATATTTTTCTTCACTCTTACTCTATCTTTCCTAGCATAAATTGTCATGTACTCAACATAATAAAAGTCTTGAATCTTCTAAACTTTTAAGAATTCTTATTTTATGCTTGGGTTCAGAAAATGAAGGAATACCTTCCTCTTTCCATAACTTTCAGGCTTCTGTGGCTCAGTGCAGGGGTGCAGAAAATTTTCAGTGCCCAATATTTCCCCTGAACACATTTTTCCCCCTAAAATTTCTCCCAAAACTGTAGTGGATTTTCATACAAGTTTAAGCGATTATTAGAGCAGTGTTAGAATTACAAATAAATCTTCTACTGGACTAGCGGACCACTAGAATTTGCAAACTACTGGTCCATCAAAATGCTCACTGGCCCATTAAAAAAAAAAAAAAAAATAAAATAAAAATTACAATATATGTAGAAAACAATGTGTCATTTTAGTGGAATTGTATCTCCAATATTTGTTTTTAAGACATCTAATTTGAAAGTGCAACCGACAGGTCAAAGAATTTTCCAGAATAAGATCCCGATGGATTGGTGATATAACAGAGTAAGAGTGTATTCTTGATCTGTTTTTAAGTAAGAGGAACAAGGAGACTCCAAGGGTACAAAAACAAATCTTATATGTTAGTAGCCTATTTTATATGTTTTATTGTTTAGGATTTAGCTTCCTTTCCTTTTTAGTCTTATTGCTCATCCCTGCTACTTTCCCATGAAGTTAGTTTTAGTCCCCCATTTAAAACTGTTTCATGTGAATCGCTCTTTTACAAAAATTAC
The DNA here is from genome assembly GCA_039090855.1 of Macrothele yani. Classification (NCBI taxonomy): domain Eukaryota; kingdom Metazoa; phylum Arthropoda; class Arachnida; order Araneae; family Macrothelidae; genus Macrothele; species Macrothele yani. The sequence continues at coordinate 56,447,444 of CM077018.1, read as the reverse complement.
CTTCACACATCCAATTGACATTCTGTGCTAGTGTGTTTTCTTGGGCCAGTAACAAAAGCTGTCTGGTGTCAGTATCTGCTACATTCACTAGAGTAGGCGAAGGTAATAAAAACCAGCTGTAGCCATTACAAGACAAAGACTGGGAAACTGCCTTTCTGTATTAGCTGTTTCTTCCACTCTTTACAAATCATGAGGGATAAAAAAAAATAGTTTTATGAAATGCTATCACTAGTTTGCAGCCTGAAAAGAAAACCGTACAGCGAGGTAAAAGAAATAGAAATTTATTTTTTAACTTGTGACAACTTAGAAAAAAACCAACTTACTAGCCATCTGGGCCAGTAAAACCAGTAATTCAACAGAAGTTTTACTGGCCAATGGCCAGCAGACCACTGGGTAATTTGAATGCTATAGAGTATATGCTGATGATTAAGAACCATCCTTAAAGCCTATTACTTAAAAATTTGAAAAAATAAATAAAATTTTGTTGCAATGAATAAATAAAAAACAGTCTTACACTGATGGGTGACATCAGTCACCCCGGTATTTTTGAGCACACAGTTAATAGTAAAACACAAAATCACACTTGTTGTATATTCACCAGTAATAAATTTATAAATAGTTAAGGCGACACCAGAGAGTATAGAGCTGGGATAGCGAACCTGTGGCACACAAACACTATTTAAGTGGCACACTGATATGAAAACATTAACATTAAGTAAAAAATTAGTTTTTTGAAAACAATTTTATATTTAGATATTTTTGTTAGATTTCCTTGTGGAAATGTAATGATTGAGGAATTAATTAAATTGCTGAGTTTGCCAACTATGATCACAGAAATATATAATGTGTGAAGTGAAGCAGAAATTTGTAGTAAAAATGGGGATTGACCTAAATAAAATAGTGTCTGTGACTGCTGATGGTGCACATAACATTGAAAACAATAGGTTATGAACCGAGCACGAGCGAGTAGCATTCAGCAACAAGTTTCACACCAATGTGAGTATGTAAGTATGATTTTTTTAATTATCTTCTTACAAATTAAATCAGGTTCAAATTGAAATTGTCTTAGTCTTAAAATTCACCTACTTACCTATTCTGTTAATGTCATTTTTATGTTGTTCGCAAAAAAATTTCATGACGATAAAAAAAAAAATGCAAGAGAGGTGGCACATTAGACACTTGAAAGCAGTAAAGTAAACTTTAAGTGGCACACTAGTCAGAAAAGGTTTGCCAGCCCTGGTATAGAGCACCACACTTTATAATAAACTGCACAGAAACAACAGTACGAATAACACCCGCAGCACGTGAACAGGAACCGAAAAACCATGTGTTCCGAGGTGAAATGGCTGCCAATTGAGCTCCCTGCACACGTGCTTGAAGTTGAAGCTTGGCATTGCGCATCTAAGCTTATAAACATAAATATAGTACAGTGTCCAAAATCTGAACTAATTGGGACCACTGGTATTTCGGGTTGGAGGACGATTTGTTCTTACTTTCCGTTTCCTCATTCCATAGTTCCGGCTTTTAGATGAAAAGACAGTTTCCTCCTATGTTTACAAGAAAGGTCTCTGGGTCAACCTTTTAACGATACAGTGAGGTGCCGCATTTCTGCCCTTTCAACACACTTGGCGAGAAATTTATCTGCCCACACCCATCCTCCCATTCTACAAACGGTGACACTGTTCCGAACAATCTGTTCGGAATTTTTATCTGTTCTTTTGAATTCTTCTCCTTCCTCTCGGACAATACAGGCAAAGAAGGATGGTGCTTCCCCCACCCCTGTCATTCCAAACAAAAGTGATTCAGTCCTGGGAATAGAAACATGAAACTTAGATTCAAAAAGTCCGAAACATTTTTGGGTTCTAGGTGAAAACATTGGCGGGGCAGAAAGGCTGGAAAATAAACAGCTAAAAAAACTCTGTAATTAAATGTAATTTATTTCATTCTAGCATTTTAGGCGTCTAATTGTGCCTGATAATTTTACTGAATGAAATTTAAATTAGACTTAAATCCTTTGAAAAATGAATCGGTCATTCGCTTTAAAATGTCCGGAACCCCCAATATTTTTTCAAATCGGCGCCTATGACACGTTCGCTGCCATTAGTTTCAAAAACATTTATTAGTGTGACTAGTGGTTGCTTCGTGCTTGTTACTCTGTCTTGGCATTAATAAAGTCGTTAGGGCTCGGTGAATCGTCTGCCAGCGGCAGTCGGCAGTACATCACTGCGCTCGTAACCTCTTGTATTCATAACGACACAACATTTTTCAAAATGACTACCTGATTACTGTGCAGTAAATTACTCTTATCTTTAACATTATATAGTTGTTAATAAGTTAAGTTTTCGTTTTATTATTATTATTATTTTACCCCCGGGCAAAAATTTCCCCAGAACTGCCTTAATTTCCCCTGAACTTCGTTCGTGTGTTTGGACATATTCTGCACCTCTAACTCAGTGTTTTACTGATATTAAAAGTTATGCTTTCTTTTGTAACCAAGGCAGTGGCGATCCAAATGTAGCTGCTAGTTTTATTTTTAGAAACTGAATCAGTTCATCAGCCTTACATTTTGTGCATATCATGTCCCCACCCCAGTTCATGTCCTAAAATGCTGCTTTGAGAGTTCAGTTCATTTTCCAAGTCATATAAGATCATGGACAAATTTTGTCTAAGTGCCGACTTTGGCTGCATCAGTTTCCTTTTATCACTGCTAACTTGACTACCATATGTGATGTTTTCACATCTTTCACCTGTAATCGTTGGCACAAATATGCCGTATTTTCAGTTTCCATGTAGCCACTCCTTCAGAAAACTCTAGAATTACAGGAGCAGAAATCGAACCCGCATCTCCGTTTGAGCATGCTATCCGTTACACCACCCAGGACAAGGAAGTTCCAAGCAACTGATGCTAAGCATATGTAGCTTAGAAATCTGAGAACCGCTTAAGTTCAGTTGCTTGGAACTTCCTTGTCTCGAACGGAAATCAGGAGATGCGGGTTCAGTTCCCGCTCCAGGACAATGTAATTTTCATGTTTTCTGAAGCAGTGGCTACATGGAAACTGAAAATACGGCACATTTGTTGCAAAGATTACAATTGTATTGTATATACACTTCTGTGAGATATATATATTCGGTTCTCTCATCAGGTGTTCCTATTACGTGGTATATTGGTTTTAATGCTATGGCATAAACTGTCAAATTATTCTGTTCATCACGTTTTTCAAGCCCTCCCCAGAGGAGCCTTACACAGTTTGCTAGTTCTTATTACTGTTATGTTGTTATTTGGTTCAAATAAAGATGTTTATTTACTTTGAGTCTTGCTTCTTAGTGTTCTTAATATCCCATCATCATCATCATTGTCAACCATTATCAATCCATTGCTGGACAAAGGTCTCCCCAAGTTTCCTCCACAACGGTCTGTCTTGTGCCAGTCTCTTCCATGTCACTCCTGCATACTTTCGAATTTCATCCACCCATCTCCCACGTGGTCTTCTTCTGGGTCTTTTCCCAGCACGGGGATAACTGGTTTTCCAGTTATTTAGGGAGCGGCGCCCCCACGGCCCGAGCTGACCTTGTGACGGTTTTTATTGCTTTCTAGTATTTGTGCTTTCACGTCACCGCAGGGACAGCTGTTCATCCAGCTGATGGGGAGTAGCGACCCCACGGCCCCAGCCGACATGCTATGTTTGATTTTTCCCATTACAACTTTGTGTTGCCAACACCTTGACTGCACCCGCCTCAGTTGTAGGTTGCTGAGGTTGTGATTATGCGCCAGCCCTTTCCTTTCCTCTCGCTTTCCTCTCCCTTTCCTGTTTTTGCTTTGTTCTCCACTCCCTGTTCTTCTTTTCTTCTGCATTTTCTACTCGCCTTTGCTTCTCCATTTTCTGTTCCTCTCTTGTTTTTCTGGGCTGGTTTGCTAGACCTACCTGCACGTTTGCCATGTGCGGTGACCCGTAAGGTGGAAAAGGGGATGCTGGAGGCTGAGGTTTGTGGTGGCCAGGTTGTTGTAGTCGCCAGTCGCCAACACTCCTCTTTGCCCCCTGCTTCACCCTAAACGGGCGGCTAGGAACTAACCAGCTCCTAGTCAATCGGCTTGTTGTTACGTACAACAGGGTGAGTTTGGGGATAGTGCAGGTATGCCAAAGGGGTGTTACCAAGACCTGGGAAAGTTGCGGTACTCGCTGAGCGCATGTCTGCGCTATCAACATGCTATATCCGTTGCTTAACCCTAGAGTCGTGTCCTGCGTCCAGTTGAGCTTGTGGACCTCCGGCTCTCCCCTGTTGGGCTCGGTTGTGGGCGGGGAACTCGGCGGACGAACTTTTCACTTCTATTCATGGCTAATAAAAAATTTTCCCAAGAACTTCAAACAAAGCGGCCCATAGAGGAAGGGTCACCCCCTCCCAACAAGAAACCTACACCTGATTCTGCCAATGTTCGGTTCTTTTGCATCCACTCCTTGGACGCTTCAAACCCATTAAACACCAGAAGCCCCTTCTAGATAAATAAAGCATTGCAATCAATTGCCAGCTCTCCTAAGAGCGTTAAGAAGCTCCAATCTGGAGATCTTCTTGTTGAGATGTCGAGTCCCAGATATGCTACAGTGCTTTTAAACACTACCTCTTTTTTAGATTGTCCAGTAAAGGTTACCCCTCACGGCTACCTCAATTCCTCATGAGGTTATTATATTTGCACTTTTAAGGTATTAACCTCTTGCAAAGTGCGCATAGTTTACGTGCAATTCATAAATGAAAAAACCATTAGGAAGAACCATTCACTCACCATAAAGATCATGGTAACCTCCAATGACCACACACTTCCAACACGTCATTCATCGTGATGTAACTGGGCTTCCACAGGTTTACAGACAGACCTCTTGCTTACGCTTCTTATTTTCGGGTGTGAAACATCGTTTTTTTTTTTTTTCTCTTTTGCCTTATAAGATGTTACTATAATGCTTGTCAATTCGATAAAAATCACACATACAACTCATTCATACCAAGTAAAAACTATGTACATAACCTTACATTCACAGGTGATTAAACCTTGGTCAACTCTAATTATCAAACTCCTCCTTCTGTTTCACAACCTCTGCTACTCCCACTGCAAGTGTCACACCCATTCAGCCCCACACATCCAATCCTCTAGTACTTTCGACAGGCCCCTGTCATCTTCAGGAGGCAGGTGTGTCTCACCCGCCCACCACAGCTCAAGTGAGCAGAGCCATCGAGGCCCGGGCTCCAGTCGCTATCTCTGAATCGTTGTGTGACTGGAGCCTGGGCCTCGATGGCTCTGCTCACTTGAGCTGTGGTGGGCGGGTGAGACACACCTGCCTCCTGAAGATGACAGGGGCCTGTCGAAAGTACTAGAGGATTGGATGTGTGGGGCTGAATGGGTGTGACACTTGCAGTGGGAGTAGCAGAGGTTGTGAAACAGAAGGAGGAGTTTGATAATTAGAGTTGACCAAGGTTTAATCACCTGTGAATGTAAGGTTATGTACATAGTTTTTACTTGGTATGAATGAGTTGTATGTGTGATTTTTATCGAATTGACAAGCATTATAGTAACATCTTATAAGGCAAAAGAGAAAAAAAAAAAAAACGATGTTTCACACCCGAAAATAAGAAGCGTAAGCAAGAAGTCTGTAAACCTGTGGAAGCCCAGTTACATCACGATGAATGACGTGTTGGAAGTGTGTGGTCATTGGAGGTTACCATGATCTTTATGGTGAGTGAATGGTTCTTCCTAATGGTTTTTCCTCATGAGGTGTTATCTCTTTTCAAGACCTTCTGGAGTGCAGTGACCAAGAACTTCTGAAGGAATTGAAGACCAACAAGTGAGTGGAGTCCGGCGCATCCTATTTCGGCGAAATGGCCAATCTGCCCCATCTCAAAACATCATACTGACCTTTAACACCCCATCCCTGCCAACATCAATCAAGGCAGGGTATCTACTCCTTGAAGTGCGCCCCTTCATACAAAGTCCTCTACAATGCTTCAAATGCCAAGCATATGGTCACTCCCAGCAGTCTTGCAGGAGCACTGCTCGGTGTGGGCGTTGTGCAGCAACAGACCATACTTTGCAAGATTGCCATGCCGCAGCCGTGCTGTGCTTCAACTGCAAGGGATCCCATGCAGCATCATCGAGAGACTGTCCAAAGTGGAAAGAGGAAAAAGAGATCCAACGCATTAAGACCGTTGAGGGAATCTCCTACCCAGAGGCCAGAAGAAAGGTTGTTCCAAGTCAATTGGATCGGCAAACCTATGCATCAGCGGTTGTTGCAAGGACTACAGTCGGTACACAGACTGATAGCCAAATCCCAGTGAATTGTCCCTACAAGCTAGATAACATCATAGCTGCTGGTCTGGCAGCACTGCAATCCCGAGCTAGGGACGTGAAAGCTCCAACAACCACTATGCCTAAACCTGCTGCAACTAACACCAGCACCACCGGGACTTCAACAACCCCGGGAGGAAAGAGAAAAGAAAAAGAGAAGAAATCTCCAAACTCTCATCATAAGAACCAGGATCGGGTAAGATCATCTGCGACATAGGAACCAAAATACCGCCCCATTTTACCACCAGAGACTACAGGGCGTCGGACAAAACAGTCCCAAGTGCAAATGGACATTGCTGATGAACTGATGGAATCGGACAACTATTAGTTGTCCCAGTCTTTCTCGGGTTTTGTTTTTCGTTTTTTCTCATTCACCACACTTCAAACCATGGGTCAAATCGTTCAGTGGAACTGTCGAGGCTTTCGGACAAGACATGACGACGTGAAACATCTGCTTTCGTCATACTCTCTGGTGTGCCTTTGCCTCCAGGAGACAAAACTTAAACCATCAGACCTGCTTTTAGTTCGAGGCTACAGTGCATTTCGGAAAGATAATGTTTCAGGAGATATAGCTTGTGGGGGAGTTGCCATCCTTGTGCTCCAGAGTGTTCCAGTTTCTCCCGTTGCGGTCTCAACATCTTTACAAGCCGTTGCGGTGCGTATCTCCATGCCTGTGCCTCTAACTGTTTGCAGCGTCTATCTGCCGCCGGATGAGGACGTGAGCGTGTCCGTTCTTGAGAGCTTAGTTGAGCAGCTGCCGTCACCTGCTCTTCTTCTGGGTGACTTCAATGCTCATAATCCATTGTGGGGTAGTGTCAGAACAGACACACGAGGCCGTAGGATCGAATCTCTTCTTTCCTCGACCTCTTTGTGCCTGTTTAACACCGGTGCTGACACGTACTTCCACGAGCCTACACGAAGTTTCAGTGCGATCGATTTATCTTTGGGTCTACCATCGGTTATGGCCGACTGGTCGTGGACGGTGTGTAATGACCTTCATGGAAGCGACCACTTCCCAATTGTACTTAGATATAACGTGAGCGTGCCATCTTCTGCCTCCCGTCCTCCTCGTTGGAAGATGGATCGTGCCAAGTGGGAGGTCTTCACATTGTCCGCAGTGATATCTTTTGCCATGGTGACCCGGGGGTCAATTGACGCAGCTGTTACTGATGTCACAACGTGTATCATTCAGGCAGCGGATCTCTCTATCCCAAAGACATCAACGATGCTCCCAAGAAGTCCGAAGCCTTGGTGGAACCCTGATTGCGCAGCGGCTAGGAGAGCTCAACATAAGGCCTGGTGTGCTTTTCGGCATTATCCATCCGAGGCTAATCTTGTTAAATTTAAAAGAGCAAAATCTTACGCTCGGTTGGTGCGTCGACAAAGCAAGAGGGAGTCTTGGATGAAGTACGTTTCATCTATTAATTCACGTGCCAGTTCAAAAACTGTTTGGGAAAAAATTCGTAAGATCCGGGGAAACTATAGTTCCCACCAAATTTCAATTCTTGAGAGTAACGGCTGCACGTATGCTGAAGTAAGGGAGATTGTGGATTGCTTGGGCGAAGCGTTTGCCTCGGTGTCTAGTTCTCAGGCGTATCTCCCGTCCTTTCAGAGGATTAAGACAACCGCGGAACGCCAGAGAATCTCCTTTGCTCCTTTTTATAACACTGAGTATTACTCCCCTTCAGCATGGTTGAACTTCGGGTGGCTCTGCATCGTTCTGGTGCAACATCTGTTGGTCCCGACGGCATCCACTATGACATGATCCGTCATCTCTCGCAGTCGTCTCTCAACAATCTGCTAGTGCTTTTCAACCGCATTTGGTTGGAGCACAGTTTCCCGGACTCTTGGCGAAAAGCTTTTGTTTTACCTTTTCCCAAGCCTGGCAAAGACCCCAAGTCTCCCTCTAGTTATTGGCCAATTGCCCTCACTAGCTGTCTGTGCAAAATCCTTGAAAGAATGGTTAATTCCCGGCTAATTTATTTTTTAGAAGAACATCGAATACTGTCTCCATCACAAAGCGGCTTCCGCCGTCATCGTTCAGCTCCTGCTCCTTGAGACGTCTGTTCGCGAGGCGTTCGTACGTAGGCAGCACCTGGTGTCTGTATTTTTTGACATCGAAAAGGCTTACGATAGAGCATGGCGTTATGGTATTCTCTGTGACCTCCACGAAAATGGGTTGCGGGGAAACCTCCCAACTTTCATTGCGAGCTTCCTTCGTAACCGCGTGTTCCAGGTGCGCCTGGGTGCGACGCTCTCTGCCCTTTTCCATCAAGAACAAGGTGTCCCTCAAGGCAGCATTCTATCGGTGATTCTGTTCATCCTCCGCATAAACTGTCTTCTCAAAAATCTTCCTCCGGCAGTTTCGGCTACCATTTATGTTGACGACCTTCACATCTTCTGTTCGTCATCAAGCATGCATTTCGTTGAAAGGCAGCTGCAGTCTGCAATTATCCAGATTGTTATAGCGGCTAACAATAATGGGTTTGTTCTTTCTCCCGACAAGACAGCCTGTGTCCATTTCTGCCGGAGGCGTGGCCTCCATCCCGATCCAGAGCTCTATTTGGACCGTGCAGCCATTCCAGTTTTGGCGGAAACCAAGTTCCTTGGTTTGACCGTTGACTGTGCGCTCACCTTTCGCTCACACGTTCGATGGCGAAGGACTTCCTGTCTGAGAGCTTTGTCAATCCTTAAGATCCTTGCCTCAGTCTCCTGGGGTGCAGACAGGACTTCCTTGTTCCGTATTTACCATTCTCTCATTCGGTCTAAACTGGATTATGGCTGTATGGTGTATGGCTCTGTGCGTCCTTCCGTTCTCCGGCCGTTTGATACCATCCACCATCAAGCGCTGCGTCTTTGTATGGGAGCATTTCGCACGTCACCCATTCCTAGCCTTTATGCTGACACGAACGAACCGTCGCTTCATTTACGCCGTCTGCAGCTGTCTCTTCAATTTTACCTGAAATTTAAATCTCTCTCAGACCATCCTTTATACGATGCAGTTTTTCATCCCCAGCATGCTCGTTTGTTTGAGATCCGTCCCTCGTGTATTCGAACCTTCGGTCTTCGTATGGCGGCCGTAGCTCGTGATGCAGGGCTCGACTTGTCACTCGTTGGAGAGAGCAGGGGCTTTGAGGGTCCCCCATGGCATCCTCTTGGTGTCATGGTTGGTACCAGCTTTACATCTTTTGACAAGTCCTCAACCCCTGCGTCAGTGTACCAGCAGCTCTTCGCTGAACACCGTTACGTCAACGCGTCAGTGTACCAGCAGCTCTTCGCTGAACACAGTTACGTCAACGCAGACTTTATTCCTGTTTTCACTGATGGATCTAAGGCGGCTGGTGGTGTTGGATCCGCCGCCGTCTGCGTTGACGAAGTTTCTGTTGCCCGCATTCCTACTGAGGCCATGGTGCTTTCGGCGGAGATGCATGCTGTGTATCTTGCACTTGTTCACGTGCAGTCGAGCTCTCATCAGCGTGCTATTGTGTACACTGATTCATTGAGTGTTGTGCAATCATTGTCATCTTTGGATTTCACTGGCCACTCACTTCTTTTTACCGTACGGAGACTTCTTCGTTCTTTGCTCGAGGCTGATGTCCAGATTTGGTTCTGCTGGATTCCTGGGCATGTTGGGATCCCAGGGAACGAGTCTGCTGCTGCTAGATCTGCCTCCTCTTTGGTCGTCACACCCTTGCCACTGTTCCACCGTGATTTTCGCATTCTTGTTCACGATCATATCAGACGAATGTGGCAGGGTCTGTGGGACCAACAGGTGGAGAATAAACTGCACCATATAAAACCTTTCCTTGGAGTCTGGAAATCATCGTGTCGCCGAAACCATAGGGAAGAAGTTGTTCTTGCGCATCTCCACATTGGGCATTGTCGCTTCACGCATAGCTATTTGCTATGTGGCAACACTGCCCCGGTGTGTGAGACATGCGACTGTTTACTCACCGTCTCTCATGTTTTGTGCAGTTGTGTTCGTTTTCGTTATCATCGGTTTCACTATTTTCAGTCTCATCTGCTGGACGAAGGCGCAGCTATGCTTCAAAAACTTTTGGGCGACCACTGCGACACTTTCGCAGTATTTTCCTTTTTAAAACAGATTAACATTTTAAAACTTATTTAAAGGAAAAAAAACAAAAAACAATGATAATAATAATAGTAAAAATAAATAAATAAATAATAAAAATATGTATATGTATATATATATATAAACCTAATTAACTAACTAGTCCTCACAGCTTTCATCATTCTCTTTTCTTACCTTTACCAAGTCTGTCTGCTATTAATCTGTTCACCCCGCTTTTAAAAATCTTTAACTGATAGTTCTGTGTCTGGCGCTCTTTGGCCAAACCTGGCCCTTGCGCCACTAAAATCAACTAACTAATTAACTAACTAACTGGGTCTTTTCCTGTCTCTTGGAATCCAATCTAAAATTTCGGCTGTCCATCGATGGTCTGTCCTTCTGGCAGTATGTCCAGCGCATTGCCGTTTCAGGGATTTAACTCTGATCATGATGTCTTCCACTCTTGTCATTTTTCGGATCCACAAGTTCCTCTTCTTATCTCTCCTGGTTACATCAAGCATGCACCTCTCCATGCTGCTTTGAGTTGCCTGCAGCCTTTGTATGTCTCTTTTAGTTAAGGTCCACGTCTCTGCACCATACGTAAGCACTGGAAGGATGCATTGTTCAAACACTTTTCTTTTAAGACATAATGGCATATTGCTCTTGAAAACTATGCTGTTTCTTCCAAAAGCTCTCCAGGTAAGTTTTGTACGCCGATTAATTTCTTCATCAATGTGATCCTCACTTGATATCTGCTGTCCAAGATAAACGTACGTGTCTGTTATCTCCAGCTTTTCTCCATCAATCGATAAATCTTCATTTCTTGAAAAAGCATTGAACATCACTTTTGTCTTCTGAAAGTTCATTTTTAATCCCACTTCTTTACTCTTGTCAGCAAGTTCCTGAATCATACTCAACAGCTCTGATGGGGTAGTTGAAAAAATGACTATGTCATCAGCAAAACGAAGGTGCGTTAAATAATCTCCATTAATCTTAATCCCCTTGGTTTCCCAGCTCAGCGACTGAAAGACACCCTCGAATGTGGCATTAAAGAGCTTGGGAGATATTGTGTCACCTTGTCTCACTCCCTTTCCAATTTTTATGTGTGTTGTATTTTCAAACAGCTGAATCTTTGCACTTGCATTTTCATAGATGTTATTAATATTATTAATGTAAACATCTTCAATACTGCACGATTTCAGAGCCATTGTAACTGCTGATGGTTTTACCGAATCAAAGGCTTTTTCATAATTGATAAAAGCCATGCACAATGGAAGTTCATATTCCCTCGCTCTTTCAATTAGTTCTCTCAGTACGTGGATATGATCTATTGTACTGTAGCCACTCCTGAATCCAGCTTGTTCTCTCGGTTGAGCCATGTCTAGTGTCAGTTTTAAGCGGTGTGAAAGAACTTTAGTGAAGATTTTATAAACCACTGATAGGAGGCTAATAGGTCTGTAGTTCCTTAGATCCTGAATGTCACCTTTTTTATGTAGCAGGATCATTGTAGCGTTGTTCCAATCCTCAGGAAACTTCCCTTCATTAAGACATCGAGTGAAAATTTGGGCGAGTACTGTTTTGATTTATCCACTTGCTTCTTGTATGATGTCTAAAGTAATTCCATCTTCTCCTGGAGCTTTCCCCCGCTTCATGTTCTTGATTGCATGTGCAACTTTTGCTGTCAGGACTGGAAGAACTCTGGTACTGGTGCCTTTCACGATGTATGGAGTACATGTATCATCCCTTTCATATAATTTGGAATAGAAATCTTTCACTCTTGTCAAAATTTCGCCTCTATTTCTTGTTACAGAACCATCTTCTTTTCTCAGTGCCATAATCTGTTTTCTTCCTTTACTGAGATGTCCCTTTGCTATCTTTAGACTTTGGTTGTTTTCAATTGCTTTCCTCACTAGTTCACAGTTGAATTTCCTTACGTCTTCAGTGATACTTTTTCGTACTGTCTTGCATAGCTCTATATATTCCAGTTTGGAAGTCAGATCTTCTTTAGTTGTCCTCATCTCTCTTCATTTTTGCATCAACATTTTGGTTTTTCCTGATAATTTGTTCACAGGCAACTTGTTCTTAGACCCAGCTAATTTTGTTGCTGTTTCCATAAGAGTTTTGGTTATACATGTCACTAATTTGATGGATGACTTGCATTTTCTCCCCGAGTGACGTACTGTTTTCACTTATAATATCAGTTCTATGAAAGACTAAGGCGGTAATAGAAGAAATGTTTTATCATATTCACCCTGTAGATAATACATAAATTTACAAATTAAAATTTTTTATTGTACTTAAAAGATCCTGCAATGTTATATCCTCCTCACGTCAAGGTTGACAGGAGATTTAATCTGTGTCCTCAAAAAGTTCTTCACAAAGTTTAAGTCCAGCTGCCGTTAAAAGTCTTGAAGTTAAGTTTTTTTTAATTACATATATTGATACACGCACTATGAGGAAACAAATAACTTATATAAAAAAAAAAAAAACATTTTACACACCGCAGTGTCATTTCCTATCACATGAGCTTCCATGTCATTTCTGAGTCGGTGTTTCTTATACTTTACTAAGGTTGAGTTCCAGTAGTCGTCAAATTTCAGTTGTAATATCCATTGTAAACTGTTTAATATATAGGAATACTGTATAACATAAAGACTCACTTATCTCCATCTTCCATAAGAACCACTGTGCATTGACTCTCTCATCATAGGCCTACCGTCTACGCATCGTCACTGACCAAATGTACGCGATTCGCTCGTGTGATTACCACGGCATCCTCAGCAGGAAAGTTGTCTATTTGCTTTGGTCAAAACCAACCTAGGGCGCAAGAATACATATGTCAAGGTTGGTTTTGACAGAAGCAAATAGGCACCATTCCTGCTGAGGATGCCGTGGTAACCACACAAGCGAATCGCATACATTTGGTCAGTGACGATGCGTAGGCCTAAGATGAGAGAGTTAATACACAGTGGTTCATATGGAAGATGGAGATAAGTGAGTCTTTATGTTATACAGTATTCCTATGTACTTAACAGTGTACGATGGATATTACGACTTAAATTCAGCGACTACTGGAACTCGACCTTAGTGAAGTATAAGAAACGCTGACTCAGAAACGACATGGGAGCTCATATGACCGGAAATTGCAACTGCAGTGTGTAAATATGGTTTTTATAAGTTATTTGTGCTTCCTCATAGTGTGTGTATCAATATAAGTAACTAAAAAAAAATTTAACTTCAAGACTTTTAATGGCAGCTGGACTTGAACTTTGTGAAGAACTTTTTGAGGACACAGATTAAATCTCCTGTCGACCTTGACGTGAGGAGGATACAACGCGGCAGGATCTTTTAACTACAATAAAAACTTTTAATTTGTAAATTTATGTATTATTTATTTACAGTGTGAATATGATAAAATATTTCTTCTATTACCGCCTTAGTCTTTCATAGAACTCATATTATAAGTGAAAACAGTACGTCACTCGGGGAAAAATGCAATTCATCCATCGAATTAGTGACATGTATGGGACATTAAAGAACACTAAGAAGCAAGACTCAAAGTAAATAAACATCTTCATTTGAACCAAATAACAACATAACAGTAATAAGAACTAACAAACTGTGTAAGGCTCCTCTCGGGAGGGCTTGAAAAACGTGATGAACAGAATAATTTGACAGTTTATGTCATAGCATTAAATACAATTGTATTGCCTTCCATGTATTTGTGAAGAATTGTTTCTTCAGGGAAATTCATTTCTCACTTACGTATGATCTTTCACCTTTTGTTTGGAATCGCTCTTTGGGTTGTCAGCATTGTACACCGTCTGCTCGGTGGCCAACAGTGTTTTAAGGGCTTTTCTATATGTTTATTTTTTTTACAGGAGTAATGTGCTATTATGAAACATTTTACTGTGCTCTTTTGCTTGTGTTTGGTGTGAACTTTTAACACCAGTGTTAGCTGTTCACACCATGGCCAAAAGTGTGCAAAGAACCACAGGCTCTTTTTTAATGCATTAAATCATACCTGCCAGTTTTTACGATTTTCCGGTGAAATTTACGGAAACGTGACTCGTTTTACGGGCAAAATGTTAATTTTACGGATTTGGTGATTTACCGAGATTTATTTTCATTTTTCTGATGATTTTGCTATTCAAATTTTTTTTTATTTAACTTAATCAATTCAAAGTAAAGTGCCGATGTAAGTTATGAACAACTTTTCAGTTATTATAATAAGCTTATTCGTAATGTGTTTGTGGGAACATTTGCAGCAGTTTTCCACGTGTTAGGCTTTGCGTTTTTTCAAACACTAAAACTTGCGCCCCGCGTAAACTGATAAGGATAACAACCAGCTTGGCTTGTTTAACCTTGGGCCTCTCTCTCGCTGTCCCCCCTCCCCCTTCTCCTTTTCAGGTAATACATTCTTTGTCCCCCGGGTCGCAACTTCTGAGGAGGCCAAAATGGGTGTGACCTCCTTGGACTAGAGCATTGGAGCAAGCACTTAAGAGCAGGTGTCTTTGCCCCAGTTCGAAATGCGATCTCAGAGCGTAGTTATCGTAGAAAAAAATTCAAACGGATTTTAAATCTGTAATTTTTAAGCCCAAATCTATACCCAACATGACGAAATTAAGCAAAAGCTGTCAATTTTGTGAAATTAAAAATGCATTGGGTCATGGTTTCGCAACTTCTTCTCTGGTAATAAACTTGACCTAAGGAAAGAATGCTGTTTTATAAGAGGAAGTTAAAAGAAAAAAAAAAAAGTAAGTCAAATGTTCATTGAGTCAGTTCTTCTCCAGCAATGATTTATTTTGCTCGTCAGTTAGTAAGTTTGTATGCTTTCCAACCGTGCTTTGTTCGTCTCTCGATAACGTGTATAAAAATATCTTGGCTTGATTCAGCCAAATTAATATGTTGTGGTATTATTTTTTCCTCTGCAAATTGCATCTCTTTTTAAACTGTTACTATAGCAGTTTTACTTGCATTTTTTTACAAGTGTCAATAAATTTAATATTAGTGATTCTCTATGAGCAGCAATATAAAAGAAGGGGGGGTACTGTAAAACTTTCTGTAATGCGTATTTTGCGGAGTTTCTTGTGTATTACAAAATTTTCAAAAAATGAAAAATATGCATTTTGCTCTACGTGTCGATGTAATTTCATCGTTTCGCGTGGTGAAAGGAATGTTATTACTCATTATATAGCGCCAAGCATAAATCTAATGTTGACTGACTGCATGGAAAAAAAGAAAAAAAAATACGAAATTAACTTCCTTTGTTAAAAGTTATAATGGACAGGATGCAATTCGTGCGAGGTGTTTATTCACTTCGTTTTTAGTTCAGCATAATTTACCAATTAGTGTCCCTCAGTCACTCATTTATTTCATTTGACTGTCTCATCGTCCGTCTCTCCGTAAGATAATCCTGGCATGAAAATGGTTCGTTTTTGAAAACATTTTACTTTGTTCCGTGACGGCTTGGTATACGATCCTATTGGATTTGGGGGTCAAAGGGTGAAACATCCTACCCTTCAGATGCAAACCTCCATAAAAATAAATTTTTATCTCTTTATAGATCATAATGATAGCATAGTTTATAGCATAGTAATGAGAAATTATGTATAGATTCTATTTTAATCGAAATAAACGTGCCGATAAATTCAAACATCTGTAGTCGTATCAATTAAAAGTTGATACATGTTTCAAAGGTAACATCGTTTTTTAATCGAATGTTCAGTACATTTAATCAAATGCTGGACAAATATTTTTCATTGAATATATCGATTAAATTTTTCATCGAACATATCAATAAATTTTTTTTTACGGATTTCGGTTTCTGAGAGAGTTGGCAGTTTGTGAATCACAAACTGATCCTTAAAACTGCTGATACTTTTAGATCCATTTTATCACGTGGTGAACCAATCCTTGAAAAATTAAATTCTTGAATTCTTTATTTGTACTAAGTTGTGATTTCAGTTCTGTAATTACGTTGTAGATTATCTAGAACAATGATCGTCAACCTGGTCCCTACCACCCACTAGTGTGCGATTCAAGCTTTCATGGTGGGCGGTGGGGTTTTTTTGTCTGCTACAAATTCTGTTCTTCCGCCATATATTGAATACATTGCTATAACAATTTCGTGAGTTTGACTGTTTAAAATATGCTTTTGCAATTTACTTTTGAATTCCATCTCTAAACTTTGAATATAGATAATAATTAAAATAAGGTAATCCGTAAATACAGAGTGTTGATTGTAACACAAAACACATTTTATTAAAGATGTTGATCGCACACAAAATAATATAAGGAGAAATTAAATGGGAAGAAACTTTTTCTCTTCTTGCAGGGAATGTTATCTGCAGAGCTAAAACAACTCAACATTAAACAAGAGAGCAAATATAATTTCGATAGTGGTGGATGCCAAAAACTTGCAAAAAAAAAAAAACCTGCGTTATATCCAAATATGTGGAAAAGGATATTTAATTTGTCGATACCTTTCCCTACCTCATATCTTGTAAAATCAGGCTTAAGGGCCGTTAAATATATTATCACCAAACAGATAAACCATGTGAATATCACCGAAAGAAGAGACTTCGTTTGTTCCTTCCGAAAATAGAACCAGATATCAAATATTTAGTCTCGCAGCATCAGCCTCAAGGATCTCATTAATCATTAATTAAAGGTAATTTGAATAACCTTTATTGTTTTCACATCTAACTTTCATTTTCTTCAATTTAAGCAGCTCCCGCACTGGTATGCGCTGTATCGATGGAGATGCAGAAATTCATTAAATTGAAATTATCTATGTATAAACATACATAAATTATAAATAAAAAGATAAATTTAAGTACATATAGATAAATTTAAGTACATATCTTTTACAAACCCTCCCCTCAAAATTTTTTTTCGCACTTGCGCTATATTCAGTTGCTGCGGCACTAGTAGGTGGTAAGGAAATTTTACCATCAACAAAGATACAAAAGTGGGTGGTAGGTATTAAATGGTTGACAACCCCTGATCTAGAAGTTGTGTGCATGTACCACCACACACACTGTTTGTTCATTCTGTGAAATAACCTTTTCATCGAGAAGGGGGGATCTTTGGTTTGAACAATTTGCAGTTCTGTTCAAGTTCCCTCACTATTTGCAGCTTCACAACCTTTCAGTTAAGTGATTGCATATCCAAATTAAAGGAACTGCTAAACCAGCATCAAGCTGTCTGATCCTAGTATTTACAGTAGTTAACCTTCACCGTTGATTTGGATCAACGTAGATGTTCTTCTGTGATGTATGACGGAAAGTGGAAAATTGTATTGAATGGCCTTGATTTCTTAGAATGTCATGTAATGCTTGAAATTTTATGAGCATTTTGCTTTGTTCCCAAAAGATTCCATAATGCTCCCAAATTTTATTAAAAGCTATAATAATGCCATTCCAAAAACAACGAGCACATTCTACAAAGTTCAACAACATTCTACAATCTGTGTTCTTTCTATTTGTGTCTTAGTATTTCACGTCTTGATAATTTATGTACTTCATAAATTCTTTGCAAAATGTGGTACTGTATTGAATGGATTTGTATATATACACATAATACTTCACATGTAAAAAAATAATTGTAGCCAAAAATACATAATTTTTTTTCTTATACACTGGCGGAAAGTGAAAAAGAACACCAAGAAGGAATTGGCGGACGATCATGAAATTTACATATGTTAATGGGGTCGAGTTTACGTAGGTGTGATGTTAATTTCGGGACCAACCGGTGAGTGCTTACGCCACAGCACGGCATAATATGCAAATTATCGTCGGTGGTATTTAAGGAGTACGGCGAAGTGAATGTAATCAGTCGTCGGCGTACGGACACGTGCGAAGACCCTGAAGAAGCTGCAATGCCTGGGCATGGAAGACGTGTACGATTTCAGAAGTTATCGGACTTTGAGCAAGGTCGTCTAGTCGGACTCTGCAAGGCTGGGTGGTCGTATCGTCGTATTGCGGAGCGAATTGGACGGGAAGTATCGGTGGTGGTACGATGGTGGTGTAGATAGTCCAAGGAACATTTCCACACGAGAAGACGTGGAACAGGGAGTCACAGACGGACTTGTGAGCGGACCGATCAACGCATAAGAAGAGCGACGTTGTCAAGCAGAACATCCACTGCAACGCAAATCCGAGCTGCTGATGCACCTGAGGTGACTGTGTGAACAATCCGCAACTGTCTACTGGATGCAGGACTACGTGCATGTGTGCCTCTGGCATGTGTACCTCTGACTCCTTCCCACCGTCAGGAACAGCTGCAGTGGTGTCGGCAACGTCTGCACTGGAGAACGCAATGGCGATCTGTCGTGTTCAGCGATGAAAGCAGATTCTGCTTGGGAGCTTCCGATGGCCGTACGCGTGTTCGCAGACGCACAGGGGAGCGTCTCCACCCTTCTTGCATCCGCCAGCGACACACAGGGCCTACACCTGGTCTCCTGGTGTGAGGAGCGATCAGCTATCACTCCCGTACACAACTAGTGTTTGTACCAGGTACGTTAAACAGCACCTCCTACATCAACATCATCATTCAGCCCGTTGTTTTGCCATTTGTAAGGTCGGTCCATCGTGGTGTTTTCCAGCAAGATAACGAACGCCCACACACGGCACGTGCAATGCAATATGCATTTCAGGGTGAGACAACTTCCATGGCCTGCACGCTCACCGGATTTGTCTCCCATTGAGCACGTGGGGGATTTTATGGGACAACGACTTATCCGGTGTCCATGGCCAGCCACGACCATCCCCGATTTATGCGTCCAGGTTGAGGATGCTTGGAACTCAATACCCCAAACTTACATCCAACATCTGTACGACAGACTCCATGCCAGAATTGCACAGTGTGACGCAGTTCATGGCGGTTCAACCTCGTACTAACCATGTTACATGGAAATGTTATTTTTCAGTTTACCAGCAAATACAGCTGTATTTTGCCACAATGTTTTGATCATGTTATCCTCTGTATTCTGTTATTATTCTGTATAAATTTCGTTGGTATCAGACGTCTCCTTCTTGGTGTTATTTTTTCACTTTCCGCCAGTGTATTTGCCTTCTATGTGTTATGAAGATTGATTCTTCATGTTAATCTGCATAGTTGTTATCTCCAGATTTACCTATAACCAAATTTTACAAGCTGAACATATGGGTCATTGGCTATCTGTAAAATATTTGGATGAAGCAAAAAGATCTCCCCTAGAGTTCCTAAGTTTTCTTTAAATTTCATGTCTTTCTGTCTCAGCAAGAATCTTCAGGAAAAATTTTATGACTTCCCCACCAGTTGTACATATTGTAACAAAAGAAAATTACATTTCCAATAAATGCCCACAAAGTTGCAAAATTTGAAGCAGAAGTTGCATCTTAAATTCATACTTGGCACTCTTTAGTTGCTTTACACCAGCCCATCATCAGCCCTGAACCAGTCAACTGATTTCATAATTTTTTTTTGTTTAAATCAGAATCCTAGTCAAAAATGCCTCAAAGCTTTGGGATTTATATATACATTACATCAGTAAATAAACAGATTTATGCTGTGCTGTAAACACTTTCAGCCTGCACAGTTTGGTGTACTCTTAATTGACATTTCTCAAGATTTTTTATTTGAAAATCCCTTGCGTTTTGTCTTCTTGGAAAATACACAACGATGGTCTCCACTGTTGGTGGGATAATGCAGCTGTTTGTAAGGAAGTTTTAAATTTCTTCAAGGGGGTAAAAGTCCAAGAAAGCTTCAGCGAAATGATGGAATGAGAAGTGGTGGTCGAAGAAAGATTCAGGGAAAGGTTACTGAAGCAGTGTTGTTTGCATTCCAGGTTTAGCCTGGATTTTCCAAGTTTTTGTGCTTGATTGAACCCAGAAATTCCAGGTTTTTGGCTATGTAAATTGTGCAGGCACTGGTAAATGATGTAGTATATTGTTTAAAACACAATTTCCTTCCTTTTTACAGCTTTTTAAGTTGTTCCAACACCTGTAAACTATAGTAAATTGTTTAAAACTACTAGTCACAATTTCGTCCCTTGCATTAATTAGCTGCTGAAGAATTATGTAGCACTGCCATATACCTTTCACAGTTTTCACCAGTATTGCCACTCCATGTGCATTATTAGGTCACAAGGCTGAGATTCTAAACAATGTGCATTGCTTTTCCATGGTTTTCCCCGCACAGGAGTTTGTGCTGCTTTGGGCTTTGTACTAAAGTTGAGGATTAGAGAACCTGTTCTCCACCAGACAGCAGAGTACTCCATGGAAAACTAGATGTTTTATAAACATGTAATGTTACTTTTAGCATCTAACATAAGTGGATTTGAAAAATTAAGGCCGTTAATGACACGTAAATCTTAAAATCTTTCATAGATCAGTCTCTAGAGTAAAATGTCTGCCCATTGACCATCAATCAATTAAAAACACCTGGCAACCAACAAATTTTTTTAATGTAAATTAAATTTTTTAAATATATTTTTATTTTGAATTTTGAAATTATAATTCAAAATAGTAGTTTGATGATAGTGTACCCCCAGGCAAAAAAATTCTGAGTTTTAAACTTTGTTTTGCAATCACCTCTGCTGAAGGGTAGATAAGGTCAAATAGGAGTCAAACATAACGTTAACACTTTTTCTGTAGAAATCTCCTTGTAGGGCCAGATAAACAGTAGTAAATATTTGAAGTTCCAGTAATGGGATTTCTAAAATATTTATACCACCTAGTAGTTGGCTAACCACAAGTCCATTTATAGCAAAATATGCAGAAGTTGTGTGAAACCACCGACATGACCCAAAAGTTACATGTGATGTTGTATAGGCCATAAAAGTGCGGGCAACTTCATAAAAAATTATGTAAAAAAATTGGTCATTTTTGAGGTACAAGTGGGGCATATCTCAGTTCTTGAAGTAATAATTGCAGTCTTCATGTGTTGCAAGGGAGATAGAAAAAGGAATTGTAGGAAGTCAATAAATAATGAGTGCTCCTTTGTTTTTCCTTCCCTTGTGACAGTGTGCCGTGTCTAGTGGAGGTTGAGCTGGGACATTCAGGGTTGCCAGCTGACCGGAAAACCAGGAAAAATAAGGGAATCTGAAAATAAGACCAAAAATCAGGGAAAACTCAGAGAAATAAAATTTTTTAGCAAAAACCTGGAAAAGTCAGGGAAAATTAAACTGATATTTTTTTGTATAATGCATATGCAGTTAGCAGAGATGGGAATTCTGCGCAAATTTTCACCAAAACAAGAATCTTGCGCCATCTTGCTACAAAAGGCAGATTTTGCGCCATTGTGCTCCAGAATCGCGGTGCCTCGTCGTCATTATCGGTACTTCGGCACACTACATTCTCCGACGCTGAGTAAGACCATGCGGTGGAAAGACAGATTCAGCGATTCCAAGTACTAAGGGTTTTACGTAATTACTATGGAAATCGTCGGTCCGCTACGGACAATGGAAAACATTGAGTATGATATGGAAATCGTCGGTCCGCTCGGACGATGGAAAATATCAAGTATGCTATAAAAATCATCGATCCGCTACGGACGACGGGAAATATCGAGTATGCTATGAAAACTGTCGATCCGCTGCGGACGACAGAAAACGTCGAGTATGCTGTGGAAGTCGTCGATCTGCTGCGGACGACGGAAAACATAGAGTATGATATGGAAATCGTCTGTCCACTACGGACGGCGAAAAATATCGAATATGGTATGAAAATCGTCGGTACGGACGACGGAAAACATTGAATATCCTATGGAAATTGTCGGTTCGTCGAGTATGCTATGGAAACCGAAAATCTCAGTGAAATAATATTATTAGACATCTGTGAAAAGTTTATTTTCAAGATTTCTAACACTTGTTAAACATTTTCGGAAATATTTCTTGCATGTTGAGAAGTCACACGTCTTCTATTTCCGCATAATAAATTTTTCCGTCCAAGTTTCCCCCTTTTTTTTTCCTGTGCCTGATTATATTTTTATTTCTGATGTTTTCTGATCATGTTCCTTGTTTTTCGTATCTTCGGTAACACTGAAAAGGAGTAACCTCATATTTTTGAAGATTCTTTTCTAATGAAATGCATGTTTCCTTATTTTTAATACGTATACTTCTTCAAAACTAATCAATAGAGACTAATCGTTTTCGCCCCGTTCCCTTTTATTAAACAAAATTAAATTTCTAGATCGGTACTTAATCTGTCCGCGCCGTTTCTGTGCCCTGTAAAATTGTTTCACGGCAGAGTGAGCAACGCGGTATCGATTTATCACTTTTAATTTTCCACAAAATTTGTGTTTTTCCATTTCTTAGTCACTTCTTACTCATATGTGATATTATTTTGTGGATTCGCAGAATTCCGCTTTCTCCATCGTCATTTGGGTTATTCTCAAGATTGATGCAAAACTGAAAAAAAAAAAAGAAGGGGGGGGGGGGTCGGTCTTTTCCGTCTGGGGGACAACATTTCATTTTTCAAAACCTTCGAAAACGGAAGTTAATCGGAGTGAGAACTTTTCCCATAATCCTAATTTATTTTTCTCACAATGTTTCTTCTGCCCAGTATTGTTATTAAATATCTTTTTAATGCTTAGGTGTGCTAATTATTTTACCATTACTGAAAGTTCTACATTTCCTCTGAAGTTTTGCCAGGTCAGATGGGTGGAAAATGCAGCTGTTTCTCAGCGAGCTGTTCAGATCTTCCCAGACGTTAAAAAGTACACAGATAGTATTCGATCGCTACCTGATACCTTTACTTGTGATCAAGTTGAAAAAGCTTGCATGGATAAACTTATTTTAGCAAAATTGAAATTTTTTTCATTTGTTGCGTCAATGTTAGAATCATTTCTTAAAAAGTTCCAGACTCCGAAACCGATGGTACCTTTCCTGTATGAAGCCTTGTATGACCTCAGACCTGATTTCCCAGTTAATGAAGCAAATTGTCAAAAAGGAAGTTCTGGAATGTACCGAAGCTCCTGAAAATCATTATCTGCAAATTTTACCTGAAATTCCCTGTGAAATTATCTTCTGGAAAACTCGGGGAATTTTTAAAGCCTATATGAGTGGCAACCCTGGACACTGCATCGGCCTGAGACCATGGAAACAATTCCCCCTTTGAAGTAGGTGGTTCCACACATTGATTCCTTAGCACAGGGTGGCTGGTGGAAACAAAATAAGAGAAAACTAGAGTGAACACTTTCTCTTAAATTAAAAAAGTATCCTCCTTCCTTCCCTTTTGGGCTATAAATTCCTTCTTTCCATTAGACAGCACTTACTTCACTTGAGCATAATAGATTTCGAGTTGTTAACAGACATGCAGCTTTTTTTTATTTTTGTTTTTCTCCCCAACCACACTAATTTGTAGTTCTACAAAAATCCCATAACTGCTCTTGTATTCAAAGCATGAGGATAGCTGACCCCATAGATAGCAAAAAGTAAAAGTTTCACTCCTAAAGGCAAAAATTAGAATCCAATGTCAGGTTTCTCCTTCTTGGATACCTGATCCCACTGCTGGTCCATCTGGAATAATTAACCCCACTTCAAATCCTTCTGCTATAGATGATCCAACTGTTGGTCCTACGACAACCAATTCTGTTGAATCGGACACAAGCGACCACGAATCAAAAGTCTTTTTGATTTTGAAATTTCTTCTGCATCTGATTCCAATCCAGATTATGTAATCAGTACTGAAGAATATGATGATGATAGTGATTTCTTGCGAACAATGGAAAAACCTCGGTGTTTAGACGTGAATCCCGGACCTCACGAACAGCAGCAGATAATTTGGAGGCCAATTGATTCGTCAAAGCAAAAGGAAATGTCATTGACAACACCCTCAGGTATGTGTCCCACTGTAATGAATTTAGACCCCTTATAGCTGTTGACATTTTCCACTATCTAGTGACTGATGATGTTTGTCTTCTAATGGTTACTGAAACAAATAAAAATGCACAGCAAGTCATTCAAAGCGTATCCTATCACCACATTTGAGGATGAAACAATGGCTGCCAACATCTGTAAGTGAAATGAAAAAAATTCTTGCTCTGCTTATTTGGATGGGCCTGGTCTGATTTCCAAAGATTACAGACTATTGGTCTGCTCATGTGCTTTTTCAAAACCGAATTGCACCTAACACTTTCAGCAGAAATAGGTTTCAGCTCCTAACGAAGTTATGGCACTTTGCTGACAATTCGCAAGATTTAGGGAACTATTGCACATATAAGGTCAAAAGGCTTATGGAGATACTGCTGTGTAACATGAATACATTCAAACAGCCGGGAAAAGAATTTCTGTGGATGAAAGTCTTGTGCTAGAAGAAGATTTGATTTTAGGCAATACATTCCTGGAAAGGCCCACAAATAGGGTATAAAAATTTATAAGTCATGTATTGCGGAGGGCTACACACATTCTAAACCTTGTTTTATACAGGCAAAGGAATCACCATAGGCACTGGTGGCCGTAGTATGGAAGTTGTGAAGAAGCTTTCAGCAGATTATTTGAATGCTGGTTGCAGCTTATATGCAGACATCTTCTACTCATCAATGAATCTTGCAGAATATTTAGTGAGCAAAGGCACTCACTATGCTGGAACTTTGTGAAAAAAGCATGCTGGTGTACCAGGGTAAAAAATAACTGAAAGTTTTTGGTGAGCAATTTTGCTCCTCAAATTTAGCCTTGCGGAGCAATTGATTAATCATTTGGAGCACTTTTAAGACTTGTTTTTCTTTTGATTTAAGTGACTAATATAATTAATTATCAAATAAAACTGTTACTAGCACCTTTCAATATCTATCAAAAATACTCTAATCAGTAAAATTTTAAAATATTTTAGTAGATATGTAAAAAGTACACATTTTCTTTCTATGGATATATGGTGAAATGTTACGTGGCCATACATTGCAGCAGCTATATACTTACTGTCACTTGACAGTGAGAGCACTCCTGAACTTCTGGTAGCTTCAGGTTCTGCATCTCTTCTTTCTTTTTGAAACACTGGATACTTCGCTCCATAAAGTGGGTGAATCACCTGTCAATAAGAAAAAGCTAAAATATAAATGTTATGCTTCAACCAAAATTCAAAAAATCAGTTCTGCTATGAAACGGAAGCTTTTTACAAATATTATATGTGTTACATGAACTTTAGATGCAAAATTTTCGTCCATTTTCTCATCAGCGCAGGTTTCATTTGCCTCTTGACTAATTTTTAAAGTTTTCTCACAAATTTTAGTCTCTTTTGATTAGTCATAAAAATTTTCCAACATCCAGTCTGTCACATTTCTTAGCTTTTTTTTATCCCTTACATGGTCACTTTTTTAAATGGATTGAAACATTGTATTACTGCATATCTTGTACTTTCCATTGTTGATTATTTGTGCATAAAATGTAAAATTCAAATAGTAGAATAACTGCCTCCCATTACCTGTTGTTTTTATTTTTCCTAAAAAAATCCTGCACAGCTTCAATTTATAAAAGTCTAGTTTCAAAACTGTAAAGGATATACTTTATTCAATTTAAAGTTTTCAACCACAAAAGTTTTCAAACACATATCACTTTCACTGCATGAAACAGATATGATCACCATCAAGACCTAAAGCAGACTGAGAAACACATCTGATCACCATCAAAACCTAAAGCAGACTGAGGTCTGCAAGGTAGGAATGCAAGTTGCTGCTTGTTGGGTCTTGCAACCAAATGATCTAAACAACAGAATCAGTTTTGCAAGTCAGAACATGCAGAGTTTTGTCCAAAACAAAATGTAGCCTACAAATACAACTGCAGTCTTTTATTTTTTTTATATTGTATTGTGAATTATTACAAATTCTGAATAATTAAATTAATAAAATTTTTAAACCCATGTAGTCTCAGATTTTAAACAAATCAATTAAAAAAAACATTGTTTAAATAAATGGTTTTAAATAACAAAAATACTATATCTATTGTTATTAATGAAACTTTTTTAAGATTTAGCCCAAATTTATTTTCAGTTTACATGTTTTTTTAATTTTTTTTTTAATTAAACGTGTTAGGCTAAATTAGAATATAGCTTTTTAAGTACACCCATTATCATCCCAAGTTACAACTCACACAATCAAATACCAAACATATAAAGACTGTTTTAAAAAATTTCAAATTTTTTAGAGCGTCGCATTTTGAAAATTCAAAATTTTAATTTTAAAATTTGAAATTTTAAAAAATCTAAACTCCTATGGTGTTGTACATCAAATAAAAGAGCATAAAAATACTACAAAAAGATACCTTTCCGATCTCTCTATCTTAATTAGGGGAGCTGCAATCAGAATTTAAAAACTTATCAATCTTCCGATTTTGGGGTGTTTTTGGACTTTTTATATAGCTGTATTTTCAAAACCGGTGGATAAATGACGATGAAATTTGGTATTTTTCTTAATCTGTATAGAAGCCACCTATGTACCAAATTTCATTAAAATCTGAGATGGTCAAGTCAAGTCGCTGTGTTGAGTTGATACGGAATGACCCAGGCTTCACTTTCCCAGAATTTTTGTATTTCTGTATGTGCTGTAAAAGAACATATCAAACTTTTCAGCAGCTCTAAAATGCCCAAACAATTTCCATTTTTTCTTGAATATAAGACCTGATTGTCACCTCTGAAACACTGCCCCCTTGGTGCTAAAAATTTAATTACTGCCACAATTTTTTCGAATACTTGCCAATAATACTGTCTCTCTGTATGCAACTGAATGTGATCGTGCCGCCCTGGTGGCGCAGTGGTCTAAGCGATGGCCTCTGATCATTCATCCGAAAGGGGTCCGGGTTCGAATCCCGGTGAGGCATGGATGTTGTGTTTGTCTTACTGCACTGGCTCTTTCCCTTCCCTGGAACCAGCGACCCTAAAATTAGGGACGGGCAACTGCTTATAGCCCATTGAGTTGCTCACAGTGATCGTTAAACCTCCAATCAAAAAAAAAAAAAAAAAATGTGATCGTATCAATTCTTCCAGCAACTTTTTGACTGATGCAATAGTTTAGTTAGCAATTTCTGTGATCTAGGGAATTTTTGTGCTCAGAGAAGGCCAGAGTAGCAGAATATAGACGTACATGCGTATGTTGTACGTGGATAGTTTTCAAATTATTAGCAGATTTTGCAGAATATAGACGTACATGCGTATGCTGTACGTGGATAGTTTTCAAAGTATTAGCAGATTTTGCAGATAGTTTTTGCTTGTAGATTAAAAAATAAAAATGTTATTTACAGCAATTAAAACACTTAAGGCTTTACTAAGATTAATATATTTAATTCTATCTTAATGTGAGAATGTTCAACTATTTTTCACATCTTCCGATAGCGAGTTCTTTTGTTGTTACAGACATTTCTGGCCTCTTGATTTTATCAAGGCCTGTTCTCAGTATATAGGAACAGTAACAAAAGTTTCGTGTACACAGAAAGACTAAATTTTATTTACCAGGTTCCTCTTGCAGTTGCCAGTTATTAAATTAAAATCTTTTTCCTTATGTATTTTATAAGTCTACTATTTTTGAATTAAGTTGTTGAAAATGCTATTTATAATTTTTGAAGGTTCATTAACGGAACTGCTTTTCTAGTTATAAAAACTTTCTTTAATTAGTCTCTTGTTTTTATGAGGTTCATAGTCCAATATGTTAAAGTTTTGGCCTTAAGGTCCATTTTACATACATTTCTACGCATTCAGTCGTAATGTACTTTTGTCTTCTCTGGAATCTGTAATGTTCTAAAAATTATTTGTTGTAATATTAATTTTTCTTTAAATTATTTTATTCTATTGTTATCATGATTCGTGGGTTTGCAGCAAGTTTTCTGTTTCAATGATTGTGTATGCAGATACATTTTATTTTTATACAACTCTGTCTGGAGAGGGCTTTTCCACTTTGCTTTTGGTCATTACACCTAGTTATATTAAATGGGGACTGTATGGGAAAACAACTTGCAGGCAAAACAATAAAACAATACATTCTTTCTTGTGACAGATAAAATAGAAACTATTGATGTTCCACACAACCTCTGTTAATTTACTTTTGCTTGAACATTGCAATTTTTAAAAATCTGGTTTCTGATTTATCTGCATCATAATCTCGAGTATTGTAATTTTTAATACCAGTTTCTGATTTATCTGTATCCTAATCTTGAGTATCTTTAGTATTTTAATTATATATTGCTAAAATCATGTTCTTTATATTTTAACATGTTGGTGGCCCCATTTGAATCCAGTAAGATTTGAGAGGTAATTATTTTGGACTGAATACCAGTAGGCTGGATTCAAGGTTATGTAATATACAGTTCCTTCACCAAGTAGTGTTAAATCATTTGCAGTTTCAACATTATTTTGTGCCTGAACACCTATCTCAGTGATTCACTTGTTACACATTGTTTGTAGCCTTCATGTTAGAATGTTCCAACTATTAAAAGTTTTTAAGTGTTGCACTTTGAAACCAAAAATTAGTTTCAACTGAAACCTTTTCAATAAACTAAAATGTAACACAGAAAAAGTTCTTGGAAAACAGTTGAACTTTCAGAAAATAAATGTAAAAACAGTATTAAAAGCAATTCTGTATGTATAAATTGTAAGATCAGAAAGATGGAGATGGACCCAGTCTGTGCAGCATTTCTGGGTTCGAATCCCGGTGAGGCATAGATGCTGCGTTTGTCTCATGGCATTGGCTCTCTCCCTTTCTTGGAACCAGTGACCCTAAATTAGGGAAGGGTGACTGCTTATAACCCAACAACTGTTTATTTTTTGTTGATTTATTCAGGTGACTGTCATAACTGTATGAAACTAGGGTACTGATATGGTATTTTAGTGTAATATAAACATAAGCTGTACAGCTAAAGCGTTAAATTTATGTTCTAAATGCAGGGTATTTCAATAGATATGGTAAGTAATAAGAATATCGATTTTTTAAAAAGATATTGGTCTGTGGCTGGAGCCATGTAAGTTCCACAAACTTCATATTTCATTGTATGTAGTCACTGTACTACCATTTTGTAAATCACCAGTCATTAAAACAAAATAGGTTCATCTTCAAAGCACAAAAACACTCCTTATGAATACAAACACATAAAAGTTAAATTAAAAGTTTAAAATAAGATAGATTAGATTAAACTTTTAAGTGAAGTTTTTAACTCTTATGTGTTTTCATGCTTTGAAGGTGAACCTATTTTGTTTTAGTATTTTTTAATGGCACAAACTAAAATATTTGATCCACCAGCCATTTCACATGTCCGTCTAGTCCTAGAGTTACATCTCTTCATGTTGCTCATGAGCATTTGATGTTTTGGTTCAGCTCTGAAGTTCATAATCGTAACTGATATTTGCATGTCTATGCTTTTTTCCATAAGCTCAATAATAGAATGTTTTGCTAATATTCAAATACCCGAAATAACTTTTCTTGTGGTTTACATAATGTATTTTTGTTATGTAAAATTGATTTGCCCGTTATTCTGTCTGTGGTAGATGTTCATTACGTTGTGATAATAACTTCAGTAGCTTTCTTTCAGTGCATAAATTGAAGGCTGTAATGTTTTCTTTAATTACGTTCCATTTTGTACATTTTTTTTAGATGAAGTCATCCAGTCTCGGTTAATGGATCTGCTTAATGCATCCAGCATGCCATCTACAGTAACTAATAATCCTGTCATTCATTATCAAGGTGAAGTTGCTGCACAGCCATATGTAACAATATTAGAGCAGCCTGCATCTCGCTCATTGAGATTTCGTTATGAATGTGAAGGAAGGTCAGCTGGAAGCATTGTTGGTGCTAGCAGTACCCCAGAAAATAGAACATACCCCAAAATACAGGTAATATATATATATATATATATATATATATATATATATATATATATGTATGCATCTTTTTTTTTTTATATATATTTTTGGTTAAGTACTTTGTATGCTGTTTATTGCTTTGCAGTGATTCATTGACCATGGTTTTGTTATCTGTCAATTGCTTTTTCATTGAATGGCTGCACATGTAGTATTGGTAAGGTTTTCCTCTGTTTCTGGTTATTGTGTATATAAGTATATGTTGGTCATAAAAATTTTAGGTTTCTTCTGTACAATCTTAAAAAATAACACAAGTATGAAGTCCATGAATCTTCATGCTTGCGTAGCATCTATCAGCATTGTAAATGCATGGAATTGGTTTAGAAGCTTTTAGATTAGACTATTCCGTTAATTTCATGATTTAGTAAAAACTAGGTTTTGTATTTTGTTAACTTCTTAATGAGTTCAAATATAATATGCTGTATCTGCAGACTGCATAAGAAGCAGTCTGTGGGTAGAGCTTATTATATTGCCTAACTGGCTAGCTCTAGCAAGCCAGTTAGACAAATTTGGTCTGAAATTATTTCTCAGTGACACTTGAAGTTCTGTAGATACAATTTCATTTAACTGTTTATGCTGAATATAAATGGCGTGCCCCACTTGTAAGTACATAATGATTATATATATAACCTAAGTTTATTTTAATAGTAGAAATAGTTTCAGGTGATTACATCATTAGAAAAAATGGCAAGTCATAGGCTAACGAGAAAAGGGGTGTTTCTAATTAGTTTTTTTAATGTCATCATATCCAGATATGATTTCTTAGTAAAATAAGTTTTTTTTTTTTGCCAATGTTTCCAAGCTAGCTGTTTGCAACTATGAAAATCGGTGACTAAACAAAATTTAGTTTTTCATTAAAAAAAGACCTTCATTGAGCGTATATGCAATAAGTATGTATTGCATGCCTGCACTACGTGAGTTGTCTTAAGCTTTCATGGTGTGAGTAAATTATGGAGATGTTTGTATAATTCTATATCCTCTGAAGGAATATCAGGAAATGTGTAATTGTATCTGGGGCTGGGGGATTTTTTTTTAAAGTGCTGCTATGGTATTAGTTGTATCACAATTATAGTTCCACTGATAAGTTATTTCCAGCTGATAGCACAAATCAGTCGTGCTGTTGAATTTTAAGTAACCAAATCACACAAGTTCTTTATTATTCATTATAATTAAAAGAAGATGGTATCAGAACTTTTCAAAATGTTATTTGAATGTATTCTGTTTGTGCAAAAGAAATGCTGCCTCTTAAAGTTTATCTCCAGCACTTTTCTGTGAGAAATGTGAAGTCATCATTAATTACTTCTTTGTGGACAGTATGAATGACCAAATGTCCCTATTTGACCATTTTGCATTTTATTGCATTTATTCATTGAGAAGTTAATAACTACAAGCAGTGCCATGAATGTTTAACTCATTTCTTACTTAAAACTCATGGACAAGTTTCCACATTTATCAGTTTTCAGTCAGTTACTAAATGTGATAATATTCTTAATTACTAATTAATTATTAAAATTTTTAATTGGGTAACACATTGTGATTATATATGCCTAATTTTGGCATAAATTTGCATATGAAAACAAGGTTACAAATTGTTTCGCCTTCTGTAAATTTTGCTAGAAAAATACATCTCTGTATGTTTTATCTCAGGTAAATATTTTTCAGGGTTTTATCCTTTTTTTTCATTATGATCCTCATTTGAGCTTTATGGTACTATTTAGCTTTATGCCATATTCTTGTGACACAAGTAACAATAGGAAGATTGAATGGAGAATTTATCTGCACAAGAGAGAAAATATGCCCCAGCACCTGCACTGCTAATGCTAACAAAAATAGCTTAACAATGGAATTTTAGCTTTGCTTGTCAGTATTCCTGGCACCAATGCAAATCTGATCAGTGTTTTATTGACATTGAAAAAAGGGTAGTTAATTGTTTTCAGTAGTAAGTTTTACGACCCAGTTTCTTATTTGCATTACAATTTGCCATTGTTGCGTCTCACAAATTGAAATGTGATACTGGCTAGTTTTTTCTGTGGTCCAGTGGACGACTGAATCAGTTGAATGCATGTCAGGCTGATGCAGAAAAAGTAGATGTGTTAAGAACTGTGCTGTCACTGCTTCTGAAGGGTTTTGTGATACTGCAACCAGGGCTCGACAAATCCCAGGCTCCTAAAATTCGAGCCGTGGCACCCAATTTTCTTCGTACGTGAGATTTCGTAATTTGCAGTAAATATCGTAATTTCTGTTGCATAATCCATAGATTATCTATTAAAAATTTTTAAAATTTAGATACTGTGGATACCAGTAAAGAAAATACACCCCCCCCCCACCAAAAAAACAAAACAAAAAAAAAAAAACACCAACAATGTTAATGCAGCATTTAAAAAAGTCCACGAGGTTATTTTCAGGAGAGGTGGTGTTATTGAAAAAGTGTAACATAACAGCGAGATAGAAGACTGCAAAGAAACTGAAAAAAAAATAAATATATTTTTTGTTACTTACAAGCATTCTGACGGAAAATATGATGCAAGGAAAGCGTTACTATTTGCTCGTGCGGAAACCTACATGGTGTAAGTATCCATGACTCTCGGGAATCCCGCAGAGTTATTCCGTAGCACGTAACCATTCTGCGAATGGCATTGCTTAGTTTTGGTGCGCTAATTGTATTAGTTAAGGATTTTTTTTTCAATATTCAGTTGAAACATATTCAGAAAAGAGGCAATGCTATGGATTGTCCGCAGTTTCAACGGAGTTTTTAGTCTAACTAATGAATTACAGTAATGCTGCAACAGCTACCAATTTTAGTTCTTTTTATTTACTTAAAAGTAACACAGAAGTACTTCAAAATGACAGTTACTTTTTCAGTAAGACAATCATTTCTTTCTTACATCTTTGGATTTCTGAGTCGGTCCTGTGAATCACAGTTTTCTGTTGGAAATTACGATTCACGATTAATATTATAATTACGGATTATACAACTGTCATACATGCAATTACTATGGAATGTTCGTAGTTTCAACAGATTTAGTTGTCTGACTACGGAACTTACTCTCAAAGCTACTGATTCTGCGAATTTTCATTTTGTTTAAATTTTTTGTTTATTTTGCTATTATTTTATGATATACATAAGATTCTTAAGTGGATTCGTGGAATTCTGCTTGGAGGGAGGGGTCATCATTTAGATCGTTCTCAAGATTGATGCAAAACTGAAGAGAATTTGGAGGGTGGGCCATTTTCCGTCTGGGGAAGGTATTTCGTGTTTCAAAGCTTTTGAAAACAGTAGTTAAATGGAGTAAAAAGAATTTGCCCTAATTGTAATTTCTTTCTCCCGATGTTGCCTTTGTGTCCAGTATTCTTGTTAAATATTATTTTATAGCATATATACTATATTGACAAAAGTCACCGGACAGACCTTCAAAAGCAAATGAATGGATCCGCTGCATTGTTAAGATGCGCTGTACAGCTGCAAACAGTATAAAACAAGCCTGCAGCTGACCACGATCATATCACCCTGTGAGGGTGAGTGAAAATGTTGCGGCGAGAGACAACTGAGTTTGAGAAAGGAAAGATTGTTGAGTGTTATATTAGTGGGTTGTCCATAAGAGGAACCGAGAGGCGTTTAAACATACCCTACTCAACTGTTTTGGATGTACTGAATAAGTGGAAGACACATGGCGTTCCTGAAGCAGCAAAACGTACCGGCAGACCAAAGAAAATCTGTGATGGAGGACACCGAAGCCTCAGGAGAGTCATTACAGCTAATTGACCGGAGTACTGCACAAGACCTCAGTGTACAGGTGAGTAAAAATGCTGGAACCTCGGTATGTACATGTACCATTCGCAGAAAACTTCATTCCATGGGTTACTGTGGTCGTGCAGCTGCTCATAAGCCTTTCATCTCCACTCAGAATGCTTCTCGTCGTTTAGCATGGTCTAAAGAACATTTATCGTGGACCGTATATCAATGAAAACGGGTCCTATGGACTGATGAATCCAGATACACGATCCATCAGTCTGATGGCCATGTGTGGGCATGGCTGCAGCCGGGGGAACACTATTTACTGCAGTGTACTGTTTGTACAGTCAAGTTTGGAGCTGGTAGTGTACTCGTGTGGGGGTGTTTTTCATGGTATGGTCTCGACCCATTGGTTATCGTGGACAAACCTGTTGATCAGCAAGCCTACCTCGATATTCTGGACAATTATGCCCTACCAACTCTGGCAATAATACTATTTAACCGAGTCTTGTTGGTACCAGCAGGATAATGCACAGAGCCATAAAGCAGGGACTGTTACTGCATGGTTTGACGATAATTCCATATCTTGTGTGGACTGGCAAGCACAGAGCCCTGATATTAATCCCATAGAGCCCCTATGGGATGAATTAGAGCGCCGCATAAGGAGTTTGGAACCAAGGCTTACTACTAAGCAAGTTAGCGGCAGCATTATGTACTGAATAGAAGCGCATACCTATTGCTGTGTTCCAAAACCTTGTCGAAAGCATGTCTCGAGTGGTCAGTGCATGCATTATTAAAACCAAAGGTGGACCAACACTGTACTAATGTATGTCAATAAATGCTGTGTTGTGTTTCTCTTCTAGGTGTCCGGTGACTTTTGTCAATATAGTGTATGTTCGTATTTCAGCTTGAAACTGTAGGCAACAATTATGGGTAACGGAAGTTAACGGCGCAAAAATTTCCTCCTAATCTTCAGGCATGAGATTCTTCCGCAAATTCAAGAAATTTCACCTTTTTCGTTGTTTTGGCCACTCAGGAGATCGATGCACAAGTAAACAGAAATTTGGGGCTGTTCCTTGAAGGACGAATTACATCTTTACGATACCTTCGAAGACGGAAAGTCGACAGAGTTCAGATTTTTTCTGTAATCGTAATTTCTTTTTTCTGGCAATGTTGCCTCTATCCAGTATTGTTAAGTATAATTTTACTGCATAAATTTTTGTATTTCAGGTTGAAAATAAGAGGAAAATTTCCGAAACTGGAAGTCTGATAGAGCAAAGGTTTTCCCCTTAATCGCTACCCCCCCCCCCCCCCACTGCGATGTTTCCACTCTCCCCCACCCCATAAGTTTTTGCATTTAAGCTTGATAAGGCAGGGGGAAAATTCCCGAAAATGAAAGTGACATAAGTTGGAAAATTTGTAAAAAAATGATGCATGGTGTTCAAAAGTAATAATATTCCCGAAGTTACATAATTTATCTAAAATAGTTGAAGCTTTGATATCATGCGCTCATGGTCCTCAGGCTGATGGTTGTTTTCAGAGGGCATAAAAAAAAAAAAAAAATGAAAAGCACCAATGAAGAAATTGGGAGATAATGATATCAGCAGAAATAAAAAATAAGCAATGGATGCTGTGCAGCTGCATAGTCAACAAAAGACAAACTAAGAGTAGTCCGCATTCTTGCTGTCTGTTTTGACTTTTCACTAGTTAAAATGTTCACCGTTTTTTCCCCTTCTTTGGTCTAATCTTGTCTTAAACTGAAATTTTAGAGGCGGTATGATCATATGGTGTGTTGAGGTTCGTGCGCTGCGTGTTCATTTGCTTGGATTTCCTGTCTGCCAAGCATTGTGGAATTTTGAACGCATCTTACTGATTTTTACTGGTGGAAGTTTCGAACTTAAATCTCGCAATCGTGCCCTTTCTGGGGAATCAGCTTTGTGTTTCGCACGTGTTAAGTTTATTCCATTGGAGTCCTTGTTTGTTGTAACGTTTTTTTTGGGGGCGCATATTTATTTTTTACAAAGAGATGGATCATTTCGTGAAAGAGTGTATGTATGCCACGCAATAATAAGTTACTAGTTCATACTAAACAAGGCTATTGTTAATGTTGGCAGGTATGGACAATCTGTTTTTTTTTTTGTTTTTTTTTCAAATATCATGGTCTGACATGCTGCTGCAGTTGTTAAATATTATTTTCCCCTATGAATGTTTG
Organism: Macrothele yani; assembly: GCA_039090855.1. Taxonomy (NCBI): domain Eukaryota; kingdom Metazoa; phylum Arthropoda; class Arachnida; order Araneae; family Macrothelidae; genus Macrothele; species Macrothele yani. The sequence goes on along the minus strand of CM077018.1, from coordinate 56,411,279 downwards.
CATTTCAGTTTGATAAGGGAGTGAAAGTCTTCCAAAAACAGAAGTGTGAAGTTAGAAAATTTTTTAAGAATTGATGCATGGTGTTCAAAGATATTCATATTCTCAAAGTTACACCATTTATCTAAAATTGTGAAAGCTTTTTATTATGCATTCATTGTCCTCATGCTGAAAGTTCCTTTAGCATAATGTATGGAATTATAGTTGTAAAGTCAGGAAGAACGAACATCAAAAACTATTTGGCTGTAGAAACTGTGAATTGCAAACTTGAAACACAGGATAAGTCTGCAGTTTTGATCTTCAGTAAAATGGGTTGTATAGGAGAAGCAGTGGATTCCAGCTCTGCCAAAATCTAATTGCATTAAAAAGGCAGAGAGCAAAAAGAAAAATTCTGAAAGATTACTGAAGCTAATCTTTTAGATGTTTCCTGTAGACAGCAATTTTAATTTTACCACAAACAAGTTGTGGTTTAATGTATTTATTCTTTTCTGTAATAAATGTTGTGACAGACTGGAAATTGTTGCCATGCTAGATACATAAATTTGTCACTGTGTGCTAGATTACTGAAAATTACTGAAAAAAATTATGCTTATTACTGAAAACAACTTCCTGGGGTTTGGCATCTGTGAGTATAATAAAGAAAACTGCTGTCTTTTATTTTTATCAAAAGTTCTGCTGTCCCCAGTCATGAAGCAATAATTAACTGATATGTGCACAAGGTGCAAGTTTTTTTTTTTTTTTTAGTTAAGATGTGAATGCTCTACTTTTCATCTTTTTAGTATTATTCAAATGCTACATACAGGAATTGATAACACAGCATTCATAATTTTCCCCACTTTCGCTGACCTCTTCCGCCTTTTATAACCTCTGCTTTTAATGGACAAAACTTTGAATGCCTGCCACATGCTACTCTGGCATGAACTCTGAATATATATATATATATATATATATATATATATAATAATAATAATAATAATAATAATAATAATAATAAAAAAAGGCTAAAATTAGGATATACCTAATGGGTGAAATCAGAATTCCACAACAGATTTTACCTTAAGTGCAACCACAATGGAAAAACTCTAACATTTTTATCAAAGCGAAATTCCTGTACAACTTTCACTGGCCTTTGGGCACGCTGTCTCCATTTTTTACGCTTTCCAACCGTAGGTTAAAGAAGCATATATGCTCCAACTTTGTCTGTCCATCTGTCTGTGTGTCTGTACACACGATAACTCGCATACAAATGGTTTGATTTCGATGAAATTTTAAGTATGTGGTAGGGGACAACCTGGGACAAACCCTATTGAAAATGGAAGAAATGGGGTCAAAGGTCAGGACATAAGAGCCGGATCCATTCCATTCCATTACCCTTATGCATCATAACTTACGTAAAAATGCTTCAATTGCGACAAAACTTTATCATGTTGTTCCGGAGGTATACTGAACCAATTCTGTTTAATATCATTAAAATAGGGTCAAAGGTCAGGGCAAGAAATGAGATTTATTCCGCAGCCATTATCCTCATAACTTGAGTAAAAATGCCTCTATTGCGACAAAACTTTAGTATGTTGTTCCAGAGGTATACTGAACGAATCAATAGTCAGGGTAGGGAGGAGGGTTTGTTTGCGCGCAATTTCTGGTATTTATTTATTGTTATTTCAGCTGTTTTAATAAAAATACATGTAAAATAATTGACATTATGTTTATTAATACAAAACAGCTAGGAAGAGAGGGGAAAAGGCCAAACAAAGACCTGACATAGCCCCAGTCTCCCTACGTAACATCCAGTCAAGCACCACAGAGACAGCAGTCCGAATTATTAGTGTAAGTTAGTAAACATGTTAATTTATTCATAAGGAAAGAAAAAGGATAATAATTAGGGGAAAAAAAGAAAAAAATGATAATTAAAAAAAGAGATGTAAATGCAAAGATCTTTCTCCCCTAATCACTCATTGTGTTCACTATATCGCTCACATTTTCCCTACCTTCTTATATTAATATTCCCCCTGCGTACCTCCCCCTCATTTCTAATTTTTATGTAACCGATGAAGTTTTAATTTTCTCTTAAAAATATTAAAGTTATTCAAATCAGTAATCTCTTGTGGTAGTGAGTTCCAATATTGTGGTCCCATCTAGTTTATACTTTGCGTTATATAATTAGTTCTGGGAAAGACTGGTTTCAGTAAATCTTGATTCCTGGCATTGTAGCTGTGAACAGATTTAGAAATTATTATAAATTAATTATTATGATTTTTAATCCTTTTATACATTATGTTACCTAAATTAAAGTTATATAGCGGGCTGATAGTTAAAAAACCATATATCACAGGGTGTACTCTGGCAAAATGTCAAAAACTAAATTGTGCTTCATTTATAAGTGTAAAATTATTTTTTAATTCCAATAATCTGACAAATTTATTCTGTAATATCTGGAGTCTGGAAATATTCATTAATGTAGTCTGCCCCCATGCCAGAATGCAATAGACAAGGTGAGACTGTAGTAATGAGTAATATAATAAGTTTAGAACCCTAATTGGCAAAAGTGAGACTATCAAACCAAATTATACCTAAATTTCTTGAAAGTTTAACTAGATGGTCAACATGTAGGTTCCATTTCAAATTATTTTTGAAAACGTATCATAATCAAGGCATTGCATGATTTTACTAACTTGTTTTTTTCTAATACAATACTCTAACCAAAAATGAAGACCATTCTAACAAAATGAAGCAGTTTTTCATGCATTTTGCCTTTTTCACCCCCATCCTTTTTTTTTTACAAATTAATGCATGTGATCTAAGAAAAGTTAAGGAATTATTGTCTTAATCCAAATTGATTGATAACTGTATTTTTTTTGTGTGATGTAGTTTTTACTTTTTGTGATAATAAAAATCTGTTTTGTATTGTTTTTAATTACACTGCTGGCCACCCAAAATGCAACACCAAGAAGGACACGAGATAGCAAAGCCAGATTTACTGGACACATAACAACAGATACAAAGATGAAACGATTGAGCTTACAGGCCCTTGTGACTTGCGGAACACGCAGACATCAATAGTTCGTATGGCCCCCATGGCTGGCAATAACGGCCCAGGCCGCTACACTCCACGGCATGGAACGAAAGAGACTTTGGATGTGGACTTTGGGTATGTCGGCCCAGGCTGCTTCCACACGTTGCCACAGTTCATCAGGCGTAGCCGTGGGTGGTGCTTGCCGATCAGCGACCAGACGTGTTTGATGGGTGACATATCGGGAGAACAGGCGGGCCAAGGCAGCAGTGACACCTGGTGGGCCATGAAGAATTGTTGCACGATGCGTGCCACGTGCGGGCACGCGTTGTCCTGTTGAAACGTGGCCGCTGGCAGGTCCTGCAGGTAAGGGAGTAGTACTACAGGCTCCAAAACGTCGGAGATGTAGCGGTGGCTGTTGAAGGTACCGACGATGTGTACCAGAGGGGTGCGGGTGTCAATATCCAATTGCGCCCCAAACCATAGCGCCAGGCGACTGACCGGTATGGCGATGCATAATGCAGGCGTCGTACAGACTCTCGCCGCGGTGCCGCCACACGCAGATCCGACGATCGTGGTGTTGCAGGCAGAAGCGGGATTCGTCGGAGAAGACAATGTTGTGCCATTCTGTAGTCCAGGTGCAGCTTTCAACGGCCCACTGCCGCTACACTTGCTGGTGGTGTAACATCAATGGTAATCGGAGCAATGGGCGCCGTGCGACAAGTCCCCGCTCCTGCAGATGACATTGAACGGTATGTGCTGACACAGGTTGTTGCGCAACACACCCTAATTCCTGTGCTAACGTTCATGATGTGGCGGTGCGAGCAGTCAATGCCCGCAGCACAACATGCCGTTCCTCTCTTTCGGTGGTGTGCCGCGGCTGCGGCAATCGCTCACGTCGGTCCGTCCGTCCGTCCCTCCTGCACTCACCGAATCCATACTCGCCTCACTGTGGCTGGATGTCGTCCCACACGGGCGCAGATGTCTCGGTATGATAAACCGCTGTCGCAATAAGCCACTATTCGTCCTCTGTTGAACTCCGTAACGTGCTGGAATGACTGCCGTATTTTGCGACGAGGCATCAGGAAGCTTCCCACGCACAGGTCCGGCAGCACAACACACTTCTACTACTTACACCCCGCCTTCTGTGCAGCCTTCTTATAGTGCTTCTCGGTGGCGTGCCGGGCACACATGATTTGCATATGCCCTGCAATGCTAATCGTTTGCATATCCTATCGCCGGCGATGCATGCTGTGAATTTCAGGCCAATCGGATGCTTCTTTCTTAGTGTTGCATTTTGGGTGGCCAGCAGTGTACATTTTGGGGCTTAACTATTGTGACATCAGTGGTCCTAGTGTAATTACAGCTACAGAAACATGCTGCACTGCACAAACATAGTGCCAAATGAAAAAGAAAATAATGTGGCTATTACTAAATATCAGAGAAAGGTACAAATTACATTTTTTTTATGACTTAGGATTATGTATTATAAAACCATTGAAATTAGGTACATGTTATGCGTAGAACTAAATGGCCTCTGAGATTAGTTAAAATACAATAATAACACTTAAAAAAGTATGGCTTGTATCACTAACTTTACTAGTTATTATGATAGTTTTTACAATATCAATAATAATTTGCAGAACACAAGTGTATAATCAAAGCAATTGACAACACACTAAGTCATTCACTAAAATAAAAAAATATTTAATGCTAAGTAAAGTTACTAAATTAATATATTTATTCCTTAATTTATAGTAGTAATATAGTATCCATAGTATTTCAAATTCATAACTACTGGCTATATAAATAGTATTAACATTCTTTCCATAAGAAACAATAATAAGGCAACTGACTTACATTATTGGTTACAATTTAATGAAATTACTTCACACAAAACATCAATATGCGAGCAAGAAATAAAGGCAACATGATAAAAAAAGATTTCTCTTAGAGTTTTCGTGACCTTTTCTTCATTTTGTAAAATTTCTTCTTTGCTACAGGGAGTAAGAAATAAAATTTACCCTTCAATCTGACACTGAGTGTGTGTAGAAATTTCTTGATGCATTTTCTCATCAAGAAATATTTTGGGCATTTCTGAATTTTAATAACAGAAAAATGGCAGCAGATCATAAAGATGCTCCCCCAGAATGAATGGTTGCAATCATGCCTATCATGAAACTTCCGATGTTGCCTACCTTTTTCCATTTTATTCATGTAATTACCCTATCAAGAGCACACGGGATATATTTACAAATCTGGTAACTCATGTGCTTCATGTGCATATGAGAGGTGCCATGTGGATATTGAAATGCCGAATTCCTCAATATTTTGGTAGAGCAGTGTGTTTAAAGTACTGAAGAGTATTTAATTAAGTACTGAAATATTTGTCACATGTAAAATTCTTAACTGTAGTGAGATATTTTGTGTTTAAATTTCGGTTATTTTTGTTAATTATGTATTGCTGACAATGTTTGTAACATTTTTTGTGTGTTCTGAATGAACAGTTATTTCCTATGAAATTAAAGAAATTAAGTGTATATTAGAAAATCTCTTATATTTTTTGTAGGTCATAAATTACCATGGACCAGCAGTAGTTGTTGTTTCTTGTGTAACAAAAGAGGGTCCTCCATATCGACCTCATCCTCATAAGCTTGTTGGAAGAGATGTAGAAAGAGATGTAAGTAGTAGGACTTTGGGAAGTAAAGGTGAAGAAAGAGGAATATGTACCATGCTCATAAATAATCCAGATATGAGTTGCAGGTATGCCTTATATTTGTTTGGACCTTTCTTCTTCTTTACCCTTCATATTTTAAACTGCTTCATCATTTTAGCTCCAGTGAAGGAGGCACATCTTTCTGACATTTAATTTGCCTGAATATTTTAAGACAGTTCTGTTTGCATTACACACTTCTAATTAGTAAAGTTAAATTTAGGGGTGGGGACTTTTTTTTCAGTTTGCAGTTATGAAAATTTTTTATTGGCTTTAATATATCGTATTAGACTCTTAATACAGGTACTGAAGTGTTATTCAGTCTTTCGTGTGATAATTATTTTCAGACACTGGGGTGAAAAGTTCAAAACTCTTTTGAAACCTAAATGTTATATGAAAAAACCATTAGAAAGTACCAATCACTCACCCTAAAGATCATGGTAACCTCCAATGACAACACACTTCCAACACGTCAATCATCGTGATGTAACTGGGCTTCCAAGGTTTACAGACATCTTGCTTACGCTTCTTACTTCCGGGTGTGAAACATCATATTTTTTTTTTCCTTAGCCTTATGAGATGTTACTATAAAGCTTGTCAATTCCATAAAAAATCACACATACTACTCATTCATACAATTCAAGTAAAAACTATGTACATAACCTTACATTCATAGGTGGTTAAACCTTTGTCAACTGTAATTATCAAACTGCTCCTTCTGTTTCACAACCCCTGGAGCAGTTTGATAATTACAGTTGACAAAGGTTTAACCACCTATGAATGTAAGGTTATGTACATAGTTTTTACTTGAATTGTATGAATGAGTAGTATGTTTGATTTTTTATGGAATTGACAAGCTTTATAGTAACATCTCATAAGGCTAAGGAAAAAAAAAAAAAAATACGATGTTTCACACCCGGAAGTAAGAAGCATAAGCAAGATGTCTGTAAACCTTGGAAGCCCAGTTACATCACGATGATTGACGTGTTGGAAGTGTGTTGTCATTGGAGGTTACCATGATCTTTAGGGTGAGTGATTGGTACTTTCTAATGGTTTTTTCATTTATGAATTGCACGTAAACTATGCGCACTTTGCAAGAGGTTAATACCTTAAAAGTGCAAATATAATATCTAAATGTTATATCTTTAAATGTTAGAGCTTACTGATTTTTTTCTCACAATTTTTGTTGCATTTATCTGTGAAAAAAGCATTTTCTGTTATATGTTCCATCCTCCACACGTAAATTATGTGAAAAATAAATGGAGATGTTTTATTGTATCTGTTATTTAGGTCTGAGCTCTTAACTGATATTGGAAATGTAAGAACCAAAGGTATTTCGTGCTGAGTTGTAGGCAAGAAGATTTAAAAGCTGTCAAAGCATGGTAACATTTTCTGGAGCTAAAGCACACACATCACACCTTTAAATTATCTTTAAAAAAAAAACGTAGGATCTAAAAAAAAAAAGTCTTTATTTACAATTTAAAAAATATGGTAGATAAATTCGAAAATAAAGTAATATATATATATATTTTGGGTTGTCGGAAAAGTTATGACATATTTTAGATATGTTTTGCAAAGGTCATTTATTGATAGGAACAAAGATCAATCAATGATATAATGCCCGTTTTGTTCGATAACCTTTTGCCATCTTTCATTGAGCTGCAGAATGCCTCATTCATAGAAGGACCTGTCTTTCGTGGCGAAAAACTGTACAAGGTGCTGATTTACAGCCTCGTCTGAATTGAACGTTATACCACGCAAGGACTGTTGAAGAGAGCGAAACAAGTGGAAGTCTGACGGCGCAAGGTCAGGCGAGTATGCTGGGTGTGGCAACACATCCCACCCAAGCTCCAATAATTTTTGGCGGGTGATCAAACTTGTGTGTTGTCTCGTGTTGTCGTGATGGAACACAACCCTTTATGATGAGCGAGCTCTGGACGTTTCTGGATGATGGATTCGTACAAACTGTCCAATTGCCGACAGTACACATTCAAATTGATTGTTTGGATCCGTGGTAGGAGCTCGAAAAACACGATACCTTTAAAATCCCACCACACTGAGACCAAAACTTTCCGCTGATGAATGTCTGCTTTGGATGTCGTTTGAGGTGAAGCAGCACATCGGGACCAAGACAGTTTGCGCAGCACATTGTTGTACACAATCCACTTTTCGTCACCAGTTATCAGTCGCTTCAAAAAAGGATCGTTTTCCTTATGTTTAATGAGCATATCACAGATGTTTATACGCGCCGTCAATTGAGCTTCTTTGAGTTCATGAGGAATCCACACATCGAGCTTGCTTACGTATCCCAGCTTCTTCAGGTGGCCGTGAACGCTTGAATGATGGATGTGCGATGTGTCTGCAATCTCTCGTGTCGTGTAATGTGGGTTTGACTTGATCAATGCCTTGATTTGGTCGCCATCAACCTCGGTTGGCCTCCCGGACCAAGGAGCATCGTTGAGGTCAAAATCACCAGCACAGAATTTGCGAACCACCGCTGGCACTGACGTTCTTGTAGAGCATTATCACCGTACACTGTACGCAACTTTTCACAAGCTTGACGTGTGTTCTTTCCTTTACAGAAGTAAAACAGTAAAATATGGCGAAAATGCACAGTTTGGTCTTCCATTTTCAACTTGATGTCAAATCTCTGCAAATCAACCAAATCACTTACTATTCCTTTTAGATTGCAGCTAGAACTGGCACCTATCGAATGCCATTGCAATAACAGAGCTGTGCATGCCTCTAGTACTGCCAAAATACGTCCTGACTTTTCCGACAAACCCAATATATATATAAATTATTTTATAATAAATAATATTGGAAATAAAATATATATTAATGCATTATAATGGTAAAAGTTGGATTCTTAATGTGGGCAATATTGATCTGGCTACAAAATGACCTGTCTATTTTCATCACTGTAGGGTATCAGATTTAAAAACTAGATACAAATAAAGGAACACAACATAACTACAGAAAATCCAGTACTTCACAAAATGCAATGCACTATTACTGATCTTGTCTGAGATTTACTGATCATATAAAAAGTGACCACAGAGTAGGAGTGATCTAGTTGTAGATCCACCTTTTTTGGTTCCTTCTGTCTCTCTGGTTCACAGTTTTTCATTTATTGCATCAGTTTTTTTTTTTGGTACCAAACATAAAATCGTGCTAATGAATGACAAAGTGCATGCATAATGTTTTTTTAGTTGACATTTTCATTTTGAAGAAGTAGATCTTGATCATCATGATTGGGATTATTATCGTCTCGCATGTGCATACCAATATGGTGCTCAGTCATGTTGTTGGCATAGAGCACACACACAAATATTAATTTACAATGAACCTCATATCTTTTACCCCATTGCAAATTTTTCTGCCTTTAGCATAGTGTGTCCTTCCTTTATGGTTTTACACCTTTGATCCACCTTGTTCTTGGACTTTAGTCTGATACCACAGAATTTAATATCTGTCTAGGTCAGGGGTGGCAAACCTATGGCACGCGTGCTCAGAGTGGCACATGAAAGAATTTTGTTGGTACACGGTAGCCAATGCAAGCCCTTCGTTTATTTGACTCCAGAAATATATGACTATTATCATGACTGGGAAATAAAGTATAATACATACCAATTGCTCCATCTAATTAAGAAGGTAGGGTAGAACACGCTAAGTTACATATAAAAGTTTAATGCAAATATATTTCAGCCATTACTATGGCCTTCATCAGTGCGACTGCGATTGGTTTACGTTGCCAGATTGGAAAGGTAAGTTTTGTAATGGTAACTCCGGGTGACTTAATGCAATGAGGGATTTACAAATGTAGGGAACAAAAATGGGGAGCTCAGAGTTGCAATTTTTGGAAAATAAAATTTTCAAACTTTCTCTAAACCTTAGAGCATATCGATTTTGGAAGGGAGCCAACTTTTTAGTATCGGACCAAAGTGGAATAGCCGAAGTGTCAGCCATGGTAAGAAGAGATAAGGCAGATGAAGGTTTTCCAAATTTCACATCAGATTTGTGTTCCTGAAGTCTTGAGAGAATTTTCCAGAATGAACTTCCTATGTACGCGGTTAATCCAACGTTAGTCTTGATTGGAATTTTATACACTCCAGGCGAAGAAAGCGGAGGTCTTGGGTCCCTGTCATTACGGAGTATGCGTACGTAGGAAGTTCATTCCGGAAAATTCTGTCAAGACTTCAGGAACACAAATCTGATGTGAAATTTGGAAAACCTTCATCTGCCTTATCTCTCCTTACCATGGCTGACACTTCTGCTATTCCACTTTGGTCGGATACTAAAAAGTTGGCTCCCTTCTAAAATGGATATGCTCTGAGGTTTAGAGAAAGTTTGGAAATTTCATTTTCCAAAAATTGCAACTCTGAGCTCCCCATTTTCGTTCCTTATATCTGGAAATCCCTCATTGCATTACGTCACTCAGAGTGCAAGCCCTTCATTTACAAAACTTACCTTTCCAATCTGGCAACGTAAACCAATCATAGTCGCACTGATGAAGGCCATAGTAATGGCTGAAATATATTTGCATTAAACTTTTATACGTAACTTAGCGTGTTCTACACTACCTTCTTCTTAATTAGTTTGTTAGTTACGTGCATTGCCTACCACTCATTTATAATTGCTCCATCCCTCCACTCCCAAAAAAGGCTGGGTGATTTTGTGCTTTAAAATGTAATTAAACATCGTCGCAGAACTGTTTTGAAACTATTGGGTAGAAAATTTTCTCATTGGTTCAGCAACAGGAGAAGAAGAAGAAGATAGTAATTAATGATATTTTGCTACCTGACATTTCCACGGGCACTCGCAAAATTTTTTTGTGTGATTATCGACAATTTTGGCATGCGGTCTCAAAAAGGTTTGCCATCTCTGCTCTAGGTAATTATTAATTTCCCATGTGACACATGTACAAACTACTTTTTTCTACTGAGAGGTACCCAGCTTATTTGATTATGTCCATGTAACTAATTTTGTCTTGGCCGAAAATCCATCTGTTTCACTGTGGTATTTGTTCTCTTATCCCTCCCATATCTGAAGTTTCTAACATCCTAAATGACCGTTTTCTTTGCACACAGCTGGTACTTCCACAACGGCTGATCAGCCAGTTTTGTTCTCGGGCTAACCATTTCCTTCGTGAAAGTATTTCACATCACTAATAAGAGACCTTCCGTGCTTTTCTGATTTTGTTGTTTAATTCCTTATTAAGCATTTCCTGTCTTATCAACAGTCACACTCAAATAGTTAAAATGCTGCCTATTTAGTTTCTTTCCCTGTACTATATAATTTCTAATTTTTGGGGTTTAAACCATTGATTTGAATTTTCCATCATTGGCCATCAGCCCAATTATTTCTCAACTCCTGCTCAGTTCATTGAAGTTATACTACAGATTGTTTATGTTCTTAGGAGTTAGCACTAAGTCATCAGGATGCGACGAACTGCTTGTAGCAGAAGCAGCTATTTCAGTATCTGATGCTCACTCACTTTTCATAACCAGTTTATCCATATAAATTAAAGACAATAATTAGGACAGATTCCTGTCCCCTACTCCCAGGGTGCGCATGCGTGCTTGAAAACCTGGAAAGTCCTTGAAAATCATGATTACATTTTCAAGGCCTGGAATATCCTGAAAAAACGGGTTTTTTTAAAGCTGTCTTGAAAAGCCTTGAAATTTGAAATTAGTGCTTAAAAAATTTCCTTCTTTTAGGTAATCAGTGTTACCCTTCTTTTTTCATTTTTTTATTTTTTCATTTTCTCTCCTTTGTTCTCAAAGAAACCATGGCCATGGTGTCGGACAGACGTGCCCCAAATTCTAATTTGGCTAAAAAACAACAAAAACCCCACTATTTCCAGTGCCTGTTGGGAAGGGGAGCTCGAAGGCCAGAGAGTTGGTCATCTGGTCCTTGTTTAAATGTTTTTGCGGGAAACTTGCTTCCACCCCTCCCAGGCTTTGTTTGTATCAAGAGACTTCCGCTACTTATGATAAAAATTAAGAAAACTATCTTTGTGAATTCTTCACAAAACTGGCTGAAATTTTTTGCATTTACAATAATTGGATTACGGAAACTTAATCCCAAAATTTCAAGTGAATCGATTAAAAACTTAAAAAGTTAGCATTGAAATTTTTTTATTACGGACATGTATGCCTTTCTGCTTTGGGCAAACAGAGCGTGCAATGGGGTGTTGCCATAGCAACGGTTGATTGGCAGCCGATAGCGGCGATGAATGAACCTTGTTTAGGGCCGCCCCGGTGGCGCAGTGGTCTAAGGCGTTGGCCTCTGATCATTCGTCCGTAAGGGGTCCGGATCCCGGTCAGGCATGGATGTTGTGTTTGTCTTATGGCACTGGCTCTCTCCCTTCCCTGGAACCAGTGACCCTAAATTAGGGACGGGCGACTGCTTATAGCCCATTGAGTTGCTCACGGTGGTCGTTAAACCTCCAATCAAAAAAAAAAAAAAAAACCTTGTTTAGGAAGAAAGCGAACCACCTGTCACTGATTCCATCCATTGCTTTTGGACTAGGTGAAAAATTTTAGAAATCCATTTTCCCGAATTTTGAATATAACACTAAGATTTTTACAATGGTTAAGATACACCACAATGAAGTTTTAGTGTACATTTTGCCAAATTCTGTTGGAAAAACTTTAGCAGACGCAAAAAAAGAAAAAAAAAATCTTTGTTTGCATAATCGGATTAAAAAAAAGAAGAAACAGCAATTATAAATTATGGGAAAAGCAAGGGAATGATTTTTTTAGATGCTGTGGTTTATTTAAACTGTCACCCTTAAGAATTTTGCTGTGATAATACAGAAACTATTTGAATTACAAACATACATTTTTATTCAGACATCTGAGTTAACTGTTTTAATAAAAAAAACCATTTATGATTAAAAAGTTTTCATTGGATTTAGGCGAGATTTGGCAGATGAACGTATTTTAGTAAATAACAACATTATGATGTAAATCTGGTCATTTCGTCAAAATTTGGGGAGTATTATTTTTTTTTCATTTTCTCCTATAATTAGGATGAAGGAAGAAAGGCGCAACTTGACAGGTGGTGAGTTATGGCGATGTGATTATGATTGAAGTTGACAAACTGGAAGTAGAGATTTCTTATGTTCATCATTTTTTTCATTTATGTAAAATACTTCAGAATCTCCCAATTTATACCAATAAAAAAACTGAAATTTTTTTATATTTACATACATGAGATTCTCCCGCGGATTCCACCTTTTTTTGTCATCATCTGGATCATTTTCGCGATTGATGCAGAACTTAAGAGAAATGGGGGGGCGGGGATTGTTTTCCGTCTGGGGATGGTATTTAGTCTTTCAAAACTTTTGAAAACTAAAGTTAAACGGAATGACTATTTTTCTGTAATTGTAATTTCTTTTTTCTCACGATGTTGCTTGTGTCCAGTATTGTTAAATATAATTTTATTGCATAAATGTTCGTATTTCAGCCTGAAGCTGTGGGCAACGATTTCTAAAAACGGAAGTTAAGATGGCTCGAAGATTTTCCTGTAGTCTTCAGGCACGAGATTCTTTCGTGGATTAGAAAAAATCCGCCATTTCCCGTTATCATTTTGGGCATTCTCGAGATCAATGCACAACTGAACAGAAATTTTGGGGGGTTTATGGGGGGGGGGGGAAGAGGGATTTGTTTGAAGACGGGATTCCATCGTTCGAAAATGAAAGTTAGATGCAGCGAAGATTTCTTCCCTAATTTTTGTTTTTTTGCAATGTTCCTTCTGCCGAGTATTGTTCTTAAATATCCTTTTATTCCACAAGTACCGCATTTCAACCTAAAAATAGAGGAAGTTTCCGAAAACAAAAGTCGGTCGCAGCGAAGATATTTTCCGAAATTGCATTTTTTTTTCTTCCCGCGATGTTCTCACTATCCTGTGTTGTTGTTAAGTGTTACTTTCCCCCAGAATTGTCTGCACTTTTAAGCTTGATAAAGGAGGGGAAATTTTCCAAAAACGGAAGTGACAGAGTGTGAAAATTTGTCAGAATTGATGCCCCACCTCCCCTTATGTGTCCCCCATCTGTACCACCCTGTATTTTTTGGAGGATATAAATCTCAGGGATTGTTTTACCAGTCCTCTGTTAGATGTGTGCCCTCCTCATTCTTAAATTCTTGATCTGCTCTTGCTTTATTTTATAATAATTTCAATTGTTATCAATAAACTGATTACATGGAAGATAAAGTAGTGCGAATTAGTGATGCAGCTAAAATGTGTGATTGAATTAATCATTTTCAGATTGAGGGAAAGGATTTTCTGATAGGCCTTGCTGTAATTGCACCATGATTCATCTCCAATTAAAAACATTAAAAAGAAATGTAATGAGTGAAAAAGCACATATTCACCCATTTACATCGTTTGTCACTTTTATTACTTAAAACTGAAATTACTTATAAAAAAATAATTTGACCATGGTACTGTAAGCGTAATCATCATACTGGAATTTTTGTGTATATGTCCTGGAAAAGGCCTGGAAAGTTCTTGAATTTTTTCCCCCCAAAAGTGTATGAACCCTGTAAAGACATTCCTGTTTCCCTCCTTCCTGATTGTCACAAAGCTTTTGGTGTAAAAGCTTGTTACTGAGTTCAATAATCACAGCTTTCTATCACACTGAATAGCTTGTTTCTAGTTATCTCTAAAAGGCTTTTTCAAATCCAGTATAAGCACTGTATATAAATTCTAATTCACCTCACAAATAGCTGCCTGAGTACAAGTATATTATCTTGGCATTCCATAGTCTTGCTAAAGTCATGCTGTCATTCACTCAGCTAATTTTTCACCATCTTTCCAATCTCCTTTCTCAAAATGCTTGAGTAAACTTTGCAAGGAATACTAATTAAGGAGACACCTTGATAGTTACCACAGTCTTTCGTGCTTCCCTCATAATAAATTGACATAGTGACTGATTTGTTCTAGTTCTCAGGAGCCAAAACTTAGTTCATAACAACAATTATGCTTGCATACATTGCTGTTCTGGACCTTTTTGACAAACCAGCATGCCTGTAAAATTCATTTAAACCTATAAAGGCTTTCAAAACTGAATTTGCTTACCTATTAACTTCACTAATGTATTCTGTCTGTCAAATGATAATCTGGTGTAACTCTGTGCTATTCAGGCTGATCTTGCATTCGTTACTAATAGTCTCCCCACTTGAAAGCGGTGACTGTAGTTTTTTCATTATTTCTGCTGTTTGATTTCACTCACTTGATTCATCCGCAAAGACTTTGCAGTTCACTCTTACTATCAGTCAGCAGAACTGTACCATCAGCATGCAAACAACATGCATGCATAGAAATCCTCAAGAAGTAAACCCAGTGCCATTAATTTCAGTATCACGCAGGCTTTCATCCATATACACATTGAACAGTTATGGAAACAATGTCTCTTGCTTCAGAAGTAAAACACCATTGACTTGCACAGGGGATGTTCTGTTGGCATATATAGCTTTTTATGTACCCAAGCAAATTATCAGTTATCCTGTAATTTTTCAGGTTCTTCCACAGAAGCACTCTGTTACTGTGTCCTAAGTGTTCCATAAATCTACAAACACAGCAAAAGCTTCCTTACCAGCAGATAAATACTTTTGAAATGAATATATATAAATAAATTTGAAAGACGTTGAGAAAATGCAAATAGACGATGGCATCACTCTGTCCACATTATTTTATAAACAACACATAGTTACTGAAAACTTGTTCATTCGACACCGCTGGGATTGAACCCCAGAACTCTTGATAACTAGTCGAGTGCGTTCACTTTACAAGTAACTTTACTAATAAAGTGAAACCCACTTGGCTAGTTATCGAGAGTTCTGGGGTTCAATCCCAGCGGTGTCGAATAAACAATTTTTCAGTAGCTATGAAAAAATAAAAATAAAAAAAATGTGCAGCTCTTACCAGATATGCAAAAACCACTCTGCACATCTTATGCTTTCTTTCATGTCAAGCTCTGTACCTTGTCGTTGATAATCCATCTGAACACTTCGTTGGCTGATTTTTTGATAGTTCTTATGTTTTAGTCTTCTCACTTTTGTCCTTTAACAAAAGAACAATGATAGCACCACTCTAACCTTAAAGAACTATTCCTAACTCTCAACACTGACAAATTTCAGCTGACCAACAGATTACATAATTAATATCATACATCAAAATGTGAGTCATGCCATCTACTCCAGGGAGTCTGTCATTTTGCTGAGATTTTACAGTTTTACAAACCTCTTCTCTTGATATCTGTGCAGTGTTTATTTCTGTGTGTGGCATCATATGCTTCTACTTCAAAACCGTCACTGCTTTCAACATCTGCTACTCCAAAGTCATAATATAATTGGTTTAAGGTTATTATTGACTTTAGTAGAATTCACTTATTCTTTCATTTAAATAATTAGGCTTCCAAATCAACTACCCATTCCTTTGCCTCACACAATTTGAAACTGTATTTTTCTTGTTTGTTCAACATTTCACTGTTTTCCAGAATGCTTTTCTGTTTTTCCAGAAAAGCCAAATAAACCCTATCCACTTTAATGTTCTGCACTCTGGTTAACTTACATCATGCTTTTTAGAATAAATGAAATGCATCCTTAGAAACTTTAGAGCAAAAGAAAGAAGCATATATCTAAGTATCTAGATATGCTTCTTTCTTTTGCTCTGTATCTTTAATCTCACTGTTTTGCCAAAGATCTACTTTTAATAACTACCCACCTTTCTAGTATTCCATATCTCTTCGTTGACAGTTACAACCCAGCTCTTTAAAAAATATGACTATTTCTTTTCCAGGTTATTCTAATATACGTTCAATTGATTCACTCTTTTGCTGAACAGCTCAGAGTAATGCTGGTGTTTATCAAAATGCCTTGGAGCTTTTTTTTTTTTTTTTTTTTTTTTTTTAAATCTTTTCATTACTTGGTATATTCTTTTTCTTAGTCTGATGTTCAGTTTCACATCATCAGAACCTTTCATTATGTGAGTGCCAACAACTAAATGTTTTGGATGCTGAACATAAATGACTAGATCTATTGCACTTTTCTGCCCCCAATGTATGGCTGTCTCTTATATAGGTGTAGATGTACATGTAGTTGAAAAATTTATTAGACACAAAAACCACACACTATACAAAATTGTCACCGTTATAATATTTCATGCTAGGATTGTTAGACACCTTGAACATTCTCAGGTGTCTCATTCAGAGCACCTTCTTTAGCATTGAAGTTTCCTACTAGAATAACTTTCTGGCACTGAACAAGCTCCAAACATCTCTTAGCTTATCCCAGAAATCATCTTTGGTATCAAAAAGTTTAGGATCATAAAAGGTTTACACTATTACAATTGTGATTTTCTGAAGTTTCATTTGAAAATGCTGTAACACAATTCTGTCATTTAAATAACTGTAGTGAGTCATGTTGTTTTTCACTTTAAAGTGTTTTTAAGTATTGGCTGAAGTAATGAATTTAAAGAAATGGAAAATGTAATGTTAATACTGTTTCTTATTTTAATACTTGGAAAACAGGTGCATATCAAATTAATTGGATAAATAACAATGCATATAGGTAGATGTAGCAAGTAGTCAGGGTAGGTGTCGGTCAGTCTTGAATGACTCGTGATTTTAGAGATTTTTTTTTAATGAGAAAAGATAATCTCCGGAGTGAAGGGGAGATTCAAAATAAAGCAGTGCTACCCAGTATGGGAGATCAAGCTGTGTCCACCAAGTTTCAAAAAGCTTGTAATTAAAGTTGGTAACCATTTAAGTGTGCAATGTTATAATTATCATAATTTTCAGAAGGAATCGTGGACTTAATTTTAGCTAGTTGTCCAGATTTTTTGTTGAATTGATTTTCAAATTTTTACTGTAAGTGAGTGAACTGAGTCACTTTATCCTCTTGTTTCATAATGAGTAAATGCTCTTTTAGTTTCTTTTTCTCTTTTCTCTCCTTTTTACACTGGAGATTTGGCTTGATTTAAATTAATTAATTGGGACACATTTGGTTTTGTCAGATTGAAACTTAGGTTGCCCCATAACTGCCATACCAGCCTGTTTAATGGTATGATGATGGTATGGAAGTGCAACATTCATAAATGATTTGGAATTAGCTTTCAGGATTTGTACACCTCCTGGAATATAAGAACTCCTTAAAGGGGACTTTTTCTCCTTATTTCCTCTCAGACTCCTGGAAAAGTCCTTAAATTGAGTCCTGGAAATTTTTTTTTGACGTTTGAAAATTATTGTTCTTTGGACTTTTTTGATGTCTTTCATTGCTCGTTTACCTGGTGGGAGTAAGCTTTTACAAATGTGTTTCTTTTTTTGAATTTGTGATACTCCTTCGTCTACTGGAAGCTATTTTGAATTCACCCTTTGCAAAATTGTTTCCATGGCAGAGTGACCATGCAGTACCAATTTTTGATATTTAATTTTGCTTAAAATGTGGAGCAAGCACATTTTATATTGTTTAAAGCGAAATTTTGTTGAATAACACTACTGTGTGCTCATTGTGTGGAGAAAACAACTTTACAGGGAACGAAAGACTGCAACGGAGAGTTGAAGCTTTGATTTTGAACTTCAAAATTTTTTGTAAACAAAAGGAAAAATGCTTACTTTTTGCTGGGTTTTTTTATTTCTTTTCCTGATTATATTATTAGTTTTTATGTATATTTTGATCATGTTTCTCATTTTTATTATCTTTGGTAATAGTAAAAAAATGACTTTGTATTAAAAAACAAAACAAAAAACAACAACATTTTCTAATGAAATGCATGCTTTCCTATTTCTAACAGTGTCTTCTTCAGAGCCAATCAGTAGAGCAAATATTTTTGCCGCCTTCCCCTTTTAGGTACTTCATTTAATCTGTCCATGATGGAACCTGAGCCATTTCCATGACCTGTAGAATTTGTTTTCACAGCAGAGTGAACAATGCAATACCAATTCTTGATGTTTAATTTCACTTAAAACGTATGTTTTCCCATTCCTTAATTGTGTTTTGCTATATCAAGGGGCAGCTCAAGCATTTTTTCTTTTTAAAGTGAAATTAAGTTTTAAAATATTGCTGTGTGCTCACTATGCAGAAAAACTTAACAGGGAATGAAGATGGTGATGGAGAAGTTCAGAATATGAACTTTAACTTATTTTTTGTAAAGAAAAGGAAAAATGCTTGCACTTTATGTCTATTGATGTTGCAAGAAGTAGCTAAGCAATGAAAAACAATGCATTTTCAGAGAAATTAAATTTTAAAAAGTTTGTGTCATCATTAACTCCTTGAAAATAGGTTTCAGACTCCTGGAAAACTTCTTAAAAACTACTTGAATGGATGTCCAATAATCAGTATGAACCTGGGCTTTATTAATATGTAATATGGGGATTGTTCTAGTGGTATTGAGTATTCTCAGAGTTAATGTAATTGATATTATTTGTACATACATACATATCACTAAGCTGTTCTCTGAGATTCAGAGGTTAGCTCCAAAAAGAAATACAAACTCCCAGATATTTTTACTTATTGTTGTCGTATCAAACTTCGCCATTGTTAGAGCACAAATAACCTTTTTTGACACCAGTTCAAACAAAAATATTAATTAAGGTACTTTTAAGATTTATGTCTCACAAATAATTATGAGTTGGAAAGTAGGCATCTGTGTATACAATATATAGATGCCTGGATGGGCACTTGGGCTCCTTCAAGAACTGTGTTGTGAACCTCTGGTCTAGACTATTGGGTGGAAGACAAAGTAGACTATGTGTTTTTGAAAGTACACTGTACTTTCCATTGCCTATGTTACACCCATTGATTTCTGAATATGGATTGCCCACATTAAGTTTTAAAAATTGAGTTTTTTTGTGTGTGTCAGAGCTGAAATTGTGCATTTTCCTAGTCTGTACTAAAGCAATGTATGCAAATTTATTTTTAATGTAGTTATATTACACAGATTGTCAGAATAGAGGTATGCTGTATATTTTATAATTCCAGGACAGTGCTTAACAATTAATGCTATTCAACACAGTGAATTGTAGCATCTTATGATTTTATTAGATCTGCAAATCTTAAAGAGTGGCATTTTTGAAAATTTTATAAAATGCTTTAAAAATTCTTAGAATATCATTTAATAATTAGAAGATTAATGAGGGGCACAAATTTCAGGCTGGATAAAAAGAAAAGTTGATATTTATGAATACCTGACATTGTCTTGTATTAATTAGATCACCAATGTGATCTAATTAATGCAAAACAGTTTTACAATTATTTGGGTTATGAAGATTGAAAGAAAGAAGACTTGAAACATTCTTTTGCTGCATGCTAAAAATCTTGAATACTCACATCGAAGCAGTACACTTTTTATGTTTGAGATAAGTAGTGCATAAAATTGAATGACATATTGTATTGAATACATAACAATAGCTGTGTAGCTATTATTCATTAAAAAAGACCTAGGTGAAGTGGACCTGCCTAAGGAAGATATTTCATATCCAAGAGGAAATATACATAATTAATGACATTTGCTTAATTATTAATGTAAATATATTTTATAACTTTAAGATTCTGATGGATTGGTGATATAGTATTGAATACATAACAATAGCTGTGTAGCTATTATTCATTAAAAAAGACCTATGTGAAGTGGACCTGCCTAAGGAAGATATTTCATATCCAAGAGGAAATATACATAATTAATGACATTTGCTTAATTATTAATGTAAATATATTTTATTATATCATAAAAGCAAAAATGCAATTTTTATAGCATTATGCATGAGTGTCTGCAGATAATGGGCTAGCAGGGAACTTAATTGCAAAACTCATCATTGTAAGCCATAAATAAAGGATTGAAGGCATATCTGAAGCCTGAGTTCTTGAAAACCTGTAGAACATCCCTTTTAATTCATTAAAAGAGTTGGGAACACTTACTTCTGAACTTTCATTCCATGAGTGTTAGGGTTAGAATTAGAAATAAATCTTCTACTGGCCCAGCAAACCACTAGAATTTGCAAACCACTGGCCCACCATTGCTCCATAAAAATTAATAAAAAACCCCTTAAGACATTTACAGTATATGTAGAAAATAACGTATCATTTCAATGTACTTATCTCCAATATTTGTTTTTAAAACATGTAATTTGAAAGTGCAACTGACAGGACACAGAATGTTTCCAAAACTTTAAGATTCTGATGGATTGGTGATATAGCAGAGTGAGACTGCATTCCCAATCTGTTTTTAAACAAGAAGGGAATGAGGATATTCCACGGGTACAAAAATTCACATACATTTGCAGCCTTTTTTTAATATGTTTTATTGTTTAGCTTCGAATGGTGGGGATAGAGGTAACAAAAGACTGCTGTTGCCGCTACAAGATAAAGACTGGGAAACTGCCTTTCTGTATTTGTTATTTCTTCCACTCTTTACAAATCATGAGGGATAAAAAAAAAATAGCTGTTATCCAATAGCATTTCATGAACCAATTACTAGTTTGCAACCTGAAAAGAAAACTGTACAACATACTAAAAGAAATATATATTAATTTTTTAACTTGTGACAAATTAGAAAAAAAAAAGCTAACTGGCTATCCGGGCCAGTAAAATCAATAGTTCAGTGGCTCGACTGGAATTTTACTGGCCAATGGCCAGCGGACCACTGGGTAATTCGAACGCCTAGTGTTATGTCTTCTTTGGTAAACCTTACATACTGGGGTATGTAACTATTTGTATTTGATTTCATTGAATAATTTTCTTTGTTAAATGAATGTGAAAAGTAAAATTATATGATGTACCATGTGTTTTTTTCACTAAATTACATGCTTTATTGTTAGAAAATTTGACTGTTATTTCACTATTTTCTTTTTTTAATGGTCTTATTTTTTTCTCTTTTAATGTAATTGTTCAGAAGGCTTAAGTAATTCTTGGCTGTTGGCTGACTCCATTACTAAAATGTATGTTTTAGTCATTTAAGTGAAAACTGTTTTTACTGTTTTATGTATCTAGTTGTGGCATATCAAAATATCTCCAGTATAATAATTTGTTATGCTGTAGACTTCATTCATAGTGTTTCTTTTACAGTTTTACTAGTCTTGGTATACAGTGTGTGAAGCGGAAAGACATCGATAGGTCTCTTCAGATTCGGGAACGGTGCAAAGTTGATCCCTATGGAAGTAAGTTAAAGCATTTGTAATGACTGCTTTATTCACAATAAGTCTTTCACTTTTATCCTGTGCAAACCAGTTTTTATTCTGAAGAGTTTAACTTTAGATGGCAAGGACTTTGAATGAGGCTGCACACAAAGTTTTGTGGGAATGTGTTGCAGAAAACTAGCCCCAAAGCACACTGTATTCCTGGAGGAATCACCCTGCACAGTGGCAGGAATTTTTTGGGCTTGTCATCTCTCCCCCTTCCAACAGGTGGGCCTGTTTACTACTGTCATCATAATTAATGACAGTGTTTGCACAAAGCTGCTGCTTAAGGTTTATTCCTGTAGCGCAGTTTTGAGAAAAAAAGAAAAACGAAAGCTAATCCTCTTTTCTAACATTCGGTTCAATTAGAATCGAAAGGCTATGGAAATTTGCACGAAGTCCTCAAATGATAACCAAAAATTTAATAATCCAAGATTATTGTTACAGTTATATTAACAACAAATACTTGCCTGATATGAAGTGGCTTTTGTTATATATTTTTCTGTCTTTTATATGAATGTCTATGTAAATGTAGTCTTTTTCTAAAGAGTAATCGAATTGTATTTTAGAAGCACCTTTTGAAGTACGAATTTGCAAATGATTGTGTTGGTAAAAGAGTTTCTATTCCAAAATAATCTGATTATGATATCTCTTTTCTAATGTTTTTTCGTAAACAAATAAATTAACTGTTTGGGAATATTTTTATAATATATAAATAAGAATGATGTGGTTTTTGATACTACCCAGTCTTAGCATAAATATTGTTACAAACATTCGACAGATGGCGCGCAACCTGTGTGCAATGTCACCGACCAGCCAGGAGGCATGAAGCAGCTAGTGAATCGTTGTGTGTTCAGTCACAGAGGAGATAACTTGTTTCATGAGGTACTTGCCATGAAGTTGGGCATTTATGAGAATCGTGTTGCTGCAATAGCGCTGCACAAAGTTACAAATTCAGCTTCCGAGATTTTCAACATGCTGAAGAAGCTGAAAAAAATCAGCCAAATTTTTGTCTACCGGACCATAAAAAGGTTCCTCGGGACTGCCACTGACCCAGAAAGGGTTGGCCATGTACCGTGATGACTGCTCGCATGGTGAAAGCAGTGGAGCCGTTATTCGATGCAATCCTGTCAAAAAACAATCTGTGATGGTCCGTGAGCTGAACATTTCAAGATGTTGATGTCACACATGCTGCATAGTGATCTAAGGGTGAGAGCTTACCGGTGGTATACAGGGTACTTCCTCACCTGTCAACTGAAGCAGCAGAGGGTGCTAAAAGCGAAACGTTTGCTGCAGCATTACACAGATAATCACCACAGACAGATCCTTTTCTGTGATGAAAAAATTCACTATTGAAGAGGCTTTCAACTACCAAAATGACAGGGTATAAGCATCAACCTCACGAGAAGCTCAGGAGAAAACTCAAGGATCATGAGGGGCCATTATCCTGCTTCTGTCATGGTTTGGTGGGGAGTCTCCTACAAGGGTACCATGGAGCTCCATTTCTGTGAGAAAGGAGTGAAAACATCTGCCAAAGTCTACCAGGACAGGGTTTTGGTGCTTGTGGTCAAAAATGTGAGTCACACCCTCTTCCAAAACCGACAGTGGAGCTTTCAGCAGGATTCCACACTTGCCCACAAGGCCAAGGCAACACAGGAGTGGCTTCACACGAATTTCCCAGACTTCATTTCTCCAGCTGATTGACCTTCAAGCAGCCCAGACCTTAACCCATTGGCCTACAAGTTGTGGGCCACACTGGAAGACATGGCCTGCAGAAAGAGACAACCCAGTAGTGACAGTCTCAAACTTTCTTTGGTGCGGGCAGTAGCAGCTTTCCCTGTGGAGACCCTGCATAAATCTATTGATGAGTGGCCACAGAGACTGAAGGACTGTGGGAAGGCAAAAGGATGCCATTTTGAAAAAATGATTGGTGCCATGTATTCACAAGTTACTACTTGCGTCATATCACAGGTATATTAAAATACCTTTAAATTTCTTTTGTAATTCTTCTTTGAAAGTCATAGCTGCTCTGGGAGGTTTTCACAGAAATGATAGTTTCTCTAGAGAGTCCCGCATGGCTGTGTATGAAACTGTAATTGTTCCTACTGTGATGTATGGCAGTGAAACCTGGGTACTGCAGAAGAAACATAGGAGTCGTTTGTGTGCTGGAGAAATGCATTACTTACGTGGGGTTTGTGGCAAGACACTATATGATTGTGTGAGAAATGAAGATGTATTGCAGTTGTGTGATGTGAAACAAAATGTTGTTAGCAAGGTGGAGACCAATATGCTTCGGTGGTTTGGCCATGTTGAAAGAATGAGTGATGAAATGCTTACTAAGAAAATGTTTTCAGCCCAAGTGGCAGGAAGGAAAGGCAGATTTTTTTTTGCCAAGAAAGACATGGGTGGATCAGATTCAGGAGTGTCTGCATGAAAAAAAGATTATGAGTATGAAGTATAAAAGATCTTGTGTACGGCATGTAATGGATATCAGTGAAGCACGAGTTGTATGTCAAGATCGCTGTAAATGGGGAAGTTTGATACGACAACAATAAGTAAAAATATCTGGAAGTTTGTATTTCTTTTTGGAGCTAACCTCTGAATCTCAGAGAACAGCTTAGTGATATGTATGTATGTATGTATGTATTTCATTGAATATACTTTGTAACAGTATTTATAGTATGACTAGGTATATTATGTTTCATAGTTTTGAGCTTATGTACTTTAATTCTCAACCTTTTGGCTTCAAGTAATGGGAAGAATTAATAAAATCATACCCAAGGAAAAATGTATTTATTTGCCTTGGCAATATCTATTTTAAACTGATGACTAGTAGAATGTATGCCAGATTGCCAAAATTGTTATGATCAAAAGCAGTTGTACATCAAAATAGGACAGAAACAATACATTCAGCATCTTAATACTTCAACTCAGAATCAAAACAACCTAATATACAAGAGGAGGAACACACATAAATATGTCAACTGAGAGTGGGCACAAGATTTGAAAAATTTAACAGTTTAGGTGTTACCAAAAGTATTCTCTTAAAATTCAGTACTGTGGCTCCTTTTCCAATTTGTGGTTAAAATTGTTATTTGTATAGTTAGTAGTGGAGGTTCAGTTTGATTATTCAATAAGAGCAGCCACAATTTTTTTTTCTTTCCACTCTGGCTAAATAAATTATTCTGAATGTGGAATATTTTTTTGATTTGAACTGAAATGAAATTTTGAGTGATATGATATAATTGTGTGGGGCATGGTCATCTGAAGATATTAGGTGTGCAACTTAATTCTCGGCCACAAGCACGATACATTGACAGCAAATTATAGCAAATAGAATACGTGCCTAATCAGGGAAATAATCCCCATTGTGTTGGATACATTTGAGCCATTGGTCAGGGAGCTGCCGAATGCCACTGCGGAAAAAAGATCATATTAGGTGTGCAACTTAATTCTCGGCCACAGGCACGACACATTGACAGCAAATTATAGCAAATCGAATACGTGCCTAATCAGGGAAATAATCTACATCGTGTTGGATACATTTGAGCCATTGGTCAGGGAGCTGCCAAATGCCACTGCGGAAAAAAGAGGGCTGTTTCGAGTTGATAAAGTCATCAATACTTGTGTGGACCTCCCGACAGAAGTGAAGTGCATTTCATTCAGGTGATGTTGCAGGGAGCAAAGGAGGTGATAATCCCACGGGGCGAAGTCTGGAGAAAACGCCGGGTGGGACAAAATCTCCCATCCCAGGTCGGTGATCGTGTTTAAAATAAATTGTTTTCACGGTGTGAGGACGCTCGTTATCCTGAAGCAACAGGACCAACCTTCTGCCGTTGCCGGTGCATGGTTTTTTCGCCTCCATTGCATCACTCACACGAATGAGTTACTGACAATAACGCTCAGCATTGACAGTTTCATCAGGTTTGAGCAACTCATAGCGTACGACACCGCGCTGATCCCACCATATGCACAGCAACAACTTCCTGGCATGGATATTCGGTTTGGCGATACTGGTGGTAGGCTGACCTGGATAAACCCATGATTTGCGCCACTTAGGATTATCATAGAGGATCCACTTCTCATCACAGGTCAAAATCTTGTGGAGGAAATCCTTCTTCTTGAATCTGGAGAGCAAGGACACAGCAGCATCGTAGCTCCTAGACTTGTTCGCAGCTGTGAGTTGGTGGGGCTCCCAATGGCCCTCCTTGTGAATCCGTCCAAGCTTGTGCAGGTGCTTTGGAATGGCTTGCCGTGGTATTCCAAATTCTTGGGTGAGCTCTGACTGTGTGCGACAGGTATCCGTGTTCAACAGTTGTTCCAGTTCCTCATCGTCAACTTTCTGTGGCTGTCCCAGACGTTTTGCATCACAGGGATCAAATTTTCCCTACTGAAATTGCTGGAACCGCTTCTTACACATAGGACACAGCAGCCTCACCCAAAGCAGCACCGATCACTTTCTGGGCTTCCACGGCACTTTTTTCAGCTGAAACGCGAACAAGAGGCAGTGCCTCAAATGTTGGTTCTCGAGCGACATTGCTTTCACAGTCAACTTTCGTCCCTTCTGTCACCACAGCTGTGAGCGGTTATGGTTGCCTGGAAAGCTGTTGGATGGCACTGCAATCGGCCGTTATCGCACGCTGCTATTTGCATTTGCCGACGTTCTGTGATCGCTTGCGGTTAGGGGCCGATAATTAAGTTGCACACCTAATAAAAGAGAAGGTGGGGAGAGGACAATTTGAAGCACATAAATAACAATAAAATTTAATAAAATGTGCTGAATCAATTTAGCAGTAGTAGCCGTAAACTGCTGATGTAATACTGATTCATATCTACAAGTATTATTAGAAAAAATTCTAATCTCATGAAATTTGTACATATCTTGTTGTGGTATGATAAAATTCATTTATAGTGTTTTGATCATTTCTAACCACTGTAGTGCACTACCATTTACAGTCAAACCCAATGATTCTTTCCATCATCTCTAAAATATAATTTTGTGAAAGAATTCTACACGTGCAGTTTTATAAACATTCATCTCCCATCTGTAACTTCCAGAAAAAGTATTAAATTTTAATCTAGTTCTGTTGTTTCTGCACAGCATTGCAGTGCTAATGCATGTGAATGATCCAAGCTCATTATTTCGTGTCCTGTGCTCAGACTTCTTATTAACTTATTTTACTTAACAGTTTTAGTACCTCATACCTGTGTGCTGTACAGTTTGAAGATCTGCTTTAAAGTTTTTGTTTTGGGAATTGTATTTGTTATGAATATGGATATTTGCTAAAACATTTCAAGCAGAAAATAGTATTTCTTATACAAATTCCTTTGTACAAACAATATTAATGCATGCCTAGCAAAAGTTGTAAGGAATTTAACAGATTAAACTTTTTAATGACTGCCGTGGTATCTTGTGCCTCAGCTAAGTTACTACACTATTATCAATTGTTAGCAGTGTTTAGGCATTCATAACTGCCTTTCTGGATATTCAAGATATATAAAGCTGGAATATTATGCCTGTTTTGTGTATGTATTTGTATGTATGTATGTGCATTAATAGAGTAATATGTAGTTCCAAATAAAATACGATCCATTGTTAAGTAAGGTATTTAGTTTCTGAAAGCTGCTATCTAGCTAGATTAACCTTATGCGTTACAGTTTTCAGCTCTTAGAAAATAACAGTTTAGTGGTCTCCCTTAGAGCCTTTTTACTGGGCGGCCTACCCAGTTAATTTTGTCTACTGCCCAGCTATATTTCCTTTAATGAATGCTTTCACAATGCACATAATAGTAAGAATGGGAAACTTATTCCCACATACCCTATCAATGTTGATGAAAACTGGCTGAAATCTGTGTCACCGCCCTGATGGCGCAGTGGTCTAAGCACTGGCTTATAACCGTTCATCTGAGAAGGGTCCAGGGCATGGTTCGTACGCTCCTTGAAAACCTTGAAAAGTCCTTGAAAAAATAAAGTTAATTTTCAAGTCCTTGAAAGTACTTGAAAAAGTTTGACTCTGTACATAGTACCATACTTGATTTTTTTTTGTTTTTAAAGTAATGATATGCATGTGTAAAATAATTGTTTTTGCTAAAAAGTTGTATAGGGAATTTCTGTGTAGTTTCAATAAAAACACCAAGCTGATTAAATAGCACAGAACTTGTGTTCAACTTAGGATAGTGTGTGGACAGCTGGTACCTTGGCTATGACATCACTACAGATTAAAATGTCAACCATGGGAGTAAAATAAGCGGAATGATGTATTCATGAATCGTGATGGGCTTCTGTTGTATGGGGTTAGGCATGCGCTCTTGCTGGAGGACGAATATGAAAATAATGTACCATTTCAAAATATTCCATGAAATAAAATGATTTTGAAAAACACCAAAAACAGAGGGGCAATTCAAAGTTAATAAAATAAACCAACAGTGGGGCAAAGAGTAACTGGCAAGTCATTGAAGGTGTGCCAGTCCCAGCTAAGTTTAATAGTTTGAACTTGCTAAAATACCTGCCTACTGACCGACTGCTCACACATATGGTAATTTGGTTTTAAAAAGTCCTTGAAAAGTGCTTGAATTAATTTGCTTGGAAGAGTACGAACCTTGCAAGGTTGAATTCCGACGAGGCATAGATGACAATTATGGGCAAAACATGTAACAATATTAACAAATAAAGGTAACTTGATCACGCTAGTTACGTTAACTGAAACTTTTATAAAAAGTTCGTAAGTTGGAAGCTTTCGACCTTATCTTAGGTCTTCATCACGCCAATGGAGGACTAAGATTGTTGCCAGATTCTACATTTGAATTTTTCTTATTTTTGTTGCCAAAACTTAGAATTGATCTCCAGATCAACGGAATGTAGAGAGGAGATTCGGAGTTGCAAGTCATTGAGTTGAACATAATTTCCATGCTTTCACGGTAACGGAGGGCAAAACGACTGTCAAAAGAAGCAATTCGTTTTGCTTTGTTCCAGTGGGGAACTGCAGATGTGTCTTCCATTGTCAAAATAGACAAGGCAGTATTGGGATTGGCTTTCGAAACATCTTTTCTATGTTCTAAAATTCTATGGCTAATGCTCCTGTATGTGCTTCCAATGTATAAGTTATCCCCAGTAGAAGAAGAGATAGGAATGCAGTAAACTCCTGGGAGGTTCAGGCTTTCAACTTTGTCCCTATCCCTTTGTAGAAGTTTCAAGATGTATGGGGTAGATTTAATGGCAAGATGGTAACCAAAACTTCTAAAAAGAATCTGTAACTTATAAGCATAGGAAGGATGGTAAGGAACAGAACCACAGAATTTCAGGTCTTCTTCCTTGTGAGGAAGGAGGCATTCGATTTTCGAATGGTTTTCATATTTCTTTATGAGGGAGTTGACTATAACAGCAGGGAAACCATGAGAGAGGGCTATTGTAGAAATTTTGGAGAGTTCTTCTTGAAGAGAGAGTTGGTTGTTGCAAATGATATGAGCCCTGTGGATGCAAGACTTCAATGCTGCAAGTTTGTAGAGATGCAGGGTGCAAGATTTGTAGGGAATGATGTTAGTGGCCGCAGAAGGTTTTCGATAGACGGAACGAGTAATGGAGAGATCAGCGTTTCTGCAGATAGATACATGAAAGCCTGAATCTCCCAGGAGTTTACTGCATTCCTATCTCTTCTTCTACTGGGGATAACTTATACATTGGAAGCACATACAGGAGCATTAGCCATAGAATTTTAGAACATAGAAAAGATGTTTCGAAAGCCAATCCCAATACTGCCTTGTCTATTTTGACAATGGAAGACACATCTGCAGTTCCCCACTGGAATGAAGCAAAACGAATTGCTTCTTTTGACAATCGTTTTGCCCTCCGTTACCGTGAAAGCATAGAAATAATGTTCAACTCAATGACTTGCAACTCCGAATCTCCTCTCTACATTCCGTTGATCTGGAGATCAATTCTAAGTTTTGGCAACAAAAATAAGAAAAATTCAAATGTAGAATCTGGCAACAATCTTAGTCCTCCATTGGCGTGATGAAGACCTAAGATAAGGTCAAAAGCTTCCAACTTACGAACTTTTTATAAAAGTTTCAGTTAACGTAACTAGCGTGATCAAGTTACCTTTATTTGTTAAGGCATAGATGCATTGTTTGTCTTATGACACTGGTTCTCTCCCGTTTCCTGGAAACAGTGGCCCTAAATTAGGGACGAGTGACTTGCTTATAGCCTATTGAGTTGCTCATGGTGGTCGTTAAACCTTCAATCTATAAAAAAAATAGAAGAAGAAATCTGTGTCGAATGATTTTTTAGTAAATACTCATTTTTTAAAAATTATTTTTGTGCAATTTTCTAACTTTGTTTATCATGTTATGTTACATTAATGCCTACCACGGCACTAAAATGTTTAATAAGTATCAGGGCTTGAGAAATATCATGCCCGAGATATGTGAATTATTGGCCTGGGCAGGTAAATTAAAAATCTAGTTGCCCGGGTCGGCTAAATATAAAATTATAAAGTTGGAATATAATTTCTACTAAAAAAAAAAAAGGCAGTCGCGTTTCTTTCTTATTTCACTGCCAATCACTGGAATCTGTATTGTTACGGAGTACCAAGGACAGAAGAATATCACTTCTTTAATTATATTATGCTCTAGGGCCAGAAATTGGAACCTTATGTGTAGTTTTGCTTCAAATGTAGTTTATAGATGGAATGCATGCCCCTGATGGAACTAACCTGTGGTGTTTAGTGACAAAGGCCAAAAACTTTAGTGATTCTGCCATGTTCCTTTTGTTAAATTTCTCAAATACCAATTTCGTCATCATATCATTTCATACCAGTTTCAGCATCTTAAAACTTGAGATACACCCTTTTGTGCTTTGAACATTTTGAATACAGACCCTTAAAATGGAAATGCAAAACATGTAAAAAAGAGTTCATATTTTTTAACTTAAAAAAAAGTAGGGCTCTGGTTTATTATTTTGAAAGATAAATTTTACTGGATATCTGGCTCTTACTACCAGGGCAAGTAAATAATTTTTGCACATGCTTAGCCGGGCATGTAACTTTTCAGATATTTTTCCAGCCCTGAGTATAATAATGTTAAGCAAAACAACATTCTTTTTTTTTTTTTTTTTCAATTGAAGAAGCGGTCGTTAAAAGTACCACCCAGCTAAAATTTCTTGCCGCCCGGCTGTAAAAAAATCTAGGGAGAACACTAAGAGTTGACTAATTTTGTATCATCACTACATATTTTTACTTCTGCTTCTGACTCCTTTGCCTCATACATTATTATTATATATAACTGCAGCTGTTGTTATTCTCATGCAAACATATCACTATGGAATTTTTTTTCCAGTTTAGTTCTAAACAAGTTCTGCACTGATTTATAACCAGATTAAGATCTGTTATTCAACCCATCTGTTTTCTCTCAATACTTCTCACAGTTGTACCTTCGTTCCAGCTATTTCATAAAACCCAATGGACCTGTATTTTTAAAGTTTGCTAACTTTTTTTAAAAAAAGTAATCTATCTTATAGGTATTGATCGTTTTTCATTCAGTGAGAATATTTTGCTGTGTATCCTACCCATGGAAATTTGTGGTATTATCTCTGGTTATGTGTAATACGAAAAAGGGTATTATCACCCTTTTGTGTAAGAGTAAATCAGTTTTCCAGAAACACATAAAAGTTTACTTTGGCTTCACTCAGAGGAATTACAGTCAAACAGCAATGAAAGAGTAGGAAATAGGTGTTCCCTACTGGTCCACAAATGACTGACACCTTTAACTTGTTCTTTTGCTGTCCTGATTTTTTCCTCTGAGATTGTAATGCAAACAACCCACTGGGTTGTTTAACTTAATAATTGTCATCATGGGAAGGAAAGTGAGAAGTTAAGAATGCAAAAGCTAAATGGCTTGCACATTAAATTCCAGAAATTAAATTACTGACATTTCTCATTATGACCTTAATTATGTTCATTAAGATGTCATCCTCTTCATGATAAATAATTTTTTGGCAGTCATATCTAAAAAGAGAAATGAGCTTTCTCTGTGATTTTACAACAATATATTTTATTGAAGGACTTATTTCATGATCTGTTCTTAAAGGATATGAGTTCTGTTCCTTGATAAAGCTTTTCTTATGTGGGTGATCTTGACGATGCTCCCAAGGTAATAAGATAAAATTTGACGTTATTTTTAATACACCACAATGTGAATACTCAAGAAACGCATATAGCATATTAAATCAGTTTATTTTTATGGCGCAATAAGCACAAAGATTTGCCAAGCTTTCACACTCCACTGGGAGGCCTTTTCAAGGCAGTGGTAGACATAAAAATGCAGGGAATTGGAACACGTAAGGAACAAAGATGATTTTTGAAAATAACGTGGGTGACATCACGAGCATATTACATGAAATTTCAGCATGTAATTACACGGCGTGTCACGACGTGTCCCCGTCTTTTGATACCGCATGCCAAAGCATTGGTAGTTCAGTAGAGAATATATCATTGCATGCTACTTTGCCGGAGAGGATTTAGACAGTTACTGTCAAAATCCTCTACTGCTAGAGTAACAGTACTGTTGACAGTTACTGTCAAAGAGATGATTATGAGATGATTTCAACAGAGTCAGAGATGATTATGATAATAATTTCGACTTACTGTCAGTGAGATAATTTCAACAGTACTGTCAAAATCATCTCCAGCAAAGTAGCATGCTATGATATGATCTCTGCTGAACTGCCAATGGTTTGACATGCGTTATTAAAAGACGGGGGACATGTCGCAACACGCCGTCTAATTACATGCTAAAATTTCATGTAATATGCTCGTGATGTCACCCATGTTATTTTCAAAAATTATCTTTGTTCCTTATGCATTACAATTTCCTGCATTTTTATGTTTACCATTGCCTTGAAAAAGCCTCCCAGTGGAGTGCGAAAGCTTGGCGAATCTTTGTGCTTATTACGACATAAAAATAAACTGATTTAATACGCTTATATGTTTTTCTTGAGTATAAGATAAAATTTGTTTATATTCTTGTGTTATCGCATGTTGCCAGATATTTGTATGGAATCCTCTTCCAGTTAGCTGTTCACTCCACAAAATAATTAGTGTGTGTAGCTGGAGCTGGTGAGAAGTTCTGTGTCATGTAAGAAAATGCAGTTAATTACTTGTGCTTTTGGGCCCCAAACAACTTTTGTGGTGGTGGTGTTGGGAACTACTCTTTAAAGAACTATACACTTGCACAACACAGTAGGTTCAAGTTGACAGCAAGTTGCTCACTAAATTTTATCAAAAGTGCATCTAAGAGAATGAAGGAAGCAGTTTGGTCTGTGTGTTTTACCAAATATCATGGTCAAATGTGGGGAAGTGTGCTTGATTTGATTAAACAGTTTATCTTCAGGTTTCTTGAATCATGACAATGTTTTAATTTTGAAGTTGGCTATTCTTGCTTCATTTGAGTATAAAGTACAAAAGGTCTGTGTGATGGATGCCAGTGAAGCTCGAATTGTATGTAGAGATCGCTGTAACTTGATACTTAAACAGTAAGTAAAATCTAGCTCTATCAGTTTTAAACTTCAATTTGGCAGATGAGCTTTCTTTGAGGAGCTAACCTCTGAATCTCTAAAGAACAGCTGCAAAGTGATATGTATGTATTTTTGCTTCATTGATTGTTTAATTTTTTTGAGGCAAGTGCTACATTATTTTGTCTCTGTAGATACCAAGTTTGAAAAAAAAATGGATAACTTGTTTATGAAAATGCTCATTCTGTTAATATAATTGAAGTTTAATGAACACAGTTAAATTAGGTGTTTCTGTGCTAAAAATAATAACGTACCTATTATAAAAAGTTTAGTACCCAACTCCAGCAACCCCCACTCCCCCAGTGATTTTCTAAAAAAATTAACTACGAGAGTGCACCTAATTTCCAGGAGGGAAGGGTTGCAGTTTTTGGAGACAGGGCAAAAGTAAACTAAATTTGAAATATTTGCTTAGACAGGTTTTTCTCTTGGTTGAGAATGGATGGTGGTGGCAGTGATGTGAATTTTCATGAGAGGTTGCATTTCTGGTGGTAGAAAGACCATTCTTACTTCAATTTGTATTAGCTGGCCTTGTGACTGGGTGGTCAGCAGGGCTCGATTTCGACTGGTAGTAAGTAGCAAATTGCTAGCAAGCAAATGCATTTTGCTAGTGATAAAAAGTGGTTCTAGCAAAAGATGCTAGTGGAAAAAATTTGAATGTTTTAGTGTGAACTCTAAAGCGCCACTGCATTGCGCGTGCGGAATATTTTTGACACATACAAAATGGAACAACTGCTTTCTGGAAACGAATATTTCTTGGAAAGTACAAACATTATAAAAACATTTTGGCACTAGTAGAAATATCCAGTATATTTCCCTTATCTACTTTTCCATGTGAGGTGAGGTTCAGTTTCATGAAGAGAAGAGAAACCAGGGTGATTGAAGGGGCAGTTTAAACTTACAAACATTGAATGCTCTTATGAGTACTGAGGTTGAAGGTCTGTCCAAAGACAAGTTTGACCCCAGGCCTGCTGTTTTAAAGTGGTATGATGAAAAGACCCGAAACCAAGATTGTAAACCATATGAAAAATAACTTACAATTTTGAATACTGTTCTTGAATTTTGTGAATAAAGTTAAATAAAAAAAGGTTTTTAAATATTTGAATTAAATTGTTAGAATTAATCTGTCAGGTCATGAAAAGGTGAGTTATATCTAAATATTTGTAATCTTTTCAAATATTTGTCATGATTGACTAATGGAGGGGGACATGTTAAAGTTTTGCCACCCCTGTGGCGCAGTGGTCTAGGCGATGGCTTCTGATCATTCATCCGAAAGGGGTCCAGGTTCGAATCCCAGTGAGGCATGGATGTTGTGTTTGTCTTATGGCACTGGCTCTCTCCCTTCCCTGGAACCATTGACTCTAAATTAGGGACGGGTGACTGCTTATAGCCCATTGCATTGCTCATGCTTATCGTTAAACCTCGAATTAAAAAAAAAAGTTAGTTTCTTTTGTATAATGTTAATAAGCTTTTGCTAGTAAATAAATGCAATTTGCTAGTAAAACATAAGGCCACTAGCAAGTGTTGTTACTGCTAAAAAAACAACCGAAATCAAGGCCTGGTGGTCAGAGGCACTAATTCCTGGCTAGTCATCTGAGTTGAGTGCATCTGGATTCAAGTTCAGAATGAGACATGGGCAGTGTTTCTGTCCTACAGTTCTGGCTGTTTCCTTTACCTGGAGCCAGTGACTAAAAATTAGAAATGGATGACTATTTATATAGCCTTAAGAGTTGTTTATGGTGGTTGTTAAACCCTGAAACAACAAAATGAAATCAAAAAACATATTATGTGATGTTATATTATAGCAAAATTTAAAAAGAAAAATTTGTGTATGTGTGTGTCCAACATAAAAAGGCTTTCTAGACAGCAGTTATGTCTGTATAATTAACATGCTTAGTTGAATGTTTGTAAATATGAGGTCTAATCAAAAAGTTCCAAGACTAGGCTGATGTACAACAAAGTACTTACGTTACTTAAGTCTGGCTATGATCTCCCTCAAAATAGTCTCCCTGGGCAGCGATACACCGCTGCCAGCGTTTTTGCCACTGTTGGAATGCTCCCTGGAAGTCCTGTTTGCGAATCGTGTCAAGCACCTTCTGCGATTCACGCTGGATCTGGTCCACGGTTTCAAAATGGCGACCCTTGAGCTTCAGCTTCATCTTTGGGAACAGAAAGAAGTC
This sequence comes from Macrothele yani, assembly GCA_039090855.1. NCBI lineage: Eukaryota > Metazoa > Arthropoda > Arachnida > Araneae > Macrothelidae > Macrothele > Macrothele yani. The sequence continues at coordinate 56,375,637 of CM077018.1, read as the reverse complement.
ACAGGAAGGCCAAATCCGGCGGGTGAGGAAGGGTAGTCACGCTGTTGAGGCTGCAAAACTGGCGTGTTGTTAACACTCTGTGAGCTGTTGCATTGTCGTGATGGAGCAGGAAATCGCCCCTACGCCATATTTCAGGTCGTTTGCGGCGAATGTCCTCCCTAAGATGTTGCAGAACATCGCATTAAAAAAGGGTGGTGGTGGTTTCTCCCTGAGGGACGAATTCACGGTGCACAACCCCACGAATGTCAAAGAACACGACGAGCATGCTTTTGGTTGCGCTCCGGACCTGTGTGGCCTTCTTCGGTCGTGGAGATGCCGGGCTCTTCCACAGTGATGACTGTTGTGTTTGGTCTCCGGGTTGTAACCGTAGACCCAAGTCTCTTTCCCAGTGATGGCCCGCGACAGAAACATCTCCGTTCCCGATTTGCCGAGTTTGACGCAGAATTTGATGTTCGCCTGCTGCTCTTGTTTGCAGTCTATGCCGAAATCGCAGCTGTGTTCTGCACGTGGTGACCAACTATGGTGTAGCACAGCTCCCGATGTTCATAGAACGACGTCCCTCGGCACAATGACTTGGGAAGATCACTGCCCTCGACCACTGCTCGTGCATCTACGTACCTAGTCTCGGAACATTTTGATCGCACTACGTATGTGCTTTCATCTTTCGTGACTTGCATGAATGAAAGGAGTGAATCAGATGTATTTGTCTTTCAGGTGTAGCCCCAAATTCTGGATTTCCGTCATATTCTAAACCTTGAAATCTGGGGTTTTTCTAAGTTTTGCAAGAATTTGAAAATCCTCAATTGTGTCATTTCTGAAAATACTATGTATATAGGCTATTAATTAAAAGTGCCCTTTCAGTTTCTTAACAGTTGTGCAAGCTTGAAAGCAAGGCTATTTTTTTCACTTCCGCAGCTGTATCGATATCAGGTAATTTTGTTGTATGATATTGAGTGTATCCAATGTGCAAATTTTAGAATTGAACAAAAATCACTTATAAGGTGGCATGGTAGCAGGACTTCAGCTTCCAAAGCTGAACTGATCTCTGTAGTCTGCCTAAATAATCTGAAGTGTGAAATCAGTAGTTACCAATGGTTAACTATGGTGTAGCTAGTTAATATGCAATGTATAATGTGTAAATAATATGGGTTATACATTACATATGTATAGTATAATACAGGGTTATTCAGAAAGAATCGTCCAATTTCAAAAATTTATATTTCGAAAAATTAACAACATAGAATGATAAGTAATACATCAATGTAAAGGGAAAATATCTACGTTTTAGATTAAGCACAACAGATGGTGCTAATGTGTCGTTTATGAAGCTCTTTTGGCAAAGAAGTGAAAATGGCGTCTAGTCAGCAGAAAGCTTTTTGTGTGCTCTCGTTTACACAATGTCAGTCAGTAATCACCGTTCAGCGTGAATTTCGTAGAAAGTACCAAATGAATCCACCTACAGCTCAGAGTCTTCACAGGTGGTATCATCAGTTCGAGGACACTGGATGTCTTTGTAAAGGAAAAAGTCCAGGGCAACCAGGCGTATCTGCAGCGAATGTTGAAAGAGTGAGAGAGACTTTTCTACCCAGTCCGAAGAAATCAACCATTCGCGCTAGTCGAGAACTGGGGATTCCTCGGCCTACTGTTTGGCGTGTGTTGAGGGAAAAATTGTGTTACAAGCCATACAAATTGCATAACTTGCAAGCACTGAAGCCTTGTGATGGGCTACAACGACTGAACTTCTGCCTTTAGATGCAAGAGCTACCTCGCTGTTGGATTGGTTGGAGTGGACCAGATGACTTGGTGTTACACAGCTGGCCTCCTCGGTCACCTGATATGACCCCATGTGACTTTTTCCTTTGGGGGTATGTAAAAGATCAGGTGTTTGTGCCTCCTTTGCCCACAACTCTATGCAAACTTAAACAACGCATTTCTGCTGCTTTAGAAACTGTTACCAATGACACATTAGACCATATTTGGCAGGAATTTTCATATTGAGTTGACATTATACATGTGACTAAAGGAAGTCATATCGAACATTTGTAAAAAAACTTAAGGCATTTTCCCTTTACATTGATGTATTACTTATCATTCTGTTAATTTTTCGAAATATAAATTTTGGAAATCGGATGATTCTTTCATGAATAACGTAACGTAGCTGGGGACCTGACAAGAAGTTAACTCCTGTGTGGCTTCGATTTCTGCCATGGATTCTATCACTGAATTGTAAGTACCTACTAGGCAATGAGATCAAGAAGCACACAGGAGAAAAGGTGGAGTCACTCAGCTATGCATTGTAACAGGTAATTATTTAATATTATTAACTCGCTATGTAGTGGGGTACATGGGCAGGTTGGGCCTTTTAAATTCTGTGTGTGAATGAGCAAAATGTCTCGGTGGCAAATTGATTTGAGGATCTCCGGACAGGTGCTGTTTCTACTAGTTGGTAGGTTATTAATTAAAAGTGTCCTTTTATTCATCAGAGAAAAACGAAACTACTTATAGTTCACGAAGATGGTCATTAGCCGCCCCGGCGGCGCAGTGGTCTAAGCGATGACCTCTGATCATTTGTCCGAAAGGGATCCGGGTTCAAATCCCGGTGAGGCATGGATGTTGTGTTCGTTTTACGGCACTGGCTCTCTCCCTTACCTGGGACCAGTGACCCAAAATTAGGGATGGGTGACTGCTTACAGTCCATTGAGTTGCTCACGGTGGTCATTAAACCTCCAATAAAAAAAAATGGTCGTTACTAAATATCCTTACAGAACTTCAGATGTACAATGCACACTTGAGCTGTTTAACAATGGTTTCATTTTGCATTCCTGCTGTAGAGATAGGGGACAAGCAGAGAGGGTGCATTTTACTTCCCACACTGCTCGTATGGTTTTCAGCCGAAGCTTTGGCTGGTCTCCCTTGACGTACACAGTTAGATAAAGATTGCTTTCGAAGACCATGCGCAAGACATTTCAGTCGAGCTGCAGGTTGGTATTAGTCCCTCTCATAGTTTTCAGCTTTCTCTTACTCTCTTTCTTACCAGCCTGTGTAGGGCTGTAGACTTCCAGCTCTGCCACAGCAGATGGCAGCACATTGTAGCGGAGATGTGTACTATGCCTACTCTCTCGAATCAAAAGCCAGACTCACTCCCTTTGTTTCATACGCAATGTTGGATTTGTGAGAGACAGTTTAAACACTTGAAATTCGCATCTTTGTGACTGAAAGCTTCTATCAAATCTGCTGCTTACTAAGGTCTGCCTGCCATCCTGTAAAAGGAATTCTTTAACCCACAGTGTTATCAGTTGATGACAGCTTTTGCCTCAAAATGCTGTAATGGTCAGAAGCTTTCACCCTTTTTGACAAGGTTGCCTTAGAGTTAATGCTCCCTTACTTTGAGGCCCACTCAGACGCTTATAGTACAACAGCAGAATTCTCGCCAGGCAAATTCTTACTAGTTAAAACCATAATTATCAACTTTGCACTCTTAATTTGCTGGAGGGTTCATAACAATATGAGGTCAGAGTTAAGAGCTTTTTTTTTGTTTCACCCCATGATCACCCCTCCCTGAATGTCATGTGTTTTGTTGAAATACGGGTCATTTGTGTAATGACCTTTCGTAACTTTTAAACTTTTTGCATGTTATCTTCCTAGTAAGCTCTATTTGACACGTCGTGGAAGGATCGCCGATTTCCTGATAACGATTTCTTTGACTATTGCAAGGTTTAAAAATGTATATAGTTAAAATATTATTAAATTATTGTAAGTTCCTTTATCTAGAAATTCATATATTTTACATGCACTGGTGTGCAAAGATTAAGGACGAAGAGGAGAAATTAGCATAACAGCGGAACGAGTAGGCAGAACGGACCGAAAGACCACTCAGGAGATAGACTAGGGTCCGGTATGGTAGAGCATGCGCATATATGCAGCATGACGTGGGTGGAGTGAGGGGGTGGGGTGGCGTGGGGTGTCAGAAGGGTATAAAGCACACGGGCGGTGTACGCTCAGCAATTCGGTGAAAGCTATTGCACGGTGTACATCGGTTTGAACGACGTCAAGTTGCTGCCACCGTGTGATATGGCCAACAGGCAATCCAGTAGACTACATCTGGGTGACTTTACCTGAGGTCGCGTCATTGGGAAGTTGGAAGAAGGTCGAAGTTTGACTAGTGAGGCCGAGGAGTTCGGGATCGCTCACAGCATCGTTTCACGAGCTTGGAGAGCATTTCAAACGACAGGAACAGCTGTCCGAGAGTTTAGCTGTGGTCGTCCACGAGCAACCACGGAGACGGACGACCGGTATATTGTCCTACAGGTCAGAAGAGACAGACGGCAGACAGTGGGAGAAATCGCAAGGCACATGCAACAGACAACTGGAAGTCCGTTATCGCGTTTTACCGTGGCCAGGAGGCTGCACAAAGGTGGTCTATTTGCACGATGACCAGTACGGTGTGTGCCATTAACGCCTCCTCATCGGATACGGCGGTTTCTGTGGTACCAAGAACACAAGAACTGGACACATCAGCAATGGGGTCGAGTTCTCTTTACGAATGAGAGCCGATTTAGTCTGACCAGCGATTCTGGATGTATACACATCTGGAGAGAGCAGGGAACACGCAATCACAGCTCCAACATCATCGAAAGGGACCGGTTTGGAGGTGGCCGAGTTCTCGTTTGAGGCAGTATCATGCTTGGTTGCCGTACTGACCTCCACATCTTCCAAGGAGGTTCAGTCACTGGTGTCCGCTATTGTACCGAGGTTCTCCTGCCTCACGTGCGTCTGTTTAGAGGTGCTGTGGGTCCTGAGTTCCTCTTCATGGACGATAACGCTACACCTCATTGTACAGTGGCTGTCGCAGAGTTGTGTTGGAGAGTGAAGATATTCAACGCATGGATTGGCCCGCAAGGTCCCCGGACCTAAATTCAATCAAACATGTGAGGGACCTTCTCAGGATACGCTTGGCAGCACGTCACCAGCCGCCAGCAACGATTCCGCAGATGCGATTGGCGCTACAAGAAGAATGGGCCGCGATGCCTCAACAGCTCCTTGATGAAAACCTCATCCTCAGCATGGACAGACATTGTAAATCCTGCAACGCTGTCAGGGGTGATCATATCCCTTACTAAAGACTGGATTTTTCTTGGCAGCCTCCTGTCACATGGACGTTTCTGTCTTCTGTCCAGTTGTGCTCGAAGCTACCTTTTCAATAAAGTGCCTTTGTATCCTTTGGATTCCTTGTTTGGACGGTTTTGCTCACTTGTCCCGTATTCTTACATCTTGGGGATCTTATGGTATGATTTGAGTTGATGTGGAGCACTTGTGCACGACGTTACATTCGAAAAAACATCTCGTCCTTAATTTGTGCACGCCAGTGTACCTTTCATATGGGAACCAAGTTGTCGTGCTGTCTTCTTTTGCGTGATACATATCTTAAGGCTTTATGCTCAAGGTTCGCATTTTGAAGAAATCTTGAGCTTGGAGAGCATTTCCTTGTGTCGAATAAAAGTCGCATTTGTAATAAGGTTAAACAACAGTGGGAAAATATGTACATAACTAGAAATGGAATGCCTGGAACAGCATAAAAGCAATGTCCTGAAAAAATCAAGTAAACTAATACTTCTTTAAAGAACTTAAAGACCTAGTCCCAATGACTGAAACAAACCAGGAAGCAAGCAATCCACTCCACAAATGTGTCCGTTTGCCACTAATGAAGGAAATGCTGACCTGGAGGGAGGGTCAGCATTTCTTTCATAAGTGGCAAACGGACACATTTGTGGAGTGGATTGCTTGCTTCCTGGTTTGTTTCAGTCATTGGGACTAGGTCTTTAAGTTCTTTAAAGAAGTATTAGTTTACTTGATTTTTTCAGGACATTGCTTTTATGCTGTTCCAGGCATTCCATTTCTAGTTATGTACATATTTTCCCACTGTTGTTTAACCTTATTACAAATGCGACTTTTATTCGACACAAGGATAATCTCCAAGATTTTTTCAAAATACGAACCTTGCGCGTGTGGAGCCTTAAGATATGTATCACACAAAAGAAGACAGCATGACTACTTGGTTCCCATGTGAAAGGTATGTAAAATATATGAATTTCTAGATAAAGGAACTTACAATAATTTAATAATATTTTAACTATATACGTTTTTAAACCTTGCAATAGTCAAAGAATTCATTATCAGGAAATCAGCGTTCCTTCCACGACATGTCAAATAGAGCTTACTAGGAAGATAACATGCACAAAGTTTAAAAGTACTGACTCGTATTTTGACAAATTTTATAAGTCTAAGCATGTTTCTATAACTCAAATATTTCTTTGAGTAACATTGAAATGAGTCATGTGTTTTCCTTGCATGAAATGTGGATTTCTTTGAGTCCTTCTTATCAGTTAAGCTAAACCTCTAAACCTGTAAAGTGTTCATGTTATGTACCATTAATTAGTTTACTGTTAGCATTTAAAAATTTTAAGTTTGCAATTTCTTTGACATTTATGTTAATTGCACAATGCTTATGCTGTAGAACAAATATATATTTTTAAAATCACTTCCACAGCTGGATTTAGTCATCAAGCTGGGAGCATTGACCTAAATGTTGTGCGACTGTGTTTTCAAGCGTTTCTTAAGGGTCCAAACAACATGTTTAGTGAACCACTTCCTCCTGTGGTCAGTGAGGCAATCTATGACAAAAGTATGCTACAAATGTTTTTTTTATTTTATTAACTCTAGTGACTTTTGCTTTTTTGCATTTCTTGATTAAACTATGAAACTTTTCAGTTTCATTTCCTCAGCTAAAACAAAGTTTTTACCATATTATTAGATATTTCTCACAGGTTTAGTATGTAGCCTTGAGCAGAAACTGCCCAAAAAATAAATGTAATAATTTTATATCCATTTTTGTGTTTTACATAAAATGCTGTGGCTTTTGGTCTTGGACAGTTGTGGTTCAGATATCAAATTTTACATTTTCAATAATTTGTTGGAGTTATACAGGGGTAAATTAACATTTCGATATAATTGATTTTAGTTACTTGCATTGATAAGTATGCAAACCCTCAGAGTTATATGACTAATGCAGTGTGGGAATATAACTAAAATAGTGTGTTCCTTGATGCACACTGTACTAGTAATATTTCCCTTCTTCAATGCAAAGTGCAGTAAAACTTTAATTTCAAATTAACTAAATAATAAAATTCAAATATTAGGAAGTATTTTCACACTGATTGCAATTTGTATGCCTACTAATGAACCTATAAGTTACATTTAACTTTTGTTAGCATTATGTTCTGAATTTTTGTTAAAATTTTATTACCTGATTAAGGCGTATACTGGATGCATGCCCCTTGATGGACTCAGTTTAGAAGTTATCATGAGTAAATAAATGCTGACTGTTTATCAGCTGGTGTAGAATATTTTCAAAGTAAACAGAATGTTTTTTCACTTCAGAATTGTACTGGAGACAACTCAAAGTCTTCAGCCACTGCTGCTGGAACACACATGATCACTGATTGCAATTACATTTTCTATTACGGATGCTTTTGGATTCACATGCTTTCCCTGTTTGCTTTTTTATGTTTTTATTTATTTTTTCTTTAATATTGAGGTTTGGAACCAATGCCATGATGCCACATTTTAATGTAGTCTAATTAATTACCATTCCAAATGCAAAAGTAACCTGGGTTGCTGCATTTTAAACTGATGGTTCCCAGTCATAGACTGCAACAGTGCACTTCCCATCTCGAGTTTCATCACCCTGTAGTCACTGCACTTTCCTCCCAGTATTCCCACCATGCAACAGGGATTCTTATCAGCAATATGTTTGGCTGGCTGCTGAATCTGAAGGTTTTTACACTTGCTTTGGGCTGCTCACTTTCAGCATACATTACTTAGAAATGTTTCCTCACCAATACATTGACTATGTAATTTTCATCCACTGAACTTTAGAGAAGATAGTAATAACTAGAGTCTGGATTATATGCAATTGCATAATTTAGCCATTTGTGACGTCAGTGCATATAAATGCATACATTGCACAAATTACCCTTAAAAATGCATATTTTAAGCAAAAATTGTTTTTACTTTGTTTGATCTTTTAACATATGCTAACGTCTCATGTTTTATATACACTGAGTGGCCACTTTATTACACTGGCGTGCAAAAATTAAGGACAAAGACGGTTTTTCGAATGTAACGTCGTGCAGAAGTGCTCCACATCGACTCAAATCCTACCTTAAGATCCCCAAGATGTAAGAATATGGGACAAGTGAGCAAAACCGTCCAAACAAGGAATCCAAAGAAGATACTAAGGCACTTTATTGAAAGGGTAGCTTCGAGCACAACTGGACAGAAGACAGAAACGTCCATGTGACAGGCGGCTGCCAAGAAAAATCCAGTCTTTTGTAGGGCATATGATCACCACTGACTGCGTTGCAGGTTTACAAAGTCTGTCGATGCTGAGGACGAGGTTGTCAAGGAGCTGTTGAGGCATCGCGACCCATTCCTCTTGTAGCGCCAATCGCATCTGCGGAATCGTTGCTGGCGGCTGGTGACGTGCTGCCAAGTGTCTCCCGAGAAGGTCCCACACGTGTTCGATTGGATTTAGGTCCGGGGACCTTGCGGGCCAATCCATGCGTTGAATATCTTCACTCTCCAACCCGACAGCCACTGTACGATGAGGTGTAGCGTTGCCGTCCATGAAGAGGAACTCAGGACCCACAGCACCTCTAAACAGACGCATGTGAGGCAGGAGAACCTCGGTACAATAGCGAACACCAGTGACTGAACCAACTTAGAAGATGTGGAGTTCAGTACGGCTACCAAGCATGATACCGCCCCAAACGAGAACTGTGTCACCTCTAAACCGGTCCCTTTCGATAATGTTGGAGGTGTGATTGCGTGTTCCCTGCTCTCTCCAGATGTGTATATGTCAAGAATCGCTCGTCAGACTAAATCGGCTCTCATCCGTAAAGAGAACTTGACCCCATTGCTGATGTGTCCAGTTCTTGTGTTCCTGGCACCATGGAAACTGCAGTCTCCAATGAGCAGGCGTTAATGGCACACACCGTACTGGTCGTCGTGCAAATAGACCACCTTTATGCAGCCTCCTGGCCACGGTAAAACGCGATAACGGACGTCCAGTTGTCTGTTGCATGTGCCTTGCGATTTCTCTCGCTGCCTGCCGTCTGTCTCTTCTGACCTGTAGGACAATATACTGGCCGCCTGCCGCTGTTGTTGCTCGTGGACGACCACTGCTAAACTCTCGGACAGCTGTTCCTGTCGTTTGAAATGCTCTCCTAGCTCGTGAAACGATGCTGTGAGCGATCCCGAACTTCTCGGCCACACTAGTCACACTTCGACCAACTTCCCAATGACACGACCTCGGGTAAAGTCATCCAGATGGTCGTCTACTGGATTGCCTGTTGGCCATACCACACGGTGGCAGCAGCTCGACGTCGTTCAAACCGATGTACACTGTGCAATAGCTTTCACCGAATTGCTGAGCGTACACCGTCCGTGTGCTTTATACCCTTCCGACCCCCCCCCTCATGGTGCATAGATAGACTAGGGTCCGGTACGGTAGGCATATGCGTATGCCCTACCGTACCGGACCCTAGTCTATCTCCTGAGTGGTCTTTCGATCCATTCTGCCTGCTCGTTCTGCTGTTATGGTAATTTCTCCTCTTCGTCCTTAATTTTTGCACACCAGTGTATGACCACCTGACAGCTTTAAGCAAATGAGCTATGGCTGCACACTGTTGCCACCAGAGGGCAGGGCTAGTATAAAAAGGGGAGCTTAGTGCTTGCGACAGTAGTAGAAGTGATTTTTGGGTGACGAGATGGGTAAAAAATGCGATTTGATGGACTTTCAACATGGGATGATTGTAGGAGCTCGGAGCCATGGAGCGAGTATCACCGAAACCGCCGCATTCGTGAAATGTTCCAGAGCAGCTGTTGTTAAAGTGTTTAAAGACTGGACTGTCAGCCAAAAAACTGGGTCTCTACGTGCAACGTGTGATCGTCATCGACTAGTGACTGCTCGGGCGGAACGGAGAGTGTCCAACATCGTTGCAGACCAAGTGCATCCTGTTTTGTGGATGGTTTATCCCAATGGCGATGGCTACTTTCAACAAGATAATGCGTCCCGTCGTAGTGCTCGTATTGTACAGGATTGGTTTCAGGAACATGCCGGTGAGTTTTTGCTTAGGTGTCCCCCCCCCCCACAATCTCCAGATCTCAACCCCATTGAGAATTTGTGGGATGAAGTTGAACGAGTCATCAGACAGCTGGATCCACAACCCTGCAATCTCACACTCCTTTAAAGTGCTATTCATCAAGCATGGTCTCAGATTCCACAAACCACCTATCAACATCTCGTGGAGTCCATGCCACGAAGAATCGACACAGTATTATAAAGGCAAAAGGTGGCCCAACGAGAAGTACTGAGGGGGTGGTCATAATAAAGTGGCCACTCAGTGTATATTTATATATATCATCATCGCCAACCATTATCAATCTACTGCTGGATGAAGGTCTCCCCAAGTTTCTTCCACAGTGGACTGTCTTGAGCCAATCTCCTCCATGTCACTCCTGTATACTTTCGAATTTAAATATATGTATTTTTTTCTAGAAAAATTAAGGCTTTTAATATATAAAATTAAAGCTTTAATACAGGGTGTCCTACTTGCTACCAAAACCGGCATTTCTTTAATGATATTAACACCAATGAAGATATTGCAACAAAATTTGAAGTGTACTTACCCCATTTTGTGCAAAATGTGATGACATCACAACATGTGCTGGAAGTGACCACTATTTGCTTCCAGACAGCATTGAACCCGGTGCACCAATTCTGTGGAAAGTCCTTGCCAGTACGTCCGCCGTCACTACCTGAATTTCTTCAGTGATGTTTGTTTTCAAGGCATCTATGGTTCGTGGTTTCTTTTGGTAAACTCTCCCTTTTAGATAGCCCCATAAAAAGTAATCAGGAGGCATCAGATCGGGCAAGTGCGGTGGTCATATAGACCCTTCAAAATGACGCGGTCACCAAAAAAGGACTGAATTTTGGCCATACTGGTGTGTGATGTCGCTCCATCATGCTGGTAATATCCAGTGGAGAGTTCTTCATTGTCCAATTGATTTACAAAGGTGTTGAAGATTTCCATATATGCAGCTGTTGTGATGGTTGTTTCGAAGAAGATGGGACCAATTATGCGGCGCCGGGTCATCCCACACCAATTTTCTGTGAATGAAGGGGTTCTTCATGCATCGCGTTGGGATTTTCACTGGCCCAAATACGGGAATTTTGAGAATTGACGTATCCGGACAGGTGAAACCACGCCTCGTCCGAGAACCACGTGTAGTCCAGAATGCCCGGATTTACCTGAAGAAATGTCTGAAAGCATTGACAGTATGTCACTTGTTTCACGAGGTGAGGCTCTTTCAGTTCCTGGACCACGGAGATACGGTACGCATGAAGCTTCGCTTTTTTCACAGCACGTTGACAATGGACAACCCTGTTTCCTGTGACAGTCGGTGAAGTGACTTCCTGGGAGACTCTAGTAGTCCGCCCTTTACATTCTGGATAGTTTCCTCGGAGATTTGTAGATAACCTCCTGCCTAGTCCTCTAATAAAGTCCCCTTGGTTTTGAATTTCTTCGACAGTGCCCAAATGGTGGACTTGCTTGGTGGATGTCTGCCTACAAACCTCTCCAAGAATTGCTGTTAACAGGACTTTATCAATTCTGTTTTCCAGTAAGTGCAAACAATAAATACTATCCCCTCCAGAGCATACCGATACATTTTCACACGTACGCAAACAGCCACGAGCACTCACTATCAACAACCATATTGTGTAGACACGCTCAGCAAAATAGCATAACAAAGCAGCAGAGAGGCGCATCCGGCTGGCTTGCGGACTGCTCCTCAGTGGCGCCACACTTGGGAATGTGTCTGCTACTAAAGAGCACTCCAGCTGTCTGGCGGACAGCTCCGGGTTCAATGCTGTCTAGACGCAAATGGTGGCCACTTCCAGCACATGTTGTGATGTCATCACATTTCGCATGAAATGAGGTAAGTCCACTTCAAATTTCGTTGCAATATCTTCATTGATGTTAATATTATTAAAGAAATGCCGGGTTCAGTAGTGAGTAGGACACCCTGTGTATATATATACACACACACATCATCATCATCAACCATTATCAGTCCACTGCTGGATGAAGGTCTCCCCAAGTTTCCTCCACAACGGTCTGTCTTGTGCCAGTCTCCTCCATGTCACTCCCGCATACTTTCGAATTTCATCCACCCATCTTCCACATGGTCTTCTTCTGGGTCTTTTCCTGTCCCTTGGAATCCAATCTAAACTTTCGGCTGTCCATCGATGGTCTGTCCTTCTGGCAGTATGTCCAGCCCATTGCCATTTCAGGGATTTAACTCTGATCATGATGTCTTCCACTCTTGTCATTTTTCGGATCCACGAGTTCCTCTTCTTATCTCTCCTGGTTACACCAAGCATGCACCTCTCCATGCTGCTTTGAGTTGTCTGCAGCCTTTGTATGTCTCTTTTAGTTAAGGTCCACGTCTCTGCACCATACGTAAGCACTGGAAGGATGCATTGATCAAACACTTTTTTTTAAGACATAATGGCATATTGCTCTTGAAAATTATGCTGTTTCTTCCAAAAGCTCTCCAGGCAAGTTTTGTACGCCAATTAATTTCTTCATCAATGTGACCCTCACTTGATATCTGCTGTCCAAGATAAATGTACGTATCTGTTATCTCCAGCTTTTCTCCATCAATCGATAAATCTTCATTTCTTGTAAAAGCATTGAACATCACTTTTGTCTTCTGAAAGTTCATTTTTAATCCCACTTCTTTACTCTTGTCAGCAAGTTCTTGGATCATACTCTGCAGCTCTGTTGGGGTAGTTGCAAAAATGACTATGTCATCAGCAAAACGAAGGTGGGTTAGATAATCTCCATTAATCTTTATCCCTTTGTTTTCCCAGTTCAGTGATTGAAAGACATTTTCCAATGTGGCATTAAAGAGCTTCAGGGATATGGTGTCACCTTGTCTCACTCCTTTTCCAATTTTTATGTGCGTTATATTTTCAAACAGCGGAGTCTTTGCACTTGCATTTTCATAGATGTTATTAAAAATATTAATGTACGCACTTCAATACCGCAGGATTTCAGGGCCGTTGTAACTGCTGATGGTTTCACCGAATCAAAGGCTTTTTCATAATCGATAAAAGCCATGCACAATGGAAGTTCGTATTCCCTCGCTCTTTCGATTAGTTCTCTCAGTACGTGGATATGATCTATTGTGCTGTAGCCACTCCTGAATCCAGCTTGTTCTCTCGGTTGAGCCATGTCCAGTGTCACCTTTAAGCGGTGTGAAAGAACTTTAGTGAAGATTTTATAAACCACTGATAGGTCTGTAGTTCCTGATATCCTCAATGTCACCATTTTTATGTAGCAAGATCATTGTAGCGTTGTTCCAATCCTCAGGAATCTTCCCTTCATTAAGGCATCGAGTGAAAATTTGGGCGAGTACTGTTTCGATTTCTCCACTTGCTTCTTGTATGATGTCTACAGTAATTCCATCTTCTCCTGGAGCTTTTCCCCGCTTCATGTTCTTGATTGCATGTGCAACTTCTGCTGGGAGGACTGGAAGAACTCTGGTACTGGTACCTTTCATGATGTCTGGAGTACTTGTATCATCCCTTTCATATAATTTGGAGTAGAAATCTTTCACTCTTGTCAAAATTTCGCCTCTATTTCTTGTTACAGAACCATCTTCTTTTCTCAGTGCCATAATCTGTTTTCTTCCCTTACTGAGATGTCCCTTTGCTATCTTTAGGCTTTGGTTGTTTTCAATTGCTTTCCTCACTAGTTCACAGTTGAATTTCCTTACGTCTTCAGTGATACTTTTTCGTACTGTCTTGCATAGCTCTATATATTCCACTTTGGAAGTCACATCTTCTTTAGTTGTCCTCATCTCTCTTCTTTTTTGCATCAACATTTTGGTTTTTCCTGATAATTTGTTCACATGCAATTTGTTCTTAGACCCAGCTAATTTTGTTGCTGTTTCCATAAGAGCTTTGGTTACTTTCTGTTAACTTCAGAAATATCCACTTCTTCCGATGTTAGGCCTTCTAAAGCGGAGAATCTGTTCTTCAGTTCCAACTTGAAGGTATTATTGTGTTTTTTAAGGTTGGTTATGTCAATACATTTTGTTTGTCTTATGAGCTTGCTACGTTCGAGTTTAGTGTTGAGGTGCATCTTACATCTCACCAATCTATGGTCACTGCCTGTGTTGAACTTGTTTAGCACACTGCAGTCTTCTATGGCGAATTTTTTGTTACACATAATAAAATCAATTTCATTTGTTGTCCCATTTGGATGCCTCCATGTCCATTTCCTGTGTGGCTTTTTCTTGAAAAAGGAGTTCAAGATGAAAAACTCTTCTGCCTCTGCAAACTCAACGAGAGTATTTCCACGCTGGTTTCTGTTGCCGTGACCGAATTTACCTACTGAAGTTTCATTCTGTTGCCGTTGCCCTATTTTTGCATTGAAATCTCCCATAATTATTTTCAAGTGCTGCTTACCTTTATTATTTAGATGACGAATTTCCTCATAAAATTCTTCAATTTCTTCTTCAGGATGACTTGTGGTGGGTGCATAAGTTTGAATAATCTGAGTCTGGTATCTTCTCGAGAGTTGGATAACGAGTCGTGCAGCTCTGTCAGAGGAACTTTCAACTTCTACAACTTTATCCTTCAGTTTCTTGTTTATTATAAATCCAACACCACTAGTTCTGCCAGTATCAGTCCCACGATAGTAGAAGAGATGTCCACTTTTCAGTTCAATGAGATCTCCTTTTCTCCTTACCTCACTTAGCCCGACGATGTCCCACTTGATCCTTTGTAGTTCCTCTTCCAATTCAAGAAGCGTTGAATCAGAAGATAGGGAGCATCCATAATACGTAGCCAAGGTCAGCATCAGATGGCAGCCTAGTCCGGTCCTCCGGGGATTCTTAGCACCCTCTGCCTTCATGTTGCACTGGCCGCTGCCTTGGCCAGGTACATTCCAGCTGCCGAAGACTGAGGGCCAAGATTTAAGTTGTGGAGTCATTTTAGAGAGGTTTGGCCATAACTCACCACGCTGGCGAAGCGGATTGGTGAGTGTGGGATAGCATTTCCTCTAATCCCGATGGTATAGTTATACCGCTATTGGCGGTCGTCAGAGCCCCTTTAGTGGGAACAGGATGCACCACGAGAAGGCGGGGTTGACATTTGTCAAGGAGAGGCTGTGATGTTACGCATCACCTGACCTTACACACATACACATATATATATTTATTTAAAGCTTTAATTGTTTTAGACCTGGTAAAGCAAGCAATAAATAGTCCATGCTCAAATAACTTCTAAGCATGGTAGTAGATCAAAAGATTGGCAGCCCACTGAAATAAAATGAATGAAAATAATAATAATAAACTACTTTCCACCACACCTGGCAGCAAGAAATGCAGCATCAGAAATGTGCTGTACCAGTCTCTATTCCAAGGGTCGGTATGCTTTGATGTTTGATCTTCCTGCGTAAATTTGCTTCCAGTTCCCACAGAAGCTGAGGCGGAATAAATGTGGACTGTGGAAATAACTTTCTTATGGGTCTTGTGGAGGTTATTATTAAAAAGCTGGTGGTAAAATTTTCTAACTAAAGCCTAGTTCATCATCAGGACTATGTCATTGGAGTAGTTGCTGCCACTCAGTTGGAAATCTTTGCTAGCAAATTATTATGTGAATAAACTGGAGGCAAAAATCCGTGTACAACCCTCAATATTTGCTCTCTATGTAAGATACATGGATGATGTCTTGTTTATTATAGATAATGTGGACCAATCTTTACCCACTCAGATTCTGGCAGAATTTAACTCGCTAGAAAATTCTTTGAAGTACTCCCTGTAACTAGAAGAAAACCATAGCATCAATTTCCTAGATTTAACCTTGACCTCAAGAGAGGGGAGAATCTTCACTCAGCTTTTTAGAAAACCCACTAACACAGGAAACATATAAGACTTCTACTAATTACACCCTGACTATATTAAGTTTAATATGGCGAGACAATGAAATTGAAGTCCTTGTCTCTTCAGATGCTCAAAAAGATATTCACTGAGAAGAATTAAAAAGAATGTTGGCAGAAAACAATTACCCCTCCCCATATATTAAGAAGTTGTTTAGAAAAGTGCCAAAAAAGAAGCAGGAAATAAACAACTTCAAATTCACCAGCAAAATTACGTACCACAAGGGTCTTTTCGAAAAACTGAAGAAAATCGGTGCAAAATATATAATATCAGACTTGCTCCAGATCTAAATAAGAAATTAAAGAAATTCCTGCCAGCTCTAAAACAGAAAGAAACAGACATCCAGTTGCAAGAAGGAGTAATATATTGCATAGACTGTAACTGCGGGCTCAGCTATATAGAAGAAACAGGAAGAAGTATTAAAGTCCGAATGAAAGAACACCAAGCAGCTATTAGGAACATTAGTAACAAAACAGGGCTAGACAGACATATACAAGCAAGTGGACACTCCATAAATTGGGACTCAGTAAGAATAATCACCCACCAATCAAACTTAGTAAAGAAAACTAGAAGAAGGGATGAAAATAGCAAGAAGAAGAAGTACTAAGAAGTACCACAATTAATGATAATTGCAGAAGGACACTTCCGAATGAGTGGCAGCAACTACTCCAGTGATGTAGTCCTGATGATGATGATGATGATCTAGGCTTTAGTTCGAAAATTAGACCAACAACTTTTTTGAATAATAACCTTTATAAGACCCATAAAAAAGTTATTTCCACAGTAAACTATGAATAGAGGTGCCATAAATTCATTTACAACTATGAATATGGATGTGTGCACTAAAACAGCATGCAACATTTAGTTTTGTATGATGGTTTTCACAGCTAATGATCTCATCATACTAAATTAGCTATATTAGATCAACATAACAGATCTCTGGGTATGTTCATTTTTATCTGTAAATGAGTGTTTTGGAAAATGCAGGTTTGATAGTGAGAGTCAGCAATTGAAATGCCTAAAATTCAATCAAGTAA
Source organism: Macrothele yani (assembly GCA_039090855.1). Lineage (NCBI taxonomy): Eukaryota > Metazoa > Arthropoda > Arachnida > Araneae > Macrothelidae > Macrothele > Macrothele yani. The sequence continues at coordinate 56,358,526 of CM077018.1, read as the reverse complement.
GGAAGTTTTAATCAAAGCATGGATTTCCGACTACAGTAAGGAAAAAATTGCGGATTGTATGATTTGTGTACATTGCTCGCAAGAAAAAGTATCAAATTGATCAGCACGTAAAAATTGCCTTTCGCACTGCAAAAAAACTGAAGAAAGGTTCAAACTGAAGGAAAATTAAACTTCTTGGATTTTACCATCTATGTCCAGGAAGATAAGTTCCTCACAAAAATGTACAAAAAGCCTTTGGATACAAAGAAAATACTAGATTTTAACTCCTCTCATCCATATTCAATGAAGAAAAATGTTGCAAACCAATTTTTAGAAAAAATAATTTAGTCTCCTCAGAAGATATGAAAAAAGCCTACATGGATGAACTAGAAGTAATGCTAACTAAAAATAACTACCCAAAAAAGGAAATAGATAAATTACTCAAACACGATAAACAAACAAATACAAGCAAGCAGGAGTTTAGGTTCACAAGAAAAATTACGTATCAAAAAGGTTTATTTGAATCTTTAAAGAGAATAAGCAGTAAATATGATGTTAGATTAGCTCCCAGTTTAGACAACAAACTTAAAAAATTTTGCCCTAGCTTGATTCAAAAAGAAGAAAACTTGTTAAAAATTCAAGGAGTAATTTATAAAGTAACCTGCAGCTGTGGAAAATAACTACATAGGAGAAACAGGTTGTAGGCTGGAAACTCGCATCGTGGAGCACAAGGCAGCAATAAATTGTTCAAGCAAGACAGAATTAGACAGACATATTTGAGAAACAGGACACCACATGGACTGGGATTCTTTGACTGTCATTAGACATCAATCCAACTTCCTGAAGCAAATATTGAAAGAGGGACTTGAAATTGGAATATACCAGAACTTCATCATTAATGACTGTACGGGATTTTCGCTGCCTAACATCTGGTAAGACATTTTGCAGAATCGCCGTAACCGTCAAGGTTAACGATAACCGAAGACTGTGACTGAGATTGAATGAAAGACTGCCTGGCAAAGGAGAAAAGTTCTCTCTGAAAATTTGCAGAAATTTTAAGATTTTACCTAGATGACGATGATGGGCAAAAACATGTAACAATATTAACAAATAAAGGTAACTTGATCACGCTAGTTACGTTAAATGAAAAACTTTTACAAGAAAGTTTGTAAGTTGGGAGACCCCGTTACTGTCATCCCCTAGATGACAGTAACGGAGTGTTACCGAAAGTACTCGGGTAAAAAAAACGTATAGAAGTATATGTGGAAGCAGCAAAGGGAAAAATTCATTTAGTAAGGAGGCCAATTAAAAACCAAAGGGGGAAAAAACTGAAAAGGACCAGCAACTGAATGAAAAACCCCCCATGCCGCATCTACATAACGGAAATACGGGAAAAAAACCAAGATCCATTGCTGGAAGTGTTCAACTTGGAACTTCACGGCAAGTCCAAAAATGCAATTACATAGCAGATGTTCTGTTGAGCTAAACACTATTTTTGTACACCCCTTTCTCTTTCTCGAAATCCAAATTTAAGTCCTATCCCTTTGGGCTCATATGCTTTTGTCAATCAGTCTGCTTTTGTCAATTGCAGTTGAACATATATTTGCAACATGTTAGTAGTCCAGAGTTGTATAAAAATAAAATGTATTGGCATACACAACCATTGAATTAGAAAACTTGCTGCAAACCGGCGAATCACACACACGATAACAATAGAATAAGATAATTTAAAGAAAAAATAATAAAACAATAAATAATTATTAAAACATTACAGATTCCAGTGAGTACAAAATAAGTACATTACAACTGCATGTGCAGCAATGTGTGTGAAATGGACCTTTAGTGCAAAATATAAAAATATTGGACTACAAATCTTATAAAAACAAGACATTTAAAAAAAGTTTTTTTTATCTAGCAAAACAGTTCCATTAATAAACCTTCAAAACTTATAAAAAGCATTTTCAATAACGTAATTCAAAAATACTGTAGTAGACTTACAAAATACAAAAGAAAAAGATTTTAATTTAATAACTGGCAACTGCACGAGGAACCTGGCAATAAAATTTAAATTCTTTCTGTGTAAAGGAAATTTTAGATACAGTTCCTGTACACTGAGAACAAGCCTTGATAAAGTCTAGAGGCCAAAAAGGTCTGTAAAAACAAAAGAACTCAGAAGATGTGAAAAATAATTTAACATTCTTACGTTAAAATAGAATTAAATATATTATTCTGAGTAAAGCCTTGAGCAAGTGTTTTAATTGCTGTAAATAACATTTTTACTTTTTTAACCTACAAGCAAAACCTATCTGCAAAATGTGCTAATAATTTGGAAACTATCCGCATACGGCGTACGCATGTACATCTACATTCTGTTACTTTGTAGTAGTCTAACGCAGAATTACTGTTTCACACGTTATATAGTTCATGATTAGGCCAGGTTACCCCTAAACAATGACAACAAGTGGTAGGTAACATTAAAGGTCAATTTTGTCATATATATATATATATATCATATATATCACTAAGCTGTTCTCTGAGATTCAGAGGTTAGCTCCAAAAAGAAATACAAACTTCCAGATATTTTTACTTATTGTTGTCGTATCAAACTTCTCCATTTACAGCGATCTTGACATACAACTCGTGCTTCACTGATATCCATTACACGCCGTACACAAGATCTTTTATACTTCATACTCATAAACTTTTTCTCATGCAGACACTCTTGAATCTGATCCACCCATGTCTTCCTTGGCCTTCCTCTGCCTTTATTCCTGCCACTTGGGCTGAAAATATTTTCTTAGTAAGCATTTCATCACTCATTCTTTCAACATGGCCAAACCACCGAAGCATATTGGTCTCCACCTTGCTAACAACATTTTGCTTTACATCACACAACTGCAATACATCTTCATTCCTCACACAATCAGATCGTGTCTTGCCACAAACTCCATGTAAGTAACGCATTTCTCCAGCACACAAACGACTCCTATGTTTCTTCTGCAGTACCCAGGTTTCACTGCCATACATCAGAGTAGGAACAATTACTGTTTCATACACAGCCATGCGGGACTCTCTAGAGAACCCATCATTCCTGTGAAAACCTCCCAGAGCAGCTATGACTTTCAAAGAAGAATTCACTCTCCTAAATGATTTCACCATCCAACTTGTTCTCTCTGTCAAACATGCTTCCTAAATACACAAACTCACTCACCTGGTCAATCACAGTGCCATTTATACTTAAATTACATTCAGTGCTACCCATTCCTCTCTCAAACACCATAACTTTGGGTTTTCCCTTATTTATACTCAGTTTGAATTTCATGCAAACTTTGTGCATCCGAGTCAACATACTCTGCAACTCACTTTTGCTCTCTGCCAACAGGACAGTGTCATCAGCATACAGCAATCTGCACACACGGATATCACCAAGACATAAACCACTATTATCTATTTTGGCCTCACCCATGCATGCGTCCATAAATATATTAAACAGCCATGGTGACATTACACAACCTTGTCTAACTCCTGCACCAATGGAAAACCATTTTGATAAAACACCATTCACTCGTACACAAGCTCTACTACCAGCATACATGGCTTTTACATTATTAAGTAGATTCCCAGTAACACCATATTCATTCAATACCTTCCACAAAAGTTTCCTATTGACTCGGTCGTAAGCTTTCTCTAAATCTATGAAAGCAGTAAAAACTTTCTTCCCAACAGCCAGATACTTTTCAATCATCATGCGTAATGCAAAAATCTGGTTAGTGCAGCCTTTACCAGGCATAAAAACACTCTGAACATCCCACACTTTCAATGATGTAAGACCCCATACTTTTTCAATAACAACCTTACCAAACACTTTCCCTGGCACACTCAGTAGGCTAATACCACGACAGTTCCTGCATTCAGTCTGATCACCTTTGTCCTTATACAAGGGAACAATAATAGCATCCTTCCAATCCCAAGGGACCATTCCTAACTCCCAGCACAACTGGCAAATTTCAGTTAACCCGTCAATTATAGAGTCACCACCATACTTCAACATCTCTGCAGTTATGCCATCAACTCCTGGAGCCTTACCATTCTGAAGAGATTTTAGAGCTTTACACACTTCTTCTCTTGAGATCCCTTCTGTGCTTTCATCCCTCATTGTGACATCATCTGCGTCTGTCTCAGAATCATCTTTGCTTTCCTGATCTAATAACTCACAGAAGTATTCACCCCATCTGTCACTTAACTCATTGAGCTCCCATATCATTTCCCCAATCTCATTCTTCACACAACTTACAACTTTGTTTCCCCTATTTTTCCTGAGTCTCATGTACTTCCAGAAGGACTTCCTATCTTTCCACAAAGCCAGTTCGTGCCTTCCCACTTTCTCCTTCCTATCTTTTGCCTTACTGTGGCGAACCAGCTTAGCAGCTTCACGCTTCTTACAGCGATATTCATCCACAGAGATTCTACCTTGCAACATCCCCAAATAGGCTTCCTTCTTTCTCTTTACTGCCTCTTCAATCTCACTATTCCACCAAGCATCACCTCTATTGTGGAATAGCTTTTTTACGGGTCTTATAGAGGTTATTTTTCATCAAAGTTTGTTGCCAAATTTTCGAACTAAAGCCTAGTTCGTCATCAGGACTACGTCACTGGAGTAGTTGCTGCCACTCAATTGGAAGAGTCCATCCGCAATTATCGTTAATTGTGGTACTTCTTCTTCTTGCTATTTCGATCCCTTCTTCTAGTTTCCTCTTTACTAAGTTTGACTGGTGGGCGATTATTTTCACTGAGTCCCAATTTATGGAGTGTCCACTTGCTTGTATATGTCTGTCTAGCCCTGTTTTGTTCCCAATGTTCCTAATAGCTGCTTGGTGTTCTTTCATTCGGACCTTAATACTTCTCCCTGTTTCTCCTATATAGCTGAGTCCGCAGTTACAGTCGATGCAGTAAATTACTCCTTCCTGCAATTGGATGTCCAATTCTTTCTGCTTTAAAGCTGGCAGGAATTTCTTTATTTTGTTATTAAGATCTGGAGCTAGCCTGATATTATATTTTGCTCCGATCCTTTTCAGTTTCTCGAAAAGTCCCTTGTGGTACGTAATTTTGCTGGTGAATTTGAAGTTGGTTTTCTCCTGCTTCTTTTTTGGCACTTGTTTAAATATTTTCTCAACATATGGGGAGGTGCCAAAAAAGAAGCAGGAGAAAACCAACTTCAAATTCACCAGCAAAATTACGTACCACAAGGGACTTTTCGAGAAACTGAAAAGGATCGGAGCAAAATATAATATCAGGCTAGCTCCAGATCTTAATAACAAAATAAAGAAATTCCTGCCAGCTTTAAAGCAGAAAGAATTGGACATCCAATTGCAGGAAGGAGTAATTTACTGCATCGACTGTAACTGCGGACTCAGCTATATAGGAGAAACAGGGAGAAGTATTAAGGTCCGAATGAAAGAACACCAAGCAGCTATTAGGAACATTGGGAACAAAACAGGGCTAGACAGACATATACAAGCAAGTGGACACTCCATAAATTGGGACTCAGTGAAAATAATCGCCCACCAGTCAAACTTAGTAAAGAGGAAACTAGAAGAAGGGATCGAAATAGCAAGAAGAAGAAGTACCACAATTAACGATAATTGCGGATGGACTCTTCCAATTGAGTGGCAGCAACTACTCCAGTGACGTAGTCCTGATGACGAACTAGGCTTTAGTTCGAAAATTTAACAAACTTTGATGAAAAATAACCTCTATAAGACCCGTAAAAAAGCTATTCCACGATCACTATGAATAGAGGTGCCAGAAATGCATTTATCACCTCTATTGTTACCCACTATTGTGCTGCCACAGACCTCTTTAGCAGCAGTGACAACACAGTTCTTAAAACATTCCCACTTCTTTTCTACATCCCTCTCACCAGACTTCAGATCCTTCAGTCGTTCTCTGAGTAAGTCAGAATAATGCTGATGATATTCAGGGAGCCTTTCAACCTTTATTCTTTCCATCCTGGGCCTCTTCCTATTCCTTTTCCTCCAACCAACATTAAGTTTCACTCGTGACACTACCAAGTAATGATCAGAACCAACATCTGCACGTCTCATCACATGGATGTCAACAACTAAGTGTTTCAAATGCTGATCGTAGATAACAAAATCTATCACACTCTTTTGACCAAGAGTACGATTTTCCCAAGTATATGTGTGGATATACTTGTGGTTGAAAAATGTATTAGATACACACAAACCATTCTCAATGCAGAGTTCAATTAATCTTTCACCATTATCGTTAATAATATAATTCACTGAAATTCAGAATGTAAAAAATTTATACTACTTATGATGGATTGATGATACTTCATAATTTTCAGCACTGTTAGATATATTTTTTAGATATAGTCTTGAGTTGAACTATACGTGATAGGCCTAATATTTTATGCAAAGTTCACATTATTTGCAGTTGTACGAATGAAGTTATACAGATGAGCTTTACAGGAGTGCATGAAATGCTATGCAAACAAATTTGAACAGAACATTGAAATTGAAAGCAAATGATAGTCAAGTTTTGTGGTTCTGCATATGATTTTAACTTCAATGTATCTGTTCAAATTTGTTTGCATAGCATTTCATGCACTCCTGTAAAGCTCATCTGTATAATTTCATTCGTACAACTGCAAATAATGCGAACTTTGCATAAAATATTAAGCCTATCACTTATTGCTCAACTCAAGACTATATCTAAAAAATATATCTAACAGTGCTGAAAATTATGAAGTATCGTCAATCCATCGTAAGTAGTTTAAAATTGTTTTACATTCTGAATTTCAGTGAATTGTATTATGTATTAACAAAATTGACCTTTAATGTTACCTACCACTTGTCGTCATTGTTTAGGGGTAACTTGGTCTAATCATGATCTATATAATGTGTGAAACAGTAATTCTGTGTTAGACTACTAACATTTTTTAAATATATGAAAAGCCACGTAATATGATGGTTCAAACGACCTTTTGCTTATAGCAGTTGAACATACTTCGGGGCTTACAGTTACACAAATTCTTGAACTGCAGTTTTGGAAAGTCAGTTACAGTGAAAATACTTTTTCCATTTGAAAGTAATATAATAAAAATTGATCTTCGCAGTCTTTAATCTCTCTCACCTTAGAAATTTGCACTGAAATTTTTTGCGATTTTGGACAATATCGATTTTCTCAAGAGATTGTTTCATTTTTAGTTTATTAATAACAGGCAAGTCTTTAAAAAATAAATTTTTGGCACATTCAAATTTCGGTTCTCACTAAAAGCAAAGAAACTATTAGAAATTTAGTTAAAGCAGTAAAATTTGTTAAAATGGAATAAAGTCTTCGACAGTCTCTCACGAAGAATGTACCTTGTCTGTTGCTTCTCAGCAATGGAAGTAATTTTTTTCTTACGCTAAATTTAACCAGCGAGCTGCGGTCCAGGAAAATGGATAAAATGTTAATTGTTGTTATTACCTCAATACAAAAAATTACGCTGATTCGTAGACTTGTGTTGAAAAGATGTTTAAACAGTAAATGATTATGCTGATATACCATTTTTTTTTTTTTTGAGGATGGTGTAACTTGACAATTTTTCCCAAAAGTGGGCCGCTGAAAATCAGCTTCCAGTGCCGTTTATAGATCGCCACTGTTGCGTAGCTCCTTATCAAGCCTTCAATTCTCATCAACAATCAAATCCAGATAATTAACATCTGTTACCTGTTCTGGACTCTTCTTCCCCTGCACTACAAAACTAATCATTTTTTGGCATTTACTAAGAACAATTGATTTTTAGATTTATCAGCATTTTATCTTCCCAAATATTTCACATGTCATAACAACTGAGATTATGCTGCAATTTGTTTACACTGTAAGAAATTAGCCATACGTCATTAGCAGTGCTGTCTTAACAGGTGGGCCAGTGGGTCAGAATCCCACAGTTCCACCTGTTAAGAGAGCACTGATCTAATGAACACATTTTAGTTATTTTTAATGTGTGAAGTGTTTTTTATTGGATATTGCAATTTGGGGTTGCAAATCAAGAAATAGTGCTGAACAGTAAGGAAGAATTGCAAGCAAAAACTTCATTTAGCAAATTCATTTATACCCCGTTTTATGTCATACAAAATGATTGCCGTAAAATGCCTTTCTATGTCAAGCTCCATTTCAATACCATACTTGCCAACTTTTGCGGATTTCTGCTTGATTTTACTGATTTACGGATACAGGTCTTTTTTTTGCGGATTTTTTAACATTTCGATTGCTCAATCGAAATATTTCAATCCCCTGTAACCATACACTTAGATTTGCTACCTGACCTTATGAGCGCTGTGTCACGCGAGGTCATCTTTGACTCATTGGCTTCGTGACGTCGTACGGTAGCTCTCTCTCTCTCTCTCCATGGGAGTGCTCAAGTGATGTGCTGAGTGCCGACACTAGATGCCTGCGCAAAGTCTGCGATGGTGGCCGTCCCATTTTGTATTTCCACGGCCTGACTTGATCGAGCGAGTGGTAATGCTGATTGAGCGGCCGTGGTATTTCAGTCCTTGTAGACACTCGTTCGTTGTAGCAGTTGATTGGTCTCCTCTTGGGAGCGAAATCGCAGTCAATGAAAGAGAAGGGTAATATCTGCTTGCACAGTGTTGAGCAATGTTGTTGTAGCAGCAAAAGAATACTTTCTTATGTGTGTTGTTTTTAGTGTGCGGTGTTGTTTCTTTGTTGTAGAGTTGAATTACTGGGAGGAGCGAGTTGTTGGTTTAGCTTTTATGCAAATCTTATAAAGATTAGTACTAAGATTATACCATTTCAAAGTTATTTTCAAACTTTTAAGGAAGCATGCACCGCAAAGTTCCAGTGTAGCAGGAAATCTAATAAAGGTGTAAGATTTGCATTTTGTGACATTTGCCAAAACGATTTTAACATTGCCCACAGAGGCAGAAATGATATTTTTCATCATGTAAATGATCTCAAACACAAAGGTAATGTTGAAGTGTACTGATTGTAACTCCAAACTGACTATGTTTTTTTAAAACATCGGATAATAGTCACGGAAATGTAACTCGTGCCCAATTGTTGTTAACGTCTTTTTTGATGCAACACAACCTGCCATTCAGTGCTGCCAGCCATGCTGGTCCACCACTTTTTCGGTAGATGTTTCTAAAAGATGAAACTGCCAAACATTATGGCTGTGGGAAGACCAAAATGACGGCGATTGCCCATGAAATGGCTTTAGATTGAACTTCCACCGTTGTGAAACTTTTACAAGAAAGGCTATTTTCTGCAACGTGATGGAAGTCATGGAAGTGATTACAATATTATATAATCCTGATATACAAGATGAAGATTAGAAGGTATGTAACATATAGTTTTGAATGCAATGTGTAGGTACTCTTAAAGTGAATATTTCCTTTTTACAGGAAATGTTTAGTTTGGCATTGAAACACCACAGGTTTGCAAGGCTTAACTTTGAACAAAATTAAGATTTTACTTTATGGCTTTTTAGATTATTATTTTAAACACAGATAATACTAGTTTAGTTATTGTGGCATATGCAAAGATTTTTACTTCATATTTATTAATATAATTATGTTTTGTTTTGTGGTAAATGGCGTTTGCGCAAAAGTTTTACTGATGCACATTTTCCAAAGTTGGAAAGTATGCAATAATGAAAAATAACAACACCCCTGTACAGAAAGTACTGACAATAAATGCACAACCATTTTTTTTTCTCTGACCTGTTTGACCCAGAAAAGAAAGCATTTAAGTGTATTTAGGAAACAAGGACAAATGTAAGATACTGAAATTGCTGTAGGCTGATATTTTAATTTACAGCCTTTTTATTGATAATTATTTTGTCAATATTATAAATGAGTAACTTCTATGTCTAAAACTTGGTAATAATTGATGTCATGGTTATTCCTAGACTTGATACATTATAAATTTCACTAAATTATGGGTTTCATACAGGAATAACGGAAATTACTACAGTCAAATTTTCAGGTAGCACCCCCTACTCTTCCTAAAGGCTTACACTATTTATAGTGTAGTCCTGAGGAAGGGTAGAGGGTGCTACCTGAAAATTTGACTGTAAGTAATTTCCTTTATTCCTGTATAAAACCCATAATTTAGTGAAATTTATAGTTGTATGTCTAGTAAACAAATTGCTGTTATTGAATTTTGATGTTATTCTATTTTTTTGGTGCACTAAATTTTTATTAATTTTAGTTTCAATTACTGTTTCAAATTAAATTTTCTTTCCTCCACCTCTCTTTTATTTTTCTTTTGAGAAGAATTAACATGTTTATCAACATAGTTTATTTTTTTATAGCACATTGTACCCCCCTAAAAATATTTATAAAAAAAGAAAAAGTATGAAAACAACAATAACAAAACAGACAAACTGAATGGTCAGTGTCAAAATGGCTCCCAAAAATGTATGGGCCCAAAGCCCCTGAATGTGATGAGACAGCCCTGGTCATCAGTAAGGGAAATGAACCATTCTCTGCATAATAATTCAGCTGTCACTAGCTGGTTCTTTGAAATACTGTATGAGTGAGTTTTCTATGAATTTATGTTGAAACTAATAACTCTATATATGTAGCTGATGTGGTAGCTTTATCATAAGTTTAGACTAATCATTATCTGACTGACAAGAAAGAAGTGCTGATTTCAACTATATTATAAAGGACAGCAAAATTCTCTCTCTCTCTCTCCTCTCTCTCTCTCTCACACACACACATATGCACAGAGAACTAGTGGTTCTCATCTTATGCAATGAAATGTTGGTATGGCACTAGGTGATACACACTCTGTTTTCACTTTGCATGTTATCTTAAATGCTAGGATTTATATTAAGTTACATGAAATAAAATTATTAGATGGAGTACTCCGTGAATCTTTCTAGTCTTGCTACTTGGTTTTCTGCCACTTCCTTGTAATATATATCATTATGTGCTACTGTTTTAAACCTTGAAATTGAGATGAGTTCATTAAAAGGGCTAAATTTATTTGCGGAGAACATTAGATGTGTGGTGGACCACCAGACAGGAAATAAGTGTATGTCAAATCTATTTTTTTTTTTTTACTGACATATGTTGATGAATGAAACAAAACTAAGTCATACAGCTTGTTCTTCAGTTGAAGTGAGTCAGACTTCTGTACCTTTAAACTTGTAAAAATGAATGTACATTTATATGGCTAACAGTGGCATCACATACCCATTTAGGTTGGGTGTGTGCTGTTATGGAAAAAAACAAGCAAAAATTTTATTATGAATACTGATCTGCAAATTTGTTCATTGATTTTGAACATACGGAAGCATTTCTTTTATTTAGCTGTCATCAATAACTTATGGTAAAGCTCTTTACATACTTTCCATCGTAAGAAAAATTTGAATTTTCTGTGCAAATACTAGAGTGATGAATTAATTTTTAGTATGTTTTTCATGTTTTAAATACAGCACAAAGCTTACCTTCTTTAACCCGCTTGACACAATCTGCAAAAGCTCTGGCAGAAAATGGGACACGTAGTACATCGTCAACCTAAATGAATGTCAAAATTCAAACTGTATGTTTGTGTTCATAAACACATCTATTCACACAGCAACGGAAAGACAGAAAAGAACTTGTAGCAGAACTTTGAATTGTGTTTATGACTCCACGCTATTCTAAACGCAAACAAGTAGGACCAGTGGTGCATTTTGAAGCTCATACGCCCTGGGAATTTAAACCTCTGTGTTGAAACCTCAAGGAAATAAAAACATGACCTGTAGCCCCATCTGGAGAGCTTTGGATTACAGTTGCTTTAATGACTTGGGGTGTCCGCTGGTAAAATACCACTTCTGCAACTGCAAATATTACTACGTTTTGTTTTCTGCATGAAGCAACAAACTTTCTCCTCTTCACGAAAGTATTGCACAAAGGAATTAAGTTTAGCCCCACACACAAAGCCTTAGGACAAACTTGGGTCAGTCTCATTAGAAATACATAAAAATAACAACAACAATATAACAGCAACTCGTATCACAACATTGAATTGCACTGCTCCGTGGTACTTAAGCAGTGCTCAGTGGCGGCTTTTCAGGTGAAGTAGGTGAAGTGCCTCTTCACCTATTTCATTTGAAATAAGGTTTTATTTAATAATTTCGTATAATATATTCTTTTCTTTCCTTTATTGAGTGCCAAAATACCCAACATTTTGATTAGATATCAATTCATAATGCACGTTCAATACGGAAAACAAGTCCTTATACGCAAACCAGTTCAAGTGAAGAGCTGAAATGAGAATGCTTAGAAGTCTGCACTTTTCGTCCGAGTTGCCATGGTAACTGTGACGTCACTCTCCCCTATCTGCCGGGCAAGTGAAGTGCTTTAGGTTGAAACGCCAAGGCTCTGCACCTGCAGTCGTGACCTTCCGAAAGAGATCGCAGTGGAACGGGATGGATTGCCATTGCAGTGTTTTGGTACATACTTTCCGAAAGAGATTTGTTTTTTCGTGTTTTGTGATTCTTTTTTAAAAACTTCATTAGTTACTTTAGTTTCGTGTACAGTTTACCTGATAGTGATAGTTTCAGTTTTCAGTATGTATCCTGTGAACAACATTGTCTGTAATTTATTGCAAACTCCGTTCAATCGGTGGAAAGATGAAAATAAAAGAGACATTTTACTTCAATGACGACCGACGGATTCACTGACAATTGTCGCCAAGAAAGAAATCAAGAAGAAGAGCAGTAAATCTTACAATATTAATTAAAAAAAATTGTTGGTTTACTGAATATAAATGGCTTTGTAGCCCTTCTGTGTTACAAAATTTTTTTTTTTTGCTGGCCCTGCTTATTTTTTAGTAATAAAATTCGGCGTGGAATAAAGACAATTTTCAGATTTCTTAAATATAAAACGGTCACTTCACAAACGTGGTGATTCTAGCAAACACCTGAAATGCGAATTAATGCTAAATAATTTTGAAAAGAATCAGAACACCATTGCCGATGCCCTGAGGAGAATGCTAGGCTTTTGAAATGCATTTCAACGAGAGTGTTTGTTTAAATAGACTTTTCCTGCAGACATTGATTGATGCAGTATTGTATTTGAGTAAACAAGAACTAGCATTCCGTGACCATGACGAAGCACTGACTCGATAAATCGTAGAAATTCAAAGAATTGCTTTCAGTGTTGATATCAAGAAGTCCTTAAAAAATTCAAAATCAATACGAAACAATAAAAAATGTCTTCACAGGTGACTCAAAAGCTATTCAAAACGAATTAATTGAATGTATTTCTGAATATATAAACGATCATGTCAAAAATGAAATAAATGAAGTTCAATGCTTTTCTATTCAAGTAGATGGGAAGACATAACCAGACTTCCGAGTGCTCTTTAATAATAAGATTTGTTGATTCGGAAGGTGCATTGGTTGAGCGATTTTTGGGTTTCCATGATGTGAGTGGAGATAGAATGTCAGAAGCTTTATACAAAATGCTAGACAAAAATTTGGTACAGTTTGATTATCAACACAAGTCAATAGGACAATGTTACGATAGGGCAAGCGTAATGTCTGGACACTTGACTGGGCTCCAGAAAAAAGTGAAGCATAAAACTTCTCAAGCTGTTTTTGTTATTGCTTAGTACATCGTTTGCAAAACCTTGTATTACAGCAGAGTTTTTCTAAAATTTCTAAGTATCAAATATTTTTTGCAAGCCTCAGTGTAATTCCTTTGTTTTTTAACCACTCAGCGAAGCGATCACTTCGCTGTGTGGTGAAAAAGCAATACACTCACACCAACAACCGCAAGATGCATGCCAACCACAACAGAAACTCGATGGTCCTCCACTTCGACGTTAGTAAGTGTAATAGTTGACGATTCTGATAAATTGAAGGAAGTATTCAAATTTCTCACAAATAGTGACCAATCAGACAAAAAATCAATTCAACTTGCCCAAGGGTTTTTAAATGATATGAGCACTTTTGAATTTACATTTTTGGCAATAGTATTTAATGAAATATTTGGCTTCACCGATCTACACAGCTGCAACACCAAGAAGGAATCATCCGATTGGCCTGAAATTCGCAGCATGCGTCGCCCGCGAGAGGACATGCAAATGATTAGCATTACAAGGCATATGCAAATCATGTGCGCCCGGCACGCCACCGAGAAGCACTATAAGAAGGGTGCACAGAAGGCGGGGTGTAAGTAGTGGAAGTGTGCTGTGCTGCTGGACCTGTGCGTGGGAAGCTTCCTGATGACTCGTCGCAGAATACGGCAGTCATTCCAGCACGTTTCGGAGTTCGACAGAGGACGAATAGTGGCTTATCGCGATAGCGGTTTATCGTACCGAGACATCGGGGCCCGTGTGGGACGACATCCAGCCACAGTGAGACGAGTATGGATTCGGTGGGTGTAGGAGGGACGGACGGACCGACGTGAGCGATTACCGCAGCCGCGGCACACCACTGAACGAGAGGACCGGCATGTTGTGCGGCGGGCATTGACGGCTCGCACCGCCACATCACGAACGTTAGCACAGGAATTAGGGTGTTTTGCGCAAAAAACCTGTATCAGCACGTACCGTTCGACGTCGTTTGCAGGAGTGGGGACTTGTGGCACGGCGGCCATTGCTCCGATTACCATTGATGTTACACCACCGGCGAGTGCGGCGGCAGTGGGCCATTGAACGCCGCACCTGGTCTACGGAATGGCATGACATTGTCTTCTCCGACGAATCCCGCTTCTGCCTGCAACACCACGATGGTCAGATCCGCGTGTGGTGGCACCGCGGCGAGAGACTGTATGACGCCTGCATTATGCATCGCCATACCGGTCCGTTGCCTGGCGTTATGGTTTGGGGCGCAATTGTATATGGCACCCGCACCCCTCTGGTATGCATCGCCGGTACACTCAACAGCCACCGCTACATCTCCGACGTTTTGGAGCCTGTTGTCCTCCCTTACTTGCAGGACCTGCCAGTGGCCACGTTTCAACAGGAAAGTGCGAGCCTGCATGTGGCACGCATCGTGCAACAATTCTTCACGGCCCACCAGGTGTCACTGCTGCAGTGGCCAGCGTGTTCTCCCGATATGTCGCCCATCGAACACGTCTGGTCGCTGATTGGCAACCGAGTGGCCCGGCAAGCACCACCCGCGGCTACGCCTGATGAACTGTGGCAACGTGTGGAAGCAGCCTGGACCGACATGCCCCAAGCCCACATCCAAAGCCTCTTTCGTTTGATGCCGTGGCATGTAGCGGCCATTATTGCCAGCCATGGGGGCCACACGAACTATTGATGTCTGCGTGTTCCGCAAGTCGCACGGGCCTGTAAGCTCAATCGTTTCATTTTTGTATCTGTTTTTATGTGTCCAGTAAATCTGGCTTTGCTATCTCGTGTCCTTCTTGGTGTTGCATTTTGGGTGGCCAGCAGTGTATTATTCGAAAATTTTCAGAACAAATCACTAGACATAAACTACTGTGTTACTCAAATTAAAAAAAAAACTTATGAAATTTTGAGCCATAAAAGGAAGGATGAGGTATTTGAAACACTGTTTGGAAAAGCTAGCAAAATCGCAGAAATAAGCAGATCTAAACGGGAATATGCTGCTCTTACACAAGAAACAATTTTTCAAAATTATAGACAATTGTATTTTGAAATTTTGTACCACATTCTTATGAAAATGGATATAAGATTTCAAGACTGTGAGAAACTTGAACTTCAATTTGCCTGTCTTGCTGACACAACCAAATTCGACCAATTTAATCCATGCTTTCGCTCTCACGCTTTTGAAAATCTTCAACATTTTTACGGAAAAATATTTACTAAACACCAGCGCCTTAAAAATGAACTGAGTCTTGTATATGCTGATGAAAAATTAAGGAATATATCGACTCATGAACTTCTTTGAGTGCTTCATGGAGATAAAGACATTTTTACAGAATCTTATATACTGTATTGGTTTCCCTGATTTTAACAATTGCATCTGCAAGTGTTTCAGTGGAAAGAAATTTTTCTTGCCTTAAAAGAATACAACCTTACTCAAGAAACACTATTTCTTCAGATGAACTTGCTTCTTTGGCAAAGATTTCTATTCAGAAAGACATTTTCTTGATGTCACGAAGAAACAGCCATTTTATGATGACATAATCGACAAATTTCCAGCTTTAAAGGGAAGAAAAATTGATCTAATGTACGTATAAAAAAATAGGTAAGTTCTCATTAACTGATTTTCATTGAAGACAGTAGATATCTTTTCATATTGCTCTTGTAGCTCTTCACTTATTTTTCCTTCCACGAGCCGCCACTGGCAATGCTCATTTTGGCTGGCACCCCCTGAGAGTTCTGCTGTTACGTTTGAAACTACAGGGAAATAAGAACGTGACCTGCAGCGCCATCTTAGGGAGCTCATGTATCACAGCTGCTTTAAGATCATCGGATGTGCAGACGTGAAACTGCACGCCCGACAATTCTAGTGCAAATGCGATATGCTTACTGAACGAACCTTTTCTTCTTAATGAAGACATTATATAGGGAAATTAATTTTAACCACCACTCAAAGCCTTAGGATAACTCTGGCGAGTTTTATTAGAAAAAAATCTGAAAAAATAATGTCGATAATATAGGTTAAATTGTAACTCTGTGTTGGTGTGCGCCACACACCTAGCACACCCTGAATATTCGCTCCTGATAGTTAAAAGCTACACAGGACATACTGTGTTTGTAATTTTATCAGTGGTATCTGAGATATGAAAAAAAAAATAATTCAAAGTTAACAGTTCTGTATGTTATTAGTTCAGTATATTGTAGTTGTAAAAGAAGCATGCAAAAATGTAATGTCACCATAAGCAGGTGTATTGAATCAATGTTGTTATTGCTAGATGTTCTGCCAGTTTGCAGTAGTGTACTGCATAGAAACTATAATTAATAAGAAATCTAGTTACAAACTTATAGTTTTTATATACTGGGATTATATAAAAAAAACCCATGAAAAAATCTGTTGCTTATATGCCAGTGACTTGTCTCTATCCATTGTGCTTGTGAAAATGTTTAGTTGTGATATAATGCTTGCTTTTGTTTATGACATGTCTCTTCCATTATCTGTTGCAGAAGCAAGATCAGACCTTAATATCATGAAACTAAGTCATTTTTCAGCACCAGCTGTTGGTGGGACTGAAGTTATTTTGCTCTGTGATAAAGTTGCCAGAGGTAAGTAACCACTGCAGACATTCTTTGGTCTTTTCATTTTGTTTTCCCTCCTCTCAATCCTGCTAGTACTTTTTCATTCCCCTTTTGTCTGACAGTTTAATTCTGTGTATGTATGCATTATGAAAATGTATTCCTATTTATTTATTTATTTATTGATGTCTTTTTCGTTCTTCATTCTCACACGAGAATAGGCAAATATACTTGAGTAAATTAGAAATATATCCTAAGGGATAGTTTCACGGAAGAACGCGCTTCTAAGTGAATAAATGAAATAACAAAGGTATCACATACCTAATATTGAACCATATGTAGCACGTTACAAACTCGGTGAAACACTTGCTCCCTTTTCGTTACAAACTCAGTGAAACACGTGTTCCCTTTTTGTTACCAACTCGGTGAAACACATGCTTTTTGTTCCTAAAGTAGTATAATTTTTAAATATTGGATATTTTTAGATGTATGAATGTTTCTGGGGGTATGTGTTTACCTTAACTGAGAGTTGTAAATGAATATTTTAACCAAACAAAAGTTTTAGTTTGTTAATATTTTAACTAACCAAGACTTACGTAAATTAGGCTTCTCTAGGGGCGAGAGCATGTGTTTCACCGTGTTTGTAAAGTTCTACATATGGTTCAATATTAGGTATGTGATACCTTTGTTATTTCATTGTTCAAGTAAATTAATAATGCTAATTCTAGGAGTTCATACCTAATTGCATAAAATGAAATCTTGGAGGTCAGAGTTTACTGAATGGCAGTTAGTTTGAGCTGAAGATTGTCATTTAATTAGGTTTAACTAAACAATTTTTTTGTTAGCTTTTATATCATCCTTTATGGTGCTCTTAAACACCCTGAAGTTAACTAGTTCTTTCAATATGCGAAACCTGAAATTATTTACTATAGATTAAATAGCATGCTAAAATAATTAGGATGCAGTAGGATTCTGGGAAATTAATTTGTAAGTCACCATATGGGCCATAAAAATGTGAAGTGCAGTTTGTGAAATTGTTTTGTTTGAAGCTATTTAATCATACATACATACATACATACCACTAAGCTGTTTTCTGTATACATACATACATACATACATACATACATACATACATACATACATACATACATACATACATACATACATACATACATACATACATACATACATACATACATACATACATACATACATACATATCACTAAGCTGTTCTCTGGGATTCATAGGTTAGCTCCACAAAGAAAAGACAAACTACCAGATAATTTTTAACATTATTTACTTACTGTTGCCATATCAAACTCCTCCATTTACAGCAATCTTGACACACAACTCTGGCTTCGCTGACATCCATCACACGACGTACACAAGATCTTCTATACTTCATACTCATGATCTTTTTCTCATGCAGACACTCCTGAATCTGATCCTCCCATGACTTCCTTGGCCTTCCTCTGCCTTTCCTTCCTGCCACTTGGGCCAAAAAGATTTTTAGTTAGCATCTCATCACTCATTCTTCCAACATGGCCAAACCACCGAAGCATATTGGTCTCCACCTTGCTAACAACATTTTGCTTCACTTTACACAACTGCAACACCTCTTCATTCCTCACACAATCAGAATGTGTCTTTCCACCCCCCCCTCATAAGTAACGCATTTCTCCAGCACACAAATGACTCCTATGTTTCTTCTGTAGTTACTCAGGTTTCACTGCCATACATCAGAGTAGGAACAATTACACTTTCATATACAGCCACGCGGAACTCTCTTGAGAACCCATCATTCCTGTGAAAACCTCCCAGAGCAGCCATGACTTTCAATGAAGAATTCACTCTCCTACTAATTTCACCATCTGATTTGTTCTCTCTGTCAAACATGCTTCCTAAATACACAAACTCATTCACCTGGTCAATCACAGTGCCATTTATACTTACATTACATTCAGTGCTACCAGTTCCTCTTTTAAAGACCATAACTTTGGTTTTTCCCTTATTTACACTCAGTTTGAATTTCATGCAAACTTTGTACATCCGGGGCAGCATACTCTGCAACTCACTTTTGCTCTCTGGCAACAGGACATTGTCATCAGCATACAGCAATCTGCACACACGGATATCACCAAGACATAAACCAGTATTACCTATTTTGGCATCACGCATGCATGCATCCATAAATATATTAAACAGCCATAGTGACATTACACAACCTTGCCTAACTCCTGCACCAAGAGAAAACCATTTGGATAACACCATTCACTCTTACACAAGCTCTCTGCCAGCATACATGGCCTTTACACTATTAAGTAGATTCCCAGTAACACCATATTCATTCAATACCTTCCACAAAAGTGTCCTATTTACTTGGTCAGAAGCTTTCTCTAAATCTACGAAGGCAGCAAAAACTTTCTTACCAACAGCCAGATACTTTTCAATCATCATGCGTAATGCAAAAATTTGGTTAGTGCAGCCTTTACCAGGTATAAAACCACTCCGAACATCCCACACTTGCTCTGATGTAAGACCCCATACTTTTTCAATAACGACCTTACCAAGCACATTTCCTGTCACACTCAATAGGCTAATACCACGATAGTTCTTGCAGTCAGTCTCACCTTTTCTCTTATACAAGGGAGCAATGCACTTTTGCAAAAATGGTAATTTCTCCCACAAAGACTCAATGACAACCTGGCTTGTGTGAGTCATTGTAGAGCCTGTATTGCAGTCTACACAACATATTAAAAGTTTACCATTGAACTTTTAAATGCCATTTTCGGGTATTTTGTAATTTCTGTATCTCATGAATTCATGTTTTTTTTTTCTGTTATTATTGGGATGTACGATAATGCACTTGTGCTGGAAGTTTCATTGAAATCTTTTAAAAGACTTGTTTTTAATTAATGTCTTTGTTGCTTAACTGTTCATCACCAGTGTGTATTTACGTGGATCCACCCTGTGAAATATTCAGTACTAGGAAAAGCTGTAAGTTCTTCAACCTGATGCTCTCCATCCCACAGTTAACATTTTTTGAGTTCTCTTTCTAGAAATAAAGAGGAATTATTGTGTACATAGGCAGAGACAAACCAGATTGGAAAATCTTTGTCATGCTATCCTCTGTGTAATCATCTGACGTGCCATTGTATTTTTAAGATGTAATAATTTTTGTTTGCAACAAAAGTTGCATTTTGTGTAACATTTATGAGTTATGATTGTTCATTTCAGATGATATTCAAGTCTGGTTTTATGAAGAGCTTGACGGCCGTATAAAGTGGGAAATGCAAGCAGAATTCCAGCCTAATGATGTTCATAAGCAGGCTGCTATAGCATTCCGCACTCCTCGTTATTTTAATGAAAGTATTCAGCAGCCAGTTCAGGTATGGGTTGAATTGCGTAGACCTAGTGACATTGGCAGAGGAGAACCTCGTCCTTTTCAGTTTCTCCCTATGGAAAGAGGTATGTTAAATGTTCAGATGTTATGGATAAATGCAAAGATAAATGGTGACCAAAAGGCTTTGAGCTTAATATGTCTTTCAAATACACTGAGGTGCCAAAAAAACTGGGAAGGGTACTACCATTTCCATTACATACCACCACACCCGTGCTACAGTAAATAGTATAGTCTGCAAATGACATGTATATAGAAGCAGATTTCTCCACAAGCTCAAGTAGTATTTGCAGTTTAGATGGCAGCTTATCAGGATTTAAGCAATTTCGAACGTGTTATGATAGTCGGCGCCCGGGAGATGGGTCACTCCATCTCGGAAATTACCATGACATTTAGATTTGCACGGTCAGCAATTTCAAGGGGGTACCTAGACTACACAAATTTAGAGGAAAAATCCAGAAGGCAAAACCGGTGCGGCCGTAGAAAAGCCCTGGACGATCATGGACGGCGACATCTAGCATGCAGCGTAACATCCGCCCGGTGTACAACATTGCCCCAAATCACAGCGCAATTCAATGCTGGAGCCAATAGTCGCATTAGCGTTCAGACAGTGCAACATTTTCTGCGTTCAGTGGGGTTCCGGAGCCGATGGTTGACCAGGGTGCCATTGCTGACTCGACAACAGAAGGCCGTGCGCCTTGCCTGGGCTTCGGAACACCGACATCTGATGCAAGATGACTGGAAACGTGTAGCCTGGTCTGACAAATTGTGGTACCTACTGTTTTGGGCAGAAGGCGGACTCCGGGTGTGGTGCCCAACTCCATGAGGCAAGGGATACTGCAGGTCGGTGGTGCCTCTGTTATGGTGTGGGGTGTTTTCAGCTGGCACGCATTAGGACCCCTCATATGTCTGCAGACTGCTCTGACTGGTGGAGGCTATGTAACCATCGTTGGGGATCATTTGCACCCATTCATGTCATGCAACTAGACCGACGGGTGGGATCTCTTTCAGTAGAACAATATGCCATCGCACATGTCCAAAATCACATGATTATGGCTGGAGGAACAGTCACCAGAGTTTGGCATCCTGATGTGGCCCCCTCGTTCGCCAGGTTTAAATGTCTTCAAACACATTTAAGATTCTAGCGTAACTAGCACAACGTGCTAGTTACGCTACTGGTTCAACTTGAAGAAATTTTGTTTAACCTTCCTTCCCTCTTGAGTTTTTTTTTATTTTTATAGATGTTTCTGGTCTCTTGATGTTGGTCAAGCCTGTTCTTCAATGTACAGAAGGATTAACAAAAGTTTTGTTTACTTCTGAAGTAAAGAAGTAAACAAAACTTTTGTCATACTTGCCAACTTTTACGGATTATCCGTTAAATTTGCAGATTTCTGCTTAATTTTACTGATTTACGGGTAGAAGTTTTTTTTTTTTTTTTACGGATTTTTTAATACTTCGATTGCTCAATCGAAATATTTCAATCTCCTGCAATCATCCACTTAGATTTTCTACCAGACCTTAGGAGCACTGTGTTACGCGGTGATGTCATCGTTGACTCGCCAGCTTCGTGCGGAGCCATCAAGTATAACGATGGCTCCACTTCATGACGTCGTGCGGTACCTCTCTCTCTCCACGCGAGTGCTCAAGTGACTGACGTGCCAACCAGAGTTCTCCAAAATGCGTAATTATGCGTCTAGTACGCATCTAAATTTTACCACCGCGTGAAAATACGCATCGGGAATTTTTCTCGCCCGTAAAAATACACATAGGGAATTTTTCTCGACATGTAAAAATACGCATCTAGAAATTTTCTCGGCATGTAAAACTACACATCGAAGAATTTTGCCAATTCATAAAATAACGCATCGGGACGGTATTTCGTCTTTCAGAAACGGAAGTAAACAAAATATTTTTTCCGTAATCGTAATTTCTTTTTCCTGTGGTGCTCTGTCGAGTATTGTTGTTATATATATCATTTTATTCCATAAATATTTGTGTTTCCGTTTGAAAATGGAGGAAACATTTCCGAAAACGGAAATTCGACGGCGAAAAAATTTCGCAGTAATCTTTTAGGCATGAGAGTGCGGCTGCTTTGAGGAATTTCTCCTTTTCCATCATAATTTGGGTTATCCTCGAGATCGATGCATAACTCAACAGAAATTTTGGGGCAATTAGTAGTGGTGGAAGATGTTTTCCGCCTGAAACTTTCTAAACTTTCGAAAGAGGAAGTTTCGTCTTTCAGAACTTTCGAAAACGGAAGTTAGACACAGTGAAGATTTCTCCCATAATCGTAATTTTCGTAATTTTATTTTTCACGTGATGTTTCCTCTGCCTAGTATTGTTGTTTAATATCATTTTATTTCATAAATATTTGTATTTCAACTTGAAAATGTCTGAAAACGGAAATCAGACGTAGCAAAGATTTCCCCCGCAACTGTAATTTTTTTTTCCCAACGATGATCAGAACATGTATCCAGTATTGTTAAATATTCCCCCACAAAAAGTTTTGCTTTTTAGTTTGATAAACGAGGGAGGGGGGGGGGTCCGAAAACGAAAGTAACGAAGCTGAAAAATTTGTAAAAACTGATGCATGGTGTCCAAAAGTATTTATATTTTCAGAGTTACACTATTCATCTTTTATCTAAAATAGTGAAAGCTGTCATGCATTCATGATGAATAAAATTGTCATCCAAGGGCATTAAAATAATGATAATAAAGAAATGGGAAGGGAAACAAAGATATCAGCAAATGAAAATTTTAGTTTAGTATTGAAACACCACAGGTTTGCGAAGCTAACATTGAACAAAATTAAGATTTGATTTACTTTATGGTTTTTTAAATTATTATTTTAAACACAGATGATACTAGTTTAGTTATTGTGGCATATGCAAAGATTTTTACTGCATATTTATTAATATAATTATGTTTGTTTTGTGGTAAATGGCGTTTGCACAAAAGTTTTACTGATGCACATTTTCCAAAGTTGGCAAGTATGTTTTGTTAATCCTTCTGTACATTGCGAACAGGCCTTGACTAAGAGACCAGAAACGACTTTAAAAATCAAAAAGAACTCTGAGGGAAGGAAGATTAAACAAAATTTCTTCAAGTGGAACTAGAACCAAAGGAATATATCTGGGTAAAGCCTTAAGTAAGTGATTTAACACATTTGAGATGGTGTTCAATGTGTCGTCAATGCCAGGAATCCTCCACCGACAAATGTTACAGAATTGTGGGATGCTTTTCAGGAAGCATGGTGTGCGCTGTCCCCACAGTGATACAGAGAGCTCATGGAGTCCATGCCCCATTGTGTTGCGCAGTTATCCAATCGCAAGGAAGACCAACGCGGTATTAGAGGTATCCTAGTTTTTCGCACTTCAGTGTACACATGGATATAATACGCTGCTTATCCAGTGAAAACTTCAAAGCTTGTCTTGAATTATGATTGTGAAATTATCTCCAACTGCCAAATACTCATTTAGATCAAATTACATTTCCATTAGTCTTTTAGATCTTAGTGAAAAGAAGTTAGTTCCCTGAATATGGAAGTTGTAGGAGAAATATTATTCCCTAATAATTGGAAGAACTACAGGATTATTAGCCCAACAATAAGAATACGTGAATTGACTATTCAAATTCGGTTGACATTAAATGTCCGTAAATACTGTTTCACACGTTATACAAGTTCAGCTATCGGGAGTTTGCAAAAGGACATTAACGTAGTATTGGCAATTGAAGTCAAGTATAATAATAATAAGTATCTATACTTACAATATTTATAGTGGCTGTAGGTGCTTCTTATGTGCGTCATCCAAGAATGTGAATTCTTACAATTGTGAAGTTAAAATTCATGATATTGTAAAATCTGCGCCAGATAAAATTAAACAAGATGAATTTTTTACAATGCAAAAATCCTTTAACATCGATGAAATAAGAAACTGAATTAAAACCTTGTTGAATTTTTTAAAAACGAACTACAATCCTGAAGAGGAGACTATCTTGACCGCAAAGCATCCTGATACATAATGAAAACCAAAGATGAATTATACTTTTGCCAAAACCTCAAAAATAAACAATCTTGAAAAAGAAAATACAAACATACAAATCTCCCGAATGCGAAGCACCAAACTAGTTTCTGCTACAATTTATAGCCATCAGTGGTAGGTGCACGGACAATAGGATCACCGCACTCACTCGCTCAGGTATGCACCTACCACTGATGATGGCTATAAATTGTAGCAGAAACTAGTTTGGTGCTTCGCATTCGGGAGATTTGTATGTTTGTATTTTCTTTTTCAAGATTGTTTATTTTTGAGGTTTTGGCAAAAGTATAATTCATCTTTGGTTTTCATTATGTATCAGGATGCTTTGCGGTCAAGATAGTCTCCTCTTCAGGATTGTAGTTCGTTTTTTAAAAAAATTCAACAAGGTTTTAATTCAGTTTCTTATTTCATCGATGTTAAAGGATTTTTTTGCATTGTAAAAAATTCATCTTGTTTAATTTTATCTGGCGCAGATTTTACAATATCATGAATTTTAACTTCACAATTGTAAGAATTCACATTCTTGGATGACGCACATATGAAGCACCTACAGCCACTATAAATATTGTAAGTATAGATACTTATTATTATTATACTTGACTTCAATTGCCAATACTACGTTAATGTCCTTTTGCAAACTCCCGATAGCTGAACTTGTATAACGTGTGAAACAGTATTTACGGACATTTAATGTCAACCAAATTTGAATATCGTAGCCACGTAAAAAGTATGTTCATCGCAACTTAGCGAAAATTGAACAACGATATAAGTGAATTGACTAGTTTTACTGTTCAGCATGTAGCATCACACACCACATCACATCAGAAGACAAGAAAATTACGTCGCGTGGAACAGGAATCGAACCTCCGTCTCCTAATTTCAGTTTGTGCATGCTATCTATTACACCACCCAAGACAATGAAGTTTCTAGTATCTGAAGAGTCGCAGTTGAAGCCAATTATGCTTCCTCTTAGCGTAATTAAATAAATCACCAGTATCTGAGATGTGGAAGTTATGCAAGAAATGTTCTTCACTAATACATGGAATGACTACAGGGTTATTAACCCAGCAATCAGAATGCCTGAATTGCCTGCTTTTACTGTTCCGCACGAAACATCACATCACATAACTTGAAAATTACATAGTCTTGGAGCAGGAAACAAACCCGCATCTCCCCGAGTTGTCCTATATATACATACACTATATTGACAAAAGTTGCCAGGCACCTCTTTAAAAGCAAATGAACGGATCGGCTGCGTTGTTAAGATGTGCTGTACAGCTGCAAACGGTATAAAAACAAGCCTGCAGCTGACCGCGATCATATCGCACTGTGAGGTTGAGTGAAAAGGTCGCGGGGGAGAGAACTGACTTTGAGAAAGGAAAGGTTGTTGGGTGTTATATTAGTGGGTTGTCCATAAGAGAAACCAAGAGGCATTTAAACATACTCAAGTCAACTGTATTGGATGTACGAATAAGTGGAAGACACATGGCGTGCCTGAACAGCAAAATGTACCGGCAAACCAAAGAAAATCAGTGATAGAGGACGTCGAAGCCTCAGGAGAGTCGTTACAGATAATCGACGGAGTACTGCACAAGACCTCAGTGTACAAGTGAGTAAAAATGCTGGAACCTCGGTATGTACATGTACCATTCACAGATAACTTCACTCCATGGGTTACTGTGGTCGTGCGGCTGCTCTTTCATCTCCACTCGGAATGCTACTCGTCATTTAGCATGGTGTAAAGAACATTTATCGTGGACCGTAGATCAGTGGAAACGAGTCCTATGGGCTGATGAATTCAGATACACGATCCATTAGTCTGATAGCCGTGTGTGGGTATGGTGGCAGCCAGGGGAACGCTATTTACCACAGTGTACTGTTCCTACAGTCAAGTTTGGAGCTGGCAGTCTACTCGTGTGGGGGTGTTTTTCATGTGTGGTCCCGGCCCATTGGTTACCGTGGACACACTTGTTAACCAGCTCGTCCACCTCGATATTCTGGACAATTATGCATTACCAATTCTGTGGCAATACTATGGAACCAAGCCTTGTTGGTACCAGCAGGATAATGCACCGAGCCATAAAGTAAGGACTGTTACGGCATGGTTTGACGACAATTCCATATTGTACGTGGACTGGCCAGCACAGAGCCCTGATCTTAATCTCATAGAGCACCTAGGGGATAAATTAGAGTGCCGCATAAGAAGTTTGGAACCAAGGACTACTACAAAGCAATAGTTAGCGGCAGCATTATGTACTGAATGGAAGCACATACATAACTATTGCTGCACATACATAACTATTGCTGTGTTCCAAAACCTTGTCAAAAGCATATCTCAAAGGGTCAGTGCATGCATATTAAGGCCAAAGGTGGACCTACACCGTACTTTAATGTATGTCAATAAATGCTGTGTTGTGTTTCTCTTCTAGGTGTCCCGTGACTGTTGTCATAATAGTGTATATAAGGACAAAATGAGATAAGCAAACAAAAAAATTAAGGAAAAATAAATTAAAAGAATAAAAAGTAAAATAATAATACAAAAATAAAAAAGCCAAACTTTGCAAAACAAACTTATCCGAGCAGGCAGAAAAAAAAAAAAAATTGCTTGCTTGCTTGGGTACATGTTTGTTTTACAAGGTTTGGCTTTTTTATTTTTGTATTATTATTTTATTTTCTATTCTTTTAATTTATTTTTCCTTAAAAATTTCTTTTGTTTGCTTATCTCATTTTGTCCTTGTATGTTTTGATCTTTCTTTTATGCAGCCTTGGGCACTGTAAAATTTCAAAGTTGGTTTTATGTTGTGCTTTTTTTTTTTTGGTATTTTGTTCTACACACACACACACACACACACACACACACACACACACACACACACACACACACACACACACACACACACACACACACACACACACACACACACACACACACACACACACACACACACACACACACACACACACACACACACACACACGTTAAATGTGTTTTTAGTAGCTTCAGTTTCCAACAAGACCCTGTTTGATTTTCAGTTTTAAAAGGTTGAATAGTTTTTCAAATAACTGCAAAATGCTTGAAATTGATGTTTTCCGTATGCATCCATGACTGTAATGAAATATAAATCCAATATAGCTGCTGATAAATATTTTTCTACTATATATTTTTACTACAAGAATGTGTATCTTTCAGATACAAAAATAAATAAATAAATAAAAATATGCCAGCTACCACTATTGGGTCATTTTTCATAGAATGACCTAGATAATGTTTATAGTGATGAATATTTTGCATGTAATTTCTAATATTTCATCTTGCACAATTTTCCCACTAGAATGGCATAAGTGAATCCATATCTACTTGTCGAATTAATTGATTGAAAAATGTTTTTGATGAAATGCTGCTACGTAAAACATTTTATGCAGATTTCCTACTCAAAATAATGCACATTCTTGTAGTAAAAATCACATGGGGAGAATAAGTGTGCATTTATTGTAATGCACATAGGAGCATTGTTTTTCTTAATATCCATTCTTAAAAATCTAATTCAAAAAATTCTCCTTACATGGGATACCATTCACTGCAGGAAACATTTTGCATGTATTTTTAAATTTTTTGTAATGCACAGTTCAGTTCTGATGCTAGGTGGCATAAGCGTGTATTTTCTGTTTAGGATTTTCTCTCTCCTAAAAATCTAACTGAAATTTTTTTTTTGTACTGTGCCATTTTCTGTAATAAAGATTGCAAACATTATCCACTCTCAGTGATGCATAGTTTCCTAGCTAGGGGGCGTGTATGTATAAACTTTGTGTGTGTCTGTGTGTTTTGCCGTTCTGCTTCTATAGGTAATATTTGAAAAATCCTTTTTCAAATGGCATAGCTTTTGTTGCGAAAAATGTTTCACGTATATTTTCTACTTTCTTATTCATAAGGCTTATTTTCCAGTACATTTCTGTTTGCAAGAGTATCTCCGATTCTGAAATTCCAACTGAAAAAAAAATCCTTTCTTAGTTGACGAACCTTGACTGAAGAACATTTTGAGCCCACTTTGTTAATCAAAGAATGCACAGTTTACCTGCTAGGAAATGTAAAGTTACATTGCATTTTACTCCATATTTCTGCTTTTAATTGCTCAATTTGAAAAATTACCTTTTCTTCAGATATCTTTAACTATAAGGAACATTTTACTTACAATTTATGTCCATTATCTTCAGCTAGTGAAAGATTTGCAATAACTTTTTTACCACGTTATATTTCTGGATGACGGAAGCAAAAATCTCTTGTATTTAGAAGTAATACTATTGCAAAATAAAATGAAAAAATTGTACTCATAACTTTTGATTGTCCTTTTCTTTTATTATTTTCATTGAAGTTAATGTAACATGTCATTTTCAGTCAAGAAAAAAAACCTTGGGAACTCTGAAGATGGGCGTACAAGCCTGAAACGTGTAAGTTACATCCCAGTGGGAGTGTCCTTCAACACAGCAAGAGAGCCCGGAGCATGGACGGAAGTTTCTGGTTGTGTTTAACCAAAAGTTATAAAAAGTTTGCCATTGCATAGTTTTAGGCCTTTTTCAAGCTTCATCAAGATTTTTAACCAAGTGATTTTTGCTTCCGTCATCCAGAATATAATGTGGTAAAAAGTGATTGCAAATTTTTCACTAGTTGAAAATGGATATATGTTATGAGCAACATGTTGAATTCAAATTATTTGTATATAAAGGAATATATAGCAACACAAAGTTACTATTTATGTTTTTACATTACATATATTTTACCACTACTGTGAATAAGCAAGTGTTTCTGCTTGCAAATGTTTTATTGATCCTGGAAATCCATTAGGGGAAAAAAAAAGTTGTTGTGTGACTGATTCTATTTACAATGAAAAACACTACACACGTTGTGTGCTTTAAGTAATGCTCAGTTATTTTTCCAGGAGCATGAATGCATTTTCTTCTTTTTGCAGATTTCCCTGTTTCCTAAAAATGTATTCTGAAATATTCTTTTTATGTCAGAAATGATTTAAAAGATGTGGTCATTGCATCTGAAAATTTGGTGTCATCTCTCCTGTTTCTGTTTGTGCATTTAATTTTCATGTCCACAGTATCATTTGTTTTGTTTTCCATCTTTTCACTTTTGTTAAGGAGCTTTATGTACATATTTTATTTCCTGTATTGACTCTGAAGCCAAACTCTTATCCTCATACCTCAGCTGCACTGTAAGTTTGAAGTCCCTGTGTGTATTCCTTCATCTACTGTCATTTGTAGTTTGTGGCCAGCACATGGACTTAAAGCCACCACTTTGACAAATGACCTCCATGTAGGAAAATCCAAATGAGCTACCATACACTGGCGTGCAAAAATTAAGGACAAGACGGTTTTTCGAATGTAACGTCGTGCAGAAGTGCTCCACATCGACTCAAATCATACCATAATATTCCCAAGATGTAAGAATATGGGACAAGTGAGCAAAACCCTCCAAACAAGGAATCCAAAGGATACAAAGGCACTTTATTGAAAAGGTAGCTTCCAGCACAACTGGACAGAAGACAGAAACGTCCATGTGACAGGTCGCTGCCAAGAAAAATCCAGTCTTTAGTTGGGGATATGATCACCCCTGACTGCGTTGCAGGATTTGCAACCTCTGCCCATGTTGAGGACGAGGTTGTCAAGGAGCTGTTGAGGCATCGCGGCCCATTCCTCTTGTAGCGCCAATCGCAGCTGCGGAATCGTTGCTGGCGGCTGGTGACTTGCTGCCAAGCGTCTCCCAGGAAGGTCTCGCACATGTTCGATTGGATTTAGGTCCGGGGACCTTGCGGGCCAATCCATGTGTTGAATATCTTCACTCTCCAACAGCTCTGCGACAGCCACTGTACGATGAGGTGTAGCGTTGTCGTCCATGAAGAGGAACTCAGGACCCACAGCACCTCTAAACAGACGCACGTGAGGCAGGAGAACCTCAGTACAATAGCAGACACCAGTAACTGAACCTCCTTGGAAGCTGTGGAGGTTAGTACAGCTGCCAAGCATGATACCGTCCCAAACGAGAACTCCACCACCTCCAAACCGGTCCCTTTTGATGATGTTGGAGGTGTGATTGCGTGTTCCCTGCTCTCTCCAGATGTGTATACGTCCAGAATCGCTTGTCAGACTAAATGGGCTCTCATCCGTAAAGAGAACTTGACCCCATTGCTGATGTGTCCAGTTCGTGTGTTCCTGGCACCACAGAAACCACCGTCTTCGATGAGCAGGCATTAATGGCACACACCATACTAGTCGTCGGGCAAATAGACCACCTTTGTGCAGCCTCCTGGCCACGGTAAAACGCGATAACGGACGTCTAGTTGCATGTGCCTTGCGATTTCTCCCGCTGTCTGTCTCTTCTCGCCTGTAGGACAATATACCGGTCGTCCGCCGCTGTGGTTGCTCGTGGACGACCACTGCCAAACTCTCAGACAGCTGTTCCTGTCATTTGAAATGCTTTCCAAGCTCGTGAAACGATGCTGTGAGCGATCCCGAACTCCTCGGCCACACTAGTCACACTTCGACCTTCCAACTTCTCAATGACGTGACCTCGGGTAAAGTCATCCAGATGTCGTCTACTGGATTGCCTGTTGGCCATATCACACGGTGGCAGCAACTTGACATCGTTCAAACCGATATACACCGTGCAATAGTTTTCACCGAATTGCTGAGCGTACACCGCCCTTGTGCTTTATACCCTTCCGACACTCCCCCCCATGTCATGCTGCATATATGTGCATGCCTTACCGTACCGAACCCTAGTCTATCTCCTGAGTGGTCTTTCGGTCCGTTCTGCCTGCTCGTTCCGCTGTTATGCTAATTTCTCCTATTCGTCCTTAATTTTTTCACACCAGTGTATAAGCAAAAGCAAGTTTCTCAGTAAACTGATTTCATTGCACTCTTGCTAAATATTAGTTTCTTTTTGCCAGGTATGTGTACATAATTCCAAGCGAACCTGCACTTTTAAAAATGAGGCTCATATTTTCTTACCTGTGAGTTAATTTTAAAAATATGCCGTAAACCACAGTATAATCACCCTAGCAGAATCACTGTACACCTATGAAGTCATTGTTATTTGCTGTGTTTTTTTAGCTTGTCATCTTCCAGATTTATAGGACAAGGTATTATAGATTATGGGATAGATTTTTTATAGGACAAGGATTATATGTGGGTTTGGGAAAAATTGTGATGTAAAATTAAAAATATTTAAGATTAATTTTTTGTGATTTTAAATTATGTAGTAATTATTCTGATGAAAACAAGCTACTTTTGTCCTACAGTTTTGTACTTTTTCCAACTTTTGAAGACCAATTCACTAGTTTAAATTTTGCATGTGTTGCTTATTAATGTGAAATCCTGAATTGATGCTCTTTTAATTAAAATGTTTTTGAGCCTTTTTCATAGTTTAGTGTGCTAAACAATATATTATTGCATGTTTATATATTTTGTGTAGGTACTGCAATATTACATGTGCTTCAAATTTAGGGTTAACAAATTTCAGCTTTTGCTTTGTGTCAGCTCCACCTCTGCAGAAATGTGTGCTATGTATTTACAATGTCAAGTTCATATGCTTTTCATGTTTTTAATATAATATGTTTTGTTTTGCAGATCCTGAAGGTCTAGCTCGCAAGAGATGTAAAGTGACAGGAAACCGTCTTGAATGTTATCTTCAGGATAGCTTCCGCACAGGGGGTGCTTCAACTTTAGGTGTGTCATGTTGTACCATAATTTACTTAACCATTTCCATATGATGATAGACGGTTGCTGATTAATATTGTTGGCTTTAATATAATGAATGATCACATTTGAGTAGTATATCAGAGCAATTTGCTTGACTTTCCAGAACTTCTTACCAAAGCTAATTTGAATTCAGGGATGGCCTCAGTTAAACATAAATAATTGCATTATTGCCTCCATGTTCTGTTTTGTAGAGTGTTTTGCAGTTTTCTCTAAATGATAGTTAAAGAAACCAGTAGAAATGTGTGTACATCTACTACTAAATATTTTATATTTTGTTGAATCAATAGATTGATTTATCATTCCACTAAATTTCACTGTGAGCTGCTCTTTACAACATATATAAAAGACTAGGTCTGTATTTATAGGGAACAATGATGCTGTGAGATCACATAATTGGGGATATTTCAGGATGTAATGCTGTATGCTTTTTCTAAAGTGCACATAGCACAACTTCTGACATAACAAGGTGATGTAACACTATGATCTCAGTGCACTAAATGTTTTTGATAGTGTCTGACTTGATCACTTCTTAAAAGATTAATACTGAAGGAATATATTCAAACTCTCCAGACTGTGTGACAGCACTTTTCTGTCTTTCAATAGCAAATAATAACCCCATTTCTGTTTCAAAAGCACATAAAGTGTAAAGCTTAATTAATACACTGCTGGACAATTGCTAAGGACGGATCATAAACGGCTATATAGCGCATAAAAAAGTAAGTGTGGTTGGATGCCAAGTGAAATAAAATAATGTCAGAATGCCAGGACATTACAAGAAAGACAATTTATTGTGCTCTGAAATCCAGAAGGCTTTGGAACGTGTTCAAGGGACAAACAGGCCATTTTGTGCAGAATACGTAAACGTGAAAAAAATGCAATTACCGTCCACAGGCGTTCCGGCATAAGATGTCAATACGGGATATGGCCACCATGGAGGGCGATTCAAGATTCCACACGTCGTGTCATGCTTTGCACAACATTATCAAGCAGCTGTTGGGGTAATTTATCCCATTCCTCTGTCAGTGCACGGATGAGGGTGTCCTTGTTTATTGGAGGGCATTGGCGACCAGCAAGACTCCTCCCCAAAGCATCCCACACATTTTCAATGGGATTCAGATCTGGAGAACGTGCTGGCCATACGAGGCGTTGAATATCCTTGCTCTCAAGACACTCCTGGACAGCGACTGTTCGATGACATGTTGCGTTGTCGTCCATGAAAATGAATCTATCACCGACAGCACCACGGAACATGCGAACATGAGGTAGCAGAACATCATTAATGTATCGTTGGCCAGTCATAGTCCCAGTTGGAAGCACATAGAGGGACGTACGGCCATTGATCATGATGCCAGCCCATACCATGACACTACATGTTGGATATCGGTCCCTTTCCTGTATGTTTGCTGGACAATATGCAGTACCACTATCACGCCAGATCAGTTGTCGTCGACAGTCAGACGATAGACTGTATCTACTCTCATCTGAGAAGAGGACAGCAGACCAGTCGTTATCAGTCCAATTGCGATGTTGATGGCACCATTGCAAACGAGCGGTACGGTGACGTCTGGACAATGGGATGCACACAACAGGACGGCAGGCGTATAGTCCTCCTTCATGCAAACATATGGCGACAATTTTTCGGGAGATCCGCTTGCCAGTAGCAGCCATAAACTGATTTGCTACCTCACTAGCTGTGCTGCGCCGGTGTCTTTTTGTTGATAGCACTATGTACCGATCTTCTGCAGGTGTCGTACTGCGAACACGACCTCTCCCGTGACGTTTGCTACACTCTCCATTTGTTTGAAATGATTTTCAAAGCCTTGAAACAACACTGTGGCTGACGTCGAACTCCCTGGCAACATCTGTTATTTTCGCCCTTCTTCAATCTTGCCAATAATACGGCCACGCGTAAAATCATCTAGGTGATGTCGGGAAGACATACTGAAAATTGCAAGTTCGTCAATTGATTCTTTCCCTTTCAACTTTGCGTTTGAACAACAACGGTCAATACGCGTCAAATCCTTTATATCTCTTATCAGCGCTATGACGTCATGAACAAGTTCGGCAATCCAAAATTTGCATACGCACAACACGTCTTACTGTATCCCGCACTTATGCTAATTTCCACATTTTCCTGCCTTCCATTTTATGGTTGCTATCGTTGCTATTGTCATCCGTCCTTAGCAATTGTCTGGCAGTGTAGAATGACGTGTAGAGCCAGCATCTGATGTCTTCAATTAAACAGTTAGCAGAGAATATTAGCCATCAAGCATAAGTAAGTTTTACAGTTGAATGATGCTGCAATGGGGTTATTATCTGCAGAGCTAAAAATGTGTTCCAGTGGTTACTTCATTGTATCTGATGATCTGCCAGATTTTTTAAGTTATTCTGAATTGCATCATGTGTAAACTGAGCAATATCTTCTCACCAACTTAAATCTAAAGTCAGGGTTATTGTGATGTTGATATCTGATCTCTAAGAAAGGAACAGGTCTGCTAATATTATGAGGATAGTACTAAATTTTTGAACAGCCATAGATCATAGCTAGGGCAGTAATTCTGTCGTGGTGCGAATTTCTGCAATTTTTTTCGTAAATTTTAAGGAGTTTTTCTGTAATTTCGGGAATATCAAATATATCCACGAATTTCAGATTTTGTATCTATTTTTACCTAATTTCTATTATAATTTTTTTATTACTGTATTTTTCATAATTAAGTAATTTTAATACTGCCTTTGTTATAACTTACGCGAAAAATATACAGCAAAGTAATCCTACTGGGGAGTCCAAACCGTAGCTTTAAACCTTGAATTACCTCTCAAGATGGTTCGTTATGAAGATGCTCTTTTCGAACAAACTTGACAGGTAATTCGAGGTCACACACACTATGCTGAAGAGTGCACACATGGTCTTTCGTGACCCCCCTGCTACTGCTGAAAGACTTTTGCGACTTGCCAGACTAATAAACCGGAAGTCGTCAGTTGTGTTAGTAATTTTAGCTGGAAAAGCAGATCACAGAAAAGAGTGTTTTGCGGATGCTTAGCTTAGAAGATTTGTGATTTTGTGTGCGTAGTTTATGAAGTTTCTAGATATTGTTTTTTAATTTTGAGAATGAGCCACGTGAGTAAAATTGAGTGCATCTGAAAGATGCAAGCAGTACAGCAAGGGAATGTTTCATTGAACAAAAATCTATTGCTCTGTTCGTGTTGCAACACGAACAGAGCAATAGATTTGCGGATTTTTCAAGAAAGGACAGTTTTGAAAAGCATTTAGCAAGCAAGCTGCATAAAAAAAGGTGCCTAAACAGTCAACCGAAAAAAATGCAGAAATGTGTTGATGAATTAATTGGGAAAAGAACTGCACAAGAACAGCATCGCTCAATGGAACTTTCGAAATTAACTGGTGCCTTTTGTGCAGCTAACATCCCACTTTCCAAACTGGATAACCCTACATTAAAAAATTACTTGGAAAATTCGTTGAAAGATATTGGTGTTATTCCAAATGCAAATTGGATAACAAATAACAAATAAAGTGGTTAGTTTTAACTAGCCATGTGGTTTACGTGGCCATTAAATATCTTAATAGCTGTATAACTATTATTTTAACTGTTTCACGCGTTATGACTGTTTCAGTGTCAAATGCTTGCTTGTCACGTAATTTTCGCTGTTGTATGAAATTATCAAATTCAGTTGATTAACAGTCAATGAATTAAAATTCAAGATATTGTAATAGGCACTTGCCTACTTTGAAATACTCTTGAAGTACATTTGTAGGTCCCAATGTTTAGTACATTCTAATCGGTTGTTTTATAGTTGATTGTTGAGCTGTCGTAGTTCGCTGAATTAGCATTTTAAAAGAACACAAGGTATTCAAGTCCAGTTCCAAATGAATATGATATTTGGAGTTTGAAAGAGTCAGAATTGAAAACTATCAA
Source organism: Macrothele yani (assembly GCA_039090855.1). Classification (NCBI taxonomy): domain Eukaryota; kingdom Metazoa; phylum Arthropoda; class Arachnida; order Araneae; family Macrothelidae; genus Macrothele; species Macrothele yani. Next base: position 56,322,235 of record CM077018.1, on the reverse strand, counting down.
CAAAAATTTCCTATCTTTAACATAATAATTTAAAATCAAAATCTTCAGAATTTAAAAGAATGTCTATAACAAATAGCTGCTCTGGGAGGTTTTCACAGGAATGATGGGTTCTCTAGAGAGTCCCGCATGGCTGTGTATGAAACTGTAATTGTTCCTACTCTGATGTATGGCAGTGAAACCTGGGTACTGCAGAAGAAACATAGGAGTTGTTTGTGTGCTGGAGAAATGCGTTACGTGGGGTTTGTGGCAAGACACGATATGATTGTGTGAAAAATGAAGATGTATTGCAGTTGTGTGATGTGAAGCAAAATGTTGTTAGCAAGGTGGAGACCAATATGCTTCGGTGGTTTGGCCATGTTGAAAGAATGAGTGATGAAATGCTTACTAAGAAAATCTTTTCAGCCCAAGTGGCAGGAAGGAAAGGCAGAGGAAGGCCAAGGAAGACATGGGTGGATCAGATTCAGGAGTGTCTGCATGAGAAAAAGATTATCAGTATGAGGTATAAAAGATCTTGTGTACGGCGTGTAATGGATATTAGTGAAGCACGAGTTGTATGTCAAGATCGCTGTAAATGGAGAAGTTTGATACGACAACAATAAGTAAAAATATCTGGAAGTTTGTATTTCTTTTTGGAGCTAACCTCTGAATCTCAGAGAACAGCTTAGTGATATGTATGTATGTATGTCTATAACAAATTTAAAAATTAAAATCCTTATCATTATATGTTGTAAAATTGCACATCAGACTAAAAACGGAAGACCTTTATGTTAGCAAAGATTTCGGACAAAGAGCAGAAAATTCTCAACAACGGGCACTCACAACACAAATAACATCCAGACTAGTTTCGATCCGTATTTGTCACTGTCATCTTCAGCGGCACAATATACACTGGCGTGCAAAAATTAAGGACGAGACAGTTTTTCGAATGTAACGTCGTTCAGAAGTGCTCCACATCGACTCAAATCATACCATAAGATCCCCAAGAAGTAAGAATATGGGACAAGTGAGCAAAACCGTCCAAACAAGGAATCCAAAGGATACAAACACACCTTATTGAAAAGGTAGCTTCAAGCACAACTGGACAGAAGACAGAAACGTCCATGTGACAGGCGGCTGCCAAAAAAAATCCAGTCTTTATAGTAGGGGATATGATCACCACTGACTGCGTTGCAGAATTTACAACGTCTGTCCATGCTGAGGACGAGGTTGTCAATGAGCTGTTGAGGCATCGCGGCCCATTCCTCTTGTAGCGCCAATCGCAGCTGCGGAATCGTTGCTGGCGGCTGGTGACGTGCTGCCAAGCGTCTCCCGAGAAGGTCCCACACGTGTTTGATTGGATTTAGGTTCGGGGACCTTGCGGGCCAATCCATGCGTTGAATATCTTCACTCTCCAACAGCTATGCGACAGCCACTGTAGGCTGAGGTTTAGCGTTGTCGTCCATGAAGAGGAACTCAGGACCCACAGCACCTCTAAACAGACGCACGTGAGGCAGGAGAACCTCGGTACAATAGCGAACACCAGTGACTGAACCTCCTTGGAAGATGTGGAGGTCAGTACAGCTACCAAGCATGATGCCACCTCCAAACCAGTCCCTTTCGATGATGTTGGAGGTGTGATTGCGTGCTCCCTGCTCTCTCCAGATATGTATACGTCCAGAATCGCTCGTCGGACTAAATGGGCTCTCATCCATAAAAAACTCGACCCCATTGCTGATGTGTCCAGTCCTTGTGTTCCTGGCACCACAGAAACCGCTGTCTCTGATGAGCAGGCGTTAATGGCACACACCGTACTGGTCGTCGTTCAAATAGACCACCTTTGTACAGCCTCCTGGCCACAGTAAAACGCGATAACGGACGTCCAGTTGTCTGTTGCATGTGCCTTGCGATTTCTCCCGCTGTCTGCCGTCTGTCTCTTCTCACCTGTAAGACCATATACCGGTCGTCCGCCGCCGTGGTTGCTCGTGGATGACCACTGCTAAACTCTCGGACAGCTGTTCCTGTCGTTTGAAATGCTCTCCAAGCTCGTGAAACGATGCTGTGAGCGATCCTGAACTCCTCTGCCACACTAATCACACTTCGACCTTCTTCCAACTTCCCAATGATGCGACTTCGGGTAAAGTCATCCAGATGTCGTCTACTGGATTGCCTGTTGGCTATATCCCACGGTGGCAGCAACTCGACGCCGTTCAATCCGATGTACACCGTGCAATAGCTTTCACCGAATTGCTGAGCGTACACCGCCTGTGTGCTTTATACCCTTCCAACACTCCCCCCCCCCACGTCATGCTGCATATATGCGCATGCCCTACCGTACCGAACCCTTGTCTATCTCCTGAGTGGTCTTTTGGTCCGCTCTGCCGGCTTGTTCCGCTGTTATGCTAATTTCTCCTCTTCGTCCTTAATTTTTGCACACCAGTGTATGTTGTTCTATGTTGAACTATGTTGTCACATCTAGTCGACCTCCGTGTCTCATTTATAACTTGGGTGTTCCACGTTGACAAGTCTCGTGTGAAAGATTTTTTTAAAATCGGAATTCGGTGTAAGTGTCGTAGGAGACGAAACAACTGATTCAGAAGATAGATACATTTTGAATATTGTTACTGTTCCATCAGCTGAACCAAAATGTTGAAAGCTGCAGTGATGAAACCTCTTTGATTGCAATCTTCCTCGAGTGCATCACTTTGGAATCCGTAAATTTTAAAGCAGTCAGCGAGGCAATACTTCAGTGCGTTAATAAGTATGAAATACCTTTTGCTAATATAACCACTTTTGTGACAGACAATGCATCTTGCATGTCCAAAGCGTGGGAAAAGAGCCTGAAAGCCATAGTTTTGAATGGTGTTCACATCACCTGCAATGCACATCTTTTAAATCTTTCGGGCGAAATCTGGCAGAATGAATTTGAAAATGTTAACTCTTTAGTAGTTGCTGCTAAACGTGCTTTCACAGCTTGTCCCTCCTGTAAAGAATGGTTTCGGCTATTTTTGCAAGAGAAGGGCAAAATACCTTGCTTACCATCAGTACCTGTGCTGACTAGGTGGAACAGTTGGTTTGAGGCAATTCTTTTTCACTGCAAAGATTTAGAAGACTACGGAGTTTTTTGAAAAAAGACAACAGTAGCAGTTGTATAGTGGATAAAATAATTGAATATTGTCAAGATAGGGATTTAAAAGAAAATCTGAAGCAGGTTGAGGTTCATGCGCTGTATATTTCCGGACAGCTCACTTTATTTGAAAAACAGTGAATTTCCCCGCACAAAATATGTAATGAAATGTTGGACATCGCCAACAGTCTTCTTAGCAAGAGTCAAGACTGCGATCACATCGCTGCAAAAAAAGCTCTGTCCACTTGTTATTAAAAAATTAAGCATTATTTTTTTTAAGATAAAAAGCGTCTATTTTATCAGCCAGCTGCAAATTTCTTCAAAGCATGTAGGGTGTCTGATCCCGATCAATTTAAGTCCTTGGACATTTTAGACGACGACGATTTGTTTGTTTTCAGCCACATTCCTATGTTCGAAGATGAGGACCTACTGAAATGTGAATTTCGTTCATATAAGGCGAGTGTAAAAGAATTTTGTGTCAGCAAAGGTTTGCTAGACTTCTGGAATACGAAAAAAGGTCATTTTCCTAAGCTACATGAGGTCGCCATCCTGAGCTACATGAGGTCTGTCAGTACCCACAAACAGTGTCAATGCTGAACAATCCTTTTCTGAATTTAAAAACGTGTTGCAGGACAACAGACACAACTTAAAGGAGAAAATCTGTGTATGTACAATATAACGTAGCAAAATGCCATCCACTTAAATGGAAATCTTGATCTCATGTAATGGCGTTGATAACATTGCCAGAAATTGAATGGTTTATAAATGTAAGTATCAATTTTAAAAACTTAAAGTTATAATGTTTATTTAGTTATGTACTACTCATTTGTATTATTACTGCTTCATAACTTGGTAGAATTTTTTTTGTTTTTTCTGGAAATGCTACTGTATATTATCGGCCGCAAACTTTTCTTCGCAAAATTTCATAATTTCCCCTATAAATTTTGCCTTTTTTTTTCCCCGCGATAAAATTACTGCTGTAATCATAGCAGGATCCTTTTTGCAGTAACTTTATTTTTCTCCAAGGAATCAGAAAATCCAAGTGAGATTCCCGATTGCCATTCATCCTTGGAGGTGCTAGTTTGCAGTCATTCCTGCATTTGCTATTATGGTAAATAAATTATGGAATACTCTTGATTATGTGACTGAGTTGTCAGAGGTACTAGTTTCTGGCTAGTCGACCAAGGTGGACCTATGTTCGAGTCCTGGATGAAGCATGGATGATGTGTTTGTCTGATGTGCTGGCCCTGACCCTTCCCTGGAACAAGTGGCCCAAAATTAGGGATGGGTGACTGCTTATAACAAGTGTTAAAACTGTAAAAACATATATTGCAAAAAAAGAAAAAAAATTAGATGGGGCAGCTTTCAACTGAAAACTCCAGCCTTTTTCAACCTAAGAAAGGATTGATGACAGTAAGTAGTTCCCAGATCCGCAACATAGTCTTCATTATTTTTTTTTTTTAAATTGATTTCTGTATTAATGGAACAGAAAAAAATATATAAAAATCAGTTTTTGAGGTTGAGAAAGACTTCTTAACTTTCCCAATAATGAAGAGAAAACTGATGAACAGGATGATTTTTTTTTGTGTGTCAGTCCACGAGGTTCATTTGGCAGAAGTATCCTCCAAATTTAGGGTGGCCAGTGAGGTGTCAGAATCTCTTTTATGGACATCGGTTTTTGTGCTCAATTAATGGCTGTTGATGCTATGACAAGTGCTTCTAATGTTGCATATTTCACCAGAAGACATTGAAATCAGAATAACTAAAACTCAAGGAAGATTGAGGGTTTATTTTATATATGTCATTCAAGATTAAATTGATGATACAAGGGTTGGAACTGATAGTTAAATGATAGCCAAATTGTTTGAGAATTTGTTTGAGGTTGTAGGCATAAGATGGATGGTAATATACCACAGAATTGCAGATTTTCAGTGTGGTTTTGGTGAAGGATTCTGATATTTAGTTTTGATTCATAATGAGTGATTAGATTTTTGATTACAGAAGAAGGGTACCCATGCAAAGTGGCAGTTGTTTCCAAGGTTTTCCCATATTCTTTTTCAAGGGAGATAAGATTATTGTGCAGACAATGTTAGCTGTACAAATAAAAAATTTGAAGTCAGCCAAGCCAATATGTAATTTTCAAAGATGAATGAGTCAAAAAGGAATTATATTGGTGGATACAGTAGGTTTGTGAAAGACACATTTTGAGATGTTATGATTACTGTTCCTTTGGCGAGACAGATCACACTGACGAGAACAAATGCATAGAGTTTTTGGATATCTCTCCAGAGAAACAGCAACCATATCATCTCAAGATCCGTCTTTCATAAACCTACTGTAACCGCCAATATTATTTCTTTTGAGCCATTTATTCACCTTTGAAAATTACAAATTTGCTGCCTTCAAATCTTCTATATTTAATTTTCTAAACTTGGCATTGTTCTTTATGTTGCATGTCTTTTATCAGATGTAACAAAAGCCAGCCAACATTGTGTAAAATTGATGGTTACAGTTGAAGTAGATATGAATGGCTTAAGCTCAGATTTTGATGCTGTTAGCTTTATTAATATTATCATCATTAGCTGATGGTTGCTTTGCAGAATTTCTTTTGTGAGAGTTATTTTATTTTTAGATGTACTTAGTTTATTAATTATTATTTTTTGGAATTGGCGGGCGATCTTAGTGAGAGATGGGTTTGCTTCCTCGGGGCGATCCGTGGGAACAATCGGACACAGAACAGCAACAAGGGCCTCTGTGAATCTTGGAGAGGTGCCAGCTAGTTCTGTGTGACATTGGCAAAAAGACCCCAACTCACTGGGTTTTGTTCTAAAATCCTTAGGTTGAATGACCAACTGGAACAATCAGCTGTGGGCTAATCCCCCACACAGATGTACTTATCTGATTAAAAAGACAAAGAAATATTAAAAATGACTCAAGTGTAGGATATGGTGGACCTGCCACACTTGAGAAGGACGGTCCACCACGGAATCGACCTGGACTTTCTAAACGGCATATGAGAAAGAGATCTTGGCTGAATGAGTGCAAGATTGGTGTATGGAATACTAGAGGTATAAATGGCAAGATGAATGACATGATTGAAGAAATGAATAAGTATAGATTGGATGTGCTGTGTGTAAGTGAAACCAAAAAGGAAATTGGAATAGAAGAAGTGAATGGAACAGTGAGTGTGTGGTCTGGAGTATTGGATAATGTGAGAGGATAGGCTGGTGCAGGTGTGATTTTAAGTGAAAAGATGAACAACTTGATTCACTATAGCTGCATAAGTGAAAGAATTTTTTGTATTCGTTTGAAAGTGAAACTTCAGAGAATAGTAATTGTAGTGTATGCTCCTTGTGACTCGGAACCTTCTGATAAGAAGGAAGATTTCTGGAATGAGCTAAAAGCTGTTTTATGCCAGTTTGGTGCTAAAGAGAAAGTTATAATATCAGGGGATTTCAATGCTAGAGTAGGTGTGCAGAATGCAATTTCTGACAATGTTCTTGGTAAGTTTAATGATCTTTGTGTAAATGATAATGGTGAAAGATTAATTGAACTCTGCATTGAAAATGGTTTGTGTGTATTTAATACGTTTTTCAACCACAAGTATATCCACACATATACTTGGAAAAATCGTCCTCCTAGTCAAAAACGTGTGATAGATTGTTTTCTACGATCAGCGTCTGAAACACGTAATTGTTGACACTTGTGTGATGAGAGGTGTGGATGTTGGTTCTGATCGTTACTTGGTAGTGTCACGAGTAAAAGTGAATGTTGGTTGGAGGAAAAGGAATAGGAAGAGGCTCAGGATGGAAAGAATAAAGGTTGAAAGGATCCCTGAAGATCATCAGCATTATTCTGATGTACTCAGAGAACGATTTAAGAAGTTGAAGTCTTGTGAGAGGGATGTAAAAAAGAAGTGGGAATGTTTTAAGAACTGTGTTGTCACTGCTGCTGAAGAAGTATGTGGCACCACAATAGTGGGTAACAATAGAGGCGATGCTTGGTGGAATAGTAAGATTGAAGAGGCAGTAAAGAGAAAAGAAGGAAGCCTATTTGGGGATGTTGCAAGGTAGAGTTTCTGTGGATGAATATCGCTGTAAGAAGCGTGAAGCTGCTCAGCTGGTTAGGTAGAGTAAGGCAAGAGATAGGAAGGAGAAGGTGGAAAGGCATGAATTGGCTTTTTGGAAAGATAGGAAGACTTTCTGGAAGTACATGAGAATCAGGAAAAATAGGGGAAACAAAGTTGTAAGTTGTGTGAAGAATAGAATCGGAGAAATGATATTGGAGCCCAATGAGTTAAGTGAAAGATTGGGTGAATACTTCTGTGAGTTATTAGATCAGGAAAGCAAAGGTGATTCAGAGGTAGCAGCAGATGATGTCACAGTGAAGGATGGAAGCGCAGGAGGGATCTCGAGAGAAGAAGTGTGTAAAGTTTTAAAATCTTTCAGAATGGTAAAGCTCTGGGAGTTGATGGCATAACTGCCAAAATGTTGAAATATGGTGGTGATTCTGTAATTGACTGGTTAACTAAAATTTGCCAGTTGTGCTGGGAGTTGGGAATGGCCCCTTGTGATTGGAAGGATGCTATCATTGTTCCCTTGCATAAGGGAAAAGGTGATCAGACCGACTGCAAGAACTAGGCTATCGTGGTATTAGCCTACTGAGTGTGCCAGGGAAAGTGTTTGGTAAGGTTGTTATTGCAAAATTACAGGGTCTTACATCAGAGAAAGTGTGGGATGTTCAGAGTGGTTTTTATGCCTGGTAAAGGCTGCACTAACCAAATTTTTGCATTAAGCATGATGATTGAAATGTATCTGGCTGTTGGTAAGAAAGTTTTTGTTGCCTTCATAGATTTAGAGAAAGCGTATGGCCGAGTAAATAGGACACTTTGTGGAAGGTATTATATGAATATGGTGTTACTGGGAATCTATCTGTGATGAGGGATCTACTTAACAGTGTAAAAGCCGTGTATGCTGGCAGTAGAGCTTGTGTATGAGTGAATGGTGTTTTATCAAAATGGTTTTCTATTAGTGCAGGAGACAGACAAGGTTGTGTAATGTCACCATAGCTGTTTAATATATTTATGGATGCGTGCATGCATGATGCCAAAATAGATAATACTGGTTTATGTCTTGGTGACATTCGTGTGTACAGATTGCTGTGTGCTGATGACACTGTCCTGTTGGCAGATAGCAAAAGTGTGTTGCAGAGCATGTTGTCCTGGATGTACGAAGTTTTCATGAAATTTAAACTGAGTGTAAATAAGGAAAAAACCAAAGTTATGGTTTTTGAGAGAAAAACTGGTAGTACTGAATGTAATATGTCTAAATGGCACAGCGATGGACCAAGTGAATGAGTTTGTGTATTTAGGAAGCATGTTTGACAGAGATAATAAATTGGATGGTGAAATGGGGGGGGGGTTGTATCAAGACATGTTCTGATTGTGTGAGGAATAAAAATGTGTTGCAGTTGTGTAATGTTAAGCAAAATGTTGTTAGCAAGGTGGAGACTAATATGCTTCAGTGGTTTGGCCATGTTAAAAGAATGAGTGATGAGATGCTTACTAAGAAAATCTTTTTTAGCCCAAGTGGCAATAAGGAAAGGCAGAGGAAGGCACTGGAGGATCAGATTCAGGAGTGTCTGCATGAGAAAAAGATTGAGTATGAAGTATAGAAGATCTTGTGTATAGCGTGTGATAGAGGTCAGTGAAACCCGAGTTGTATGTCAAGATTGCTGTAAATAAAAATTATCTGGTAGTTTGCATTTCTTTGTGGAACTAACCTCTGAATCTTAGAGAACAGCTTAGTGATATGTAGTGAGTGATATTTTTTTTTGGAATTGTTAATATTGTTTCAGGCAAAAAATAAATATAGCTCATTTTTCTGCATCCAGTTGTTAATGAAATTGCAGGCTGTGCAGAAAATTCACGAAGATTTAATCTGTGAGAGCTGTCACTTGAAAACTGAGAGTGAATTTGGGGGTACAGTGGTCTAAGTGCTGTCTTCTGATCATTTGTCTGAGATGGGTTTGGGTTTGAATCCTGGTGAGGCATGGATGTTGTGTTTTGTCTTACTGCACAGGTTCTTTCTTTTCCCTGGAACCAATTGCCTTAATTGATGGATGGGCAACTGCTTAGGGACAACTGGTTCCAGGGAAGGAAGAATCAGACTTACTCATGGTGGTCATTAAACCTCCAAACAACAACAAAAAAAGTGAATTTATTACCATTTTCCCCTAGGCATCAAAGAACTGTATTTCCATTGGCAGATTATAGCACAACTTGTGATGGTAATTTAACATGAGCTCTTGACACTAGGAAACATTACTCAGGTGGCTGTGGCATTTGTGAATAGATTTGTGTTCAAGAGCACCTTTTGCTGCAGGGCAGTGGATAGGTCTTGAAAACCAAAAGTTTGTATACTGTTTGTTTCTATATATACAAAGCAGTAGCAGTAGCAGAAACTTGCAGTGCTTAAAGATGTTATAAAATGGGGTGAACTCACTATTTTTCTATGACACAAGGAATTCAAAGATAAATGCAAAAGTGTCATGCTGAATCCCTATACTGGACATTCCACAAAATGTAGCGAATGAAGTTTCTGTTAATACAGTTTCTGCCGTCACGATGTTGATTGATGTGTAGCTGTTGAACAGTTTGTGGTAATGTGTGATATTACAGAAACCATGTTGTACCCGGTTTTAACAGAACATTTGCGTCTGATTTAGTGTGTGTCAGATGGGTTCTTCATATTGTCAGTGGTTTAGCAACAAACATTTGTTGATGTATGTCAAGAGCTGAAAATTCTCATTTCCTCATGACCACCTCCTTTGGAACAGATTATTACAGGTGATACAAGGAATGCAATTTACACATAACAAATAAATGTAGGTTGTATAAGTATTAAGTGTGCTTTAGTTACGCAAAGAAAATTAGAAACACAGTAGCATTTCAACTTCACTGGGGTCTTGATCACCTGTAAACAAATGGGGCAAGACTAGTTGCCAGATTTTAATTTCCAAGTTCTTCATTTTGGTTGTTGCCATATGAGAGGAGTGACTTCCAAATGATAGGGATATATGGACTGGCGGTGTTACAGTTTGAAGGGGTACACATTTCAATGCTCTCACGAAAGTGTAAAACCCTATTGTTGTCGAAAGACACGATGATTTTAGTATTTGTCCAAAGGGGCATTGCTTGAAGTATCTACAGTAGTGGCCAAAATTGTGGAAACCTTTTGGAAAAAGTGTATTTTTGAGGTTTGATTGCTCATAACACCACTTTTTTTTGGAGTAATACCATAACATTATATATCAATGGAAAGATAATTTCACCAAGAATGTAATGCAACAAAGTTTGTTCAATTATCTGTATTCTATGAAAAGTTATAGCCAAATAACCAGAAAAAGGAAGCACAACTTGCTTAGGTTGATATGAAGTAGCTTTCCTTCATTTGAATGTAGCCAATGAGCATGAGTGTTTAGAGAGCCAATCAGGTGTCATCTTGTTTTGGCAATGAGCCAATCAGGTCACAGTAGGATTCATCTATTGATGTCATTAATTGGAGCTGAGAGGAGGACATTTGTCAGTGTGTTATGTGATTGCTATCAAGTTTTTTTTTTTACTTCCCTTTATTTAGTGAGCTTGTAAAACATAATAAAATTAAAGAAATGGCACAAAGAATTGACTGGTCACCCAGAAAGCAATGTAAGATAAAATACTATTAAGTGAATAAGGTTTCAGTTATGAAGAAATTAGAAGAAAAATTGGTGGGAATGTAACCAAAGGTGGCATTTCTAAATTTTTGAAGAGGTATAAAAAGACTGTCACTGCAAAATAAGACTGGTAAATGCAGGAAAAGGTGCACAGCAGTAAGTGATGATAGAAGAATTAAGAGACTGTGCCTAGGTGACAGAAGAAAATAATCTGGGTGTATACAAGTTGAAATGGCGCAGTGCAATGTGAAGTTGAGTGCAAGGACTGTTCGGTGCAGACTGTAGAAATTTGGTGTAAAAGCTAGAATTCCACGAAAAAAGCCATTTATTTCTTCAAAATAGAAGTCATCGCTCTTTCCACGTTTATAAGGGAGTCACAGAAAAATTCTCATTGTCCCTAGTCCACGTCAAATGTCTGTATTAATTATTCATTTTTATCTCTCAAACAAAGGTTGAAAAGATTAAACTGAGCTAAAACCCATGTTAACTGGACAGCGGAACAATGGGGCAGTGTTATTTGGAGTAATGAGACCAAAATCTCCCTGTTTGGTAGTGATGGCGTAAAATACATAAGGAGAAGAATCAGAGATGATTTGCATCTTGATTGCATTGCATGTACCGTGAAACACCCAGTTAGTGTTATGATCTGGGGTTGTGTGACATCAAAAGGTGTGGGCAGTAAGTGCGTGATTACTGGGAATATAAATGGCCAAAAATACATTAATGAAATACTTGAGCCCAAACTGAAGCCTTCCACACATGATCTTTTCCAAGATAATGAAGCATTTATATTTCAACAGGATTCAGCTCCATGTCATGTTGCTGCTGTGTGCAAAAAGTGATTTTAAGATAATCATATTCCACTGCTGGAATGGCCTGAGAATAGCCCAGACTTTAACCCCATCGAAAATCTATGGAGCCGACTAAAGAAACTTGTTAGTCAGAAGCAACCCAGCAATAAAACCCAATTAATAGAAGCAATAATTCAATCTTGGTTTCACATTATAACAGATGCAGAACTAAAAAACTTGGTTCACTCCATGGGAAGGCGTTGTAAGGCCGCAATTAACGCTAAAGGGTTACCCAACTAAGTATTAACCGACATGGTGAGAATTTTTGTATATCTCATTTTTTCTATGTGTTTCACTTTTCTTTTTTATAACTGCTGTTCTAATACAAAATCCTTCATAAAAGTTATTGCATTACATTCTTGATGAAATGATCTTTCCATTGATATATAATTTTATGGAATTACTCTTAAAAAAAAGTGGTGTTATGAGCCATCAAACCTCAAAAATACACTATTTCCTAAAGGTTTCCACAATTTTGGCCACTATTGTAGAGTAAAGCCACGGAGGAATTAGGTCTGCCATGGGCGATATCCTTTTTGTGATCTCCCAAGCATTTATTAGGTGTGCAACTTAATTTTTGGCCACAGGCACGGCACGTTGACAGCAAATTATAGCAAATCGAATACGTACGTAATCAGAAAAATAATCCCCATCGTGTTGGATACATTTGAGCCATCGGTTAGAGAGCTGCCGAATGCCACTGCGTAAAAAGAGGGCTGTTTCGAGTTGATAAAGTCGTCAATACTCCTCGACAGAAGTGAAGTGTGTATCACTCAGGTGATGTTGTAGGGAGCGAAAGAGGTGATAATCTAATGGGGCGAAGTCTGGGTGGGACAAAATCTCCCATCCCAAGTCAGTGATTGTGTTTAAAGTTGTTTTTGCGGTGTGAGGATGCGCGTTATCCTGAAGCAACAGGACCAACCTTCTGCCCTTGCCGGGGTATGGCCTTTTTGCCTCCATTGCGTCACTCACACGAATGAGTTACGGACAATAACGCTCAGCATTGACGGTTTCACCAGGTTTGAGCACCTCATAGTGTATGACACCGCGCTGATCCCACCATATGCACAGCAACAACTTCCTGGCATGGATATTCGGTTTGGCAATACTGGTGGTAGGCTGACCTGGATAAACCCACAATTTGCGCCGCTTAGGATTATTGTACAGGATCCACTTCTCATCACAGGTCAAAATCTTGTGAAGGAAATCCTTCTTGAATCTGGTGAGCAAGGACACAGCAACATCGTAGCGCCTAGACTTGTTCGCAGCTGTGAGTTGGTGGGGCACCCAACGGCCCTCCTTGCGAATCCGTCCAAGCTTGTGCAGGCGCTTTGCAATGGCTTGCCGTGTTACTCTGAATTCCTGGGCAAGCTCTGACTGTGTGCAACAGAGATTCGCGTCCAACAGTTGTTCCAGTTCCTCATCGTCAACTTCCTGTGGCTGTCCCAGACGTTCTGCATCATGGAGATCGAAATTTCCCTGCATAAACCGCTGGAACCACTTCTTACACGTACTGTAGGACACAGCAGCCTCACCCCAAGCAGTGCAGATCATTTGCTGGGCTTCCCCGGCACTTTTTTTCAGCTGAAACACTAACAGGAGGCAGTGCCTCAAATGTTGCTTCTCGAACGACATTGCCTTCACCGTCAACTTTCGTCCCTTCTGTCACTACAGCTGTGAGCGGTTATGGTTGCCTGGAAAACTGTTGCATGGCGCTGCAATCAGCCATTATCGCACACAGCTATTTGCATTTGCCGACGTTCTATGATCGCTTGCGGCTAGGGGCCGAGAATTAAGTTGCACACTTAATAGTAATGCTGCAAAATGTGCTCTGGATGTAAACTGTAGTACCAGCTGAAGTAGAAATGGAAATTTTGTACACACCAGGACCTTTTTGAGGTCTTCAGCTTTACCTCTGCCCCATAGAATAAGTTTCATGTTGCTAGGATTGGATTTGATACCAATCAAATAATCGTAAGATTTGAAAATTTAACGCGACTGGAAGGTAGACTTGTCAAGAAAAGGAAAACATCCAGCAAATTGAAATTGTCTGTTAACCTCTGAAGAATGGAGAATAGTGGAATTCTTGACTTCAAACCTTTTTAATGAGTTTGTCCATCAACCCGATAGGGAATTGGTGGTGAGCAGCTACGGTTTTAATATTCTTATATTCAAGGACAAATGTAGTTAGGCTATTGCAGATGATATTGGCCCAAGCAATAAAAAAGAAGTGAACACAGAAAACTCGTAGTCATCAAAACTGTGCAAAGTGAAGGGAATTACAATCGTGGCCAAAAGTCCTGCACCAGTAGACTGAAAGTTGAATTTTTGATGTTTGAAGTCAACTTATACAGCGTAATGATAAAGTCAGGAATACTTATTATACATCATTTTAAAGGAAATTTTATGCTGAATTCAAATATTTTTACAGAATGTTATTTCCAGTAATAGAAGTGAAGTTACAAGCAAAAGTACAGCATCTAGTCATAAAAAGCAGCAAATAGTGGAATTAGTGTACAACACATTTAACGTAAAATTACTGTACAGTACATAATTGAAACTTGCAGGACACTTGAAATAACTTACCAACAAGCAAAATACGCTTTAATATTTAATTGGATAACCACGGTTGTTTCTTAGTAACAAAGTGCACCTTCTTGACATGGAACTAATGAGCTTCTCTAGTTGTCCATTGGTGATAACTCTGTGCCATATGGCCCTTACAGACTCAACTAAAGTCTTTTAATAACAAAGTGCACCTTCTTGGCATAAAATTGAGTCTATATAAGGTAAGGGCCGTATGGCTCCATGTTATCACCAATGGACAACTAGAGAAGTTCATTAGTTCCATACCAAGAAGTTGCACTTTGTTCCTAAGAAATCGTGGTTATCCAATTAAATATTAAAGCGTATTTTGCTTGTTGGCAAGTTATTTCAAGTGTCCTGCAAGTTTCAATGATGTACTGTACAGTAATTTTACATTAAATGCATTGTACACTAATTTCACAAATTCCACTATTTGTTGCTTTTTATGACTAGACACTGTACTTTTGCTTGTAACTTCACTTTTATTACTGGTAATAACATTCTGTAAAAATATTTAAATTCAGCATAAAATTTCCTTTAAAATGATGTATAATATGTATTCCTGACTTTGTTATTACGCTGTATAAGTTGACTTTCAGTCTACTGGTGCAGGACTTTTGGCCACGATTATATATTGGTAGCTGCAGTAGGTTTACAAAAAATAGAACGTTCAATCTTGTCCTCATTTCTTGAAAGGCAAACGTCCAGAAAATTAATGGTACTGTTGACCTCTTTGTGGTTAGTAAGCTTGATGGAAGGGTTAATATATATCAAATACATGGAGATAATGTAAATGGACGATGTCATCGCTCTGTCCACGTTATATTATAAACAACACATAGCGACTGAAGCGACTGTCCTGCACCAGTTGACTGAAATGGAAGGGAAAAGCTTAGTAACTTCTTGAGGTTAGCTGAAGTAATTCCTGAGAAGAATGAGGCCAGACAACAAATATGTCATTGATGTAATGAAGCCAAACAGTAGGTTGAAGATGGTACTTAGTGATGGCAGAATTTTCACTATGTTGCAAGAAGAGGTGGCACTACTGTGTACATCGGCAGCACTTTTCACAGCAATTACTAAACACTTGGCTGATCACAAAAAGGATGTCACCTGTGACGGACCTAATTTCTCCTTGACTTTTCTAACTCCCTCAGATACTTCAGTAGTGTCCCTTGGGACAAATATTAGGTGTACAAATAAGTTTTAAAGCGTTCTTTGTGTGACATATACCACTAATTTGCATATCCGACATTCCCCTGCATTGTGGAAGGATGCTATCATTGTTCTCTTGTATAAGGGAAAAGGTGATCAGACTGAATGCAAAAACTATCGTGGTATTAGCCTACTGAGTGTGCCAGGGAAAGTGTTTGGTAAGGTTGTTATTGAAAAAGTTCGGGGTCTTACATCATTGAAAGTGTGGGATGTTCAGAGTGGTTTTATGCCTGGTAAAGGCTGCACTAACCAGATTTTTGCATTACGCACAATGATTGAAAAGTATCTGGCTGTTGGGAAGAAAGTTTTTACTGCCTTCATAGATTTAGAGAAAGCTTACGACTGAGTGAATAGGACACTTTTGTGGAAGGTATTGAATAAATATGGTGTTACTGGGAATCTACTTAATAGTGTAAAAGCCATGTATGCTGGTAGTAGAGCTTGTGTACGAGTGAATGGTGTTTTATCAAAATGGTTTTCCATTGGTGCAGGAGTCAGACAAAGTTGTGTAATGTCACCATGGCTGTTTAATATATTTATGGATGCATGCATGCGTGATGCCAAAATAGATAATAGTAGTTTATGTCTTGGTGATATCCGTGTGTGTAGATTGCTGTATGCTGATGACACTGTACTGTTGGCAGAGAGCAAAAGTGAGTTGCAGAGTATGTTGTCTCGGATGCACGAAGTTTACATGGAATTCAAACTGAGGATAAATAAGGGAAAAACCAAAGTTATGGTGTTTGAGAGAGGAACGAGTAGCACTGAATGTAATGTAAGTATAAATGGCACTGTGATTGACCAGGTGAGTGAGTTTGTGTATTTAGGAAGCATGTTTGACAGAGAGAACAAGTTGAATGGTGAAATCAGTAGGCGAGTGAACTCTTCTTTGAAAGTCATAGCTGCTCTGGGAGGTTTTCACAGGAATGATGGGTTCTCTAGAGAGTCCCGCATGGCTGTGTTTGAAAGTGTAATTGTTCCTACTCTGATGTATGGTAGTGAAACCTCGGTACTGCAGAAGAAACATAGGAGTCGTTTGTGTGCTGGAGAAATGCGTTACTTACGTGGGGTTTGTGGCAAGACACGATATGATTGTGTGAGAAATGAAGATGTATTGCAGTTGTGTGATGTGAAGCAAAATGTTGTTAGCAAGGTGGAGACCAATATGCTGCGGTGGTTTGGCCATGTTGAAAGAATGAGTGATGAAATGCTTACTGCCGCCCCGGTGGCGCAGTGGTCTAAGCGATGGCCTCTGATCATTCGTCCGAAAGGGGTCCGGGTTCGAATCCCGGTGAGGCATGGATGTTGTGTTTGTCTTACGGCACTGGCTCTCTCCCTTCCCTGGAACCAGTGACCCTAAATTAGGGACGGGCGACTGCTTATAGCCCATTGAGTTGCTCACGGTAGTCGTTAAACCTTCAATCAAAAAAAAAAAAAAAAATGCTTACTAAAAAAATCTTTTCAGCCTAAGTGGCAGGAAAGAAAGGCAGAGGAAAGCCAAGGAAGACATGGGTGGATCAGATTCAGGAGTGTCTGCATGAGAAAAAGATTATGAGTATGAAGTATAAAAGATCTTGTGTACGGCGTGTAATGGATATCAGTGAAGCACGAGTTGTATGTCAAGATCGATGTAAATGGAGAAGTTTGATACGACAACAATAAGTAAAAATATCTGGAAGTTTGTATTTCTTTTTGGAGCTAACCTCTGAATCTCAGAGAACAGCTTAGTGATATGTAATGTAATGATATGTGACCGTAACTGGTCCAGTGTATAAAATGTGACACAGAAGTTTGCCCAACAGTCAAATGCACTTGCACATCGGTACGTGAAAGATGGCAAGAGATACGGCATTTATTCGACACTGCATTCGTTACGAATTTCATCAAGCGCTGCAAAAGCATGTGCATCGATCTGTTCTTTCTGGGGGAGAATATTGTATCGAAAAGCACGTGTGAGTTTTGGTTTAGATGTTTTAAAGCAGGGGATTTTGATGTTAGCGATCGAGAACGTAGCGGCGCCCCTCAGAAGGTTGCACATGAGGAACTGCAACCATTGCTGGATGATGATTCGTCTAAAATGCAAAAAGAACTAGCTGAACAACTGGGGCTAACTCAACAAACCATTTCCAATCATTTACGCGCAATGGGAAATATTCAGAAGAAAGGAAAGTGGGTGCCACATGACCTGAGCCAGAGGAACAAGGATGAACGTGTCATGAAGTGTTTGAATCTGTTGAATGAACAACGCAGAAAATCTTTCCTGTGGAAAATTGTTACGGGTGATGAAAAGTTAATATGGTACGGCAATCCCAAATTCAAAAAGCACTGGGTAGACCCAAGTGAAGCCACGACTTTCACACCGAAATACAGTATTCACTCCAAGAAAGTTCTGCTGCGCATCTGGTGGGATATGAAGGTTGTGCTCTATTATGAACTATTGGATCAGGGTCAAACTGTTACTGCTGATCGCTACAAGCAACAGTTGCTGCGATTGAACCAGGAAATCTGTCGGAAACGTCCATTCGCAGGCAAAAAATTGCTTCCAGTGAAATTACTGCGTGAGAACGCTAGGCTGCATGTCGCGAAATCGGTCAAGGAAACGTTATTGACGCTTGGCTCGGAAGTTTTGTAGCACTCAGCATATAGTCCCGGCATAGCCCCTTCAGACTATCATTTGTTCCTATCGATGCAACATGGTTTGTCCGCTGTACGGTTCTGGACATGTGACGAAGTTCAAAAATTGGTTGACGACTTCCTCGTGTCACACGACGAAGTATTCTTCATAGCTGTAATCCATCAGCTGCCCGACCGATGGCGGAAGGTGATAGATAATAACGGCACATATTTTGATTTGTAAAGGTATTGTTGTTTTCTCTCAAATTACATGTTGCGTTGTCTTAAAATGCCTTAAAACTTATTTGTACACCTAATACTAAGAAAATTGTGCCTTTCATCAATAAAGGGGCTTTAAATTTTCATGGGAGCATTGAAATATATACCTCTTCAAACTGCAATACTGATAGTCCATATTTTATCCCTATCATTTAGAAATCACTCCTATCATTTGGCAACAACCAAAATGAAGAACTTGGAAATGAAAATCAGTTGTAAATGAATTTGTGGCTCCTCCTTTATTCATAATTCACTGTGTAAATAACTATTTTATGGGTCTTATAGAGGTAATTGTGTCTATGCATACTCACATTAATATAGATCAACTTATAGACTTTATAGTGGAAGACTTGGCAGACCTAATAGTTTTTCACAACAAAGATAAAAACATATTAGTTGGAATTTTTGAAATGCTTACCTTCTCTTTGCAGAACAACTACTTTCAATTTGGGAAAACATTTTTCATTCAAAAATCGGGGCTAGCTATGGGCTCCCCACTCTCCCCTCTCTTAGCTAACTAAAAAAAAATAGTGACAGGAATAAGTGACAACAAAAAGACAGCCTGAAGAAGAAGAGTTTTCTCCGAAAATTTGCAATTTAAATGAAAAAAATTCCTAGTAAAGCTCCCATAATAGTTGTTTTAGATTAGTAATTGAGGTAATTATTTAAAAAAATTGGTGGTCAAATTTTGGAACTAGAGCCTAGTTCATCATCAGGACTACGTCACTGGAGTAGTTGCAGTCACTCAGTCGGAAGTGCCCAATCGCAATTATCATTAATTGTGGTACTTCTTCTTCTCGCTATTTCCACCCCTGCTTCTAGCTTCCTCTTTACAAAGTGTGATTGGTGGGCGATTATTTTTACTGAGTCCCAAATTATGGAGTGTTCACTTGCTTGTACATGTCTGCATACCTGCCAACTACTACAGAATGTCGGTAGTTTCTGCGGATTTAGTTGTCTGACTATGTATGGAACTCTCTGCCAAAACTACGGATTCTACGAATTTTCACTTTAAAATGTTTTTTTTTTTTTTTGCTATTTTATGATATACATGAGATTCTTAAGTAGATTCATGGTCATCATTTAGATTATTTTCAAGATTTATGCAAAACTGAAGAGAATTTGGAGGGGGAGGGTGCCGTTTTCCATCTGGGAATGGTATTTAGTGTTTCAAAACTTTCAAAAACGGTAGTTAAACGGAGAATTTTTTTTTGCCGTAATCGTAATTTCTTTTTCGCCTGATGTTGCCTTTGTGTCGAGTAGTCTTGTTAAATATCATTTTATTGTATAAATGTTTGTATTTCAGCTTGAAACTGTAAACAACAATTTGCAAAAACAAAAGTTAGATGGCGCGAAAATTCCCCCTTAATCTTCAGACATAAGATTCTTCCGCGAATTCGAGGAATTCCGCCTTTTTTATTATTATTTGGTCATTCACGCAATCGACACCCCAGTGAACATAAATTAGGGGGTGGGGGCTGGTGGTGACGGCGGAGGGTGTTCGAAGGACAGAATTCTATCTTTACGAAACTTTCAAAAACCGAAGGTCGACAGAGTTCAGGTTTTTTTCGTAATCGTAATTTCTTTTTTCTCACGATGTTACTTCTGTCCAGTCTTATTGTTAAATAACATTTTACTGCATAAGTATTTTTATTTCAGCTTGAAAATATTCGAAAAATTCCAAAACCGGAAGTCGGACAGAGCAAAGATTTCTCCCATAATCGGCCCCTGCCCTCCTGCGATGTTCCCACTCTCCTGCGTCTATGTATGCCACACAATAATACTAGTTACTACTGACAAAGCTCTTGCCAATGTTGGCTGGTATGTGTCTGTCTAGCCCTGTTTTGTTACTAATGTTCCTAATAGCTGCCTGGTGTTCTTTCAACTGCACTTTAATACCCCTTCCTGTTTCTCCTATATAGTTTAGTCCACAGTTGGTACTTAGTGTTGCTGAAGCTGGTTTATCACTGATAAATGAGATAACCCTGAAAATTTGGCACTGGTTTAGTTAACGCAGCTTGCACATTATATTGAAAAGAAGGCTGTGACATTTATTACAGCTGGTTCTTTCACCATGACAACACAAATGCCCATGCAGCTCACATAATGGCCAATGTCTTGCAAGGCAAGAACATTACTGTCTTGCCATAATCTGCATACTTCCCAGATCATTCATTATGTAACTTAATTTTTCTTTAAGCCATTTCTAAAACATAAAGAAAAACTATGAGACAGAAGATTTTCATCAGTCTTTTGGTTTATTAAAGCCATGGAGGCAGCTCTTAAAGACATTTCCAAATGGTTTGCAAAAAGCCTTTAATAACAAATACCAAAAATGCATACTTCCCAGATCACCATAGACCACTATTCCAGCCATTCTTGTCACTTATTCTCAGCCAAAGGACATTATTAAAAAAAAAAAAAAAGCACCAGGATGTGTGCTGTAAATGTAATACATATTGTATACAGGGCTTGAAAAATACCATACCAGAGATGCCTGGGGCATGTAAATTATTGGCCTGGGCAAGTAAAAATGAAATTTAGTTGCCCGGTTGGGCAACTAGATTAAAAAATAAAAATGTTGGGAATAAAGAATTTTCTACTCTAGAAAAAAAAAGATGGTCATCGCATGTTTTTCATTTTACTGTAAATCACCAGAAGTTGTATTATTGTTACGGAATGAATGCCAATGCCAAGAGAATAGCGCTTCTTCAATTATATTATGCTCTACATCCAGAAATTAGGGCCATACATAGTTTTGCTCCAGATGTCGTTTACAGTTAACCACAGAATGCATCGGATGAAACTAGCCTCCGGTGTTTAATGACCAAATGCGTAAACTGCCATGAAACAGGAGGATGTAGACTGATGGGTAAAACAGCCGTGCTTTATGAGGAGGGAGTGACAACGGAATATTTATTGCCCAGCCCCGGTGGGGTTGGGTCTCTGATACATTTTGCGCAAGTGAGAGAGGGGAATGGAAGCTTCCGCCCGCGTGTACCCCCCCCTCCTACGTGAACAACAGCGGTACTACTGAAATAAAGGCTAAGTTTCATTTAAGAACAAGCCTGTACACTTACCCTGGAGAAGAGCGAAAATTGCTGAAGCCGATAACTTACGTAGTTAGTCTGAGAGAACAGTAGTTCATGTTAGCTGCGGATATAAGTTGTATTTGGTAATGGATATATGATTTTTTTTTGGAAAAAAATCCAGCAATGAGAGTACAGTCAAACCCCTATTTAACGGACTGCAATTTAACGAATTCCACGATTTTACGTAAATTTTTTGTGGTCCGGACGGAACCACATTGAAATCAATGATTGGCGTTTCCCAATTTAACAAACACATTTCCTCAATTTAACGAATTTTTTTTTTTTTTTAAACCACCAAACTATGTTAACCAGCATTTTCACTAAAGCCTTCACATAACAGGAAAATTTTACGTATGCAGTTAACCAGCGTTTCAAAGAACACCATCTGCGACACAGCTTGACAGAATCATAAATCAGTTCATCTTTCCTCCGACTATCGAGCATAAGTTTCTTACAGGGAAAATCAAATGACCAACAAATTCCAAAGGAACGCAACATTTTCTTGCATGGGTGGGAAGTTGGAAAATGAAAGGCGGTATAGGGGAGGAAATCTAGAGTACCCTGGGGATTCTGGTTTTCAGCTACAGACAGAACAGTAACACTCTGTGAAGTTAGGAACACACATGGTACGTTCCAATTCCTGAACTTCTGGAATTCTTCTCCAAATCGCCCTTTGTTTAGCACGTCTTTTGTAAGAAAAGATCGTGCTTATGCTACCAGTTTGTCCGTCCGTTCGTCTGTCTGTACCCACGCTATCTCTGCAACTACACTGACAGAAAAAAAAAAATCCCAACACCAAGAAGGGGTTGTGTTAGATAAACGACAGTTGGTAGGCGGTGAGAGTACATCTGTAAGATGACGTCTATGCAAATTTCGCGCTCGGCGCATACGTGTGGCGCTAGTAGTGCCCCTCGGAACATGCAAAGCAGGTTTGCTGTAAATACGCGCTGTAACGTTCGTGAGCGTTAGTTATCGTTGAGATTCGATGTAGTGTGTTGATGTTAGTCAAGAATGCCTTTAAGAAGACGAAGAAGCCATTATCAACAGCTCACGGAGTTTGAACGAGGTCGTGTAATAGGGCTACGAGAAGGTGGATTTTCTTTCCGCAATATTGCAGAACGACTTGGCAGGAATGTAGCCACTGTGCATGATTTTTGGCAGCGGTGGTCAAGGGAAGGTACTGCCTCAAGAAGACTGTGTTTCGGCCGGCCACGTGGCACTACTGCGAGGGAAGACCGCCGTGGCGCATCGTACTGCGTCTGCGGCAGCAATTCAAGCTGCAGTTGCCACCACAGTGACACAACGAACTGTTACAAATCGGTTACATGAAGGACAGCTCCGAGCCAGACATAGCTGCTTACGTATTCTATTATGAACACTAGCTTAATTTGAATGTTTCATTCGAAAGGTTTCCTCAATTTAGCAAATTCCGCGATTTTGTGTACAAGATTATTGGTCCCTTGAAGTTCGTTAAATCGAGGTTTGACTGTATATCTCATAATAAACAATTATGTGAAATTCCCAATGTAGCGGTTGTTGCAAATTCGTCTTCTGCATTGTTGAGTGACGTAATTTCAGAATCGGAATCTGTGTCGTCGGCAAAATTGAAACTTACACAAGCAGACTATGATAAAGTGTACGAAAAAACCCACCGTCGCACAGTTCAGGAATCTTGGATGAAAACATTTATTTGGCTAAAGTCAAATGACGACAAGTGGTGCACTGCTTGCCAAAAACCATCCTAAAATTACCGATACCACCAGCAATTTTTTCAAAGAATTTGGGGTTCAGGTGATAATATAGCTTAATAACTATAAGTGCACACAACAGTAGTTGAAAACATAAGGATTGCCTTTGTTTCTAAACAATTCTTGGGATATTTTATGATGCAAAACACTTCTGTTTTGCACAAGAAAAAAAGGTAAATAATTTTTACATTCAAAGTTGTTGTTGAAAACTACTTAAACTGATGTACAGTTAACTATGATTATTATTATTATTATTTTTTTTTTTTTTTTTTTTTTTTGCAAAACACAGGATGTATATTAAAAATTCTTGAACATGGCATCATCACTAAATGTCTCAAATACCATCAATTACCTTTCTTAAAACTTGAGGTATAATATGCATTTGTGCACTTTGAACACTGACACTTTAAAATGGCGATGCAAAAGATGTATAAAAAGTTTATCATAATTTTTATCTTTAAAGAAATGAGGCTTCTGTTTTGTTATTTAAAAGAAGTTTTTCTGGGCATGTAGATTTTACTTCTGGGCATGTAGATTTTACTTCTGGGCATGTAGATTTTACTTCTGGGCATGTAGATTTTACTTCTGGGCATGTAGATTTTACTTCTGGGCATGCAGATTTTACTTCTGGGCAAGTAAATATTTTCTGCCCTTATCCAGCTGGGCATGTAACTTTTCAGATATTTTTCAA
Organism: Macrothele yani; assembly: GCA_039090855.1. Lineage (NCBI taxonomy): Eukaryota > Metazoa > Arthropoda > Arachnida > Araneae > Macrothelidae > Macrothele > Macrothele yani. Next base: position 56,298,344 of record CM077018.1, on the reverse strand, counting down.
GCCCTGGTTTAGTAAAATAATTTTTTGTTATTATGGGATAGCTCTGTTATTTTGTTAACTCTGTATATATGAATTTTTTTTTCTAAGGATCATATTTTCTTTTCCTTTTTACAGGACAGCATACTGCAATTGCTGTTCCTAGGACACTGAAGCAACCAACTAGGTCACGAATAAAAGCTGAACCACTTGCTGGTGAGCATTAATTCTTTTTTGTTTTTCATTGGGAATATGTGGGATATCTTTTTGTTTAATGCAATAATCAAATTTCAGTGAAACTAAGAGCAAAAGTTTGGGAAAGCCTCAAGTGTGTGTTAATTTTATTTAGGCAATCTGAAACTGACTTCATCATAGAAAATATTAAGTAATACAAATTATGTTTTAAACAATTCCTAAATAAAGTAAATTTTGATGTTGAAATAATATAAGCTATTGTCCTTTTGATGATGAAGTAACTGCTAAAGTACTTTAGAATGTTGTATACATTTAAAGCAGTGGTCTCAAACCCAGACCCTTGAAAAAGCCACTTTCCAGTTTGTAGGAATTTAGAGAGCCACATGAATATTAATAAATTTCTTATAAATAAATATCAACTTTACAAAACTACACCAATGGCTTGGCACTAGAGTGGAATATTATTTCTAATTATCGGTAAATAATAAAAACAAATGCTTCACCAATCACTGAAAACAATCGCTTTTCGTAACAATTATTTTCACTTAAATCTTAAAACAATCGCATTTTACCAACTGACCATGGTACTCGGTACAGAAAATATTACATGTTCTGACCACAAACTTTAGCTCGCTTTTCTTTCACTAACTTATTGAGATTTGGAATAATATCCTTTGAAAAACATAAGGATTGCCTTTGTTTCTAACAATTCTTTTAAAAGTGAGCATAAGTGACTGTCACTTAACTTATTCCTTTCGAGGCATTTTACTTGGTTCATTCTTGAAAATAACTGTTCACATGAGTATGTTATTCTAAATATAGACAGAACCCATGCAGCTAGATTATGAATGTTTATGACTTGTCCTTTGAAACTAACTGGTAAAACTCTGTTAGATTGCAGCTGTTGAATTTTTCTTCTAGGAAAGAATCACACTGTGAAAGTCTATTAATTCAAGCTGAAGTTATTCAAGTGCGTTTTCAAAAAATGGAGACTTGAATGTATTTAGAAAATATTTCCCATGTCTTTAAACCATTCAAAAACCACCTGTTGAAATCCTCTATTAACATAGCTATCTTCGTAGAAAGTTCACCAAAGTTGATTTCTTCTTGTGTGCGAAGCAATTGATGCAGCTGGACAAAACTAGTTATCAGCTGAGCGGGAGGGAGCTTTTCAAGGTCGATCAGTGTTGCCAGTGCTTGATTTCAATTCTGCGCAAATAATATTCCCTTTTCAGACGATGTCCCTTCCGTACAGCGAAACGGCGCCCAGTGCTCTTGGATTTGTAGACAGTAAGTACCTGGACGGGGGGGGGGGCACATCTGTACCCTTTTTGCATTCCTTTCGACGTAACAATACGCATGATTTATACAATTATATTCTTCATAAATAAACTTGGTATTTATAAAGAGGATGACTTTGCTAAGCATTACTATGCTTTTATTATATTTAATGCATTATAATATACTTGATAATTATAATATATTAAATATAATAAAAGCATAGTAATACTTAAGCATTACTATGCAAATTACTGTGCAAAAGAGCAAGAGAATGTGAACTTTCATTATACATGGCTTTTATCGATTTTGAAAAGGCCTTTGATTCAGTGAAACCATCGGCAGTTACAATGGCTTTGAAATCCTGCGATGTTGAAGATGCATACATTAATATTATTAATAACATCTATGAAAATGCAAGTGCAAAGATTCGGCTGTATGAGAATACAGCACACATAAAAATTGGAAAGGGAGTGAGACAAGGTGATACCATATCTCCCAAGCTCTTTAATGTCACATTGGAAAATGTCTTTCAATCACTGAACTGGGAAAACAAAAGGATAAAGATTAATGGAGAGGATCTAACTCACCTTCGTTTTGCTGATGACGTAGTCATTTTTGCAACTACCCCATCAGAGCTGTAGAGTATGATCCAGGAACTTGCTGACAGGAGTAAAGAAGTGGGATTAAAAATGAATTATCAGAAGACAAAAGTGATGTACAATGCTTTTACAAGAAACGAAGATTTATCAATTGATGGAAAAAAGCTGGAGATAACAGATACCTACGTTTATATTGGACAGCAGAAATCAAGTGAGGGTCACATTGATGAAGAAATTAATCAGCGTATCAAACTTACCTGGAGAGCTTTTGGAAGAAACTGCATAATTTTCAAGAGCAATATGCCATTATATCCTCTTCTTATCTCTCCTAAAGAAAAGTGTTTGATCAATGCATCCTTCTAGTGCTTACGTATAGTGCAGAGACGTGGACCTTAACTAAAAGAGACATACAAAGGCTGCAGACAACTTAAAAAAGAAGCATGGAGAGGTGGATGCTTGGTGTAAGCAGGAGAGATAAGAAGAGGAACTTGTGGATGTGAAAAATGGCAAGAGTGGAAGACATCATGATCGGAGTAAAATCCCTGAAATGGCAATGAGCTGGACATACTGCCAGAAGGACAGGCCATCAATGGACAGCCGAAATTTTAGATTGGATTCTGAGGGACAGGAAAAGACCCAGAAGAAGACCACATGAGAGATGGGTGGATGCAATTCGAAAGCATGCAGGAGTAACATGGAGGAGACTGACACGAAACAGACCATTGTGGAAGAAGCTTGGACCTTTGTCCAGCAGTGGATTGATAATGGCTGACAATGATGATGATGATGATGAATATACTTGAAAAAAGGGTGATTTATTTTTATTTTGTAATCATTCATGCTGGCTGCAAAATGGTTGGCACCGGACCGCAAGTTTGAGACTACTGATTTAAAGGAAATGGAAACTAGAACACTATGAAAGAGCGATTAGATTTTGACTAAAGTAAAAATGTAAAAAGTAAATGTTAGAATAAATGATTAAATTTTCAATTGGTTACCAATAAGTTTTATTTAAGATATTTACAAAAAGGATACATTTTTGAAAATTAACCTCTGATGTGACCCACATATACTGACCCTTCTGTGTATTCAGTGAAAGATGAATTGGATGTCAACTTGTGGTATGTCATTCCAGTACTGTTCCACTTGAGCTCTTAGTTGAGGAATCAGTTGAGAGATCAAAAGTACAGGTATCAGAAGTGAAGTAAGGTGCCTTCTAAGCATGTCCCAGACATGCTTGGTTAGGAAAATGTTTGGTGGTTTTGCATCTGTAGGAGAATATTCAGTTGTAAAGGTCTCTTACAGGGATGCTGTACAGGGTGTGTCATATAAAAGAGGCCGGAGTATAATGAACGACAACAGTCAGACAATGTTACTATACATGGTAAAGAATAGTTGAAATGACAGAAAACAGAAGTAATTATCTGCATTTACAACAATTGCTGAAAGTGCTGTCCTCAGACATCAAGATACACGACGGAACATGTTGTTTGTAACTCCCCACAACTCATCAGCAGTAATCTGGGCTATGGCATCCATAATGTTCACTTTTAATTCATTAAGGGTGTGCGGATTAGTTGCGTACACTTTCCCTTTCACAGGGATCGCATTCCTCCTAAAATTCCTAATATTTTGTGACCCTCCTTAAATTCCTAAAATTATACCTAAAATTTGCTATTCATCCTAAAATTTTCGTATGCTTATTTTTATTAAAAACACAACCGTTATTAACGCCAATAAATTTACCATTACGGTAAGGTAAAAAGACCTGTTATTGTAGAAACACAGCCTATATGCTGTGCTGCTGAAGGGAGGGGAAAATGACGCCATCGAGATGCACTTGCTTCGGGGCGGGCGCTCCACTTTTTGCCTTCGGACAGTTTTCAAGAGTAACAAGAGATCTAAGGGAAAAGGGGAGGGGTCATTTTCACCCCTGGTTTGCGCTTTGCAGACGAACTCCGTGGCACGCAGAAGATCGTACTTTATTTTTGTACATGCCTTGTGGAACCTCCTCTTTCTGCTGATGTTTTGTTATTGTAAACCGCAGGTGGGTGGAAGCAAAGAGGAAACATGTGGTCTCCTTCCGTAACCTCCGGTAATGACGATGGGATGGTAGCTGAGTGTTATCGTGGCAGGCAGTAGAGCACGTGATCATTGACCTTCGATCGTGCGTCGGCGACAGCGACCTTCGATGCGCAATATATCTCGGCTCCGACTCGCTTTGACTGAACTTGCTTGAGATGCGTATGATAGTTTCTGGTTTATGCGTCTTTTATGGTGTTCTCTGTGCTGTGTGCAGGTTCAGTTCTCTAGTGGTGACCTGCTTTTTTTTTTTTTCATATCTTCTGACATCCTCGCAGCCAAATTTCGGGAAGTTGTCTGGTTTTGCAATATTGGAACGTGTTTTTGTACTTCCCTTTCATTTTCTGGTTAGTAATACAAGTGTTTAAGATGCCTAAATCCAAAACGAAATTTCAAGATGCGTGGCTCGCCAAAGAATTGGACGGAGTGAAGTTGAAAGAATGGTGTTCTGCAACTGAAACAATATTTCCTGCTAAGTGTATATTGTGTTCAGAAATTTTCAACATTTCTAATAGTGGCTTTTCACAAGTAAAAGCGCATCATAAAGGAAAAAAACATTTGCAGAAATTTCAAAGTAAATTTCAAAATAAGTCCATCCTGAAAGCCTTTGGAGGACGGGATCTTCAGCCCAAAACAAATATTAGTGAAGTACTGAGTCATGATTTACAGTTGGCTAAAGCCGAAGCATTATGGGCCATGAAAGTTGCTAAGGACAATGTCTTTTGTTTCATGCACTGAAACAGTTGAACTTTTCAAAGAAATGTTTCCTGATTCTGCTATTGCAGCCAAAATGCAACTTAAAGAAAAAAAGTTGCTTATGTGATATCACATGGATTGTCAAAATATTTTGAAGAGGATTTGAAAAAAGACATTGCATCTAGTAGCCCAGGAAAGGTTACTATAGCATTTGATGAAACTACAAATACACAAGTGAAACGGCAGTTGGATGTGTATCTCAGGTACTGGTCTTCAGAAATAAATTCAGTTTCTTGCCGATACCTAACAAGCATTTTTCTGGGTCATATAACAGCAGATATTTTGCTAAAAGAAATTCTTGATGTGTTATCATCCTTCAATATTTCGTTGAACAGAATTATTTGTGTATCCATGGACAGCCCAAATGTAAATAAGTGCTTTTTACGCAAATTCAATGAAGTTGTAAAACAAGAAACGGGCCAGAAATCTTTGGAACTAGGTTTTTGCAACCTGCATGTTGTTAGTAATGCATTTAAATTTTTTTTGACAAGCTTAAATATAGATTTTGACGAATTTGCTACTGATATGCATTACTTTTTAAAGAGTAGTGCTGCAAGACGAGAGGATTATAAATCTGTCCAGGATATAACATTGGTCACAGCCAAATTTTTTTTGCGTCATGTCAGCAACAGATGGTTAACCGTTGGTTCTGTAGCCCAGAGGCTCTTGGATCAATGGCTAAATATTACAGAATATTTTTTAAACTTCTTGCCATCTCAAAAATTTTTTGAAAAACAACTACGCAATTCGGCAAGGTATAAAAGAATTCACTGTTTCCTGAAAAATGAGCTAACTCCTTGCTATTTAGCATTAATTTCATTTTCACACCAAAATTTTGAAAAGTTTTCATTATGTTATCAGAGTGAAGAACCAAAAATACACCAGTTATATTCTGATTTAAATACTTTAATGAGGAATGTTATGGCTCAGTTTATCCAAGATGATGTTATTGCAGGGAAATTTGGAGAAGACCTAAAGAATGTAGATTTTGAAAACAAAAATTCATGGAAAAAACTAGGGGAGTTAGAAGTTGGTATAAAGACAAAAAATCTCCTCAGGAATGTTCAGGAGACCAGGCAGAAATTATTTCTCTTAGATGTAAGATCATCACTAATTGCAACCACAAAATATTTAAAGTCAAATTTGCCATTCTGCAATCAAAAGCTAAGAGGCATAGAAGTTTTAAAGGTAAAAGAACCAAAGAAAGAGTCCACTCAACTTTCAGTCACTGAAGGACTTTCAGAAATAACCAGAATTTCAAGTGTTTTGCATCTTTCTGAGGAACAAATTGATAGAGTAAGAGAAGAGTGGAAACTTTTAAATTGCAATAAGCCAACTCTAGATGAACTAGTGAAATTTTCAGAGGAAGGGCATATTCCAGTGCGGATTGAGCATTACTGGCATAATATATTTAGTATTAAAGACTCTAGTGGAAAAGAAAAATACTCAAATCTTGCTAAACTCATCAAGTCAATATTAGTTTTACCTCATGGTAATGCTGATGCAGAAAGGGGATTTTCGGTTAACACTACTCTGTTAAGGAAGGACAAGGCTAACTTAAAAGACTCAACTATAACATCATTAAGAATAGTTAAAGGGGCCATTAAACACTATGGATGTGTAAGTAAAGTTCCCATAACAAGAAATTTGTTAAATAGTGTTCGTGATTCACATAAATTTTATAAAGAGTATGTTGATAAGCTGAAGGAAGAAGAATCAAAAAAGGTAAAAGAAAGGAAGCAGAAAGAGAGGGAAAATAAGGAAAAGCAGCTAGAGAAAAAAAGAACAGCTGAGTTTGATGACAAAATAAAAGAAAATGATGCAGAAATAAATAGGCTTAAAAAAGATAAAGAAGCCTCCCTAGCAGTAATTCAAGAGGGAACAGAAAGAATGAGAAAAGCTGTAGAAAAACAAAATACTGTTGAAATAGCAGTTGCCTCTAACTTGATCATACAAGGTTCAGCTGAAATAAAGAAAACTGAAAGTAAATTAGTTGTGGTGGAAGCAGGAAAAGATAGGCTAATCAGGAAAAGGTTAAAACAATAATATGAAAAAAGTAATTCAGTGAACAATTGTACATAGTTCTTGGTTTTCAATTACCTTTTTAGGATATTATAATTTAATGTGAAACCTGAAAACTTTACTGTGAAAATCGTGAATTGCTTCTGGTTCAACAGCATATTAATGTTCAAAGTGAAACTTGAATGTGGTAAATATACTTGAATATGATAATAACACGTGAAAAGATAAGAACTGAACATTAGAAGTAAATCATACTTAAACTTTAGACATTAGACGTTATGCAAAAAATTTGGGTGTGAACTTCGACCATATATACTAATGGACTGCGCATTGGCAATAGCTGCATCAAAGCCACCATGGCTCAAACATTGGGCACGTCATCATCAGACTCCAAATTTCGTGTAAAAATGCTGTTATGATTACTAATTCACGCTGCAGAACTTCAGTGTTTTTGGTTTATTATGTGAATGCGCCTCATATATAATGAAAACTCTTCAGGTAAGTTTACTTATGAGCTATATACATGCATGATTGGGTTGTTTACATTTTGTGATTTATAATGTGATGAACATTTGCGAAGAATTTGGAACATGCATTCCATTTTTTTTCTTAAGTTACTATATTTTTATATCAATAGTTGCAAGTTTCTGGTTAAGTAATTGAACTTTATTGACTTAGGTATTTAATTCGTTTCTTACCCATGAAAAATCATAGAACTTTCTTTACTATATCGCTCAGAGCAACCATAAGCACAGCATGTGTAACCCATCTTTTTGACTGTTGTCATGTGATTTTATGTTGGAGCCAGAAATTTTGATGTCATGCGCAGTCTATCAGTATATATGGTTGAAGGGTGTGAAGCAAACTCTTTACAATGTATACAAAGTTGTTTTACTAGATGTATACAAATATACATCTAGTTTTTATCGAAATACACTCCTAAAATTTTCCTAAAATTTTTCTAAAAAGTCCTAAAATTCCTACCTAAAATTTTCCAGAAGTATGCTATGATCCCTGCTTTCAATGCTCTCCACAGGTAAAAGTCGCTGGTGGAGAGATCCGGTGATCTGGGTGTCCATATTCCCTTCGGTACAGTTCTGTCCTCCGCAAACGCTTCATGCACAGCACATAGACTGTTCTGCGCATTATGCGCCGTTGCACCATCCTGCTGAAAGAAAGCATATGTTCGCTATTCTTCTGTAAGTGCGGCAACAAATGGGTTGAACAGTTTCTGAACATAACGCTTCGAGTTGATGGTGTCAGTGAAAAGAATGGGCCAGCTATCCTCTTCGCAGACACAGCACACCAAACGCCTATCTTTTGTTTGTACAGAGGAGTCTCCATTGTCCATCTGGGATTCGTGTCGGTCCAAATCCTGCTGTTTTGCGCATTGACATACCCGGACAGATGAAACCCTGCTTCATCTGTCATGTAATAAAGTGTTGGGTTCATTTCACCGCTTACAATGATCTCCTGAAACCACTTACAATATTGCGTTCGTTTTGCATAATCAGGAGTTTTAATTTCTTGGAGCGTCATAACTTTGTACAGCAGAAAATTCAAATCCACCTTAAGTATGCGTCGGCATGACGTGGCAGATATTCCTGTTGCAGACGATAATCGGCGAATCGACTTCCGAGGGCTTTATAACATCATTGTGCACACATCCTTGACATTGTCTTGGGTTTGTTTCTTTTCCTGTTGCACACCGTGCCGGTTTCACGAAATTTCCGCACTAACTTCTGTACCACTGATTTCGCCGCTGCTGCACAATGTGGAAATTTTTCTGTAAAGAACTCATTTAAATCCTTGTATGAGTTATTTCTGAAATAGTGTTCTACAATAAAAATCTGCTGTTCCGTATTTAAAACCATTTTCATTGCCTTTGTTCTCTCTTCACTTACACTTATGACTGCGTACTTACACTGCTCTGGCTGTGACTAACCACTCCGGAGAATTCCTTTGCAGCTGTACACGCAGAAACTGGTTATAAGTGGAACAAAGCGGTTTTAACTGGAAACCTGCCGAACAACTTTATCCTGCCTAACAACGTTCCATGGGGCCTCTTTTACATGGTGCACCCGGTATGTCCCCTACATTAATTAAGATCTATATTGAGGTTTGTCTCGGAGAATGGTCTGCGAAGTGCAGAAATTTGGGATTAGGGATTCAGAATGATTTCGTGTGCCGTTTGCGGATGATCAAGTCATCTTGGCAGAAAATAAGGATGACTTAGCTTATATGTTCGGTGAATTGATCTCTGAATATGACCATTGGGGACTTAAAATTAATGAAAATAAAACTGAGCACTTGTCCTATCATCCCAGAGACTTCATTGAAATATCTGATAATATTACGTTGAGAACAGTTGGGGAATTTAAATACCTCGGATACATAATGCATCAGGATGGTACATGCCATTATGACATTGATCGGAGAATTGCGGAGGGCAGGAAAGCTATTTCTGTTTTGAATCCTGTTCTTTGGAGCAGCAATGTCTTTCCGAGAGTAAAAAGAAACTTTTTTTTTTTTTTTTTGCGATTGTACAGAGCATCGTTTTATGTGGGGCCGAGATGTGGACATTGAATAAAAGGCATCAACAAAGATTATTGGCTACAGAGATAGACTTTTGGAGGCACACTGCAAGAAAATCCAGATGTAAAAAAGTGCGTGATACAAAAATTCAAAATATTATGAGTGTTAAAGTAGACATTACTCAAACTATTGAGATGCGGAGATTGCAATGGTTCAGCCATGTAAGGAGAATGTCATCAGAAAGGCTTCCAAAAATTCTGATGGAATGGGAGGCTCCAGGAAAGAGGGGGAGAGGAAGACCAAGGAGAAAGTGGATGGAGGAGATTAAATCAAGTTAAAAAAAGTAATGGACTGGATAAAGTGATGGCCTTGGATAGAGAGAAGTGGAGGAAGACCCTGGCTGAACTATATGGTTGAGGAAATCCACTTGGTAGTGGAAATTCCTGATGATGAGGAGGAAGAGAATATTCACATCTTAAAGAACCAGTCTTGTAATTGGATGGGCATTTTTCTGTGGGAACATTACGTTATCGATACTTGCCTGGAACAGAATGAATCATGGGTTCAAGATATTTCCAGGGTAATAATGGGCATTTCTGATATCTACCCAAACCAATACACCAAGTGTTTGTGATGTGTGTGTGTGGGGGGAGGGGGGCGCATAGATGCCAAGTACTACGGATCTTCTGTAGTTTCTATGGATATCATGTTCAAACTACAGCTTATGGAGAAGGTATGAAAAACTACATCATATGTACTTGTGTATAGGTCGACCCCTGATATTTATATGAATATCTGCAGTTTTTGTATATCTAGTGCATAAGTTGATCCCCCTTTTTTTATGTGAATATCTGATTCTTTTTTGTACGTCTTGTGTATAAATTGACCTTCCTAAATGTTTTTTTTTTCTGCTGGTGTATTTAAAGCATAAAACTTTTTTGCATTCTATTTAAGAGCGGGAGGTCACTTGGTCACCATGTTTCAAGAACACCCAATTATACTGTGGGCAAACTTAACCTGGTTACTGATTGAAGGTTACGGATAGTTTTTTTATCCTGTAGTTAAAGGATATGCCGTAAAATGCTAAGTTCAAAAGTTTTATTTTTTTTATTTTTTGAACTTTTAGCATTTTTTTTTCAGGCATATCCAAACGCAGTGATTTTTTTTTTTTTTTTTTTGATTGGAGGTTTAACGATCACCGTGAGCAACTCGGTGGGCTATAAGCCTGTCCCTAATTTAGGGTCACTGGTTCCAGGGAAGGGAGAGAGCCAGTGCCGTAAGACAAACACAACATCCATGCGTCATCGGGATTTGAACCTTGGACCCCTTTCGGACGAATGATCAGAAGCCATCGCTTAGACCACTGTGCCACCGAGGCGGCACAGTGATTTTTGCGGTAATGTCACGAAGCTGTCACAGGGCAGGTATGGTTGGCTGGCTGACAAGCAAGCAGAAATGTGCAGCAGAGATTGTTCTGTATGACGACGTGGTTTTATACCTGGCTTGGCGTTTGCAACGCACGATGTCTGTTAACTCTATCTAAAACCTTAACAGAGTCCTGAACTAAAGTAAACTGTCAGAGGTAGACTCGAATCCATGTTATTATTTTTTTCTTGTTGTCAAGTTGAAAGTTGATTAGTTGTGGTGTGACGTCAGTGGCAACCAGTTCCAGTGGGGCGAAAAAAATAAAAAATTCGCAGCAGTACAAGGAAGGTTATTCGTTGGAATTTCCAAGTTTACAGTGGTTGCGTGTTTCCGTGAAAGCCGCCCCAGTGGCGCAGTGGTCTAAGGCGCTGGCCTATGATCATTCGTCTGAACGGGGTCCGGGTTCGAATCCCGGTCAGGCATGGATGTTGTGTTTGTCTTACGGCACTGGCTTTCTCCCTTCCCTGGAACCAGTGACCCTAAATTAGGGACGGGCGACTGCTTATAGCCCATTGAGTTGCTCATGGTGGTCGTTAAACCTCCAATAAAAAAAAAAAAAAAAAAGTTTCAGTGAAATGTGTTTTGTAGCATGTGCAATGCGATTTTTCGTTTGCTCATGGTGGATGGGATGATTGCCAGAAGCATGTAATTTCGAAAAAACATGAGCAATATGGTTTATTGAAAGAGTGTTGTCCCCCATTTAGATTAAAATGTTGCTAAAAATGTCGTACTGTACTCTGGGAAATAGCTGGGCTACCCTGCAAATTTTAATGCAGGAACTTGACTTCACTACAGAGAAACTACGGGCACCAAGCATATGGACTACTGATGACTTCTTTCAGAAGTTGGCATCTCTGCTGTATGTCTCTCGTATATCCCTTTTGTTCTCCCTTTCCCAGGCACCTTGTCACTCTCACTTTTCTGTCACTCATACGGAGGCAGAAAAAGTTCTACACTCAATGGACAAAACATTAGAGATACCAACCCAATAGCATGTTGGTTCTCCTTTAGCATGAATCCACCAGGTGGCAGCCATGCCTGTTGCAGTATTCCACAACTCTGCCCGAGACGTCGGTCCAGGATCCATGGATCTGATGTTCCCAGCCATGCCTGTTACATTATTGTCCAGAACTTCACCCGAGACGTCAGTCTAGGATCCATGGATCTGTTCCCAGCCATGCCTGTTACAGCATTGCCCACAACTCCACCCGAGACGTCGGTCTAGGATCCATGGATCTGATGTTCCCAGTCATGCCTGTTGCAGAATTGCCCCCAACTTCACCCGAGACGTCGGTCTAGTATCCATGCATCTGATGTTCCCAGCCATGCCTGTTGCTGCGTTGTCCACAAATCTGCCCGAGACGTTGGTCCAGGATCCATGAATCTGATGTTCCCAGTCATGCCTGTTGCAGCATTGCCCAAAACTTCACCCGAGACTTCGGTCTAGGATCCATGCATTTGATGTTCCCAGCCATGCCTGTTACAGAATTGTCCACAACTTCACTCGAGACGTTGGTCTAGGATCCATGGATCTGATGTTCCCAGCCATGCCTGTTACAGCATTGCCCACAACTACACCCGAGACTTCGGTCTAGGATCCATGGATCTGATGTTCCCAGTCATGCCTGTTGCAGCATTGCCCACAACTCCACCCGAGATGTCGGTCTAGGATCCATGGATCTGATGTTCCCAGTCATGCCTGTTGCAGCATTGCCCCCAACTTCACTCGAGACGTCGGTCTAGGATCCATGCATCTGATGTTCCCAGCCAGGCCTGTTACAGAATTGTCCACAACTTCACTCGAGACGTTGGTCTAGGATCCATTTATCTGATGTTCCCAGCCATGCCTGTTACAGCATTGCCCACAACTTCACCCGAGACTTCGGTCTAGGATCCATGGATCTGATGTTCCCAGCCATGTCTGTTACAGCATTGCCCACAACTCCACCCAAGACATTGGTCTAGGATCCATGGATCTGATGTTCCCAGCCATGTCCGTTACAGCATTCCCCACAACTTCACCCGAGACTTCGGTCTAGGATCCATGGATCTGATGTTCCCAGCCATGCCTGTTACAGCATTGTCCATAACTTCACTCGAGACGTCGGTCTAGAATCCATGGATCTGATGTCCCCAGCCATGCCTGTTGCTGCGTTGTCCACAACTCCACCCGAGACTTCGGTCCAGGATCCGTGGATCTGATGTTCCCAGCATGCCTGTTGCAGCATTGTCCACAACTCCACCTGAGATGTCGGTCTAGGATCCATGGATCTGTTGTTCCCAGCCATGCCCGTTGCAGCGTTTTCCAAACTCTGCCCGAGACGTCGGTCCAGGATCCATGGATCTGATGTTCCGCTCCATGGCATCTCAAAGAGCTTCCACAGGGTTTAAATCTAGGGAACTTCCAAGACACTGGATGGTTCTAAACTCAGAAGAGTGCTTCTTGTGCCATGCCTGGGTGGTTGTGGCCTGGTGGGACGGTGCATTATCCTGCTGAAACAGATCATCAGCCGTAGGATGCTTAAAGGCCATGAAAGCGTGTAGGTGATCAGCCAGCACATGTTGGTAACGCACGGGGGGGGGGGGAGGTGTAAGAACCTCTCCAGACACACTAAGGGATCTAATGTGTCCCATGAGAAGGCTCCCCAAACCATTACAGAGCCACCACTGCCTTGAACAGAGCTGACCTAGCGTGAGGAGGCCTTGTATAATTATTTTGAAAAGCCTATAAATTAAAACCTAATATTTGAAGCAATTTTTGTGTGAACGATAAATACATCTAGTTGAAATTGAAATTGCAAAAATAGTTTTATTACCTTTCACGATCTTTCCTTTTAATTCAGTATTCATTCGGCGACATGTTCTGTAGCGTTTTTGCTTCGCAGCTGGTGTTAACGCCATAATATCATAAAGAAACAAACTGAAAATAATCAATTAATGATTTTATACATTATTTATAGCAATTTTATTAATATTCTTAAATAACCTACCTTATAATTGACATGTCAAGTCTGTTACCAATTTGGTCATGTCTGTTACTAAATACAGTAACAGACATGACATTTCAAATAAAAACAATTTAATGAGGCTAAATAATTTACCAAAACATGAATATTAATTGTGATTCAGACTAAAAACCTAATGAACTTAACCTTGCTTCACTGGTAAAGAAGTGTTGCCATTCTCAAATTTCAATTTTGTAGTTTAAAATATTGCAAGCCGCCCCGGTGGCGCAGTGGTCTAAGGCGTTGGCCTCTGATCATTCGTCCGTAAGGGGTCCGGGTTCGAATCCCGGTCAGGCATGGGTGTTGTGTTTGTCTTACGGCACTGGCTCTCTCCCTTCCCTGGAACCAGTGACCCTAAATTAGGGACGGGGGACTGCTTATAGCCCATTGAGTTGCTCACGGTGGTCGTTAAACCTCCAATAAAAAAAAAAAAAATATTGCAGATAGTATATGGTAACAGATATGGCACCAATTTCGGGACAAGTGTATTTAATTAGTAAAAAGCCTATATTCTTCTTAATTGGTTATTAAAACCTTTTTAGAATGTAATTTAGAGTATGTAGCACAATTACAAAATATGCCACAGAAAAAATTGTGGTTTTCAGAAAGTAATTTTCTGCAAAAGACATTTTGTTTTCTGTTTCGGACGGCACTTTCTCAGTTTCTCCTCAACTAATTTCTTTAAAAAATCTATTTTTCCTTCAATAATGTCGTGTAATTTTATTCTTCCTCTATTGGCAACTGTCTGTTAAATAAGCATGGCAAAAAGGAAAATCATTAAAAGTTTCTTAAAACTTCTAGAAAAAAACCCTCTCAGATGGACAGCATATGGTACCGAATTTTGAAAATGACCCATCATTCGCTCGCTGGCACTTCTTAGGCCTCAGACATTTAAACTGGATGTGATTTGCCCGCCATTGTAAAGCGGTCGGTCCGTACGAGCCTGGATAGTCTACTTCGACCCTGGTCATCAGTGGCATGTGGTTGGCCACTACTTGCTTTTCTGCGCTCTGGGGCGTCTGTCAATGGTATACTCGTAGTACACCCTTGATACGGTTGCCTTGGAGAACTCTAGGGTTCTTAGTACTTGGACAGACAATAAGAATGACCCACCTGTCTTGCGCTGACATTGCATCCGGGATCAAAGTTGCTCAGATCACTAGGTTTACCCATGTTCGTTGATTGCGATACACTTTTGGGAAGCCCTACACCATGTTTACCCATGTTCATCGATTGTGGTACATTATTGGGAAGTCCTTCTGTCCACCTATTTATCACCTGGATTCAGGTGGGGTCTGTTTCACTCTGTGTGGGGATGCCCATGTCAACTGCCCATCAGCCCCTGTCTCTGATGTTTTGTCTACTGAGGATATTGGGTATATTACTGAACTATAATGTTATTTAACCACTAACTGTTTGTCTATATCAGGGTTGTCCAACATACGGCCCGCAGGCCATAGTCCGGCCTGCCAAAGGTTTTAATCTGGCCCGCCTGCTACTGTTCGGAATTAAAAAAATTGGAGGATTTAAAAAGAAAAGCAAAAATTGTAGAAAACTAAATTTTTCAGAAATAAGGAAGAACCGCGGGAACAGTTTGGAACCCCTTTCCTTTCCTGCGGCAGTCCTTTTAACGCGGGAAGTCTTTTTTCCTATCATAAGTGAGCAAACACATAGCCCAGAGAAAAGTTGAGGGGAGGAGAAAAGGTCCGTACAGTCACTGGAAGCGTTGTTTTCTCCAGCCAATCAGGTGTCAAATATCCACCTGTTCCACGCAGAGCTGAGCTCCACGTGACGATTGCCTCCTTAGCTTTTCATTAGAAAATAGTCTTTTTGATTGCAAGTTTTTTTCACAGAAGTAACCATGCTAGCTAAACATCAATGTGTTAATTAGTTAAATATCCAGCGAAGTTCTTGTTAAAATACATCGTACCAAACATGGCGGCTCCAGTTAATACACGCAAGAAAAGGAAAATGGATTCTGAATGTAGAGCTTTTAAGGGAGCTTGGACCGATGATTTCTTTTTTGTTATTGAGCATTATGGGGACATATTTTGTCTGATATGCCAAGAGAGAATTGCTGTTGTAAAAGAATATAATATCAAGAGACATTGTTCTACGAAGCATGCCAGCAAATATGGCAGTTTAACAGGCCAAGAAAGAATCGATCGAGTGAACTCTGCAAAAAACAATAATATCATTGGGCAACAATTTTTCTTTAAAACTGCAAACCAAAGTTCTGAGGCGGCTACCAAGATCAGTTGTTTGATAGCCCAAGAAATAGCCAAGTAAGGAAAACTGTTATCGGATGGGGAATTTGGGAAAGATGGCTTGTACATATTTACATCTGTAGCATGTCCTGATAAAAAGTCGATGGTAGAAAAAACAAGAAAAAACGTCACGACACCAGACAGTTACTTGAAGAGTAGAAGATTTAGCAACCGACGCTGAAAATGCTCACATTAAAAGGCTCAAATCATGCCAATTTTACAGCTTAGCGCTCGACGAAAGTACGGATATAAGCGATACAGCGCAACTGGCGTTTTGTACGAGGAGTCACCGCAACTTTTGAAATCGTTAAGGAACTATTGGACTTGTGTCCACTGAAAAGGCACAACAACTGGAAAAGATATTTTCGATGAGGTAAAACGTATCTTGGCGAAATTCAGTCTTCTGGAGGATAAACTTTGTGGAATTACAACAGATGGAGCCCCGGCAATGATAGGAAAGCATAATGGATTTGCAAATCTAATGCTGAAATCAGTGCCTGATGATGCCATCACATACCACTGCATCATTCACCAAGAGCAACTGTGTGCAAAGACCAATGGATATGCAACACGTAATGGAAAAAAGGTTGTTTCAACAATCAATTTTATAAGGTCCAAGGGGCTCAATCACAGACAGTTCAAAACTTTTCTTACAGAATTAGAATCATCCAATGCTGATGTAATTTACTTTAACCATGTTTGCTGGCTCAGCGGGGTGGCGACACTGGCCAGATTCTGGACACTACTTGAAGAAATAAAGATCTTCATTGCAAGAAAAGGGAAAGATGCAAGTTTTATGAATGACTATGAGCGGTTGACTGACGATGAGTGGTTGAATGACTTGGCATTCCTGGTAGGTATCACTAAATATCTTGCAGACTTAAATGTGAAATTACAAGGAAGGGATCAACTTGCTTATAAACTGTTCGACCATATTCAAGTGTTCATGCAGAAGTTACAACTGTTTCAGCAACAGTTGAGTGTGAAAAAAGTTATCCTTTTCACGACGCTATCAACAAGTCTGTCTGAGAGAGTGAACCATAAAAAGTACTCTGAACTGATTGAAAAACTTAGTGATGAATTCGCAGAAACATTTTCATATTTCGGAGAACATGGTGATGGAATGAAGTTGTTTTCAGATCCATTTGGAGCTGATGTCAATGATGCTCTTGATATGTTGCAGATGGAACTAGTCGAGATCAAAAATGACATTGCCATGAAGAGAGCATTCATAGAGCATGATTTGTTAACATTTTTTTAAAATTATGTTCCCTCAGATTCTTATTCAAATGTCTCAAAACATGCCCTTCGATGAATCACACTGTTTGGTAGCACATATTGCTACGAACAGCTATTTTCTAGGATGAAAGCCATAAAAACAAAATCAAGGTCCCATCTGACAGAAACATCTTACTGGAATTCTGCTCATCGCAGCATCAAGTGTACTGGCAGACATTGACTACCTGTGTAAGCAAAAGTTATGTCAGACCTCATATTAACTGAGCGTTTGGTTTAACAATGAAAGAAAAGGTCATAAATTGCTTTTACTGTCAATTTTTTTGAAAATTTCTATGTCTAATTTACGGTCCATTTCTAATGTATTTGCGTTTAATTTTATATACATATATATATTTTTTACGGAATTCGCAGCAACCGTTGGCCCGCGAGTTCCGTGAATTTTTTTAAGTGGCCCTTTACACAAAAATGTTGGACAACTCTGGTCTGTATGTAACTTGAGATAAAATTCTGATCCTATAGGAAGCAGAAAAGAAGCATTTTCATGAAGTTTTATCCCACTATTTAATCAAGCATCATAAGAAAAAAAATTATACGAACTGATATTCAAAGTTAAATGGTTGAGCAAATACAGCAAAATAAAGTATTACACTCTTGCCTTCCTTTTATTTTGCAGATTCATTCCTGCAAAATAATATGGTAGTACAGGGTGGCCCACTTGCTACCAAACCCAGCATTTCTTTAATAATATTAACACCAATGAAGATGTTGCAACGGAATTTGTATTGGACTTACCTCATTTCACGTGAAATGTGATGACATCACAACAGGTGCTGGAAGTGGCCACCATTTGCGTCCAGACAGCATTGAACCCAGCGCACCATATTGTGGAAAGTCCTTTCCAGTACGTCTGCTGTCACTGCCTGAATTTCTTCGGTGATGTTTGCTTTCAAGGCATCTATGGTTCGCGGTTTGTTTTGGTAAACTTTCCCTTTTAGATATCCCCACAAAAAGTAATCGAGAGGCATCAGATCGGGCGAGCGCGGTGGCCATAGATCCTTCGAAATGACGCGGTCGCCGAAAAAGGACTGAATTTCGGCCATACTGGTGTGTGGTGTGTGATATGTCGCTCCATCTTGCTGGTAATATCCAATGGAGAGTTCTTCATCATCCAATTGATTTACAAGGGTGTTAGAAGATTTCCATATATGCAGCTGTTGTGATGGTTGTATTGAAGAATATGGGACCAATTATGCAGTGCCGGGTCATCCCACACCAAACACCAATTTTCTGTGAGTGAAGGGGTTCTTCATGTATCGCGTTGGGATTTTCACTGGCCCAAATATGGGAGTTTTGAGAATTGACGTATCCGGACAGGTGAAACCACGCCTCGTCCGAGAACCACGTGTAGTCCAGAATGCCCGTATTTTCCTGAAGAAATGTCTGAAACCATGGACAGTATGTCACTTGTTTCACGAGGTGAGGCTCTTTCAGTTCCTGGACCACGGAGATACGGTACGCATGAAGCTTCGCTTTTTTCACAGCAGGTTGACAATGGACAACCCTGTTTCCTGTGACAGTCGGCGAAGTGACTTCCTGGGAGACGCGAGTAGTCTGCCCTTTACGTTATGGATCGTTTCCTCGGGCATTTGTGGACGACCTCCTGCATGGTCGTCTAATAAAGTCCCCTTGGTTTCCAATTTCTTCGACAATGCCCAAATAGTGGACTTGCTCGGCGGATGTCTGCCTGCAAACCTCTCCAGGAATTGCTGTTAACAAGACTTTATCGATTCTGTTTTCCAATAAGTGCAAACAATAGGCACTTGCTGCTCCAGAGTATACCGATACATTTTCACACGTACGCGAACAGGCACGAGCACTCGCCATCAACAACCGTATTGTGTAGACACGCTCAGCGAAATGGCACAACAAAGCAGCAGAGAGGCGCGTCCGGCTGGCTTGCGGACTGCTCCTCAGTGGCGCCACACTTGGGAATGTGTCTGCTACTAAAGAGCACTCCAGCTGTCTGGCGGACAGCTCCGGGTTCAATGCTGTCTAGACGCAAATGGTGGCCACTTCCAGCACATGTTGTGATGTCATCACATTTCGCACGAAATGAGGTAAGAACACTTCAAAATCCGTTGCAATATCTTCATTGAGGTTAATATTATTAAAGAAATGCCGGGTTCAGTAGCGAGTGGGATACCCTGTATAAAACACTACCATACGAGCACTTTAACTCGCGGCATTAATATTGGAAGGGTCCAGTGTAGATGGAGCACTATTGCTCATTTTGATTGTTCCAAACACAGCTTGAAGATAAAGATAAATAAAAATAACCCAATAATAAAACAACAGTTTTCCACATGCAGTAGGTAGCTCATAAAACTAAACGTAAGAAAAAGCCTGAAATCGGGGAGTGGGGGATATGATTCACAACTTTAAAAGATGCTATGTAACCAAATCATGTTATGGTGACTGAAAATATGTTCTGTGGGTTAGTGACTGTTTCCAAGCTCAGCATTCTCACTAGCATTGCATGCAACCTTTGCGGACAGATCTTGCAGCATTTTGTAACCAATTTTGGAAGTGGAAACGTACATCTGACCTTTCTCCACTATTTACTCATTAACTAGGCAGACTGACGTGCGATATCTTCCGACAGCCAATATGGAATGAACCACTTCATGGGTAATTTGCTCCACATTACTGATCCATATTTGAATAACTTATTTCTATTTATTAGCATGTCTTTTGTAAAAAAAGATCGTGCTTATGTTACCGGTTTGTCCGTCCGTCCGTCCCTACCCACGATATCTCTGCAACTATTAGTCCGATATGAAAAATTCTTTTTGCATTGGAAAGCTTGAAATATGCGAATGATGATCCTTTATTTTGTTTTGTTTTTTTACGATGTGCAATTTCGCCGCTAGAGGGCGTAAATGCAGATGATGTCAAATTCAAAAGTACGTTTTATTCCACATATTTACTTCTAAACATCCGATTGAAAAAAATTCTTTTATCTTTCGATTCCATTTATGTCAAAGAGTATTTTAGATATAGTTACTTTTTCAAATTACGAATAGATTTTCCGCTAGGGGTGTAAAAGTAAATTACATTTCCCCCGATAACTCTTCTTCTAAAATTCCGATTTGAATTTTTTTTTTCTTCAGCGGATACACCTCCTGATGGAAAATCTTTTGCATATAATTTAAAATTTTGGTAAAAAATACTTTAGCCACCAGGGGGCATAAGTGTTAATTTTTGTTGCTGATGTATTTGCCATAAAATCTGAGCTTCTAAAATATCGATTGAAAAAATTCTTTCCTGGATCGATGCCCGTCATGTCGATAAACCTTTTCAGAATATTTTCTTCTTAAAATATTCCAGTTTCTCCGCCAGGCGGCATAGATGTATATCTTATTTTTGTCAATATCTCTACTTCTAGAAGTCCAATTTGAAAAATTCCTTATTTGTTATTAGTGTTTCCAGTGTGACATGTTTTTCATATAATTTCAAAATTTTTAATTTTTAATTAATTCATAGACTTTCCGCTAGGGGGCGTAAAAGTAAATTGCTCCCCCCCCCATATCTCTGCTTCTAAATCTCTGTTTTGAAAAATTCTTCCTGCACCGCATACAGCTCCTGATGGGAAATCCTTTGCACATAATTTCTAAATTTTGTAAAAAATGGTTTGGCCACCAGGTGGCGTAAGTCTTAATTTCCGCTTCTGATGTATTTGCAGCAAAACATGAGCTTCTAAAACCTCGATTGAAAAAAAAAAAGTGGTTTGTTGACCAATACTACTCGTGTCGACAAACCTTTTAGGAACATTTTCTTCTTGAAATAATGCATGGTTTCTACGCCGGGGCGTAGATGTTTATCTTATTTTTGTCAATATCTCTACTTCTAGGAGTCTGATTTGAAAAATTCCTTCTTTGTTTGAAAGTGTTTCCGATGCGAAATGTTTTTCCTATAAATTCAAAATTTTCAAGTAATTCATAGACTTTCTGCTAGGGGGCACAAAGGGAAATTGCGTTTTCTGCATTTTTTCTGCATCTAAAACTCCGATTTGAAAAATTCTTCCTGTATCGCATGCAAGACCTGATGGAAAATATTTTTCACATAATTTCTAATGTTTGGAAAAGAATGGTTTGGCCACCAGGGGGCATAAGTGTTAATTTCTGCTTCTGATGTATTTGTAGCAAAATCTGGGCTCCTGAAAACTCGACTAATTTTTTTTTCTTGGACCGATAGTGTTCATATGGAAAAACCTTTTGAGATACTTTCTTCCTAAAATAATGCATACCAGGGGCGTGAAGTAACATCTTATTTTTGTCTATATTTCTGTTTCTAAGAGTCCGATTTGAAAAATTCTTTCTATGTTGGAGAGCGTTTCCGGTGCGAAATGTTTCTCATATAAATTCATGTTTTTCTTAACTCACAAGTCGGCAACCAAAGGGCGTAAGCTCACGATTTCGTTTACAGCAATATCTGAGGGATTAAAAACCCGATTGAAAAACTTCTTTCTTCTGTCAGGCACTATTGTTTTCCATACCGGTTCCATTGACTTTGAATAGCTTTGATAAATTTAATTTGCGTCAGAACAGATTCAAAAGACGTGCTTTATTACACCCGAAAATTCGGTGTCATCTTTCTTGTTTAATACTGTTTCTAGTGGTAGCACTGGATACTAGCACACCTCACCCTCAGTAATAATCCTTAAGACACTTGACTATCCCTAAATCCATTAGTTGAAGATGAAGACAACTCATGGAATTTAGGTGCCAAAAATGCAACTGTGGTGTTTTTCACAGAATTTTCCCTATCTCATGATTGGACTGGTCAACAATTGATAAACAGAAGGATCTTTCATTTCTCCCTCCTCATTTTCATTTGTATTTTTTTCATCTAATATGTGAAGAGTACAGCCATCATTAGGGTGATTCATTTTTTCTCTAGTAATGATTTTAATAGGTGGCGACCAGCAGTTGAATATAGCACATTTTGCGAATAATAACCTCTACACTAAAATGCTTATTACGTTATGAAAACATATAAAACTCCATGTAAAATCATTTACTAGAGAATTGCTCCTGTCTCATCAACCCCGTGATAAATACACTGCTCATCAACCCCGTGATAAATACACTGTCTCATCAACCCCGTGATAAATACACTGCTGGACAATTGCTAAGGACGGATCATAAACGGCTATATAGCGCATAAAAAAGTAAGTGTGGTTGGATGCCAAGTGAAATAAAATAATGTCAGAATGCCAGGACATTACAAGAAAGACACTTTATTGTGCTCTGAAATCCAGAAGGCTTTGGAACGTGTTCAAGGGACAAACAGGCCATTTTGTGCAGAATACATAAACGTGAAAAAATGCAATTACCATCCGCAGGCGTTCCGGCGTAATATGTCAATAAGATGCAAGATTCCACACGTCGTGTCATGCTTTGCACAACATTATCAAGCAGCTGTTAGGGTAATTTATCCCATTCCTCTGTCAGTGCATGGATGAGGGTGTCCTTGTTTATTGGAGGGCATTGGCGACCAGCAAGACTCCTCCCCAAAGCACCCCACACATTTTCAATGGGATTCAGATCTGGAGAACGTGCTGGCCATACGAGGCGTTGAATATCCTCGCTCTCAAGACACTCCTGGATAGTGACTGTTCGATGACATGTTACGTTGTCGTCCATGAAAATGAATCTATTACCGACAGCACCACGGAACATGCGAACATGAGGTAGCATAACATCATTAATGTATCATTGGCCAGTCATAGTCCCAGTTGGAAGCACATAGAGGGACGTACGGCCATTGATCATGATGCCAGCCCATACCATGACACTACATGTCGGATATCGGTGCCTTTCCTGTATGTTTGCTGGACAATATGCAATACCACTATCACGCCAGATCAGTTGTCGTCGACAATCAGACGATAGACTGTATCTACTCTCATCTGAGAAGAGGACAGCAGACCAGTCGTTATCAGTCCAATTGCGATGTTGATGGCACCATTGCAAACGGGCGGTATGGTGGTGTCTGGACAATGGGATGCACATAACAGGACGGCGGGCCTGTAGTCCTCCTTCATGCAAATGTCTGGCGACAGTTTTTTGGGAGATTCGCTTGCCAGTAGCAGCCATAAACTGATTTGCTACCTCACTAGCTGTGCTGTGCCGGTGTCTTTTTGTTGATAGCACTATGTACCGATCTTCTGCAGGTGTCGTACTGCGAACACGACCTCCCCCGTGACGTTTGCTACACTCTCCATTTGTTTGAAATGATTTCCAAAGCCTTAAAACAACACTGTGGCTGACGTCGAACTCCCTGGCAACATCTGTTATTTTTCGCCCTTCTTCAATCTTGCCAATAATACGGCCACGCGTAAAATCATCTAGGTGATGTCGGGAAGACATACTGAAAATTGCAAGTTCGTCAATTGATTCTTTCCCTTTCAACTTTGTGTTTGAACAACAACGGTCAATACGCGTCAAATCCTTTATATCTCTTATCAACGCTATGACGTCACGAACAAGTTCAGCAATCCAAAATTTGCATACGTACAACACGTCTTACTGTATCCCGCACTTATGCTAATTTCCACATTTTCCTGCCTTCCATTTTATGGTTGCTATCGTTGCTATTGTCATCCGTCCTTAGCAATTGTCCGGCAGTGTACAAGGAGCTCTTGGAATTGGTAATAATTTTCCTGTGCAGTTCTCCTTCTCGTGAGGTACCAGTACACTTTATGGCTCCAGGTGCACTTCAGAGGGCAAGATGGATGGCAAAAGCCATATATGTAATCAAGATATGGATATTCAAGGAGCAATTCTGACTTACTGAGGAGGAAGAAGAAGGACCACGAGACCTAACATGTGAAGGACTACGAGACCTAACATGTGAAGGACTACGAGACCTAACATGTGAAGGACTACGAGACCTAATGTATTTGTTTCCTGCATCTATTTGATGTGGTTTCTTGCACCTCTTCCAACTACTGCTCTGAACAATGACTTGATTACCCTGAAGAAGCTTCATGACTACAAGAACATCAATGAAGGCATTGCTTGTGTTGCAATCAGAAAGGCCATTTCCCATTTTGGTATCTCAGAGAAGAACTTGTTTCTCTCACTTTCTTTGATAGGAATGTTAGTATAGAAACAAAATGCAAAATGGTTGCAGCACTTTCTGATGAAAGTCTGGACCCAGAGAATGCTGCAAAGAAAGTAATACTTGCTGCAAATGCTGTACTTGAGAAAAGCTTAGAACAGATTGTTTCTTCAAACTCACTGAGGTTCTTTGATGTAATTGGCATTGAAAAATAATTTCTTATCACTGACCCAGAGGAATGGCATGAAAACAAAGATTACCTAACTGCAGAAGGCATTGTCAGGGGCATTAATGTGGTGAATGATGTGGCGGAAAGAGGAGTCGCCCTAATGACTGAATATAACAATCTACACACAAATAATGAAGAACAAAAACAGTATTTACTGAAAGTTGTAGCAGATTATAGAAAAAAAAATCCCAGACTTCAGGAAAAAGACTTTATTAGAAAAGTGATTACTGAGAAACTTTCAGGGTCAACAGCCAACAGGTATACTAACTACACTGTACTATATATACCATATAAGATTGTATTTCATAATGAAAATAAAAATGTTTTTTTTTTTTTTCTAAAATAACCTATGTTGTGTTTTGTTGAGCACTATAAGACAAATACACGTAATTCTTAAAATTCTGGGTGGTGGCGCCACCTATAAAAACTCTAATTTTCATCAAATTTAGTATTTCTTGTTTTTTTAAATAGGAAACAAAATTAGCAGGTGTCCCGGTAAAATTTCAGAGTTTGAAATTTTGGCTATATTTTTGAATCACCCTCCATCATCTATGGTTCTTAATGTTGGCAGTGTGAGTGGTGTAGAATTTTCACATTTCTGAAACACCGAGGTCTTGTAGGTTTTCTGATGGTGAACACTGTTTAATTTTTCACTTCCAGTGGAGTTACAGCACAAAAGGCCAGTCAGTCCCCCCCCCCCCAAACCATTACAGCATTCTTTTTTAACAGCTAATGTTTTCAGGGTGTCCACATTCTGGAAAGTCAGGGGAAGTCAGGGAAAGTCAGGGAAATGACTGAAATGTTAGTTAAAGTCAGGGAAATTTCAATCACAGTTAGACTACAGCTAGTTTTAACCGGGCGTCGGGGAGTGACGCCCTCATCGCCCAACACACTTGCACTTGGTGTTGCAGACAGACACTAACTTCCCCTTCCTACTAATGTAACCTTGTATTTCCTACCTATTATTGTAAGTTGTGTTACATTACTTGTTAACATTTCTCTTTTTGTTTTAGGTCAAAGGAGAAGAAGAAAATTTGTGTTATAAGTTATACCTTGTTAAAAAGCAATTAAGACTGCAGCAATGTCAAAGCGTTGTGTGTTTAATGAACAATGGTTGGACGAACAATTAAATCCTGAGTTTTCTAGTTGGATAGCTGCTGTGAACGGCAACAATGAATCAGCATTTTGTAAAGTGTGCTCTAAAACTTTCAAGCTTAGCAACATGGGGCGTCGGGCAGTCTCCAGCCACGGAAATGGCCCTAATCATTTGAAAAACATCTGTGCTAAAATGTCTCAGCCCAGTCTTGCTTCTTTCACTTCCTCTGTGAAAAAGAACTCTCTTTGTAATAACAAACTCTTGCCATCAACAAGCTCAGGAAATGTGGAATCAGTACGCCTAGAAAATATTAAGTCTAATGACTCAAATACTTATGTTGCGAAAGATGATGTGAAGGCCAGTGACCTTAATGCTTATGTAGTGAAAGATGATGTAACAAAGTTGAAAATAATATGGGCCATGGAAGTGTTGTCCAAGCGAATGTCTCTGAACTCTCGTACACAGATTAACAAAACATTTCAGTTAAAGTTTCCTGACAGTGCGATAGCTTCAAAATTTACTTTAGGCAAAAGCAAAGCATCTTATGTGATAAACCATGGATTGGCACCACATTTCAAAGAGTGTTTAATGGACGATCGGAAGCAGTGCACTGACTTTGTAATTTGTTTTGATGAATCACTAAACAAAATTGCTCAGCGTGGGCAAATGGATCAGTTTGTTCGTTATTGGGACGTCAATCTGCAAAAAGTTTCCACTAGATACTTAAGTAGTGTGTTTTTAGGACGGGCAACAGCTAATGACCTTTTAGAGAAATTCATTAAAGGTGCACCTCTTTCCTTGGATAACATGCTACAAGTGTGACCTAACGTTAATCTCAGCTTTCTTCAAAAGCTGAAAGATAAACTTAGAACATGCTACTATGGATTTAACGTTAATCTCAGCCTTCTTCAAAAGCTGAAAGATAAACTTAGAACTGAAAATCCAGATGGTAAATTATTAGTTGACATTGGAGTATGTGGTCTTCACGTGGTCAATGGAGCTATGAAAACTGGACTTGAAGCAGTGAAATGGGATATACATCACTTTCTGTGTAACTTGTACTACCTTTTTAAAGATAGTCCTGCTCGCCGTGCTAACTATACTATGATTACTGGATGTAAAGATTTTCCTTTGAAAACTCAAATAAACCTATTTGTGTAAGGTCAGGGATTTCTTATATATTTGGTCAGGGAAATCAGGTTTGATAATTCTGTGGACACCATGGTTTTCAACAGTAGCAAATTAAAAACAAGTCTTGTTTCACAGGCATTGAAAATGTTCTTATGATTGTATCCTTTGGTAATGTTTTGTAAATTCTTCTTCCATTCATCCACAGTATCACAAGAAACTTCAGCAAATTCACTGCTCAAAAATTTCCCAGCTATGTCATGCCAATTTTTGAATTGATGTAGCCATCAAGCTGAAAAATGTGCATCTTCATTTACGTTCATTTTTTTTTAAAAATTGCCTTTGGCCTTTCTTTTGAATGAGCATTGAACTGCTTATGGAAATGTTAGGACGTAGCACTGCTTGAAGAATTGAACAATATCTTCAACTTCCACAAACTTTCAATTTTGCACATGTAATGTAATCTATGCAGTTAAACCTGAAGACATTGCGTTGTCTTCAATCTCTTAGTGTTTGTAAATTATTGTCATAAGAGTTGATGTGGCAATTTCACTTTTGCAGCTAAAGCCATTTTCTTGTCAACTTGTGATTTTCATCAGCTTCCTTCGAAATCTCTATTTTGTCTTTTATAGACAAGGCTTTATGAGATTGTGAAGCTATGTCTCTGATGCAAGAAAGTGACTGCAAATGAAGATCTCAAGGAAAGAGTACAACATGGCAATGTCAAGCAAGAACAGGTGTCTACTGCAGGTGCCAACTGAGCTGGCCAATGGTAGCTCAAGAGGAGTGCACACATTCCTCAGAATGAGTCGTAGAGAAGGTGGGTGGCAGTGTGTTGGAAAATGAAAAGCAGAACTCATGGTGAAGGGAGAAGGCAAGAAGAGAGTTTGGTAAATGCGATTCACATGGTTTGAATTTCTGATTCACAACACTACAATTTAATGTTTAATGAGGAAAAAGCTAATTTGATTAACACATAATTGATAAAATTCAACATTAAGGGAAATTCCGAATTGTTTGGACAGGTGGCATTTTATATATAAATGAGGAAAACCTACAAGTGATAAACATATGTATAAATTGGATTCTACTGTATTTTGTTTTTATTTTCAATGCTTTGCTGGTATGATACTTTTAATTTGTATTACTTGCCTCATAAATGTGCACTTCATGTGGTATGTTGTAAGTGTAAAAATTATTTCTTTTTAGAATTTGCTGGTGGACCTAAAAGTGCAGAGAAGTTTCAGTGTGTTTCAGCTGAATCAGCCATTTCTGTCATGGAGCAGTATAGTCCTCGTACTTCCACAACTGTTCCTTCATCTCTAAATGCCATGCCTACCAGTGCTTCTGCCATGTTGCCAGGTGGCCATTCATCTTCCATGACGCCTAGGGGTGTGGAGAAGTTTACATGTGGTGCAACTGAACCTTCAGTATCAGTTCCAGAGCAGTTTACTAGAAGCTCTTTAACTGTTCCTTCATCATCTTTAACTGTAATGCCATCTAATTCTACCATGTTGTCTGTAGCTTATTCTTCAATGCAGTCCATGAGGTCGAACAACATTGGCATGTCTGGCATGCCACCCGTTGCCATGGAAACTGTGTCAAGTAGTTCAAGTGTCACTCTCAATCAGGCTGTGCCATCACCGAACAGAACCATGTTAGAAACTGTTGATGAATTCAGATCTTCCCAACAAGCACAAGTGTCAGATATTACTAGCCCATTAGATGATGCTATGATAGAAAAATTTGACAGTCTAGATATTGCTACAAATATAAATCTGTCTACTAGTTTGTTTGACAGTGCAAACAATTTAATTGAGACACCTTTAGAAGAGTCGACAATTCAAGTTGAGCAAAATGGGAACATGCCTTCTGAGGAAAGATTGAATCCTTTTCTCAGATATGACATGAATTAGTGAGGCTGTGTGTGATGCTTGTTGTTGACTAATTGTCGTCCTAGGGCACACACATTATTATTATTATTATTATTATTATTATTATTATTATTATTATTATTATTATTATTTTCTGTGTCAACTTCCCCATCTTCATTTGTGGCTTCTTGGTGCTGAAGATGTTTCAAAGGAAGAATTAATCTTCTTTGAAGTCTTTTAAAAGAAATATTCTTTCGAGATATTTCGCAGGATATGTGAAACCGGTTACTGTAGATAGTTGTTTTTATGTTGAACTTAAGTTACAGCAAAATGTAACTTGTTTGCATTTTTCAAACTTTTTGTTGCTTTGTTTGTGTACAGTTGTTGGTATTTCTTTGTTTTCATATTCTTTGTGTATTATGCTAGGAATGCAGCTTGCACTTTTCTTAAAACTATGCTTTTGAATATAGGTAATTTTTTAGTGATGGTGTAGATTGTCTAGAGCTTTGAAACTCTTTTGTACTATTTTAGTAATGCATCTTATCTATTGCACTTTGAGAGAACTTTTTTATTCTAAGTCTTTTCAGAGAGATTTTCATGTATTTTTGAGAGGGAAATGTTAAAGTTTTTTGTTTTGCAATATTGTAAATATAATATACCCTATTCCTTTGATGATGTGTTATTGAAGTGTGCCAGTACAAAATCAATTGTTTTATAATGGATGTTTCTTCAAGAAAACTGTATTGTACTAGATTTTGCTATTGTAGAGAAAATATATACAGTATTTTTAAACATGTGCCTTGTAAACAATAGGAAAGTGTGTAAATGCTTTTATGAAGTTCATACTTAACAGTGTTAGAAATTTATTGTTTTGTACATTTTCATGTATATCATTAAATGGTTTTAAATCGTTTCCTTGCTCAGTTTTCAAGAATTTATGTATGTTATCTATATGTATATTAATTTGTTTGTTGATTTGACTGTTACAATTTCATGATAGTTTAAGCTTCTTTCTTTTTTTCCCCCGAATCATCTCTTCGAGAGGGAGAAATGAAAGCTTTGATGTTGTTCTTCAGAAAAATAGTGTATGGTATGTCCCATATGCTCTCCATAGCGGATCTTTATTGTACTAATTAAACTCAGTAGTGTCTTTCATAAATATTATGGTTTTGTTTTTGAATTTCATTTCAACCACCAATTTACCATAGTGTGTGTAAGTGCAGCAGTAGATGTACTGTTATGTGACTTTGTGGCAGTTAAAGCTTTGTACGTATCTTTTCCAAAAAGAAAGCTTTGTGCATATTGTTTCTGTTGAACTGCTGACTACATGTATGGTAAACAAATTGTGTATGTGTTACACTTGTATAGGTGTGTGTTAGGGATTCATTAACAGTCTCCCCTTTGTTTATATTTTTCAATCCACCAAAATTTTAAATTGTTTTGCAGTTAGTAGTAAAATTGTGTAATTCTACATATACAGGGTGTTTCAAAACTCCATGTACAAACTTTGAGAGAAGGTAGAGAATAGCAAAAGGAACCAAAGTCACATAGGAAAGCACGACTGGAAATGGCACCCGAAGGTGATAGACGAGAGGCAAAGAGATAGAAATAACACATGACAGTAAATAGTGGAAACAACTTTATTAGGCGTAACTCAACAGTAGTTGGACACATAATATTATTTCACAACAGGTGCTCAAAGTTCCGACCATTAGCAGTGATGCATGCCAGACACCGGCAACGCATGGATTGCCGTACCTTTTCGAAAATACCGGGTGTTGCACGGATATCAGCAGACGCGGCGATGGCGATACGTGCCACGAGGTCCATTTCAGAGTCAACGGGCGTTTTGTACACCAGAGCTTTGAGAGTCCTCCACAGAAAGAAATCAATGCTACTTAAATCAGGTAAACGTGGAGGCCATGGGATGGGTCCACCACGCCCAATCCATCGAGCTCCAAAGGACCGGTCTAAATACTTGCGCACAGGAATGCCAAAATGTGCTGGAGCCCCATCGTGTTGGAACCACATCTGCGTACGCACAGTCCTTGGAACAGTGTTCTGCAACTCCAGCAGCACTTCCTCCAGAAAGGTTCGATACTTCAGGAAGTGAAGTCGTGGTGGTAACAGTTGTGGGCCGACTAAACAGTCACCGACGATACCTGCCCATACATTAATGGCGAAGCGTTGTTGTGTAGCATGCGATGTGATCGCACAGTGTGTGGGTTCTCGTGGGCCCACACGTGAGCATTGTAATGATTGAAGACCCCTTCACGGGCAAATGCAGCTTCATCCGTGAACAGAACACTAAGTTGGAAATTACAGGTCTGCTGCACTTTTCTGCTGAAACCACTGCGCGAATTCCACACATCGAGGATAATCTGCAGCCGGCAGTAACTGGACCCGTTGCACATGAAATGGATGTAAGGACTCCGCGTGCAAAACATGCCATACAGTGGATCGCGACGCTCCTATAGCAGCGGCAACGGCACGTGAGCTTGTCTCGGGATTTTCGTTCGTAACATGCAACACCTCTTCCATGGCGGGAGTTTGCGTCGATCATGGCCGCCCACTATCATGCCTACTACCCCTAAATGATCCATAGTCACACAAGTTCTGATGCAAATGCACAAACATTTGGTGATGTGGTACGTCTGTTTGGGTACCTGTCGCGATAAATTCATCTATTACTATCAGCTAACCCATGCACGAGGTGCAAGTTCGCCATCTTCGCATTCTTAAAACGATGCATGTTCTTTATACGACGTCAAACGCTTGACTGAGGCAGCCCCAATTGCCCACCTAGAGCGCTGGCCGTTTCCGGTCAGGCTTTCCTGTTCCTTTTGCTGTTCTCGACCTCTCCTCAAAGTTTGTATGTGGAGTTTTGAAGCACCCTGTATACACTCATTAAAAGTTGTTAATTTAAATATCTGAATATTAATGTGATTCTGATGTTAAATATGATTAGTATGTGCACCCCAAATGTTTTTTGGAATGAAAAAAAAAACAAAAATGGATTTATATAATAATCCATGTTCACTGCAGTGAAACAGTAAACATAGATTTATATTAATTGCATAATGAACTTTAGTAGGGTATTAAATAAACACCAATAGAAAAAATACTCCAAATAACCAAAACTCATGCAAAACTGAGTCTCTGAAATCCGTTGAATGGTTTAGCAGTAAAAAATACAAATGAACGCTGAGCTTTCATGTGTAAACCAGATGTCTTTTTTGGGGCTATTAAATCAGCAAAACATCTAAAACAATGCACATAAACAAAACCTATTTTACATATTTGAAAATTTCTGCATACAATTTATAATGGATGTTGCATTCTGTTCTGTGTGGTGTGAGTGTGGTGTAGCGCAGGGACTGCCAACATGTCGATCACGATCTACTGGTTGATCGTCGAATCATTTTTGATCGATCGCTAATGTTTTGTGGAAAACATATGAAATTTTTTTTAAGTTACTATAAAAATCGACGATGGAGCGTTCAGACAAAGGAGCGGCCAGGCTTGCTTCCTTACAACTGCTGATTTGCGACTGCATCCACCGGGTGTCAAGGTCCCGTGGCCTCCATTCCCTGATAACAATCTGCTGCGGCTCTGCTTGCCTACGTAATGAGAGCATTGACTGCAGAGTTAGACGCGGGTGGTGGAATCACGGGGAGGTAAGTAAGCTTGGGGAAGCTGACTGGAAAGCTTGAAATTGTGAAGTAGAGTAGATCATTTGGAGTCAAGAGGAAACGGTCATTTGCCGCCCTGGTGGCGCAGTGGTCTAAGCGATGGCCTCTGATCATTCGTCTGTAAGGGGTCCGGGTTCGAATCCCGGTGAGGCATGGATGTTGTGTTTGTCTTACGGCACTGGCTCTCTCTCTTCCCTGGAACCAGTGACCCTAAATTAGGGACGGGCGACTGCTTATAGCCCATTGAGTTGCTCACGGTGGTCGTTAAAATTCCAATAAAAAAAAAAAAAAAAAAGAAACGGTCATTTTGGGGGGAAGCTGACTGGAAAGCTTGAAATTGTGAAATAAAGTAGATCATTTGGAGTCGAGAGGAAACAGTCAGTTTGGGGGAAGCTGACTGGAAAACTTGAAATTGTGAAATAGAGTAGATCATTTGGAGTCAAGAGGAAACGGTCATTTGCCACCCCGGTGGCGCAGTGGTCTAAGCGATGGTCTCTGATCATTCGTCTGTAAGGGGTCCGGGTTCGAATCCCGGTGAGGCATGGATGTTGTGTTTGTCTTACGGCACTGGCTCTCTCTCTTCCCTGGAACCAGTGACCCTAAATTAGGGACGGGCGACTGCTTATAGCCCATTGAGTTGCTCATGGTGGTCGTTAAAATTCCAATCAAAAAAAAAAAAAAAAAGAAACTGTCATTTTGGGGGGAAGCTGACTGGAAAGCTTGAAATTGTGAAGTAAAGTAGATCATTTGGAGTCAAGAGGAAACAGTCAGTTTGAGGGAAGCTGACTGGAAAGCTTGAAATTGTGAAGTAAAGTAGATCATTTGGAGTCGAGAGGAAACAGTCAGTTTGGGGGAAGCCGACTGGAAAGCTTGAAATTGTGAAGTAAAGTAGATAATTTGGAGTCGAGAGGAAACAGTCAGTGTTTGGGGGAAGCTGACTGGAAAGCTTGAAATTGTGAAGTAAAGTAGATCATTTGGAGTCGAGAGGAAACAGTCAGTTTGGGGGAAGCTGACTGGAAAGCTTGAAATTGTGAAGTAAAGTAGATCATTTGGAGTCGAGAGGTAACAGTCAGTTTGGGGGAAGCTGGCAGGAAGCTTGAAATTGTGAAGTAAAGTAGATCATTTGGAGTCGTGAGGTAACAGTCAGTTTGGGGAAGCTGACTGGAAAGCTTGAAATTGTGAAGTAAAGTAGATCATTTGGAGTCTAGAGGTAACAGTCAGTTTGGGGGAAGCTGACTGGAAAGCTTGAAATTGTGAAGTAAAGTAGATCATTTGGAGTCGAGAGAAACAGTCAGCTTGGGGGAAGTTGACGGGAAGCTTGAAATTGATAGAAATATGTTTTTGCTCTCTTGTGGGAAAGCTGTGCCTTATTTGGAGTAGCAGCTGTATCTTTCATGGTAAAAGGTGAAAATAATTTGTTCAATAGGACTTGTAAACTCAGTGTGGAAGGAAACATATTTTAAATTAAATAGCATTTGTATTTATATACCTTTTTTACCTTTTTTTCAAAGGAGGTGATAAAAGTCCTTTATTAAGCAAGGCAGTATTTTATTTTGCACTGCGTAATCTATGTTTTGAATTATTCAGCTTATGGTTTTGAATAACTAGATACCCCCAGAGTGGAGAACTTTGGGGCAGTGAAGCAATGATTGCATTCTAATGTAAACCTGCAGTTCTGTAAAATATACTAAATTGCTGAGTCTGTTCTCATGAGAACTATCTTTCATTTTAACAGCTTCTGTATAAAAACAGAGGTGTTGGTTAATTCAAAGCTTTTAAGTTCTTGTGAACTCATTTTTGGGGCTATAAGTCATTCTACTCTACATGTTTACTGATATTTGTATGGTATTATTTCTGGAGTCTGCAGGAAACGGACATGAATTAGAATCTTCGTGAACTTTTTGAAGGCACTGTCTTTTATGTTCACATAATTATCCATGGACTCTTTAGATAGCCTGCCAGTCATTTAATCAAAACCTCAATTGAAACACCAGCTTGCTCAAAAAGGCATTACTTACTCTTCCAAATGCACTATGTCAATGGGTAAAAATTGTGAAATTCTGTATGTAGTCTGTGGTGATCTTCATACCAATAGCACATTAATTGTAATTCAGTGAGCTGATTATTTAATATGGCTGACAGAGCGATGTTGCATTCCATGAATAAGGTGTTGACAGCATGCTATAGAGAAATTATTGGATAGAATTTTTAGATCAGTGATGCACAAATTGAAAATTGTTGAATCCATTGTTGGTGGCAGATGACCTTGCAGCATGATGGACTATAACGTACAACTGTTTCATATTGTATCTGCTAGCATATATAATTGAAATAAAAGGCAGTTTAAAGAGAATCTGATTTTGTGCAGCTAAACATTTATTAAACTATTTGTTTTCAATAGGTAAACACATTTAATTTTCACATTAATTTCGGTTGTGGGAAACAATTGCTTATATTAAAAGAATAGAAAAAGAGAAACTATGAGCATAATTCTTAAACAGAAATCAGACCGGTGTTCACATCCCACTCTAGGAGAATATTTTTTTATAAGTTTTCTGAGGAGTTGACACCATGGGCAACAGTTAGTTACTTTAATGGCATATCTATTCTAAAAAAATTGTAAATTATAAAAATTTGGGCATCCTTTTAACTTTTAGTGAGCAACAGCTTTTGAAAACCACCTGTTGTTGCTATGTAAATACTTCTGCATTTTCTTCTATTTGTATGTACAAGGCAGCTCTTGCAAAGCTTCTGGTTATTGCTAGAAATTTTGCAAAATCTGTCTTAAGAATTATACTTCTGATTTGTAACCAGAAATGGGCATAATGAGTATCGAAATACTCATCAGTGTTAGTGAAAGGAAAAGTGATTGAAATTATCAATAAGAAGCGAGTTAGATATGTGAAACAATATTTCATTACATTATGTTTCTCTTGTGAATAAAATAAAGCAGTTATTGGAAAAGATGATTTTCATATTTTATGGGATGCCACTGTTGGAAAGGAAAAATTTGAGCACAATTGATCTGTATGTAATCAGTGGCAGTTACAATTCTTGTATTACAGAGGTAGCTTTTTTTTTTTTCTTTTTTTAATAAAGGTTCTAAAAGTACATCTTTTTGTTCAGCCATAATTTTGTTAGGGTAGCCAAAGGTAAATATTGAGTGAACAAAAAAAAACCCAACAAAAAACCTTTTAATATGTAGCATATTATTTCAGCCAAACAGAAAGCTATTGGAAAGTATTAGATGCATACTGCAGATTTTGATGGTTTTGAATAGTGCTGTTCTATCTGCTGTAGTAACGTGTGTGTGTGTGTGTGTGTGTGTGCATCATTCAGTAGCAGAGACTGATATGCTGTATATGGATTTTATCTTAAGAAGTTGCCATCCCTGTGGTATTGACTTGGTTGGAGCATTTATTTTGTTGAACATAGTTTATAGCATACTCAAGAAATGCGTATAGCATATTAAATCCATTTATTTTTATGGCGTACACACTCCTCTGGGAGTGCGAAAGCTTTTATGCATTTTTATGTCTACCATTGCCTTGAAAAAGCCTCCCAGTGGAGTGCAAAAGCTTGGCAAATCTTTGTGCTTATTACGCCATAAAAATAAATGGATTTAATACGCTATATGCATTTCTTGAGTATTCACATTGTGGTGTATTAAAAATAATGTTATATTAGTTTTATAGCAGTTATCTTCAGTTATTTATGAAGACAAATGTTATAATTCTTTTTCAGGAAAATTACTTATGATTATCCTTACGCTAAGGAAAATCGCACAAAATTTTTATATTGAAAGGGCGGGAAAAATGGCAATGAAATTTTTACTGCAAGTTTAGGGAATGTAATGTAAATTGTTGTCTCTAAGGTTCACACATACTGTTTAATGACAGATTGTTAGAGTGTTAACATTTGAGTAATTCAAGCTTCTGGCATTGCCTTTGTTGAGGACATTATGCCAAGGTTATCAGTGAGGTATTCCATTTGGAATTTTGTGAGTTTCCGTGAAACTTAGAGGATATGTTGATGTGATATTCTTATGGGTTTGCGAGTTTTTTTTTTTTCGTTATTGACTTACACCATTGGATAAATAAGTTTCAAGACTTGTCAGTGATGTAGAAGGGGCTTAGTTGTTCTAAGGCACTATTTTTTTTAGGCTTAGCAGTGCTAAGCCACTTTTTGTGGTTAGATGGTAAGAGAAACTGGTCAAAGGATTTTTTTGTAGATCATGTATGAAAAAATAGGGACATCTGTGTTCTGTATACAAACACACTCCTATCTTAACCGAATGTTTATACTACAGAGATGCCTTCCTTGGTTGTCGAGTGGTCTGAGGCTCTGACTATTGATTCTAGCCGGGCCTTGGCTCAATTCCAGGATGATTCATTGGTGATGCGCTTGGCCAGTGGTGCTGGATCTGTTCCTTACCCAAAACCAGTTACGGGAAATTTGGGATGGGCGATTGCTTTATAGCCCTACAAGTTGCTTATTGTGGTAAAGAAGCAAACAAACAAAAACCCACTGTATAGAAGAAACATTACATTGTGATCACAAAGGAGAGGGATCTTACAGACCCTAAGGGTTCAAGAGTACAAAGGCAATGTGAACTCATTTTTTCTTGATGACAGTAAAAATTAAGTTATAGGTGGTAGATACTCTGTGGGGTTAAGATTGTACTTCCCTGAGAGAAAACAACGATAGTAAAGGCCGTTTCTATTAAAATGCTCAATATAGGCTCTAATAAAGGTTATCCACTGAGTTCTGAAAAATCACCTACTGAGAGCTGTGTAAATTTTGGCCAACAGCTGTTTGGATGTGTACAGTGCTGGAGAAATGTTTTCCTTTCATTTCAAGCTGATTGGGATTTGTCTGTGTGCTATGAATTCCTGTTCTTAAAGGAAAGAATGTGATGACATGTTGACATCATGCAGGATCCAAGATTTATTTGTCTGACTGCATTGCCAAGTCATCTGAAAATTTCCACGTAAAATTCTTTATTCACAGTCTGGCAAAAATTCAGTGTGAGAAATTCCACATACGCACATCAAAAAACACATGTGCATTATTTTCACTTTTAATTTTGAAAGCTGTGCCTTTTCTTTACGAGGCAAAGATTGTGTTCCATTCCTTCAATTGGCTCTTGGTTTGTGGGTCATACCGATAGCACCAGTTTTCATTGCCGGTAATCACTCTTTCAAGAAAATTGCCAGTTTCCATTTCTTTCAGACAGTCACTTCAAATATGCTGGCATTTTTTTTAAATTTAAATGACAGCACTCTTGGGACAAATTTCTTGTCAATTTTGGGCATGGCCAGATCTTCTGTGAGTACCTGTTTCTTGGCACAAGTTTCTTGATTAATATCCAACTTGTCAGCTATCATTTTGCATGTTAATTTTTGGTCTGAGGCCACTGGTTGTCTGATTCAATCAACGTTCATGGGAGTGAATTTGGTTATGGGCGCACAACTCTTTCATCATGATGCACATACTCCTTTCTATCTATCTATCTATCTATCTATCTATCTATCT
This sequence comes from Macrothele yani, assembly GCA_039090855.1. Classification (NCBI taxonomy): domain Eukaryota; kingdom Metazoa; phylum Arthropoda; class Arachnida; order Araneae; family Macrothelidae; genus Macrothele; species Macrothele yani. The sequence goes on along the minus strand of CM077018.1, from coordinate 56,260,283 downwards.
ATCTATCTATCTATCTATCTATCTATCTATCTATCTATCTGTCTGTCTGTCTACATATTATGCAATGAAAAAAGACAAAAATTCTGTAGCATTTTCTGCTTCTTTGTGGTTAATAACATATACGTATACAGTATATAACATAGCATAAAAGATAAATAAAAACATTAATATATTTTTTGTATAGTTATCATCGCAGAGCAAAAACCTGGATACCATGTAGCAATGGCCACTAAAAACATTGGCTTGCAAACATTTTCCTAAGTTTTATATACATTTGCCCCCTACATCCCCCCCCTGGAAACCAAGTTTTGCAATTTTCTGGCTTTACCCCAGATTATGACATATTTTATCACCATGAAATGAATTAAATGTAATTGATCAGAATACATTCTGTTTACCGTTCTCTCTAAGCTGTGCGTGTGAAAGTGGCTGTGCACAATTTGAAATCCTAATCCTATGTGCAGTTCAAAAGGGTTGTAAAACAGAAAATAATAATAATAATAATAATAATAATAGAAGTACTCAACTGTAGAAGCTAAGTTCAGAAAAATCTTTGGCAAAAAAAAAAAAAAAAAAAAAAAGTGCAAAAGTAATAAAAATGTCTATTTTCCAACAAAAAAAAAAAAAAAAAAAAATTGAGAACTTGTGCAATAAACACCAATCACCTTTGCCCATTTCCCATCCCACAGAATGTGGTCACCACGTAGCCTGATTTTTGTACAAGAGAAATTTCAACTGAGCACAGGCAGTAAAGTTTGGAGGGAATATTGATGTTGATTAAAAATGAATGTCTAGTTGTAAATGAATTTATGGCTCCTCTATTCATAGTAAAAAAAAAAAGAAGTTTGTAAATAATTATTTTATGGGTCTTATAGAGGTAATTATTTAAAAGAATTGGTGGTCAGATTTTTGAACTAGAACCTAGTTCATCATCAGGACTATGTCACTGGAGTAGTTGCTGCCACTCAGTCAGAAGTGCTCAACCACAATTATCATTAATTGTGGTATTTCTTACTGTTTCCATCCCTTCTTCTAGATTCCTCTTTACTAATTAGTGTGATTGGTGGGTGATTATATTGAGTCCCAAATTATGAAGTGTCCATTTGCTTGTGCATGCCTGTCTAGCCGTTTTGCTACTAATAAAAATTAATGTGCGAAAAAATGCCCACAGAAAAATTCCCGTGGAAGGAATTTCTATATGTGAAAAATATGTAAAAAATGTTCATAGCAGTCTTACATAAATAATATTTCTTAACTTTGTTTTTTGTCTTGGTTCACTAGGTACAATGTAGCTTTAATCTGAGGGATGTAAATCACTTAGTTTCTGTTAATTCCTTTCGTGTGCCTTCGCAATAAATGTATTTGTTAATCAAACGTAGCAAAGAAGAAAGATAGACTTATGATAATTGTTTTGAGAAATGTGTAACTTGAAAGGAATCAAAAACTTTTGTAAGGGGAGTCTTAAATTCCTACATGTTTGAGAAGTTTGCAAATGTGTGCAGTTATCACACACTACAGAACAGTTGGAAATATGTGTGCCATATTAAGCCATCAAAATAATTAGTGCATGTAACAAGAGTGCTGCTTTTGCTATTCTGGGTTACTCAAATGAGTTATCACAACAAAAACTGATTTGGAGTGCAAAATCAGAAATTTTATTTCCAAAGTTGGCAAAAGTAGAGTTATATTGCTTCACAAACATTATTAACCAAGAACTTTTTCATTGCTTTAAACTACCTTGGATCTTTTTAGATTTTTTTTCTCTGAAGGAACATATAATGATTTGGCCTCCTTTTCTTTGGGGGAGTGGGATCCTTTGCATTTATTCCAAGATGAATCAATGGGTACACTGTTTCACAAAAAGTTACTGTGTTTTGCAGTTTCATCCACATCTTTTGCTATTTATGAATGAAACTTTATCTGATCCCCTTCTCCCAGCTGTGGTTGGGGACACTGGACCACATCAAGGGATCATCATAGTCCAACAAAAAAGGTGTACTGAACTTTAGTACTAAAAAAAAAAAAAGTTGGCAATATTGCATTTTTCATAAAATCCAGGATCCTTTAATTTCCTTGTTGCTTGTCCCTTAATTTCCAAACAAAGTATCTAGAGGTTGGTCAAACATATACAAGGTCCCTATAGCAATTACTTTTGCATTACTTTGCTTGTGCTCCAAGCTTGATTCTTTTTCACAATGCATAAATTAACATAAAGGCATTCCAAACATTTTTATTTGATAATCCCATTTGATTTTCTTCTGCTTTTTATATTGATTAGAAACAGTGTTTGTTTTTGTAAATTTTTAATTCTATATGACAATGCTATTAATCCATTCTGATGCAATATCTGAGAAAGTATTGTATATTACTAATAATTTTAAATAGGTAATATTGTATATTGCCTATAATTTCAAAATGACTGAATTACTGAAAGAATAATGGACATTAACGGTGAAACATTTTTGTATTTTTGGATATCAACTGAATAGTGTTTGTTATTAGAGCATAACATCTCTCTCTGTGTATAGCAAAAGGAGGATATTTTTGCATTGTGATTAACTGAGTTTATTAGTATTTTTCAGAGTATTCAGTAATAACATATTCTATAAATCTGAGTTATTTTAATTTTTGTGTCTTATGTGCAATAAACACTAATTTGGAACTTTTTTTAATCTTTTGTGTATGTTGTGTAGTTTTTATCTTGCACACATGACTTGGTCTGTTGTATCACAAATTAAAATTGGCTGAAAATATTTTGTGTAGCATTGTTAGCTTTCATGGATTTGTCTGTAGACTGAGAAATTTTTAGTGTTAGTTTTCTCTGACACTGTGATTTTAGTAGTTGTTGGTTGAAAAATTGTTGGTAGTGTGTGTCATAGGTAAAGTACAAAAATCTGATTTAATAAAAGTGTTGGAAAGAAAAAATGTTTTGGAAATGACTGTTAGAATTGATATTGCTTCATATTTTATTGCTTTAATAATTTCATGCAGTTTTATGTCCTGTTTTTTAAGAATGATTTGCATGTTGTTCTGTGTTTAAATTGCTGTGTGATGCTGTTAATTGATTTCATATCTTCAAATAGTTTCTTGAGTGCAATGGAAATATTTACATTTGACATAGACTATATGTTTATTTGGGCATTATAGGTAGCTCAGCAAACTGTCATGAAGGTCATCTGCCAATATTATCTCCAACCTAATTCCAATGTTTCCTTCTTTCTTCAAGTTAATCACTTTCCTCCACAAAATGTCTGAGTTGATGTTATTCCAAGAAAACAACTTTTGATTTCTTTGACCAATTTTCTTTCTTTTTGTAGGTGCTTTTTGCAAGTAATGTAAGATGTACTTGATTTACTAAATTGTAAAGCTCTTAGCTGCAGAGGTTTCCATGGCAATGATTTTAACATTTCCAATGTGTTATGTCAGTTTTCTTTGAGTTTAGAAATCCTTCTGTTACTTCATATGAGACACTCTCAATCCATCTATAATTATTATTTTATCATTTGATATTATTATTTCATCAAAACATTTGAAGGAGTTCTGTGACATTTTTGTCTTTTTTATTATTATTATTATTATTATTTTTTTGCTGGTGGTTAATCATTCTACTGAATACTTTAATGTTATTTCGATGTTACTGTACTGAGCCAAAGCCTGGTGTTCAGATGTTTGCAAGGAAAAAAAAAAACTTAAAAAAAAAAAAAAATGAAATTAACGGGAGGGAATGAGACGATGCCGCACGAACACTGGAACATTCACTACGTTTTGTGGGTGGTGACGGGTGGTTCATCTGTTGCGTCCACTCCTTGAGAATGGCCTGGGCTGAGGCTGAAAGTGCTAGGATAGTATGTTTATTTCCGAGTGGAGAGAGAGGTCCGTGATTGTCGAGTATTGTGGTTGTGTCGGGTATTTAGGTTTGTTTTAATTGGGTGCCGGAGTGCAATTGTAAATAATTATGGGTTACAGTTTTTTAACTTTGATGTTTTAGGAAATGTGTAATATAAGTTTGATTGATTGAAGCTTTAATTAGATATAAGTGTTTTAGGGAGTTCAATTATGTATACTTGTGGTAGATTATTTTGAATCCGAATATGGTCATTGGGAAAAGAAAGGAAGGGAACAAAGTTTGAGTGAGTTAGAAAAGATATATATATATATTTTTTTTTTTTTTTTTTTTTTTTGCGGCCTTGAACCACGATGTAAATAAGAAAAATCCGTGTTGGAAATGTGTAGAGACGAAAACCTCCTAAAAGATTTTAGGAATAAAGGTGAGTAACCTCAAAATATAGATTATGTCTAAATAGCATGTGAATAATTAAGCAGCTAGATGACATTTGACATTTGGAATGCTGTATGAATATATGTTAAATGAAATTGTTCAATCTAAAGTGTCTCTAAGGATGTTTGATATTATTTACTTTGTACCCACAGTAGCTAGAATTTGAGCAGTTCAGTAACACAAACAGGAATATATTTCCTAAAAGTTGAGTGTAACTTTTGTATTGACACTTACCTTTAGCTTGCAGCCTTAGCAGAGTGCTGCATCCCGTTAGAACATGTTAATGCAAGAAACCTCTTTTAAAGGTATTTCCACACACAAGTTGATTATATAGTTAAAGGAAAAGTTATCAGTTTAGAAGTTGATAAAATGTGGATGGTAAAATTGATAATACTGCAGTGTGCTTCATTTTTGGTGTCAAGCTTTTCTACCATAAGATGCATTGCTGTGTTATGTTGTAGATTGTAATTACTGATTTATAAGATGTAATAATTTCAATATGGAAAATTAAAAAAAAATTGCTTTGAAAGGTGGTATATGTAATATTGAGAAAGTGTTTCACAATATTTCTCTGATTCTATTACCATCTTAACCAAATAATAAAATGCACATGAAAAATTAACTCATTATTCTCTTTGAGGTTGATTTTTGGAGATGTTCTTATGTTGAACCACTCAAACTATTTAACAGTTCTCCTCTGTTGAAGGTTCTGTAATTTGTTGAAAAAAATCTGTGCAAGAGATTTTCAAACCATCCATCTTGTTGGATGTTTCCGCTCCTATCCCACCGTCCTTCTATGTTTTATTTTAGGGATTTTTTTTTTAGTTTTATGCATGTATTAGAAAACTTGTAAATGGAACTTGGTGTAAGTGAGAAATCTTATTTCTGATGTGGTGGTGTTATCACTTCAACTGATGGAAATTCAGTAGCAAAAAATAGCCTTTGTTGCCTTTCGAAGTTGCCCTTGGAATATTTGCAGTAATTGTGGCTGCCTGTTTTCATTTGTGTTGTTATACTTGGTGTTTTATCTAGATAAAGCATTGGAGTAATTCAAATGTTTATCATTTAAGTTGAAAGTATTCTCCGGCATTCTTTTTTTTTTTTTTTTTTTTTTTTTTAAGTTATTTTCAGTTTAAACTGTCTAGATGTAAATGCTTAAATTTAACTTTAAAGACCATTTGTATTTTTTATGAATGTTGTTGCATAGTAAACAGTTAATCCAAATTTCCTAAACACAGATTTTGCACAGTTTATTGAAATCCTGATAAGTTCTTGATTTTTTTTATCCTTTTTTATCCTAGGAAGTACTTGAAATATATACATGCCTATCAGATTCAGAAAATACTTGCAGTTTCTCACAACATTAGCTGTGAGGTCCTGATGGTTGACATTGTCTTTTGTAGATTTTCATGACAGTGTACACAGTCATATCAGAATAATAAGAACAGCTGCCTAATAATGGGAATAACCCCCTTGGCCCAGATGACAGTGATGAGATGGTGTGGCATGGACACAATGAGGCCCTGGAAGGTTGCCCGAGGCATACGTGCCCATTTAGACTGCAGCAGAGTACAGAAGTCTTGGGAGATGACGTGGTTGTGGGTCGGCACATCGAACCTGTCGATCTAAATAGTCCCACAAGTGCTCTAAGGGATTGAGGTTGGGCGTTTTTGCTGGCCAAGGGAGAACACAGACACCGCTGTTGTGTTCCTGGAAAGATTCGTGCATCCCCTTAGTGATGTGGCATGGCACATTGTCCTATTGGTGACACCATCACCACTAGGTAAACATCCAACATGAAGAAGGGATGCCTGTGGTCAGTGAGGATGGACAGGTAGCCATTGGCATTCAGGGACCTATCCAGTGGTACCAATGGTCCCAGGTCATACTAGGAAAACATCTCCCAGGCATGCACACTGCCACCGCTGGCCTTTACTTGACTGATAAGCGTGTCTGGGTGTTGGTTCTCATGTGTCTGACACCGTATCTGCCACCAACCATCTTCTGTGGGGTGGAAAACCTCGATTCGTTGGAGAAGGCAACCTTTTCCCACTCTTCCGCTGTCCAATGATGGTAGTCCCATGCGAACTGCAGGCATCGTTGATAATGGACCTTTGTTAACGTGGACACCTTGACGCAATGTCGACTCTGCAGACCCATGTGTAACAGGGTTCGCTCTACTGTTATCGAGGACACGTATCTAGGTGCCCCAGCATTCATTTGCATGGCCAATTGCTGGACTGTTGCACATCGATTGCCCTTTACCAGTCAATGCAGGTGACATTCTCCTCTGGGGTTGATGGCCTTTGGGGCTCCATAGTTATGATGTCGGGAGGTACTCGGTGTGCCAAGAGTCCATTTTTGGTACACCCTTATTACAGCACCTCTTGAACAGCCCATGAAGTCTGTTGTTTCTGAGATGTTTCCATCCTTGGCACAGTAGCCAATCATTCTTTTTTAAATGCCCGTCAAATCACTACCTCTGCCCATTGTGCCACGTGACACACTATGGGTCATCTGTTCTGACCGGCTACTTAAATCTCCATGTGGTTGACCATGTCACGTGTACTCTGTGATGCGCCTGGGTGAGTTCACTGTGATTCCGGGGTAGTCATATCATTCTGACACAACTGTGTATATTGTAAACTTGAATTTGAATTAATGGTGCAATGTCCTTCCTTCTTCACTCTCCTATTTCCTCCCCACCGTGTTTCTTAGAGCTCATCTCTATATAAGAAGGCTCCAAATGTTTGTATTGTAAACACACTTGTTTTTGTAGTATGAACATCATTTTATTAATTTCAAGTCCAGATTAGTATTCCACCCAATCTTCTTCTAATAGGGATCCTTAAGGGGGATAAAGGACTCAGATTGTGAACAATTTATATGTCAGTTTGCCCTTATAGGAATGGGAGGATAAGAGCAACAAATAAAAGTGGTGCAGTTTTCAAAGAACTTGCTAGTAGCAGTTTTGCATTTGTATAGCAATATGTTGAGTTGTGAACATGAAGCCAACAAAGAAGAGAGAATAGAGCGTAGACTGTGAGGAGAATGTAGGGTTAGATAGCATAGGACAGAACTGAGTCAAGAAATATCATCTGTGAAAGCAACGTAATCTGACTGAACAACTAATAATTCAGCTGGAGAAGAAGACATTTTTTTTTCTTTTTGTAAGCTTGTTCAGGGTGTAAGTGATGAATTTGAGGTCAAACTAATGGGCAGTGTCCTTCCACCTCGACCTTCCCACAATGCAATTTTCAGGCTAAGTCGATAGTGCACCACCTCTTCTCTGAATAGGTTTCTAGGAGGAATGTAGCTCAATCTGTGCTTCCATGAAAGCCAAAAGTGCTATGGTCAAATTTTTGGGAGAAACTCCTAATCAAAAAGTTATGAAAAATGTTTTGCTATATTACGTGTGGATGGTTTGTGTAAAACCTGTGTGAGCCATCAAAATAGTATCATCTGCTTTTCTCATGGATTTTATTTAGTTTCCAGTGAGCCACACTTCTCTTTCAGTAATTTAATAATCTATATTGTTCTTTCTAAGTAAAGGAAACAAAAATACATGGAATATACCTGTAGTATACTTGTTAAAATAGTACAAAATTATTTAGACCACTGTCTTCGGTAACTGATGGAATTGTTTTTGATTAAAATTTATTAGTTCATTTCATTGGCATCATTATCAGTACAGTTTTAATAAAACTTATGGTACCCTTCTTTGCATTTGCTTCATGTTTAGATCATAAATAATAGTCTGACTGAAGTTTGGTTTAAACTGTAACAAGGATAATCAAGTAGATATTGCATAAAAATCTTTAGTGAATTAAGTTTCTAAACTAATGTTGACTCTTTCTTTGTTTTGAAACTTAACTACTTTTTCACGGGATTTTGGATTTGTTTAATATTTACCATCTCATATTCTGTACTTGAATCTCTTCTGTTGTGAAAGTGTTGCTGTGGTGGTCTTAAACGCCTGGAACAAAGAGAGAATAATATGTCAAAATTTTTATTTGTTTTCTTGCTTAGTAATGTTTGTTTGTTTAATGTCATAGCATTTAAGTCATAGTATGGACATTACTGGAAGGCCTTTCATTGCTGTCTGCTTTCTGTTAATAATGCACTACTGTTTAGTATAGTTCATTGTGGGACTTAAAAACTTAAATTATGATATTGATATTTACTTTTTACTTAAAAGACAGGAATGCAGAGCTAGGTCATATGGATGAGGTGGTTAACTTATCACTGCCATACCAGTTTTTTCTGTTTTGTCTTATAGCTTCTTGATTAAAAGATAAGAGTCATGAACTGTTCAAGTTGTTGCTTGTTTCTGAATTTTATGTGGTTACTTTTCAAAAGATATGCATTTTAAACAACCTCATTTGTAGTATGGTTATTTGTTTTGCTTGAATTACATTGTCATCCAGAAAATAGTTTGTCTTTAGTGGTGTTGCCACTGCATTAACACATGGCTGTGATGAGCAACATCTGTGCAATTGCATTTATTATCTCATTACATTCCATGTGTTTTCTCTGTTGCTTGCAGAATTTTTCAGAAGTTTAAGAATAAAACCATGTAACTTAAAATTCTCCCTAAAAATAAATATTGATTCTACTAAACTGATCCAAGTAAATGTAATCATGCTTTTAGGTACCACAACTAAAACATTGTATGTATCATGGTGGCATGCATAGCTGGAATTGTTGCAAAACTTTTAGAATGACACAATGTTTGCGGGGATTTTCTCATATTTTGATGGGGTAGCATTTCCTGTTTAAACTTCATCTTTACAGTCACTTAGCAGTTATCTTGTATGGTTTTAACCTATCCTGCGCATAGTACACTTCGATGAGGCATTAGCCATTACTGGAAAAACTTTGCCGATCAATTAGCCACCACTGTAGGTAATGTGATGTCTGCTCACCCTAAATTCGTATACCTTTTGTACACTGTTTGGTCTTTGTCACATTCTCCTGTCTGTTCAAAATATTTTTACCTGAATCATTAATGATGGAAAATTGATTCATGGTTCTGTCAAATTTTATTGAATCCTTCATACAGTGCATTTGTTTCTCTTAGTTGTTTTTTTCAACCTGTTATCTTTCTTTACCCTTACTTTCTCTTATTATGAGGGTCAGTCAATAATTATCCACAATGCAGCTGCAAAATTTATTTCAATAAAAATAGGGAACTTAAAATAACATCATTTTTCAACATAGTTTCCTTGCTTTTCAGTGCACTTGTTCCATCATTGCACAAGCTTCTTTATGCCCTCAAAAAAAAAAAAAAAAAAGTTTTCGGCTGAGCAGCAAGCCAGGCATAAACCGCTTCTTTCAGTTCTTGGTCAAAGGTGAATCGACAGTCCCTTAAGTCCTCTCTGAGTGGACCAAATAGGTGATAGAACCATAACTAATTTGTAGATGATTTGCCTTTTAATCAACAGTAACTTGTCTATCTAACAGAACCATGCCACATACATGCTCAATGTGCCGCCCCGGTGGCGCAGTGGTCTAAGCGATGGCCTCTGATCATTCGTCCGAAAGGGGTCCGGGTTCGAATCCCAGTGAGGCATGGATGTTGTGTTTGTCTTACGGCACTGGCTCTCTCCCTTCCCTGGAACCAGTGACCCTAAATTAGGGACGGGCGACTGCTTATAGCCCATTGAGTTGCTCAAGGTGGTCGTTAAAACTCCAATAAAAAAAAACAACAAAAAAAAAAAAACAACATGCTCAGTGTTGTCGTCAGTTGTTGCTGTGAACGGACATCAGGCTCCTTCATGTGTAACACTTGTGCAACCATTTTTGAACTTCTCAATCCATTCGTAGACACTCCGTTGTGGCAAAACACTGTTCCCATACTGTGCTGAAAGTCTTTGATGGATTTCGATGCCTGATACACCTTCAGACCATAAGAAACATATCACTGAACGCTGCTCTTATTTGGTGAAAATGGAAATTGGAGCGACCAAGGTTAATGTCATGGCAGCGACAATGGGATTGACCTTGCAACTTCAAACCAAGGAGGTTAGAACAAGATATCTGGAGATGCCCTTGTTAATGAAGCAGTTCCACTTTGCCTGAAGCCTATAACCGTGAGTGACGGCCGTCAAAGTGTGGGAAAGCTCTTGGTTTTCAAGGCTATTGCAATGCATTTTGTGTTGGCTGAATTGCCTCCTTTTGTCGCAAATGTTTCAAATTTCGTATTGTAACTTGCTGCAGATGTGTGAGAAAATGCTGAATTTATAAAATTCTTAATTATTTTGAGGTTCCTTCCCATTCTTATTTTAAATTCAAATACACGAATGTTAGTGTGAATTCTAAACAAAACATAACGTTAAAATTGAAAACTTCACTCCTGTAAGAAATATAATTCATTCTGGTTTGATATTAACGCGGTTTCTGGAACCCCAAACCACGTAATTCCAAAATGCACACAGCTCAAACTACATGGGTATCATGTAAACAATGTCAAATTCCCACACCTTGTGGCTTCACGGTTAAGAGACTCAGAGCATCTCCACAAGTATTATTATAACCTCCTTGCTTCAAACCTGGGCAGCAGTGATGAGATGGCAACTTCACCTAGTGATGCATGCAAAAACAGTGCTGTCAACAAAAACACACAACTGCATTGTGTATAATTATTGACTCATCCTCATATGTATCATTTATAGATTACTAGCTTTTGTCACTTAGACTTCCCTTTTGTGTTTGTTTTTCACCAGTTAAACTTTGCATGTGCCTTCAAGACATTTTTTATGTTGTTAAATACTTGCTTTTTCCAGATAGATTTGTAATGGCTTCCCCCCCCTCAGTTCATAGGTCCAGTACTACCTTCATATTAATACAGTAGACTCGCTAATCTGGCCATTCCTTGCACAAAGGGGTGCCGGATTACTGAGAGTGCATAAAAATTCAGTTTAATTCTTCATTAAATTTAATGTTACAATTACAAGTTTACTATGTGTAGAATATATGTATTTAAAAAAAAAAAAAGACAAGCATATGACAATAGTAAAAGAACACGATTAGTACGTACTATACCGTCTCATTTACAACAATGGAATGATCTTTTCATACTATCAGTACTGTAAAGCACAATATGTATGTGTACGTACTATACACAGTAAAAGAAATGTGCAATTGCAATACAGCACAGATGAAATCTTGCATTTTCTACTCAGTGTGGTCACTTCGAAATGTGTCATAGATTTTTGTCTGCTTTAATGAAGATGCTTTTTGTAATATTCTCAATTATTTTGAGGATCCTTCCTACTTTTATTTTAAATTGAATTACATGAACGTTAGTGCCAATTCAAAACAAAACATAACGTTAAAATTGAAAACTTTACTTGTGTATGAAGTACAATTCATTCCGGTCTAATATTAACACGATTTCTGCAAGAAGAAGGAGGCCGGATTATCGAGGGCCAGATTAGCGAGAGTCTACTGTATTTTTAGTTTCCCTATTTGGAATATTACCTGAAAGACATTTTAGATTTTTGGACGTTTTGGAATCATTTGGTTTTTGTGTGCTTTCCATAAGTGTGTTGCACATGTTTGCTAATTATTTCCTGAGCTCTGTATGGGATCTTCATCTTTATTCATATTTTCGTGTTTATTAAATTTTTTATTGGCTTTTTCTCTTTTGTGTGTATACATATATGTATAGGAAATTCCATTAATACATTCCATTTCTATTTTATATTCAGGTGTAAACCCATGTCCTTAAAAATGAACTTCTTCACCTGAGAAGTGATTCTCCAGTTACTCCTTTCCATGCCCATCAGATTTTAGAGAGGCAATATTGTGCCATTTTATCTCCTACTCAGTTTGCCATAAGAATGCTTGCACATTTGAGGTGCCAACTGTGTTTATCTTCTTTTGAGATTTGAAAGACCTCTCAAGTATCGTATCTCTCATCATTGGATGTGAAGTGTTCTTTCAGTTCGAATACTTCCATGAAGTGAAGAATTGCTGTTTTTCTGACATAGTATTGTGGATGAACAGCAACAAAAGTAGAAAAACATTTCCTGAGACTTTAATAGTCATTATAACTGGAGTTTAGAATTTTGTGTTGTTTCATTTCTCTGTGATGTTTTCATTGAAGTTGAATGTATTAAGTGTCCTTTGGCATTTTCAGTTGCCCTAGTTCTGATTTATGACTGAGGATACATCCACTGATACTGTCGCAGTTGACTAACAAGGAAACGGACATGTGGTTGTCGCTGATTGCAAAACCAAAGTATGTTGCTTAGATAGAGGATCAATAAGATATGTTTATATCCTAACTTTCAGCTGCTATGGACAACAGGGGGAGCCACTAGAGCCTTGTTTATGAGCATTATATTATAAAATGTATGTGCATTATGAATGTTATGTTAGAACTTCTTACAATTATTTTCTATAAAACTTAGTGCAAGTCCCTATAAAAATATGGTTAAATTCATAACGGACACTGTGTTTGTAACATCAGACATAAACTTTTGGCACAGAGACCACTTTTTCCGTCTGCAGTCTTTTGTTCACTACCAGTTTTTAGCGCCTTGATTTCAAAACCTAATCTGCTTTGCATTTTATAAGTGTAGTTATGTCACTACTCACCCTGGATACTTCCAAACACCTCTCCAGTATTGTTTTGAATCGGGCCTAATTGAGGAATGTGGTAGAGAAGATTGCGAGGAAACAGCATTCATGAAATGTGCTCACTGTGAGAACTGCTTTTGTTTGGATCATTCCATAATTAAAGATCTTCATATTTTTGTTGTACATAAAAGGTGAGTGCAATGTATATCCATTCATGAATACTTTGTAATGTATACCAATTGCTTAAAACAACAAAAAACATTCTGATACAGGCTGCAAGAGTAATAGAGATTCCATGAATATTGTCTCTGCCAGTGTTCTTTGATGTCCTATAACTTTATCATTTATATTCCATAGCACCTAAAAGTTTGTCATTATACATTACCCCTTCAGTACTGTCAAATGATATAACACACACTGTGCATCTAGTGACTATGGTCTGGACCGTTCTCTTGCAAGCTGAAACTATAATATGGAAAGTTAGTCTTGTTTAAATATTTTCCACTAGTATTAAAAAAGAAATGACAGAATGTTATGTACATGATTGATTTCAAACTCATATTGCATTGCATTTAATGCATTTTCTGATTTTTTTTCAATTTGGAATAAAGAAATATGCTATTTCTTATGTCTACATACATATCAAACACCATGTATTTAAATGAAATGTAAACTTTCTTTTAGTTATAACAAAGTGTGTCTAATCTTGAAAGTCTAAGGTAAGGATTGATTTTAATCACTAAATCTTGGTCTTGTAAATGTATTTCCTCTAAAAATTATGTAATCTTGGAAACTTATACAAAATGCGAATTTAACAAATAATTTTTGTAGTGAACAAAAATTGAAAACTGCATAAATGACTACTATGCGTAGTTATAAGGCATGCATAGTATAAAGCAGTAATATGCGATAGAAAAAATTGAGCAAGTTTGCTTTAGTGTTACTAATTTCCTGTATGTTGGTTGTTCTAGAGCAGAACAATAGTACTTGTATAGTCGTTTTCATGGTTAAGAATTTGGGCTGTAAATTTCTTTTAAGAGCAACAAAACTTAAGGAATTGTCATGGTAAAACAAAACGCAGTAAATCAGATGGAATTAAAATTAATAATAAAAAAAATTGTCCCCCACCCGTGAACATGGTATAACAAAGTGTGTCTAATCTCTCTGCTTTTCTGTGTTCTATGTTTTTTTCTTGTGTAAATCACATTGATGATATTTGATACAAAAATACCTTTTGTCTTGACCATGAAACAAAATATTTAAAAACTTCAAACATTTTCTTGTGAGAATTTTATTGCATACCATAATTTTTATATTAACGTTTAGTGTTTTTATAATATGTGAACTCTCATCATTAGATTCATTAAGCCACAAATTTTACAACAAAGATACAGTGTGGATGTTTCTATTGGTTTTTTACCGAATTCTTCATTGCTTCAAAGTGGGTGAAAAATTAGCACTGTTATGATCAAAATAATTTATGCACTTTTTTGTATATTCGATTACAGTGTGCCTTTTATATTCTGCCTCTTTGTGTTCCTGTTGCTTGTTTTATAAAACATGTTTAATGTTTAAAAAAAATGCTTGTTGCATAACATTCCATCGTATTTTTTTTTTTAACTTTACAAAATTGCTTTGAAATAAATGCATTTGTATTATTGCAAGAAAAATAAAACTGTGAAGCTATATATTTACTTTTGTTATACTTCCGTATGATACACACAAGAATTATGTTAATCGTTTATTCAGTATTCATAAACGACAAAGAATGTATCAGAACGTGTCGCCCAGGTAGCCGAATTATCTAAAACGCCGGCTTTGGATAATTCTTTCGGGATGGTCCCGGGTTCGAGTCTCGGATGATGCATGGGGGGTTGTGAGCAGTGTCAAACGGCCTTAAATTAGGGACGGCCGACTACAACGGCCTTTAATTAGGGACGGTTGCCCACAGATTTGCTCATGGTGGTAATTAAACCTAAGATATCTGGGCCGCCCCGGTGGCGCAGTGGTCTAAGGCGTTGGCCTTTGATCATTCGTCCGTAAGGGGTCCGGGTTCGAATCCCGGTCAGGCATGGATGTTGTGTTTGTCTTACGGCACTGGCTCTCTCCCTTCCCTGGAACCAGTGACCCTAAATTAGGGACGGGCGACTGCTTATAGCCCATTGAGTTGCTCACGGTGGTCGTTAAACCTCCAATAAAAAAAAAAAAAAAAAAAAAAAGATATCTGGAGATGTCCTCGTCAGTTCAGCAGTACCACTTTAAGGTCAAATACGTCTTTATTCGTAGAAAGTAACAAGAAATGGCATAGCAATACAATAAGCGATATGTACAAGTCCTGGGGCGTAGCCGTCCAGAACAAAAAAGAATAACAAAAGGTAAAAAAACATCAAGTTCAATACAAAGCAGAACTATATATGTAGATAAAACACCGGGGAGCTTATGGGAACGTATTGACAAAAGTCGCCGAGGAACGTCCACAATACAGAACAGGCCATACAAGGTGCAGAAAAAGTCACTCGCTGGTCAGTCATGTTCAGGGCGTCAAAGAGAAGCAGCAGCATCACGGAGCGCAGTAAGGATATGATAAAAGTCTGATGATAGGATACAGCTGTCGGATCGGTGGCCATAAGATTATAGAACTTTGACACAAGAGCCGCGGTCTGCGCAATGACTTCTGCAGCTGGAAAAAGAGCACCGAGAAAGATACGTGAAAGGATCGAACGAGACATGGCCAAGTGAAAAGAGGCGGAACATCTGCCGGGAAGGTTTTTCACATCTATCAAGGAGGCAATAGAGCTGTTGAAATTTCGCTTGTAAGGCATCCTCAGCAAAGTCAGCTCGGTCATCGGTGAGTCAACGCCCTCGCGAGGACGCAGGAGGAAAGCGAGTACGAGATGAGGCCCGGGAACGATAAACACGCGGGCGACAACGCTTAGCCGGGGTGTTCGAAAGTGCTACGCTTATTGCCGCAGGAGCGGGAATCACTCCTGGAGTCGCTAAGAGACATCATCGCAAGGAACGCTGACCGCAATATCAGGAACAGTCAGAGTAGCAGGATGGAATAGCACCAGATGAGGCAACAGCCGAAGAACCATCGGTGGTAGCAGCCAATAAAAGCACTGAAGCAGAGGCAACACCCCCGTCGTTCGAAAGGACAGACGGATCCGGAGTAATCGAAGTTTGAGACACCTGAAGCGGAGGGAAATGTTCCACAGAAAAAATCGTAATAAGAGTCAAAGAAGGAGCACCGCGATCTGACCGAGATGCCGCTGTCGATGGAGGAGCGTCCGAAACCAAAGGCGCATTCGTCACGGAGGAGAATCAAGAGCAGGACACTCCGCTTTGTGATGTCCAAACACAGTGCAATGTTCACAGTGAAGGAATGTGAGGAAAGTGATTTGACCATCACACTTGACAGTCAACTTCGTAGGGCAACGAACAATATGATAAGGGGAGGCAAACACCATCTGGGCTGTTCGCCGGACGTTCAGGATTGAGCGATCTGCCTTATCTCGTGGTGCTGCAGAAAAAGTGCTGATGCGACCGACAACTCGACCGACAGTGGAGAGGGCTGCGTATATCATTGTGTCCGTCACCTCTAGAGGAACAGGGTACAACGGAACAGCGACAGTGCTACTCTGACACAGGTTCAGGAAAAAGAAGCTGATTGCGAATCATCAGTCCAGTCTGAAGAACAGAAAGAGCAAAGGCAGCCTACGTGAAGTACACGATCACCAACCGTGGACGACGTGACGTATGTAAGATGGCAGAGGAAGAGAACATCCGTTTTAGGGCAGTAGCATAAATCTTAAGAGGGTGCTCGGCAAGGCATCAAAACTGACCCCTTGCGCGAGAATCTAGGAAAAAGAGGCCCCCGCAGAAGAATCCAACGGGAAATCAAGGGTAATCTCATCGTCGTCACATCGTAGAAAAGGTTGTAGAGACGCAACATCCGCGTACACGGGGGCAGTGATGCACGAGAAGCTATGGCAGCAGTAACCGCAGAATAAGACTAAGACTGCTCTTGAGAAGCTGAGGGTAGAGGATGAACACTTTCAGAAGTATCCATGACGTCATCGCTTTTCACGAGTGGAGAACTAGCAGATGAGCAGGCAGTCTGAGGAACACCGGAAGAACAGCTTGATGACGCACTGGAGGAAGGTGGCTGAGTAACGCCGGAAGGAGAAGCCGACGTAGCACGGTTGCCGGTTGAGAGACTAATATCGGAAGTGAGGAAAGCAGACTCATTATCCCCACCGGATGACGCCATTACTAATGGCGGCGCCCAGCAGCTCCTCTGGCCAGCTCGACCAGAGGATAAACAAAGCTGATATTGAACAAAATAACGTACTCACGGGCATGTAAGTAGAACAGAACGATGCACTGTAACTTTAAACGTACAGGAACACAAAAACAGGACTCAAAAAGCACAGAGAACTATACTTTAGCAACAAAATTACGAAGCAACTCAGGGCGCGACCGGACTACTAAGATATCTGGAGATGTCCTCGTCAGTTCAGCAGTACCACTTTGAGTCAAGCCTATAACCGCGAGCTGCGGCAACTAAAGTGTGGGAAGTCGCCCCTGTGGCGCAGTGGTCTAAGCGATGGCTTCTGATCATTCGTCCGAGATGGGTCCGGGTTCGAATCCCGGTGAGGCAGGGATGTTGTGTTTGTCCTACGGCACTGGCTCTCTTTCCTGGAGTCAGTGATCCTAAATTAGGGACGGGCGTCCATCGATTGCTCACAGTGGGCGCTAAACCCCCAATAAAAAAAAAGTGGGAAAGCTGGTGGTTTTCAAGGTTATAGTAATGCATTTTTTGCCACTTCCGTGGCGCTGTGATCTAAGCGCTGGCTTCCGACCATTCGTCCGAGATGGGTCTGGATTCGAATCCCGGTGAGGCATTGATGTGCTTGTCTCACTGAACTGGCTCTCTTTGCCGCCCCGGTGGCGCAGTGGTCTAAGCGATGGTCTCTGATAGTTCGTCCGAAAGGGGTGCGGGTTCGAATCCCGGTGAGGCATGGATGTTGTGTTTGTCTTACGGCAGTGGCTCTCTCCCTTCCCTGGAACCAGTGACCGAAAATTAGGGACGGGTGACTGCTTATAGCCCATTGAGTTGCTCACGGTAGTCGTTAAACCTCCAATCAAAAAAAATAAAATAAAAAAAATATAACTGGCTCTCTCCCTTACCTGGAACCAGTGGCCCTAAATTAAGGACGGGCGACTGCGTGTAGCCACGTCGAGTTGCTCACTGTGGCCGTTTAAGGTGGTTCCATCTAAAATCTCCGTCTTATGATTCCAGTGGTAAAACTTCTTTACATATTTTCTTCGTATTCCCAAGGATGAAAATTTGCACATCAATAAAACTAACTTTAAATTATAGCATGGGATACTTAATATTTGCTAAAACATAACCATAATTATATTCAAAATCAGTCATTTTTCTTTGAGTAATGTTCAGACCTGTTATTAGATGGCGCGACCTGTACATTGATGACGTCAGTAGACAAACAAATGTTGGATTGCTTAATTATGGGTGTTTTAGCAAGTATTAAATATCCCATGCTATAACTTAAAGTTAGTTTTATCGATGTGCAAATCTTCATCCTTGGGAATACATTAATTACGAAAAAAATATGTAAAGAAGTTTCACCATTGGAAACATAAGGCAGAGATTTTAGGTGGAACCACCTTGACCCCAAACAAACAATGTGTTTTGTGTGCCAAATAGTATACTTTCGCCGTAAATGTTCCTAATTTTGCATCGTAACATGCCAATGTGTGAGAAAATGCTGGATTTATAAAATTTTAATTTTTTGAGACACCTTCAGATTTATATTTTAAATTGAAATACATGAAACAGTGCAATTTCAAAGCAAAACAATGTTAAAATTGGCAGCCCCGCTGGCGCACTGGTCTAAGGCGTTGGCCTCTGATCATTCGTCCGTAAGGGGTCCGGGTTCGAATCCCAGTAAGGCATGGATGTTGTGTTTGTCTTACGGCACTGGCTCTCTCCCTTCCCTGGAACCAGTGACCCTAAATTAGGGACGGGCGACTGCTTATAGCCCATTGAGTTGCTCACGGTGGTCGCTAAACCTCCAATCAAAAAAAAAATGTTAAAATTGAAAACACTCTTCTTTGAAGTATAATTCATTCCGGTTTGATATTGACATGATTTCTGCAACCCAAAACCACTCAATTCAAAAGAACACACAGCTAAAAATCGATAGGATACCGTGCAAACTTTAGCAATATTCCCGCACTGTGGGGCTTCACGGTTAAGGGACCCATAGCATCTCCAGAAGTCTCATTCTAACTTCCATGGTTAAACCCCGAAATGTGGCTCCGCTGGCGCAGTGGCCTTAGCGATGGTTTCTGGCCGTTCGTTCGAGATGGGTCCGGGTTCGAATCCCAGTGAGACAAGGATGTTGTGTGTGTCTTAAGACACTGACTCTCCCTTCCCTGAAACTGAGGGTAGAATCCACTTTGCCGCCCCGGTGGCGCAGTGGTCTAAGGCGATGGCCTCTGATCATTCGTCCGAAAGGGGTCCGGGTTCGAATCCCGGTGAGGCATGGATGTTGTGTTTGTCTTACGGCACTGACTCACTCCCTTCCCTGGAACCAGTGGCCCTAAATTAGGGATGGGCGACCGCTTATAGCCCATTGAGTTGCTCACGGTGGTCGTTAAACCTCAAATCAAAAAAAAAAAAAAAAAAGAATCCACTTGTCTAAAACCAGTCAAACCGGTTCCTTCTGGTTAAGGTCAGTCTCTTACAGCCGCCCCAGGTAGATAAAACTGGGTTGAACCCACAGCTCTCAGTCAAATTAAAATTTTATGAAAATGTGGGCTTGTACCAATTAATTTGCGCACTCTAAATTCGAGCAGTTAAATAACACAACGAACTACAATTCTGATCTCTGCCAGATTTTGAGGGTTTTCAAAGTACAACTCGACAAAAGCTCAAGAGCGTCCCATTTTTTTTTTGATTGGATGTTTAACGACCACCGTGAGCAACTCAATGGGCTATAAAGCAGTCGCCCGTCCCTAATTTAGGGTAACTGGTTCCAAGGAAGGGAGAGAGCCAGTGCCGTAAGACAAACACAACATCCATGCCTCACCGGGATTCGAACCCAGACCCCGTTCGGACGAATGATCAAAGGCCATCGCTTAGACCACTGCGCCACCGAGGCGGCGAGCGTCCCATACGTTCGCAACCTTTGAAGATCGGGAGGGGTAAGTATTCGGATTGGGGGCATATTTTATAGGTTTATAAAGTAAAACCCAACAAATTCCTTGCGGGCAACGTCAACCGATGGAAACTGTGTGTGTGTCGGGGGGGGGGGGGAGGTGTAGTCCCAAAGATAAGAAATACAATATAAAGAATTTCAAGCAAATCTGCAGCATATTTTCAGCGTTTACAAACTACAACCCTACAAAATTTCTGCGGTTATCTGCTATCCCAGGAAAGCTGTCTGTTGGGGAATAACCCCTGACAGGTTTCCTGCGTTAGCACATGCCCGCAGAGAATTTTTGGAGTTTTAATTTATAAACGCTGAGCAGACCAGAAATACAGAAATTCTTTATATTTAATTTCTTCGGTATTTACCCCTCCCCCCCCTCCACACACGCCCACCAGGTTCTCATGCCGCGTAGAAATTCTTTATATTTTTGGTATTAAGCCCCTTACACGCACAGGGTTCCTGCAGCAGTGGATGCCCACAAAAGAATATGTTGAGCTGCAGTTTATAAACCCTGAAATTCTTTTGTTCAGCTGTAGGTTATAAACATTTTCTATAAAGAATTACATTAAATATCGCAATTACGAAATGACTGAAACTTTGTGAGTCAGTTAATCAACCTCTGGGGACGTGGCCACGGAACAGACAAGAACGCAAATTTTATACGGCCCCTTAAAATTTTTGTGGCCACTACCCCGGTAGGCAGTTCTCTTGTGGTCAGTTCCCGGGTGCCAGTTCTCCGCTTTGTCTTAATCCCGAAAATCATGGGAATGCCTAAATTTATTACTGAAAATGAAATATTAAAAAAATATTTTGTGAACAATAGTTGCTCAAGTAGTGGAAAATATAGCCACACGATATTCGTTTATGCAGAACAGTTTTAGTGCACTAAAATCGCAATGTGTCCAGTTCTCCGTGTGGCCAGTTCTCCGATGGCCAATTCTACGCGTACCCGGTTTTCCCGTCATCCAGTTTCTATAAACTCTAAAACAGCGAAAATTATTTATACTTATTTACTGAAGTATAAAAAACTAACAAAAAAGATACTTCTTTTTAATACACTGCTGGACAATTGCTAAGGACGGATCATCAACGGCTATATAGCGCATAAAAAAGTAAATGTGGTTGGATGCCAAGTGAAATAAAATAATGTCAGAAAGCCAGGACATTACAAGAAAGACAATTTATTGTGCTCTGAAATCCAGAAGGCTTTGGAACGTGTTCAAGGGACAAACAGGCCATTTTGTGCAGAATACGTAAACGTGAAAAAAATGCAATTACCGTCCGCAGGAGTTCCGGCGTAAGATGTCAATACGGGATATGGCCACCATGGAGGGCGATGCAAGATTCCACACGTCGTGTCATGCTTCGCACAGCATTATCAAGCAGCTGTTGCGGTAATTTATCCCATTCCTCTGTCAGTGCACGGATGAGGGTGTCCTTGTTTATTGGAGGGCATTGGCGACCAGCAAGACTCCTCCCCAAAGCATCCCACACATTTTCAATGGGATTCAGATCTGGAGAACGTGCTGGCCATACGAGGTGTTGAATATCCTCGCTCTCAAGACACTCCTGGACAGCGACTGTTCGATGACATGTTGCGTTGTCGTCCATGAAAATGAATCTATCACCGACAGCACCACGGAACATGCGAACATGAGGTACAGAACATCATTAATGTATCGTTGGCCAGTCATAGTCCCAGTTGGAAGCACATAGAGGGACGTGCGGCCATTGATCATGATGCCAGCCCATACCATGACACTACATGTCGGATATCGGTCCCTTTCCTGTTTGTTTGCTGGACAATATGCAGTACCACTATCACGCCAGATCAGTTGTCGTCGACAATCAGACGATAGACTGTATCTACTCTCATCTGAGAAGAGGACAGCAGACCAGTCGTTATCAGTCCAATTTCGATGTTGATGGCGCCATTGCAAACGGGCGGTACGGTGACGTCTGGACAATGGGATGCACACAACAGGACGGCGGGCGTATAGTCCTCCTTCATGCAAACGTCTGGCGACAGTTTTTCGGGAGATCCGCATGCCAGTAGCAGCCATAAACTGATTTGCTACCTCACTAGCTGTGCTGCACCGGTGTCTTTTTGTTGATAGCACTATGTACCGATCTTCTGCAGGTGTCGTACTGCGAACACGACCTCCCCCGTGACGTTTGCTACACTCTCCATTTGTTTGAAATGATTTCCAAAGCCTTGAAACAACACTGTGGCTGACGTCGAACTCCCTGGCAACATCTGTTAGTTTTCGCCCTTCTTCAATCTTGCCAATAATACGGCCACGCGTAAAATCATCTAGGTGATGTCAGGAAGACATACTGAAAATTGCAAGTTCGTCAATTGATTCTTTCCCTTTCAACTTTGCGTTTGAACAACAACGGTCAATACGCGTCAAATCCTTTATATCTCTTATCAGCGCTATGACGTCACGAACAAGTTCGGCAATCCAAAATTTGCATACTCACAACACGTCTTACTGTATCCCGCACTTATGCTAATTTCTACATTTTCCTGCCTTCCATTTTATGGTTACTATCGTTGCTATTGTCATCCGTCCTTAGCAATTGTCCGGCAGTGTATTTTGTCTCTTCGGTTTATACGGAAACACTCAAACGCAGGAACCTAAGTATAATGTAGAGCTGCTTCTATAGCCATGCCAGTCAGAGGTAATTTCTATCTAATCACGTATCGTCTTCGCTCATTGAGGTACTTTTTATTCTCTGGCAAGCAGAATTCAACGCTTTCTGCTCCCGCTTCTGCCAGTAAGAGGCGTCAGGGATCTGGTTCTTACTGGAAGTCTTAGCCATGAAAAGCAAACCTCTGGCGGTGTGTTCTTTTCTCAGTTTCTGTGCTCTCAATGGGAGTTTCCGAAGCTATTTCTTTGTGTGACTTCCAAAACGTGCCATTCCCTTCGCCTGCAGAATCTCAAAATATACCACCCAAAGCGATTGCTAAGTGTTTTGGCATCAACTTTGTTTGCTCATGTACTTTGTCGCTTTGGAATACTATATTTTCCTATCCAGCAAGGTCCGAAAATCCAGAGATTCCCAGATAATTTATTTCTACCCCTCTCACCGGCTTTAAAAAAACCAACCACCATTTTTGTAATTGCATAATGCGTCTAGTCTCGTGGAACCTTCTGTTCATGCTTTTCCGCGGGGCTGGTATAATTCGATATCTCAGATGCCACGTTAAACTGTGTATAACCACCTAAATAATTTCTACTAAAAGATTCAAACGCGCCATGCCCAGTTTCGAATCCATAATACACTCACGAACAATGAAATTTGCGCACCAAGAAGGAAGCATCGGATTGAACTGAAATTTTATGGACGTAATGATACAGATGAATGATACACATGATGGCAAAAACAGAGCTGCAGGACAATTACAGAGGGATCTGTGGCACGCAGTCCGGTCATCTTCAATAGCGCGTCGCACCGCCTCGTGCGGCGATACATGCTGCAATACAATCCGGCATGGAAGCGAACAGACGCCTGATGTTGTCTTGCGGCAGACTAGCCCACACGTGTTGGACGCTGTGCTCCAAATCCCGAATAGTGCGGCATGGCAGCAGCCGGTGTTTCAACTGGTTCCACACATGCTCGATTAGGGACATGTCCGGGGAGCGGGAAGGCCATGGAAGTGTCTCGACATGACGTAGGCAGTCCTGGGCAACCCGAGCCGTGTGCGGGTGGGCATTATTCTGCTGGCATAGCACACCTGGAATCTCGGCCAGGAATGGGAGCACATGGGGCCGTAGGATCTCATCCACATACCGCTAGCCCGTCAATGATCCACGTGCCACTACTAGAGATGATCGGCTATCGTAGGCAATGGCTCCCCAAACCATAATGCTTGCAGTGGGCGAGGTGTGGCGCTCGATAGCGAGGTTGGGATTGTGCCGTTGACCCGGGGACCTCCACACCCGGACACGGTGATCATCTGTCCCCAAAACGAAGCGGCACTCATTGCTAAACACCCCACGTTGCCAGTATGTGGAGTTCCACGTCGCTCTGGCTTGGCACCACTGCACACGTAGCCGGCGATGTTCCGGTGTTAATGGCAGCACACGTAAGGGGCGCTGGGATCTCAGATTCGCTTCCGCTAGGCATCGGGAAATGGTTCATGGGCACACAGGAAGCGCTACAACTTTTTGCATAGTGGTCCGGGTACCCGTGGAATCTCTTCGTGCCTGACGCACGATCCGTCGATCCTCTCTACCAGTGGTCCTTCTGGTCCGTCCGGAGCCTCTCCGCCACGTGGCAGTGGGGTCACGTGTCCACTGCTACCAACACAGTTGGACGGTATGGTCAGAACGCTCCACGTGGCGGGCTATACGGCGTGCCGACCACCCTGCGGTTTTCAGCCCGATGATCAGGCCTCTCTCAAAGTCCGTAAGTTGCGTAAATCGACGTCTCTGGCGTTTACCCGGCATTCTTGTCATTCTGTACTCTGGCTTGCGTCGGCCGGTGCTTTTCGCTGTCATGTGGCATTGACTACACGCCGGTTCGTGCTTGCAGCACCACCACAGGGTGTGCGGTCATGCGCAATCGCACCAAACGTGGGTCATTTGCATACCAACACGCACTCTAGCTATTTGCAAAGTTTCGCGGGTGTGTCACGTTTTCTTCTAGGTGGGGAAATTTCATTGACCGTGAGTGTATTACTGAGATAAGCACCATTTTTGATACCATTTGGAACTTATAATTTATCGGAGGAATTGGGAACCACGTAATTCCTCCGATAGTAGTTTGTGTATTTTTTGAAATTTTACTAAGAAATTCCTAGTTTCACCCAGTGTTGGACATCCAGCATCGGATAAAACCAGAACTTTCACAGCGTCTTCTGTCTGTAGTTTCCCAACAAGAAAGTTGACACCGAATTTTCGGGTGTAATAAGCACGTCTTTTGAATACGTTCTGACGTAAATTAAATTTATCAAAGCTATTCAAAGTCAATGGAACCGGTATGGAAAACAATAGATCTGACCAAAAAAGATTTTCAATCGGGTTTTTAATCCCTCAGATATTGCTGTAAACGGAATCGTGAGCTTACGAACTCATAGAAACAGAGATATCGACAAAAATAAAATTTGACTTTACGTCCCCTGGGGGAAAACCATGCATTATTTTAGGAAGAAAGTATTCTCAAAAGGTTTATTCGTATAAGCGGTATCGGTCGAAGAAAAAAATTAGTTGAGTTTTCAGTAGCCCAGATTTTGCAACAAATACTTCAGAAGCAGAAATTAACACTTATTCCCCCTGGTGGCCAAAGCATTCTTTACCAAACATTAGAAATTACGTGAAAAATATTTTCCATCAAGTCTTGTATGCGATACAGGAAGAATTTTTCAAATCAGAGCTTTAGGAGCAGAAATAACGCAGAAAACGCAATTTACTTTTGTGCCCCCTAGCGGAAAGTGTATGATTTACTTGAAAATTTTGAACTTATAAGAAAAATATTTCGCATGGGAAACACTATCCAACAAAGAAGGAATTTTTCAAATCGTACTCTTAGAAGTAGAGATATTGACAAAAATAAGATTTACATCTACGACCCCTGGCGTAGAAACCAGGCACTTTTTCAAGAAGAAAATTTTTCTAAAAGGTCTGTCGACGTGAAGTATCAGTCAACAAACGACGATTTTTTCAATCGAGAATTTAGATGCTCATATTTTGCTGCAAATACAACAGAAGCGGAAATTAAGATTTACGCCCCCTGGTGGCCAAACTATTTTTTTACAAAAATTAGAAATTATGTGCAAACGATTTCCCAACAGGAGCTGTATGCGGTGCAGAGAGAATTTTTCAAATCGGAGATTTAGAAGCAGAGATATAGGAGGAAACGCAATTTACCGATACGCCCCCTAGCGGAAAGTCCAGGAATCACTTGAAAATTTTGAAAAATATATGAAAAACATGTCACACGGAAAACACTATCAAACAAAGAAGGAATTTTTCAAATCGGACTCCTAGAAGTAGAGATATTGACAAAAATACGATATACATCTACGCCCTCTGGCGGAGAAACTGTGGAATATTTTAAGAAGAAAATGTTTCTAAAAGGTTTGTCGACATGAGTAGTATCGGTCAACAAAGGACGTTTTTTTCAATCGAGAATATAGAAGCTCATATTTTGCTGCAAATACAACAGAAGCGGAAATTAAGATTTATGCCCCCTGGTGGCCAAACTATTTTTTTACAAAAATTAGAAATTATGTGCAAACGATTTCCCAACAGGAGCTGTATGCGGTGCAGAAAGAAGTTTTCAAATCGGAGATTTAGAAGCAGAGATATAGGGGGAAACGTAATTTACCACTACGGTCCCTAGCGGAAAGTCTATGAATTACTTGAAAATTTTGAAATTATATGAAAAACATGTCAAAACACTATCAAACAAAGAAGGAATTTTTCAAATCGGACTCCTAGTAGTAGAGATATTGACAAAAATACGATATACATCTACGCCCTCTGGCGGAGAAACTCTGGAATATTTTAAGAAGAAAAAATTCCGAAAAGGTTTATAGATGTGAGTGGCATCAGTCCACTAAATAATTTTTTAATCGATATTTTAGAAGCTACGATTTTATGGCAAATACATCAGAAGCAAAAATTAACACTTACGCCCCCTGGTGGCCAAAGTATTCTTTACAAAAATTTGAAATTATATGCAAAAGATTTTCCAACAGGAGATGTATCCGCCGAAGAAAAAATTTTTCAAATCGGAGTTTTGGAAGAAGAGTTATCGGGGAAAATGTAATTTACTTTTACGCCCCTAGCGGAAAATCTTTGCGTAATTTGAAAAAGTAACTATATCTAAAATACTTTTCGACATAAATGGAATCGAAAGATACAAATTTTTTTTCAATCGGATGTTTCGAAGCAAATTTGTGGAATAAAACGTATTTTTGAATTCGACATCATCTGCATTTACGCCCTCTACCGGCGAAATTGTACATCGTAAAAAAAAAACGAAATAAAGGATCATCATTTGCATATTTCAAGCTTCCCAATGCAAAAAGAATTTTTCAAATCGGACTAATAGTTGCAGAGATATCGTGGGTACAGACAGACGGACGGACGGACAAACCGATAACAGAAGCACGATCTTTTTTTACAAAAGACGTGCTAAAAATGGCGTTATCATTACCTTGAACAAGAGATAGAACAGGAAATTTCATGGTAAGCAAATTGATAATGAGGAACAGTACACCAATTATGTAGGAAATAGTAACACTATAGTGTTCCATTTATTGGAGTAGGAAATAGACACACAAACGTTTCCAAGCTTTCGCACATCAACCAGATGGCTTTTTCAAGGAAGTTAGACAGAAACTGCCTGACTTTTTCAAGGAAGTTAGACAGACGCTTATGTGTCTATTTCCTAGACCAGGGGTCGTCAACCTTTTAATACCTACCGTCCACTTTGGTATCTTTTTTGATGGTAAAACTTCCTTACCGCCCAAGGTTACTGCGGCACCCGCAGTAACCCAATTTAACGCATGTGCGAAGTAATTTTTAGAGGGGAGCGTTTGTAAAAAAATATGTACTTAAATTTATCTTTTCACTTATACTTTATACAGGGTGATTCATAAAGAAGTATACAGTTTCAACGCACTATAAAACAAGAACAATGTAAGATATTTTATGTTACCTTTAACAGAATTGTAGGGTGTTTCAAGATTTTTAGAGACAGTCACAGGTGTTCTATGTGTTCACCCTTAGTCGCACGACACACATCGAGCCGGTAATCCATTTCCTTCCAAACGCGAGGTAAGATATCTGAATCAAGTGCAGTGATAGTGGCTGTGATACGCTGCGAGATTTTGCAACATCTGCACTTTGTATGGAATCATTTTCAGCTTCTTTCTCAAAATTCTCCACACAGTGGGCTGTGAAATCTGCACTTCACGACTCAGCCTCCGCGTTGATTTTCCCGGGCTTCGTTGAATGGCGGTGCAAACACTATGGACGACTTCTATCCGACACACGCGGTCGTCCAGGACTTCTAAGTTTGCACAAACAGCCTGTCGTTTCAAATTTTTTATGCCAATCGTAGATAGATTTTCTGGTTGGAGGTTCTTTTCCGAATCGTGATCAAAAATGCCGTTGCACAACAGTTACAGATTCCGTTTTGCTCAATTGAAGAACACAAAACGCCTTCTCCACTGCAGACGTTGCCATTTTGACTGACTAGTCACGTGACACGCGCGCTATCGCCTACGTCACTTCCCTCAGTAGCGGGACACAAACTTTATGACTACATCTACTTAACGGTTCGCAGTTGTGGTCCGTGTCTTTAACTGTTGCTGTTTTACAGCATCTGGAAACTGTATACTTCTTTATGAATCACCATGTATAGGTTTCATAGAAAATTTCAATTTAATGAATTTATGCATATCCATCGATACAGCGCCTATTTTTTTTTTTTTTTTTTGATTGGAGGTTTAACGACCACCGTGAGCAACTCAATGGGCTATAAGCAGTCGCCCGTCCCTAATTTAGGGTCACTGGTTCCAGGGAAGGGAGAGAGAGCCAGTGCCGTAAGACAAATACAACATCCATGCCTGACCGGGATTCGAACCCGGACCCTTTACGGACGAATGATCAGAGGCCAGCGCCTTAGACCACTGCGCCACCGGGGCGGCAGAGCGCCTATTAGTGCGGGAGCTGGTTAAATTGAAGAAAATGAAAGTTAAATGAGAAAACAATAAAGTTTATTGAAATTATCTTTAATTAATGAGATCCTTGAGGCTTATGCTGCGGGACTAGATATTTGATACCTGGTTCGATTTTTGTAAGGAACAAACGAAGGTCTCCTCTTTCGGTGAAATTAAGACGGTTTCCCTGTTTTGGTGATAATATGATTAACAGCACTAAAGCCTGATTCTATAACATATGAGGTAGGGAAAGGTATCATTAAATTAAATATCATTTTCCACATATTTGGATATAACGCAGGTATTTTTATTTTTATTTTGCCAGAGTTTTTGGTATCCACCACTATCGAAATTATATTTCCTCTCCTCATCACATTTAAGTTCTAATGGTTCTTCTTGGTAATTTATGTCAACCTCAGCAAAATTTGCAGTAAAAAGGGTTTATCATCCAGTCATACACCTTCAAGTTCAAAATATCTTTAAACCGTTTTTCCATATCCAATTTAAGTTCGTTGAGGTGGCTACTGAACCTTTCAATCTCCTCTGGAGTTACATCCTTTATAGATGACAATTCGGGAAACTGATGAAATGCTCTCTTCAAAAGATTATGACGGAGAAGATCAAGGTTTTCGATAAATAATGACACAAACAACTGATAAGAGTTATATTGGCTCCTTGAAGCAGCAAATTAATTTCATTAAACCTCTCGAAAATGTCTGCCAAATAAAAGGCATCATTCTTTACTCGTTTTAATTGTTGACAGAGACCAGCCTCATTATTATTTTCAAAAGAAGGGTATGACACTATCATATAATGCTACAAAACGAGACACAATAATGGACAAAAAATCCCACCGCCCACAACGTGCAAAAACGGACACCCCCCCCCACCGCCCACCATGAAAGCTTGAATCGCCCACTAGTAGGCGGTAGGAACCAGGTTGACGACCACTGTCCTCGACACTTATGTGTCTATTTCCTACTCCAATAAATCCGATCACTAGTATAGTGTTACTATTTCCTTCATGATAAGTTTCACCTCTACGACCTCTGCCCCCCAAAGGGATTTTATTCCGTGTTTAAACCCCAAGAGATCAAACCAGAAACTCCGGGAAAACCTTCATTTCTGCTAATCAAAAAAGACTGTCCATCTGAATTGGACAAAATAGTGGAATCGTCGGATCAAGTAAAATGCCGGCAGTTAAGCAATGAAAGGTATCGTTACATTTGTGTGTGATTACTTTGGAAGCTTGTTTGTGTTTGTCAATAACTCAAGACCCTGTACTCCTAGCATCCCAACACAATGGAGATTATGCAGGGTGGAATTTGCCTTTGTACATCTAACTGATCGGAATGCCATCTTTGATACAACATCACTGTATACAGTTCGGCTGATCCCCCCCCCCTTGAGCTTGGAAGCCTGTGCTACGGGATGTGTTCAGCGTGGTAAATTTCTAGATACAGAGGAAGACTTCGATAAGTAGGAACTATACACCAATTATACTCAAAATAGTATAACTATACTAATATTCCGAAATTTCTTGGCGTAGAATAGAAATAAGACTTTCCAAGCTTTCGCACATCAACCAGATGGCTTTTTTAAGGAAGGTAGACAGCTAACTGCACTCAAAATAGTACCGGGTGCCCCATATAAAAGAGGCCCCGTGGCCAGACGTTCTTACGCAAAGGCCGCGTGTGGCCTAGTGGGCAACGTTCGTGACTGCCACGGACAGGGCCTCAGGTTCGATCCCAGGCAGGTACGAACGCTCGATCCACTAAATATCCGCCGTGCGTCGGATGGGCACGTTAAGCCGTCGGACCCTGGGTACTGGCCCCCCGGTAATAAATAAGGCCGTCTTCCTCCCCTTTCTACTTCGCTTTCGTGTCACTTTCCTATCGGGCGCTCTAGCCCAAATCTCCTAGTTTCCTATTTCTAAGGGTTGTTTAAGACCTGGGGTCAGACACTCCCTTCCTAAAATCCTCTACATATGATCATGATCATGACGTTCTTACGCGGGTTAAAGTTGTTTGGTGGGTTTCCAGTTAAAACTGCTGTGTTTCACCTCTAACCGGTTTCTGCGTGTACAGCTGCAAAGGAATTCTCCGGAGTGGTTAGTCGTAGCCAGAGCAGTGTAGGTACGCGGTCATAAGTGTAAGTGAAGAGAGAACAAAGGCATCGGAAATGGTTTTAAGTACGGAACAGCGGATTTTTATTGTAGAACAGTATTTCAGAAATAACTCATACAAGGCTTTAAATGAGTTCTTTACACAAAAATTTCCACATTGTACAGCAGCGGCGAAATCAGTGGTACAGAAGTTAGTGCCGAAATTTCGTGAAGCCGGCACGGTGTGCAACAGGAAAAGAAACAAACCCAAGACAATTCGTAACGAAGACAACATCAAGGATGTGTGCACAATGATGTTAGAAAGCCCTCGGAAGTCGATTTGCCAATTATCGTCTGCAACGGGAATATCTGCCACGTCATGCCGACGCATACTTAAAGTGGATTTGCATTTTCGGCCGTACAAAGTTATGGCGCTCCAAGAACTTAAAACTCCTGATTATGCAAAACGGATGCAATATTGTAAGTGGGTTCAGGAGACCATTATCAGCGGTGAAATGGACCCGACACTTTATTACATGACAGATGAAGCATGGTTTCATCTGTCCGGGTATGTCAATGCGCAAAAACAGTAGGATTTGCATCTACACGAATCCCAGATGGACAATGGAGATTCCTCTGTACGACCAAAAGATAGGCGTTTGGTGTGCTGTGTCTGCGAAGAGGATAGTCGGCCCATTCTTTTTCACTGACACCATCAACTCGGAGCGCTATGTTCAGCAACTGTTCAACCCATTTGGTGCCGCACTTACAGAAGAAGAGCGAACATATGCTTTCTTTCAGCAGGATGGTGCAACGGCGCATAATGCGCAGAACAGTCTACGTGCTATGCATGAAGTGTTTGGGGAAGACAGAACTGTATCGAAGGGACTATGGCTACCCATATCACCCGATCTCTCCACCTGTGACTTTTATCTGTGGGGAGCATTGAAAGGGAAAGTGTACGCAACCAATCCTCACACCCTTGATGAATTAAAAGTGAACATTACGGATGCCATTACCCAGATTACTGCCGATGAGTTGTGGTGCGTTACGAGCAACATGTTCCGTTGTGTGCAGCTGTGTCTTGATGTCGGAAGACAGGACTTTCAGCAATTGTTGTAAACGCAGCTAAATTACTCCTGTTTTCTGTCATTTCAACTATTATTTACCATGTATAGTAACATTGCCTGACTGTTGTCGTTCATTATACACGGGCTTCTTTTATATGGCACACCCTGTATAACTATACTAATAATCAGAAATTTCTTGGCGTAGAACAGAAATAAAACTTTCCAAGCTTTCGCACATCAACCAGATGGCTCAAGGAAGGTAGATAGCTGTCTACCTTCCTTGAAAAAGCCATCTGGTTGAAAGCTTGGAAAGTTTTATTTATATTCTACGCCAAGAAATTTCGAATTATATATAGATTGTGGGACGCTAACACCCAGGGCCCGATTTACTACATGCGAGGCCCAGGGCACAAAACATTTTCGGGGCCCCCTCCTTATTCTCTATCGACCAAATAATAGTCACTGTGTGCAGAGTAGCAGAATGTAGACGTACATGCGTACGCTGATAGTTTCCAAATCATTAGCAGGTTTGCAGATAGTTTTTTCATGTAGATTAAAAAAATTAAAATGCTAGGCCTATATACAGCGATTAAAACATTTACTCAACGCTTTACTCAGATTAATATACTTAATTCTATTTTAACTGAAGAAAATTATTTTTCACATCTTCTGAGTTCTTTTGTTTTTACAGACATTTCTGGCCTCTAGATTTTATCAAGGCCTGTTTGTTCTCAATGTATACGCACTGTATTAAAAGTTTTGTTTACACAGAATTTAAATTTTATTGCCAGGTTCCTCTTTCAGTTGCGAATTAAATACAAATATTTCCTTATGCATTTTGTAAGTCCAGTATTTTTGAATTAACTTGCTGAAAATCATACTTATAATTTTTGAAGGCTCATTGATAGAACTGTTTTTCTGGATATAAAAACTTTCTTTAATTAATCTCTTGTTTTTATGAGGTTCGTAGTCCAATATTTTAATATTTTGCCATAAAAGTCCATTTTACACACATTGCTGCACATTCAATTAGAATGTACTATTTTGTCCTCATTGGAATCTGTAATGTTCTAATAATTATTTGTTTTATTAATTTTCCTTTAAATTATCTTATTCTATTATCATGGTTTGCGGGTTGGCAGCGAGTCTTCTGTTTCAATAGCTGTGTACGCAGATACATTTTATTTTTATACAACTCTGGCTGTGCGGGTACAACTGGTTTATCAGTAGTTTGTGGTGTTAATGACCCCCATAGACTCTAACTATAACAATATATCTATGACAAAATGGATGGACATCTTAATTTTGGTGAATATTGTGGTCTTGCAATGTACTGATTCGTGCGTCTAGATTCTAGAACATGAGAACAATGCATCCAACAAAAAATGTGAACTAAAACAAGAAAAAAAATCCATGGTGACCTCCACTGGACTTCCTCATAAATAGAGATGTGAAAATGCATAAACAATTGAAAAAGTGCTATGGGAACTCCTACTTCCAGCTTCACGGTTTCTACCAAGATCAAATAAGCGCATCATAATCAATATATCAGAAAACTGCAAAACATAAAATTT
Source organism: Macrothele yani (assembly GCA_039090855.1). NCBI lineage: Eukaryota > Metazoa > Arthropoda > Arachnida > Araneae > Macrothelidae > Macrothele > Macrothele yani. The sequence goes on along the minus strand of CM077018.1, from coordinate 56,226,749 downwards.
TGTGTTGATGAGGAAGAGTCTGAGTTACACACAAAAAAAAAAGTAATAACAAAACAAAAAACATAATAATCTGAAAAACTGAGGGGAACACCTAGTCCGGTTCAATTTTTGGTAAATGTGTTGTACTTCGGCATCCTAAATTATTTGGTCAGAAAAGTTGTAAAATTTAAAAAAAAAAGCATATTAAAGATGTTTACCAAAACACTTACCTCCAAGTAGTCCAAGTAGGATGAGTAAACACACGCTGCGGCGACAACCTGAAGCTTTGCTCCGTTGAAAGGAAGGTTTGCTGCGGCTGGGAATTCATGGGCAGAAGAGTACAACAGGAATCAGGTACGCTCTTGTCAGGAAAGAGTAACAGAATATACTGCTACGCTAAAGAATGTAGTTTGTAATTTCTGTCTCACTTTTTAAAAAAACATGCAGAGACTGTCTTCGTTCTTTGGTATGTAATTCTGTGATACGAAATAGTAAGTATGCACATGCCTTTCTTGTTTCTAGAAAAGCGTTAGAGTAAGTGTCGCATTCTCTCTAACGGAAGTTAGATGGCAAGTCTCAAAGTGAAAGTTTGATTACTAAAAAAAAAGCTTCCACGGAGAAATGAGTTCATACATTCAGCATCAAAGAATCCCATGTGAAAAAAACAAGAAACTGTCCGATTGCGGTCATGAACTGACACCGAAATTAACTATTTTCTGTAGCGTAGCACTACACTCTTTCCTGACAACAGCGTACCCGGTTCCTGTTGTACTATTCCGCCCGTGAATGTCCTGGCTACAGCGATCCTTCCTTTCAACGGAACACAGCTTCATGTCAACGCCTCCGCGTTGTTTAAGGCCTCCCGCAGTGTCTGCTGACTCGTCATACTTGGAGTTCAAGTTTTTCGGTAAACATCTTTAATATTCATTCTAACAATGAAATTTTTTCACCATTTCCCCTTAAATTGCATATTTTAGAATCTGTACGTCACACTTTTTAGAAATTTTACAACTTTTCCGACCAAATAATTTACCACGCTAAACTACACGTTTACCCAATTTTTACCAAAATCTAATGAGCACATAATGCCATGAATGTATAAATTGTCCAATGTCAAACAAAACTGACAATACGATGACAAAGTGCTGTGTTTGGGCACCAGATCTTTTTATTTGTAATAACTCGTTTACTATTCTTTATTTTTAGGAATGAATAAAAACAATTGAAAATTTACCTCCTATAAGTAGTATATAGGGGGTACTATGGCACACCCCAAAATCACATAAAAACCTCAAAATCAGGCATTTTTTGATTTTTCAGACCTCAATAATCACGAACATTTTAAGGCTTTTTATGATCAAAAACACCATATTTTCATTAAAAATCATTGATTTTTGGGCATAAAATAGTCAAAAACATCAGATTTTTGAAAATTGAAGTTTTTACTCTGTTTTTTCATAAAAACAGACATCATAAAAACACGCATTTTTGATAATATTTGACGACTTTTTTGAACAATTGCAATCATTTTGAGCTTTGAATAGCTTTGAAAGTGATGAAATGATGAATTTAGTGATCAATAGAAAAGTTGTAAAACAAACTACTTTGCAAAGTCCTTTTTAAAAATGCATTAAAAAAAGGGGTACCCAAAATGGATACCCCTTATAGGAAGATTAAAAATTTAGGAAGATAAAAAGTGTAGGAAGATTAAAGTTCTAATTCAAATGGAATTAAAAGTATGTTATTTTTTCAATTTCTAAGTAAGGTTTAAAAATGTTTAATTCTAAATAAGACATGACTTGTATGCTTAATTCATCATTCTTTTTTCCTGATGCAAAGAGTATTAAAGGTTTATCTGTGTAGGCATCACTATTAAATAATATATTCTCCCCAAGTGTAATTAAAACTTCTGATTTCCCATTAGTATAATTAGGACGTAAATAAAATGTAATTTTCATATCCATATTTTCACTCAGTTTCATATTTCTGTCAAGGAGATTGCTACTAAATTTCATAAAAACGACTGTTTCCCAGTAACGCATAGCACCAAGAGTATTATATGCTTTTTTATCTTCTTGAATTGTTGCATAACATTTTTGATTATCCACGTAATTTTTATTAACTGCGTCATACATATCCTGAGGAGATGGAATATTCACTAGTCTTTTATTTTGAACATCAAACTTTTCATCTTTTAAAATTAAAACATTGTTTTCTAAATACCTCTTATTCACTGCATTCTTATCTGCTGTAGGATCAGCAACATTTCCTATTCTTTTACCTTTTGCATTAATTACATTCCCATCTTGAATATGTAAATATTTTTGATCCAAATTACTTAATTCACCTTTAAGTACAGCATCTAAATCTCTTATTCTTACAGCAGTTTCTTGAACAAAATCTGAAAAACTACCATTAATATTTTTTTCTATTTCACTTTTAACTTCCAGATTATTCTCTCTCATTTGTTTTAAAACATATTCTCTTGTAGTAACATCATGTTCATCTATAGGTTCTTTACAATTTTTTAAATTTTTTTCTTCCATATCATAATTACCATCATCTGTTAATTTAAATCCATTTCCAGGAGGTCCAGATGGTCCAATTCCAAATTCTTCATAAGACGAACCAAAAGGGTACCAATTCATTTATTTAATCTAAAGTTTTCAAAGTTTTAAATTCCTTATTAGCCATATTAAGTGATCCTCTTTTTGTTTCATTCACGATGAAATAAAATCTATATGGTTTACCTGGATTTGATCCTAATCTCCAGTTAAATTCTAGTCTTAAATTCGAAATATTAGTATACTCTGGATGATTAGATAAATTAAAATAAAAGATTGGATACAATCTCGCATAATTTACATAACTTATAAGACATCCACTTTCAGTATTATGAGTATTTAATCCAGCTGCTAATAATTCAGAATAACATCTATTATAATCTAACTGTCCATCTTTAAAATTCGTTTTATAAATTTCTTCTGGAACTTTTTTATTATTACATAATATCCAGCATTCAAGGAGATCTAAATTATCAAAAACCATATTGTTCTGATTTTGATTGCTTTCTTTTTCTACATACTGTGGAATGACAAGAACACTTAACACCTCATCAGATGTAGTTCTTATATGGCATGCACCACTTGATGTTGTTTGCTGATTACTTTTCTCAATTGAAGCAGAACACCAAGTAATTTCAATAGGTGTAGAATTCAAAGCTATACTTTTAAATTCAGCCTCAATGGATGGGTACAACTCTACATAAGGTAACCATAATTGAAAATCAGATATAATAACTTTATAATTAGGATTTGCAACATCTGTGTATAACATATCATTATGACTATTTCTTTGAAATTCAAATGTAACTTTTATATCAGAAATTAATCTTCTAAAATCGTTGAGGAACCCAAACAGTTGTCTTAAAGGAATCCAAAATTTTATTACATTACTGTTTTTTGTTAAAAGCCATCTCTGTCTAAATCCTTTATTATAAGAGGCATTTTCTTTTAATTTGATATCTGATCCTTTCTTTACATCTTTATCAGGATCATCTATTACTATTTTATCTTTATCAGCTGATTCTGATGTATCAACATAATACATCATATTTGTAGCCTCTGAAGTGGAATAATCTTTTGTGAAATTTATAAGTCCATTAATTTGATGAATTAATGAAGCACATTCAATATTAGAATCAGTTTGTTCTTTTCCTATAGTTAATGAAGCGGATCTAAACAGATTCCCGCCATTTACAAATGTAACATTATCAGTTCCTATAGTATCATTATTATTTTTTACTATTTTACTTTCTAAGCATATATAACCGTTACTATATAATATAGGTGAATTTGTATCTTTAATAGTAAACTTATATTGATCAGATTCTTTTACATTAGTACTATCTTCATTATGTTTTATATATTCATACTTAGCAATTTTATTACTATAATAATCTGGAATAGCTTTTAAGTCCCAAAGTTTTTCCATTTATTAGGATAAAAAACTCATTTATACCGTTTCAAACCAGATCCATATCGATCCTGAATTTTCGTTTTAGCTAATATATCATTAACAGTTACAGGAGGTTCAGATAATATATTTTCAAGTTTATTTTGAATAACTTTTTTAGCTTTATCTTCAATTGCTGATTTACCTAAAACTTCTAATATTTTTTTCCAAAAGTTTTAATTCCTTCAGTGAAGATATTACCACCATATCGTTTTGCATATAATCTATGTTTGTTATAATTCATTTATTAAGCTAAAATTAATCTATATAAAACTCTCATATTATTCAAGTCTATCAGTTCATTATCTTGATTCGTGATATACATTCGAATTCTATGAATATAATTTCGTCTATTAATGGGTAAAAATAAAGGATTTATTTCATCAATTTTTATTAAACTACCAGGAGGATTAGATGGCGTAAAAGAATATAAAATATCTGAATTAATATTATTATATAGAGCTCCTGTAATTACATCACAATGAATGTGTATGTCATCAACTCCTCTAGAAATGTTTGCCATATATTTTCCTTCCTGATGATTATCTTCATATATTTCTGATTCAAATCCTAAAATTTCATGTATTTTACTCTCTCTAAGATCAATTTTATATTCATCTTTTAATTCAATTATAAAGCGCTGTGTAGCGAAATTAGCTTTGAATTTAATTGGTGGTTCATCTCCAAATCGTTTTATTAAAAAGTTATTTAATTCCTTTAATGTGTAATTTCCATTATCTAAAGTTATTTCATGCCATAAACTACCATCAAAATACTTAAATGTATTATTTTCTTCATCAATATTGTTCCATGAAACCCACATAGACATAGATTTTAAAGCTATTTTTGAATTTTCATTAACAGGAATAGGTGGGACATATTCAATTGTAAAATCTTCTGATTTCTCAAAATTTTTTGAATCTAAAATTAACATTTATTAAGCACAAAATCTTCATTATAACCACTTGGTTCTTGGGTAAAAGAATATAAAACTTCAACAGGTGATTTACCTTTATTCCTTTGAGTTATGTATTTCATACAATAAAAACCACATTTAACAGATGTTGGTTCTTGTAAAAAACTCGAATTATATCTAATTCCTTTATTAGATGTTTCAAGATATTTTACAATATTTTTAGGTATGAAAATGTTATTCAATTTAATGTCTTTATATTTATATTCTCCAAATGGATCAAAATATTCCACAAAATTATATTTAGGATCATTATAATAACAGACCCAATGAGTCCCAGGTCCTGTAGATATATCTAAATTAATAATTCCACTTTCAAATTTCTTAATCTTTTTAGGTAATAAATCTGATGTAAATACACCTCTGAATCCTTTTACATCTTTCATATTTTGTTCTATCGTTTTATTGGATATACCTCGTAATTCTGAAGAACTCCCTTTCCAGAATGTTTTTTTTAAGGTGTGAACCTTTCGGTTTACAACCTGATCCAGTTACTTTACTTAAAGCTTTATTCACACCAAAACTAGCAGCACCAGATAAAGCACCAGTACCAAGAGCAGCTAAGATAGGGATCAAAAAGGGTAAAATACCTCCGTTTTTCTTTAATTGTGTCTTACTTATAGTTATTCGTTTACCATTTTTAATTTGAGTAATTTGAGTTTTTGTTAAATACATATCATGATTAGCACTTTTAGTTTTATCAATTTGCAATGTAATTTCTTCACCTTTCTTAACTGCTGATTTTAATTTGTTTTTCTGACCTTCACTCAAATAAATTCTTGATACAATATAATTACTCATTTATTAAGATAGAAACTTTGAATAATATTGTTTTACTTGCTCATTAGTCATTTTACCCTCTTTCAATAATAAATCTAGTATTTGAACTACTTGGTTATATACTTTCTTATTTTTAGTTCCCTTACATATTTTATCTGTTAATTTATCTAAAATATTAAGACCCTCACCCATATAGTAATTCCCCATTTTGAGAGCTTCTAATGCTCTAATATATTTTCGCACCTCAGCCATTTTATAATCGAAACGATCAATTTTTTTCTCTAATTTTTTCTTTTTTTCTTCATCTTTAGCATTATTAAGTGCTTTTACTTGAGGACCTTTTAGACGTCCGATTTCACTGATTTTTTCATTTGCTTGTTTTATTTTTTCATCAATCTCTTCATCAGACTTATTAACTAATTCTGAAGGTAAATCAAATCCTAACTTTTTTTAATAACTGATACATTCAAGTTTTTGTTTAAGTTAATTTTATGAATTCCTGCTTCTCTCTCATACATTTCTTTAGCATCTGAAATAGGTTCTTCAACATCTTCTAAGGCAGGAAATCTTGAAGATTCTGCAATTGGTTGAAATGAAAGTTCTTCAATTGCATCTTGAATAGCTTTTAAATTTTCTTTTCTAGATACATCTTGATATTCTAATTTTTCAACTATAGGTTTATGAAATTTTGTGATTGCCTCTTCATATCCTAAATCTTCTAATTGCTTTTCCTTGTTTCGTTTTCTTAGTTCAGCATTTACTTTTGCTAATTTTAATAAATCTTGTATCACTTTACTCATTTATTTAACTGAAAATTTGCTTCCAAGCAAATTATTTTACTTCCAAGCAAATTATTTTACTTCCAAGCAAATTATTTTACTTCCAAGTAAATTATTTTACTTATATAAATGGAAGAACAAATTGAAGAATATTTATCTTTTGCTGAAATGGCATTATATCTAGCTGAATGTTATTTATCTCAAGGAATACCAGCTGAAGACTTATTATTTGAAGCTGAAATGTTTATTGAAGATGCTGAATTTCTATTAAATAAATATGATTAAGCCTTGCAGCATTAAAATAAAAGATTATTCCGAACCAGAAGAATTTATAGATCCAAATCAAAATCCAATGTTACCTATTCATCCTTTTAAACTTTTAATAACAGGATCTTCAGGATGTGGAAAAACAAATTTACTATTAAATTTAATATATGATCATTTAAATTTTGATGCATTATTCATATGTGCAAAAGATATTAACGAACCTAAATACTCTAAATTAAAAGAAAATTACTCAATGTTTGATGATATAGAAGAGGAAGACATTTTAAAAATAAAGGGAAAGAATAAAAATAAGTTATTAAAATTATTTAAAAAGTTTAAGAAAGAAACATTATTTAGTTCAGACATAAATGAATTTATTACTGTAGATGACTTAGATCCTTCATTAAAAAATCTAGTTATTTTTGATGACTGTGTAAAAGAAAAAGATCAAAACGAAATTGAAAAATTTTTTATAAGAGGAAGGAAGAAAAATGCATCCATTATTTATTTATCACAGACCTATTATTCAACACCTATTGATATAAGAAAAAACTGTGATTACTTTATATTTTTTAAACTTCAGCACAGAGAAATTAAACAAATTATTAGAGAAATTGATGGTGATTTTAATATAGATCCTTATCAAAAAAGTATTAAAAAACCTTATGATTTCTTCATGTTAGATTTGAAAAATCCTCATATGAGATACAGACATAACTTTGATCCTATATAAATGGAAGAATATTTAGAAAAGAAAATGTATGTATACAGAAAAAGTTTTAATTACTATAATAAAATTAGTATATCATTATCAGTAGGCAAATTTATATTTAGTGCTTCAGGTTTATCAGCTTTTGCATTTATTCCTTTAGCAGCACTTTCTTTAGGAGCAGGAGTCATTGAAGTTGTTGATAAAACTCTAAATATTTCAGGAAGAAAAGAAGAATATAAACAAGCTTACAAATTTTATAAACAGATATTAAATTTAATAAACGCTAATTCAATTTCAGAACAGGATGCTTACGTTAGAGAAGAGGATTTTATAAAAAATATGAAGTATTTTCCTTTAGAGAAATATGTAAAACAAACGCAACTAAATGGTTATAGATATGTAAAATAGATTTACACTTAAATAAATGGAATTACAAGGAGGTGATATAGTAGGATGGTTACAAGATAAATTAAATCCACCTGAAATGCATATACCTGGTTACCAGTATTGTGGTCCATTTACAAAATTAGAAAAGAGATTAAAAAGAGGTGATCCAGGAATTAACAGAGTTGATAAAGCTTGTAAAAAACATGATGTAGCTTATAGTAAAACTAAAGATACTAAACAGAGACACATTGCTGATCAAGAACTCTTAAACGATTTAGATTCAATTGAAAATACTATAAGTGGATTCTATCCATTAGGAGAGAAACAAGCTAGAGCTGTTATAAAACCAATTATAAAAGCAAAGAAAACATTTGGTTTAGGAATTTCATCCTATATGTATTGCTTAAAATGCAAACAGAAAACTGAAACAAAAGATATTCAAGAAACAGTAGCTAAAAATGGAAGACGCATGGCAAAAGGAATATGTGCAGTCTGTGGATCTAAAAAGAGTGTTTTTTTAAAGACGTAGACCTTAAAAATATTTATTATACACCAGAAACTGGTTATTGTGGTATTAATGAATTACAAAGAAAAACTAAATTACCCAGGAAAGATATAGAAGAGTTTTTACATCAACAAGATGTATATACAAAACATAAACCACTTATTCATAGATTTAAAAGAAGAAGAATTTATGTTTCTCATGTCAATGACCAATTTCAAGCTCACCTTATAGATATGCAAGAATTTAAATCCTTTAATAATGACACAAATTATATTTTATCAGTGATTGATATATTCAGTAAATATGCTTGGACAATTCCGATTAAAAGAAAAACAGGTGAAGAGGTAACTAGAGCATTTAAAAAAATATTTAAAGAAAGAAAACCAGAAAAACTTCAAACAGATAAGGGTACAGAGTTTATAAATAAACAAACTCAAAAGTTATTCAAGGATGAAAATATTCACTGGTTTACAACTGAGAATATTTAGATTAAATGTGCTGTTATTGAAAGATTCAATAGAACTTTAAAGACTAAAATGTGGAAGTATTTCACAGCAAATAATACTAGAAAGTGGTTAAATGTACTAGATAAATTAATTAAGAATTATAATAATTCTTATCATAGATCCATTAAAATGACACCTATAGAAGCAAGTAAGGAAGAAAATGAATTAAAAGTTTATAATAATTTGTATAAAGAAAAAGAGAAAAATAAACCAAAATATCAAAAAGGAGATAAAATAAGAATTTCAAAATATAAAAGAGAATTTGAGAAAGGTTATCTTCCAACATTTACAGAAGAAATATTTATAATTTCCGATATATTGAACACAGATCCTCCGACATATAAAATAAAAGATTTAAATAATGAAGAAATTACAGGAACATTTTATGAAAAGGAACTGGTTAAATATGATAAGAAAGATGAGGTTTATAAGATTGAAAAAATTATTAGAAAGAAAGGAAATAAATACTTAGTTAAATGGTTGGGATATCCTGATGAATTTAACAGTTGGGTTGTAATTTGAAAATTTTTTGCAAAACGCCCTTTCGGTGGAGGGTCTATGCTTCATTTTTTTTTGTACCTGGCCAGCCAGGTGGGCGTTAACTCTTTCGACCCTCCACCGCACACACTCTCTACCATCAGATGTTATTCACGCACACGCTCTACCATGAACCCAAACTCTGATTTCAAAGTTTAGGACAGGGAGCCATTCTACCGTACCGAGATTCGAACCTGAGACCTTTTGCATGCATGCCTGACTCGCTACCAATCGGCCAACACAGGCCGATAAATTCTTGCTTGAAACATATATTTACAGCAAGAGAAACTTGGCGATGATCCAAAGTTGTTACGTAACGAAGAACTGCTTCTTTCCGAGGACATAATCGCTCCGCGGAGAGTATTTTGGCAGCTGTTCAACTCTGGTTATGTAAACATTTTCGCTCGCAGCTTATCAGTAATGACTACATCTAAGCAAGAAAGAGATTTAATTGCTTGTGCTACCATCTATATGTGAAAGAAAAAACTGAAAATAATTAGAACAACTGAATACTGACGAATACGATATTAAAAGAAAGTTTTTAATAAAATGATATCTAATAAATGAATTATTTTAATGAAGAAGCTAATTACCTTTCTTATTCATCTTCAGAAGAAGAACAAATTGAAATTCCTGAAAATTTTAAAAAAGTAATGAAACAAATAAAAAGAATGAAATATGATGAAGAGGAAGACTGTTATTATATAGATTATAATAAATATTTAAAAAGTAGATATGTTAGTAGAATAAGATATTTTAATCAGTTTAAAAGAAAAAATAACCTTAAATTTAATAAGGAAGCAGAAGATTTATTTTTAAAATTATTGGATTTTATGTACTATGAGAAAAATTTAAAATATGTATATTTTATTAAAAAAATTTGTGACTATTATAATATATCAAATGATATTAAAATTAATATAAATCCAAAAAATGAAAAGATCTGGGAAGACTTTAAAGCAGCAAGCTTAAAGCAAAGTATTTTATAAATTTGTTTCCTAATAAATGGAGAACAAAATATGCAAAAGTTGTAAACAAACAAAATCTATTGATGAATTTTATGTTCTACATCGTTATGGTAAAGTTGATAGACAGCATTTTTGCAAATCTTGTCAGTGTATAATTTTGAATAGAAAAATAAATTGTGATTGTGGTAAACAATATACTTATACTCATAAACAAAGACATTTAAGAAGTGAATTGCACAAACGTCGTTTAGCTTTTATCACTTTTTGATTTCGAAAATCCCTTTATAAATTTACTCCCTAATAAATGGATAAAGCTTTGAAGCCTGTTATTGTGCATCTTAAAAGTGCTCTGAATGCTATTAGTGTTCAGAAACTTAGAAATGCTTTAAAAAGATTAAATATCAAAAAACGAAATGTAAAAAAAGATGATTTAATTAAATCGTTGATAAAATATATTAGAAATACAGGTGATTATAAGTCTGTTTTAGTAGATATCCTTGGATTAGATACATCAGAATATTTAGATCGAAAAAGAAAAATATTTATTAATCATCCAGAGAGAAGAAATAGAATTAAAAAATTATTTGATTCTTTTAATTTAAAATTCAAAGATAACAAATTGAAACCAAGAAAAGAAAAGAAAATTAAAACAGCTGTAAATCTTGAAAAATTATTTAAACCTGATTATGAAATTATTGAAACAAAAGGAAAATATATTAAAAAATATATGGTACATAGAAAGAATTATAGAGTAGCTGGAGTAAACATTAAACCTGAACAATATTTCAATATTTTACAATATATATTTAGAAAAGCAATTGGTAAAATTCAAGGTAAAGTAGATATAATTGTATATAATCCTAAACTGAATAAACCATTTCATGATAAAATGATGTATACTAAGGATGCCTATGAGCTATATATTTATAAATTATCTGATCAAATTGAATATAAGGAATTAGAAATAACTGATTGTATATTTGATTTTAATGTAATTGAATTACCTTCAGGAGGTAAACATATAAAGATAATTAATGATGAAACAATAGAAAATAAAAGAAGTATCTGTCAGATAAAAAATGATGATAACATATGTTTAGCTAGATCAATTGTAACTGCTCTATCTATTCAAAATCCTAAGCTATTATGTGATAAATTGAATCATAATGAATTATCAAAAAATGATATTAGATACATCAAAATGGGTAGTTTTACAAAAATCATTAGCTTTAAAATTACATGAACTATGCAATATTCCATTAGAAATATGTTGCTTAGAAGAGGTTAAAATATTTGAAGAATTCTTAGATATTCAGATAAATATATTTTGCAGAGAGAATTTTAATGAACGTATATATAGTGGTAAATATAAATCTACATGTATTTACATATTGAAAAATAGAAATCATTTCGATGTAATTACTTCTGTTAAAGGATTTTTAGGAAAAGAGAATTACTGTGATTATTGTCAAATAAGCTATAAAAGATCAGATCAACACAGATGTCCTCTCAAATGTGATAGATGTTTTAAAACAGATAGTAACTGTAATGGTGAAGAGATATTTTGTAAAAAATGTAATCGATTATTTAAAGGTGAGGAGTGTTTTGATAACCACAAAAGAAAAAATAAGAAAGGTGTTAGTGTATGTAAATGTCTATGGAAATGTTTAAAATGTAAAAGAATTATTAATCGATATGAGAGAAAACCCAAAGAGCATGTATGTGGTGAAAAGAGATGTAAAAATTGTTGGAAATATGTATTACATGATCATAAATGCTATATGAAACGTAAAGATGCTAAAGGTGGTAAATGTGAAAATGATTGTCCTAAGTTAACAAGAAATCGAAAAGATTGGTGTGAAAAATGTAGATATGAATATACTGAGAAATATATATTCTTTGATGTTGAAACTAAACAAGAAACAGGAACTCATGAAGTTAATCTAGTTGTATGTCAAATGTATGATGGTAGTGAAAAGATATTTGAAAATGAAAATGATTTTTGTAATTGGTTATTTCAACAAAAACATTTTGGATATACGGTACTAGCTCATTATGGTAAAGGCTTTGATTTTCAATTCTTAGCTAAATACTGTTTTAAAAACAAAATAGAAGTGTTTACTATATATAATGGAAATAAACTCAATTATATGCAGGCATCTGGATATAATATAAGATTCATAGATTCAATCAATTTTACTATGATTCCATTAAGAGATTTTCCAAAAACATTTGGGTTAGAAGAGATGGCAAAAGGTTATTTTCCTCATTATTTTAATAAAGAATGTAATCAAAATTATATAGGTAAATACCCTGAAAAACATTACTATGGATGTGATTCTATGAAATCTGAAGACAGAAATGAATTCTTAAAATGGTATGAAACTGTTAAAAACGATACGTTTGATTTTCAAAAAGAATTTGTTAAATACTGTAGATCAGATGTAGATATTTTAAGAAGAGGATGTTCAGAATTGAGAAGATTATTCTTAGAAATCGCAAATATCGATCCATTTAAATATGTAACTCTAGCAGGTGTATGCATGAGTATTTATAGAGATAAATTCTTAAAAAAAGGTACAATTGCCATAGATGATGATACAATTCAAAAAGACAAATATAGTAAAAAATCAATTGCTTGGTTAGATTATCTGTCTAAAAAGAATAATATCAATATTCAACATGCATTAAATGGTGGAGAGAAAAAATTAAAATTAGGTAAGAAAATTTATAAAGTAGATGGATTTTATGAAAACACAGTGTTTCAATTTCATGGATGTCACTGGCATGGATGTAATAGATGTTATAGAAAATCAACTATAAATGAACAGAATCAGATATGTATGAAAGACTTATATAAAAGAACTAAGAGGATTCAAAAGAAGATTTTAAAAGCTGGATATGAATTAATTGTTATATGGGAATGTGATTTTAATAATAATAAAGAAATTAAAAAATATATAAAAAATGAATGGAATAGAGATTTCGTGGAACCTTTAAATCCTAGAGATGCATTTTATGGGGGTAGGTGTGAGCCTACTAAATTGAAATATGAATTTAAAAATAATGAAAAAGGTAGATATATTGATGTATGTTCACTGTATCCAACTGTAAATTACTTTGATAATTATCCAATTGGTCATCCTGTTAAGATATTTAATCCTGAAAAATTTGATAAAGAATGGTATGGTTTCATCAAATGTAAGGTCTTACCACCTAGAAATTTATATCATCCAGTGTTGCCAATTAAAGATGAAAAATTGATGTTTGCTCTTTGTAAATCATGTTCTAAAACTATCAAATGTAATCACTTTAAAACTGTTGTAGATAAAAAGAAATGTAAAGAATGCTTTGAAATTAGAAATAAGGAGTGTAATCATAAAAGAGACGAAAGATGTTTCACTAGTACATGGACTACTGATGAAATGAATTTAGCAATTAAAAAAAGATATAAAATTTTAAGAATATATGAGGTTTGGAATTTTGAAAATAAAACTGATGAACTATTTAGAGATTACGTTAAAATGTTTTTGAAAATCAAATTAGAAACAGATGATAAATGGTCTGAAAACTTTAAAAGTGAAAAAGAATATAAGAAGACAGTTTACAAGAAATTAGATATAAAATTAGAAAAAATAGAAAAAAATCCAGGAATGAGATTTATAAGTAAGATATGTTTGAACTCATTATGGGGTAAGTTTGGACAGAGAAAAAATATGAAACAGACTAAATACGTAATGGATTTAGATGAATTTTATAAAATTATATTAGATGATAATCTCAAAGAATTAAATATGATATTTATGAATGATGACTGTGTAGAAATGACTTATAAAATGAAAGATGAATATGTTAAAAATAACTTCAATACTAACGTTTATATAGCAGCTTTCACCACTAGTTCTGCTAGAATTAGATTATATAAAATGCTTGATAAATTACGTGAAAAAGTGATTTATAAAGACACAGATAGTGTTGTGTATATAGATGATGGAACTAATAAAATCAAAACAGGATGCATGTTAGGAGAATGGACAGATGAATTGGGAGAGGACAAATATATGAAATCCTGGATAGCTGGTGCACCAAAAGACTATGGATACATACTAAATGATGGAACTGTAAAAGGTAAAGTTAAAGGATTTAAAATGAGCTATGAGAATGAAAATATTTTGAATTTCAATGATAGAATGAAAGTAATAACAGGTGAAACAGATTACTTAGAAATATCAAATAATCAGTTTAAGATACAAAAAGATAGAAATATAGCTGTAGATACACTGAACAAGAAATACATGTTTGGATTTGATAAAAGAAGAATTCTAGATGATTTGAATACTGTACCTTTTGGATATGTATTTAAAAAAGTGAGTAAATATAAACAATGAATGATATAATTGTGATTATAAATATTCAAGGATTTGTGCTCCCAAATCGTAAGATAGCAAGAGAGATAAGTTGGGTACACTCAAAACTGAATATTGGTGAAACAATATCAGTGTTCACACCTGACTGCAAATTAGATGAACAAGAATTGAATATCGTACGTAAGTGTGTTTTAGATGTGCATGGACTGAGATTTAAAAGATATCCAAATAGCAAAGAACTATGGATTAATAATTGTGAGGTAAAGAACTATATTAAAAACCTGTACCATATTTATGGTGGTACATTTGCATATAAAGGAGGAGTAATGGAAAAAGAGATGCTTGAAGATATTCCATCTGTTGATTTAGATATACCTAAATGTCCAAGAGTTTTAGGCCCCGGATGCTCTATGTATAGATGTATGCATTATAAGAATTATATTTCAAAAAATGAAAACTTATAAATGGATTTAATGGGTGACCTTAGAGCTCTATACTGTTCTTCAGATAAAAAATATAGTAACGAAATATCTCAAATCGCTCATTTTTGTGATGACTTGATTCATATGTATAGAGAAAATTACAAGTTTTCAGATATTCTAACTATAGTTTATAAATATTTAAAAAAGGTAAAAAGAATAATTGATAAAAAAGAAAAAAACGAGGAAATTAAAAACAAAGGATTAGAAATTTTAAATGAGTTTGTAAGTTATTGTAATTTACAGTTCTCATCACATGTATTCAAAAACCTTTAAAAAATAAAATCTTATAAATGGATGAGTTCAATAGCATCAGATTATTTACAGAAACACAGAAATTAAAAGATTTGAATCCTGGAGATTATAAATTGATGTCACTGAAAAAAATCCAAACGAAATTCGGAGATGCAACTATTGCAAAAATAGAAGTCAATGATGAAGAAAGAGAATATTATCTTAGAAAATGTCACGGAAAACTATCTGACAGTGCAATTAAAAAAATTAATAAAGGTAATTATATATTCAGATTCAGAGGTAAAATTGATGATCTATATTATGATTATGAATTAGTAAAAACTTAAAAAAACGAATTCTATTAAAATGAAAGTTCACTTCGATCCTAATGTTGTTGTCATATATGTAGGAAATGAAAATCGAAAAGGTATATGGGAAACATATGCAGTTGATCGAGAGAGGTTCAAAAGAAGAATTACCGAAACAGAAAATAAAATAGGACATATCTTTAAAGAGAAACATAGAAATGAAGTACTACATAACAAAACCTTATATTATTGAATTCGTTTAAATCTTTGTAATATTTTTAATTAAATCTTGAATTTGTTTAATCTTCCTAAATTTTTAATCTTTCTATAAGGGGTATCCATTTTGGGTACCCCTTTTTTTAATGCATTTTTAAAAAGGACTTTGCAAAGTAGTTTGTTTTACAACTTTTCTATTGATCACTAAATCCATCATTTCATCACTTTCAAAGCTATTCAAAGCTCAAAATGATTGCAATTGTTCAAAAAAGTCGTCAAATATTATAAAAAATGCGTGTTTTTATGATGTCTGTTTTTATGAAAAAACAGAGTAAAAACTTCAATTTTCAAAAATCTGATGTTTTTGACTATTTTATGCCCAAAAATCAATGATTTTTAATGAAAATATGGTGTTTTTGATCATAAAAAGCCTTAAAATGTTCGTGATTATTGAGGTCTGAAAAATCAAAAAATGCCTGATTTTGAGGTTTTTATGTGATTTTGGGGTGTGCCATAGTACCCCCTATATACTACTCCTATATCAGGACGAAACAGTTGGGTTGAATATTTTTCTTCTACATTTCCTAGATGCAAAGTCATGTATCAGAGAATCATAATTTAAAGACTGTGTCACACCACTCTCCAAAGACAGCAGAGCTAATGATGCCAGTTTCGTTTGTCGCATGGTTGATCGTAAGGGATTTTTCAGTCTTTTCAGCAAAGAAAATGATCTCTCACTTGTACAATTTGAAATCGGTAATGTCATGAACATTCTAAGTGCAGTCTCAATGTTCGGAAATGTGGCTTCTAAATTGTTTACCTTCAAAGTTTGCAGCATCTGGGGAATGGTTTCATGCTTTCCCATCATTGAGGAGAATTGCAAAAACTCATCTGCAAACTGGTCGTCAAGGTCATTGTTATAGTATTCCTGCAATGCTTTTGCACCTTCAAAAATTTCAGATCTTGATTTTTTTGTAAAAAATTCAAATTTTCTCATTATATTTTCATAAGCACTTTTTCTGCTTGAAAGCTGAGTGACTAAAGCATCACAAAGCACATAATAAACTTGAGTTCTAAATATATCCCTTGCACTGAGTTCTATATGTTCAATGTTACATTCATCTAGGTGTTTATTCTGGGGCACCTTCTTTCTTCGGGAATCATGACCATGGTATTGCACATTTTCAGACACTAATGTTTGAGCTTCCTCTTCATAGACTTCAAAATTTTCCCTCACGAACTGAATGAATTCAATTAACGACTGGAAAATTTTATGTACTTCAGAAATATTTCCTTTTAGATTCTGGCAAGTTTGATTTGCACAGTTTAATCTCTGAAGTATTGTGTCCCAAACTACTGTGCTTATCGATATTTCCATTGTTCTCATTTTCTTCAGCAGTGATTTTGCTTCATCTCTTGTCTGTGGAGAATCTTCTACATTTTCTGACAGAAATACTAAAACTTTCTCTATTTCACGATAATTTTTCCTCACTGATCGTGTAGCTGCAGCATCTGCACACCATCTGGTAACTGACCGACTCTTCAGTGTGAGTGATGAATTTCCATGTGCTTCCTGGACTTTCTCCTGAAGCATCTTCCAACGGTGAGTTGATGCAGAAAAAAAAGTATAGAGTTTTTGCAAAAATGTGAAAAAAGAGAGAACTTTACCACAACTATCTATGCTATTCACACCAACTAAATTTAAAGTGTGAGCAGAACATGGCACATATTCCGCTAGTGGATTGATTTCCCTAATGCGTGTTTGAACACCAGAATACTTCCCAGACATGTTGCTGGCACTATCATAGCTTTGGCCTCTGACATTCATAATATCCAAGCTAGCCTCCTGTAGAAAAGATATCATGGTATTTGTAATGTTTTCTGCAGTATGTCCATGGAATGGAATAAATGTCAAAAACCGTTCTTTTGTTTCACAATCTTTGTTGACATACCTTATGATAAAAGCCAGTTGATCTATGTGTGTAATGTCTGGAGTAGAGTCAACTAAGACAGAAAAATATTTTGACATTTTTATTTCATCAGTGATGACATTAAAAACACGTACAGCCATTAATTCAACAAATTCATCCACACATGTTGAAGATAAGTAACTGGTGTTACCACTTCCTGGATTCCCACATTTTTCCAAGTGTTGAGCTAAGAATGGATCAAATTCTGCAATTAATTTTAAGCAGCCCAGGAAATTTCCATTCTGAACTGATCCAATTGTTTCATCATCACCATACATTGGCAACCCACGAACTGAGAGATACTTAACTGTTGCAACAACTCTATGCAAAACATCTTGCCAGTACTTGGATTCATTCCGATACTGCACAACTATCTTACAGTCAATGCGTGCAGAAGCATTCATGCGTGATGAATAGTCACATACTGCTTGCCTGTGTATGTGTGAATTTTCATGCTCTGTAAGACGTTCACTTGCATGCTTCCAGTCAGAAAAACCTGTGGATCCTAATGCTGTAGTGCTCCTAGCATACAATTTGCATATCCAGCAGAATAGTAAACAAGTTGATGGGGATAAAAGAAGCCAGTCGCGTTTTACCTTCTCATTATTTTTTTATTCTGAAAAAATTACCTTCTGTTAGAAAACGTTTTTTACCACATATATCCTTCCCTGTGAATGCCAGCAACTTCAAATCTTGGACTGGTGGATCGCTCAAAAAGCATTCGCGCATTTCTTCTGTAATTTCTCCCCATAAGGCAGGATCCACTGCATTCATTGTGGAACTTGTGCTCTCTTCATTAGATGAATTCAAAAGATTTCCCAAATTAGGAGCATCTGTGATGTTAGATGATTCTGAAGTCAGATTACTGGCTTCCAAAGACAAATTACGCTCAAGAGACTCACCAGTAGTAAAATTAGATGAATTTGTAGAACGTTTGGGACCAAGTGAAATATCCAATTTTTTAATGGCAAAACGTTCAATGCTACCATGCTGCAGGTCATCATCCTTCAGTTTCAATTGTTTGGCTTTCCGTTTAGCGCTGCCTGATAAGTATGTACGTTTTGACATAATTTAACTGTTAAATAATTCAACTTAAATATATTGTTACAACTAACTAAATTTGATTATATATAAATTTAACTAATATTCAACATTCCATCAGACTACAAGAAACGCAACGCAAAATACAACCAAGCCTTCGTGGTTACAGTTACGACAACGACAAGCCATGTGCAGGAAGTTGAAGGATCAGTTGAGTTTAGGTGCGTTCGGAAACGCAAGAAAAGGCATGTGACTCAATGGAAGCGATCCTCCTTCTCAATGGCCACCTGAAGGCTATTAAACCACTGAAACTCATTAATGGCCACGTGTTTACGTGAAATTCGAAACTCAAACTCACTGTGTGTTAGTACCTCATCTATAAACAC
Source organism: Macrothele yani (assembly GCA_039090855.1). Classification (NCBI taxonomy): domain Eukaryota; kingdom Metazoa; phylum Arthropoda; class Arachnida; order Araneae; family Macrothelidae; genus Macrothele; species Macrothele yani. The sequence continues at coordinate 56,207,341 of CM077018.1, read as the reverse complement.
ATGACTCACGAGCATGCAAAAGTAAAAATAATAAATTTTGAATATACACACATAAAATTCCCATTAACTAAGTACACATTTAATTTAAATTTGGGGCCCCCAAAATCGGGGGCCCTGGGCACGTGCCCCGTGTGCCCTCCCGTAAATCAGGGCCTGCTAACACCAGAAAACTAATTATAAATATAATGATCCGATTTATTGGTGTCAAAATAAGAAATCACGCGAATTTCACTCCTCAAGCTTTCTCCGTCAACGGACGGCTTCATCAGGAGAAAGCTTGCGGAGTGAAATTCGTGTGGTTTCTTACTTTGACACCAATAAATCGGATGATTATACACTGACGGAAAAAAAAATCCCAACATCACGAAAAAATAGTTGTAGAGGAATGAAATGGCGGCAATACATTTGTATAGGTAACATATTTAATCGATTAAGGTTTCAAGATCACAGCTTAATGTAAGCGCGAGAAGAGCCATTTTAAATGTAAAATGCTGGTACATTAATAACCGGTGTAACCGTCAGAATGTTGAATGCAAGCACGCAAACGTTCATGCATTGTGTTGTACAGATGCTGGATGTCAGTTTGTGGGATGGAGTTCCACGCCTGTTGCACTTGGTCGGTCAATACAGGGACGGTTAATGCTGGTTGGGGTGACGCTGGAGTTGTCGTCCAATGATGTCCCATACGTGCTCGATTGGAGAAAGATCTGGTGATTTAGCAGGCCACGGCAACATGTCGACACTCTGTAGAGCATGTTGGGTTACAACAGCGGTATGCGGGCGAGCGTTATCCTGCTGGAAACTACCCCTGGAATGCTGTTCATGAATAGCAGCACAACAGGTTGAATCACCAGACCGACGTACAAGTGTGCCGTCAGGGTGCGTGGGATAACCACGAGATTGCTCCTGCTGTCATAGGAAATTGCTCCTCAGACCATAACTCCAGGTGTAGGTCCACAGTGTCTCGGCCGCAGACAGGTTGTTTGCAGGCGCTCACCTGGCCTCCTTCTAACCAACACACGGCCATAACTGGCACCCAGGCAGAACCGGCTTTCATCAGAAAACACAACATATCTCCACGCCGTCCTCCAATGAGCTCTAGCTTGACACCACTGAAGTCGCAAACGGCAGTGGTTTGGAGTAAGTGGAATGCACGCTACAGGGCGTCTGGCTCGGAGCTGTCCTTCAAGTAACCGATTTGTAACAGTTCGTTGTGTCACTGTGGTGGCAACTGCAGCTCGAATAGCTGCCGCAGACGCGGTACAATGCGCCACAGCCATACGCCGTACACGGCGGTCTTCCTTCTCAGTAGTGCCACGTGGCCCGCCGGAACCCGGTCATCTTGAGGCAGTACCTTCCCTTGACCACCGCTGCCAACAATCATGCACATTGGCTACATTCCGGCCAAGTCGTTCTGCAATATTGCGGAAAGAAAATCCACCTTCTCGTAGCCCTATTACACGACCACGTTCAAACTCCGTGAGCTGTTGATAATGGCTTCTTCGTCTTCTTAAAAGCATTCTTGACTAACATCAACACCCTACGACGAATCTCAACGATAACTAACGCTCACGAACGTTACAGCACGTATTTACAGAAAACCTGCTTTGCATGTTCCGAGGGGCGCTACTAGCGCCACACGTATGCACCGAGCGCGAAATTTGCATAGACGTCATCTTACAGATGTACTCTCACCGCCTACCAACTGTCGTTTATCTAACACAACCCCTTCTTGGTGTTGGGATATTTTTTCCCGTCAGTGTATTTATAATTAAATTTCGAATTATTAGTATAGTTATACAGAGGAAGACATTAGGGAAACAATGTATAAAACTGTGGGATATCGACGGCAAGTTTTAATCTTTTAAGCTACCCAGATCACCCGATCTCTTCCATATTCTCAGGTTTGTCTATGAACATCTTTGTAGCCCAGAGTTATAAGACTTGAGACAAGTAAATATCACAGACAAAAATTACTGTTCCAGTTTATTTATGTTCATTTTTTTTAACATTCATCATAGAAAGTTCGTAACCTGTGGGAAAATGAGAAACTCACTATTTCCTGAAACTAGATAAATGACAATATCTCATATTAAAATTCATGCTTTTTCATATAAATCATGTAGCTGGTTCAGCAACTTGTAGTAAGGCTAAAATATTTTTTTTATTTTACCAACTATCATGGGCGCCATGGACGTTGTATTGGAGGAAGCTTAGAGACATGGCCGATATGGGATATGTGGCGGTTATCCTGAAAAAGAAAAACATTTTGCTTAAAGCATGAAATGAAATACTCATATAAATACATGATTTCTGGTAAAAGGTACTTGTAGCATTTATTTACAAAGGTACTATGTGGGTGAGATGCCATATTTGCTCTTCAAAAGAGAAGGGTTTGTGTTTCTTCAATGAGCAGTGTGTCGCCCATGAGATAAAGGCAGATGGCAGCGAGAGCACATCTCCACGTAGCTCAGTTGGGAGAGCGACTTACTCCGGAGTGAGGGGACCCGGTTTCGATGCTTCGCGCGGACAAACTTGTACGTTATAGCAGTTTACGCAAGACTGTACCTGGAGAATGTCTGTTGCTTTCGGATTACCTACGAAATGTCTTTTTCCAACAATGTTATCGATTTTACATTTACTACGAATAAGTCAAACGGAATCTGATTTCTGCCGTAGTCCTATTTATGAGGTCCCTAATCTGTATTTCTCAAAAATTTAGTGTTAGTTGACTCGAGTAGGGCCCTAAGACAAAGAAAAACCACGAGGCAAAAGAAATGTTACGAATATAGATTTAATGTTTTTGCCAAAAATTTCCTATATTAAATCTCCGTAACTAATATTAGATAACAACAAGACACAGTAGAAATGTACATATGGTATTTATACACTGGTGTGCAAAAATTAAGGACGAAGAGGAGAAATTAGCATAACAGCGGAACGAGCAGGCAGAACGGACCGAAAGACCACTCAGCAGATAGACTAGGGTTCGGCACGGTAGGGCATGCGCATATATGCAGCATGACGTAGGGGGTGTCGGAAGGGTATAAAGCACACGGGCGGTTTACGCGCAGCAATTCGGTGAAAACTATTGCACGGTGTACATCGGTTTGAACGACGTCGAGTTACTGCCACTGTGTGATATGGCCGACAGGCAATCCAGTAGACGACATCTGGATGACTTTACCCGAGGTCGCGTCATTGGGAAGTTGGAAGAAGTTCGAAGTGTGACTAGTGTGGCCGAAGAGTTCGGGATCGCTCACAGCATCGTTTCACGAGCTTGGAGAGCGTTTCAAACTACAGGAACAGGTGTCCGAGTGTTCAGCAGTGGGCGTCCACGAGCAACCACGGCGGCGGACGACCGGTATATTGTCCTACAGGCGAGAAGAAACAGACGGCAGACAGCGGGAGAAATCGCAAGGCACATGCAACAGACAACTGGACGTCCGTTATCGCGTTTAACCGTGGCCAGGAGGCAGCACAAAGTGGTCTATTTGCACGACGACCAGTACGGTGCGTGCCATTAACGCTTGCTCATCGGAGACCGTGGTTTTTGTGGCGCCAGGAACACAAGAACTGGACACATCAGCAATGGGGTCGAGTTCTCTTTATGGATGAGAGCCGATTTAGTCTGACGAGCGATTCTGGACGTATACACATCTGGAGAGAGCAGGGTACACGCAATCACACCTCCAACATCATCGAAAGGGACCGGTTTGGAGGTGGCGGAGTTCTTGTTTGGGGCGGTATCATGCTTGGTAGCCGTACTGACCTCCACATCTTCCAAGGAGGTTCAGTCACTGGTGTCCGCTATTGTACCGAGGTTCTCCTGCCTCACGTGCGTCTGTTTAGAGGTGCTGTGGGTCCTGAGTTCCCCTTCATGGACGACAACGCTACAACTCATCGTACAGTGGCTGTCGCAGAGCTGTTGGAGAGTGAAGATATTCAACGCATGGATTGGCCCGCAAGGTCCCCGGACTTAAATCCAATCGAACACGTGTAAGACCTTCTCGGGAGACGCTTGGCAACACGTCACCAGCCGCCAGCAACGATTCCGCAGCTGCGATTGGCGCTACAAGAGGAATGGGCCGCGATGCCTCAACAGCTCCTTGACAACCTCGTCCTCAGCATGGACAGACGTTGTAAATCCTGCAACGCAGTCAGGGGTGATACTAAAGACTGGATTTTTGTTGGCAGTCGCCTGTCACATGGACGTTTCTGTCTTCTGTCCAGTTGTGCTCGAAGCTACCTTTTCAATAAAGTGTCTTTGTAACCTTTGGATTCCTTGTTTGAACGGTTTTGCTCACTTGTCCCATATTCGTACATCTTGGGGATCTTATGGTATGATTTGAGTCGATGTGGAGCACTTCTGCACGACGTTACATTCGAAAAACCATCTCGTCCTTAATTTTTGCACGCCAGTGTATATGTTATTCATAGTTTCAATTTCTGTTTGCCCCTTCCTGAAAACTAGGCTATTGGCCCCCATGACTGCCCACAGGACAACTGGGCACAAAAACATTAGGAAAATGTATAAAAAATGCCCTTTTATTTCTTCCTGTCTGCTTTCATGAAGGCTGATAGCAAAATCGTTAGGGGTGGTACAGAAATCACACTTTTCATTTCACCGGGCTAGCTTTCCGGTAGATCGCCTCTAATAAGTACAATTTTATTTCTGCCACCTCACTGTGCTCGTTTAGTTTGTCATCCGCCGTTCTCATATTCATAACGTTTACAGAAGAAGTCAAGGTAATGATATTGCGCTTTTACTCGCATTAAGGGGGCGGGGGTATACACTGTTAAAAATTGGGGGGTAGGTAGTACCAAAAAGTGGTGCTACACCAGCTGCACCACTTTCTGAGAAAAGATGCACCATTATGTGGTGCACCCCCTCCCCAACAAAATGGAGCAACCTTACACCACTTTATGGGGTAAGGTTGCACCATAAAATGGTGCAATCTTATACACCATCAAATGTAAGGTTGAACCATTTTATAGCGGAACGTTACTCTACAATATGGTGCAAAGTTGCACCACTTGTTGGTGTAACTTTTCCAAAATGTGGTGCAGCTGGCGTAGTTCCACTTATTGGTGCAATATATCATAAAAATTAAGTGTAGTTTTTTTACATCACTGCTTTATGGATAAAGTTCCAAAAAAGTGTGTGTTTACTTCATCAATTTAGGAATAAAAGGTTCTTTTTTTTCTTTTTAAATTTTTTCACGCATATTCGGAAGAATTTAATCTTCATTGCTTGTGTTAGCACATATAGTCTCAATTTCAAGATCAATTAACTGGGCCAATTAATGTCGCAATTTGAGCTTGTTATACTACATTTGAAGCTACTTCCACGGCCTCCTCAGAAAAATAAAATTGTATTGTTCTACACATGGCTAGGTACAAATACAACATCAGAAAGTTCAAAGTGAAAATAATTATGTCAGAAACACCAGATGTATATGTACTACAAAAATTATTTCCATCACTTACCTTATTAACTTCAGTGAACACTTCTTTAAAATTTTGGGCCCTGGATGGCCTAGTGGTCAGTATTCGTGACTGCCTTGGAGAAGACCTCGGGTTCGATCCCAGGCAGGTACGAACGTTTGAAGCACTAAATATCCGCCGTGCATCGGATGGGCACGTTAAGTTGTCGGACACCGGGTACTGGCCCCCCTGTAATAAATAAGGGCGTCTTTCTCCCCCTTTCTACCTAGCTTCCGTGTGACTTTCCTATAGGGCACTCTAGCCCAAATCTCCTAGCTTCCTATTTCTAAGGGTTGTTTAAGACCTGGGGTCAGACACTCCCTTCCTAAAATCCTCTACATATGATCTGATCTGATCTACTAGAGCATTGAATGTTCACGTTAAGCCGTCGGACCCCGGGTACTGGCCCCCGGTAGTAAATAAGGGCGTCTTCTACCTCGCTTCCGTGTGACTTTCCTATCGGGCACTCTAGCCCAAATCTCCTAGCTTCCTATTTCTAAGGGTTGTTTAAGACCTGGGGTCAGACACTCCCTTCCTAAAATCCTCTACATATGATCTGATCTGATCTACTAGAGCATTGAATGTTCACGTTAAGCCGACGGACCCCAGGTACTGGCCCCGGTAGTAAATAAGGGCGTCTTCTACCTCGCTTCCGTGTCACTTTCCTATCGGGCACTATAGCCTAAATCTCCTAGCTTCCTATTTCTAAAGGTTGTTTAAGACCTGGGGTCAGACACTCCTTTCTAAAATCCTCTACATATGATCTGATCTACTAGAGCATTGAATGGGCACGTTAAGCCGTCGGACCCCGGGTACTGGCCCCCGGTAGTAAAAAAGGGCGTCTTCTACCTCGCTTCAGTGTCACTTTCCTATCGGGCACTCTAGCCCAAATCTCATAGCTTCCTATTTCTAAGGGTTGTTTAAGACCTGGGGTCAGACACTCCCTTCCTAAAATCCTCTACATATGATCTGATCTGATCTACTAGAGCATTGAATGTTCACGTTAAGCCGACGGACCCCGGGTACTGGCCCCCGGTAGTAAATAAGGGCGTCTTCTACCTCGCTTCCGTGTCACTTTCCTATCGGGCACTATAGCCTAAATTTCCTAGCTTCCTATTTCTAAGGGTCGTTTAAGACCTGGGGTCAAACAATCCTTTCTAAAATCCTCTACATATGATCTGATCTACTAGAGCATTGAATGGGCACGTTAAGCCGTCAGACCCCGGGTACTGGCCCCCGGTAGTAAAAAAGGGCGTCTTCTACCTCGCTTCAGTGTCACTTTCCTATCGGGCACTCCAGCCCAAATCTCATAGCTTCCTATTTCTAAGGGTTGTTTAAGACCTGGGGTCAGACACTCCCTTCCTAAAATCCTCTACATATGATCTGATCTGATCTACTAGAGCATTGAATGGGCACGTTAAGCCGTCGGACCCTGAGTACTGGCCCCCGGTAGTAAATAAGGACGTCTTCTACCTCGCTTCCGTGTCACTTTCCTATCGGGCACTATAGCCTAAATCTCCTAGCTTCCTATTTCTAAGGGTCGTTTAAGACCTGGGGTGAGACACTCCCTTCCTAAAATCCTCTACATATGATCTGATCTGATCTACTAGAGCATTGAATGAGCACGTTAAGCCCACGGACCCCGGGTACTGGCCCCCGGTAGTAAATAAGGGCGTCTTCTATCTCGCTTCCGTGTCACTTTCTTATCGGGCACTATAGCCTAAATCTCATAGCTACCTATTTCTAAGGGTTGTTTAAGACCTGAGGTCAGACAATCCCTTTCTAAAATCCTCTACATATGATCTGATCTACTAGAGCATTGAATGGGCACGTTAAGCCGACGGAACCCGGGTACTGGCCCCCGGCAGTAAATAAGGGCGTCTTCTACCTCGCTTCCGTGTGACTTTCCTATCGGGCACTCTAGCCCAAATCTCCTAGCTTCCTATTTCCAAGGGTTGTTTAAGACCTGGGGTCAGACACTCCTTCCTAAAATCCTCTACATATGATCTGATCTGATCTACTAGAGCATTGAATGGGCACGTTAAGCCGACGGAACCCGGGTACTGGCCCCCGGCAGTAAATAAGGGCGTCTTCTACCTCGCTTCCGTGTGACTTTCCTATCGGGCACTCTAGCCCAAATCTCCTAGCTTCCTATTTCTAAGGGTTGTTTAAGACCTGGGGTCAGACACTCCCTTTGTAAAATCCTCTACATATGATCTGATCTGATCTACTAGAGCATTGAATGTTCACGTTAAGCCGACGGACCCCAGGTACTGGCCCCCGGTAGTAAATAAGGGCGTCTTCTACCTCGCTTCCGTGTCACTTTCCTATCGGGCACTATAGCCTAAATCTCCTAGCTTCCTATTTCTAAAGGTTGTTTAAGACCTGGGGTCAGACACTCCTTTCTAAAATCCTCTACATATGATCTGATCTACTAGAGCATTGAATGGGCACGTTAAGCCGTCGGACCCCGGGTACTGGCCCCCGGTAGTAAATAAGGGCGTCTTCTATCTCGCTTCCGTGTCACTTTCTTATCGGGCACTATAGCCTAAATCTCATAGCTACCTATTTCTAAGGGTTGTTTAAGACCTGGGGTCAGACAATCCCTTTCTAAAATCCTCTACATATGATCTGATCTACTAGAGCATTGAATGGGCACGTTAAGCCGACGGAACCCGGGTACTGGCCCCCGGTAGTAAATAAGGGCGTCTTCTACCTCGCTTCCGTGTCACTTTCCTATCGGGCACTATAGCCTAAATCTCCTAGCTTCCTATTTCTAAGGGTCGTTTAAGACCTGGGGTGAGACACTCCCTTCCTAAAATCCTCTACATATGATCTGATCTGATCTACTAGAGCATTGAATGAGCACGTTAAGCCCACGGACCCCGGGTACTGGCCCCCGGTAGTAAATAAGGGCGTCTTCTATCTCGCTTCCGTGTCACTTTCTTATCGGGCACTATAGCCTAAATCTCATAGCTACCTATTTCTAAGGGTTGTTTAAGACCTGGGGTCAGACAATCCCTTTCTAAAATCCTCTACATATGATCTGATCTGATCTACTAGAGCATTGAATGTTCACGTTAAGCCGACGGACCCCGGGTACTGGCCCCCGGTAGTAAATAAGGGCGTCTTCTACCTCGCTTCCGTGTCACTTTCCTATCGGGCACTATAGCCTAAATCTCCTAGCTTCCTATTTCTAAGGGTCGTTTAAGACCTGGGGTGAGACATTCCCTTCCTAAAATCCTCTACATATGATCTGATCTGATCTACTAGAGCATTGAATGAGCACGTTAAGCCCACGGACCCCGGGTACTGGCCCCCGGTAGTAAATAAGGGCGTCTTCTATCTCGCTTCCGTGTCACTTTCTTATCGGGCACTATAGCCTAAATCTCATAGCTACCTATTTCTAAGGGTTGTTTAAGACCTGGGGTCAGACAATCCCTTTCTAAAATCCTCTACATATGATCTGATCTACTAGAGCATTGAATGGGCACGTTAAGCCGACGGAACCCGGGTACTGGCCCCCGGTAGTAAATAAGGGCGTCTTCTACCTCGCTTCCGTGTCACTTTCCTATCGGGCACTATAGCCTAAATCTCCTAGCTTCCTATTTCTAAGGGTCGTTTAAGACCTGGGGTGAGACACTCCCTTCCTAAAATCCTCTACATATGATCTGATCTGATCTACTAGAGCATTGAATGGGCACGTTAAGCCGACGGAACCCGGGTACTGGCCCCCGGTAGTAAATAAGGGCGTCTTCTACCTCGCTTCCGTGTCACTTTCCTATCGGGCACTATAGCCTAAATCTCCTAGCTTCCTATTTCTAAGGGTCGTTTAAGACCTGGGGTCAGACACTCCTTCCTAAAATCCTCTACATATGATCTGATATGATCTGAATGGGCACGTTAAGTCGTCGGACCCCGGGTACTGGCCCCCGGTAGTAAATAAGGGCGTCTTCTACCTCGCTTCCGTGTGACTTTCCTATCGGGCACTCTAGCCCAAATCTCCTAGCTTCCTATTTCTAAGGGTTGTTTAAGACCTGGGGTCAGACACTCCCTTCCTAAAATCCTCTACATATGATCTGATATGATCTGATCTTTAAAATTTTCCAAAATCGCAATCACTGTGACAACAAAGCCAACATGGTGGCACAACACACTCCTTCGCATTACTTGACGACGAAGACACACGCCCAGTTTCCTTTACTGCACCAAAATGTGGTGCAAGGTAACGCCGCTTTGGCCGCATTTGGTAATTTGTACGAAAACTTGGTGCAAGTCAAACGTTTTCATGCACCTCTTTATGGTGGAAGTGTGAAAATCGCACCAGATCATGGTGTAAGTGTGAGATGCAGCACGATATTGTGGTGTAACGTTGAACTAAAACTTTTAACAGTGTATAGGAGCTTTAGCCTTGGGGCCCACCATTACCAAGGACCCAAGAAGCATGCCAAGGCAAATAATACAAAGACAGAGAGATTTATAAAATATATTTACTTTTGTCTCGTATGATTTCCATTTGGTCAGAAACAGAGGCTGGAAGACGAACGGATTTCAAATCATTGACTCACCAAAGGGTAAAGGTTTCCTATGGCTTTGTACAGCTGTGTCGGCAAGACAGTTCCAGCTTTTTCATTACTATCCACCTACACCTCCCAATTTGCACTTGGAACCGTTAATGGTCGAAGTTCCCTGTGGCTTCACAGTGCATAACTAAAAAAATTGGGGGGGGGGGATGTGTTGGAGCCAAAGCCGCAGGTCTTTTGGGCTAGAATACGTCGCGTAGCTGTTTAGTGTCGGGTGGGTGTTAGAAATGAGTGAATGCCCAGAGTTGAGGTTCAGAGAGATTTTTTCTTTTGGCTGTTTACAGAAATCTTGTGCAGAGAGTAAATGTATTTTGAGAGAATGGGTTTTTTTATTCTAGACTGAGAATGGTCTTGTTGACGAGGGACTGATCGTTCGAGAAGTATCTCACGTATGGCATGACATCGACGATGATGTTTCTCGCGAAAGTCAAGTCGATGTATGTGTTTCCCAGCGTGCATGGTTGGCGATCGCGTTGGCACAAAGTTGAATTGAGTCTTCACGAAATCGAGCTCATGCAGATTTATTTGAGCGTCGACGTTAAAGTTTTCCATGATCGTCATCGGTACCTCTGTGTCCCCAATCATATTCTCGCTGATTTTCTTGGCGTTCTCGGAGTACTTGATCATCATCGCAAAGAGAAACATTTCGAGGTCCGAGACAGAGACGTTCGGGTGAATGTAAACGCATCCGAGAATGAAGCGTCACCCTCCGTTCAGTGTGATGTCGACGAGGCACATGTCTCCCACGTAGTCTTCAATTATCCGTTTTCTCGCGTTAAATTCGATCTCGATCACTCTGCATTTGATGGGACTGCTTAGATTTCGGTAGATTGCGACGCCGCCAGCTATTCGTCGTTTTTGGTTAGCGACACTTGTTTGAGGTGGACGGTTGAAGACTTTTGTTTGACTCGTTCATTTGTACCTTTAATTCGAACCCCTCGAGTTGAATCGGTTGTGACTCGTTCATTTGTACCTTTAATTCGAACCCCTCGAGTTGAATCGGTTGTGACTCGTTCATTTGTACCTTTAATTCGAACCCCTCGAGTTGAATCGGTTGTGACTCGTTCATTTGTACCTTTAATTCGAACCCCTCGAGTTGAATCGGTTGTGACTCGTCCATCCAACTCTTTGAGATCCCGAGATAATCTAATTTCCGAAGCAACGGGTCCGTCGTCATGTCGAGTGCGTGTGCGACTAAGCTCTGCGCGTTTATATTCGTTATCGTGACCGTGACGCTCTTGCTGTTTGCTCGTCGGCGAACGCGAACCGTTGTACTCGTTGCGTGATGGTGGGCAACTTGTGCTACTGTAATCTCGCGTACTCGTCTCGGATGTCTTTCACCGTCGGAGCCGTAATTCCTGAGCCGTGGTAGAATTTGAAGTCGTCTTTATAATTTGTGATATATAATCCGTCGACTCTGCTCATTCTGTTGTGCTTTATCGTAATCAAAGACTGTTTGGTCGAACGTGGCTCCTCGTGACTTGTGGATGCTGATTGCGAATGCTGGAACTAATGGAAACTGTCTTCGCTTGCATTTGATGGAGCCGCTGAGTCCAATGGTTACCGAGCGTTTGCTAATCGGTGTCCACGCCAAATTGAGTTCGCCTGGTTTTGAGAGGACGTGAGGTTTGCATTTAATTCTCGCCGCTTTGACCATGCCTGGTGTTGGAAACTCGAGCCAGAGTCTAATCCGTTTCGAGGATGTCTCGTTCCTGATGCTGGCCTCGTTTTCAGTTTCTGTTTTGATGTCGTCTTCGTGTAGTTGCTCAATGTGTCCTAAAGTTCCGATCGCTCCGTTTACTAGCCCATCATCAATTTCTATATTCGCCGTGATCATGTATGGAGATCCCGTCACTATTTGATCGAGTACGGTGACCCTCCCGTTTCGACGACACTCATCTTGTGTAGCTTGCTTCTCGCAGTCGTTAGCTCAGTTCTCTTACTGTAACCGATTATGTTGTCGTCTGCGACGACTACTTGCTGTGTTTCGATAGCTCGTTTGTTGTGAGCATCAACGCTGCTATTGCGGTGATATAGTTTTAGTATATTTGGGAGATTCTCGTTACACCTCTCCTCTGTTCGGAATCTACTCTCACTCAACTCAAACTCGTCCTGTAGCAGTCTATCGCCGTTTCCGATCTTGGTGAGGATGCTGAAGAATCTGTCGTCGTTTTACCGCATCACGTGAACTAATTCAAAGTACACTGCTGGACACCCAAAATGCAATACCAAGAAGGAAGCATCCGATTGGCCTGAAATTCGCAGCATGCGTCGCCCGCGAGAGGACATGCAAACGATTAGCATTGCAGGGCATGTGCAAAGCATGTGTGCCCGGCACGCCACCGAGAAGCACTATAAGAAGGGTGCACAGAAGGCAGGGTGTAAGTAGTGGAAGTGAGTTGTGCTGCCGGACCTGTGCGTGGGAAGCTTCCTGATGCCTCGTCGCAGAATACGGCAGTCATTCCAGCACGTTTCGGAGTTCAACATAGGACGAATAGTGGCTTATCGCGACAGCGGTTTATCGTACCGAGACATCGGCGCTAGTGTGGGACGACATCCAGCCACAGTGAAGCGAGTACGGATTCGTTGGATGCAGGAGGGACGGACGGGCCGACGTGAGAAATTACCGCAGCCGCGGCGCACCACCGAACGAGAGGACCGGCATGTTGTGCGGCGGGCATTCACGGCTCGCACCGCAACATCACGAACGTTAGCGCAGGAATTAGGGTGTGTTGCGCAACAACCTGTGCCAGCACGTACCGTTCGACGTCGTCTGCAGGAGCGGGGGCTTATCGCACGGCGCCCGTTGCTCCGATTACCATTGACGTTACACCACCGGCGAGTGCGGCGGCAGTGGGCCGTTAAACGCCGCACCTGGACTACGGAATGGCACGACATTGTCTTCTCCGACGAATCCCGCTTCTGCATGCAACACCACGATGGTCGGATCCACGTGTGGCGGCACCGCGGCTGGAGACTGTATGACGCCTGCAGTATGCATCGAGATATCGGTCCGTCGCCTGGCGTTATTGTTTGGGGCGCAATTGGATATGACACCCGCACCTCTCTGGTACGCATCGCCGGTACACTCAGCACCCACCGCTTCATCTCCGACGTTTTGGAGCCTGCAGCCCTCTTTTACCTGCAGGACCTGCCAGCGGCCACGTTTCAACAAGAAAGTGCGAGCCTGCATGTGGCAAGCATCGTGTAATAATTCTTCACGGCCCACCAGGTGTCACTGCTGCCGTGGCCCGCCTGTTCTCCCGATATGTCGCCCATCGAACACGTCTGGTCGCTGATCGGCAACCGAGTGGCCCGGCAAGCACCACCCGTGATGAACTGTGGTAACGTGTGGAAACAGCCTGGACCGACATACCCCAAGCCCACATCCAAAGCCTCTTTCGTTCGATACCGCGGCGTGTAGCGGCCGTTATTGCCAGCCATTGGGGCTACACGGACTATTGATGTCTGCGTGTTCCGCAAGTCGCACGGGCCTGTAAGCTCAATCGTTTCATCTTTGTATCTGTTGTTATGTGTCCAGTAAATCTAGCTTTGCTATCTCGTGTCCAACTTCGTGTTGCATTTTGGGTGGCCAGCAGTGTAGTTTAGCGATTGCCACAGAGTCGCTCCGCAAATCATGTCTCGGCTACCTTTATGTATTGGTCTCGCGTTTACCGGTGGTAGCTGTCGGAAATCACCACAGAAAATCCTGTGTAGTCCGCCGAATGGCTGATCGCATACGCCTGTGATTTTTTGCAGTCTCTGATTTACTCGGTGAAAGAGATCAGAACCGATCATGCTGATTTCGTCTTCACTCCCGCAAATTGTCGGTGATAATGCTGTTAAACTTTGCGCGACACGTTTCCGACCTTTTTACTTTGCAGCATGAGACGAAACGCCGAGTGGACCTTTGTGCCGTTCAGGTTTACTGCCGCTTTTCCAGTTGACGCACACGCCACGTATGCGTTCCTTAGTGTATTCTGTTGTTGTTCGAACCTGTTTGTAGTGTCCATCATTAGGTTAAGAGTGAACGTCTTGCCTCTGCCGGCTGGTCCCGCGAGGTAGTTCTGAATCGGATCGCTGTCTCGTGTGTGCTCGGCGTTCTTCTTTCGCATCAACTCACAGTACTGTTGCTTGCTCATGAGGTTGTCTCAGTTCCGAACCACCGCTATAGCGTTGCCCGTCTCGTACTCAAAGTCGTTCGTTGTTCTCTTGGCCTCCCTCTGTGACACTGCGGACGTATTGCTCTCGCTCGTCGTATAACGAAGTAAATTTCTCCGTCATTTTTGGTCTACGCCGGGATTCGAACCCGAGGCCGCTTATTCCGGAACAAGTCGCTCTACCAACTGAGCTACGCAGACATTTATTCTGATTCCTATCTGCCTTTATGTCGTGTGCGTCCTGCTGGCAGGTACGTCACATCTCTCCCCCGAAAGAGGGCTGGGGGCATGGCCCACGGGTCAGCCGTGACCATGAATCGTTGCAGGCAGCCATTCACTGTAGAACGGGCACTTGAGAACTCCCAGTCAATCTGCTGTATGGAATGCAACATCACACATTTTTTTATTTTTCAAAGCGCTGGAGAAGGAATTCTCTGATTTTTCCTGTCTCGCGGTGTGGAAATAACATCACACCAATGCGAGATTTTGAACGGCCGGGTCATCCGGATAGTTCGGGCGCCATTATAACGAAGTAAATTTCTCCGTCATTTTTGGTCTACGCCGGGATTCGAACCCGAGGCCGCTTATTCCGGAACAAGTCGCTCTACCAACTGAGCTACGCAGACATTTATTCTGATTCCTATCTGCCTTTATGTCGTGTGCGTCCTGCTGGCAGGTACGTCACAGTCGTTTACTTGATCTACCGTTTGATCGTCGCCCTGTTCGCAAAGTTTTTACAGCTCGTCTATCGACGCTTGGATGTTCATCTCGCTCTTGTATTCCCATCGTTTGTCCATTATCCGCCGCGCTTCTCGATCGTATATCTCGAGAAACTTGAGTCTGTCTAGGGTGTCGACCAACTTGTTGAGGAATGGAAAGAAGAGCGTGACCATCTCTCACTTGTAGTTGGTCGTGTCATCGATCTCGTAGTTTCTGTATGTAATGATTCTAGTTGTCTCTCTACTACGATATAGCGTTAAATTGCAACTATCTGCGTTTGCAATCGCGTTGCCCATGTCGTTCGGGTCGTCAGCTGCTGCTCTCCTCGTGCGCCTTCGATTGACCACCGGCGTGTACCACGCGACAAAATCGGCCAAGCAGACGTCGCTTAAATCCTCTGGTTTCTCCTCGTTTTTCTGTATCAGTGATTTAGTCCAAATGTCTGTCGAGGTTTCGTCCAAGCCCTCTTTATCCATCAAGGATCACTTCTTCTTCGCCTTCTGTGTAGCTCACGAGTCAACTGCTGTGGCTCATCGGTTTTCGCAGCAAATACCACGCGGCCTCTTGGGAACTCATTTCAACGGTGTTTAAGAGTTTCAAACTAAGTTGCTTTATCAACTGAACGTAATCTTTCTCTGTGTTCACCTCGTGCAGCTTTAGCAGCTCTCTATAAAGGTCACTAATTCCTCGGTTGGATTTATTCACGTTCTCGATCACGTACTGGGCGCACGAGTATTCCTCTAGTATAAACTGTAAAACCCATGTTGGAGTTCAGAATTGGAAGCTAACCACGGTTTGAACGTATTTGTATAGATTTGAGTCATGTCTCATTTGAAGACAACGGTCGGACGGCGCAGCGATTCTCTGATGATGTTGAAGTATTGTGAGTAGCTGAGCTTGTTATCGCGGAGAAACTCGTCAATGCTTTCGTAATTCCGTTCCTCGAGTGTCTGTCTTAGCTTTTGGGCTCTGCTCTTGCGACCGTCCTATCTCGCCACCGGCAGCAGAATTCTAGTCTCGGGCATCAGCCAGAACGGAATATTGAAGCGACACGAGCTATCGCCCGCTTTGTGCATGTGAACGTGTGTCGGTGTATTTGGTTGCTAATCTTCTCCTCTCCGATGTCCTCACGACGCACTGAGCACAAATCCGTCAAGAGTTGAACTGTTTGCGGTATCACCTCGCCAACCAGCTTCTTCGGGCCCTTCTCAAACCAAAGCAGTATGTGAGCGTGAGGACTACCGCGCGCCGCCCCGGTGGCGCAGTGGTCTAAGGCGCTGGCCTCTGATCATTCGTCCGTAAGGGGTCCGGGTTCGAATCCCGTCAGGCATGGATGTTGTGTTTGTCTTACGGCACTGGCTCTCTCCCTTCCCTGGAACCAGTGACCCTAAATTAGGGACGGGCGACTGCTTATAGCCCACTGAGTTGCTCACGGTGGTCGTTAAACCTCCAATCAAAAAAAAAAAAAAAAAAAAAGGACTACCGCGAGGCTGAAACTCGATCCTCTGGAAGAAGTCGCGCACGCGTTATTTGCCGAATGGATTATACACTGCTGGACAATTGCTAAGGACGGATCATAAACGGCTATATAGCGAATAAAAAAGTAAGTGTGGTTGGATGCCAAGTAAAATAAAATAATGTCAGAATGCCAGGACATTACAAGAAAGACAATTTATTGTGCTCTGAAATCCAGAAGGCTTTGGAACGTGTTCAAGGGACAAACAGGCCATTTTGTGCAGAATACGTAAACGTGAAAAAAATGCAATTACCGTCCGCAGGTGTTCCGGCGTAAGATGTCAATACGGGATATGGCCACCATGGAGGGCGATGCAAGATTCCACACGTCGTGTCATGCTTTGCACAACATTATCGAGCAGCTGTTGGGGTAATTTATCCCATTCCTCTGTCAGTGCACGGATGAGGGTGTCCTTGTTTATTGGAGGGCATTGGCGACCAGCAAGACTCCTCCCCAAAGCATCCCACACATTTTCAATGGGATTCAGATCTGGAGAACGTGCTGGCCATACGAGGCGTTGAATATCCTCGCTCTCAAGACACTCCTGGACAGCGACTGTTCGATGACATGTTGCGTTGTCGTCCATGAAAATGAATCTATCACCGACAGCACCACGGAACATGCGAACATGAGGTAGCAGAACATCATTAATGTATCGTTGGCCAGTCCTAGTCCCAGTTGGAAGCACATAGAGGGACGTACGGCCATTGATCATGATGCCAGCCTATACCATGACACTACATGTCGGATATCGGTCCCTTTCCTGTATGTTTGCTGGACAATATGCAGTACCGCTATCACGCCAGATCAGTTGTCGTCGACAATCAGACGATAGACTGTATCTACTCTCATCTGAGAAGAGGACAGCAGACCAGTCGTTATCAGTCCAATTGCGATGTTGATGGCACCATTGCAAACGGGCGGTACGGTGACGTCTGGACAATGGGATGCACACAACAGGACGGCGGGCGTATAGTCCTCCTTCATGCAAACGTCTGGCGACAGTTTTTCGGGAGATACGCTTGCCAGTAGCAGCCATAAACTGATTTGCTACCTCACTAGCTGTGCTGCGCCGGTGTCTTTTTGTTGATAGCACTATGTACCGATCTTCTGCAGGTGTCGTACTGCGAACACGACCTCTCCCGTGACGTTTGCTACACTCTCCATTTGTTTGAAATGATTTCCAAAGCCTTGAAACAACACTGTGGCTGACGTCAAACTCCCCGGCAACATCTGTTATTTTAAGCCCTTCTTCAATCTTGCCAATAATACAGCCACGCGTAAAATCATCTAGGTGATGTCGGGAAGACATACTGAAAATTGCAAGTTCGTCAATTGATTCTTTCCCTTTCAACTTTGCGTTTGGACAACAACGGTCAATACGCGTCAAATCCTTTATATCTCTTATCAGCGCTATGACGTCACGAACAAGTTCGGCAATCCAAAATTTGCATACGCACAACACGTGTTACTGTATCCCGCACTTATGCTAATTTCCACATTTTCCTGCCTTCCATTTTATGGTTGCTATCGTTGCTATTGTCATCCGTCCTTAGCAATTGTCCGGCAGTGTATTTACACTTCCTTTGCAGCATCGACATCTCGGTGTCGACTAGGTGGCTTCCCTTGCTTCTGTCCAACGTTTCCAAGAGGTTTTCGAGGCTCGTGTTGATCTCCTTAAAGTAGTCGTTGAGGCGATGTAGCGTTTTCAGCAGATGGGGCCATCGGATCTCATTAGCGCTCATTGTTAGAAACAAGATTGGCTTCCCGAGATGACGGATCATCGCGAAGAGATCATTTTTGCGATTCTGCCAGTAGGTGACAGAGTTTGGAAGCGACTTAAGGAAAGCGAAGTTCTTTTCCATGCATTCTTCCACAAACTGAAGGGGCTCGATCTGCTTCCGCGTGATGTTCTCGGTGGCTCGAACGTATCTGAACGTGTGGTGAATTCCGTCAACAACTCTCAATCTCAGGATCTTCATAGCAACATAGAGAACGTGCTGTGGAGCGACTCCGCGGCGATTGCTTCGCCTGATCTCACTGGTCGACATCATGCACGCTGTCACGTTGGGGTCTTGCTTGAACGATTGATCGACTTAATAGTAAATCGAGGGAAACGAGAGCTCTTCCCCGAAGCGATCGCAGATGATATTTAGCTGAGTCAATTTCTGCCCCGGTGCGATTTTGAGGCAGTTCTCCTCGTTCCACAACATCGTGTGTTGTCTCGCCAAAAGCACTTTTGATTCGGGTACGTCTTCGCTCGGTAGTTTCTCGATTTCGCCGACGACCTCTTCTGATTGCTCTGTTTCCGTGTCTCGTGCGGTGGGCGTGCTCGGTTAAGAGAATTGAGTTCTCGCATTGTATCTCCGATCGAGTTGGCTCCAATCGACAGTGTTGTTGTACGTCTTGCAGAGCGGCTGGTTGACGAGGAATCGCAGCCAACCCCTGACGACGCTCTTCTTAATGAATCCACTCAAGTATGTGGATCAAATTCTTCTTTATGTTTACGTTGAACGAGTAATCGTCGTCAAGCAGGCGCGGCAGAGACGTGACAATGGTGTTTACGTCCACCGGCACGTTTATGACTTGTCCGATGATTCCATGAGCGCCTTCGTGTCTCTATCGACGTACACTGGCGGAAAGTGAAAAAAGAACACCAAGAAGGAATTGGCGGACGATCACGAAATTTACATATGTTAATGGGGTCGAGTTTACGTAGGTGTGATGTTAATTTCGGGACCAACCGGTGAGCGCTTACGCCACAGCACGGCATAATATGCAAATTATCGTCGGTGGTATTTAAGGAGTACGGTGAAGTGAATGTAATCAGTCGTCGGCGTACGGACACGTGCGAAGACCCTGAAGAAGTTGCAATGCCTGGACATGAAAGACGTGTACGATTTCAGCAGTTATCGGACTTTGAGCGAGGTCGTCTAGTCGGACTCCGCGAGGCCGGGTGGTCGTATCGTCGTATTGCGGAGCGAATTGGGCGGGAAGTATCGGTGGAGGTACGATGTTGGCGTAGATGGTCCGAGGAACATTCCCACACGAGAAGACGTAGAACCGGGAGTCACAGACGGACTGATGAGCGGACTGATCGACGCATAAAGAAGAGCGGCGTTGTCAAGCAGAACATCCACTGCGACGCAAATCCGAGCTGCCGTTGCACCTGAGGTGACTGTGCGAACAATCCGCAACCGTCTACTGGATGCAGGACTACGTGCACGTGTGCCTCCGGCATGTATACCTCTGACTCCAGCCCACCGTCAGGAACGGCGGCAGTGGTGTCGCCAACGTCTGCACTGGAGAACGCAATGACGATCTGTCGTGTTCAGCAATGAAAGCAGATTCTGCTTGGGAGCCTCCGATGGCCGTATGCGTGTTCTCAGACGCACAAAGGAGCGTCTCCACCCTTCTTGCATCCGCCAGCGACACACAGGGCCTACACCTGGTCTCCTGGTGTGAGGAGCGATCAGCTATCACTCCCGTACACCACTAGTGTTTGTACCGGGTACGTTAAACAGCACCTCCTACATCAACAACATCATTCAGCCTGTTGTTGTGCCATTTGTAAGGTCGGTCCATCGTGGTGTTTTCCAGCAAGATAACGCACGCCCACACACGGCACGTGCAACGCAACATGCACTTCAGGGTGGGAGACAACTTCCATGGCCTGCACGCTCACCGGATTTGTCCCCCATTGAGCACGTGTGGGATTTTATGGGACAACGACTTATCTGGTCTCCACGGCTAGCCACGACCATCCCCGATTTACGCGTCCAGGTTGAGGATGCTTGGAACTCAATACCCCAAACTTAAATCCAACATCTGTACGACAGACTCCATGCCAGAATTGCAAAGTGTGACGCAGTTCATGGCGGTTCAACCTCGTACTAACCATGTTACATGGAAATGTTATTTTTCAGTTTACCAGCAAATACAGCTGTATTTTGCCATAATGTTTTGAGCACGTTATCCTCTGTATTCCGTTATTATGCTGTATAAATTTCGTTGGTATCAGACGTCTCCTTCTTGGTGTTCATTTTTCACTTTCGGCCAGTGTATTTGCATGAAAGGCAAGCGCGGCGAAATTAATCTCTCCGTGATCGCGTCGAGAGGAGGCAGGTGGTTCGGCTTAGGCGGATATCTGAAGCCGTTTGATTTCGAGAGAGGGGGAATGTTGCTTTTGTACAAGTGGCGTGGGACAGTAGCTGCAAACCTCAAATTTCGCGACGTCCTCATTCAGGAACAGGGCGTGCAGGATTGAAATGGACTTCGCTGTCGCCGATTTCACATCTTTCTTGACCCACTAGCTATCGCAACTATAGCACGCAAATTCGAATACATTTTCAAAAAACGCGCCTTTGAAGTGTTTAGTCGCTGCTTGCCAAATGTTATGAAACTCATTTGATCATCGGCGCACTTGCTCAATGTCTCTCACGTCCACTCCAGGCTCGGCGGCTGCCATCTCATAGTCTTCGTCTTCTTGTGAATCTTGTCTCTGAGCACGCATTCGCTGTACTTCATTCTTTTCTGCTATTGCCGTTGCCACTCGCACAAACTACACTGACGTAAAAAAAAAATCCCAACACCACGAAAAAATAGTTGTAGAGGAATGAAATGGCGGCAATACATTTGTTAAGGTAACATATTTAATCGATTAAGGTTTCAAGATCACAGCTTATTGTAGACGCGAGAAGAGCCATTTTAAATGTGAAATGCTGGTACATTAATAACCGGTGTAACCGCCAGTATGTTGAATGCAAGCATGCAAACGTTCATGCATTGTGTCGTACAGGTGCTGGATGTCAGTTTGTGGGATGGAGTTCCATGCCTGTTGCAATTGGTCGGTCAGTACAGGGACGGTTAATGCTGGTTGGGGGTGACGCTGCAGTTGTCGTCCAATGATGTCCCATACGTGCTCGATTGATGAAAGATCTGGTGATCTAGCAGGCCACGGCAACATGTCGACACTCTGTAGAGCATGTTGGGTTACAACAGCGGTATGCGGGCGAGCGTTATCCTGTTGGAAAACACCCCCTGGAATGCTGTTCATGAATGGCAGCACAACAGGTTGAATCACCAGACCGACGTACAACTGTGCCGTCAGGGTGCGTGGGATAACCACGAGAGTGCTCCTGCTGTCATAGGGAATTGCTCCCCAAACCATAACTCCAGGTGTAGGTCCAGTGTGTCTCGGCTGCAGACAGGTTGGTTGCAGGCGCTCACCTGGCCTCCTTCTAACCAACACACGGCCATCACTGGCACCCAGGCAGAATCGGCTTTCATCAGAAAACACAACAGATCTCCACTCCGTCCTCCAATGAGCTCTAGCTTGACACCACTGACGTCGCAAACGGCAGTGGTTTGAAAGTAAGTGGAATGCACGCTACAGGGCGTCTGGCTCGGAGCTGTCCTTCAAGTAACCGATTTGTAACAGTTCGTTGTGTCACTGTGGTGGCAACTGCAGCTCGAATTGCTGCCGCAGACGCGGTACGATGCGCCACGGCCATAGGCCGTACACGGCGGTCTTCCCTCTCAGTAGTGTCACGTGGCCGGCCGGAACCCGGTCTTCTTGAGGCAGTACCTTTCCTTGACCACCGCTGCCAACAATCATGCACATTGGCTACATTCCTGCCAAGTCGTTGCGCAATATTGCGGAAAAGAAAATCCACCTTCTCGTAGCCCTATTACACGACCTCGTTCAAACTCCGTGAGCTGTTGATAATGGCTACTTCGTCTTCTTAAAGGCATTCTTGACTAACATCAACATTCTACGTCGAATCTCAACGATAACTAACGCTCACGAACGTTACAGCGCGTATTTACAGCAAACCTGCTTTGCATGTTCCGAGGACGCTACTAGCGCCACACGTATGCGCCGAGCGCGAAATTTGCATAGACGTCATCTTACAGATGTACTCTCACCGCCTACCAACTGTCGTTTATCTAACACAACCTCTTCTTGGTGTTGGGATTTTTTTCCGTCAGTGTATGTAGGCTCGTTACACGCGGCGATCAAGTTGTTGGCTCGACGTGCTCTCTCTTCCGGGCTCTCCTCTTGCGAATGTTGCGAAATCACACTATTTCCAATCTCCATCTACTCGATTACATCTTCTTGAGTGTTTTCTAGCGTATCTATCTCCATAGGCTCGACGGGAGCAGTAGACGTACTCGGTTGCGGCTCGCGGCGCTGGGCCTTCTTACGTTGCCTTTAGACTCTCTTACGCTCAGCCTCGGACATTTTGAGCTTGTTCGATTCTTTTTGACTCATTCTTTCTTCTTGTTTGCGTTTGCGGTTGGCTTGAATCTCTTCATATTAAGATATTGAGACAATTCGGAAATTTTCACAAAGTTCTCAACTATCTCACATGTTTCACTCACCTAATCAAGTTTTTTGAAAAATATTATTACAGATATCGGTAGATCTCGCGTAGACGAAACGAATGACACCTCGCGGTACGTGCTATTGCGTCGCGGTTCCGAGTCATACTAATTTTAACGCGCGCGCGTAGCGCCGACTTAACCACAAAATGAGGGACACGCGCGTCGCTTGCTATTGTGTCATCTGACCTTGAATGCTATTTCGGTAGACTCTTTGGACCTTCCTCTCTTCAACTCAGTAATTATTATGTATTTATGCTAGCTTTTATAGTTCTTAAATTATTGAAGGAAGTCTAGTGAAATTTTTTTTGCGACACACTGTTCTTTACCAAGGGACCCAGTACTGGAACGAAACGATAGACGTATTCTACGCCAAAAGATGTACAGTAGACTCCAATTATCCGGATCAACTCGGACCACAGCCCATCCGGATATTCGGAAATTCCGGATAATTGGGTTGTCTTTTTTCTGTAGGCCAAATACGTATTTATTAATTGAAGTGAGGGAATATAATTTTTTTGTTTATTGTATTTTACACTGCTGGCTACCCAAAATGCAACACCAAGAAGGACACGAGACAGCAAAGCCAGATTTACTGGACACATAACAACAGATACAAAGATGAAACGATTGAGCTTAAAGGCCGGTGCGACTTGCGGAACACGCAGACATCAATAGTTCGTGTGTCCCCAATGGCTGGCAATAACGGCTGCTACACGCCGCGGGATCGAACGAAAGAGGCTTTGGATGTGGGTTTGGGGTATGTCGGTCCAGGTTCCTTCCACACGTTGCCACAGTTCATCACGGGTGGTGCTTGCCGGGCCACTCGGTTGCCGATCGGCGACCAGACGTGTTCGATGGGCGACATATCGGGAGAACAGGCGGGCCACGGCAGCAGTGACACCTGGTGGGCCGTGAAGAATTGTTGCACGACGCGTGCCACGTGCGGGCGTGCATTGTCCTGTTGAAACGTGGCCGCTGGCACGTCCTGCAGGTAAAGGAGGACTGCAGGCTCCAAAACGTCGGATATGGTGCGGTGGATGTTGAGTGTACCGGCGATGCGTACCAGAGGGGTATGGGTGTCATATCCAATTGCGCCCCGAACCATAACGCCAGGCAACGGGCCGGTATGTCGATGCACAATGCAGGCGTCATACAGTCTCTCGCCGCGGTGCCGCCACACGTGGATCCGACCATCGTGGTGTTGCAGGCAGAAGCGGGATTCGTCGGAGAAGACAATGTCGTGCCATTCCGTAGTCCAGGTGTGGCGTTCAACGGCCCACTGCCGCCTCACTCGCCGGTGGTGTAACGTCAATGGTAATAGGAGCAATGGGCGCCGTGCGACAAGTCCCCGCTCCTGTAGACAACGCCGAACGGTACGTGCTGACACAGGTTGCTGCGCAACACACCCTAATTCCTGCGCTAACGTTCGTGATGTGGCGCTGCGAGCCGTTAATGCCCGCAGCACAACATGCCGGTCCTCTCGTTCGGTGGTGTGCCGCGGCTGCGGCAATCGCTCACGTCGGCCCGTCCGTCCCTCCTGCACCCACCGAATACATACTCGTCTCACTGTGGCTGGATGTCGTCCCACACTAGCGCCGATGTCTCGGTACGATAAACCGCTGTCGCGATAAGCCACTATTCGTCCTCTGTCGAACTCCGAAACGTGCTGGAATGACTGCCGTATTCTGCGACGAGGCTTTAGGAAGCTTCCCACGCACAGGTCCGGCAGCACAACACACTTCCACTACTTACACACCGCCTTCTGTGCACCCTTCTTATAGTGCTTCTCGGTGGCGTGTTGGGTGCACATGATTTGTATATGCCCTGCAATGCTAATCGTTTGCATGTCCTCTCGCGGGCGACACATGCTGCGAATTTCAGACCAATCGGATGCTTCCTTCTTGGTGTTGCATTTTGGGTGGCCAGCAGTGTATTAATTATCACAATCATATTGCTACAGTTTCGTGCTTTAATGGACTTCATATTGATTTCCCGTCATAAGGTTTTTGGGAGCCCACTCAGATGTCTTAGCCTAGGGGCCCACTCAGATGTCTTAGCCTAGGGGCCCACTAAGGCCTTAATCCGGCCTTACCGAGTGGTAAGACTGAGCCAAACAATGGAAACCAAACTGTGTTTCTCGACTCATGCGCATGATCATGCAACTGCCGTACAGTGACGTAGCCAGGATTTCATTTCGGTAGGGTCCGGGCAAAGATGTTATAATAGATGAAGTATGGGTTCGCGGTTCCTCTCAGGTAATCAAAATGAAGCCAGCGAAACGTCACGGTCATGACGTGCAAGCTCTGCCGCCATGTTGGTGAGACGATTGAGATCCAAACATCACACTGAGTTATTAGGATGGGTCTGCCCTTTATCGAGTATTTTGTTCTACATTTTAAATTTCAACATGTGGATCAGTTAAGAATTATAGCGATTATTAGGTAACATACACTCATCGTCAAAAAAAAAAAATAGTTGCACCCAGAAGGAAGCAACCGACAGGAATGAAACCTAGTGGGTAGGTTTGACATTGTGAGACATGCAAATGATTCAAGTATCACGATCGGCCGCGCATGTGACGCCAGCAAGAAAGGGTCGTAGCGCTATGCTTGACCGGCTATATAAGGTCGTCCCATTGCGCGTGTTTGAAATTCTGACTCGTGCTGTTGTGTTGGTTGCATCCTTTGCAAATGAAGTATGCCTCAGAGAAAGTTCGGAAGCAATTCGAGCATTTGGAGGAGTTCGAGAGAGGCCGAATCGTCGGGCTCCGGGAAGGTCGATGGCTTTATCGCCGTATTGCGCGCCATGACTGCCGTGCGGATATCATCATAGCACGCTGTTGGCAGCAGTGGATAGAACAAGGCACGCAGCAGCGACAGGAAAGGTCTGGGAGACCTAGACGGACCACGGAGAGAGAGAGAGAGAGAGAGAGAGAGAGAGAGAGAGAGAGAGAGAGAGAGAGAGAGAGAGAGAGAGAGAGAGGACAGAAGGGTTGTCCGACATGCGCGAAGTGACCCAACAGCCACGATTCTCCAATTAATTCAGGTTCAGTCTCGAAAGTAGCAGGACCCAACTGGTTGTCTTCTCCGATTAATTCAGGTTCAGTTTTGAAAGTAGCAGGCGTCGTGTTCCTATCTGGAGAGAACCTGGAACCCGTTATTCCCCCCACAAATATCCGAGAAATGCACCATTACAAAGGTGTTTGTGTACTTGTCTGCAGTGGTACTATGTCCAACGGGCGCACTTGCCTATTTCAGGGGAACATTAACAGGTCGGAGATACAGAGACGAAATCCTTGATACCTACGTGTGACTTTTTCGGGGTGCTGCTGGCCCACATTTTCTCTTCATGGAAGTTAACACCAGACCTCACAGAGCTGCCATTGTCGATGATTATCTAAAAAGTAAAGATATCCGCCGTATGCCATGGCCAGCGCGTTCCTTAAATTTCAACCCAATATAGCATGTGTGGGATGCATTGGTAGAGATGTATTGCAGCCGCCAACCTCCTGCCAGAATTCTCAAGGAACTCCGATCTGCTCTTGTTCAGGAGTGGGATTTGCTGCCGCAGAGTCTTCTTGTTTCCCTTGTCAACAGCATGAGACATCGGTGTGACACTTGTATCGCTGAAAGAGGTCACCATACGCCTTACTAACTCCCATCTACTCTTGTTCAGGAGTGGGATTTGCTGCCGCAGAGTCTTCTTGTTTCCCTTGTCAACAGCATGAGACATCGGTGTGACACTTGTATCGCTGAAAGAGGTCACCATACGCCTTACTAACTCCGATCTACTCTTGTTCAGGAGTGGGATTTGCTGCCGCAGAGTCTTCTAGTTTCCCTTGTCAACAGCATGAGACATCGGTGTGACACTTGTATCGCTGAAAGAGGTCACCATACGCCTTACTAACTCCGATCTACTCCTGTTCAGGAGTGGGATTTGCTGCCGCAGAGTCTTCTTGTTTCCCTTGTCAACAGCATGAGACATCGGTGTGACACTTGTATCGCTGAAAGAGGTCACCATACGCCTTACTAACTCCGATCTACTCTTGTTCAGGAGTGGGATTTGCTGCCGCAGAGTCTTCTTGTTTCCCTTGTCAACAGCATGAGACATCGGTGTGACACTTGTATCGCTGAAAGAGGTCACCATACGCCTTACTAACTCCCATCTACTCTTGTTCAGGAGTGGGATTTGCTGCCATAGAGTCTTCTTGTTTCCCTTGTCAACAGCATGAGACATCGGTGTGACACTTGTATCGCTGAAAGAGGTCACCATACGCCTTACTAACTCCGATCTACTCTTGTTCAGGAGTGGGATTTGCTGCCGCAGAGTCTTCTTGTTTCCCTTGTCAACAGCATGAGACATCGGTGTGACACTTGTATCGCTGAAAGAGGTCACCATACGCCTTACTAACTCCGATCTACTCTTGTTCAGGAGTGGGATTTGCTGCCGCAGAGTCTTCTTGTTTCCCTTGTCAACAGCATGAGACATCGGTGTGACACTTGTATCGCTGAAAGAGGTCACCATACGCCTTACTAACTCCGATCTACTCTTGTTCAGGAGTGGGATTTGCTGCCATAGAGTCTTCTTGTTTCCCTTGTCAACAGCATGAGACATCGGTGTGACACTTGTATCGCTGAAAGAGGTCACCATACGCCTTACTAACTCCGATCTACTCTTGTTCAGGAGTGGGATTTGCTGCCGCAGAGTCTTCTTGTTTCCCTTGTCAACAGCATGAGACATCGGTGTGACACTTGTATCGCTGAAAGAGGTCACCATACGCCTTACTAACTCCGATCTACTCTTGTTCAGGAGAGGAATTTGCGACCACAGAGTCTTTTTGTTTCAATTGTCGACAGCATGAGAAGATCTGTTCTTGTTCAGGAGTGGGATTTCCTGCCACAGAGTCTTCTTGTTTCCCTTGTCAAAAGCATGAGACATCGGTGTGACACTTGTAGCAATGTAAGAGGTCACCATACGCCCTACTAACTCAGATCTGCTCTTACTCAGGAGTGGGATTTGCTGCCACAAAGTGTTTTTGTTTCCCTAGTAAACAGCATGAGACATCGGTGTGACACTTGTAGCACTGTAAAAGGTCACCATACGCCCTACTAACTCCGATATGCTCTTGTTTAGGAGAGCAATTTGCGTCCACAGTCTTTTTGTTTCCCTAGTAAACAGCATGAGACGATCTGCTCCTGCTCAGGAGTGGGATTTGCTGCCAAAGAGTCTTCTTGTTTCCCTTGTCATCAGCATGATACATCGGCGTGACAGTTGTATAGCTGTAAGAGGTCACCATACTCCTTACTAACTCCCATTTGCTCTTGTTTAGGAGTGGGATTTGCTGCCACCGAGTCTTTTTGTTTCCCTTGTCAAAAGCATGAGACATCGGTGTGACACTTGTAGCAATGTAAGAGGTCACCATACGCCCTACTAACTCCGATCTGCTCTTACTCAGGAGTGGGATTTTCTGCCACAAAGTGTTTTTGTTTCCCTAGTAAACAGCATGAGACATCGGTGTGACACTTGTAGCACTGTAAGAGGTCACCATACGCCCTACTAACTCCGATATGCTCTTGTTTAGGAGAGAAATTTGCTTCCACGGAGTCTTTTTGTTTCCCTTGTAAACAGCATGAGACGATCTGCTCCTGCTCAGGAGTGGGATTTGCTGCCAAAGAGTCTTCTTGTTTCCCTTGTCATCAGCATGATACATCGGCGTGACAGTTGTATAGCTGTAAGAGGTCACCATACTCCTTACTAACTACCATTTGCTCTTGTTTAGGAGTGGGATTTGCTGCTACCGAGTCTTTTTGTTTCCCTTGTCAAAAGCATGAGACATCGGTGTGACACTTGTAGCAATGTAAGAGGTCACTAACTCCGATCTGCTCTTACTCAGGAGTGGAATTTGCTGCCACAAAGTGTTTTTGTTTCCTTAGTCAACAGCATGAGACATCGGTGTGACACTTGTAGCACTGTAAGAGGTCACCATACGCCCTACTAACTCCGATATGCTCTTGTTTAGGAGAGGAATTTGCGTCCACGGAGTCTTTTTGTTTCCCTAGTAAACAGCATGAGACGATCTGCTCCTGCTCAGGAGTGGGATTTGCTGCCGCAGAGTCTTTTTGTTTCCCTTGTCAACAGCATGAGACGATCTACTCTGGTTCAGGAGTGGAATTTGCTGCCACAGACTTTTCTTGTTTCCCTTGTCAACAGCAGGAGAAATCGGTGTGACACTTGTAGCACTGTAAGAGGTCACCGTACGCCCTGCTAACTCCGATATGCTCTTGTTCGGGAGTGGGATTTTCTGCCACAGAGTCTTTTTGTTTCCCTTGTCCACAGCATCAGACATTGGTGTGACACTTGTATCGCTGTAAGAGGTCACCATACGTCTTACTAACTACAATCTGCTCTTGTTCAGGAGTGGGAGTTGCTGCCACAGAGTGTTTTTGTTTCCCTATAGTCAACAGCAAGAGACATCGGTGTGACACTTGTAGCACTGTAAGAGGTCACTATACCCCCTACTAACTCCGATTTGCTCTTGTTCATGAGTGGGATGTGCAGCCACAGAGTCTTTTTGCTTCCCTTGTCGACAGCATGACACATCGGCATGACAGTTGTATCGCTGTAAGAGGTCACCATACGCCTTACTAACTCCCATTTGCTCTTGTTCAGGAGTGGGATTTGCTGCCACAGAGTCTTTTTGTTTCCCTTGTCAACACCATGGGGCATTGGCGTGACATTTATATCGCTGTTAGAGGTAACCAATACGCCTTACTAACACCAGTGCGGGCGTGAGCATCGGAACTGTCAATATGACCGTGCATTCTCATCTTGAATATCGTAAGGTCTTTGCCACCTAGGTACCGAAACACCTGTCTGATGAACAGATGAGTCAACGAATGGGAATATTGTTACAGCATCTGTTCCGCTACCATGAAGAAGGTGATTTCCTACTACGCATTATTCCTGGGGATCAAAGCTGGTGTGATCATTTCGAGCCAGAGTCAACGTGTATCATCGTCACCTCCGTGGAAATCATGGTTCACCATTTCTGCAGGCAAGGTGATGCTAACCCTGTTCTTCGACCATCGAGGACCATTGCCTAAAGGATCAACCATCAATGCCGAAAGATATTGTCAAACTTTAATGAAGCTTCGACAAGCCATCAAAAACAAGAGACCTGGCAACCTCACTCAGGATATTGTGCTTCTGCATGATAACACCCAGCCGCATACGGCAGTTTCCACGAAAGGATATCGTAACGTTTTCGCTGGGAAGTCCTTCACCATCCGGCGTATAGTGCTGACCTATCGACCTACGATTTTCACATCTTGGGACTTATGAATGAATTTCTCAAAGTCAATACTTCGGATGATCAGGAGAGCGAAGCTGCAGATAACTGGTTGCAGCAGCAGCCTGTCTCCCTTTATGCCGCTGGAATACAAGGATTTGCGCAACGATGGGACGGTTGTTTAAATGCTGGCCGTGATTATTTTTAGGCATGTCATGTATTGACTGTTTCAGAAAGTCTCACTACTTACTGAACAACCCTGATACGAAATGCGATCAAAAAGTTCCGAGACTAGATACGTAGCGCACCAAAAGTTGGCAGTACGCGGATACGCGAGCAGCGGTCGAGGAAGTGATTTTCATGAGTCACTGTGCCGAGTGGCGTCGTTCTCTGAACATCGGGAGCTGTGCTACACGATATTTGGTGACCACGTGCAGAACACAGCTGCGATTTCGGTATGGACTACAAACTAGAGCAGCGAGCGAACATCAAATTCTGCTTCAAACTTGTCAAATCGAGAACGGAGACGCATGAAATGTTGCGACAGGCTTATGGCAATGAAGCAATGAGTCCTGCGAAGTGCTTTGAGTGGCACTCGCGCTTCAAGAGCGGCAGAATGGCACTGGAAGACGATGAGAGGTCAGGGCGACCGTCCACGAGCACCCCCCCCCGAAAACGAGGACAAAATTAGGGAACTGGGGCATGACGATCGTCGGAGAACCATTCACATTGCTATCATCATCAATGTGTCATGTGGAACAGTGCAAGAAATTCTGATGTCTGTTTTGAACATGCACCGCATTGCTACAAAATTTGTGCCAAAGATTCTGAACTCCGAACAGAAAGCGCTCCGTGTCGAACTCTGTCAAGATCTTCGTCAACAGGTGGTGAATGAACCAACGTTCCTGTCGCGGGTCATCACTGGGGACGAGATTTGGGTCTACGGTTACGACCCAGAGACCCAACAACAGTCGTCGCAGTGGAAGAGGCCGACATGTCCACGACCGAAGAAGGTCCCACAGGTCCGGAGTGCAACCAAAAGCACGCTCATCGTGTTCTTCGACATTCGTAGGGTTGTGCACCGTGAATTTGTCCTCCAGGGCCAGACCGTCGCCTTCCCTTTTTTACTGCAATGTTCTGTTGCGTCTTAGGAAGGACATTAGCAGCAAACGACCTGAAATGTGGCGCATGGGCGATTTCCTGCTCCATCACGACAACGCAGTAGCTCACAGAGCGTTAGCAACACGCCAGTTTTGCAGCCGCAACAGCATGACTACCCTTCCTCACTCGCCTTACTCGCCGGATTTGGCCCCCTGCGACTTCACTCTGTTCCCGAAGACGAAGCTGATGCTCATGGGTCGCTGTTTTGAAACCGTGGACTAGATTCAGCGCGAATCGCGGACGGTGCTTGACACGATTCACGTACAGGACTTCCACGGAGCGTTCCAACAGTGGCAAAAACGCTGGCAGCGGTGTATCGCTGCCCAAGGAGACTACGTTGAGGGAGATCATAGCCAGATTTAAGTAGTGTAAGTACTTTGTTGTATATCGGCCTAGTCTTGGAACATTTTGATCGGACCACCTCTCCTGTTCTCACTTTCTCTCTTCCACAAAACTAACTTCTCTAAAATTAAATTAGGCGCATGCTACTCCTGTTTTTAAATGCTCACTGGGTTTGTTATATACAGGCTGTCCGAATAACGACTGTGCACTGAATGTACGAATTGTAGTAATGTAATAATAAAGAAATTTTGAATGGAATCACAGTCGAAGTGACTCGCCACGTGGAAGTGCTCTGTGTCGGGTCACTTTCATGTCTCTCCACCGCGAAACGCGCGCAGCTGTCATTCCGAGCCTTTGGTCGACGGTGGCAGACGTATCGATTGATCACTCGTCTCGGCACAAGGACAATGGTGTTGACGGCTGAACAGAGAGGGATTTTGGAGGATCATGACGACAAGTATACACGGACTAAGTGCAAAAACAGCAATGCAGTGCCTCAGCTCATTGCAAAGTTTCGGGAAACTGGCAGTGTTCTGGATGCCCCCGCTCCGGTAGGACATCCGTGGCAGACGAGACCGTACGGGATGCCGAGGACAGGATACAGAAAAGTCCACACAAGTCCAAGTCCGTGATGTGCCAAAGAGCACAACCCACGATATTCTGAAAAGGAAGTTGCGTTTCCACCCGTACAAAGTGTTTATCGTGCACCAGCTGAAAGAAACAGAACACGAGGCCCGTGATGTGTACTGCAGGTGGTTCCAAGAGTTCCTGTCTGAAGAAGGTGAGGACATTCTGGACGTTACTTTGTTTACAGATGAGGCATGGTTCCACCTTTCCAGGTACATCAAAAGCCAAAACACTCGTCTGTGGGGTAATGAAAATCCCCACGGATTTAAGGAAGTGCTTCTCCACAACCCCGTGCGAGTCATGGTGTGCCATGACTCGCACGAGCATCATTAGGCCCGTTTTCTTCAGTGAAAAAATTAACGCACAACGCTACCGTGGCCATGTTATCCAACCATTCATATCCGAACTCACGGAACGGGAAATCAACGAAGGATGGTTCCAGCAAGACAGTGCAACTCCTCACACTGCTAACGCATCAGTACAGCTTCTAGAGGACTTCTTCGAAAATTGCACCATCTCCCGGGGATTGTGGCCTGCCCGATCACCGGATCTGACATCGCCTGCAAGGTATACGCAGGTAATTCGCATACACTTCAAGAGCTACAGGCGGCAATAACGACCCACATCCAACAAAACACACCACATACCCTGAGAAAGGTCTTCACCAACACGCAGAAGCATGTGGAGACATGTCTGGACATCGGTGGGGCCCGTTTCCAACACCTCCTGTTGGAACCAGTTCGACATGGTAAGTGTTACTTTCAGTGAACAGTTATTTTCAGGACACCCTGTATTATGTAAATCATGGAGGGTCAAGTGACCCCCTGGAAATTGGAATCCCCCGAAAAAAAAAAAAAAAGAAAAGGAACAATAGAGAAAGGATGAATTTCGATTTGTTTTGAAGACTAGAGGCTGCACCTCCAGCCTTGCTCACTACGCTGACTACGGCAAACTACGCTCGCCATAGTAGTCTTCACTCGCTGTTGGCCCAGTATACCTCACAACCGCTGAAACCCATTTTGTCCCAGCAGCACTCTAACGTGACCTTAAAAACAAGTGCATAAATGTAATGTCCCATCAAATTAAGTTGAAGAATATTACCGTACACCTATCAACATTCCGTATTAAGATTCTTTAATAATTTCTCTGTAAAGTAGATTCTCAAATGAAAACGAACCTTTATTTTTACGCTTTCCAACCGTAGGTTGAAGAAGCGTATATGCTTCAGATTTGTCCGCCTGTCCACTCGATAACTCGCGTAAAAATGGTTCGATTTCGATGAAATTTTAGTATGTAATAGGGGACAACCTGGGGACGAATCCTATTGTAAATGGGCAAATGGGGTCAGAGGTCAGGACATAAAAGCGGGATCCATTTCACTGCCCTTATGCGTCATAACGTGCGTAAAAATGGTTCGATTTCAATGAAATTTTAGTATGTGGTAGGGGACTACCTGGGAATGAATTCTATTGAAAATGGACGAAATGGGGTCAAAGGTCAGGACATAGGAGTGGGATCCATTCCATTGCCCTTATGCGTCATAACTTAAGTGAAAATGCTTCGATTGCGACAAAACGTTATCATGGTGTTCCGGAGGTATACTAAACTGGTTCTGTTGAATATCATCGAAATGGAGTAAAAGGTCAGGACACAGGAACGAGATTTATTCCGCAGCCATTATCCTCATAACTTGACTAAAAAATGCTTCTATTGTGACAAAACTTTAGTATGTTGTTCCGGAGGTATACCGAACCAATTCTGTTTAATATCATCGAAATGGGGTCAAAGGTCAGGGCACAGGAGCGAGATTTATTCCACAGCCATTATCCTCATAACTTGAGTAATACACTGCCGGACAATTGCTAAGGACGGATGACAATAGCAACGATAGCAACCATAAAATGGAAGGCAGGAAAATGTTGAAATTAGCATAAGTGCGGGGTACAGTAAGATGTGTTGTGCGTATGCAAATTTTGGATTGCCGAACTATTACGTGACGTCATAGCGCTGATAAGAGATATAAAGGATTTGACGCGTATTGACCGTTGTTGTTCAAACGCAAAGTTGAAAGGGAAAAAATCAATTGACGAACTTGCAATTTTCAGTATGTCTTCCCGACATCACCTAGATGATTTTACGCGTGGCCGTATTATTGGCAAGATTGAAGATGGGCGAAAAATAACAGATGTTGCCAGGGAGTTCGACGTCAGCCACAGTGTTGTTTCAAGGCTTTGGAAATCATTTCAAACAAATGGAGAGTGTAGCAAACGTCACGGGGGAGGTCGTGTTCGCAGTACGACACCTGCAGAAGATCAGTACATAGTGCTATCAACAAAAAGACACCGGCGCAGCACAGCTAGTGAGGTAGCAAATCAGTTTATGGCTGCTACTGGCAAGCGGATCTCCCGAAAAACTGTCGCTAGACGTTTGCATGAAGGAGGACTATACGCCCGCCGTCCTGTTGTGTGCATCCCATTGTCCAGACGTCACCGTACCGCCCGTTTGCAATGGTGCCATCAACATCGCAATTGGACTGATAACGACTGGTCTGCTGTCCTCTTCTCAGATGAGAGTAGATACAGTCTATCATCTGATTGTCGACGACAACTGATCTGGCGTGATAGTGGTACTGCATATTGTCCAGCAAACATACAGGAAAGGGACCGATATCCGACATGTAGTGTCATGGTATGGGCTGGCATCATGATCAATGGCCGTACGTCCCTCTATGTGCTTCCAAATGGGACTATGACTGGCCAACGATACATTAATGATGTTCTGCTACCTCATGTTCGCATGTTCCGTGGTGCTGTCGGTGATAGATTCATTTTCATGGACGACAACGTAACATGTCATCGAACAGTCGCTGTCCAGGAGTGTCTTGAGAGCGAGGATATTCAGCGCCTCGTATGGCCAGCACGTTCTCCAGATCTGAATTCCATTGAAAATGTGTGGGATGCTTTAGGGAGGAGTCTTGATGGTCGCCAATGCCCTCCAATAAACAAGGACACCCTCATCCGTGCACTGACAGAGGAATGGGATAAATTACCCCAACAGCTGCTTGATAATGTTGTGCAAAGCATGACACGACGTGTGGAATCTTGCATCGCCCTCCATGGTGGTCATATCCCGTATTGACATCTTACGCCGGAACGCCTGCGGACGGTAATTGCATTTTTTTCACGTTTACGTATTCTGCACAAAATGGCCTGTTTGTCCCTTGAACACGTTCCGAAGCCTTCTGGATTTCAGAGCACAATAAATTGTCTTTCTTGTAATGTCCTGGCATTCTGACATTATTTTATTTCACTTGGCATCCAACCACACTTACTTTTTTATGCGCTATATAGCCGTTTATGATCCGTCCTTAGCAATTGTCCAGCAGTGTAACTTGAGTAATGATTTCGGGTATGTTGGAAAGCGTATCATAAGCAACGTATTGCATGATTTTGCTAACTTGTTTCATTGTAATTTACTTTACAAAAATATTAGCAGACTTGATAAGTGTAAATTTAATTTGTCGGCCAAAGACATTTCAGCAACGTACGGCGTTTATCTTGGCGTTTATCTTCATAATTGGTCTCCACTTTTGGAAACACAAGTTAGTAGCAGAAAGAGAAGAGATTTTCCTTTCAGAAAGTATGCAAGAACAACAGAAATTTTACCAGGAGTTTCATGGCTATTATAAATCGCAGCTACACTACCCGCATCCACATGTACAACTGAAAGATCTTTCAGTACCTGCTTAAAGTGAAGTCTTGGGTGAGATCAGCCATGACCGAGGTGAGACTAGATGGTCTTCTGTATAATGAATGTCCATCGTAATTAGGTGTACCAAAATGCAGATTTTATAAGAAAGATCTGATTCGAAGAAAGCAATTGAAGACTACAATTTTTATTTCCTTCCAACCAGGAATGGCACAATTATTATCCAGCTTAATGGACGTTACTCATGTGACGTCAGAAGTGGATTTCTGCGGACCAACATGGCTGCTGATTCAATGTTGTCGCTATTTGATTATCCCGTACTGTTGGCTAATTTTTGCAATCTTAACGTCATGGAGTCCGCGAAGGAATTAATAGAACTACAGGGCGAAGAAGAAATTATTTTCTTAGAAGAACAATTCAAGGTTGCAAAAATATACCAAGGCAATTTTGTGTTCGATGTTTATTTCGCGATTAGTCATCATGAAGTATTTAATGGAGCATTTCTCGTACACTGTATATCGATTTCTCATGTTCTTATGGTCAGACATTGGCGAAATATCTGAAATATGGTAATATGGAAACAAACTAGGGTTCGCACGCTAGGCAATCTGCTTAAAAATTAAATGAATGCGTAACATTAAATAAAAGAAAAGTTATAGATACACAGTGCGTCAAAAAATTTTTAAGACTGGCGCTAGATTTCAGCCTACGGTGGCGCCACCAGTGTAATCGCGAATGCGTTATAAACCGTGACCATCTGCTTGCTTTCTGCCAAAAGTACTGCGCAGTTGTTAAAGTAACTCAAACGAAACGGCCGTTCATTAGAGAAGTAAAATTGTTTTCATGTTGAACTATTAAGATGGAACAAAGGGCTGTTATTAAATTTAACGCAAAACTTGGTAAAAGTGCCTCGGAAACGTACCAAATGATGACACAAGTTTACGGTGAGTTTTGTTTAAGTAGATCAAATGTTTTCCTGTGGCACAAACGTTTTTGGATGGAAAAGATACGCTAGAAGATGATAAGCATACCGGAACACCAAGTTCATCTAGGACACCTGAGATTATTGAAAAAGTGCGTGATTTCGTGGCAAATAATCGATGAGCATCACTAAGAATGATGGAAGAGTCTTTAAACATCAACAAAGAAACGATTCGAATCATCCTGCACTAAGATTTAGGCAAAACAAAAGTCTGTGCTAAATTTGTTCCACATACGTTAACCAATGAACAAAAATCAAGGAGAAGAGCACATTGCAGGGACATCATTTCAGCCGCTGAAAATGATCCAAACTTCTTAAAATCGATTGTTACTGGTGATTAAACATGGTGTTTTCAATATGATCCTAAAACAAAGCGACAAAGTGCCGAATGGAAATAAAAAAACTCACCAGAAGCCAAAAGAACAAGAAAAGTTCCATCTAAAATCAAAACAATACTCATTACATTCTTCGATAGTAAATCCACAAAGAATTTGTTCCAAGTGGACAAACAATTACTGGTGAGTTTTATTTAAATGTTTTGAGGCGTTTGATGAGCAGAATTCGTCGCATTCGTCCAGAATATCGGGATGAAAACAATTGGTGTTTGTTGCACGATAATGCACCCAGTCACACCTCACTTCTTGTTCGTGGATGTTTGGCGAAAAATAACGTCTTTGTGGTGAATCATTCACCGTATTCGCCTGATTTAGCACCCTGCGACTTTTCTTTATTCCCAAAACTTAAAATGACGTTAAAAGGGTGTTATTTTGATGATATTTCGACCATACAAACAGCTTCGACGCGTGCTTCGGAGGCAATTCCGCAAAGTGAACTGGAACAGGCATTCGAATCATTATTAAATCGCTGTAACAAGTGTATTGAAGCCGGAGGGACTTATTTTGAATAACAAACCAAAAAAAAAAATGATAATTTCTTGTTTCTATTTCATTTTACAGACCCAGCCTTAAAAAGTCTTTGCCACACTGTGTATGTTTGTTTCGTTCTTTGGGGAGAGAACGTAGAACTTAATTCGTAATTTATTGATCCAATTATGCCATCAGTTTTCTGTTTCTACCTTTTTTTTTTTTTTTTTTTTTTCTTTTGAAATTGAAATTGAAAGGAAGGCTACGAGGTTTCAACTGCCTTTAATTCGTAGTTTCATAATATCCAAAAGCTTTTTCGTTAAAGTGAGCAGAACATATTGTAGAACGAACATTGGGATGGAAATCATCGCGTTTCATCTTTCACTGCCATTGCTTTACAATTTCGTCCTTTTCAGAGGAAAATTCTGGAAAGTTATTCCTTCCTCTATACAATTTAGGTGGCAGGATTTATTAGCAGAACCATACGATTAGCAAAAGTTAAACATGTCGTTAATAAATTTATAAAAATCGCGATTTTCCTGAACCCTTGCAACGTAACACCATGTTAAGCAATGGGAAGACGCATGTAAACAAACTATTGTTGGTCCGCGGCCACGGAAAATCTTTCCCATGATGCAATGCGAGGTGAATAGCGTCCATTATCGTAAGAAGTTGTTCTTTGTTAGCTAAATGGGTTTCGCAACATTTATTCAATTATTATGTACTTAAATTGTCATTAAATGCTTTGTAACATTCTTTTTCTCCTTCTTAAGAAATAAATATATTTCCCTTTACGCTGTGAGACTGAGACTGCATTTTTGCCATTTACCTGGAATGAATTAGAGCTTACAGAGGTCTTGTGTGCTGGAACTTTGCTTTGATTTTCCCTGGAAAAGTTTCTTCCTCTCCCGGCTGTTTACGCTTTCCAACCGTAGGTTGAAGAAGCGTATATGCTCCAGCTTTGTCCGTCTGTCTGTCTGTCGGCACGATAACTCGCGAAAAAATGGTTCGATTCGATGAAATTTTAGCATGTGGTAGGGGACCACCAGGGGACCAATCCTAATGAAAATGGACGAAATACGGTCAAATGTCAGGACATAGGAGCGGGATCCATTCCATTGCCCTTATGCATCATAACTTGTGTAAAAATATTTAAATTTCGATGAAATGTTAGTATGTGGTAGGGGACCACCTGGAAACGCATCCTATTGAAAATGGACGAAATGTTGTCAAATCTGAGGACATAAGAGCGGGATCCATTCCATTGCCCTTATTCGTCATAACTTGTGTAAAAAGGGTTCAATTTCGATGAAATTTTAGTATGTGGTAGGGGACCACCTGGGGACAAATCCTATTGAAAATGGACGAAATGGGGTCAAATATCAAGACATAGGAGCTGGATCCATTCCATTGCCCTAATGCGTCATAACTTGCGTAAAAATCATCGTTCGATTTCGATGAAATTTTAGTATGTGATAGGGGACGACCTGGGGACCAATCCTATTGAAAATGGATGAAATGGGGTCAAAGTCAGGACATAGGAGTGGGATCCATTCCACTGCCCTTATGCGTCATAACTTGTGTAAAAATGATTTAATTTCAATGAAATTTTGGTATGTGGTAGGGGACTACCTGAGGACGAATCCTATTGAAAATGGACGAAATGGGGTCAAATGTCAGGACATAGGAGCGGGATCCATTCCATTGTCTTTGTGAGTCATAACTAACGTAAAAATGCTTCGATTCCGACAAAACTTTATCAGTTTGTTCCGGAGGTATACTGAACCAATTCTGTTGAATAACATCGAAATGTGATCAAAAGTCAGGACACGGAGCGAGATTTATTCCACAGCCATTATCCTCATAATTTGAGTAATAACTTGAGTAATGATTTCTGGTACGTTGGAAAGCGTATCATAATCAATGCATTACATGATTTTACTAACTTGTTCTCCTTCTTAAGAAATAAATATATTTGCCTCTACGCAGTGACACTGAGACTGTATTTTTGTCATTTACCTTGAATGACTTAGAGCTTACAAAGGTCTTGTGTGCTGGAACTTTGCTTTGGCTTCACCTGGAAAAGTTTCTTAATCTTCTGGTTTTTTACGCTTTCCAACCGTAGGTTCAAGAAGCGTATATGCTCTAGCTTTGTCCGTCTGTCTGTCTGTCCGTCGGCACGATAACTCGCGTAAAAATGGTTCGATTTCGATGAAATTTTAGTATGTGCTAGGTGGCGACTGGGGACGAACCCCATTGAAAATGGACGAAATGGGGTCAAAGGTCAGGACATAGGAGCGGGATCCATTCCATTGCCCTTATGCGTCATAACGTGCGTAAAAATGCTTCTTATAATTTGTTCCGGAAGTATACTTAACCGGTTCTGTTGAATATCATCGAAACGGGGTCAAAGGTTAGGAGCGAGATTTATTCTACAGCCATTACCCTCATAACGTTAGTAATAACTTGCGTATCTTCTGATATGTTGGAAAGCGTATTATATTAATACATAATCAATGCATTGCCTAATTTTACTAACTTGTTTAATTATCTACGAGTATGGAGTTGCTATGCACAGATTTTTCTATTTAAATGAGAAAGCACTGCGATGTGTACATCTCTTTCATTTAGATAGTATGCACTTGAATGAAATTAAACAGAAAGTGCTTTCAAAGAAATATTTACTTTTTTTCTAGCTGACCTAGACACGATCGGAGGTAAGCTAATTGAAGGAGTTGCTTTAGTCTTGATACTGAGTTCAGAACTCTGATCACTGATATCCACAAGAGGGACCAAAAAGATGATCCGGTCGGTGTTTCTGAAATGTGTACAACAATAATAAAGAACAGTTCAGTATTAACATTTGATTCAATGCTTTGCAACATGCAAACATTTTGAAATTTAAGAGCCGAAGCAAAAAAACATTTGAATCATTAAGGAATTTTAGAAAAGATCAGTAACAATAATCGTTTATTAACCACCATTTAGTAAAGCTAATCAGAATTTCATAACTTTTGAAACAAATTATGCGTTAAAATTAGAAGAGAAGGCTTCAGTTTCTATTTAACTAGAATTTTCTTTTCTTGAAATCAAGTAGCAGCCAAGCTCTTTGTACACTATATTGACAAAAGTCAATGGGCACCTAGAAGAGAAACACAACATAGGATTTATTGACATACGTTAGTACGGTGTCGGTCCACCTTTGGCCTTAATACATGCACTGACCCTTCGAGACATGCTTCCGACAAGGTTTTGGAACACAGCGATAGGTATGCGCTTCCATTCAGTACATAATGCTGCCGCTAACTGTTTGCTTAGTAGTAGGCCTTGCTTCCAAACTTCTTATACGGCGCTGTAATTAATCCCATAAGTGCTTTGTGGGATTAAGATCAAGGCTCTGTGATGGCCAGTCCACACACGATGCGGAATTATCGTCAAACCAAGCCGTAACAGTCCTTGCTTTATGGAAGTGACAGAGAGTGACAGACTCTCTGTCACTTCTGCAATTTTTATTCAATAAGCTTTGCTTGCAGCATTTGTTATTCATCCCCATTGTCATTGCAGTGTATATACCATCATGTTTTAACAGTTTTGTATTATTTCCCAGTGAGACGCCCAATACTGTACGTCTCCCTCTTATGTTTTCTTATGATAAATTAGAATAAAGCGATTTTGAAACCTTGCTTTATGGGACGTAAGTCGTGTCTGTTTTGAGCTCCGTGTTTCGCCGTCTACTGAGTGTGTTTTGTGTGCTCTGTTGTTTAACTTTTGTGCGTGCCTTCAAGACGAAGGTTGTATCTTTCATTTAAGACATCTCCCGAGTCGGTGAGTACTATTTTCAGTTAGCTATCAGCATTTTATTTTCTCGACCAGTTGGTCGTGTTTACTAATTTAGGCCTCGCCAGCCATCGGCGATGGCGACTGCTGATAAGAGCAACGTTCCCGCTCTCGTCGCAGCTTCTCCTACTACGTCGATCCTTATCTCTGACGGAGCAAACCAATCAGCGTCCGTCCTTAATGACAAGGAATATCGTCCTCTTCCTCCTGTTGCCTATTGCTCTTCTTCTTCTACTCTTCGACTATCTGAATCCACCCCTCCTGGTGGTGATGCTACGTCGTTCGTTTCTGATGCTGCCGATGACGTAATGGATATATCTGAGAGCGTTGCTTCTCTGCCCTCGGTAACCTTGCCCAGCGTTGTGTCAGCTCCTTCATCCAGCGCTGCACCTCTGCCTTCCAGTGGAGGTTTGCCTTCCCGCTCTTATTCTAGCGTTACCTCAGCTGCGTCCCTACCGACGCAAGCGACTCGCCTTCCCCTTGCAGATGCCCATGTCCAGATACATGGTGACTCACTTCAATTGGACGTTCCGCACTTCTCACCCGCTGCGCAGGAACTTCACTCCACCCGCGAGTTGGGAGTGTGCCTAGATGCTCTTCCGAATACACCGTTGAAGGTCTATTGTGATACGCTCCTTGCTTTTCTTCCAGCCGGAGCCATTACTCACCTCACCCGCCGGCCGCGGACGGTGATTGTTTATTTCACATCCAAAGAGCATGCAGACACGCTTCTAAACTTTGGTCTTGACCTGGGAGACCACCACCTGGAAGCTGAACCGATCGCCAGGTGCCCTGTTCAGGTCTCCTTGCATCCGGTGCCCCCCGAAATCTCGGATGCGATGATATGTACTGCACTTAGTAAGTGTGGTAAGATTCTTGGTCCTGTTATCACACATTCAGCTGCGCCCAAGGATCCTGCAAATAAGAATGTTCTTAGTTTTCGCCGGAGTGTTCGACTCATCTTTCCATCAGAGGAGCATCTCCGTAAGTTCCCATGGATCCTAAACGTCCGATGTGGGCAGCTCTCCTACAGAATTGACATGCTAACATCAGAACACTGTGCTAATTGCAAAGAACTTGGGCATCAGCGTGCTCGATGCCCCAACAACGAGTATCCAGCTCCCACGGCTTCTACAGTGCCTACCGCCTCTAAGCAGCCTCCTGCTACATCTCGCCCTCGACCTGCACCGTCTTCTAGTGGGCCAACTGCCCCTGGGCCGAGTTACACAAAAAGTATATCTAAAGCCTCTTGTCAACGAGCGTCTTTTGATGCTGACCTCACCTCCTAACTTCACTTTCCAGTGCTCGCCTCACCTATTACTCCTGATCACGTGGCAACATCAGGAGACCTCACCGCTTGTTTCCCACCAGTCTTCACTGTTGGTGTCTCCGAGTGTGACGGCGGCGCCGATAACTCCTCTGACTCTGCGTCTGCTTCCCTAGCATCGTCGCTCCCTGGAAAACGCATTTCTGGCACTCGTACAGGTACCCGACGTAAGAAGAAGAAGAAGAAGAAATCTTCCTCTGCGGATGGGCAACCGTTCCGTGCTACCAAATCTTCAGTAGATTTTTCTCCCTCTCCTGCGCCAACAGAAATTGAAAGGGACACTAATGATGATGGGTCTCCGCCTTCGTTTGAGGTCTTTTCAAGTGTACTCTCCAAATGTGGTGCTCCTTCAGAACCTCTCAATCTTGGAGATTACTATCAGTTTTGCACTCACACCATGAACCTGGAGTCGACGTATGACTACCTCCGAGAGCGCGAAGACATTCTTCCCGCGCTGCTCCTGCAAGACGGATGCATTGCTAAATACCTTCGTGGGTTTGTACATGACCCCCTGCACCACTCATGGACCCTTGGCTGCGTAAACCGATTACAACAACTCCTGAAAGTTGCTCCGCGACTCCTCCAATCAACGAGTGACCAGTCCATTCAAGGTCACGACCCTTAATTGCAGAGGGTTCGCTAGCCCCTCTAGCGAATGCTCTTGTAATGGAAGACCTCTCGCCCCTCGGGGCCGATCTGTTACTACTGCAAGAAACAAACTGCCATTCCTCCACTCTGTTTACTCGCTGGCGTGCTAGCGATTATGTATTCCACCATGCACTTCGCTATTCATCTCATGGTGGGCTTGCTATCGGAATACATCAGCAGTTCCGATCCACCCTCACTGCACTCTCAGTGCAAAACTTATGCCGGGATTTACTCCAGCAAGTCTCCTTCACAGTTGGCGGAGCTCTATTTCACATCTTTAATGTGTATATTCCGTGCACCTCTATTCATTTATCCATCTTGTTCACCAAACTCCGTCAAGCTCTCTCGAAAGTCTCGCCTTCGGATCGTGTGCTCTGGGGTGGAGACTTCAATTGCACCCTTGACCCGGCACTGGATCGCTCTCCTTCATCTCGAGAGCGTCGGACGGATCTCGTCGCACTACTCCATGACCTTGTTGCTGATTTCTCCTTCACGGATGCTTATAGGCGCCTACATCCACAAGAGCCTCACACACGTGGCGCTCGTCTGGGAGTCAGCTTCCATCGACTGCACGCTTGGATCGGGTTTACGTTTCCACACCGCTTCTTGCGTCTATTACCGAGTTGCGACATCAACCTACTGCTTCCTCAGACCACTGCACAGTCACCCTCACAGTGTTTGTTGCGGCGTCACTCCCTCGGACTGTTCGTCCGTGG
Organism: Macrothele yani; assembly: GCA_039090855.1. Taxonomy (NCBI): domain Eukaryota; kingdom Metazoa; phylum Arthropoda; class Arachnida; order Araneae; family Macrothelidae; genus Macrothele; species Macrothele yani. The sequence goes on along the minus strand of CM077018.1, from coordinate 56,162,989 downwards.
ACGTTTGACTCCAATCTCCTCACTGATCCTGACTTTTGTGCCTCTGTCCGTTCTTTCCTCGCTCGTCGCGCAGGGTTGCATTCCGCACCCTGTACCTTGACGTATTGGCTTCATGTCAAGCATCAGCTCCTTTTACATATCAAGCAACTTTCCTTCACCATGACGACTCGCACTGATTGGGTTGTCAGATCCGCTCTTTCCAGCATATCAGGCGGAGCTCCAGGCTTTGCTGAAACCTCTTGCGCAGCAAGCACTTTTACGTCTACGTATTAAACATCTCAATCCGGAGGAATGCACCTATGATTTTCTAACATCAGTGGAATCTGCACGTAAGTCTTCTACCTCGCTTCGTCATCTTCGCCTCCCCTCTGGCGAAATCACATCCGATTCGGCAGCGATTTGCTCTCACGTTCGTCAGTTCTGTACCACCAAGTTCAGTGAAACTCCTCCCCCTTCTCCCTCTGCTCTCCCCCATCTTCTCAATAACCTGCCTCAAGTTCCGTCTCATCTTGCTCACACCCTGTTCCACTGGCCCACACCCACGGAGGTGTCCGACACTTTCTCTTCCCTTAACCCCCATGCCGCTCCGGGTCCGGACGGCCTCTCTTTCCTTTTTATCGTGCGTTCTTGCCTCTTCTGTTGCCTTTTCTCCTCTCCGCTTTTTCTGCTGCATTTAACTGCTTCCCCCTCCCGAGGAGTTTCACGGACGCACATGTGTTACTATTTCCCAAGAAGGGTGACCCTCTTGACTTGGGAAATTGGCGCCCCATTTCTCTTCTCAATCAAGATTATAAACTCTATACTAAGCTTCTTTCCCGTCGACTAAACTCTGTCCTTCCTCACATCCTTGCTGACTCTCAAACCTATACTGTTCCTGGCCGTTCTCTTTCCTCCAATGTTCAACTTCTTCGCGATCTCATTCATCTTGCCAAGACTCATTCAGAACCTTTTGCTCTCCTTTCCATAGACCTCCGTTCCGCTTTCGATAATATCTCACACACCTATTTAACACAAACCCTGCTACACTTTGGCTTTCCTCCACAATTTGTCTCTGTTCTTCTCTCCCTCTACCGGGACGCCGTTTTTCATGTCAAGACGGCATCTTTTCTCACAGCACATGTTCCCTTCAAGCGGGGAGTTCGTCAGGGCTGCCCGCTTTCTGGTCAACTGTTTGCGATTGCCGTCGAGCCCTTTCTACGCTCTCTGCAAACATCTCTCCTAGCACAACTTCCACCATCATTTGCCAGCTCACGGCATCACTCAGTCATTTACTCTGCCTATGCAGATGACGTTACCGTCTGCATTCGTAGCGACTCACAGTTCCAACTGCTTCGTCGTTTGTTCTCCGCATATGCTTCATGTTCTGCAGCTGAACTGAATACGTCTAAGAGCACTGGATTGTGGTGCGGGTCGTGGTCCAATCGCATGGATGCTCCATGGGGGGCCACATGGTCATCCACTACCCAACGCTTCCTGGGTGTGCACTTAGGCGCAGCACAAGCTACATCCAGTGGAACTCGCACGGAACTCCATCCTCGCCTCATCCGCACAGCTGCGTTCTGGTGTCGTGCGCAGTTCTGTACGTCTTACTACCAGCGTGCAAATCTCACCAGGACATACCTTCTGTCCATCTGCAAGCATTCTTGGATTGCATCTACGACCCCGCTTTTCTGTCTCCAGGAGGTTACACGCTGCCTTACTCGAGTAATGTGGGCGGGTCATCACTGGATTAACGTCCAAAAGCTCTATGCTCCTCCCTCCTATGGTGGTGCTGACCTACCTGATGTCTCGCTGTGCTACAAAGCAAGCCGAGTGATCAACTTCATTCACCTTTTCACGGCTCCAGTGGCTTCCGCAGTTCAAGTACGTGACGTTCTTGCCTCCTTGCGTAACCCACATTTTCCCTTTCTTTCTTTAGTTCTCATGGATTGCTGTCCTTTCCCTCCCTCCAAACTCCCAACTGCATATTCTGAAGCCCTCACTCACCTTCGCTCTCTCCCCCTCATTCGCTCCCCTCCCTCTTCAACTCTAGAGCTTCTTTCTGAACCCCTCTCCTTCAACTCCCTTGTTCATCCCCCATCTCACCTGCTTTTCATTCCCCTCTTGGCTCCGAGCAGGTGTAGTAACCGTACAAGACCTCACTAACTCGGATCTGTCCTGGCGCTCTTTCTCTGGCCTCCCCCTGCTATTCTCTCGTCCCCATCCGCCCATTTGGTCTATGACTCTCTGCTAACTGCACTTCTTTCGCTTTTCCCTGATCTTGTCTCCCCCACCGGTCTCGTCTCTGTCTTTTCTGCCCCTCTTCCGCTGCCATTTTCCTCCGACTCTCAGACTCGGTTCTTCCTCTCTCCTCTCTCTCCTCTAAATCTCTTTATCGTTTTCTAGTGCACCTTGCCACCCCTTCACCGCTTTATATTCTCGAGGTTCCCCCTGCTTCTCTTCCTCTTGTCTGGGCCGCTGCCCGCTCACCCTTATCCGCCCCTCTTGAAATTAATACCCACTGGCTCTTTTTGCATAATCGCCTCCCTGTTCCGTATTTTCTCTTTCGCATGTCCCTTCTCTCCTCCCCTCTCTGCTCCTTCTGCGCACATGAGGCAGACGTTTCTCACGTCTACCTTTACTGTCCCATCCTGATGCCTCTCCTCTACCAGGCTTTCCGGATTGCCAGTCGCTCTTGTTCTCAAGATCTTCCGTTCACTGCCTACAGACATCTTCTTCTGCGGGCTCATCCACCTACGCCTCTTCCGTCAGTATGTGCCTATCTCTTCGTGCTGGTTAAACACGTTATTTACGTATACCTTCAACAACTCCGCAGCGTTTCCTCGCCGGTCTCTTTACACCAGGCCAGCGCAGCACTTTTGTGCCATTTTCAAGATCGATTGCTTTCTCGACTCCGCCTGGAGTACCAGTCGGCTTCTTCCAGTCGTCGAGAAGCCACCTTCTATGCTACCTGGGCGCCGGTCGCTCCATGGTTTGCGGTTGATTCTGGACTGCTACACCTATCAGTACCCTAGGACATTCTACACCTCCTTTGCTGAGTTCCGTGGCACCCTGGTGCCCCTCCTCCACTCTACGACTCGTCTCCATGTATATCATGTGATCGAGCTACAGCCTGTGCTGTAATAGCCAAGTTTTTGTTTTCTCGTTTTCAGTGTGCATATTATTGTGATCTTGTCAGTTGAATTGTTGTTTTTCGTGTCATACTATGCTTTACCATATTTACATTGTTATCAGTGTGCTCTCTGATTCCGTGACCTCCCGTCACTTTTATGTACTTGGGGCTGTACCCTGGTCACCTTAAGTGCTTTCTGTCTATGCACCTAGTGAATTACACCGTGTTCCTGTAGTGTGTTTTACTTTGAGATGTCATGTGGTGTACGTCTCTATCTCTCATTTGTTATATTTGCCGCACTCACACACCTTCTTAGTGTTTTGCCATTTCCTTACACCTGTTTGATTTTTGTACAGTTCTATACTTCCACATTGTGTACATACTATTTTCGTGCTTTCACATTGTGTTAATGCTTTGATCGTGCACGTACAAATTTATGATAAATTCTATCATCTGTCAGAAATCATGGCTTGTCCTGTGCTTTCACTTTATGCATATACTCATAACATCCCAGAGTGCACTCATGGTTTATCGTGTGCTTTTTACTGTACTTGTAACATTTCTTGCGCAGTATCGTGTCTTCACATTGTGTACTTTATTTGGTCATCCCTGTGTATAATATGGTTCATCATGTCTTATTAATGTGCCAGTTACATCTATTGCGTCGTACAGTGCTTTCATTTTGCGTTAATTCCTCTTGTCATCCCAGTGTGCATTCCTAGTTTTGCTCTGTGATCTTACTGTTCCTTCTGCATTTTTTTCGTGCAATCCACGCTACCGTTGAATTGTGAATGCTAATGTCATCTCAGTGTATTTTCATGCTTACTCGTGTACATTAATTACCTTCACCCCGCCTGTATTATGTTGCTTTGGTGTCCTCGTTAAATAACTTGCACAATTGTGCACGCTGTGTTTTTATCTCATATATGTAATGTTTTACCTTCACGGCGGTGTTTGTTCTCTTCTTTTTCTAATTGTGTACTATTATTTTGCCTGTGTTATCCTGTAAATCATGCCCAGCCAATGTCATGTGACACGATGTGTTTCTCTCTGTCATTTCTCCTGCATTTTTTGTGCAATAAGCTTTGCTTGCAGCATCTGTTATTCATCCCCATTGTCATTGCAGTGTATATACCATCATGTTTTAACAGTTTGTATTATTTCCCAGTGAGACGCCCAACACTGTACGTCTCCCTCTTATGTTTTCTTATGATGGATAATAATAAAGCGATTTTGAAACCTTGCTTTATGGCTCGGTGCACTATCCTGCTGGTACCAACAAGGCTCGGTTCCATAGTATTGCCACAGAGTTGGTAGGGCATAATTGTCCAGAATATCGAAGTAGACGTGCTGGTCAACAAGTTTGCCCACGATAACCAATGGGCCGGGACCATACCACGAAAAACACCCCCACACGAGTACACTGCCAGCTCCAAACTTGACCGTAGGAACGGTACACTGTGGTAAATAACGTTCCCCCGGCTGCCGCCATACCCACACATGGCCATCAGACTGATGGATCGTGTATCTGGATTTATCAGTCCATAGAACCCGTTTCCATTGATCTACGGTTCACGATAAATGTTCTTTACACCATGCTAAACGACGAGTAGCATTCTGAGTGGAGATGAAAGGTTTATGAGCAGCCGCACGAACACAGTAACTCATGGAATGAAGTTCTCTGTGAATGGTACGTGTACATACCGAGAATGCAGTACTCCGTCGATTAGCTGTAACGACTCTCCTGAGGCTTCGACGTCCTCTATCACTGATTTTCTTTGGTCTGCCGGTACATTTTGCTGTTCAAGCACACCATGTGTCTTCCACTTATTCAGTACATCTAAAACAGTTGACGTGGGTATGTTTTAACGCCTCTCGGTTTCTCTTATGGACAACCCACTAATGTAACACCCAAGAAACTTTCCTTTCTTAAAGTCAGTTTTCCCCCGTCGCGACATTTTCACTCGACCTCACAGTGCGATATGATCGCGGTGAGCTGCAGGCTTGTTTTTATACCGTTTCCAGCTATACCGCTCATCTTAACAACACAAGCGGATCCGTTCATTTGCTTTTGAAGGGGTGTCCGGCGACTTTTGTCAATATAGTGTATAATGGCATATCTTCTTGAAAGCCTGTTCGTAAATTGTCTGAGATATAACTTCGCTCCTGTCCAAGCTATCTTCGATTTTTCGAATCGGTATTCTTAAATTAATGCTGTGTGACGTCTTAGATATTTAGCAAGCGTACACCCAAGCGAGGATCAAATCTGGTTAGGTACACAGAGTATATATCTTAAAAGAAAAGTGTTTGATCAATGCATCCTTCCAGTGCTTACGTATGGTGCAGAGACGTGGACCTTAACTAAAAGAGACATACAAAGGCTGCAGACAACTCAAAGCAGCATGGAGAGGTGCATGCTTGGTGTAACCAGGAGAGATAAGAAGAGGAACTCATGGATCCGAAAAATGACAAGAGTGGAAGACATCATGATCAGAGTTAAATCCCTGATATGGCAATGGGCTGGGCATACTGCCAGAAGGACAGACCATCGATGGACAGCCGAAATTTTAGATTGGATTCCAAGGGACGGGAGATGGGTGGATGAAATTCGAAAGTATGCGGGAGTGACATGGAGGAGATTGGCACAAGACAGACCGTTGTGGAGGAAACTTGGGGAGACCTTCGTTCAGCAGTGGATTGATAATGGTTGACAACGATGATGATACAGAGTATCAGAAAAAATTTACACAGCCACAGTCTTCATAATCAAATTATTGTTTTTCGGAAACTCTCAAAAAATAAGTTGCTAGATTTGAGATTGCGGAAGACTTGGAAGAGAAAGCCACACAAATTAAGAATCTTTTACACTCACGGACAATGAAATTTGCGCACCAAGAAGGAAGCATCGGATTGATTTGAAATTTTATGGACGTAATGATACAGATGAATGATACACATGATGGCAAAAACAGAGCTCCGGGACAGTTACAGAGGGATCTGTGGCACGCAGTCCGGTCATCTTCAGTAGCGCGTCGCACCACCTCGTGGTGCGGCGATACATGCTGCAATACGGTCCGGCATGGAGGCGAACAAACCCCTGATGTTGTCCTGCGACAGACTGGCCCACACGTGTTGGACGGTGTGTTCCAAATCCCGGATACTGCGTCATGGCGGCAGCTGGCGTTTCAATTGGTCCCACACATGCTAGTTTGGGGACATGTCCGGGGAGCGGACAGGCCATGAAAGTGTCTGGACATGACGTAGGCAGTCCTGGACAACCCGAGCCGTGTGCGGGCGGCGTTATCCTGCTGGTATAGCGCACCTGGAATCCAGGCCAGGAATGGGAGCACATGGGGCCGTAGGATCTCATCCACATCCCGCGGGCCGTCAATGATCCACGTACCACTACTAGAGGTGATCGGCTATCGTAGGTAATGGTTCCCCAGACCCTAATGCCTGCAGTGGGGGAGGTGTGGCGCTCGATAGTGAGGTTGGGATTGTGCCGTTGACCCGGGGACCTCCACACCCGGACACGATGATCATCTGTCCCCAAAACGAAGCGGCACTCATCGCTAAACACCACACGTCGCCAGTGTGTGGCGTTCCACGTCGCTCTGGCCTGGCACCACTGCACACAGAGCCGGCGATGTTCCGATGTTGATGGCAGCACACGTAAAGGGCGCTGGGATCGCAGATTCACTTCCGAGAGGCGCCGGGAAATGAAATAGGTCGTGGGCACACAGGAGCCGCTACATCTGCCTCTATAGTGGACCGGGTCCCAGTGGGATCCATTCGTGCCTGGTGCACGATCCGTCGATCCTCTTTATCGGTGGTCCTCCTGGTTCGTCCGGAGCCGCTCCGCCGTGTGGCAGCGGCGTCACGTGTCCACTGCTCCCAACACAGTCGGACGGCATGCTCAGAACGATCCACGTGGCGGGCTGTACGGCGCGCCGACCACCCTGCGGTTTTCAGCCCGATGATCAGGCCTCTCTCAAAGTCCGTAAGTTGCGTAAATCGTAGTCTCTGGCGTCTACCCGGCATTCTTGTCACTATGTACTCTGGCTTGCGTCGGCCGGTGGTTTTCGCTTTCATGGGGCATCGACTACACGCCGGTTTTTAAGACTGCCGGTTCGTGCGTGCAGTGCCACCACAGGGTGTGCTGTCATGCGCACTCGCACCAAACGTGGATTATTTACACACCAGGCTGCCCTATAGCTGTTTGCAAAGTTTCGCGGTTGTAGCATCTTTTCTTCTAGGTGAGCAAATTTCATTATCCGTGAGTGTATTACCCAGAGAAAGCAACATTTTGTTGGTACTATCAAAGTGCTCTCTTAAGAGGGAGTCTCAGCCGACTACATAAATTTGTAGTACTATACCTGTACGAAAAGAAGAAATCACTCTTCTTTTTTTTTTTTTTTTTTTTATTGGAGGTTTAACGACCACCGTGAGCAACTCAATGGGCTATAAGCAGTCGCCCGTCCCTAATTTAGGGTCACTGGTTCCAGGGAAGGGAGAGAGCCAGTGCCGTAAGACAAACACAACATCCATGCCTCACCGGGATTCGAACCCGGACCCCGTTCGGACGAATGATCAGAGGTTTAACGACCACCGTGAGCAACTCAATGGGCTATAAGCAGTCGCCCGTCCCTAATTTAGGGTCACTGGTTCCAGGGAAGGGAGAGAGCCAGTGCCGTAAGACAAACACAACATCCATGCCTCACCGGGATTCGAACCCGGACCCCTTCGGACGAATGATCAGAGGCCAACGCCTTAGACCACTGCGCCACCGGGGCGGCTCACTCTTCTTCGATAGAGACTATTTGCTAGTGGCAGAACAATTCAACCTATTAGAATTGTTATTGCTGATCACAGGAATTCCCGAAATAAGAAACTTAAAATGGAATCCAAAAGAGGAAGAAATGGAGAACTTGAATCAGAAGCATAAATGTTTACAAAACACACATCTGGAGATCTGCTGCCGACATATTTCTTTGAGGGTGGTCGCGAGCATAACGCGAAAATATTTACTTCGGATTTAAAGTATTGCTTACCAACGCTCTCTTTATCAAAATGCCACATAACCCGGGAACATTTACTGCAATGTAAAGAAGGGTGACATTTGATTCACACGCCAGTGATTGGAATGTTTCTAGCTACCAGATTTACTTGCCACTCTTTAGCTACCAGCTTCTCTGGTAAGAAGAATAAACGCAAGAACATTGATTTGGAATAAAACCTGAGGCTCCCACAGTCCTTTTTCTACTTCACTAGTTGTATTAGGTGTACAAATGAGTTTTAAAGCGTTTTTTGTGTGACGTATACCGCTAATTTACATATCCGACATTCCCAAGCGTTGTTGTCATGTCATCGTAACTGGTCCTGAGTATGAAATGTGACACAGAAGTTTGCCCAACAGTCAAATGCACTTGCACATCGGTAGGTGAAAGATGGCAAGCGATACCGCATTTATTCGATACTACATTCGTTATGAATTTTATCGAAGAAAAAAGTCCCGCAAAAGCATGTGCATTGATCTGTTCTGTTCTGGGGAGAATATTGTATCGAAAAGCACGGGTGAGTTTTGGTTTAGACGGTTTAAAGCACGTGATTTTGATGTTAGCGATCGAGAACGTATAGCGGAAGGTTGCACATGAGGAACTGCAAGCATTGCTGGATGAAGATTTCTCTCAAACGCAAAAAGAACTAGCTGAGCAACTAGGGGCAACTCAACAAACCATTTCCAATTGTTCACACGCAATGGGAAAGATTCAGAAGGAAGGAAAATGGGTGCCACATGACCTGAGCGAGAGGAACAAGGATGAGCGTGTCATGAAGTGTTTGAATCTGTTCAATAAACAACACAGAAAGCCTTTCCTTTGCAAAATCGTTACGGGTGATGAAAAGTAGATTTGGTACGACAATCCCAAACGCAAAAACCACTGGGTAGACTCCGGTAAAGCCACGATTTTCACACCGAAATACAATATTCACTCCAAGAAAGTTCTTCTGTGCATCTGGTGGGATATGAAGAGTGTGCTCTATTATGAACTATTGGAACAGGGTCAAACTGTTCCTGCTGATCGCTACAAGCAGCAATTGCTGCCTGCGATTGAACCAGGAAATTTGTCGGAAACGTCCATTCACAGGTGAAGGATTGCGTCCCGTGAAATTACTGCATGGCAACGCCTGTCGCGAAATGGGTCAAGAAAACGTTATTGACGCTTGTCTGGGAAGTTTTGGAGCACCCGGCATATAGTCCCGACATAGTTCCTTCAGACTATTATTTGTTGCGATTGATGCAGCATGGTTTGTCTGCTGTATGGTTCCGGACATGTGACGAAGTGCAAAAATGGGCTGACGACTTCACCGCGTCACACGACGTAGTATTCTTCATGGCTGGAATCCGTCAGCTGCCCAACCGATGGCGGAAGGTGATAGATAATGACGGCGCATATTTTGATTCGTAAAGGTATTGTTGTTTTCTCTCAAATTACATGTTGCGTTGTCTTAAAACGCTTCAAAACTTACTTGTACACCTAATACACTGAAAAGCAATTGAATTAGAGATACCTGTGTAGTAACGTGTAGCACCACCTTTCGCCCTGATGACGGCGGCGATTCGTCTCGGCATGGACTCGACAAGACACCGGAAGCGTTGGGAAGCCATACGGATCCACGACCCCTGAACAAGCTCCCACAATTCACGAAGATTTGATGGAGGGGGTCGGAGCCTCGAACATCTTTCTCGATGGCATCCCAGATGTGCTCGATGGGATTGAGGTCAGGTGACCTAGCTGGCCAAGGAAGCGAGGTCACGTCGGTGGAGTGTTCACCTAACCATTCGGATACAATTCGGGAACGATGGCACGGTGCATTGTCTTGTTTCAGAATGAGGTCCCCAGTGGGATGTTGAAGACGCACAAACGGGAGCAAATGGTCGTCCAGGATATCTCGGTAACGTTGACCTGTGAGGGACGATGTCACATGTACCAGGGGTCCCATTTCAGTCCACGTAAACAGTCCCCAGACAAGAATGCCACCCCCATCAGCTTGAAGAGTACCCTGCTGGCAAGAAGGATCCATCGCTTCATGTGGTTTACGCCGTACTCGTATCCTGCCATTCGCATGTACCAACGTGAATCTCGACTCATCAGTCCAGGCAACATTTTCCCACATGTCTAGGGTCCAGTGGCGATGTTCCCGCGCCCATGCTAATCTTTGCACCCTGTGATGTTCGGTCAGCAGCGGTACCCTTGTGGGACGATGGCTTCTGTACCCCATAGCGAGGAGATTGTTCTGGATGGTGTGGCTGCTTACATGCATCTATGTAAATTTTGGTTCATTCTATCTCAAACAGTTTCTAACTTAGCGTTACATTTCTCTCTCGAATGAATGTGTGGTGGCAACCTAAATTGATGTCGGGAGTAGAATAACGTATGAGTTCAACATAGATAAGAACGATGTTTGCAATGTAAGGACAAGTGGCGCTCTAGCTGGCTTTGGCCAGATGCCTTCTAGCTGGTTTCCGTGAGAGTGTTGTTTCTTGTTGGAAGTATTCTGCTGTTTCATGTTAAATGTTTTGAGTTGATAGATGTTTTTGAGTATCTCGTTTTGAGGTTCGAGTTTGTTAAAAGTTGATTGCTATATTGCTTTGATATTACAGCATTCACCTGTTACTAAGTTTGCTGCACTTGAAGACTGTTTCACGTTATGAGTGATATGACTAAGTGTGCTGATCCTTAAAGTGGCCAGTTTTGGATGATTATAAAGACGTTGAAGTTGAGTGAGTAGAGACTTGTTATTTAACTGGCCGATTAGTCAATAAGTATGTAATTAAGAAATATTTGTGTTAAGCTATTTGGAGTATCAAGTAAACGCTACAGAACATTTCAGTTAAAGCAATATTCAGAGTCACGTAATGTAACGATTGAGAGAAATTGAGTTTTCACGTATAGTTATACATAATCAACTAAGAATATTATACACTGATGAGCTATTAGATTATGACCATCTGCCTAATGAGCTGCAGGACCCCCTTTAGCTAGCAAAATAGCGTCCACACGGCGAGGCATTGATTCAATGAGGTGGCGATAGGTATCCTGAGGTATCTGGTACCATAATGTCTACAGTAGACTCTCCAGTTCTCGTACATCTCGGGGTGGTGGTGATTCAGCGCGAACCCACTTTTCCAAGTCGAACTCCAAATGTTCGATTGGATTTGAATTTGGAGGCCAGGCATTAACAGAAAGTCACCAGCATGTTCCTCCAACCACTCCTTGACGATTCTGGCAGTGTGGCATGGCGCTTTATCCCGCTGGTAATGGCCATCACCAGCAGGGCACACAGTTGGCATGAATGGGTGAACTTGGTCCGCAACGATGTTCAGATACCTGACAGCTGTCAGGGATTGTGCTATTGGGACAATGGGGCCTAAAGGGTCCCAAGAAAACATCGTCCACAGCATAACACTGCCGCCTCCCGCCTGTTTCAGCCCAACAGTGCATACAGGTGACATAGCCTCCGTTGGCAATCGGCGTATCAGCGCTCGGCCGTCTACGTGATGCAGCAGGAATCTTGATTCATCAGACCAGGCCACTTTCATACTATCATCCACGGTCCAATCTCGATGATCTTAGGCCCATTTCATGCGTTGTTGGCGAAGACGTTCAGGCCGGCCCGGTGGCGCAGTGGTCTAAGCGATGGCCTCTGATCATTCGTCCAAACGGGGTCCGCTTTCGAATCCCGGTGAGGCACGGATGTTGTGTTTGTCTTAAGGCACTGGTTCTCTCCCTTCCCTGGAGCCAGTGACCCTAAATTAGGGACGGGCGACTGCTTATAGCCCATTGAGTTGCTCACGGTGGTCGTTAAACTTCCAATCAAAAAAAAGACGTTCACTGAGAATGGGGACCCAACAGGGTCTTCGGCCACGCAGGCCCATGCGCAGAAGGCTGCGACAAACTGTGTGCTGTGACACATTGCCCTGAACACAGCTGTTGAAGCTGCGGGTGATTTGTCGCACGGTGGCCCCGCGGTCGCTGTGAACAATGCGCGACAGTCTCCGCTTCCCTCTGGCATCAATGAACTGCGGACGTCACACGGTTGGACGATGGTTCGTCGTTTGGCCATATGTGCACCACTTTTGATACGTACTCACTACAGCGGCACGTAAAGAACTCACAAGCCGCGCCGTTTCCGAGATCGTAGTTCCGAGGTGCCGTTCCCTCACAATTTGTCCTTTACCAAACTCCGATAAATCGGCAGCTTTTCCCATTCTTACTCCGAACACTCTACTAACCGAAAGCCGGTTCTCGGGTTGTATATATACTGCTCTGTGAACTTCACCTGGCCGCCCCGGTGGCGCAGTGGTCTAAGGCGCTGGCCTCTGATCATTCGTCCGTAAGGGATCCGGGGTCGAATCCCGGCCAGGCATGGATGTTGTGTTTGTTTTACGGCACTGGCTCTCTCCCTTCCCTGGAACCAGTGACCCCAAATTAGGGACGGGCGACTGCTTATAGCCCATTGAGTTGCTCACGGTGGTCGTTAAACCTCCAATAAAAAAAAAAAAAAAAAAAAAACTTCACTTGCGCCACCGTTCGGTCTCCAAGCGCGCTCATTTGTATGGGCTGGGGTGGTCATAATGTAATGGATCATCAGTGAAGATAGATATTTACGAACACGAAACAAAAAGAACAGAGAAATAACTTAAGGTAGCATTGAGCTATAGCCCCGGTGATAGTTCAATCCCATCTCGTGTAGGTGTGGGTGTGGATGGGTGATGTTATGTTACACAGCATGTTCAGAAAGTCAAGCCGCACTATTTTGTATATAAATGTGTGAATTAATGTCAGGCGTAAAATCCACAGACTTTCTTTCGGTGGATATGCCTTCAACTAAAATAAAGTTCTTTTTCGCACCATGGTGATCAGCTTAGAACCATCCTGATATGGATAAGCTTTCTAGACGCTGATAATCAGGCTAGTATGTCTGGTCTGGTAGTTATCCATATACTAGATATGGCACCCTATGTTAGACCAAAAACACAGTTCATCACTGAACGATGGACTAGGTATTGAAAATATCATCTAATTTTGATTCTCCGAAATCTAAACACGAAAGAATGTACAGTACTTCAAATAACTTGTTGCATGATTCGTTTATGTTAGAAGCATAAGCCTCAGCAGTGATACAATCGAAATTTAAACGGATCAATCTGATCAATTTTAAGCGATGCCCTATCCAGATGTTGTGAACCTGATGTGAGTGGGAGCACAATTTTTTAAAATCTGGATTCACGATGACGTCTGTCTTCCGAAATGACTGTACGGCAGTCTCTGTCAGCAGATATTAGTTTGTAATACTGTGTCGTTCACAAGCACTACCAGTGCAAAAATTAAGGACGAAAAGGAGAAATTAACATAACAGCGGAACGAGCAGGCAGAACGGACCGAAAGACCACTCAGGTGATAGATTAGGGTCCGGTACGGTAGGGCATGCGCATATATGCAGCATGACGGGGGGTCGGAAAGGTATAAAGCACACGGGCGGTGTACGCTCAGCAGTTCGGTGAAAGCTATTGCACGGTGTACATCGGTTTGAACGACGTCGAGTTGCTGCCACCGTGTGATATGGCCAACAGGCAATCCAGCAGACGACATCTGGATGACTTTACCCGAGGTCGCGTCAATGGGAAGTTGGAAGAAGGTCGAAGTGTGACTAGTGTGGCCGAGGAGTTCGGGATCGCTCACAGCATCGTTTCACGAGCTAGGAGAGCATTTCAAACGACACGAACAGCTGTCCGAGAGTTTAGCAGTGGTCGTCCACGAGCAACCACGGCTGCTGACGACCAGTATATTGTCCTATAGGCGAGAAGAGACAGACGGCAGACAGCGGGAGAAATCGCAAGGCACATGCAACAGACAACCGTTATCGCGTTTTACCGTAGCCAGGAGGCTGCACAAAGGTGGTCTATTTTCACGACGACCAGTACGGTGTATGCCATTAACGCCTGCTAATCGGAGACGGCGGTTTCTTTGGTGCCAGGAACACAAGAACTGGACACATCAGCAATGCGGTCGAGGTCTCTTTACGGATGAGAGCCGATTTAGTCTGACGAGTGATTCTGGACGTATACACATCTGGAGAGAGCAGGGAACACGCAATCACACCTCCAACATCATCGAAAGGGACCGGTTTGGAGGTGGCGGAGTTCTCGTTTGGGGCGGTATCATGCTTGGTAGCCATACTGACCTCCACATCTTCCAAGGAGGTTCAGTCACTGGTGTCCGCTATTGTACCGAGGTTCTTCTGCCTCACGTGCGTCTGTTTAGAGGTGCTGTGGATCCTGAGTTCCTCTTCATGGACGACAACACTACATCTCATCATACAGTGGCTGTCGCAGAGCTGTTGGAGAGTGAAGATTTTCAACGCATGGATTGGCCCGCAAGGTCCCCGGACCTAAATCGAATCGAACACGTGTGGGACATTCTCGGGAGACGCTTGGCAGCACGTCACCAGCCGGCAGCAACGATTCCACAGCTGCGATTGGCGCTGCAAGAGGAATGGGCCGCGATGCCTCAACAGCTCCTCGACAACCTCGTCTTCAGCATTGACAAACGTCTTAAATCCTGCAACGCAGTCAGGGATGATCATATCCCCTACTAAAGACTGGATTTTCCTTGGCAGCCGCCTGTTACATGGACGTTTCTGTCTTCTGTCCAGTTGTGCTCGAAGCTACCTTTTCAATAAAGTGCCTTTGTATCCTTTGAATTCCTTATTTGGACGGTTTTGCTCACTTGTCCCATATTCTTACATCTTGGGGATCTTATGGTAAGATTTGAGTCGATGTGGAGCACTTCTGCACGACGTTACATTCGAAAAACCGTCTTGACCTTAATTTTTGCACGCCAGTATAGTATACACTAAAGTGCCAAAAGTCATGGGATAGCAGTATGCAAATTTTTAACTGGCGCGGCTGTCGTATAAACGCTTTGTCGCACGCCACCATTTTTATCAGTTGAGAGGTGTAATCTCGTGAGTCAGGTTGAACAACCGCCAGCAGGATTATGGCAAACCGACGTGAATAATCTGAACAGCGCAGTGGCCGACCACGGGTGCTGAATGACATTGACCAGCGGCGTCTGACCCGGATTGTCCATGCTAACAGACAAGTGCCTGAAATAATATCCACATTCAATGCAGAAGGTACCAGAGACATATCCATCAGCTCAGTGCAGCGTAATGTGGAGTCCGTAAGAGCAGAAGACTCACCAGAGTGTCTTTGTTAACACCACGACATCGGACACAGCGCCTCACCTGGGTTCGTGAGCACGGTAATTGGACCCTAGAAGACTGGCAAAATGTGGCGTTGTCCGATGAGTCACGCTACCAGTTGCTACGAGATGATAGTAGGGTTTGGGTGTGGCGCAGACCCCATGAAGTCATGGACCCAAGCTGTCCACAAGGCGTTGTGAAAGCTGGTGGTGGTTCCATACATGTGTGGGGTGTCTTTACGTGGAATGGTGTGGGTCCTCTGGTCATCGTAAACACGTCATTAACCGGTAATTGCTTTGTTGCTCTGCTGGGTGACCATTTGCAGCCCTTCGTGTACCCCAACAACGATGGGATTTTCCAGGCTGATAATATACCATAATAATCGGGCCCAAGTTATCTAAAATTGGTTCTAGGAGCACTCTGGACAGTTCCGACGAATGGTGTGCCCACCACGTTCTCCCGACATGAACCCAATAGAGCACTTATGGGACGTGGTGGAAAGGTCCATTCGCACCCAATATTCTGCACCTACAAATACCAGGGAACTGTGAGCGGCTGTTCAGACGGCATGGCTCAAAGCCTCTCCAGAAGTCTTCCGGCCATCTGTGGAATCGATGCCACGTCGAGTTGCTGCACTTCGCCGGGCTAGAGGAGGTTCTACACGATACTAGGTACATATCCCATGACGTTTGGAACTTCCGTGTATAAATAATGGGTTTATGATATTCAGAGTCGTGTTTCGGAGTTACACAACGTCCTCATATGCATTTGGTAAAAATCTAGACTCCTGGGACAATATCATCATGTGTTAAACAACCGTAGATTATTTTATTAGGGTGTTAAAATCAGTTCTTTACAAGATTGCCCTGAGATTCTTAATTACAATTTAAGACTATTCCAAGATGCATTATATTTTCATGAAATTTTGAAAAACGGCCCCCCTTTTCATCACCAGCTGAACTTCTGGGGCTATTCCCATACATCTTGGCCATTTTTGGGCGCTTGGAATTACATTAATATGCATACATTGTCCGCCACCTGATAGTTAACATTTCGCACAGACATTTCACATATAAAAGCATCAGTGCTACCTTCAACGCCTGTTAGCCTACGTCAGGGCTTCTCTAATTTGCATTGTAGTGCACAGAACTCTTTAAGCACAACGTTTTCTATTTCAACTCTTTAAGCCGCCCCGGTGGCGCAGTGGTCTAAGGCGCTGGCCTCTGATCATTCGTCCGTAAGGGGTCCGGGTTCGAATCCCGGTCAGGCATGGATGTTGTGTTTGTCTTACGGCACTGGCTCTCTCTCTTCCCTGGAACCAGTGACCCTAAATTAGGGACGGGCGACTGCTTATAGCCCATTGAGTTGCTCACGGTGGTCGTTAAACCTCCAATCAAAAAAAAAAAAAAAACAACTCTTTAAGGTGGATCCACCTAAAACCTCTGCCTTGTATTTCCAATGGGCAAACTTCTGTAGCCATTTTCTTCTCAATAAATGCGTTCCCAAGAATGCAAATTTGAACATCAATAAAATTAACTTCATATTATAGCCTAGTATACTTAATATTTTCTAAAATTTAACCATAATTAAACTATCCAATATTTGTTTAACTACTAACGTCTTCAATGTACAGGTAGCGCCATCTGTCTTGTGGTCTTTTTTTTTTTTTTTGGAGGTTTAACGACCACCGTGAGCAACTCAATGGGCTATAAGCAGTCACCCGTCCCTAATTTAGGGTCACTGGTTCCAGGGAAGGGAAAGAGCCAGTGCCGTAAGACAAACACAACATCTATGCCTCACCGGGATTCGAACCCGGACCCCTTTCGGACGAATGATCAGAGGCCATCGCTTAGACCACTGCGCCACCGGGGTGGCGTTTTCTGGTCTCAACACCACCAAAGGAAAAGTTATTGGATTTTAATATAATTATGGTTAAGCTTTAGAAAATATTAAGAATACTAGGCTATATAACGAAGTAAATTTCTCCGTCATTTATATCCGCGCCAGGATTCGAACCCGGGTCCCCTCATTCCGGAATGAGTTGCTCTACCAATTGAGCTACGCGGACGTTTTATTCTGATTCCTATCTGCCTTTATGTCGTGTGCGTCCTTCTGGCAGGTACGTCACATCTCCTGGTACGTTACATCATCTCCCCCCCCTTTTTTTTTTTTTTTCGAAGTGCTGGAGAAGGGATTCTCTTATTTTTCTTATCTCGCGGTGTGGAAATAACATCACACCATTGCGAGATTTTGAACGGTCGGGTCATCCGGATAGTTCGGGCGCCATTATAACGAAGTAAATTTCTCCGTCATTTTTATCCGCGCCAGGATTCGAACCAGGGTCCCCTCATTCCGGAATAAGGTGCTCTACCAATTGAGCTACGCGGACGTTTTATTCTGATTCCTATCTGCCTTTATGTCGTGTGCGTCCTTCTGGCAGGTACGTCACATCTCCTGGTACGTTACAGCTACAATATGAAGTTATTTTAATCGATGCTCAAATTTTCATCTTTGGGTACGCATTAATCGTAAAGAAAGTGGCTACAGAAGTTTGCTCATTGGAAATACAAGGCAAAGACTTTAGGTGGATCCACCTTAAGCACGTTTCCTTCTTGACTTCTTGAACAGTTGGTATTCGCTGCCTGTACAGATACTCCCTTCTGCTATTTGTTAGCAGAAAGCCCATTCCATGAGATCATTTCCAACAATTTTAGGTTGTCTAATAAACATCAGCACGTGTGGAAACTTGGATGTTGGCATCTTTCCAGGTTAACTGGTGTCGAAAAGATGGAGAATTATTTAAAATCATGCGTACGGAAAGTTCTCTCTTGATTTCCCAGGAAGATAACTTGTATTGTAAGGGTAAAGCATTCTTCAAACTTGGGAGAAAGTACGATACATTTTTGGAAGCCTTAGAAAAGTCTAGGAAAAATTTGGAACACCTAGAAAATACTGTACTTTCCTCCCGGTTTTATTTTTAACTATTTTTATCCATTGAAGCAACTGGAAATTAAAGCAAAGGAAGTTCTAAGATAACAAAAAGATGTAGAATATATTTTACCTTCCTTTCTTGAGGCTCTGGAGAGACTTCTAACCTTGACAGACTGCTTTTATGTGATCCCGGAGAAGGCGAAAGTTTTGATGATGTGCTAGCAGTTCTCTTGCTCCTTTTGGAAGATGAAAGCCGACCGGTTTGATACATTTCTGCTAGTCTGAAGAAGCAAATTACTTCATTTAAATAATATTCTTCAGAAACAGCTGAAATATACTAGAATGAAGCATAGTACTGAAAATGTTCAATCACCTACTAGTGTTATCATAAAATTGCAACTCTAAAGCAAAATCACATTTCAGCTTCAACGTCCATGATTGTGATGTACAGAAATTTTCATCGCAGTCGATGCTGGTTAGTTTGAAACTGTGCAAAGGTTGTTCAAGAAGTGTCTTAGCAAAGGGAGGATCTGCAAGCGTAATATCATGGATATCCAGACATACAGCAAGCCGAGCGCTGTACTTGTGGCATCACGACCTCTTAGGGTACTGGAGGACTTTGACTTCTCAGTGCAGAACCACAACAATAAGTCATAATGCAATAAAAGCTATCACCCAGTCTCACTATATATCTAATTTGCCGTGGTATTACTCTTTCATACATGAAGAATAAAACATCCTTACATTTACTGGGAGTCCCTATTACGCTGCTAAGAAACGTTAGGGGATATTTCGATGGCAGTATGAAGTGATGGAAAAATGGATTAGCTGCAAGTCTGTGATGAAAGGTCAACCTCTGAGCCGAGCATGTCAACAACAAAATGGTGATCCGAACACGCAAATGAGCAGCACTAACGCAGCAAAGCATACCGGCTATAAGTATCACGTTCGCTGAGTCATTCTCATTCAGTAGAATTTTTGCAGCAGCATCAGTGTTTCAGTTGAACGATGTCTCAGCAAAGCGATTAAGCAGAATCTACAGCTCAGAGAGCAATCAAAAGGCTGGAAGCTGGACATACACAGGAAACAGCGTTTGAAGTGCCTCAAAGTGCCATCGACAGGCTGTGGAGGTGTTTCTTGGAGGCAGGCACAGTAAGAAGAAGACCAGGGCAGAATCGGCCAACATCAACAACAGCACAAGGAGGCAGGTATTTGAGTTTACTGGGTCGTAGGAACCGCCGACGAAATGGAACTGAACTCAAATCCTTGTTTATTGCGGCCACAGGACGACGCATATCTATACAGACTATACGCATTAAACTTCACCAAAGAATACTATTGCGAATCTGCATCTCCTTCGGTGGTCTGCTACGCTGCTTATCCTCCACACTGCATTTTTTGTTGTTGTTGTTTGGAAGTTTAACGACCACTGTGAGCAACTGGATGTGTTATAAGCAGTAGCTCTTTCCTAATTTAGGGTCACTGGTTCCAGGGTAGGGAAAGAGCCATAAGACAAAAACAACATCCAAGCCTCACCGGGATCCGAACCCGGACTTATCTCGGACGAGTGGTTGAGAAGCCAGCGCTTAGAGCTTGTACGGCAAAACGGCATGTGTCCTATGTAAATAACGTTAATTATGCTCTGTTGTGGCGGAAATCTCAGCCACGTTATATAAAGTTATTATCATTGATAGCCAAAAGTAAACCTGAAGGGAAATTTTGAATTTAGACTAAAATTTAACTTTGGGAGATGGGTAGATGCATTTTGAAACAACCAAAAATTAAAACTTATAAGAAGAAACTTTGAGATGTCATATTTGTTATAGCACACCTGAGTTTTCACCTGTGTTAGTGTTTCTGTGAATTTTGTTTCAACCGAGGAATAACTACAGCACTGTGTTTTTGGTACATGTGTAACATATGTGTCAACTCAAAGAGACCGTGTTTATGAACTCGTGTTTGTAAGCATGAAAAAAAAAAAAAAGAAAATATCAGACCGTAATTATTTTGCTTATTAGGACATTATCATTATTTAAACAACAACCAAGGGACTTCCTAGCCAACGTCAGAGCGTTGGGTGATGAGTGCCATTGCTCAGAAATTTAAGAGACAGCAAGAAAACTGAATTGCCAATTCTTATTAAAATTAGGTTTTTGAAAGGCTAATGCCTATATTTATTTGTAAAACAATAACAATATGGTATCAAAAAAGAATATTAGAAGAACAAAACTGTACTGATAGTGTTGCGAGATCACAACCTTTTTCTTATGTCGTAACAATTCCTGTTGATACATTTTTGCCTGTTTTTGTAGATTTGGCTTCACATGCCTCTCCCATTTTCATGGATTTTTGAGGCCATTACAAAACATCATGAGTTATTTTTGATGAGAATTTTTTTTCTTTTTGAACAATAACACTAGTAACGGTCAGCTACAGCCCTCCCCTTCAATAGTGCTTCGCTTAGTAAATTTTTCAGCTAATTTATACCTCCCCTTATCGAAAAAAAACCCACCTTTAACTATATTATGAAAAACAACAAAACAATAAAAGACAACGTACATAATTAAGCTCGAGGACCTGTTGTTGGTGGGGTTCACCGTTTCACCTGACTTTTTTTTTTTTTTTTTACTGTCCCGCCGCGCTTAGTTGAATTACTGGACTCCTCTTCATGAGCACATCTTCGGCAGGCCTGTCTGGACCATTTTGTGGGTTATTCGAGCTAATTCCACTCGAAGAGCGTAGTTGAAGTGGCTCCTTCAACATCTTCCGTTTTCTCGGAATGGTACCTTAGGTTGTCGACAATTTCTTCTTACTCCTCATTCTTGTGTCTTTTCTTTTTGTTTTTTCCTTTTTGATGATGGCGCAGAGTACGGAGGGGGAGACTGTTATGAGGCTATTTGATTACTCCTCGTAGAGAAGTGGATAACCTGGTCTCCATTCATTTTTTCACCTAGGCCATATAGGTGGGTCGGTTGCCACTAGTCGCCCAGGGCTCTCCTCACAGCTAGGGATAGCTGTTTTAAAAAAAACCGGACTTAGCGCTGTTGTTCTCGGAGAGGCATCATAATGAGTGGGTTTTTTCTATCTGGGGCTGCAGGTCCAAGTCGGTAGCCTATGTTGAAAATTTGAGCTTCCCAGGAGGAGGATAACCCCCTAACCTCACTCTGGGCTTCTCGAAGACAATCTGCCTCATTTTCTTTACATCCAACAGCCAGCAACCACTTTTTTAGTCCTCCCTCTAGCAGTTCATTTTTGCGACCTCTCTCTAAAATCAAAATGGACGCGCAGAGCTCTTCTCCCATTCAGCGACCAATTGCATCAGCCCGGGAGGACGCCTGCCATCCCATTGGCTGCTTCCGGCCAAGAACACGTGAAATGCACGTGTTCGACACCTGACAGCTGAATGCTTGGCAAGGGTCCACATTTCGAAAACAACCTCATAAATTTTGGCGCGAGGGACTGCCGCTTCCCACATTCAACCGGCCAACCACTTCCCCTTTCACAGTGCTTTACACGGGTATCTATTTCAGTTCGCTAAGCCCCTTCTCAGCTAGTGAGATTTGCCAGACCATGGGGAAAAGAATGGTGGTTACTCCTGGTGGTCTTTTCCCAGGAAAGAAAATCTCTGAAAGGGATCGAAAGAATTTTCTGCCTTCCAGCCCTTTTCTGGGAAACTTGGATCATTAACCGCTATCCATTAAAGGAGGGAGGCTGTATCTGGCTTACAAAATGTTTTAGCATGTTACCTCGTACACTGACCAAAGCAAGAAATACAAAATTGTTTTTTTTCATAATTATTTTTTAATGAGCATACCCCAGGTTTATTCTCATGAATGTTGCGACATCGCACCTTTTGGTACTGCGTCGTATAAATGCTACATTTTGTTCATACACATAGAGAAAAAAATTATTAACACTGATCTTACTTTAATTCTGCTGAGTATGTTTTTCCTTTCCTCCTGCTGGGCTGAGTAATCCAAAAACAAAAGGACAGCATTGTGACTGACAGTCCACACTATATAAATTTTTTTTTCTTTCGTGAAAAAAAAACGAACACCTTTCTTTCAGGCCCCACAGAACAAAGAAGGAAAAAAAAACAAATGAGAAATAGAATTTCTGAAACTTTTTCTTGACTTTCTCTCTCTGGGTCCAAAGATCGAACCCAGGGGAGGTGAAATCTAAGTTTTCGAAAAGTTTAACAGCAAATAACTCCAGGGAAGAATCGTCACCCTTTCCTGAACTGATCACTATTACCCCTTCGATTAATTTTTTCTTTCAAGAAAAACGGGGATAATGTTGATAAAAATCTGAAAACATTGATCAGGTGTCCACATATTTTCAGCAACATATCACTCTTTTACCTGCGGGAAAGAAGGAATTTTACGTTGTTATAATACTGCGTATTAATTTTTTTCAATGGGGTATAAATTAGACATTGCGCATTTTAACTTACGATTGAAGAAAACATCATTATGATAATTCTGGGGGATATGAAATAACTGAAAGGAAACGTCGCTTGTCCTACGTGTTAAATATATTTCGGCTGTAGTTCCTTGCAACCTGGTTGATCTAGTTGCATATATTCGTATTTCACACTCTAAGTAATGTCAAAAATCATTTTAATGTGACCATTTGTTTATTATTAAGAGAAAATGCCGAGAGCAAAACTTTTAATTTCGGAAGTTTTTCCCGCAGTATTATGAGTTCGTAATAGCTACTCAACGGGAGAAAAAATAAGTAAAATTAAATATGACAGAAAGAAATGCTCTCTTCATATAATTTAGCGTTCAGACAATTACAAATCTTGAGGATGAAAAGTCTCGGAAAAGAAAGAAGAGTTAACAAACCATGTGTAGGTTTAACCAGAAACCTTCACTTTACAGCCATACATAGTCTGGTGAATGACACAAGAGTCTAGTAAAAACTAAGTCCCCCAAGTTAATATTTAGAGATTAAATAAGTGAAAAAGGTTACTAGCTTACTATCTTGCACTTAAAATACTAAAACACCTCTATTATTTCAAGGGAAAGATTACGAAAGAAAGGGAGAAGCCTAGATTGAAACTGCAAGTCACGGTAAATGAGACAAGGTTCTAGTAAAAACTGAGTCCCTCAACTTAATGTTTAGAGATAAAGTAAGTGCAAAAGGTTACTAGCTAACTATCCTGCACTTAAAATACTAAAACACCTCTATTATTTCAAGGGAAAGATTACGAAAGAAAGTGAGAAGCCTAGATTGAAACTGCAAGTCACGGTAAATGAGACAAGATTCTAGTAAAAACTGAGTTCCTCAACTTAATGTTTAGAGATAAAGTAAGTGCAAAAGGTTACTAGCTAACTATCCTGCACTTAAAATACTAAAACACCTCTATTATTTCAAGGGAAAGATTACGAAAAAAAGTGAGAAGCCTAGATTGAAACTGCAAGTCACGGTAAATGAGACAAGATTCTAGTAAAAACTGAGTTCCTCAACTTAATGTTTAGAGATAAAGTAAGTGCAAAAGGTTACTAGCTAACTATCCCGCACTTAAAATACTAAAACACCTCTATTATTTCAAGGGAAAGATTACGAAAGAAAGTGAGAAGCCTAGATTGAAACTGCAAGTCACGGTAAATGAGACAAGATTCTAGTAAAAACTGAGTTCCTCAACTTAATGTTTAGAGATAAAGTAAGTGCAAAAGGTTACTAGCTAACTATCCTGCACTTAAAATACTAAAACACCTCTATTATTCTCAGGGAAAGATTAGAAAAGGAGGTGAGAAACCTAGACGAGATGTGACAAATTCTTTCCGTACAACGCTGAACTTCAAATGTCGCTCGGTTAACTTACGACTTTCCAGTCTATGTATCTTAAAGGTCTTTGGGCCGCCCCCGGTGGCGCAGTGGTCTAAGCGATGGCCTCTGATCATTCGTCCGAACGGGGTCCGGGTTCGAAACCCGGTGAGGCATGGATGTTGTGTTTGTCTTACGGCACTGGTTCTTTCCCTTCCCTGGAACCAGTAACCCTAAATTAGGGACGGGCGACTGCTTATAGCCCATTGAGTTGCTCATGGTGGTCGTTAAACCTCCAATCAAAAAAAAAAAAAAATCAGCGATTCTGAAAATCACAAACCACTCAAGATAGAGCACCTATCTTGAGTGGTTTGGCACCTACAGATTTCTCGCGATATGACGAAAAAATGCACTCTGGTACTTCTGCAGCGGTTTTCCCGTTATTGAAAATGAACCTTGTCAGTCGCCATGTCCTAGTTCAACCAAAGAATATCTAACGAAACGTTTATATTCTTTGGTTCAACTAACCACACGAGTGGGCTGTCAGCTAACTCGTGTCATTCAACGCAGTGTTGCCACCTTATTCTATCTTCCCGAAACTCTGAAAAATATTACAGCCCGTTACGTGGAACGCCGGAATCTCATGCGCAGACATAATAAGAACACAGAACGGAGAGATACAAACTTATACAATAATACAGTGTTGCATCAGTTGTGCGAAATCTGTCTTACGGGAGTTTTCTTAAGACAGATATCGTTACTTCTTTATACCCCTGAGCCATGTGTTTATAACTCATAGAACATATTTGATATCTAAGTACCGTTCCTGTGCATGCAAAAACTATCTAACATTTGGATGGCACCGAATTATTTTGGGAGGTGCCTGATAACTCACATCTGCCAGTTGATAAAAAAAAGCATGAATTTCAGAAATTTGTGGGCTGTAATTTACATTACTTTAGGCCAACATCCTCACAAACCCTTACAATTATCTCTATTGCACGAAAAGCTTCCTTCCCTAGAAAATCTTATATTGTGCTGGTGTCAGTGGAGTTGCGTAGGACCACGGAGCGAGGGAGAGGGGCAGACGGACAGGGGCCTCAATATACCTGCAAATAATAATTTCCTTAGCAATAGCTGCAATTTCAAAGAAATGCTTTCTTTTATACACTGCTGGACAATTGCTAAGGACAGATCATAAACGGCTATACAGCGCATAAAAAAGTAAGTGTGGTTGGATGCCAAGTGAAATAAAATAATGTCAGAATGCCAGGACATTACAAGAAAGACAATTTATTGTTCTCTGAAATCCAGAAGGCTTTGGATCGTGTTCAAGGGACAAACAGGCCATTTTGTGCAGAATACGTAAACGTGAAAAAAATGCAATTACCATCCGCAGGTGTTCTGGCATAAGATGTCAATACGGGATATGGCCACCATGGAGGGCGATTCAAGATTCCACACGTCGTGTCATGCTTTGCACAACATTATCAAGCAGCTGTTGGGGTAATTTATCCCATTCCTCTGTCAGTGCACGGATGAGGGTGTCTTTGTTTATTGGAGGGCATTGGCGAACAGCAAGACTCCTCCCCAAAGCATCCCACACATTTTCAATGGGATTCAGATCTGGAGAACGTGCTGGCCATACGAGGCGTTGAATATCCTCGCTCTCAAGACACTCCTGGACAGCGACTGTTCGATGACATGTTGCGTTGTCGTCCATGAAAATGAATCTATCACCGACAGCACCACGGAACATGCGAACATGAGGTTGCAGAACATCATTAATGTATCGTTGGCCAGTCATAGTCCCAGTTGGAAGCACATAGAGGGACTTACGGCCATTGATCATGATGCCAGCCCATACCATGACACTACATGTCGGATATCGGTCCCTTTCCTGTATGTTTGCTGGACAATATGCAGTACCACTATCACGCCAGATCAGTTGTCGTCGACAATCAGACGATATACTGTATCTACTCTCATCTGAGAAGAGGACAACAGACCAGTCGTTATCAGTCCAATTGCGATGTTGATGGCACCATTGCAAACGGGCGGTACGGTGACGCCTGGACAATGGAATGCACACAACAGGACGGCGGGCGTATAGTCCTCCTTCATGCAAACGTCTGGCGACAGTTTTTCGGGTGATCCGCTTGCCAGTAGCAGCCATAAACTGATTTGCTACCTCACTAGCTGTGCTGCGCCGGTGTCTTTTTGTTGATAGCACTATGTACCGATCTTCTGCAGGTGTACTGCGAACACAACCTCCCCCGTGACGTTTGCTACACTCTCCATTTGTTTGAAATGATTTCCAAAGCCTTGAAACAACACTGTGGCTGACGTCGAACTCCCTGGCAACATCTGTTATTTTTCACCCTTCTTCAATCTTGCCAATAATACTGCCACGCGTAAAATCATCTAGATGATGTCGGGAAGACATACTGAAAATTGCAAGTTCTTCAATTGATTCTTTCCTTTCAACTTTGCGTTTGAACAACAACGGTCAATACGCGTCAAACCCTTTATGCCGCCCCGGTGGCGCAGTGGTCTAAGCGATGGCCTCTGATCATTCGTCCGAAAGGGGTCCGGGTTCGAATCCCGTCAGGCATGGATGTTGTGTTTGTCTTACGGCACTGGCTCTCTCCCTTCCCTGTAACCAGTGACCCTAAATTAGGGACGAGCGACTGCTTATAGCCCATTGAGTTGCTCACGGTGGTCGTTAAACCTCCAATCAAAAAAAAAAAAAATCCTTTATATCACTTATCAGCGCTATGACGTCACGAACAAGTTCGGCAATCCAAAATTTGCATACGCACAACACGTCTTACTGTATCCCGCACTTATGCTAATTTCCAGATTTTCCTGCCTTCCATTTTATGATTGCTATCGTTGCTATTGTCATCCGTCCTTAGCAATTGTCCGGCAGTGTAATTGCATAAAACTCAAATTATTTTCTGGAGAAGAATCACCCTTACTTATAGCAGGTTTCATGAATAATCGTTTTATATTTTCACTGCACAGGGCAGGCTGGAAAGTATTTACTTGTTTCTCCTTAAACCGCAGATAGAGGACGAGGATACTGTCATCACACCTGATCTTAATTAGTGTTTTGACTGACCTCTTCAGCCTGGCGAATTGAGGCGCAACCGCAGTGACAATTCTTTCTAAGTTGTGTAGGAATAAGGATCTTCGATCGGTTTCCGAAACTGAGAGTTGAAGTAAGTTGCTAAGTACTAACATATATATACACTGATGGAAAAAAAATCCCAACACCACGAAAAAATAGTTGTTGAGGAATGAAATGGCGGCAATACATTTGTATAGGTAACATAATTAATCGATTAAGATTTCAAGATCACAGCTTAACGTAAGCGCGAGGAGAGCCATTTTAAATGTGAAATGCTGGTACATTAATAACCGGTGTAACCGCCAGAATGTTGAATGCAAGCACGCAAACGTTCATGCACTGTGTCGTACAGGTGCTGGATGTCAGTTTGTGGGATGGAGTTCCATGCCTGTTGCACTTGGTCGGTCAATACAGAGACGGTTAATGCTGGTTGGAGTGACGCGAGAGTTGTCGTCCAATGATGTCCCATACGTGCTCGATTGGTGAAAGATCTGGTGATCTAGCAGGCCACGGCAACATTTCGACACTCTGTAGAGTATGTTGGGGTACAACAGCGGTAGGCGGGCGAGCGTTATCCTGTTGGAAAACACCCCCTGGAATGCTGTTCATGAATGGCAGCACAACAGGTTGAATCTCCAGACCGACGTACAAGTGTGCCGTCAGGGTGCGTGGGGTAACCACGAGAGTGCTCCTGCTGTCATAGGAAATTGCTCCCCAGACCATAACTCTAGGTGTAGGTCCAGTGTGTCTCGGCCGCAGACAGGTTGGTTGCAGGCGCTCACCTGGCCTCCTTCTAACCAACACACGGCCATCACTGGCACGCAGGCAGAACCGGCTTTCATCAGAAAACACAACAGATCTCCACTCCGTCCTCCAATGAGCTCCAGCTTGATACCACTGACGTCGCAAACGGCAGTGGTTTGGAGTAAGTGGAATGCACGCTACAGGGCGTCTGGCTCGGAGCTGTCCTTCAAGTAACCGATTTGTAACAGTTCGTTGTGTCACTGTGGTGGCAACTGCAGCTCGAATTGCTGCCGCAGACGCGGTACGATGCGCCACGGCCATACGCCGCACACGGCGGTCTTCCCTCTCAGTAGTGCCACGTGGCCGGCCGGAACCCAGTCTTCTTGAAGCAGTACCTTCCCTTGACCACCGCTGCCAACAATCATGCACAGTGGCTACATTCCTGCAAAGTCGTTCTGCAATATTGCGGAAAGAAAATCCACCTTCTCGTAGCCCTATTACACGACCTCGTTCAAACTCCGTGAGCTGTTGATAATGGCTTCTTCGTGTTCTTAAAGGCATTTTTTTTTTTTTTTTTTTTTTTTTTTTGATTGGAAGTTTAACGACCACCGTGAGCAACTCAAATGGGCTATAAGCAGTCGCCCGTCCCTAATTTAGGGTCACTGGTTCCAGGGAAGGGAGAGAGCCAGAGCCGTAAGACAAACACAACATCCATGCCTCACCGGGATTCGAACCCGGACCCCTTCGGACGAATGATCAGAGGCCAACGCCTTAGACCACTGCGCCACCGAGGCGGCAAAGGCATTCTTGACTAACATCAACATTCTACGTCGAATCTCAACGATAACTAACGCTCAAGAACGTTACAGCGCGTATTTACAGCAAACCTGCTTTGCATGTTCCGAGGGGCGCTACTAGCGCCACACGTATGCGCCGAGCGCGAAATTTGCATAGACGTCATCTTACAGATGTACTCTCACCGCCTACCAACTGTCGTTTATCTAACACAACCCCTTCTTGGTGTTGGGATTTTTTCCCCGTCAGTGTATTTATGGATGCGTGCATGCGTGATGCCAAAATAGATAATAGTGGTTTATGTCTTGGTGATATCCGTGTGTGCAGATTGCTGTATGCTGATGACACTGTCCTGTTGGCTGACAGCAAAAGTGAGTTGCAGAGTACGTTGTCCCGGATGTACGAAGTTTGCATGAAATTCAAACTGAGTATAAATAAGAGAAAAACCAATGTTATGGTCTTTGAGAGTGAAACTGGTAGCACTGAATTTAATGTAAATACGTGTATAAATGGCACTGTGACTGACCAGTTTATTGAGTTTGTGTATTTAGGAGGCACGTTTGACAGAGAGAACAAATTGGATGGTGAAACTAGTAGGGGAGTGAATTCTTCATTGAAAGTCATAGCTGCTCTGGGAGGATTTTACAGTAATGATGGGTTCTCTAGAGAGTCCCGCATGGCTGTGTATGAAAGTGTAATTGTTCCTACTCTGATGTAAGGTAGTGAAACCTGGGTGCTACAGAAGAAACATAGGAGTCGTTTGTGTGCTGGACGACAGTCGTTGTTTACTTCGTGCTCGTATTTTGTTCCGTTTGTGATAATTTCTGAGTCTACAGCTCCTAATTTTGTGTGTGCAGCGTGTGTGAAGGTGCTGTTCTACTTCTGATTCACTCACCAGGTCGGTAAGTGTCCTTTTTTTGTTGTATTCCTCATTTTACTGCATTGGTCGAGTTGGCCAAAGCTCGTAATCTTATCGCCATTGGAAATGGCGGCTTCCGTGGATAGCGGAGCTTCTATCCTCACTTCCGGAAGTGACTCTTTATCCCTATTAGCTGCTCAGAAGCAATCCACCAATGGAGGGCTTCCTTTGACAAGCCCCTCCTCTTCGCAACGTGCAAAGTTGCCTTGCCCATGCAGCTATCTCCTTCCCATCTGACGAAGAGTGGTGAACCATTGCCTTCCCCTGTACCTTCTGATGACGCCATGGACGTCACACTTCCACCAGCCACTTCCGCGTCATCACAACGCTCGCCAGGTGTGTCGTATGCTGCCGTCACCTCAGGTGCGTCTACTTCTTCTTCTTCTTCAAAGTGTCCTTATCAGATGACGTATGGTACAGACCAGATCTACGCGATGTTCCGACTACTTGCCCTCAAGGTCAGCTTTTTATTGACAAAATTGGACTGTGTGTATTTTCCCGCAGCCTCCCCGATACCAAGCGGACGGTGTACAGCGCTGCTCTTCGACAAATTGTTCCAAAAGAGGCTATTACTCACGTGGGTAGAAGAACCAGCCAAGTCATAGCTTATCTTGCGACTCCTGCCGTCGCCCTTCGAGTTCTGACCGAAGGCATTTCCATCGGCGATCGCCATCTCCTTGCGACCCTACTCACACAAGCACCTACTACAGTCAGTTTCGCCCCTGTTCCTCCGGAAGTATCCGACGACCTACTGCTCTCCGTCGCTCAGAATTACGGACGTACTGTCGGATCGGTCATCAAATACTCCTCCTTTCTGGGAGTCCCAGAGGACCGTTATCTCTTAGGATTTCGCCGTAACGTACGTCTGATCTTTCCCTCGGAGGAAGCCATGTTACGTGTTCCTTCGGTACTCAATGTACGCTGTGACACTCATATTAGGCGCATTGACATCACTGTGGGCACCCTTTGTTCGGTATGTAAGAACACTGGTCATCCTAGTGCGCTATGCCCTCATCGTGCAGCTACTGCCTCCAAATCTTCATCTGGCGCCTCTCATCAGCGGCAGTCGAGTTATTCCGAAAGTATCCATAAAACCGTTGGTCAACGCGTGACCTCGTCGCAACCTTCCACATCTAACTCAGCTTCTAAACTCCAGACATGCCCACAGCAGGAGAATTCTTTGACCGGAGACCAGTTGAACTCTCCTCTACTTTCTACAATTACTCCACAGCACCCTTCAGAGCCCGATAATGGGGTCGCTGCGCCTGATGCCTTCACAGAGCCCGACCCTCCAGCCTTTGGTCCCGAGCAACAGAGGGTACGCTCGAAGCGTCGTCGGACAACTCGACGTCGCAATAAGTAGACACGCACATCTTCCACCTTTCAAATAGGACGTGATTGCTCGGAAAGTCGTTCACTCCAATCTGTCGCTTCTAGCATCTCCATTCCGACTCTGACGACAGCACACTGGTCCCACTTACTCTAGAGGATTTCATACAGCTACTGGAAGATTCCTCACTACCACAGACACCAATTTCTGGTGAGGAGTTATACACCTATCTCATCGGTCCTCATAGTAAAACCATGTCTTATGATTTTCTCCTATCCTATCTCTCGGAGCTTGCAGCAACTATGGCGCAAGTGGCGGTTGTTTGATCTCACCTCCAAGCCTTACCATCCACGTCTTTCGGCGAAAGCGGATGCCTCAAGAAAGTCTGCGATCGTCTCTCTTGGCTCCAACGAGCCGCTGACAAGCTCCTTGAACCGCCGTCGGACATTTCCGTTCAAGATAACGACACTGAACTGTAGGGGGTTTGGGTTCCCTCTGGCGATCTCGCTTGTTCGTGAGGACCTCCATCACCTCACAGTGACATTCTTCTGCTCCAAGGGACGAATTGCCTATCTACAATGCCCTTCAATCGATGGCGTACGTGGAACTATCAGTTCCACCACTCTTTCCGACACTCTACAATCGGCGGTCTGGCCATAGGCATCCGCACTCAGTTCCGTCAAGTTCTATCTTCAGTGTCGGTGCAGCATCTCTGCCGTGACTTGCTACAACGCCTCACCTTTGTTCTGGACGAGCGTCGTTATGTCGTTTTCAACATCTACGTCCCGTGCATACCTCAACATCACACCCTACTTTTCATGGCGCTCCGTTCGGCTCTTCAGTCAACGTTGCCATCGGATCACGTGTTGATCGGCGGCGATTTTGATTGCACGCTTGATCCTGATCTTGATCGTGCTCCAATTCATAAGGAAACTCGCTTGTGTCTTGTGGAGCAATTACACTCCCTCATCACGGAGTCTGACCTTCGGGACGTTTTTCGTCAAATTTACCCTACAACGGTCTCCCATACGTGGATGTCCTCAGCTGTCACCTCGTCATCTTCCGCTAGACTTGACCGTTTCTACGCAACTGCTCCACTTCTGCCCGTGGTCACGGACTGTCAGCATCTACCCACCGCCTCTTCTGACCATTGTGCCGTTGTGGCCACCTTCACCTCTTCTTTCCGTCAACGCTCCGAGTTTCACTCCTGGACATTAGATACATCTCTCCTGGAAGACCAGGCCTTGTGTTCTAACGTCCGGAATCTCCTTCACTCTTATCACCCTGGACTGTCCACTGCATCCTGTGCGCTAAGTTACTGGCTGGATGTCAAGTCACATCTGCTCCACTTTCTCAAGAGCCACTCGTTCACAGTCGCCAATCTGCGCACAATGGAAGAACGCAATCTCCGACAATTTCACGCCCAGCTTGGAGCCACTCACCCCCTCTATCCAGCATATTTGGCAGACCTCCGTGCTCTTCTGGAACCTCGAGCCCGGCAGGCCATTTTACGACTTCGTCTCCAGCACTTGTCTCCCGAAGACTGCTCTTTTGAATTCTTGTCTTCGTTAGAGGATCAGCGCCGTTCTTCTCATCGACTCCGGGTGCTACGTCTGCCTGACCGTCATGTGGCTTCGGACCCAGATGTGCTTTGCTCTCATGTTCGTCAATACTTCTCTGACAAATACAATGATACCCCTCCACCTTCTGTTTTGGCGTCTATACTTTACTTTCTTCTCTCCCTCAAGTACCCTCTCACCTTTCCGCTTCTCTTCTACAGCCTATCTCTCCATCTGAACTCAGGACTGCACTTTCCTCTCTCAATCCCCGAGCCTTTCCTGGTCCTGACGGCCTACCTCTATCATTTTATCTTATCTTTTTACCTTCTCTCCTTCCGTTCCTTCTCGCTGCTTACTCTTCTGCCTTTGCATCTATCTCTCTTCCGAGGGGCTTCACTGTTGCTCACATGGTACTTTTCCCTAAGAAGGGCGACCTCCTTGACCTAGGGAACTGGCGTCCGATTTCACTAATAAATCTTGATTACAAACTGTTCACTAAAATTCTCTCTCGCCGCCTAAATCAAGTTCTTCCCTATCTTCGCTCTTCCGACCAGTCCTACACGGTACCTGGTCGTTCCATCGCTACTAACCTTCACCTCCGTCGTGATCTTCTGTATCTTGCCCGGACTAATTCTGAATCTCTTGCCCTACTAAATTTAGACCAACGTGCAGCTTTTGATAATATCTCCCATTTATTTCTCTCAACTACTTTACATGCTTTTGGCTTTCCTTCTGTCTTCTTTACCACCATTTTTGCTTTCTATCGCGACGCCGTCTGTCAGGTCAAGACAGCCACCTTTCTGACAGCACCCATTTCTTTCCGTCGTGGAGTACGACAGGGGTGTCCACTTTCGGCGGGGCAATTATTCGCCCTGGCGTTCGAACCTTTCCTACGCACAGTACATCGTGCATTTCTTGCGGCTCTTCCTCCTCCCATGGCAAGCACCAGGCACTTCTCCATAACCTACTCCGACGACGACACGACTTTCTGCGTCCGGATGGGGTCGCAATTTGATACCCTCGCTCATGTATATGCACTCTACGCTTCTTGCTCCTCAGCGATGCTCAACACTACCAAGAGTGCCGGCCTGTGGTGCGGTGCCTTGGAGTCCAGGACGGACTCCCCATGGGGCACCTCCTGGACTGGCTCTTCTCAGGAATTTCTTGGTGTACACCTGGGACCTCCCATAGCTGCCCGAAGCAACACACGTGGGCTGCTCTTCGTAATCGCCTTGTTCGATTGGCTGCCTTCTGGCGGAAAGCTCAGTTCAGCGCTTCTTACGTCACCCGGGCACGCCTTGCTCGTACATATATTCTGTCTCTTTGTCTTCATGCGTGGGCAGCTGCTCGCATGCCAGCTTACTATCTTGCTGAAGGGACACGGATCATCTCTACTATGATCTGGTCAGCTCTTCATTGGATACAAGTCTCAACTCTAAGTCGTCCGATCTCCACCGGTGGTATTGCACTCCTGGATGTTCTCCAGTTCTACAAAGCACACCGGATAGTATCCCTTCTGCGTCTACTCTGTGAACCAAAATCCGCAGCCTCTCTTCTCCGAGACGTGATGACTTCTCCCCGGAACCCCGGCTTCAAATTCACAACTTTTCTGCTGATGGATCGCTTTTCTCTCCTCCGCTCTCGTCTTTCCCCCGTTTATTCGGAGGCGCTTTCCTTTCTTCGCTCTCTGCCACTACTTCGTGCCCCACCCGCTTCCACCTCAGAACTTCTAGCTGAAACCCTCTTCTACTCCTCCATCCTCCTAACGCACCGTATTTCACTGACCTTTCCTGGCTCCCCGCTGGGAACATATCCGTCCGAGACTTACATTCCTCCGACCTAACATGGAAACCCTTTTCCGACCTCTCTCCTTTACTTCCACGCACATCTGCATCTCTTGCACTCTACGATTCTCTCCTCTCCTCGATCGTTACTCTTTTTCCTGCTATCGCTTCTCCGGCTGGACTCTTTCTCGTTTCATCTGCTTCTCTTCCCCTTCCTTTTTTTCTTCCTGTTCGTCGCTCATTTCTTCCGATCTCCAGTTTTACTGTCCGTACTCTCTATCGTTTTCTCCTTCAGGATCCATCGCCACCCGCACCCAAGCTGATTTCAGGAGTGCCGCTCTTCCGAGCGTGTGGTCGGCAACAGCGTCACCCATCTCGACACCAGGTGAAAGAAATATTCACTGGCTCTTCCTTCACCGCCGCCTGCAAGTGCCGGCCACGTTATTTCGGATGACGCTGGCAGCCGCACCCACCTGCATCTTCTGTTCTGCGCATGCCGATGTTCTACACATCTACCAATACTACCCGGCGATCCTTCCTTTACTACACCTAGCCTTTACCGTTGCCAAGTGTCTCTCTGCCAAAGAGCTGCCTTTTGTTTCGTACAGCACTTTGCTGGTTTCTTATTCTCCACCGGTGCCTTTATCTAAGCCATGCGCATACATCTTTGTACTAGCAAAGCGTGTGATTTACTGCTTCTATCTGCAACTCCGTCATACCTCTAATGCGCCTACGCTCCTTCAAGCAGGAGATACCTTCTGTGCACAATTCCGCAACCGGCTGACCTCACGGCTACGATTGGCGTTTACCGTTGCCCGGGCCACTGACCAGAGCCAGTAGTTCCTGAGTGTATGGTTACCATTACACCGCTGGTTTTCCGGGCCTTCTGAAGACCTACATCTTCTGCTTTGACTTCCACCCTGTACGTCGGGACCTTCCCCGCTTTGATCTTTGTGATGAACCCTGGACTGGCTCACCGGATCCGGAAAGTATCTCCCTAAGTTTGTCAGACTTTTATCTTCTCTACATTCTTCATATTCCCATCTCCAGTTTATCTTTTTACTGTCAGTGTTTGTAGTGTATTCACGTGCACTTTGTGGTGCCCTCTTCTGAATAAGTGTTCTTTTTAGTAATTTCTTCTGTGTGCCTCACATTGTACCTGTATATCCAATGTTTTTATTTCGTCATATATCTTCTGCTCATTCGTTCGTCATATTGCTCATATAAATTGTACATACACATCCTGTATATACACTATCTACCAACAAGTAATTGGACACCCCTGCAATCGACGATATCTGCGGTCCTGATACACGTCACGGCCGCCGCCGTTAAATATCGTGTGGGAAACAACAACGCAACCAGTCGCATGCAAGATGCCACGAAGTTCGGAGCTCTCTGATTTCGAGACAGGTGTAATCGTCAGGTATCACAGAAATGGCCGATCCATACGTGACATATCCAGCAAGTTAAAGTACCCAAAATCGACAGTGGCCTACGTGATTGGCAAGTGGAAGATGAAAGGTGACTGTCGGAATGTGCCCCGACCCGGCAGACCCACAAAACTGGGAGTTAGAGACCGACGGGTGCTGGTCAGAGAAATTCGGAATAACCGCACCAAATCGATGGGCCAGATCCGCGAGGAGCTTCAACAGGCATCCGGGAGTATTCTTTCGATGAATACCATCCATAAGGAAGCCCATCTGCTGGTTATCATGGACGTGCTGCCGCCCACAAGCCTTTGATCACCAAGTCCAATAGCGCTGCTCGGCTAACGTGGTGCAAAGAAAGTCGACAATGGACTGTTGAACAGTGGAAACAGGTTCTCTGGAGCGACGAATCAAGGTTCACCCTCTACCATTCGGATGGCAGGGTCTGGGTTTGGCGTCTGTCTGGAGAACGCCTCCTGCGGAATGTATTGTGCCAACTGTGAAGTTCGACGGCGGTGGAATTATGCTATGGGGGTGTTTCTCCTGGTATGGCACGGGACCCTTGTCGCAATTCCTGGTAGACTCAACGCCGAGACCTACTGCACCATTTTGGATGACCATGAGCTTCCTAAAATGTGGTATTTTTACGGGGTGGACCCATGTTACTTTCAGGACGACAATGCCACTTGTCATGTTGCGAGGTGCACCATGGCTTGGTATGGTGACAATGGGGTTAATCGAATGGACTGGTCTGCGCAGAGCCCGAACCTTAACCCTGGAGCGTCGACTTAAGGGATGCCCCCACCGTCCAAAATCGGTGAAGGAACTGACCTGTCTTCTCCAAGCCGAGTGGAAGAAAATACCGCTAGCCGTCGTACAACGCCTGGTTGAGAGTATGCCCCGGAGGGTCGTAGCTATAATCGCCGCCCGTGGAGGCTCCACCAACTATTGAAGGTGAATAAACTTCGTTTAACTTTGCTATCACAGGTGTCCAATTACTTGTTGGTAGATAGTGTATTTCGCTGTTCATTATGTATATATACACATTCCTTGGTACATCCTTTACTGTCTGTATCATGCGTATCTCAGTCACGCACTTTTTGTTCACATCTTGTATAGAGTACACATTTTCAATTGCATCATTATGTTTTTTTTTTTTTTTTTGATTGGAAGTTTAACGACCACCGTGAGCAACTCAATGGGCTATAAGCAGTCGCCCGTCCCTAATTTAGGGTCACTGGTTCCAGGGAAGGGAGAGAGCCAGTGCCGTAAGACAAACACAACATCCATGCCTCACCGGGCCGCCCCGGTGGCGCAGTGGTCTAAGGCGTTGGCCTCTGATCATTCGTCCGTAAGGGGTCCGGGTTCGAATCCCGGTCAGGCATGAATGTTGTGTTTGTCTTACGGCACTGGCTCTCTCCCTTCCCTGGAACCAGTGACCCTAAATTAGGGACGGGCGACTGCTTATAGCCCATTGAGTTGCTCACGGTGGTCGTTAAACCTCCAATCAATAAAAAAAAATGCCTCACCGGGATTCGAACCCGGACCCCTTTGGACGAATGATCAGAGGCCAACGCCTTAGACCACTGCGCCACCGGAGCGGCCATCATTATGTTCTGCGTCATTTGTATTTATATTTTCATTGCATTGTATGTATATCTCACTTGCTGCACATAGTTCGTTACCTGTTCCTATATGGCTTCTTTTTTTTTTTTTTTTGATTGGAGGTATAACGACCACCGTGAGCAACTCAATGGGCTATTAGCAGTCGCCCGTCCCTAATTTAGGGTCACTGGTTCCAGGGAAGGGAGAGAGCCAGTGCCGTAAGACAAACACAACATCCATGCCTCAACGGGATTCGAACCCGGACCCCTTACGGACGAATGATCAGAGGCCAACGCTTAGACCACTGCGCCACCGGGGCGGCCCTATATGGCTTCACGCACATCTGTATATACTTCGCCTAAATTGTACATTTATTCAGTCTCACGTATATATAATAAAAACAACGAATCAAATTTTGAAAAATTTGAGGATATTTTTTTCCTAGTCCATTCACCGCTATAGCACTCTTGACGGAAAACGTCTTACCCCGCGAGTCTGGTATGGGGTGGTGGTGGGGGGGGAACTATGCGAAAGTCGATGTTACGATTTTGTGCATACCAGACAAATCTTAATAACTCTAAAACTATAACGCATATCGAAATAAGCAATGCACCGTTTAAAAGAGCAAGGATGAAAGAATGTCACGCGACATTCGTCTTGAGCGCATGACATCACACGCCGCCACACGCCGCCACAAGATGGTTGCCAAGTTGGAGTGGAAAATTACCGGTTCGCCGCGCGGAAAAATTAGTATAGCTCGGGAACGCGCACGCGTAGTACGTTGTGTTAGGTGTCGTTTAACAGAGCTCGACGAGTATTATAAAATAAAACACATAGTGACAGTAGTGAAAGAACTTGAAAACTGTACAGTGACAAAATGTTGAACTTAGACAAATTTTCGTTAAAATTTCAAAAATGTCGAAATATCTTGTGACGTATATTCTAAATTAACTTTCCTTTTTAGTTTCTTTCCCTATGTAAATCTTAAGTTCATTCTCAGTTATATTTCACACTAAACGTGATATCTTTTATCTCAAACGAATACTGTTGGCAACATAATTGATGTTGAATGAACGGTATGCTTGTTTAATAAGAACCAGAGATACACTGACGGGAAAAAAAATCCCAACACCACGAAAAATAGTTGTAGAGGAATGAAATGGCGGCAATACATTTGTATAGGTAACATATTTAATCGATTAAGGTTTCAAGATCACAGCTTAATGTAAGCGCGAGAAGAGCCATTTTAAATGTGAAATGCTGGTACATTAATAACCGGTGTAACCGCCAGAATGTTGAATGCAAGCACGCAAACGTTCATGCACTGTGTCGTACAGGTGTTGGATGTCAGTTTGTGGGATGGAGTTCCATGCCTGTTGCACTTGGTCGGTCAATACAGAGACGGTTAATGCTGGTTGGGGGTGACGCGGGAGTTGTCGTCCAATGATGTCCCATACGTGCTCGATTGGTGAAAGATCTGGTGATCTAGCAGGCCACGGCAACATGTCGACACTCTGTAGAGCATGTTGGGTTACAACAGCGGTATGCGGGCGAGCGTTATCCTGTTGGAAAACACCCCGTGGAATGCTGTTCATGAATGGCAGCACAACAGGTTGAATCTCCAGACCGACGTACAAGTGTGCCGTCAGGGTGCGTGGGATAACCACGAGAGTGCTCCTGCTGTCATAGGAAATTGCTCCCCAGACCATAACTCCAGGTGTAGGTCCAGTGTGTCTCGGCCGAAGACAGGTTGGTTGCAGGCGCTCACCTGGCCTCCTTCTAACCAACACACGGCCATCACTGGCACCTAGCAGAGGCAGAACCGGCTTTCATCAGAAAACACAACAGATCTCCACTCCGTCCTCCAATGAGCTCTAGCTTGACACCACTGACGTCGCAAACTGTAGTGGTTTGGAGTAAGTGGAATGCACGCTACAGGGCGTCTGGCTCGGAGCTGTCCTTCAAGTAACCGATTTGTAACAGTTCGTTGTGTCACTGTGGTGGCAACTGCAGCTCGACTTGCTGCCGCAGACGCGGTACGATGTGCCACGGCCATACGCCGTACACGGCGGTCTTCCCTCTCAGTAGTGCCACGTGGCCGGCCGGAACCCGGTCTTCTTGAGGCAGTACCTTCCCTTGACCAACGCTGACAACAATCATGCACAGTGGCTACATTCCTGCCAAGTCGTTCTGCAATATTGCGGAACGAAAATCCACCTTCTCGTAGCCCTATTACACGACCTCGTTCAAACTGCGTGAGCTGTTGATAATGACTTCTTCGTCTTCTTAAAGGCATTCTTAACTAATATCAACACACTACGTCGAATCTCAACGATAACTAACGCTCACGAACGTAACAGCTCGTATTTACAGCAAACCTGCTTTGCATGTTCCGAGGGGCGCTACTAGTGCCACACGTATGCGCCGAGCGCGAAATTTGCATAGACGTCATCTTACAGATGTACTCGCACCGCCTACCAACTGTCGTTTATCTAACACAACCTCTTCTTGGTGTTGGGATTTTTTTCCGTCAGTGTATAAACTACGAGTAAACTGTTGCTTGTGGAGCGTTGTGTTGGAGGGCGATTAATGTGGAGCTTTGTGTTGGAGAGCGATTAATGTGGAGCGTTGTGGAACGTAGCGTTGTTGGTGTGTGGTGTTTTTACTGTTGACACCGATTTGTTATGTGAAGTGCTACATCGAGAAATAAAGCATCTTTTCCGTAAGTTTGACTTCTGCTTTCTAAATGCTTCGTCTGGCCGTTAAGGTTTAATTTAGGAACGTTTTCATCGTATGGTGATGTTTTAAAATAACGTAGCAGTACGACAAGACTTTTACGTTATAATTTTTGAAAACGGATTGTATCGTAAACGCTTACAAAGTGAAAGAAGAATAAATGAGGAATCCAAAAAGGCCCCTATAACAGCAGCAGAACGAATGCGGAGGATGAGGCAGCATCGGCAATCTCCTCTCAGCTCTCTGACGTCAGCATTGGCATCAGCAATGACGTCACTATCCAAGACTGGGAACGGTACAGCGTTTATAACCCATTGACGTCTGGTGACGAAGCACTTTGAAAAGTCGTTCTATATTAACAAGTTGAGTTTTGTTTTTTGAAGTTTGTGATCGCATATGGTTCCAAAATGATTTACAGCGGACCAATGCAGCTATGTTGCAGTATATCGGTGACTCCATACATGATGGCAATCACTTTGAGAACGAGAATATGGGAGCTAAACAGCGTATAAAATCAAAGCCACACGTGCTCTGCAAGCGTGGCGTATTGGATCTGACTTGGACACCGGTGAACTGGCGTACTTGTAACATCTCTCTCGGTGGCAAAGTTAAGTGTAAGCGCACGCATTTTCCAGTTGTGTTGGCGTGTGCTCTGATCGTTCACAAGTCTCAGGGCGGTACATTCGACAGAATAATATATGATTACGACAAGAGCCAACAGACGCTTTTGGTCTACGTTAGCCTGAGCAGAGCGACGAGCATCGACGGATTGTACTTGACTAATGCAAACAACGACTTTAACTTCTATCACGGCAGAGGCAGCAACGCGCCAGGGCTTAAGGAGATGACCGACGAATACGTGCGCCTTTAGAAACATCGTCTGTACACGGTAACAACAGACTTTGAGAAATTCTGTGGATTCAATCAGTACAACAACACTACTGACGACGACAAAAGAGGGTCTTTCATAGTGTGCACGTTTAACACTCAAAGTTTGGTGGCACACAACTTGGACTTCAGCAGCGACCCAGTCACTTCACTCTCCGACTTCTTGGCACTCACGGAGACTTGGATGGATAAAGACAAAACCGTCGACATACCCTGCTTCAAACACATTGAGTTCAAAGAGTGCGACAGATACGGCGATGACGACGACCAAAATCCCAGTACGAGTTGTGGCACTGGCAAGAAGAAGTGTAGTGGGCTCTACGGTGGCAAGACAGTCTTCAAGAATCAGAAAACGTGCAGTGCTCATCTCGCTAGACCCGTTTCACGACGGCCAATACCCAAGTATTTTGGATTCAATTGTCTACAGTATATTCATGTCTGCGAAGGCGTACTAGTGGAAGTTGAGATACCCAACCAAATCAAATTCGTTCTAGTGTCAGTTTATGTTTATCGGAAGACACCACTCAACTACATCGAGAAGTTTCTCTTTCAACTAATGCTTTACTACACAGAGCATGTCAGAACAATAGTTAGCGAGTGACCCTGCGATCCCAACATACCGCTTCTGCTCATCGGGGACTTGAACATTGAGGCGTCGAACGATCGTCTGAAACAGTTTCTGAATGACAAGTTCAGATTGGTGTTGGCCACGGATCCAACTGACTTCACAACTTTTAAGAATACCACGATAGACTTAACGTTCTCTAGAGATATAAGTGTAGCATGTAAGTCTCACATATCGTACTACTCGTACTATTGTCCTGTCTTCAACAAAATTTTACAAATTAGTCAGCATTGTGAGAAATAAATAAATAAAAGACATGCAAGTTAGTTGCGCTCATTTCTTTCTTCCTACAAACACCCCGCCCCGACAACATCGCCTGGGTAAGACGTTTTCCGCCAAAAAACCTCAGCGGTAGTGACTCGACACTACCTACCTCGTATTGTTTTTATTTAGATGACACTCACACAACTGAATAGGATTTCTATCATTAGCTCTGATACCTGGAAATGAGAGCTAACTCATACTAACACCTTACTGGTTCAATGCTGTGCCATATTGATTGGCTCTCAGAACAATCAGTCTCATCGGTCAGTTTTGAGTTAAGGAAATCCGCTTCTTGTTACATTAGAAAGTTCTCACGATCTATTCAAAATCAACGAAAGTGCGTAATTTTTGTTGGGGCAGGGGCCTTGTTTAATTTTCTGCTAGGAGGCCTAGCTCGTTTGGGCTACGCCTGTAGCTGGTGTGGTGGATTGTTACTTATTGATTTCATTTACATATAAAAAACTTAAAAACGTAATTGAAAAGAGAAAAGGCGTACTTATTACGAACCTTAAGTCTTGGAAGTAAGAGTGCCGTAACGACTGTTGAGCTGAAATTCTGTCGTCTTCATCGTACGCGCAGAGACATGAAAGCAACTGGTGTGCTTCGGGAGATGCGTTTGGTGACAAAGCAGGTATTCCGATTCCTGGGATCGCCTGAAACGTGAAGTCCGCACGATTTCGCTTCTTGCTTGGAGAAAAAAAGAATAGCACTACTGTTATAATTTTTTTTGATTGGAGGTTTACAGATATATACAGTAGGTTTACAGCATGCCAAATGGTCAATTTACACAGAAATAGCAGTGTTGATTAAATAACACTTTGTGAACAAGGACACATTAAACATGATTTTTTACAGTATGCTAAATGGCCAATATACACAGAGAGCCAGTGTTGGACAAGTAACCCACTGAGAGCCCGTGCCAAAAGACAAACATCCATACCTCACCGAGATTCGAACCCGGTCCCAACTAGGGCGAATGGTCAAAAGCCAGCGCCTTGGACCACTGCGCCACCTTCGTCACAACAGCAATAAAGGGTAGAATATGCCGTACAGTAACACAACGTAGTTCATCTCAAAGAAAAGCCGTCTAGAAAGTACAAGGCCATGAAATTAGAGAGATGAGTTCCCTCCGTTTGTGACGTCACTCATGTTTCGCGGCCTGATACATCGGTGTCGTGTTTGACGTCATACATGGTAGCGTTGGAAACCAATAGGAAGTCTTAGTTTCCACGTGACGTCCTTAACAGAGGGAACTCATCTCTCTAATGTCATGGCGTTGTCTTTTCTAGACGGCCTGGTCAAGGATTCTACGCTTTGATCTCCTTCTAAGCAGAAACTACAGAAATATGTATGTAGAAGTACAGCACCTATGTTTTAGAAATAGGGACTAACAGTACCGAGTGCAAAATCACTCTGAATGATACAGGTGAATGAGTTTGTACATTCACCTGGAAGCACGTACAGGTGAATGAGTTTGTACATTCATTTAGGAAGCACGTTTGACTGATAAAACAAGTCACATGATGAAATCATTAGGCGAGTGAATTGAGCTGCGAAAGTATCAACTACTTTAGGAGATTTTCATAGGACTGATGGGTTGTCAAGAAGGCCCGAATGGCTTTGTATGGAAATGCAGTTGTTCATGTTCTCATGAATGGCAGTGAAACCCGGGTATTTACTGCACAAAAGACATAGGAGCCGCTTGTGTGCTAGAGAGGTGAGTTACTCACGGAAGCTTTGTGACAGGCCAAGCCACCGCTCAAACCAGTGCCCCGTTGGCACAGTGGTCTAAGCCCTGGCTTCTGACCATTCGTCCGAGATGGGTCTGGGTTCGAATCTCGTGAGGTATGGATGTTGTGTTTGTCTTACGGCACTGGCTCTCCCCCTTCCCTGGAGTCAGTGGCCCTAAATTACGGACGGGCGACTGCTTATAGCCCGTTGAGTTGCTCACGGTGGTCGTTAAACTTCAACTCACTGGAATTCCGTTGAGGATGGATGGTGTGCTCGTCTTAAAGCACTGGCTCTCTCACTTACCTGGAGCCAGTGGCCCTAAATTAGGGACGAGCGACTGCTTATAGCCCAGTAAGTTGCTCACGCTGATCACTAAACCACAAAAAA
Organism: Macrothele yani; assembly: GCA_039090855.1. Lineage (NCBI taxonomy): Eukaryota > Metazoa > Arthropoda > Arachnida > Araneae > Macrothelidae > Macrothele > Macrothele yani. The sequence goes on along the minus strand of CM077018.1, from coordinate 56,118,974 downwards.
AGAAGTAAAAAAAAAGTCTCGGTCTGATCATGTATGTAAAGAAGATGCGTTGCAGATGCGTAATGTGCAGTAAAATGTTGTCAGTAAGGGGGAGACAAATATTCTGAGGTGGTTTGGCCATGCTTAAAGAATTAGTGATGAGGTGCTAGGGGAATTTATTTAATCCAAGTGCCAAGAAAGAAAGTTAAAGGAAGGGAAGCCCAAAGAAATAATGGGGATATTAGATTCAGGAATGCCTAAAAGAGAACTATACAATTAGTATCAAGTACAAAAGGTCAGGGCTGAAACGTGTGATCGATGTCAGTGAAGCTCGTGTTGTGTGCAAAGATCGCTGTAAATGGATACGTTTAATACATCAACAGTAAATAAAATTTAGCGCCATAGCATATGGCCAGCAACATCTGTATGTCTTTTTTTAGTTTCAAGATCTATGTCTCTGATCCATATGTATGAACTTGAAGAATGCATTGATTAAATACTTTTCTTTTAAGATATAATGGTAAATTACAATTGAAAATTGTACTGTTTCTTCCAAACGCTCTGCAGCCAAGTTTTATACGTTCATAAATTTGTTCTTCGATGTGATCCTTGCTTGATATCTATTGTCCAAAGTAAATGTAGGCATAAGTTACCTCTAATTTGCGTTATTTTGGTACATTTCCAATTTCAAAACTTGAGGGCCAAGTTTCTAGTGGCGAAGTTATTAGAGTGAGAGTTGCGGGAAGGGTTGGTCATTGCACATCACGCTGGACAAGCAGATTGGTGAGCGTGGGATAGCATTTGCTTTTCTTTTTAAATGATCGTCAATGATTTTTCTATTCTTCAAATATTTTTTCAGAATATTTCACTGCAAATATATTCAGTGGCTTTTTTTTTATGTCTCAGGCTCCGGTGTATGAAAGGCATGCATATACAAAGTCGGTTCCATAAAAACTGAGAGTAAATTTTTTTGAGTTGGCACCAGTGCGAAGGGAAAAAATAACCACGCAGACGACTAACTGAATTAAGGAAATATCTATGGCAACAGTTATTAGCCGTGGTAGACGATTCTCGTTTTGTTATTGCTCAGTTGTTTAAGGTACGTCTGCATTTCGTCATTCGCCATAGAACTACGGAGGTGAGCGATTCAGAGTTAAGAAGTGAAATGCGTTGTGCGATAAAATTTTGCTATTCTTTGGGCAAAACGGCTCCAGAAACAGTTGATTTAATGAAAAAAGCTTACAAAGATAAATGTTTGGGTGAGTCAACGATTTTCGGATGGCACCATGATTTCAAAAAAGGGCATTTGTCGACAGAACTTGCTCCTACGCCTGGTCGACCTGAAAGTGTTGTTACGGAGCGCTTTGTTAACAATATTTTGTCAATTCTGCAAGAAGATCGATGAATGACGTGTGAAGACATAGCGGCATCAACTAATATTTCAAAAACGTCGGCATTCCGCACTCTACGCGACAAATTACTGCTGCATCGTGTGTATTCCAAATGGGTACCTCATCACGTGACGAGAAAGCAATTGTTACCCAGAGTTCAGGTGCGTCATGAGTGGAAACAAATGATTGCAAAGGATCCAAACTTTCTAAACACAGTAATAACTGCCGATGAAACATGGGTTCACTTTTTCGACCCCCTCACGAAGCGCGCAACGAGTGTCTGGAAACACACATGCTCGCCGAAAAAGTCCGCCAAACCAAATCAGTTAGAAAGGTGATGATGATAATTTTCTTTGATCCTAAAGGTGTAGTCTACCAACATGCGTTCCTTCAGTCTTGAAGCGTCTGCGACAACACATATCGATTAAGCAACCGGAAATGGTGGGCAAGTGGACCTTACACCATGATAACTCCCGCCCACATGTGGCTGCTTGTGTTCAAGAGTTTCATGCGAAATGCAGTATTGAAATCATGCCACAGCCTGCCTACTGTCCTGACCTCGCCCCGTGCGATTTCTGGTTGTTTCCAACAATGAAGGAGAAGTTCCGTGGCGTAACACTTAACACAGATGCTGACGTTATTCAAACTGTACAGGGGTCGTTAAAGCAGCTTCCACAAAATGCCTTGAAAAGTGGACTGAACGATGGGAGCGTTGCGTCTCATCCGAGGGAAGATACTTTGAGAAAGAATAACATATATTTTGCTGTACCTATATTTCTTCATTTTGTGTGATTTTACTCTCAGTTTTTATGGAACGGCCTTTGTATCTTCCATCAAAAAAATATTAACTTTTTTGTCTCATTCAATATTTTTCCGTTGTAGTTGAATTTTGTTATCTAAAACCATGCCCAGAAAGTGAGAAATACATTTAGCATATTTACTCGTATTATAAAAGGCTATTCAAAATGATTGTCGGAGTTTTAGTATTTGTTTGTGGGTAGTGCATTTAACATACGACAATTATAGCCATAGTGGTGAATAGCGAAACTGTTAAAGTTTTTCGCAGAACCTCTCGCCATTCAGTAGCTTACGGGTGCACCAGCCAGAGGGCGTCTGACGGTCATGAGAGCTATTCACCAGCCATTAGCGAGATGGCATCTGACGAAAAGGAGAAGGCTCTTCGTGTCCTCGAATTTCATCAAAGTCAGTCCGTTTCCATTGTCCAGCGGCACTTCCGCATAAACTTTGGGAATGATCCTCTCTCCGACAATTCCATTCCTAGGTGGTATGTGGAATTTAAGGAGACAGGGTGCCTGTGTAAGGGAAAAAGCAGTAGGAATCTCTTCCTGTCAGACGCAAAGGTGGAATAGATCAGAGAAGCCTACCTACGGATCCCCTCCAAAACATCAACCGCGATAGCCAGCAGAGAACTCGGCATTAGCACAACCGACAGTTCGGCGGGTATTGCTGAAGTGACTCTGAATGAAGCCGTATAGCCAAAGCCTGGTGCAAACTTTGAACCGTGGTGATTACTGACTAAGGAGGAATCTCTGCATCGCACTGCAAGGCCTAATGGGCACAGAAGAAGGCTTGTGTGACAGACTGATTTTTTCTGATGAAGCAACCGTGCATTTGTGTGGAAACGTTAATAGATAAATTTTTGTCACTCCTCTACTCGCGGCTATCCCGGAACTCAAGATGCCTCTCTCCAACGCCATTTAAACCATCAGCGGTGAGACGCTACGCCGTGGGAAGAAATGAACTTCCGTGTAGATGTATGCAGAGTGACAAAATGCGATCATATTGAGCATTTGTAAGGTACAAAATCAAACTTTGTCAGTTTACAAATTTTGAAGTTGACAATCCGTTTTTTGGTGTAAGTATTAGGTGTGCAACTTAATTCTCGGCCCCTAACCGCAAGCGATCATAGAACGTCGGCAAATGCAAATAACTGTGTGCGATAATGGCTGATTGCAGCGCCATCCAACAGCTGTCCAGGCAACCGTAACCGCTGACAACTGTAGTGACAGAAGGGACGAAAGTTGGCAATGCCGTTCGAGAAGCAACATTTGAGACACTGCCTCCTGTTCGCGTTTCAGCTGAAAAAAGTGCCACGGAAGCCCAGCAAATGATCTGTGCTGTTTTGGGTGAGGCTACTGTGTCCTACAGTACGTGTAAGAAGTGGTTCCAGTGGTTTAAGCAGGGAAATTTCGATCTCAGTGATGCAGAACGTCCAGGACAGCCACAGAAAGTTGACGATGAGGAACTGGAACAACTGTTGGACGCGGATCCCTGTCGCACACAGACAGAGCTCGCCCAGGAACTCGGAGTAACACGGCAAACCATTGCAAAGCGCCTGCACAAGCTTGGACGGATTCACAAGGAGGGTCGTTGGGAGCCCCATGAACTCACGGCTGCGAACAAGTCTAGGCGCTACGATGTTGCTGTGTCCTTGCTCTCCAGATTCAAGAAGAAGGATTTCCTCCACAAGATTTTGACTTGTGATGAGAAGTGGATCCTCTACGATAATTCTAAGCGGTGCAAATCGTGGGTTTATCCAGGTCCGCCTACCACCAGTACCGCCAAACCAAATATCCATGCCAGGAAGTTGTTGCTGTGCATATGGTGGGATCAGCGCGGTGTCGTACACTATGAGTTGCTCAAACCTGGGGAAAAGGTCAATGCTGAGCGTTATTGTCAGCAACTCATTCGTGTGAGTGACGCACTGGAGGTGAAAAGGCCATACACCGGCAAGGGCAGAAGGTCGGTCCTGCTGCTTCACGATAACGCGCGTCCTCATACCGCGAAAACGAGTTCAAACACGATCACCGAACTGTGATGGGAGATTTTGTCCCACCCGGCGTATTCTCCAGATTTCAACCCGTCGGATTATCACCTCTTTCGCTCCCTGCAACATCACCCGAGTGATACGTACTTCACTTCCGTCGAGGAGATCCACACAAGTATTTATCAACTCGAAACAGCCCTCTTTTTTCCGCAGTGGCATTCGGCAGCTCCCTGACCGATGGCTCAAATGTATCCTACACGACTGGGATTATTTCTCTGATTAGGTACGTATTCGATTTGCTATAATTTGCTGTCAACGTGTCGTGCCTGAGGCCGAGAATTAAGTTGCACACCTAATACATTGCACATACCAATTTTCATCTCGTTTGGATGATTCATTCTGGGTGCTTCGTTTTTTTTTTTTTTACAAAGAGTGCGCATCAGTGATTTTAGTAAAACATGTAATTTCATATAGAGCTCTGATTACTAACAAATGCGTGAAGATTTGTGTGTTTTGTTCGAGCTTTCTAGGAACGGCTGAATGATAAAAAGGATTATAACCCAGCTGCTACCTTAAGGTGGTTCCACCTAAAATATCTTCCTTATGTTTCTAACGGTAAAACTTCGTTACATATTTTCTTCGCAATTAATGTATTCCCAAAGATGACAATTTGCACAACGATAAAAACTAATTTTAAGTTATAGCATGGGATACTTAATACTTGCTAAAACATAACCATAATTATATTAAAAATCATTCATTTTTCTTTGAGTAATGTTTAGACCTATCAATAGATGGCGCGACCTGTACATTGATGACGTCAGTAGACAAAAAATGTTGGATTGCTTAATTATGGTTATGTTTTAGCAAGTATTAAGTATCCCATGCTATAACTTAAAGTTGGTTTTATCGATGTGCAAATTTTCATCCTTGGGAATACATTAATTGCGAAGAAAATCTGTAAAGAAGTTTTACCATTGGAGACATAAGGCGGAGATTTTAGGTTGAACCACCTTAAGTCCACATAATATTGTTTTGCCCGGATCAAAGACGGAAGTAAAATTTTCTACAGAACTGACTTCGAGAGTTTTCACACCAAAATCTTCATCAACGCACATCGCAAGCAGGCTCTTTTTCATATTTCAGCACATGAGACGTATATTAATTACTTTCCGCATTTAACGTCATCCATGAACGCCCGAAAGTTCCTCTTTATGTGAGAGCACTGCCAGTCAGCCACGTCAAGTGACTGAAATAAAAACAAGCTACGAGATGTCTTGAGAGTGAGGTGCAAGACTGCTACAACGTTAAGTATTAGGAATCATCATCGCTAAATACACTATCTACCAATAAGTAATTGGACACCTGTGATAGCAAAGGAAAACGAAGTTTATTCACCTTCAATAGTTGGTGGAGCCTCCACGAGCGGCGATTACAGCTGCGACCCTCCGGGGCATACTCTCAACCAGGCGTTGTACGATGGCTAGCGGTATTTTCTTCCACTCGGCTTGGAGAAGACAGGTCAGTTCTTTCACCGATTTCGGACGGTGCGGGCACCCCTTAAATCGACGCTCCAACTCTTACCAGAGGTGCTCGATATGGTTAAGGTCCGGACTATGCGCATGCCAGTCCATTCGATTAACTCCATTGCTACCATACCAAGCCATGGTGGACCTCGCAACATGACAGGTGGCATTGTCATCCTGAAAGTAACATGGGTCCACCCCGTAAAACTGCCACAACGTAGGAAGCACATGGTCATCCAAAATGGTGCAGTAGGTCTCGGCGTGGAGTATACCAGGAATTGCGACCAAGGGTCCCGTGCCATACCAGGAGAAACACCCCCATAGCGTAATTCCACCGCCGCCGAACTTCACAGTTGGAATAATACATTCCGGCAGGAGGCGTTTTACAGGCAGACGCCAAACCCAGACCCTGCCATCCGAACGGTAGATAGTGAACCTTGATTCGTCGCTCCAGAGAACCTGTTTCCACTGTTCAACGGTAGACTATCGACGTTCTTTCCACCACGTTAGCCGAGCAGTGCTATTGGACTTGGTGATCAAAGGCTTGTGGGCGGCAGCACGTCCATGATAACCGAGCAGATGGGCTTCCTTACGGATGGTATTCATCGAAAGAACACTCCCGGATGCCTGTTGAAACTCCTCGCGGATGTGGTCCATCGATTTGGTGCGGTTCTTCCAAATTTCTCTGGCCAGCACCCGTCGGTCTCTAACTCCCAGTTTTGTGGGTCTGCCGGGTGAAGGCACATTCCGACAATCACCTCTCATCTTCCACTTGCCAATCACGTAGGCCACTGTCGATTTTGGGTACTTCAACTCGCTGGATATGTCACGTATGGATCGGCCACTTCTGTGATACCCGACGATTACACCTTTCTCGAAATCAGAGAGCTCCGAACTACGCGGCATATTGCATGCGACTGGTTACGTTGTTGTTTCCCACACGATATTTAACGGCGGCGGCCGTGACGTGTATCAGGACCGCAGATATCGTCGATTGCTGGGGTGTCCAATTACTTGTTGGTAGATAGTGTATATGCTGCCTAAGACATACGAACCTACCTTGTCGGTTACCTAGTTTTTTGTCAGTTAGTCTGTACGACTTTACCTTGTTGTTATCATCACGTACTTGTTAGTTACGCTCTAATCTTTGTTGACGTTTGTTCGATTTAACCATTAGCCAACCTGTTCAGTCCTGCACATGTGTGTGTGCCCGCGCGTTTGTGTGTGTGTTCGTCATTATTAATTCGTCATCGTCGTCGTCTTTCACTCACTCAACCTCATCAAAGGTGTATCGTCTAGGAGATTAAAAATAAACGTAGACGTTGGAACTGTAAGTCTCCGTATCTTCTCGTCTAGTTTAGTAAAATACCATGCGTTCAATTTTAAGATTTGCAGAATTACTTAAACTTACTGCCTCCGCAATTTCTTGAGCACACCGCTTTTAGGAGTTCCTAGAACGTTGTGTATTTTTGCAATTTGATCTATTTCACTACTGCCGGGAAACAAGGGAAGATTTCTGCAAAAGAAGCAACAGATTAAAAACAAATTTAAACAATAAAACAGTTGTCAATATTTCTGTTCCAGGTGAACAAAATGCATATATTTCATTCCATTTAATTTATTTTTCGTTACGAGGTTACATTTGACCATATTACATTTCAATATTAATTTTATAACATATAAAATTAAGAAGAAAACATATATAATATACACCATATTGACAAAAGTCACCGGACACCTAGAACAGAAACACAACATAGCATTTATTGACATACATTAGTACGGTGTCGGTCCACCTTTGGCCTTAATGCATGCACTGACCCTTCGAGACACGCTTTCGACAAGGTTTTGGAACACAGCGACAGGTATGCGCTTCCATTCAGTATATAATGCTGCCGCTAACTGTTGCTTAGTAGTAGGCCTTGGTTTCAAACTTCTTATGGAGCTCTAATTCATCCCATAGGTGCTCTACGGGATTAAGATCAGGGCTCTGTGCTGGCCAGTCCACACACGATACGGAATTATCGTCAAACCACGCCGTAACAGCCCTGGCTTTATGGCTCGGTGCATTATCCAGCTGGTACTAACAAGGCTCGGTTCCACAGTATTGCCAAAGAGTTGGTAGGGCATAATTGTCCAGAATATAGAGGTAGACGTGCTGGTTAACAGGTTTGTTCACGATAAACAATGGGCTAGGACCATACCACGAAAAACACCTCCACACGAGTACTCTGCCAGCTCCAAACTTGACCATAGGAAGAGTACACTGTGGTAAATAGCGTTCTTCCGGCTGCCGCCATACCCACACACTGCCATCAAGACAAATAGATCGTGTATCTGGATTCATCACTCCACAGGACCAGTTTCCATTGATCTACGGTCTACGATAAATGTTCTTTACACCATGCTAAACGACGAGTAGCATTCCGAGTGGAGATGAAAGGCTTATGAGCAGCCGCACGACCACGGTAACCCATGGAATGAAGTTCTCTGCGAATGGTGCGTGTACATACCGAGATTCCAGCATTTTTACTCACCTGTACACTAAGGTGTCGTGCAGTACTCCGTCGATTAGCTGTAACGACTCTCCTGAGGCTTCGAAGTCCTCTATTACTGATTTTCTTTGATCTACCGGTACGTGTTGCTGCTTCAGGCACGCCATGTGTCTCCCACTTATTCAGTACATCTAAAACAGAGTATGATAAAAAACTTGGGTATGTTTAAACGCCTCTCAGTTTCTCTTAGGGACAAACCACTAATATAACACCCAACAATCTTTCCTTTCTCAAAGTCAGTTCTCTCCCGCCGCGACATTAACACTCAACCTCAGAGTGCGATACGATCGCGGTCAGTTGCAGGTTTTTTCATACCGTTTGCAGCTGTACCGCACATCTTAACAGCGCAGCCGATCCGTTCATTTGCTTTTGAAGGGGTGTCCGGTGACGTTTGTCAATATAGTGTATATATGAAAAAAAAATGTTTCACCAAAAAGATGTAACACTAGCTGATGACACTACCTGCACCGTCAAAGTGCTGACTTCGCAGGGAAATGCGGAACTCTCTCGAATAGTTTTGGGATAGATGGTATCCCTTGACGGCGTTCCGACAGCCAGCATGTCAGTCACCGGAAACCACGGTCTTCTACTCGGACAGATTCGGTCTAGAGACCTGTGGGGATCTGCCTCCCCCACGGGACTGGTACCTTACACCCCCTGTCACAACCCGTGTGTGCGACGTGCTATGGGCAGTTGGAGCAATCAACTTTTTCAAAACATCTCATCTCGTGGCCGGGAGATCGCCCGCCAACGCGAGTTTTTTTTGGGACTACTGTCCTTTATTTAGAAACTCAGCACAATTACAAACATTTTTCACTATGAGGGGGTCTCATGCACCCCTCTCACAATAATTAGACACAAACAAAAATCACACACATTGAATTTTTTACACTATTCACCGCACTAGGGCCAGTGCTGTGGTGATGACCCCGGGCCAGGGTCAAGTCCATAGATCGAAAAACTCTTTGTCGAGAGCTGCGTACCTCCAAGGGTACTACCATCCGTCAACGATAGTTGACCCGATTCTTCCTTTGCTCAAGTTCCCTAATAAGACTAGGACATGTCTTACTGAAGCTGGAGTGTGAGACGTCCAGCTTCAGGTGGAACTTGGCATTCGCAGCTGTGCAGTTGCTGCAGTTCGGTGCGGCTGCACACTGGTGGTGCTGGTGCCCAACTTCACCACAATTGCCGCACCTTGCTTCTGTCTCGGGGCAGTTGCCTCGGAAATGGCCGAACCCATTACACCGAAAGCACCTGACCTCCCTCAAAAATTCCTTTAGACGGAGCACTGACCAACCCAAGTTCAGTGTCTTCCGCCTCACCAAGTGCTTGAAGGCCTTGGGTTCCACGTCTGCCACCCATTGGACCCTACCTCCCTTGCCCCTGATGGGAAAACAGGCTTTGAACCCGTTCTCGAGCTTGGGGTTCTGCCCACAAACCATCTGCTCGAACTCTTTCCCTGAGAGTCCCCCGTCGACACCGTACACAATCAACCGAGGGTTTCTCTTCCGTGGGGCCGTGGGTAGTGTGCAATCCTTGGTCAGTGGATTGCTTCTCAACTCCTGGGCAAGGCGGTCGAGCTCCCCGGGATGGGAACACTCCACGGCGACCCCTCCTTTCCTTATACTCCGTAAGCTCTTGACCCCTATCTGCAGTTTTGTTGGGTTTACTGCAGTTTTTAGGATTTTCTTAGTGTCCTCTGAGGACGCACTCTCAACTGTCGGGTAGACTAAAAGCACGTGTCTCCTGTCTACCGACTTTCCCTTCTTTTTAATCTCACTCGGGGCGGGCGAAGGCCCTTTCGCCTTGTTAGCCCCCTTCTTAGCCACTTCGGCGTACGAAGCCGTTTTTACTTCGGCTTCGCAGCGCAACTCATCCCGCACGGACAGCTTGCCTTCGAGGTAGGATGCCCGTGCTGCTTGCCCGTAACAAGCGTCTCTAACACTGCTCAGGGCAGCTTTCACCTTCTCTCTCCCTGAGGAAGTGACCCGCGAGTCCGAGAGAACGGACTCAACTTCCCTAGTGAGGTTTTGAATGAGACTCACAAACTCCTCAGGTGTAAGCTCCTCGGGTGTCTTGGGATGCGTACCTCCCACCGAAGGTACCTCTGGGCACCCCGCGGACGACCCCTCAGGAGCCCGAGAGGGTTCGGGCTGGGGTGTTGTTTTCCCCTTCCTTGCCATGGGCGGAACTGGCAAGGGGGTGCTTACACCCTTCTTGGGTGTAGCAGCTTTAGAGCCCCTCGCTTGGGGAGGCGTCTTCGACAGTTTTCCCCCAGCATTGGGCTCTACCTTCCGGCTGTTCTCGGAAGAGGGGCTAGCCCCTTTAGCACTGCCGACAGGGCTTGGTAGTGCTTCTGCCGCTACCTTCTGCGTCCGGGTTGTCCCGGACGATTTGGGGACGGGCCCCTTGGACTTCACTCTACCCTTCTGGGTAGTTGGCATCTCTGTGAGAGAGATGAAAAAACACAAAAATTTCTTCTAAGTACTGAGTGGGCACCCAGAGGTTCTCCCACTCTAGTCTAACCTTAGAAACCGGGCGCTCGGGCTTTGGGCGGGCTAGGGACCCTCGTCCGCGGGACCAGTACGACGACGATGTACCCGATGACTGATGCCAGAGTCTCTATGCGAGCTGATCGGAACTTCGCCCTCACAAGGGCGTTTTCACTAAGTCCCGTCACTGCTCTAAATCGTGGGCTACGTATACTACCCAGATCGGTTAAAACAAAAATCGCGAGATCGGGATTGAAACCCGTCTCGCGGTTGGTATCGTCAGTTCTGCTCACCAGCGCAGTTCAGCTCAAACAAACACACACAGAAACTCTCACCCGGTCGGCATCAGACTGACCGGTCCAAAAAGATGTAAGTAAAACAACTCTAATAGTAGAAAAAAGTGTGATCTAAAAATCAGGAATCCCTGAACTGTACTTATTTTGTAGAATATGATAGTTGGAAAACATATTATATACACTGCTGGCCACCCAAAATGCAACACCAAGAAGGACACGAGATAGCAAAGCCAGATTTACTGGACACATAACAACAGATACAAAGATGAAACGATTGAGCTTACAGGCCCGTGCGACTTGCGGAACACGCAGACATAAATAGTTCGTGTGGCCCCCATGGCTGGAAATAAGGGCCGCTACACTCCGCGGCATCGAACGAAAGAGGCTTTGGATGTGGGCTTAGGGTATGTCGGTCCAGGCTGCTTCCACACGTTGCCACAGTTCATCAGGCGTAGCCGCGGGTGGTGCTTGTCGGGCCACTCGGTCGCCGATCACCGACCAGACGTGTATGATGGGCGACATATCGGGAGAACAGGCGGGCCAAGGCAGCAGTGACACCTGGTGGGCCGTGAAGAACTATTGCACGATGCGTGCCACGTGCGGGCGCGCATTGTCCTGTTGAAACGTGGCCGCAGGCAGGACCTGCAGTTAAGGGAGGACTACAGGCTCCAAAACGTCGGAGATGTAGCAGTGGCTGTTGAGTGTACAGGCGATGCGTGCCAGAGGGGTGCGGGTGTCATATCCAATTGCGCCCCAAACCATAACGCCAGGCGACGAACCAGTATGTCGATGCATAATGCGGGCGTCATACAGTCTCTCGCTGCGGTACCGCCACACGCCGATCCGACCATCGTGGTATTGCAGGCAGAAGCGGAATTTGTCGGAGAAGACAATATCTTGCCATTCCGTAGTCTAGGTGCGGCGTTCAATGGCCCACTGCCGCCGCACTCGCCGGTGGTGTAACGTCAATGGTAATCAGAGCAATGGGCGCCGCGCGACAAGTCCCCGTTCCTGCAAACGACGACACAGGTTGTTGCCCAACACACCTTAATTCCTGCGATAGCGTTCGTGATGTGGCGGTGCGAGCCGTCAATGCCCGCCGCACAACATGCCGGTCCTCTCGATCGGTGGTGTGCCGCGGGTGAGGCAAACGCGCACGTCGGTCCCTTCGTCCCTCCTGCACCCACCGAATCCACACTCGCCTCACTGTGGTTGGATGTCGTCCCACACGGGCGTCGATGTCTCGATACGATAAACCGCTGTCGCGGTAAGCCACTATTCGTCCTCTGTCGAACTCCGAAACGTGCTGGAATGACTGCCGTATTCTGCTACGAGGCATCAGGAAGCTTCCCACGCACAGGTCCGGCAGCAAAACACACTTCCACTACTTTCACCCCGCCTTCTGTGCACCCTTCTTATAGTGCTTCTCGGTGAAGTGCCGGGCGCACATGATTTGCATATGCCCTGCAATGCTAATCGTTTGCATGTCCTCTCGCGGGCGACGCATGCTGCGAATTTCAAGCTAATCGGATGCTTCCGTCTTGGTGTTGCATTTTTTTGGGGGGGGGGGGGGGGCAGCAGTGTATATAAATGGTTTTGCTAAAATATAAGAAATTTGTGTAAATATAAAAATAACTCACGTTAAAGCTTCAAAAAACACACATCCTGCAGCCCACATATCCATCTTGAAGCTGTAATGTCCACTAGTTAAAAGACATTCAGGAGGGCGGTACCTGAGGAGAAAATAATGTTTTACACAATTCTTTAGTAAAATAACTGTAATGGTTATAGAGGAAACACAATTCCTATTTTAGGATATATGAATGGCTACCATGTATTTATTTCATCATAAATGTGATAAGATTCAGATTTTGATTCTATTAGGTGTTCAAATAAGTTTTAAAGCATTTTAAGACAACGCAGCATGTAATTTGAGAGAGAACAACAATACCTGTACGAATCAAAATATGCGCCGTCATTATCTATCACCTTCCGCCATCGGACGGGCAGCTGACGGATTCCAGCCGTGAAGAATACTTCGTCGTGAGGCGCGATGAAGTCGTCAACCCATTTTTGCACTTCGTCACATGTCCGGAACCGTACAGCAGACAAACCATGTTGCATCGATCGGAACAAATGATAGTCTGAAGGGGCTATGTCGGGACTAGACGCCGGGTGCTCCAAAACTTCCGAGCCAAGCGTCAGTAACGTTTCCTTGACCCATTTCGCGACAAGCGTTATCATGCAGTAATTTCGCGGAGCGCAATCCTTTACCTGTGAATGGACGTTTCCGACAAATTTCCTGGTTCAATCGCAGCAATTGTTGCTTGTAGCGATCAGAAGTAACAGTTCGACCCTGTTCCAATAGTTCATGATAGAGCACACACCCTTCATATCCCACCAGATGCAAAACAGAACTTTCTTGGAGTGAATATTGCGTTTCGGTGACGAAGTCATTGCTTCACCGGGGTCTACCTAGTTTTTTTGCGTTTGGGATTGTCGTACCATATCCACGTTTCATCACCCGTAACGATTTTCCACAGGAAAGACTTTCTGTGTTGTTTATTGAATAGATTGCAACACTTCATGACACGCTCATCCTTGTTCCTCTGGCTCAGGTCACGTGACACCCATTTTCCTTCCTTCTGAATCTTTCCCATTGCGCGTAAACGATTGGAAATGGTTTGTTGAGTTACCCCCAGTTGTTCAACTAGTTCGTTTTGCGTTTGAGACGAATCTTCATTCAGCAATGCTTACAGTTCCCCATGTGCAACCTTCCGCTACTTTCTCGATCGCTAACTTCAAAATCATCTGCTTTAAATCGTATAAACTAAAACTAACACTTGCTTTTCGATACGATATTCTCCCCCAAAACAGAACAGATCGATGCACATTTTTTCCTTGATGAAATTTGTAACGAATGCAGTGTCGAATAAATGCAGTATCGCTTACCACCTTTCATCTATCGATGTGCAAGTGCGTTTGACTGTTGGTTAAACTGCCTTGTCACATTTTATACTCTGGATCAGTTACGGTCACATGACAACAACGCGGGGGAATGTCGGATATGTAAATTAGCGGTATACGTCACACAAAAAGCGCTTTAAAACTTATTTGTACACATATTGATATCAACTTAGATTGCCGTATTCTTCGTTGAATAACCGAAATGGCTTTACTGTTTCCATGTGCCTCATCAACAGGTATAACAATGATCTCAAAAATTTAAACACAATGCAAAATGGTGACAGTACTGGGTAGCGACGTCCGGTTTGTATCGGGGTCAACGAAATAAGACCAGTTAGTCTGACTATCAACTTTGTGTTCATTGGTTCATTTTTTACATTCTCTTAAAAAGGATTAGTGTGAATTCATTACAGGTGCTACAATGAATTTCGCCCTAGAGGAATTTTGTGGGACTGTTAGGTAAATGTCTTGGATCTCTGAAATTTTGACGCCAAGGCCATGTTTGTCCAATGGCTCATATAGCAAACACTATTCACAAAGATCTGCTCAGATAATCAATTGGAAAATCAGCTGACACCGTCTCACAGCTACAGTTGCGTGACATGGAAATTTACTATGTATGTTACATCAGATTCAGAAGCTTCATAATTTTGGGTGCATTACTTTCTTTTTCTTCCACTATAATACACTAGCCGTCCTAGGACGGTTGTTTTTAAGCTTTAAATACACTAAAGAGGAACTGAATTAGAGATACCTGTCTAGTAACGTGTAGCACCACCTTTCGGCCTGATGACGGCGGCGATTCGTCTCGGCATGGACTCGACAAGACACCGGAAGCGTTGGGAAGCCATACGGATCCACGACCCCTCAACAAGCTCCCACAGTTCCCGAAGATTTGATGGAGGGGGTCAGAGCCTCGAACATCTCTCTTGATGGCATCCCAGATGTGCTCGATGAGATTGAGGTCAGGTGACCTAGCTGGCCAAGGAAGCGAGGTCACGACGGTGCAATGTTCATCCAACCATTCGGATACAATTTGGGAGCGATGGCACGGTGCTTTGTCTTGTTGCAGGATGAGGTCCCCAGTGGGATGTTCAAGACGCACAAACGGAGGCAAATGGTCATTCAGGATATCCCGGTGCCGTTCACCTGTGAGGGACGATGTCACGCGTACCAGGGGTCCCATTTCAGTCCACGCAAACAGTCCCCAGACGAGAATGCCACACTCTCCAGCTTGAAGAGTACCCTGCTGGCAAGAAGAATCCATCGCTTCATGTGGTGTGCGCCGTACTCGTATCCTGCCATCCGCATGTACCAACGTGAATCTCGACTCATCAGTCCAGACAACATTTTCCCACAAATCTAGGGTCCAGTGGCGATGTTCCCGCGCGCGTGCTAATCTTTGCACCCTGTGGTGTGCGGTCAGCAGCGGTGCTCTCGTGGGACGATGGCTTCTGTACCCCATAGCGAGGAGATGGTTCTGGATGGTGTGGCTGCTTACACGTTTTTGTGCACCAGCGTTAAATTGCCTAGTGATTTCTTGCACTGTGGCCCTTCTATCTGCCGTTACAAAGCGAGCTAGCCGACGATGACCCCGCTCATCCACACGCTGTTGTCCACGGCAGTTGGCCCTTCCAGGGATGGTTTTACCGGATTCGATGTACACACGGTGCACCCGTGACACAGTGGCTTGTGAGAATCCCAGTGCCTGCACGATCTCCGAGCTGGAGGGACCCATTCGTCGGGTCCCGTCAATTTGCCTACGATCAAATGCGCTTAGATCCTTCGTCTTACCCATACTGCGCCCGAATCTTACTGATTCCCGTCGCATCACTCCTTATATTGTCGGTTTGCTGCATACGTCTTGTCGTTTCCGTTTACAGGGCCGCCCATAGCGCCACATTTGCATAACGCCAGCTGTCTCTAATTCAATTGCTCTTCAGTGTAAATCTTAATACAGTGAAATTCGCTTAATACGCTCACAGTTAATACGATTTCCCGCTTAATACACATTTTTCACGCAGTCCCTCGAACTGAGAGGCTACAAATATACTTTATATAATACGCTTCGAATCCCTCCTTCGGATAGGGAAGATTCGGGCTGGCGTTCCTCAGGGTTCGGGTCTTGGATCAAAGCTGTTCTCCATTTATCTGCACGAGTTACACAAACCCAAACAAGAGCAGGTCACGCAGATGATACAGCTGTTGTCATGAGGTCCATGAACAAAGGCAGAGCAGTGAAGCTCCTCCAGGTCTTTCTCTCTCAGCTGGAAACCTACTACACTGACTGGCGGATCAAGATCAATCCGTCTAAGAGAAGTGCGCTGCTGTTTTTTGCATCTCTCTAAGGAGTACCGAAACTCGTTATGTTTCAAGAGACAATCCGTTGTGCTACCTCCACTAAGTACCTAGGGCTCAGTGGCGTATCTTGGGTCCGAGACCTGGGCTATCTCACCCCCCCCCCCCCACACACAGTACTGTTTTTTAAAAATTGCGAAGTTTATTTTTTATTTGTTAAGTAATAGAAGTAACATTTTTTCCAAATTTTAGATACATGCTATTGCTAACGTGATACCAAATAATTATGAGGATTAGGATTTGAAGACGTATTTGCACATGAACTCTGTTCTTCTTCTTCTTTTGTGTGAACTCTTGAGTGCTACGTTTTCATAAAATGTTTCTTCCGAGTACTTTTTCATATTTAAAAAGAATGTTTTTTTCTACTGACAAAACAGACAAGTTTTTCGAATGTGCATGTCCTTGTGTGGCTCTAAGATATATCTTGATTCTTTTTAATACGGAAAAACGTCTTTCGGCAGTTGCAGTTGTTGATGAACCGGTTAATATTGATCGCCGCCCCGGTGGCGCCGTGGTCTAAGCGATGGCCTCTGACATTCGTCCGAAAGGGGTCCGGGTTCGAATCCCGGTGAGGCATGGATGTTGTGTTTGTCTTGCGGCACTGGCTCTCTCCCTTCCCTGGAACCAGTGACCCTAAATTAGGGACGGGCGACTGCTTATAGCCCATTGAGTTGCCTACGGTGGTCGTTAAACCTCCAATAAAAAAAAATATCAAAACAGTTTGAATCCAACAAAGTCACGAATTTAAGATATAATATCACTGATTTTAATTCCTTGACACTTCACACAAACTGAAACAACTCTCGCGAAATACGCGCAGGAAGCATGGAGGGAAAAGAGGCAGTCCGAAGGCTTCTTTTTCGGAGCGAACCCTTGGCCAAAGCAATGGCCACTCACGAGCTCCGTAGCTCATTCATGTTGTCATGGAAACGCTAGCAGGGATAGTATAGAAGCTCTTCGCATCAAAACAGCGAAGTCTCTCGAAGACCTATTTGGTTTACGTTGATGCCGTTGATCATCGCTGGCCAACCTGATTCTCATAATGGAAAGAAGCGAATCCGCTCGTGTTTTTTTCGCACCGAAAGCATTGACATATCTTAATACCATATATAATTGACTTTTATTTGTGTATATTTAATTGACTTTTATTTGTGCATTCTCTGGGCTTCGCAGCTAGCCTCGAATATATGCCACTACTAGGGCTACACTGCTGTGCAAAAATTAGGAACGAAGAGGAGAAATTAGCATAACAGCGGAACGAGCACGCAGAACGGACCGAAAAACCACTCCAAGATAGAATAGGGTTCAATACGGTAGGGCATGCACATATATGCAGCATGACGTAGGGCGGGGAGGGGGGTCGGAAGGCTATAATGCACACGGGCGGTGTACGCTCATACGCTCAGCAATTCGGTGAAAGCTATTGCACGGTGAACATCGGTTTGAACGACGTCGAGTTTCTGCTACCGTGTGATATGGCCAACAGGCAATCCAGTAGACGACATCTGGATGACTTTACCCGAGGTCGCGAAGTTGGAAGAAGGTCGAAGTGTGACTAGTGTGGCCGAGGAGTTAGGGATCGCTCATAGCATCGTTTCACGAGCTTAGAGAGCATTTCAAACGACAGGAACAGCTGTCCGAGAGTTTAGCAGTGGTCGTCCACGAGCAACCACCGCGGCGGACGACCGGTATATTGTCCTACAGGCGAGAAGAGACAGACGACAGACAGCGGGAGAAATCGGAAGGCACAAGCAACAGACAACTGGACGTCCGTTATCGCGTTTTACCGTGGCCAGGAGGCTGCACAAAGGTGGTCTATTTGCACGACGACAAGTACGGTGTGTGCCATTAACGCCTGCTCATCGGAGACGGCGGTGTTTGTGGTGCCAGGAACACAAGAACTGGACACATCAGCAATGGGGTCGAGTTCTCTTTATGGATGAGAGCCGATTTAGTCTGACGAGCGGTTCTGGACGTATACACATCTGGAGAGAGTAGGGAACACGCAATCACACCTCCAACATCATCGAAAGGGACCGGTTTGGAGGTGGCGGAGTTCTCATTTGGGGCGGTATTATGCTTGGTAGCCGTACTGACCTCCACATCTTCCAAGGAGGTTCAGTCACTGGTGTCCGCTATTGCACCGAGGTTCTCCTGCCTCACGTGCGTCTGTTTAGAGGTGCTGTGGGTCCTGAGTTCCTCTTCATGGACGACAACGCTACACCTTATCGTACAGTGGCTGTCGCAGAGCTGTTGGAGAGTGAAGATATTCAACGCATGGATTGGCCCGCAAGGTCCCCGGACCTAAATCCAATTGAACACGTCTATGACCTTCTCGGAGAGACGCTTGGCAGCACGTCACCAGCCGCCAGCAACGATTCCGCAGCCGCGATTGGCGCTACAAGAGGAATGGGCCGCGATGCCTCAAGAGCTCCTTGACAACCTCGTGCTCAGCATGGACAGACGTTGTAAATCCTGCAACGCAGTCAGGGGTGATCATATCCCTTACTAAAGACTGAATTTTTCTTGGCAGCCGCCTGTCACGTGGACGTTTCTGTCGTCTGTCCAGTTGTGCTCGAAGCTACCTTTTCAATAAAGTGCCTTTGTATCCTTTGGATTCCTTGTTTGGACGGGTTTGCTCACTTGTCCCATATTCTTACATCTTGGGGATCTTATGGTATAATTTGAGTCGATGTGGAGCATTTCTGCACGACGTTACATTCGAAAAACCGTCTCGTCCTTAATTTTTGCACGCCAGTGTAGATTGGCGACTTTCGTGCGTGGCGAACACCAGGTACCACACGAATAGAGCTAGACAATGCCTTGGGCAGTTAGCTCCACTACTCCACCGGAGAAGTTTCCTTACAACACGGCAGAAAGTACTGCTGTCCAAGACGGTCGTCAGGCCGGTGCGTACCTACGCCTCTCCCATCTGGATAAGTATTAGTAGGAATCAACGAGAGAGAATCGAGAGGGTGCACTTCGTATGATCACTCAGGATCTCCCTTGGACCTCACTTCAGAACCTGAGGAACAGACCTGGAATCCAGAAGGTACATGAGTTTTCCACTAGACTCGCCAAGAAGTTCTTCAAGAAAGCGGAAACCCACCCTAATGGACTTGTTAGGGACCCGGTTGATTACAATCCCAGCAAATTCTTTACGTATCCCAAAACTAAAGCGGCGATCGTTGACTCTCCTTGACGGAGAGGGTAAGTATATGAACAATGGTGGGTGTTAGACAGACCGGCACCCCATTCTTTTTCAGATTGGTATAGAGATGGTGAAAATGGATTCTGCTCGGGCATTTGGATTTGGTTGCGGTGAGTTTTTCAGTCACCCCGGTGATGTCGGCTGCCGGGTGGTGGTGTGGTTTTCTCTGTGATGTGCGGTGCTTGGGGGAACGTGCCCACCGAAAGCGACTCGGATACGGAATGAGGACAGCAGTCAAAAAAGATAAAAGGTAAGAGTAATACCTATGTAAATACCTTGTAAAAACACATTGTTTCATTCTCAACTTTGTAAGTCCTAAGCATGAGGACAGTGTATATAAATGCGTGTAGGAATTCTGTTTGCTAATAAAAGGAAATAGCTCCCCTAAAAACCTAAAGCTGTTCGAGGGGTAAACAATCTCACAGTCAACCCTCAAAATTTAACGGCCTATCCCGCCAGCCAGTGCGGGAACCCAGCCAAAGATCGCTTGGTCGGCGGCCAGCAGAGACACCGCGGGCTGGTCTCTGGACCGGACCAAAGGGGGTGGCCGAGGCCCGAACTGGCGTCTCAAGGCAGGGAAACTATCACAACATTTCAAGTAAACCCAAGGAGTTCCATTAGTCCCCGTAGAGCTAAGCATACTGGCGGAACGGGACAATAAAATCAGTATTCACAATGCTGGCCACCCAAAATGCAACACCAAGAAGGAAGCATCCGATTGGCCTGAAATTCGCAGCATGCGTCGCCCGCGAGAGGACATGCAAACGATTAGCATTGCAGGGCATATACAACTCATGTGCACCCGGCACGCCACCGAGAAGCACTATAAGAAGGGTGCACAGAAGGCGGTGTGTAAGTAGTGGAAGTGTGTTGTGCTGCCCTACCTGTGCATGGGAAGCTTCTTGATGCCTCGTCGCAGAATACGGCAGTAATTCCAGCACGTTTCGGAGTTCGACAGACGACGAATAGTGGCTTATCGCGGCAGCGGTTTATCGTACCGAGACCTCGACGCCCGTGTGGGACGAAATCCAGCCACAGTGAGGCGAGTATGGATTCGGTGGTTGCAGGAGGGAAGGACGGACCAACGTGAGCGATTGTCGCAGAGAGGACTGGCATGTTTTTGCGGCGGGCATTGACGGCTCGCACCGCCACATCACGAACGTTAGCGCAGTAATTAGGGTGTGTTGCGCAACAACCTGTGTCAGCACGTACCGTTTGACGTCGTCTGCAGGAGCGGGGACTTGTCGCACGGCACCCATTGCTCCGATTACCATTGACGTTACACCACCGGCGAGTGCAGCGGCAGTGGGCCGTTGAACGCCGCACCTGGACTACGGAATGGCACGGCATTGTCTTATCCGACGAATCCCGCTTCCGCCTGCAACACCACGATGGTCGGATCCGCTTGTGGCGGCACCGCGGCGAGAGATTGTATGACGCCTGCATTATGCATCGACATACGGGTCCGTCGCTTGGCGTTATTGTTTGAGGCGCAATTGGATATGACACCCGCATCCCTCTGGTACGCATCGCCGGTACACTCAACAGCCACCGCACCATCTCCGATGTTTTGGAGCCTGTAGTCCTCCTTTACCTGTAGGACCTGCCAGCGGCTACGTTTCAACAGGACAATGCGCGCCCGCACGTGGCACGCATCGTGCAACAATTCTTCACGGCCCACCAGGTGTCACTGCTGCCGTGGTCCGCGTGTTCTCCCGATATGTCGCCCATCGAACACGTCTGGTAGCTGATCGGCAACCGCGTGGCCCGACAAGCACCACCCGCGGCTACGCCTGATGAACTGTGGCAACGTGTGGAAGCAGCATGGACCGACATACCCCAAGCCCACATCCAAAGCCTCTTTCGTTCGATGCCGCGGCGTGTAGCGGCCGTTATTGCCAGCCATGGGGGCCACACGAACTATTGATGTCTGCGTGTTCCGATTATCCAGAGGAATTAAACCGTCTTCACACGTTAACTAAAATTAAAAGGACGACATTTGATAAAGGCTTTGATAAAAGATGATCACATATTACAAAGTTAAAACATTTGACATAAGACCTTTCAGAACTCACACTTGTCCCAACATCAGATGTACACTGCTGGACAATTGCTAAGGACGGATCATAAACGGCTATATAGCGCATTAAAAAGTAAGTGTGGTTAGATGCCAAGTGAAATAAAATAATGTCAGAATGCCAGGACATTACAAGAAAGACAATTTATTGTGCTCTGAAATCCAGAAGGCTTTGGAACGTGTTCAAGGGACAAACAGGCCATTTTGTGCAGAATACGTAAACGTGAAAAAAATGCAATTACCGTCCGCAGGCGTTCCGGCGTAAGATGTCAATACGGGATATGGCCACCATGGAGGGCGATGCAAGATTCCACACGTCGTGTCATGCTTTGCACAACATTATCAAGCAGCTGTTGGGGTAATTTATCCCATTCCTCTGTCAGTGCACGGATGAGGGTGTCCTTGTTTATTGGAGGGCATTGGCGACCAGCAAGACTCCTCCCCAAAGCATCCCACACACTTTCAATGGGATTCAGATCTGGAGAACGTGCTGGCCATACGAGGCGTTGAATATCCTCGCTCTCAAGACACTCCTGGACAGCGACTGCTCGATGACATGTTGCGTTGTCGTCCATGAAAATGAATCTATCACCGACAGCACCACGGAACATGCAAACATGAGGTAGCAGAACATCATTAATGTATCGTTGGCCAGTCATAGTCCCAGTTGGAAGCACATAGAGGGACGTACAGCCATTGATCATGATGCCAGCCCATACCATGACACTACATGTTGGATATCGGTCCCTTTCCTGTATGTTTGCTGGACAATATGCAGTACCACTATCACGCCAGATCAGTTGTCGTCGACAATCAGACGATAGACTGTATCTACTCTCATCTGAGAAGAGGACAGCAGACCAGTCGTTATCAGTCCAATTGCGATGTTGATGGCACCATTACAAACGGGCGGTACGGTGACGTCTGGACAATGGGATGCACACAACAGGACGGCGGGCGTATAGTCCTCCTTCATGCAAACGTCTGGCGACAGTTTTTCGGGAGATCCGCTTGCCAGTAGCAGCCATAAACTGATTTGCTACCTCACTAGCTATGCTGCGCCGGTGTCTTTTTGTTGATAGCACTATGTACCGATCTTCTGCAGGTATCGTACTGCGAACACGACCTCCCCCGTGACGTTTGCTACACTCTTCATTTATTTGAAATGATTTCCAAAGCCTTGAAACAACACTGTGGCTGACGTCGAACTCCCTGGCAACATCTGTTATTTTTCGCCCTTCTTCAATCTTGCCAATAATACGGCCACGCGTAAAATCATCTAGGTGATGTCGGGAAGACATACTGAAAATTGCAAGTTCGTCAATTGATTCTTTCCCTTTCAACTTTGCGTTTGAACAACAACGGTCAATACGCGTCAAATCCTTTATATATCTTATCAGCGCTATGACGTCACGAACAAGTTCGGCAATCCAAAATTTGCATACGCACAACATGTCTTACTGTATCCCGCACTTATGCTAATTTCCACATTTTCCTGCCTTCCATTTTATGGTTGCTATCGTTGCTATTGTCATCCGTCCTTAGCAATTGTCCGGCAGTGTAGAATGCACAAACAGGATAATTGATTACGAGACTATACAGGGTGATTCAGCTAAGCATGTACAAACTTCTGGGAGGGGTAGGTTGCACAAAGACAAATCGGAATCACATAGCAATTCAGGGTCGAAAACGCCATCTTCATGTGCTAGTGTAAAGAAAGGACGAGAAATGAAAGAGCAGCACGTAAGAGAACAAAATGCTTTTTATTACTCACAAGACATTTGCGAAATGCATTGAGGTTGCAGAAGGTGTTCAAAGTTGCGACCATGAGCTGTGACACACGCTTGACATCGTCAGGGCATGGAATCAAGTACATTTTGGAAAATTCCTGACGTGTCTCGAACTTCTGAAGCAGCTACAGAGATGCGTGCTAAAAGGTCCTCAACACTTTCAACGAGGGTGTCGTACAATAGTCCTTTGTTGTAACCCCAGAAGAAGCAATCAAGGCATGTTTAGTCCGGCGATCTTGGAGGCCAATGAACGAGACCAACACGTCCGATCCACTGATGTCCAAATGTCATGTTTAAGTGATGACGAACGTCATTGCTGAAATGGGCGTAGGCCCCATCGTGCTGGAAATACATTGCATGGCGCAGAAACTGAGGGACCTGTTGTTCTTTTAATAGCTCTGATGCAGGCGTGCAAATACTTGGTGGTTTAGCACACGTCTCATCGGGTACCGTTCCTGGTACAGTCGTACGGCTGCTCGTTCGTTGCAGTCCACTGCTCCGTTTACGAGGTGCATATCAGTATCCTGAAATAACGTATGAGCAGTCTCGCGGCCGAACAACGCCATCTACCGCTTGAAGATGGCGTTTTCGACCCTGCATTGCTATGTGATTCCGATTTGTCTTTGTCCAACCTACCCCTCATAGAAGTTTGTACACGCCTAGCTGAATCATCCTGTATATACAGAGATGACATGTGATGGTCAAACACACAAGAGGATCAATATGTAAATACACGATGCATGTAGACATAGAGGAAGAAGATTATCGTCCATTCGAGCCTCTAAGAAGTCCCTGGTTCGGCTCGTCTCTCGTCATCCAACAACAACTTCCAGGGAAGGGGAATCATAATTGCAGCACGAATATCAAATTTATAAATAAGAAGGCTTTCTGTAAACAGGATTGATGATCTTGTTTTTGCAGTGGCAAGGATATCTGCCTGGACCAATCAGGTTGATGCGTACCCAGTAGACATAGCTGGGATAAGGCCGTAGTACTGCAACCATTTCTGACATTATATTTGTGTTCATATATTCTATTTCTCAAGGTACGCAACGTAAAACCAATGTAGACTTATACTTCGGTGTTTGGATCAATAGGTTCCATGGGTATAGAATATACCCCATGTTTATTTAAAGTGTTGACTGGGTCTCTCATTCCTGACTAGTTGACGAGAGACAAGCCGAACCAGCGACTTCTTAGAGACTCTAATGGACGATAATCCTCTTCCGCTATGTCTACATGCATCGTGTATTTACATATTGACCCCCTTGTGCGTTTGTCTGTCACATGCCAACTCTGTATATACGCTGAAGAGCAATTGAATTAGAGATACCTATCTAGTAACGTGTAGCACCACCTTTCGTCCTGATGACGGCGGCGATTCGTCTCGGCATGGAAGCGTTGGGAAGCCATAAGGATCCACGACCCCTGAACAAGCTCCCACAGTTCACGAAGATTTGATGGAGGGGGTCAGAGGCTCGAACATCTCTCTCGATGGCATCCCAAATGTGCTCGATGGGATTGAGGTCAGGTGACCTAGCTGGCCAAGGAAGCGAGGTCACGTCGGTGGAGTGTTCATCCAACCATTCGGATACAATTTAGGATGAGGTCCACAGTGGGATGTTGAAGACGCACAAACGGGAGCAAATGGCCGTCCAGGATATCCCGGTAACCTTGACCTGTCAGAGACGATGTCACACGTACCAAGGGTCCCATTTCAGTCCAAGTAAACAGTCCTCAGACGAGAATGCCATCCCCACCAGCTTGAAGAGTACCCTGCTGGCAAGAAGGATCCAGCGCTTCATGTGGTTTGCGCTGTACTCGTATCCTGCCATTCGCATGTACCTACGTGAATCTCGACTCATCAGTCCACGCAACATTTTCCCACATGCCTAGGGTACAGTGGCGATGTTCCCACGCGCATGCTAATCTTTGCACCCTGTGATGTGCGGTCAGCAGCGGTACCCTCGTGGGACAATGGCTTCTGTACCCCATAGCGAGGAGATGGTTCTGGATGGTGTGGCTGCTTACACGTTTTCGTGCACCAGCGTTAAGTTGCCGAGTGATTTCTTGCACTGTGGCCCTGTTACAATGCGAGCTAGCCGACGATGACTCCACTCATCCACACGCTGTTGTCCACGGCAGTTGGCCCTTGCAGGGATGGTTTTACCGGATTCAATGTACCGTGACACAGTGGCCTGTGAAAATCCCAGTGCCTGCAGGACTTCCGAGATGGAGTGACCCATTTGTCGGGCCTCGAAAATTTGCCCACGATCAAATGCGCTTAGATCCTTCGTCTTACCCATACTGCGTCCGACTCTTACTGATTCCCGTCCCATCACTCCTTATATTGTCGGATCGCTGCATACGTCATGTCGTTTCCGTTTACAGGGCCGCCCACAGCGCCACATTTGCATAACGCCAGCTGTCTCTAATTCAATTGCTCTTCAGTGTTAGTCTTATAATCAATGATCCTGCTTGTGCATTCTACATCTGATGATGGGACAAGTGTGAGTCCTGAAAGGTCTTATGTCGAATATTTAAACTTTTTAATATGTGATCATCTTTTTTAAAGCTTTCATCAAATGTTTTCCTTGTAATTTTAGTTAACGTGTGAAGATGGCTTAATTACTATAGATCCACTGACGCATGTAATGATTGATTTATTACTTTGATTAGACATAAAACTTCTCTATTCCTCACCGCTAGCTAAACAGGCTTGTCGTGGATTCAGCTTGTTTAGCTCTGACACCATAGGAGCTAGACATAGTCGACGGCTATTGCAGCCTATTCGCGACATGCTCCGATACGTCGTGCGTTTAAAATCGACTCTTGGCGCAGCAATGAGGAATTCTACAGAGATTTGCAGGCTTGTGACCCGTCTATTTTATTGCACGATTTTCTGCAGTCTCCTCTGACCACTTTCATCCACCAGGTGTTTTCGTCCATAGGCGCGCCATTCTCGGTAATCCCTTGCTACGGTTTTGTGTGAGAAGCCCAGGAGAATGACCGTTTGGGAGATGTTCGAAACGGCGCGCCCAGTGGTCGCGGTAAGTTTTCGTACAGGGAGTAAACATACACAGTGTGGCAAATAATGTTTAAGACTGGGTCTGTAAAATGAAATAGAAACAAGAAATTATAATTTGTTTTGGTTTGTTATTCAAAATAAGTCCCTCCGGCTTCAATACACTTGTTACAGCGATTTAATAATGATTCGAATGCCTCTTCCAGTTCACTTTGCGGAACTGCCTCCAAAGCACGCGTCGAAGCTGTTTGTATGGTCGAAATATCATCAAAATAACACCCTTTTAACGTCATTTTAAGTTTTGGGAATAAATAAAAGTCGCAGGGTGCTAAATCAGGCGAGTACGGTGGATGATTCAACACACAGACGTTATTTTTCGCCAAAAATCTACGAACAAGAAGTGAGGTGTGACTGGGTGCATTATCGTGTAACAAACTCCAACTGTTTTCATACCGATATTCTGGACGAATGCGACGAATTCTGCCCATCAAATGCCTCAAAACAGTTAAATAAAACTCACCAGTAATTGTTTGTCCACTTGGAACAAATTCTTACTATCGAAGAATGTAATGAGCATTGTTTTGATTTTCGATGGAACTTTTCTTGTTTTTTTTTATGCTTGTGGTGAGTTTTTTGATTTCCATTCCGTACTTTGTCGCTTTGTTTTAGAATCATATTGAAAACACCATGTTTCATCACCAGTAACAATGGATTTTAAGAAGTTTGGATCATTTTCAGCGGCTGAAATGATGTCTCTGCAATGTGCACTTCTCCTTGATTTTTGTTCATTGGTTAACGTGTGTGGAACAAATTTAGCACAGACTTTTGTTTTGCCCAAATCTTCATGCAGGATGGTTCGAATCGTTTTTTTGTTGATGTTTAAAGGCTCTTCCATCATTCTTAGTGACGCACATCGATTGCTTGCCACGAAATCACGCACTTTTTGAATAATCTCAGGTGTCCTAGATGAACTTGGTGTTCCGGTATGCTTATCATCTTCTAGCGTCTCTCTTCTGTTCAAAAAACGTTTGTGCCGCAGGAAAACATTTGATCTACTTAAACAAAACTCACCGTAAACTTGTTTCATCATTTGGTACGTTTCCGAGGCACTTTTACCAAGTTTTGCATTAAATTTAATAACAGCCCTTTGTTCCATCTTAATAATTCAACATGAAAAAAATTTTACTTCTCTAATGAACGCCCGTTTCGTTTGAGTTACTTTAACAACTGCGCAGTACTTTTGGCAGAAAGCAAGCAGATGGTCACGGTTTATAACGCATTCGCGATTACATTGGTGGCGCCACCGTAGGCTGAAATCTAGCGCCAGTCTTAAAAATTCTTTGACGCACTGTGTACTTCTCACATGATTTTTTACGCTTTCCAACCGTAGGATAAAGAAGCGTATATATGCTCCAGGTTTGTCCGTCTATCTGCCTGTCCGCTTGATAGCTCGCATAAAAATGGTTCGATTTCGATGAAATTTTAGTATGTGGTAGGGGACAACCTGGGAACAAACCCTATTGAAAATGGACGCAATGGAGTCAAAGGTCAGGACATAGCAGCGGGATTCATTCCATCGCCTTTATGCGTCATAACTTACATAAAAATGCTTCGATTGCGACAAAACGTCATCATGTTGTTCCAGAGGTATACTGAACTGGTTCTGTTGAATATAATCGAAATGGGGTCGAAGGACAGGACACAGGAGCGAGATTTATTCCACAGCCATTATCCTCATAACTTGAGTAATGATTTTTGGTAAGTTGGAAAGCGTATCATAATCAATACATTGCAGGATTTTACTAACTTGTTAAGAAGCAATTTGTGATTTCTAGAAGTAGCTTTCAACATGTTTATTGAGAAAACCACAGGATGAAGGAAACAGAAGGCCTGTATTTACAGTACCAACAGAAACATAATTGACGACATATGTAGCACACCCGCTCTCCCCCTTCTTCAGTTTGCAAACGATTGCTATAAAAATTCTCACTTCTAAGAAAACTCTTGTTTTTTAATTCTATTAAAAATATACATATGCATTACAATAAAATCTGTTTTTTGGACATGAAGTAATTTTAATTATTTAAATAAGTATAGCAAAATTTGAAATAGAGTAATAGTTCCTAAGGTTAAAAACATGCATTCTTACCTCTGCGACAAAGATGAAAAATCTGTAATATATGTACGTACAATTCTTCCTACACATGCAATGAAATAGGTTGTAATGAGAACGATCAGTCTTTCATGTTTTTTAAGCTTTCCAACCGTAGGTTGAAGAAGCGTATATGCTCCAGCTTTGTCTGTCTGTCTGTCCGTCGTCACGATAACTCCCATAAAAATGGTTCGATTTCGATGAAATTTTAGTATGTGGTAGGGGACCACCTGGGGACGAACCCTATTAAAAATGGGACAAATGGGGTCAAAGGTCACGACGTAGGAGCGGGATCCATTCCATTGCACTTATACGTCATAACTTGCGTAAATATGGTTTGAATTCAATGAAATTTTACGATGTGGTAGGGGACCACCTGGAAACGACCTTATTCAAAATGGGTGAATTGAGGTCAAAGATCAGGACATAAGAGCGAGATGCATTCCATTGCCTTTATGCGCATAACGTGCGTAAAAATGGTTCGATTTCGATGAAATTTCAGTATGTGGTAGGGGACCACCTGGGGACGAACCCTATTGAAAATGGACGAAATGGGGTCAAAGGTCAGGACATAGGATTGCGATCCATTCCATCGCCCTTATCCCATATTATTAAGGTGGACGTCAAGTAATTTTGCTTCCTATACTTCCAATGGAAAAACTTTTGTACACATTTC
The DNA here is from genome assembly GCA_039090855.1 of Macrothele yani. Classification (NCBI taxonomy): domain Eukaryota; kingdom Metazoa; phylum Arthropoda; class Arachnida; order Araneae; family Macrothelidae; genus Macrothele; species Macrothele yani. The sequence goes on along the minus strand of CM077018.1, from coordinate 56,089,691 downwards.
CTTCACAATTAATGTGTTCCCAAGGATGAAAATTTCAACATCGATTAAAATAACTTCTTAATATAACTTGGAATACTTAATATTTTCTGAAACATAACCATAATTATATTAAAAACCAATAACTTTTCCTTTGGTGGTGTTGAAACCAGAAAAAAGAATGGCGCGACTTGTACTTTGATGACGTCAGTAGACAAACAAATGTTGGATTGCATAATTATGGTTATGTTTTAGAAAATATTAGGTATTCCAAGTTATAAAATGAAGCTATTTTAATCGATGTTCAAATTTTCATCCTTGGGAGCGCATTAATTGGGAAGAAAAAAGATAGCGCGACCTGTATTTTCATGACGTCAGCAGTGAAACAAATGTGCGGATCCCATTAAAGTTTTATGACGTCACTTTTTTGCTAGCAGATGGCCGCGATTCCCATCTGCCTCATTACGTCACGCGCTGTGTGCGTATGTTCGTCTGCACGATAACTCGCGTAAAAATCGTTTGATTTCGATGAAATTTTAGTATGTGGAAGGGAATCACCTGGGAAGGAACCCTATTGAAAGTGAACGAAATGGGGTCAAAGATGAGGACATAGGAGCGGGATCCATTCCACTGCTCTTATGCGTCATAACTAACGTAAAAAAGGTTCGATTTCGATTAAATATTAGTATGTGGTAGGGGATCACCTGGGGACAAACCCTATTGAAAATTGGCGAAATGAGGGTCAAAGGTCAGGACATAGGAGCGGAATCACTTCCATCGCCATTATGCGTCATAACTTACGTAAAAATGTTTCAATTTGGATGAAATGTTAGTATGTTGTAGGGGCCTGCCTGGGGACGAATCCTATTGAAAATGGGCGAAATGGGTCAAAGGTTAGGACACAGAAGCGGGGTCTATTCCATAGCCCTTATACATCATAACTTACATAAAATTGCTTCGATTGCGACAAAACTTTATCATGTTATTTCGGAGGTTTACTGAACCAGTTCTGTTGAATATCATCGAAATGGGATCAAGGGTCAGGGCGTAGGAGTGAGATTTATTCCACAGCCATTTTGTGATTTCTAGTATGTTGGAAAGCGTATCATAATCAATACATTGCATGATTTTACTAACTTGTTAATAAAAAATGCAGGCTGCTTTGTCAAGTTCATTTGCTAGAAGCAGTCACTTATCTGTACACTGAGAATTAAAATCCATGTCATATTCGCGCTGTTCTTTTAATGAATAAAACATAGTGTCATCAGTAGGTTTTACTTTGATTTAGTGTTGTAATTATTTATAAATGTACCGTTTTCTTTTTGCTTTTCCAGTAAGTAACAGCATCGGAAAAGTTCACAAGATGCTGTGGTCAGGGCAATCGTCAATGCAATCTGAGCGAATACTGCAAAGCTTTCATAAACAAGAGAACAGCTGATAAAATGATCAAATAACAAAAGTCCCTCATTTTCAATCCTTCATACCTCGTTAGCAAAGACAAAATTTCTAGATACACGACAGGGTAATGCAGAAGTATATTTAAAAGTTGTGTGACGTGCCTGCACCGCAGGACGCACACCAGATAAAGGCAGATAGCAGTGAGAGCACATGTCCGCGTAGCTCAGTTGGCAGAGCACATGTCCGTGTAGCTCAGTTGGGAGAGCAACTTACTCCGGAGTGAAGGGACCCGGATTCGATTTCCTCGCGGACGAACTTGTACGTTATAGTTGATAAAAATCAGTGAGCAAGTTCATGGATGCCAAGTTATATCTTTCATTCAAATTTTCTTGCAATTTGTTTACAAAACTTCAGAACTCTCGAACAAATGTTGCTTATCATCCTATTTCGTTCGGGCTTGCACACTATAGCTCTTTTGTAGCCCTCTCGTTTTCCGGGCACGGCCGTAGAGCTCAAAGGACCTGTAAATTGCCCTCTCAAATTACAACATACATAATAGATTCTTTTCACACATGCCTTTAGTGCTCGTGTTTTCCCGCAGCCCGAGATATGCGAAATCCTGGAGAGAGGCAAAACGAGGGTGGGAAATGAGGGAGGAATTACGTTATCGATGTCACAACTGTTGTATTGAATAGTAGAAGAAAAAAATAATAGTAATGATAATAATTAAAAAATAAAAAAAAACTCTAGAGGTCGGTTTTTAAATCAGATTGGATATTTTTTTTGGAGCAGTAAAAATACGTCCCCGTATTTTTTCCAGGAAGCAGTTTTCGTTTTTGATGCGTGAAATACGCCTATCCAGGCGTTAATACGATATCTGGGCACACCTGTTACCAACAATCATGCCACATTCGAAGTAGCGCAGATCACTCATTCCGACTTTCAATATAACGCTAACTAATGCTCAACGAGCTGGTTTGATTGATTCATACAGCACACCGTGCTCATGTCTTACGTGTTGGAATGGGCTATTTATCCGATTAAGGCAGGTGTGCCTAATAAACTGTCACCGCAATGTGTGTGTTTTTCATAATTTTTTTAACTCGAGGTTCGTCATTATTGCTTCTGATAGCTTCTGCCTTTCAATTTTCTTTGCCTCAAAGATTTCTTTTGACGTAGGACTACGTCTAACTCCGCAAATAACATGGGGCGACTTACGGGCCTGTGACAAATATAGGTCCCAATTGATCATTATAGCGTTAAAAATACCCGCACACTAATCGAGTTAGCATATTCGTAAACAGCATGGCGTCCAATTTGCGTACTGCGCAATACATAGTGCGCGCGACTCTCCCCTCGCTCCCTGTGCGCGGGGAAGGTGATGCAATATTTCTGGGTGTGCCGCCGTGTTTGACTCAGTCTATCTCGGCAACCTTGAGCGCAACATGACTGTGCGTGGTATCGTTTTAAAGCTCCCGACGACATCTATTCAAACGTACGAAGAACATTTCGCAGTGGTTTGAACTGAACATTAAAAAAAATTGTTTTCTTGTGAACCGATGAACACTTTTGACAATATCACGGTTTATCTGGACCGATCTCGTTCATTTCGTCGACAATCACTTCGTCGACAACTCATTTCGTCGACGCCACTTCGTCGACAGTTACATTTCGTCGACACTCAATTCGTCGACACTATACAGTATATGCAAACAGTCGATTCCTAAAAAACCGAAAAAAAGCTCAGAACCACCAAATTTGGTATACTATCTCATGGTACTCTTTTAGACCGTACACGGTTTTTGGAAGGGGTCGGAGCCAGGGGTCAAGAGGGCCCCCATGCAAAATTTTCGTAAAATCTACAGTTTTCAATTTAGAACCACCAAATTTGGTATACTATCTCATGATATTTAACTTAGACCGTACACGGTTTTTGGAAGGGGTCGGGGCTCCGGGTAAAGGGAGCCCATACAAAATTTTCTCAAAAATTTCCATTTTTTACTTAAGAACTGCAAAACAATTCTGTACTCCAATACCCTATATGCAGTCTAAGTTAAAGTACCATGAGATAGTATACCAAATTTGGCGGTTCCGAATAGAAAACTGTAGATTTTACGATAATTTTGTATGGGGCTCCTTTGACCCCGGGACCCGACAACTTCCAAAAACCGTGTACGGTCTAAGTTAGAGTACCATGAGATAGTATACCAAATTTGGTGGTTCTAAATTGAAAACTGTAGATTTTACGAAAATGTTGTATGGGAACCCCTTGATCTCGGGCCCCGACCCCTTCCCAAAACCACGTATGGTGTAAGTTAGAGCACCATGAGATAGTATACCAAATTTGGTGGTTCTAAAATGAAAACTGTAGATTTTACGAAAATGTTGTATGGGGACCCCTTGACCCCGGGCACCGACACCTTCCGTCTATGGTCTAAGTTGGTGTAAGAGTACAATGAGATAGTATACCAAATTTGGTGGTTCTAAATTGAAAACTGTAGATTTTACGAAACAATTTTAAAATGTTGTATGGGGACCCCTTGACCCCGGGCACCGACCTCTTCCAAAAACCGTGTACGGTCTAAGAGAGTACCATGAGATAGTATACCAAATTTGGTGGTTCTGAACTTTTTCGGGTTTTTAGGAATCAACTGTTTGCATATACTGTATAGTGTCGACGAATTGAGTGTCGACGAAGTGGCATCGCCGAAATGAGTTGTCGACGAAGTGAACCAGACCCATCTGAACAACCGTGAGTGCAAAACGACTATCGTTTTAAAACTCTCGACGAGATTTATTCAAATATACAAAGAACATATCGCTGCAGTGGTTTAAGCTAACATTAAAAAAAATGTTTTAATGTGAACGGGTTAACATCATCCGCGGAATTCGCAGAATGAACGCAAGCAAAACTGGAGAAAATCAAAACGAGTGGCAAGAGCAAATGATGAGGAATGTAAGAAGCCCAAGAAGACAGAGCACCACGTTGGGTAATTCGTGCATCGATCTGCTTTGTGTTCGCAATGTATCCAGCATTATTTGTAAAAATTATGTAAGCTACTTTTCGTATCATAGACCTGTGCCGGCTATAACAAATGAAATAAACGCTTTGAAACCATACTCGACTAGCTCATTTAAATTCTCCGATCTGCAAGTCGTAGTCCTACGTTCCAAACTGACGGCACAATCAGAACTGAGACTACCTACATTGGGGGGGATTAAAGATCACCTCGAGCAACTCAATAGTCTATAAGCAGTAGCCCGTCCCTAATTTAGGGCATCTGGTTCTAGGGAAGAGAGAGAGAGAGAGAGAGAGGAAGAGAGAGCCAGTGCCGTAAGACAAACACATCTATGCCTCACAGGATTCGAATCCGGGCCCACTCAGACGAACGTTCATAAGCCAAAGCTTAAACCTGTGCGTCACCGTGGCGGCCCAATTATTAAGGTCATACTTTGTTAAACGTTTTCTTTATGAAAAGGTATTCAATTAAATTAATTAGTGAGGAATTTGAAAGTTGAAATTACACACTCTTAACATTTTGTACAAGATAAAGTAATGAAAAGACAGAAAAGAAGATATTCACATATACTTAGCGCTCGCTTGTACCTCAGGGCCATAGGTAGGTCTTAGAAGCAGTGGGGGCTAAAGAGTCATCTCATGGGGGGGGGTCCATGGGGCTCAACTACAAACTGCACTTTTCCACGAATACAGACGCAATTTTTGCTTTGCTTTTAGTCTTCTTTCGTTAATTTACTTCATTAGCGAATAATTATCATCATCAACAACCATGGATAATAGTCCCGTAGGGTGCCTGAAGCCACGTGACATGAGATTTCATTCTTCTAACAGTGTTTTATTACCAGCGCATCGACACTTATCTGGTAAACCCAACAAAACGCGTCAGGGGCCGACTTCAGAGGGAACCGTCTACGCATTCGCGTCCCCAAACACGAGGAGCCTGCGGAAAACACCGCCGGAAAAACCGTAGACTAGATGGTCGGCAGAACCGGATTTCGAACACCTGCCAGAAATGTCTGTCTCCCACACAGTGCACAGCGACTTAACCAACTCCGCTATGCCGGTGGTGAATAATTATGCCAAAAATAAAAAAAACAATTAGATAAAACACGAAATGTGAAATAACAAGTTAGTAAAATCCTGCAATGCACTGATTATGATACGCTTTACAACATACCAGAAATAATTACTCAAGTTTTTACTCAAGTTATGAGAATAATGGCTGTAGAATAAACCTCGCTTCTGTGACCTGACCTTGGACCACATTTCGATTATATTAAACAGAATTGGTTCAGTATACCTCCGGAACAACATACGTACTAGAGTTTTGCCACAATGGAAGCATTTTTAGTCAAGTTATGAGGATAATGGCTGTGGAATAAACCTCGCTTCTGTGACCTGACCTTAGACCCCATTTCGATTATATTAAACACAATTGGTTCAGTATACCTCCGGAACAACATACGTGCTAGAGTTTTGCCACAATGGAAGCATTTTTAGTCAAGTTATGAGGATAATGGCTGTGGAATAAACCTCGCTTCTGTGACCTGACCTTAGACCCCATTTCGATTATATTAAACACAATTGGTTCAGTATACCTCCGGAACAACATACGTACTAGAGTTTTGCCACAATGGAAGCATTTTTAGTCAAGTTATGAGGATAATGGCTGTGGAATAAACCTCGCTTCTGTGACCTGACCTTGGACCCCATTTCGATTATATTAAACAGAATTGGTTCAGTATACCTCCGGAACAACATACGTACTAGAGTTTTGCCACAATGGAAGCATTTTTAGTCAAGTTATGAGGATAACGGCTGTGGAATAAACCTCGCTTCTGTGACCTGACCTTGGACCCCATTTCGATTATATTAAACACAATTGGTTCAGTATACCTCCGGAACAACATACGTACTAGAGTTTTGCCACAATGGAAGCATTTTTAGTCAAGTTATGAGGATAATGGCTGTGGAATAAACCTCGCTTCTGTGACCTGACCTTGGACCCCATTTCGATTATATTAAACAGAATTGGTTCAGTATACCTCCGGAACAACATACGTACTAGAGTTTTGCCACAATGAAAGCATTTTTAGTCAAGTTATGAGGATAATGGCTGTGGAATAAACCTCGCTTCTGTGACCTGACCTTGGACCCCATTTCGATTATATTAAACAGAATTGGTTCAGTATACCTCCGGAACAACATACGTACTAGAGTTTTGCCACAATGGAAGCATTTTTAGTCAAGTTATGAGGATAATGGCTGTGGAATAAACCTCGCTTCTGTGACCTGACCTTTGACCCCATTTCGATTATATTAAACAGAATTGGTTCAGTATACCTCCGGAACAACATACGTACTAGAGTTTTGCCACAATGGAAGCATTTTTAGTCAAGTTATGAGGATAATGGCTGTGGAATAAACCTCGCTTCTGTGACCTGACCTTAGACCCCATTTCGATTATATTAAACACAATTGGTTCAGTATACCTCCGGAACAACATACGTACTAGAGTTTTGCCACAATGGAAGCATTTTTAGTCAAGTTATGAGGATAATGGCTGTGGAATAAACCTCGCTTCTGTGACCTGACCTTGGACCCCATTTCGATTATATTAAACAGAATTGGTTCAGTATACCTCCGGAACAACATACGTACTAGAGTTTTGCCACAATGGAAGCATTTTTAGTCAAGTTATGAGGATAATGGCTGTGGAATAAACCTCGCTTCTGTGACCTGACCTTAGACCCCATTTCGATTATATTAAACACAATTGGTTCAGTATACCTCCGGAACAACATACGTACTAGAGTTTTGCCACAATGGAAGCATTTTTAGTCAAGTTATGAGGATAATGGCTGTGGAATAAACCTCGCTTCTGTGACCTGACCTTAGACCCCATTTCGATTATATTAAACACAATTGGTTCAGTATACCTCCGGAACAACATACGTACTAGAGTTTTGCCACAATGGAAGCATTTTTAGTCAAGTTATGAGGATAATGGCTGTGGAATAAACCTCGCTTCTGTGACCTGACCTTAGACCCCATTTCGATTATATTAAACACAATTGGTTCAGTATACCTCCGGAACAACATACGTACTAGAGTTTTGCCACAATGGAAGCATTTTTAGTCAAGTTATGAGGATAATGGCTGTGGAATAAACCTCGCTTCTGTGACCTGACCTTAGACCCCATTTCGATTATATTAAACACAATTGGTTCAGTATACCTCCGGAACAACATACGTACTAGAGTTTTGCCACAATGGAAGCATTTTTAGTCAAGTTATGAGGATAATGGCTGTGGAATAAACCTCGCTTCTGTGACCTGACCTTAGACCCCATTTCGATTATATTAAACACAATTGGTTCAGTATACCTCCGGAACAACATACGTACTAGAGTTTTGCCACAATGGAAGCATTTTTAGTCAAGTTATGAGGATAATGGCTGTGGAATAAACCTCGCTTCTGTGACCTGACCTTAGACCCCATTTCGATTATATTAAACACAATTGGTTCAGTATACCTCCGGAACAACATACGTACTAGAGTTTTGCCACAATGGAAGCATTTTTAGTCAAGTTATGAGGATAATGGCTGTGGAATAAACCTCGCTTCTGTGACCTGACCTTAGACCCCATTTCGATTATATTAAACACAATTGGTTCAGTATACCTCCGGAACAACATACGTACTAGAGTTTTGCCACAATGGAAGCATTTTTAGTCAAGTTATGAGGATAATGGCTGTGGAATAAACCTCGCTTCTGTGACCTGACCTTAGACCCCATTTCGATTATATTAAACACAATTGGTTCAGTATACCTCCGGAACAACATACGTACTAGAGTTTTGCCACAATGGAAGCATTTTTAGTCAAGTTATGAGGATAATGGCTGTGGAATAAACCTCGCTTCTGTGACCTGACCTTAGACCCCATTTCGATTATATTAAACACAATTGGTTCAGTATACCTCCGGAACAACATACGTACTAGAGTTTTGCCACAATGGAAGCATTTTTAGTCAAGTTATGAGGATAATGGCTGTGGAATAAACCTCGCTTCTGTGACCTGACCTTGGACCCCATTTCGATTATATTAAACAGAATTGGTTCAGTATACCTCCGGAACAACATACGTACTAGAGTTTTGCCACAATGGAAGCATTTTTAGTCAAGTTATGAGGATAATTTCTGTGGAATAAATCTCGCTCCTGTGCCCTAACCTTTGACCTTATTTCGATGATATTAAAGATAATTGGTTCAGTATACCTCCGGAACAACATACGTACTAGAGTTTTGCCACAATGAAAGCATTTTTAGTCAAGTTATGAGGATAATGGCTGTGGAATAAACCTCGCTTCTGTGACCTGACCTTAGACCCCATTTCGATTATATTAAACACAATTGGTTCAGTATACCTCCGGAACAACATACGTACTAGAGTTTTGCCACAATGGAAGCATTTTTAGTCAAGTTATGAGGATAATGGCTGTGGAATAAACCTCGCTTCTGTGACCTGACCTTGGACCCCATTTCGATTATATTAAACAGAATTGGTTCAGTATACCTCCGGAACAACATACGTACTAGAGTTTTGCCACAATGGAAGCATTTTTAGTCAAGTTATGAGGATAATGGCTGTGGAATAAACCTCGCTTCTGTGACCTGACCTTGGACCCCATTTCGATTATATTAAACAGAATTGGTTCAGTATACCTCCGGAACAACATACGTACTAGAGTTTTGCCACAATGAAAGCATTTTTAGTCAAGTTATGAGGATAATGGCTGTGGAATAAACCTCGCTTCTGTGACCTGACCTTGGACCCCATTTCGATTATATTAAACAGAATTGGTTCAGTATACCTCCGGAACAACATACGTACTAGAGTTTTGCCACAATGGAAGCATTTTTAGTCAAGTTATGAGGATAATGGCTGTGGAATAAATCTCGCTCCTGTGCCCTAACCTTTGACCTTATTTCGATGATATTAAAGATAATTGGTTCAGTATACCTCCGGAACAACATACGTACTAGAGTTTTGCCACAATGAAAGCATTTTTAGTCAAGTTATGAGGATAATGGCTGTGGAATAAATCTCGCTCCTGTGCCCTAACCTTTGACCCTATTTCGATTATATTAAACAGAATTGGTTCAGTATACCTCCGGAACAACATACGTACTAGAGTTTTGCCACAATGGAAGCATTTTTAGTCAAGTTATGAGGATAATGGCTGTGGAATAAACCTCGCTTCTGTGACCTGACCTTAGACCCCATTTCGATTATATTAAACACAATTGGTTCAGTATACCTCCGGAACAACATACGTACTAGAGTTTTGCCACAATGGAAGCATTTTCAGTCAAGTTATGAGGATAATGGCTGTGGAATAAACCTCGCTTCTGTGACCTGACCTTGGACCCCATTTCGATTATATTAAACAGAATTGGTTCAGTATACCTCCGGAACAACATACGTACTAGAGTTTTGCCACAATGGAAGCATTTTTAGTCAAGTTATGAGGATAATGGCTGTGGAATAAACCTCGCTTCTGTGACCTGACCTTAGACCCCATTTCGATTATATTAAACACAATTGGTTCAGTATACCTCCGGAACAACATACGTACTAGAGTTTTGCCACAATGGAAGCATTTTTAGTCAAGTTATGAGGATAATGGCTGTGGAATAAACCTCGCTTCTGTGACCTGACCTTGGACCCCATTTCGATTATATTAAACAGAATTGGTTCAGTATACCTCCGGAACAACATACGTACTAGAGTTTTGCCACAATGGAAGCATTTTTAGTCAAGTTATGAGGATAATGGCTGTGGAATAAACCTCGCTTCTGTGACCTGACCTTAGACCCCATTTCGATTATATTAAACACAATTGGTTCAGTATACCTCCGGAACAACATACGTACTAGAGTTTTGCCACAATGGAAGCATTTTTAGTCAAGTTATGAGGATAATGGCTGTGGAATAAACCTCGCTTCTGTGACCTGACCTTAGACCTCATTTCGATTATATTAAACACAATTGGTTCAGTATACCTCCGGAACAACATTCGTACTAGAGTTTTGCCACAATGGAAGCATTTTTAGTCAAGTTATGAGGATAATGGCTGTGGAATAAACCTCGCTTCTGTGACCTGACCTTAGACCCCATTTCGATTATATTAAACACAATTGGTTCAGTATACCTCCGGAACAACATACGTACTAGAGTTTTGCCACAATGGAAGCATTTTTAGTCAAGTTATGAGGATAATGGCTGTGGAATGAACCTCGCTTCTGTGACCTGACCTTGGACCCCATTTCGATTATATTAAACACAATTGGTTCAGTATACCTCCGGAACAACATACGTACTAGAGTTTTGCCACAATGGAAGCATTTTTAGTCAAGTTATGAGGATAATGGCTGTGGAATAAACCTCGCTTCTGTGACTTGACCTTAGACCCCATTTCGATTATATTAAACACAATTGGTTCAGTATACCTCCGGAACAACATACGTACTAGAGTTTTGCCACAATGGAAGCATTTTTAGTCAAGTTATGAGGATAATGGCTGTGGAATAAACCTCGGTTCTGTGACCTGACCTTAGACCCCATTTCGATTATATTAAACACAATTGGTTCAGTATACCTCCGGAACAACATACGTACTAGAGTTTTGCCACAATGAAAGCATTTTTAGTCAAGTTATGAGGATAATGGCTGTGGAATAAACCTCGCTTCTGTGACCTGACCTTGGACCCCATTTCGATTATATTAAACAGAATTGGTTCAGTATACCTCCGGAACAACATACGTACTAGAGTTTTGCCACAATGGAAGCATTTTTAGTCAAGTTATGAGGATAATGGCTGTGGAATAAACCTCGCTTCTGTGACCTGACCTTGGACCCCATTTCGATTATATTAAACAGAATTGGTTCAGTATACCTCCGGAACAACATACGTACTAGAGTTTTGCCACAATGAAAGCATTTTTAGTCAAGTTATGAGGATAATGGCTGTGGAATAAACCTCGCTTCTGTGACCTGACCTTGGACCCCATTTCGATTATATTAAACAGAATTGGTTCAGTATACCTCCGGAACAACATACGTACTAGAGTTTTGCCACAATGGAAGCATTTTTAGTCAAGTTATGAGGATAATTTCTGTGGAATAAATCTCGCTCCTGTGCCCTAACCTTTGACCTTATTTCGATGATATTAAAGATAATTGGTTCAGTATACCTCCGGAACAACATACGTACTAGAGTTTTGCCACAATGAAAGCATTTTTAGTCAAGTTATGAGGATAATGGCTGTGGAATAAACCTCGCTTCTGTGACTTGACCTTAGACCCCATTTCGATTATATTAAACACAATTGGTTCAGTATACCTCCGGAACAACATACGTACTAGAGTTTTGCCACAATGGAAGCATTTTTAGTCAAGTTATGAGGATAATGGCTGTGGAATAAACCTCGCTTCTGTGACCTGACCTTAGACCCCATTTCGATTATATTAAACACAATTGGTTCAGTATACCTCCGGAACAACATACGTACTAGAGTTTTGCCACAATGGAAGCATTTTTAGTCAAGTTATGAGGATAATGGCTGTGGAATAAACCTCGCTTCTGTGACCTGACCTTGGACCCCATTTCGATTATATTAAACAGAATTGGTTCAGTATACCTCCGGAACAACATACGTACTAGAGTTTTGCCACAATGGAAGCATTTTTAGTCAAGTTATGAGGATAATGGCTGTGGAATAAATCTCGCTTCTGTGCCCTAACCTTTGACCTTATTTCGATGATATTAAAGATAATTGGTTCAGTATACCTCCGGAACAACATACGTACTAGAGTTTTGCCACAATGGAAGCATTTTTAGTCAAGTTATGAGGATAATGGCTGTGGAATAAATCTCGCTCCTGTGCCCTAACCTTTGACCTTATTTCGATTATATTAAACAGAACTGGTTCAGTATACCTCCGGAACAACATACGTACTAGAGTTTTGCCACAATGGAAGCATTTTTAGTAAAGTTATGAGGATAATTTCTGTGGAATAAATGTCGCTCCTGTGCCCTAACCTTTGACCTTATTTCGATGATATTAAAGATAATTGGTTCAGTATACCTCCGGAACAACATACGTACTAGAGTTTTGCCACAATGAAAGCATTTTTAGTCAAGTTATGAGGATAATGGCTGTGGAATAAACCTCGCTTCTGTGACCTGACCTTAGACCCCATTTCGATTATATTAAACACAATTGGTTCAGTATACCTCCGGAACAACATACGTACTAGAGTTTTGCCACAATGGAAGCATTTTTAGTCAAGTTATGAGGATAATGGCTGTGGAATAAACCTCGCTTCTGTGACCTGACCTTGGACCCCATTTCGATTATATTAAACAGAATTGGTTCAGTATACCTCCGGAACAACATACGTACTAGAGTTTTGCCACAATGGAAGCATTTTTAGTCAAGTTATGAGGATAATGGCTGTGGAATAAACCTCGCTTCTGTGACTTGACCTTAGACCCCATTTCGATTATATTAAACACAATTGGTTCAGTATACCTCCGGAACAACATACGTACTAGAGTTTTGCCACAATGGAAGCATTTTTAGTCAAGTTATGAGGATAATGGCTGTGGAATAAACCTCGCTTCTGTGACCTGACCTTAGACCCCATTTCGATTATATTAAACACAATTGGTTCAGTATACCTCCGGAACAACATACGTACTAGAGTTTTGCCACAATGGAAGCATTTTTAGTCAAGTTATGAGGATAATGGCTGTGGAATAAACCTCGCTTCTGTGACCTGACCTTGGACCCCATTTCGATTATATTAAACAGAATTGGTTCAGTATACCTCCGGAACAACATACGTACTAGAGTTTTGCCACAATGGAAGCATTTTTAGTCAAGTTATGAGGATAATGGCTGTGGAATAAACCTCGCTTCTGTGACCTGACCTTAGACCCCATTTCGATTATATTAAACACAATTGGTTCAGTATACCTCCGGAACAACATACGTACTAGAGTTTTGCCACAATGGAAGCATTTTTAGTCAAGTTATGAGGATAATGGCTGTGGAATAAACCTCGCTTCTGTGACCTGACCTTAGACCCCATTTCGATTATATTAAACACAATTGGTTCAGTATACCTCCGGAACAACATACGTACTAGAGTTTTGCCACAATGGAAGCATTTTTAGTCAAGTTATGAGGATAATGGCTGTGGAATAAACCTCGCTTCTGTGACCTGACCTTGGACCCCATTTCGATTATATTAAACAGAATTGGTTCAGTATACCTCCGGAACAACATACGTACTAGAGTTTTGCCACAATGGAAGCATTTTTAGTCAAGTTATGAGGATAATGGCTGTGGAATAAACCTCGCTTCTGTGACCTGACCTTAGACCCCATTTCGATTATATTAAACACAATTGGTTCAGTATACCTCCGGAACAACATACGTACTAGAGTTTTGCCACAATGAAAGCATTTTTAGTCAAGTTATGAGGATAATGGCTGTGGAATAAACCTCGCTTCTGTGACCTGACCTTAGACCCCATTTCGATTATATTAAACACAATTGGTTCAGTATACCTCCGGAACAACATACGTACTAGAGTTTTGCCACAATGGAAGCATTTTTAGTCAAGTTATGAGGATAATGGCTGTGGAATAAACCTCGCTTCTGTGACCTGACCTTGGACCCCATTTCGATTATATTAAACAGAATTGGTTCAGTATACCTCCGGAACAACATACGTACTAGAGTTTTGCCACAATGAAAGCATTTTTAGTCAAGTTATGAGGATAATGGCTGTGGAATAAACCTCGCTTCTGTGACCTGACCTTGGACCCCATTTCGATTATATTAAACAGAATTGGTTCAGTATACCTCCGGAACAACATACGTACTAGAGTTTTGCCACAATGGAAGCATTTTTAGTCAAGTTATGAGGATAATGGCTGTGGAATAAACCTCGCTTCTGTGACCTGACCTTAGACCCCATTTCGATTATATTAAACACAATTGGTTCAGTATACCTCCGGAACAACATACGTACTAGAGTTTTGCCACAATGGAAGCATTTTTAGTCAAGTTATGAGGATAATGGCTGTGGAATAAACCTCGCTTCTGTGACCTGACCTTAGACCCCATTTCGATTATATTAAACACAATTGGTTCAGTATACCTCCGGAACAACATACGTACTAGAGTTTTGCCACAATGGAAGCATTTTCAGTCAAGTTATGAGGATAATGGCTGTGGAATAAACCTCGCTTCTGTGTCCTGACCTTGGACCCCATTTCGATTATATTAAACAGAACAGGTTCAGTATACCTCCGGAACAACATACGTACTAGAGTTTTGCCACAATGGAAGCATTTTTAGTCAAGTTATGAGGATAATGGCTGTGGAATAAACCTCGCTTCTGTGACCTGACCTTAGACCCCATTTCGATTATATTAAACACAATTGGTTCAGTATACCTCCGGAACAACATACGTACTAGAGTTTTGCCACAATGGAAGCATTTTTAGTCAAGTTATGAGGATAATGGCTGTGGAATAAACCTCGCTTCTGTGACCTGACCTTGGACCCCATTTCGATTATATTAAACAGAATTGGTTCAGTATACCTCCGGAACAACATACGTACTAGAGTTTTGCCACAATGGAAGCATTTTTAGTCAAGTTATGAGGATAATGGCTGTGGAATAAACCTCGCTTCTGTGACCTGACCTTAGACCCCATTTCGATTATATTAAACACAATTGGTTCAGTATACCTCCGGAACAACATACGTACTAGAGTTTTGCCACAATGGAAGCATTTTTAGTCAAGTTATGAGGATAATGGCTGTGGAATAAACCTCGCTTCTGTGACCTGACCTTAGACCCCATTTCGATTATATTAAACACAATTGGTTCAGTATACCTCCGGAACAACATACGTACTAGAGTTTTGCCACAATGGAAGCATTTTTAGTCAAGTTATGAGGATAATGGCTGTGGAATGAACCTCGCTTCTGTGACCTGACCTTGGACCCCATTTCGATTATATTAAACACAATTGGTTCAGTATACCTCCGGAACAACATACGTACTAGAGTTTTGCCACAATGGAAGCATTTTTAGTCAAGTTATGAGGATAATGGCTGTGGAATAAACCTCGCTTCTGTGACTTGACCTTAGACCCCATTTCGATTATATTAAACACAATTGGTTCAGTATACCTCCGGAACAACATACGTACTAGAGTTTTGCCACAATGGAAGCATTTTTAGTCAAGTTATGAGGATAATGGCTGTGGAATAAACCTCGGTTCTGTGACCTGACCTTAGACCCCATTTCGATTATATTAAACACAATTGGTTCAGTATACCTCCGGAACAACATACGTACCAGAGTTTTGCCACAATGAAAGCATTTTTAGTCAAGTTATGAGGATAATGGCTGTGGAATAAACCTCGCTTCTGTGACCTGACCTTGGACCCCATTTCGATTATATTAAACAGAATTGGTTCAGTATACCTCCGGAACAACATACGTACTAGAGTTTTGCCACAATGGAAGCATTTTAGTCAAGTTATGAGGATAATGGCTGTGGAATAAACCTCGCTTCTGTGACCTGACCTTGGACCCCATTTCGATTATATTAAACAGAATTGGTTCAGTATACCTCCGGAACAACATACGTACTAGAGTTTTGCCACAATGAAAGCATTTTTAGTCAAGTTATGAGGATAATGGCTGTGGAATAAACCTCGCTTCTGTGACCTGACCTTGGACCCCATTTCGATTATATTAAACAGAATTGGTTCAGTATACCTCCGGAACAACATACGTACTAGAGTTTTGCCACAATGGAAGCATTTTTAGTCAAGTTATGAGGATAATTTCTGTGGAATAAATCTCGCTCCTGTGCCCTAACCTTTGACCTTATTTCGATGATATTAAAGATAATTGGTTCAGTATACCTCCGGAACAACATACGTACTAGAGTTTTGCCACAATGAAAGCATTTTTAGTCAAGTTATGAGGATAATGGCTGTGGAATAAACCTCGCTTCTGTGACCTGACCTTAGACCCCATTTCGATTATATTAAACACAATTGGTTCAGTATACCTCCGGAACAACATACGTACTAGAGTTTTGCCACAATGGAAGCATTTTTAGTCAAGTTATGAGGATAATGGCTGTGGAATAAACCTCGCTTCTGTGACCTGACCTTGGACCCCATTTCGATTATATTAAACAGAATTGGTTCAGTATACCTCCGGAACAACATACGTACTAGAGTTTTGCCACAATGGAAGCATTTTTAGTCAAGTTATGAGGATAATGGCTGTGGAATAAACCTCGCTTCTGTGACCTTGACCTTAGACCCCATTTCGATTATATTAAACACAATTGGTTCAGTATACCTCCGGAACAACATACGTACTAGAGTTTTGCCACAATGGAAGCATTTTTAGTCAAGTTATGAGGATAATGGCTGTGGAATAAACCTCGCTTCTGTGACCTGACCTTAGACCCCATTTCGATTATATTAAACACAATTGGTTCAGTATACCTCCGGAACAACATACGTACTAGAGTTTTGCCACAATGGAAGCATTTTTAGTCAAGTTATGAGGATAATGGCTGTGGAATAAACCTCGCTTCTGTGACCTGACCTTGGACCCCATTTCGATTATATTAAACAGAATTGGTTCAGTATACCTCCGGAACAACATACGTACTAGAGTTTTGCCACAATGGAAGCATTTTTAGTCAAGTTATGAGGATAATGGCTGTGGAATAAACCTCGCTCCTGTGACCTAACCTTTGACCCCATTTCGATTATATTAAACAGAATTGGTTCAGTATACCTCCGGAACAACATACGTACTAGAGTTTTGCCACAATGAAAGCATTTTTAGTCAAGTTATGAGGATAATGGCTGTGGAATAAACCTCGCTTCTGTGACCTGACCTTGGACCCCATTTCGATTATATTAAACAGAATTGGTTCAGTATACCTCCGGAACAACATACGTACTAGAGTTTTGCCACAATGGAAGCATTTTTAGTCAAGTTATGAGGATAATTTCTGTGGAATAAATCTCGCTCCTGTGCCCTAACCTTTGACCTTATTTCGATGATATTAAAGATAATTGGTTCAGTATACCTCCGGAACAACATACGTACTAGAGTTTTGCCACAATGAAAGCATTTTTAGTCAAGTTATGAGGATAATGGCTGTGGAATAAACCTCGCTTCTGTGACCTGACCTTAGACCCCATTTCGATTATATTAAACACAATTGGTTCAGTATACCTCCGGAACAACATACGTACTAGAGTTTTGCCACAATGGAAGCATTTTTAGTCAAGTTATGAGGATAATGGCTGTGGAATAAACCTCGCTTCTGTGACCTGACCTTGGACCCCATTTCGATTATATTAAACAGAATTGGTTCAGTATACCTCCGGAACAACATACGTACTAGAGTTTTGCCACAATGGAAGCATTTTTAGTCAAGTTATGAGGATAATGGCTGTGGAATAAACCTCGCTTCTGTGACTTGACCTTAGACCCCATTTCGATTATATTAAACACAATTGGTTCAGTATACCTCCGGAACAACATACGTACTAGAGTTTTGCCACAATGGAAGCATTTTTAGTCAAGTTATGAGGATAATGGCTGTGGAATAAACCTCGCTTCTGTGACCTGACCTTAGACCCCATTTCGATTATATTAAACACAATTGGTTCAGTATACCTCCGGAACAACATACGTACTAGAGTTTTGCCACAATGGAAGCATTTTTAGTCAAGTTATGAGGATAATGGCTGTGGAATAAACCTCGCTTCTGTGACCTGACCTTGGACCCCATTTCGATTATATTAAACAGAATTGGTTCAGTATACCTCCGGAACAACATACGTACTAGAGTTTTGCCACAATGGAAGCATTTTTAGTCAAGTTATGAGGATAATGGCTGTGGAATAAATCTCGCTCCTGTGCCCTAACCTTTGACCTTATTTCGATGATATTAAAGATAATTGGTTCAGTATACCTCCGGAACAACATACGTACTAGAGTTTTGCCACAATGGAAGCATTTTTAGTCAAGTTATGAGGATAATGGCTGTGGAATAAATCTCGCTCCTGTGCCCTAACCTTTGACCTTATTTCGATTATATTAAACAGAACTGGTTCAGTATACCTCCGGAACAACATACGTACTAGAGTTTTGCCACAATGGAAGCATTTTTAGTAAAGTTATGAGGATAATTTCTGTGGAATAAATCTCGCTCCTGTGCCCTAACCTTTGACCTTATTTCGATGATATTAAAGATAATTGGTTCAGTATACCTCCGGAACAACATACGTACTAGAGTTTTGCCACAATGAAAGCATTTTTAGTCAAGTTATGAGGATAATGGCTGTGGAATAAACCTCGCTTCTGTGACCTGACCTTAGACCCCATTTCGATTATATTAAACACAATTGGTTCAGTATACCTCCGGAACAACATACGTACTAGAGTTTTGCCACAATGGAAGCATTTTTAGTCAAGTTATGAGGATAATGGCTGTGGAATAAACCTCGCTTCTGTGACCTGACCTTGGACCCCATTTCGATTATATTAAACAGAATTGGTTCAGTATACCTCCGGAACAACATACGTACTAGAGTTTTGCCACAATGGAAGCATTTTTAGTCAAGTTATGAGGATAATGGCTGTGGAATAAACCTCGCTTCTGTGACTTGACCTTAGACCCCATTTCGATTATATTAAACACAATTGGTTCAGTATACCTCCGGAACAACATACGTACTAGAGTTTTGCCACAATGGAAGCATTTTTAGTCAAGTTATGAGGATAATGGCTGTGGAATAAACCTCGCTTCTGTGACCTGACCTTAGAAGCCATTTCGATTATATTAAACACAATTGGTTCAGTATACCTCCGGAACAACATACGTACTAGAGTTTTGCCACAATGGAAGCATTTTTAGTCAAGTTATGAGGATAATGGCTGTGGAATAAACCTCGCTTCTGTGACCTGACCTTGGACCCCATTTCGATTATATTAAACAGAATTGGTTCAGTATACCTCCGGAACAACATACGTACTAGAGTTTTGCCACAATGGAAGCATTTTTAGTCAAGTTATGAGGATAATGGCTGTGGAATAAACCTCGCTTCTGTGACCTGACCTTAGACCCCATTTCGATTATATTAAACACAATTGGTTCAGTATACCTCCGGAACAACATACGTACTAGAGTTTTGCCACAATGGAAGCATTTTTAGTCAAGTTATGAGGATAATGGCTGTGGAATAAACCTCGCTTCTGTGACCTGACCTTAGACCCCATTTCGATTATATTAAACACAATTGGTTCAGTATACCTCCGGAACAACATACGTACTAGAGTTTTGCCACAATGGAAGCATTTTCAGTCAAGTTATGAGGATAATGGCTGTGGAATAAACCTCGCTTCTGTGTCCTGACCTTGGCCCCCATTTCGATTATATTAAACAGAACAGGTTCAGTATACCTCCGGAACAACATACGTACTAGAGTTTTGCCACAATGGAAGCATTTTTAGTCAAGTTATGAGGATAATGGCTGTGGAATAAACCTCGCTTCTGTGACCTGACCTTAGACCCCATTTCGATTATATTAAACACAATTGGTTCAGTATACCTCCGGAACAACATACGTACTAGAGTTTTGCCACAATGAAAGCATTTTTAGTCAAGTTATGAGGATAATGGCTGTGGAATAAACCTCGCTTCTGTGACCTGACCTTAGACCCCATTTCGATTATATTAAACACAATTGGTTCAGTATACCTCCGGAACAACATACGTACTAGAGTTTTGCCACAATGGAAGCATTTTTAGTCAAGTTATGAGGATAATGGCTGTGGAATAAACCTCGCTTCTGTGACCTGACCTTGGACCCCATTTCGATTATATTAAACAGAATTGGTTCAGTATACCTCCGGAACAACATACGTACTAGAGTTTTGCCACAATGAAAGCATTTTTAGTCAAGTTATGAGGATAATGGCTGTGGAATAAACCTCGCTTCTGTGACCTGACCTTGGACCCCATTTCGATTATATTAAACAGAATTGGTTCAGTATACCTCCGGAACAACATACGTACTAGAGTTTTGCCACAATGGAAGCATTTTTAGTCAAGTTATGAGGATAATGGCTGTGGAATAAACCTCGCTTCTGTGACCTGACCTTAGACCCCATTTCGATTATATTAAACACAATTGGTTCAGTATACCTCCGGAACAACATACGTACTAGAGTTTTGCCACAATGGAAGCATTTTTAGTCAAGTTATGAGGATAATGGCTGTGGAATAAACCTCGCTTCTGTGACCTGACCTTAGACCCCATTTCGATTATATTAAACACAATTGGTTCAGTATACCTCCGGAACAACATACGTACTAGAGTTTTGCCACAATGGAAGCATTTTTAGTCAAGTTATGAGGATAATGGCTGTGGAATGAACCTCGCTTCTGTGACCTGACCTTGGACCCCATTTCGATTATATTAAACACAATTGGTTCAGTATACCTCCGGAACAACATACGTACTAGAGTTTTGCCACAATGGAAGCATTTTTAGTCAAGTTATGAGGATAATGGCTGTGGAATAAACCTCGCTTCTGTGACCTGACCTTAGACCCCATTTCGATTATATTAAACACAATTGGTTCAGTATACCTCCGGAACAACATACGTACTAGAGTTTTGCCACAATGGAAGCATTTTTAGTCAAGTTATGAGGATAATGGCTGTGGAATAAACCTCGCTTCTGTGACCTGACCTTAGACCCCATTTCGATTATATTAAACACAATTGGTTCAGTATACCTCCGGAACAACATACGTACTAGAGTTTTGCCACAATGGAAGCATTTTTAGTCAAGTTATGAGGATAATGGCTGTGGAATAAACCTCGCTTCTGTGACCTGACCTTGGACCCCATTTCGATTATATTAAACAGAATTGGTTCAGTATACCTCCGGAACAACATACGTACTAGAGTTTTGCCACAATGGAAGCATTTTTAGTCAAGTTATGAGGATAATGGCTGTGGAATAAACCTCGCTTCTGTGACCTGACCTTGGACCCCATTTCGATTATATTAAACAGAATTGGTTCAGTATACCTCCGGAACAACATACGTACTAGAGTTTTGCCACAATGAAAGCATTTTTAGTCAAGTTATGAGGATAATGGCTGTGGAATAAACCTCGCTTCTGTGACCTGACCTTGGACCCCATTTCGATTATATTAAACAGAATTGGTTCAGTATACCTCCGGAACAACATACGTACTAGAGTTTTGCCACAATGGAAGCATTTTTAGTCAAGTTATGAGGATAATTTCTGTGGAATAAATCTCGCTCCTGTGCCCTAACCTTTGACCTTATTTCGATGATATTAAAGATAATTGGTTCAGTATACCTCCGGAACAACATACGTACTAGAGTTTTGCCACAATGAAAGCATTTTTAGTCAAGTTATGAGGATAATGGCTGTGGAATAAACCTCGCTTCTGTGACCTGACCTTAGACCCCATTTCGATTATATTAAACACAATTGGTTCAGTATACCTCCGGAACAACATACGTACTAGAGTTTTGCCACAATGGAAGCATTTTTAGTCAAGTTATGAGGATAATGGCTGTGGAATAAACCTCGCTTCTGTGACCTGACCTTGGACCCCATTTCGATTATATTAAACAGAATTGGTTCAGTATACCTCCGGAACAACATACGTACTAGAGTTTTGCCACAATGGAAGCATTTTTAGTCAAGTTATGAGGATAATGGCTGTGGAATAAACCTCGCTTCTGTGACCTGACCTTAGACCCCATTTCGATTATATTAAACACAATTGGTTCAGTATACCTCCGGAACAACATACGTACTAGAGTTTTGCCACAATGGAAGCATTTTTAGTCAAGTTATGAGGATAATGGCTGTGGAATAAACCTCGCTTCTGTGACCTGACCTTAGACCCCATTTCGATTATATTAAACACAATTGGTTCAGTATACCTCCGGAACAACATACGTACTAGAGTTTTGCCACAATGGAAGCATTTTTAGTCAAGTTATGAGGATAATGGCTGTGGAATAAACCTCGCTTCTGTGACCTGACCTTAGACCCCATTTCGATTATATTAAACACAATTGGTTCAGTATACCTCCGGAACAACATACGTACTAGAGTTTTGCCACAATGGAAGCATTTTTAGTCAAGTTATGAGGATAATGGCTGTGGAATAAACCTCGCTTCTGTGACCTGACCTTGGACCCCATTTCGATTATATTAAACACAATTGGTTCAGTATACCTCCGGAACAACATACGTACTAGAGTTTTGCCACAATGGAAGCATTTTTAGTCAAGTTATGAGGATAATGGCTGTGGAATAAACCTCGCTTCTGTGACTTGACCTTAGACCCCATTTCGATTATATTAAACACAATTGGTTCAGTATACCTCCGGAACAACATACGTACTAGAGTTTTGCCACAATGGAAGCATTTTTAGTCAAGTTATGAGGATAATGGCTGTGGAATAAACCTCGGTTCTGTGACCTGACCTTAGACCCCATTTCGATTATATTAAACACAATTGGTTCAGTATACCTCCGGAACAACATACGTACCAGAGTTTTGCCACAATGAAAGCATTTTTAGTCAAGTTATGAGGATAATGGCTGTGGAATAAACCTCGCTTCTGTGACCTGACCTTGGACCCCATTTCGATTATATTAAACAGAATTGGTTCAGTATACCTCCGGAACAACATACGTACTAGAGTTTTGCCACAATGGAAGCATTTTTAGTCAAGTTATGAGGATAATGGCTGTGGAATAAACCTCGCTTCTGTGACCTGACCTTGGACCCCATTTCGATTATATTAAACAGAATTGGTTCAGTATACCTCCGGAACAACATACGTACTAGAGTTTTGCCACAATGAAAGCATTTTTAGTCAAGTTATGAGGATAATGGCTGTGGAATAAACCTCGCTTCTGTGACCTGACCTTGGACCCCATTTCGATTATATTAAACAGAATTGGTTCAGTATACCTCCGGAACAACATACGTACTAGAGTTTTGCCACAATGGAAGCATTTTTAGTCAAGTTATGAGGATAATTTCTGTGGAATAAATCTCGCTCCTGTGCCCTAACCTTTGACCTTATTTCGATGATATTAAAGATAATTGGTTCAGTATACCTCCGGAACAACATACGTACTAGAGTTTTGCCACAATGGAAGCATTTTTAGTCAAGTTATGAGGATAATGGCTGTGGAATAAACCTCGCTTCTGTGACTTGACCTTAGACCCCATTTCGATTATATTAAACACAATTGGTTCAGTATACCTCCGGAACAACATACGTACTAGAGTTTTGCCACAATGGAAGCATTTTTAGTCAAGTTATGAGGATAATGGCTGTGGAATAAACCTCGCTTCTGTGACCTGACCTTAGACCCCATTTCGATTATATTAAACACAATTGGTTCAGTATACCTCCGGAACAACATACGTACTAGAGTTTTGCCACAATGGAAGCATTTTTAGTCAAGTTATGAGGATAATGGCTGTGGAATAAACCTCGCTTCTGTGACCTGACCTTGGACCCCATTTCGATTATATTAAACAGAATTGGTTCAGTATACCTCCGGAACAACATACGTACTAGAGTTTTGCCACAATGAAAGCATTTTTAGTCAAGTTATGAGGATAATGGCTGTGGAATAAACCTCGCTTCTGTGACCTGACCTTGGACCCCATTTCGATTATATTAAACAGAATTGGTTCAGTATACCTCCGGAACAACATACGTACTAGAGTTTTGCCACAATGGAAGCATTTTTAGTCAAGTTATGAGGATAATGGCTGTGGAATAAATCTCGCTCCTGTGCCCTAACCTTTGACCTTATTTCGATGATATTAAAGATAATTGGTTCAGTATACCTCCGGAACAACATACGTACTAGAGGTTTGCCACAATGGAAGCATTTTTAGTCAAGTTATGAGGATAATGGCTGTGGAATAAATCTCGCTCCTGTGCCCTAACCTTTGACCTTATTTCGATTATATTAAACAGAACTGGTTCAGTATACCTCCGGAACAACATACGTACTAGAGTTTTGCCACAATGGAAGCATTTTTAGTCAAGTTATGAGGATAATTTCTGTGGAATAAATCTCGCTCCTGTGCCCTAACCTTTGACCTTATTTCGATGATATTAAAGATAATTGGTTCAGTATACCTCCGGAACAACATACGTACTAGAGTTTTGCCACAATGAAAGCATTTTTAGTCAAGTTATGAGGATAATGGCTGTGGAATAAACCTCGCTTCTGTGACCTGACCTTAGACCCCATTTCGATTATATTAAACACAATTGGTTCAGTATACCTCCGGAACAACATACGTACTAGAGTTTTGCCACAATGGAAGCATTTTTAGTCAAGTTATGAGGATAATGGCTGTGGAATAAACCTCGCTTCTGTGACTTGACCTTAGACCCCATTTCGATTATATTAAACACAATTGGTTCAGTATACCTCCGGAACAACATACGTACTAGAGTTTTGCCACAATGGAAGCATTTTTAGTCAAGTTATGAGGATAATGGCTGTGGAATAAACCTCGCTTCTGTGACCTGACCTTAGAAGCCATTTCGATTATATTAAACACAATTGGTTCAGTATACCTCCGGAACAACATACGTACTAGAGTTTTGCCACAATGGAAGCATTTTTAGTCAAGTTATGAGGATAATGGCTGTGGAATAAACCTCGCTTCTGTGACCTGACCTTGGACCCCATTTCGATTATATTAAACAGAATTGGTTCAGTATACCTCCGGAACAACATACGTACTAGAGTTTTGCCACAATGAAAGCATTTTTAGTCAAGTTATGAGGATAATGGCTGTTTAATAAACCTCGCTTCTGTGACTTGACCTTAGACCCCATTTCGATTATATTAAACACAATTGGTTCAGTATACCTCCGGAACAACATACGTACTAGAGTTTTGCCACAATGGAAGCATTTTTAGTCAAGTTATGAGGATAATGGCTGTGGAATAAACCTCGGTTCTGTGACCTGACCTTAGACCCCATTTCGATTATATTAAACACAATTGGTTCAGTATACCTCCGGAACAACATACGTACCAGAGTTTTGCCACAATGAAAGCATTTTTAGTCAAGTTATGAGGATAATGGCTGTGGAATAAACCTCGCTTCTGTGACCTGACCTTGGACCCCATTTCGATTATATTAAACAGAATTGGTTCAGTATACCTCCGGAACAACATACGTACTAGAGTTTTGCCACAATGGAAGCATTTTTAGTCAAGTTATGAGGATAATGGCTGTGGAATAAACCTCGCTTCTGTGACCTGACCTTGGACCCCATTTCGATTATATTAAACAGAATTGGTTCAGTATACCTCCGGAACAACATACGTACTAGAGTTTTGCCACAATGAAAGCATTTTTAGTCAAGTTATGAGGATAATGGCTGTGGAATAAACCTCGCTTCTGTGACCTGACCTTGGACCCCATTTCGATTATATTAAACAGAATTGGTTCAGTATACCTCCGGAACAACATACGTACTAGAGTTTTGCCACAATGGAAGCATTTTTAGTCAAGTTATGAGGATAATTTCTGTGGAATAAATCTCGCTCCTGTGCCCTAACCTTTGACCTTATTTCGATGATATTAAAGATAATTGGTTCAGTATACCTCCGGAACAACATACGTACTAGAGTTTTGCCACAATGGAAGCATTTTTAGTCAAGTTATGAGGATAATGGCTGTGGAATAAACCTCGCTTCTGTGACCTGACCTTGGACCCCATTTCGATTATATTAAACAGAATTGGTTCAGTATACCTCCGGAACAACATACGTACTAGAGTTTTGCCACAATGGAAGCATTTTTAGTCAAGTTATGAGGATAATGGCTGTGGAATAAACCTCGCTTCTGTGACTTGACCTTAGACCCCATTTCGATTATATTAAACACAATTGGTTCAGTATACCTCCGGAACAACATACGTACTAGAGTTTTGCCACAATGGAAGCATTTTTAGTCAAGTTATGAGGATAATGGCTGTGGAATAAACCTCGCTTCTGTGACCTGACCTTAGACCCCATTTCGATTATATTAAACACAATTGGTTCAGTATACCTCCGGAACAACATACGTACTAGAGTTTTGCCACAATGGAAGCATTTTTAGTCAAGTTATGAGGATAATGGCTGTGGAATAAACCTCGCTTCTGTGACCTGACCTTGGACCCCATTTCGATTATATTAAACAGAATTGGTTCAGTATACCTCCGGAACAACATACGTACTAGAGTTTTGCCACAATGAAAGCATTTTTAGTCAAGTTATGAGGATAATGGCTGTGGAATAAACCTCGCTTCTGTGACCTGACCTTGGACCCCATTTCGATTATATTAAACAGAATTGGTTCAGTATACCTCCGGAACAACATACGTACTAGAGTTTTGCCACAATGGAAGCATTTTTAGTCAAGTTATGAGGATAATGGCTGTGGAATAAATCTCGCTCCTGTGCCCTAACCTTTGACCTTATTTCGATGATATTAAAGATAATTGGTTCAGTATACCTCCGGAACAACATACGTACTAGAGGTTTGCCACAATGGAAGCATTTTTAGTCAAGTTATGAGGATAATGGCTGTGGAATAAATCTCGCTCCTGTGCCCTAACCTTTGACCTTATTTCGATTATATTAAACAGAACTGGTTCAGTATACCTCCGGAACAACATACGTACTAGAGTTTTGCCACAATGGAAGCATTTTTAGTCAAGTTATGAGGATAATTTCTGTGGAATAAATCTCGCTCCTGTGCCCTAACCTTTGACCTTATTTCGATGATATTAAAGATAATTGGTTCAGTATACCTCCGGAACAACATACGTACTAGAGTTTTGCCACAATGAAAGCATTTTTAGTCAAGTTATGAGGATAATGGCTGTGGAATAAACCTCGCTTCTGTGACCTGACCTTAGACCCCATTTCGATTATATTAAACACAATTGGTTCAGTATACCTCCGGAACAACATACGTACTAGAGTTTTGCCACAATGGAAGCATTTTTAGTCAAGTTATGAGGATAATGGCTGTGGAATAAACCTCGCTTCTGTGACCTGACCTTAGACCCCATTTCGATTATATTAAACACAATTGGTTCAGTATACCTCCGGAACAACATACGTACTAGAGTTTTGCCACAATGGAAGCATTTTTAGTCAAGTTATGAGGATAATGGCTGTGGAATAAACCTCGCTTCTGTGACCTGACCTTAGACCCCATTTCGATTATATTAAACACAATTGGTTCAGTATACCTCCGGAACAACATACGTACTAGAGTTTTGCCACAATGGAAGCATTTTTAGTCAAGTTATGAGGATAATGGCTGTGGAATAAACCTCGCTTCTGTGACCTGACCTTAGACCCCATTTCGATTATATTAAACACAATTGGTTCAGTATACCTCCGGAACAACATACGTACTAGAGTTTTGCCACAATGGAAGCATTTTTAGTCAAGTTATGAGGATAATGGCTGTGGAATAAACCTCGCTTCTGTGACCTGACCTTAGACCCCATTTCGATTATATTAAACACAATTGGTTCAGTATACCTCCGGAACAACATACGTACTAGAGTTTTGCCACAATGGAAGCATTTTTAGTCAAGTTATGAGGATAATGGCTGTGGAATAAACCTCGCTTCTGTGACCTGACCTTAGACCCCATTTCGATTATATTAAACACAATTGGTTCAGTATACCTCCGGAACAACATACGTACTAGAGTTTTGCCACAATGGAAGCATTTTTAGTCAAGTTATGAGGATAATGGCTGTGGAATAAACCTCGCTTCTGTGACCTGACCTTAGACCCCATTTCGATTATATTAAACACAATTGGTTCAGTATACCTCCGGAACAACATACGTACTAGAGTTTTGCCACAATGGAAGCATTTTTAGTCAAGTTATGAGGATAATGGCTGTGGAATAAACCTCGCTTCTGTGACCTGACCTTAGACCCCATTTCGATTATATTAAACACAATTGGTTCAGTATACCTCCGGAACAACATACGTACTAGAGTTTTGCCACAATGGAAGCATTTTTAGTCAAGTTATGAGGATAATGGCTGTGGAATAAACCTCGCTTCTGTGACCTGACCTTGGACCCCATTTCGATTATATTAAACAGAATTGGTTCAGTATACCTCCGGAACAACATACGTACTAGAGTTTTGCCACAATGGAAGCATTTTTAGTCAAGTTATGAGGATAATGGCTGTGGAATAAACCTCGCTTCTGTGACCTGACCTTAGACCCCATTTCGATTATATTAAACACAATTGGTTCAGTATACCTCCGGAACAACATACGTACTAGAGTTTTGCCACAATGGAAGCATTTTTAGTCAAGTTATGAGGATAATGGCTGTGGAATAAACCTCGCTTCTGTGACCTGACCTTAGACCCCATTTCGATTATATTAAACAGAATTGGTTCAGTATACCTCCGGAACAACATACGTACTAGAGTTTTGCCACAATGGAAGCATTTTTAGTCAAGTTATGAGGATAATGGCTGTGGAATAAACCTCGCTTCTGTGACCTGACCTTAGACCCCATTTCGATTATATTAAACACAATTGGTTCAGTATACCTCCGGAACAACATACGTACTAGAGTTTTGCCACAATGGAAGCATTTTTAGTCAAGTTATGAGGATAATGGCTGTGGAATAAACCTCGCTTCTGTGACCTGACCTTAGACCCCATTTCGATTATATTAAACACAATTGGTTCAGTATACCTCCGGAACAACATACGTACTAGAGTTTTGCCACAATGGAAGCATTTTTAGTCAAGTTATGAGGATAATGGCTGTGGAATAAACCTCGCTTCTGTGACCTGACCTTAGACCCCATTTCGATTATATTAAACACAATTGGTTCAGTATACCTCCGGAACAACATACGTACTAGAGTTTTGCCACAATGGAAGCATTTTTAGTCAAGTTATGAGGATAATGGCTGTGGAATAAACCTCGCTTCTGTGACCTGACCTTAGACCCCATTTCGATTATATTAAACACAATTGGTTCAGTATACCTCCGGAACAACATACGTACTAGAGTTTTGCCACAATGGAAGCATTTTTAGTCAAGTTATGAGGATAATGGCTGTGGAATAAACCTCGCTTCTGTGACCTGACCTTAGACCCCATTTCGATTATATTAAACACAATTGGTTCAGTATACCTCCGGAACAACATACGTACTAGAGTTTTGCCACAATGGAAGCATTTTTAGTCAAGTTATGAGGATAATGGCTGTGGAATAAACCTCGCTTCTGTGACCTGACCTTAGACCCCATTTCGATTATATTAAACACAATTGGTTCAGTATACCTCCGGAACAACATACGTACTAGAGTTTTGCCACAATGGAAGCATTTTTAGTCAAGTTATGAGGATAATGGCTGTGGAATAAACCTCGCTTCTGTGACCTGACCTTAGACCCCATTTCGATTATATTAAACACAATTGGTTCAGTATACCTCCGGAACAACATACGTACTAGAGTTTTGCCACAATGGAAGCATTTTTAGTCAAGTTATGAGGATAATGGCTGTGGAATAAACCTCGCTTCTGTGACCTGACCTTAGACCCCATTTCGATTATATTAAACAGAATTGGTTCAGTATACCTCCGGAACAACATACGTACTAGAGTTTTGCCACAATGGAAGCATTTTTAGTCAAGTTATGAGGATAATGGCTGTGGAATAAACCTCGCTTCTGTGACCTGACCTTAGACCCCATTTCGATTATATTAAACACAATTGGTTCAGTATACCTCCGGAACAACATACGTACTAGAGTTTTGCCACAATGGAAGCATTTTTAGTCAAGTTATGAGGATAATGGCTGTGGAATAAACCTCGCTTCTGTGACCTGACCTTAGACCCCATTTCGATTATATTAAACACAATTGGTTCAGTATACCTCCGGAACAACATACGTACTAGAGTTTTGCCACAATGGAAGCATTTTTAGTCAAGTTATGAGGATAATGGCTGTGGAATAAACCTCGCTTCTGTGACCTGACCTTAGACCCCATTTCGATTATATTAAACACAATTGGTTCAGTATACCTCCGGAACAACATACGTACTAGAGTTTTGCCACAATGGAAGCATTTTTAGTCAAGTTATGAGGATAATGGCTGTGGAATAAACCTCGCTTCTGTGACCTGACCTTAGACCCCATTTCGATTATATTAAACAGAATTGGTTCAGTATACCTCCGGAACAACATACGTACTAGAGTTTTGCCACAATGGAAGCATTTTTAGTCAAGTTATGAGGATAATGGCTGTGGAATAAACCTCGCTTCTGTGACCTGACCTTAGACCCCATTTCGATTATATTAAACACAATTGGTTCAGTATACCTCCGGAACAACATACGTACTAGAGTTTTGCCACAATGGAAGCATTTTTAGTCAAGTTATGAGGATAATGGCTGTGGAATAAACCTCGCTTCTGTGACCTGACCTTAGACCCCATTTCGATTATATTAAACACAATTGGTTCAGTATACCTCCGGAACAACATACGTACTAGAGTTTTGCCACAATGGAAGCATTTTTAGTCAAGTTATGAGGATAATGGCTGTGGAATGAACCTCGCTTCTGTGACCTGACCTTAGACCCCATTTCGATTATATTAAACACAATTGGTTCAGTATACCTCCGGAACAACATACGTACTAGAGTTTTGCCACAATGGAAGCATTTTTAGTCAAGTTATGAGGATAATGGCTGTGGAATAAACCTCGCTTCTGTGACCTGACCTTAGACCCCATTTCGATTATATTAAACACAATTGGTTCAGTATACCTCCGGAACAACATACGTACTAGAGTTTTGCCACAATGGAAGCATTTTTAGTCAAGTTATGAGGATAATGGCTGTGGAATAAACCTCGCTTCTGTGACCTGACCTTGGACCCCATTTCGATTATATTAAACACAATTGGTTCAGTATACCTCCGGAACAACATACGTACTAGAGTTTTGCCACAATGGAAGCATTTTTAGTCAAGTTATGAGGATAATGGCTGTGGAATAAACCTCGCTTCTGTGACCTGACCTTGGACCCCATTTCGATTATATTAAACAGAATTGGTTCAGTATACCTCCGGAACAACATACGTACTAGAGTTTTGCCACAATGGAAGCATTTTTAGTCAAGTTATGAGGATAATGGCTGTGGAATAAACCTCGCTTCTGTGACCTGACCTTAGACCCCATTTCGATTATATTAAACACAATTGGTTCAGTATACCTCCGGAACAACATACGTACTAGAGTTTTGCCACAATGGAAGCATTTTTAGTCAAGTTATGAGGATAATGGCTGTGGAATAAACCTCGCTTCTGTGACCTGACCTTGGACCCCATTTCGATTATATTAAACACAGAATTGGTTCAGTATACCTCCGGAACAACATACGTACTAGAGTTTTGCCACAATGGAAGCATTTTTAGTCAAGTTATGAGGATAATGGCTGTGGAATAAACCTCGCTTCTGTGACTTGACCTTAGACCCCATTTCGATTATATTAAACACAATTGGTTCAGTATACCTCCGGAACAACATACGTACTAGAGTTTTGCCACAATGGAAGCATTTTTAGTCAAGTTATGAGGATAATGGCTGTGGAATAAACCTCGCTTCTGTGACCTGACCTTAGACCCCATTTCGATTATATTAAACACAATTGGTTCAGTATACCTCCGGAACAACATACGTACTAGAGTTTTGCCACAATGGAAGCATTTTTAGTCAAGTTATGAGGATAATGGCTGTGGAATAAACCTCGCTTCTGTGACCTGACCTTGGACCCCATTTCGATTATATTAAACAGAATTGGTTCAGTATACCTCCGGAACAACATACGTACTAGAGTTTTGCCACAATGAAAGCATTTTTAGTCAAGTTATGAGGATAATGGCTGTGGAATAAACCTCGCTTCTGTGACCTGACCTTGGACCCCATTTCGATTATATTAAACAGAATTGGTTCAGTATACCTCCGGAACAACATACGTACTAGAGTTTTGCCACAATGGAAGCATTTTTAGTCAAGTTATGAGGATAATGGCTGTGGAATAAATCTCGCTCCTGTGCCCTAACCTTTGACCTTATTTCGATGATATTAAAGATAATTGGTTCAGTATACCTCCGGAACAACATACGTACTAGAGGTTTGCCACAATGAAAGCATTTTTAGTCAAGTTATGAGGATAATGGCTGTGGAATAAATCTCGCTCCTGTGCCCTAACCTTTGACCTTATTTCGATTATATTAAACAGAACTGGTTCAGTATACCTCCGGAACAACATACGTACTAGAGTTTTGCCACAATGGAAGCATTTTTAGTCAAGTTATGAGGATAATGGCTGTGGAATAAACCTCGCTTCTGTGACCTGACCTTAGACCCCATTTCGATTATATTAAACACAATTGGTTCAGTATACCTCCGGAACAACATACGTACTAGAGTTTTGCCACAATGGAAGCATTTTCAGTCAAGTTATGAGGATAATGGCTGTGGAATAAACCTCGCTTCTGTGTCCTGACCTTGGACCCCATTTCGATTATATTAAACAGAACAGGTTCAGTATACCTCCGGAACAACATACGTACTAGAGTTTTGCCGCAATGGAAGCATTATTAGTCAAGTTATGAGGATAATGGCTGTGGAATAAACCTCGCTTCTGTGACCTGACCTTAGACCCCATTTCGATTATATTAAACACAATTGGTTCAGTATACCTCCGGAACAACATACGTACTAGAGTTTTGCCACAATGGAAGCATTTTTAGTCAAGTTATGAGGATAATGGCTGTGGAATAAACCTCGCTTCTGTGACCTGACCTTGGACCCCATTTCGATTATATTAAACAGAATTGGTTCAGTATACCTCCGGAACAACATACGTACTAGAGTTTTGCCACAATGGAAGCATTTTTAGTCAAGTTATGAGGATAATGGCTGTGGAATAAACCTCGCTTCTGTGACCTGACCTTAGACCCCATTTCGATTATATTAAACACAATTGGTTCAGTATACCTCCGGAACAACATACGTACTAGAGTTTTGCCACAATGGAAGCATTTTTAGTCAAGTTATGAGGATAATGGCTGTGGAATAAACCTCGCTTCTGTGACCTGACCTTAGACCTCATTTCGATTATATTAAACACAATTGGTTCAGTATACCTCCGGAACAACATTCGTACTAGAGTTTTGCCACAATGGAAGCATTTTTAGTCAAGTTATGAGGATAATGGCTGTGGAATAAACCTCGCTTCTGTGACCTGACCTTAGACCCCATTTCGATTATATTAAACACAATTGGTTCAGTATACCTCCGGAACAACATACGTACTAGAGTTTTGCCACAATGGAAGCATTTTTAGTCAAGTTATGAGGATAATGGCTGTGGAATAAACCTCGCTTCTGTGACCTGACCTTGGACCCCATTTCGATTATATTAAACACAATTGGTTCAGTATACCTCCGGAACAACATACGTACTAGAGTTTTGCCACAATGGAAGCATTTTTAGTCAAGTTATGAGGATAATGGCTGTGGAATAAACCTCGCTTCTGTGACCTGACCTTAGACCCCATTTCGATTATATTAAACACAATTGGTTCAGTATACCTCCGGAACAACATACGTACTAGAGTTTTGCCACAATGGAAGCATTTTTAGTCAAGTTATGAGGATAATGGCTGTGGAATAAACCTCGCTTCTGTGACCTGACCTTAGACCCCATTTCGATTATATTAAACACAATTGGTTCAGTATACCTCCGGAACAACATACGTACTAGAGTTTTGCCACAATGGAAGCATTTTTAGTCAAGTTATGAGGATAATGGCTGTGGAATAAACCTCGCTTCTGTGACCTGACCTTGGACCCCATTTCGATTATATTAAACAGAATTGGTTCAGTATACCTCCGGAACAACATACGTACTAGAGTTTTGCCACAATGGAAGCATTTTTAGTCAAGTTATGAGGATAATGGCTGTGGAATAAACCTCGCTTCTGTGACCTGACCTTAGACCCCATTTCGATTATATTAAACACAATTGGTTCAGTATACCTCCGGAACAACATACGTACTAGAGTTTTGCCACAATGGAAGCATTTTTAGTCAAGTTATGAGGATAATGGCTGTGGAATAAACCTCGCTTCTGTGACCTGACCTTAGACCCCATTTCGATTATATTAAACACAATTGGTTCAGTATACCTCCGGAACAACATACGTACTAGAGTTTTGCCACAATGGAAGCATTTTTAGTCAAGTTATGAGGATAATGGCTGTGGAATAAACCTCGCTTCTGTGACCTGACCTTAGACCCCATTTCGATTATATTAAACACAATTGGTTCAGTATACCTCCGGAACAACATACGTACTAGAGTTTTGCCACAATGGAAGCATTTTTAGTCAAGTTATGAGGATAATGGCTGTGGAATAAACCTCGCTTCTGTGACCTGACCTTAGACCCCATTTCGATTATATTAAACAGAATTGGTTCAGTATACCTCCGGAACAACATACGTACTAGAGTTTTGCCACAATGGAAGCATTTTTAGTCAAGTTATGAGGATAATGGCTGTGGAATAAATCTCGCTCCTGTGCCCTAACCTTTGACCTTATTTCGATGATATTAAAGATAATTGGTTCAGTATACCTCCGGAACAACATACGTACTAGAGTTTTGCCACAATGAAAGCATTTTTAGTCAAGTTATGAGGATAATGGCTGTGGAATAAACCTCGCTTCTGTGACCTGACCTTAGACCCCATTTCGATTATATTAAACACAATTGGTTCAGTATACCTCCGGAACAACATACGTACTAGAGTTTTGCCACAATGGAAGCATTTTTAGTCAAGTTATGAGGATAATGGCTGTGGAATAAACCTCGCTTCTGTGACTTGACCTTAGACCCCATTTCGATTATATTAAACACAATTGGTTCAGTATACCTCCGGAACAACATACGTACTAGAGTTTTGCCACAATGGAAGCATTTTTAGTCAAGTTATGAGGATAATGGCTGTGGAATAAACCTCGCTTCTGTGACCTGACCTTAGACCCCATTTCGATTATATTAAACACAATTGGTTCAGTATACCTCCGGAACAACATACGTACTAGAGTTTTGCCACAATGGAAGCATTTTTAGTCAAGTTATGAGGATAATGGCTGTGGAATAAACCTCGCTTCTGTGACCTGACCTTGGACCCCATTTCGATTATATTAAACAGAATTGGTTCAGTATACCTCCGGAACAACATACGTACTAGAGTTTTGCCACAATGGAAGCATTTTTAGTCAAGTTATGAGGATAATGGCTGTGGAATAAACCTCGCTTCTGTGACCTGACCTTAGACCCCATTTCGATTATATTAAACACAATTGGTTCAGTATACCTCCGGAACAACATACGTACTAGAGTTTTGCCACAATGGAAGCATTTTTAGTCAAGTTATGAGGATAATGGCTGTGGAATAAACCTCGCTTCTGTGACCTGACCTTAGACCCCATTTCGATTATATTAAACACAATTGGTTCAGTATACCTCCGGAACAACATACGTACTAGAGTTTTGCCACAATGGAAGCATTTTTAGTCAAGTTATGAGGATAATGGCTGTGGAATAAACCTCGCTTCTGTGACCTGACCTTGGACCCCATTTCGATTATATTAAACAGAATTGGTTCAGTATACCTCCGGAACAACATACGTACTAGAGTTTTGCCACAATGGAAGCATTTTTAGTCAAGTTATGAGGATAATGGCTGTGGAATAAACCTCGCTTCTGTGACCTGACCTTGGACCCCATTTCGATTATATTAAACAGAATTGGTTCAGTATACCTCCGGAACAACATACGTACTAGAGTTTTGCCACAATGAAAGCATTTTTAGTCAAGTTATGAGGATAATGGCTGTGGAATAAACCTCGCTTCTGTGACCTGACCTTGGACCCCATTTCGATTATATTAAACAGAATTGGTTCAGTATACCTCCGGAACAACATACGTACTAGAGTTTTGCCACAATGGAAGCATTTTTAGTCAAGTTATGAGGATAATGGCTGTGGAATAAATCTCGCTCCTGTGCCCTAACCTTTGACCTTATTTCGATGATATTAAAGATAATTGGTTCAGTATACCTCCGGAACAACATACGTACTAGAGTTTTGCCACAATGGAAGCATTTTTAGTCAAGTTATGAGGATAATGGCTGTGGAATAAACCTCGCTTCTGTGACCTGACCTTAGACCCCATTTCGATTATATTAAACACAATTGGTTCAGTATACCTCCGGAACAACATACGTACTAGAGTTTTGCCACAATGGAAGCATTTTTAGTCAAGTTATGAGGATAATGGCTGTGGAATAAACCTCGCTTCTGTGACCTGACCTTGGACCCCATTTCGATTATATTAAACAGAATTGGTTCAGTATACCTCCGGAACAACATACGTACTAGAGTTTTGCCACAATGGAAGCATTTTTAGTCAAGTTATGAGGATAATGGCTGTGGAATAAACCTCGCTTCTGTGACCTGACCTTAGACCCCATTTCGATTATATTAAACACAATTGGTTCAGTATACCTCCGGAACAACATACGTACTAGAGTTTTGCCACAATGGAAGCATTTTTAGTCAAGTTATGAGGATAATGGCTGTGGAATAAACCTCGCTTCTGTGACCTGACCTTAGACCCCATTTCGATTATATTAAACACAATTGGTTCAGTATACCTCCGGAACAACATACGTACTAGAGTTTTGCCACAATGGAAGCATTTTTAGTCAAGTTATGAGGATAATGGCTGTGGAATAAACCTCGCTTCTGTGACCTGACCTTGGACCCCATTTCGATTATATTAAACAGAATTGGTTCAGTATACCTCCGGAACAACATACGTACTAGAGTTTTGCCACAATGAAAGCATTTTTAGTCAAGTTATGAGGATAATGGCTGTGGAATAAACCTCGCTTCTGTGACCTGACCTTGGACCCCATTTCGATTATATTAAACACAATTGGTTCAGTATACCTCCGGAACAACATACGTACTAGAGTTTTGCCACAATGGAAGCATTTTTAGTCAAGTTATGAGGATAATGGCTGTGGAATAAACCTCGCTTCTGTGACCTGACCTTTGACCCCATTTCGATTATATTAAACATAATTGGTTCAGTATACCTCCGGAACAACATACGTACTAGAGTTTTGCCACAATGGAAGCATTTTTAGTCAAGTTATGAGGATAATGGCTGTGGAATAAATCTCGCTTCTGTGACCTGACCTTGGACCCCATTTCGATTATATTAAACAGAATTGGTTCAGTATACCTCCGGAACAACATACGTACTAGAGTTTTGCCACAATGGAAGCAGTTTTAGTCAAGTTATGAGGATAATGTCTGTGGAATAAATCTCGCTCCTGTGCCCTAACCTTTGACCTTATTTCGATGATATTAAAGATAATTGGTTCAGTATACCTCCGGAACAATATACGTACTAGAGTTTTGCCACAATGAAAGCATTTTTAGTCAAGTTATGAGGATAATGGCTGTGGAATAAACCTCGCTTCTGTGACCTGACCTTAGACCCCATTTCGATTATATTAAACACAATTGGTTCAGTATACCTCCGGAACAACATACGTACTAGAGTTTTGCCACAATGGAAGCATTTTTAGTCAAGTTATGAGGATAATGGCTGTGGAATAAACCTCGCTTCTGTGACCTGACCTTGGACCCCATTTCGATTATATTAAACAGAATTGGTTCAGTATACCTCCGGAACAACATACGTACTAGAGTTTTGCCACAATGGAAGCATTTTTAGTCAAGTTATGAGGATAATGGCTGTGGAATAAACCTCGCTTCTGTGACTTGACCTTAGACCCCATTTCGATTATATTAAACACAATTGGTTCAGTATACCTCCGGAACAACATACGTACTAGAGTTTTGCCACAATGGAAGCATTTTTAGTCAAGTTATGAGGATAATGGCTGTGGAATAAACCTCGCTTCTGTGACCTGACCTTAGACCCCATTTCGATTATATTAAACACAATTGGTTCAGTATACCTCCGGAACAACATACGTACTAGAGTTTTGCCACAATGGAAGCATTTTTAGTCAAGTTATGAGGATAATGGCTGTGGAATAAACCTCGCTTCTGTGACCTGACCTTGGACCCCATTTCGATTATATTAAACAGAATTGGTTCAGTATACCTCCGGAACAACATACGTACTAGAGTTTTGCCACAATGAAAGCATTTTTAGTCAAGTTATGAGGATAATGGCTGTGGAATAAACCTCGCTTCTGTGACCTGACCTTGGACCCCATTTCGATTATATTAAACACAATTGGTTCAGTATACCTCCGGAACAACATACGTACTAGAGTTTTGCCACAATGGAAGCATTTTTAGTCAAGTTATGAGGATAATGGCTGTGGAATAAACCTCGCTTCTGTGACCTGACCTTAGACCCCATTTCGATTCTATTAAACACAATTGGTTCAGTATACCTCCGGAACAACATACGTACTAGAGTTTTGCCACAATGGAAGCATTTTTAGTCAAGTTATGAGGATAATGGCTGTGGAATGAACCTCGCTTCTGTGACCTGACCTTAGACCCCATTTCGATTATATTAAACACAATTGGTTCAGTATACCTCCGGAACAACATACGTACTAGAGTTTTGCCACAATGGAAGCATTTTTAATCAAGTTATGAGGATAATGGCTGTGGAATAAACCTCGCTTCTGTGACCTGACCTTAGACCCCATTTCGATTATATTAAACAGAATTGGTTCAGTATACCTCCGGAACAACATACGTACTAGAGTTTTGCCACAATGGAAGCATTTTTAGTCAAGTTATGAGGATAATGGCTGTGGAATAAACCTCGCTTCTGTGACCTGACCTTAGACACCATTTCGATTATATTAAACACAATTGGTTTAGTATACCTCCGGAACAACATACGTACTAGAGTTTTGCCACAATGGAAGCATTTTTAGTCAAGTTATGAGGATAATGGCTGTGGAATAAACCTCGCTTCTGTGACTTGACCTTAGACCCCATTTCGATTATATTAAACAGAATTGGTTCAGTATACCTCCGGAACAACATACGTACTAGAGTTTTGCCACAATGGAAGCATTTTTAGTCAAGTTATGAGGATAATGGCTGTGGAATAAACCTCGCTTCTGTGACCTGACCTTAGACCCCATTTCGATTATATTAAACACAATTGGTTCAGTATACCTCCGGAACAACATACGTACTAGAGTTTTGCCACAATGGAAGCATTTTTAGTCAAGTTATGAGGATAATGGCTGTGGAATAAACCTCGCTTCTGTGACCTGACCTTGGACCCCATTTCGATTATATTAAACAGAATTGGTTCAGTATACCTCCGGAACAACATACGTACTAGAGTTTTGCCACAATAGAAGCATTTTTAGTCAAGTTATGAGGATAATGGCTGTGGAATAAACCTCGCTTCTGTGACCTGACCTTAGACCTCATTTCGATTATATTAAACACAATTGGTTCAGTATACCTCCGGAACAACATTCGTACTAGAGTTTTGCCACAATGGAAGCATTTTTAGTCAAGTTATGAGGATAATGGCTGTGGAATAAACCTCGCTTCTGTGACCTGACCTTAGACCCCATTTCGATTATATTAAACACAATTGGTTCAGTATACCTCCGGAACAACATACGTACTAGAGTTTTTCCACAATGGAAGCATTTTTAGTCAAGTTATGAGGATAATGGCTGTGGAATAAACCTCGCTTCTGTGACTTGACCTTAGACCCCATTTCGATTATATTAAACAGAATTGGTTCAGTATACCTCCGGAACAACATACGTACTAGAGTTTTGCCACAATGGAAGCATTTTTAGTCAAGTTATGAGGATAATGGCTGTGGAATAAACCTCGCTTCTGTGACCTGACCTTGGACCCCATTTCGATTATATTAAACACAATTGGTTCAGTATACCTCCGGAACAACATACGTACTAGAGTTTTGCCACAATGGAAGCATTTTTAGTCAAGTTATGAGGATAATGGCTGTGGAATAAACCTCGCTTCTGTGACCTGACCTTAGACCCCATTTCGATTCTATTAAACACAATTGGTTCAGTATACCTCCGGAACAACATACGTACTAGAGTTTTGCCACAATGGAAGCATTTTTAGTCAAGTTATGAGGATAATGGCTGTGGAATGAACCTCGCTTCTGTGACCTGACCTTAGACCCCATTTCGATTATATTAAACACAATTGGTTCAGTATACCTCCGGAACAACATACGTACTAGAGGTTTGCCACAATGGAAGCATTTTTAGTCAAGTTATGAGGATAATGGCTGTGGAATAAACCTCGCTTCTGTGACCTGACCTTAGACCCCATTTCGATTATATTAAACAGAATTGGTTCAGTATACCTCCGGAACAACATACGTACTAGAGTTTTGCCACAATGGAAGCATTTTTAGTCAAGTTATGAGGATAATGGCTGTGGAATAAACCTCGTTTCTGTGACCTGACCTTAGACACCATTTCGATTATATTAAACACAATTGGTTTAGTATACCTCCGGAACAACATACGTACTAGAGTTTTGCCACAATGGAAGCATTTTTAGTCAAGTTATGAGGATAATGGCTGTGGAATAAACCTCGCTTCTGTGACTTGACCTTAGACCCCATTTCGATTATATTAAACAGAATTGGTTCAGTATACCTCCGGAACAACATACGTACTAGAGTTTTGCCACAATGGAAGCATTTTTAGTCAAGTTATGAGGATAATGGCTGTGGAATAAACCTCGCTTCTGTGACCTGACCTTAGACCCCATTTCGATTATATTAAACACAATTGGTTCAGTATACCTCCGGAACAACATACGTACTAGAGTTTTGCCACAATGGAAGCATTTTTAGTCAAGTTATGAGGATAATGGCTGTGGAATAAACCTCGCTTCTGTGACCTGACCTTGGACCCCATTTCGATTATATTAAACAGAATTGGTTCAGTATACCTCCGGAACAACATACGTACTAGAGTTTTGCCACAATTGAAGCATTTTTAGTCAAGTTATGAGGATAATTTCTGTGGAATAAATCTCGCTCCTGTGCCCTAACCTTTGACCTTATTTCGATGATATTAAAGATAATTGGTTCAGTATACCTCCGGAACAACATACGTACTAGAGTTTTGCCACAATGAAAGCATTTTTAGTCAAGTTATGAGGATAATGGCTGAGGAATAAACCTCGCTTCTGTGACCTGACCTTAGACCCCATTTCGATTATATTAAACACAATTGGTTCAGTACACCTCCGGAACAACATACGTACTAGAGTTTTGCCACAATGGAAGCATTTTTAGTCAAGTTATGAGGATAATGGCTGTGGAATAAACCTCGCTTCTGTGACCTGACCTTGGACCCCATTTCGATTATATTAAACAGAATTGGTTCAGTATACCTCCGGAACAACATACGTACTAGAGTTTTGCCACAATGGAAGCATTTTTAGTCAAGTTATGAGGATAATGGCTGTGGAATAAACCTCGCTTCTGTGACTTGACCTTAGACCCCATTTCGATTATATTAAACACAATTGGTTCAGTATACCTCCGGAACAACATACGTACTAGAGTTTTGCCACAATGGAAGCATTTTTAGTCAAGTTATGAGGATAATGGCTGTGGAATAAACCTCGCTTCTGTGACCTGACCTTAGACCCCATTTCGATTATATTAAACAGAATTGGTTCAGTATACCTCCGGAACAACATACGTACTAGAGTTTTGCCACAATGGAAGCATTTTTAGTCAAGTTATGAGGATAATGGCTGTGGAATAAACCTCGCTTCTGTGACCTGACCTTGGACCCCATTTCGATTATATTAAACAGAATTGGTTCAGTATACCTCCGGAACAACATACGTACTAGAGTTTTGCCACAATGAAAGCATTTTTAGTCAAGTTATGAGGATAATGGCTGTGGAATAAACCTCGCTTCTGTGACCTGACCTTGGACCCCATTTCGATTATATTAAACACAATTGGTTCAGTATACCTCCGGAACAACATACGTACTAGAGTTTTGCCACAATGGAAGCATTTTTAGTCAAGTTATGAGGATAATGGCTGTGGAATAAACCTCGCTTCTGTGACCTGACCTTAGACCCCATTTCGATTCTATTAAACACAATTGGTTCAGTATACCTCCGGAACAACATACGTACTAGAGTTTTGCCACAATGGAAGCATTTTTAGTCAAGTTATGAGGATAATGGCTGTGGAATAAACCTCGCTTCTGTGACCTGACCTTGGACCCCATTTCGATTATATTAAACAGAATTGGTTCAGTATACCTCCGGAACAACATACGTACTAGAGTTTTGCCACAATGAAAGCATTTTTAGTCAAGTTATGAGGATAATGGCTGTGGAATAAACCTCGCTTCTGTGACCTGACCTTGGACCCCATTTCGATTATATTAAACAGAATTGGTTCAGTATACCTCCGGAACAACATACGTACTAGAGTTTTGCCACAATGGAAGCATTTTTAGTCAAGTTATGAGGATAATGGCTGTGGAATAAATCTCGCTCCTGTGCCCTAACCTTTGACCTTATTTCGATGATATTAAAGATAATTGGTTCAGTATACCTCCGGAACAACATACGTACTAGAGTTTTGCCACAATGAAAGCATTTTTAGTCAAGTTATGAGGATAATGGCTGTGGAATAAATCTCGCTCCTGTGCCCTAACCTTTGACCTTATTTCGATTATATTAAACAGAACTGGTTCAGTATACCTCCGGAACAACATACGTACTAGAGTTTTGCCACAATGGAAGCATTTTTAGTCAAGTTATGAGGATAATTTCTGTTTAATAAATCTCGCTCCTGTGCCCTAACCTTTGACCTTATTTCGATGATATTAAAGATAATTGGTTCAGTATACCTCCGGAACAACATACGTACTAGAGTTTTGCCACAATGAAAGCATTTTTAGTCAAGTTATGAGGATAATGGCTGTGGAATAAACCTCGCTTCTGTGACCTGACCTTAGACCCCATTTCGATTATATTAAACACAATTGGTTCAGTATACCTCCGGAACAACATACGTACTAGAGTTTTGCCACAATGGAAGCATTTTTAGTCAAGTTATGAGGATAATGGCTGTGGAATAAACCTCGCTTCTGTGACCTGACCTTGGACCCCATTTCGATTATATTAAACAGAATTGGTTCAGTATACCTCCGGAACAACATACGTACTAGAGTTTTGCCACAATGGAAGCATTTTTAGTCAAGTTATGAGGATAATGGCTGTGGAATAAACCTCGCTTCTGTGACTTGACCTTAGACCCCATTTCGATTATATTAAACACAATTGGTTCAGTATACCTCCGGAACAACATACGTACTAGAGTTTTGCCACAATGGAAGCATTTTTAGTCAAGTTATGAGGATAATGGCTGTGGAATAAACCTCGCTTCTGTGACCTGACCTTAGACCCCATTTCGATTATATTAAACACAATTGGTTCAGTATACCTCCGGAACAACATACGTACTAGAGATTTTCCACAATGGAAGCATTTTTAGTCAAGTTATGAGGATAATGGCTGTGGAATAAACCTCGCTTCTGTGACCTGACCTTGGACCCCATTTCGATTATATTAAACAGAATTGGTTCAGTATACCTCCGGAACAACATACGTACTAGAGTTTTGCCACAATGAAAGCATTTTTAGTCAAGTTATGAGGATAATGGCTGTGGAATAAACCTCGCTTCTGTGACCTGACCTTGGACCCCATTTCGATTATATTAAACAGAATTGGTTCAGTATACTTCCGGAACAACAT
This sequence comes from Macrothele yani, assembly GCA_039090855.1. Lineage (NCBI taxonomy): Eukaryota > Metazoa > Arthropoda > Arachnida > Araneae > Macrothelidae > Macrothele > Macrothele yani. The sequence goes on along the minus strand of CM077018.1, from coordinate 56,045,093 downwards.
ACGTACTAGAGTTTTGCCACAATGGAAGCATTTTTAGTCAAGTTATGAGGATAATGGCTGTGGAATAAATCTCGCTCCTGTGCCCTAACCTTTGACCTTATTTCGATGATATTAAAGATAATTGGTTCAGTATACCTCCGGAACAACATACGTACTAGAGTTTTGCCACAATGAAAGCATTTTTAGTCAAGTTATGAGGATAATGGCTGTGGAATAAATCTCGCTCCTGTGCCCTAACCTTTGACCTTATTTCGATTATATTAAACAGAACTGGTTCAGTATACCTCCGGAACAACATACGTACTAGAGTTTTGCCACAATGGAAGCATTTTTAGTCAAGTTATGAGGATAATGGCTGTGGAATAAACCTCGCTTCTGTGACCTGACCTTAGACCCCATTTCGATTATATTAAACACAATTGGTTCAGTATACCTCCGGAACAACATACGTACTAGAGTTTTGCCCCAATGGAAGCATTTTCAGTCAAGTTATGAGGATAATGGCTGTGGAATAAACCTCGCTTCTGTGTCCTGACCTTGGACCCTATTTCGATTATATTAAACAGAACAGGTTCAGTATACCTCCGGAACAACATACGTACTAGAGATTTTCCACAATGGAAGCATTTTTAGTCAAGTTATGAGGATAATGGCTGTGGAATAAACCTCGCTTCTGTGACCTGACCTTAGACCCCATTTCGATTATATTAAACACAATTGGTTCAGTATACCTCCGGAACAACATACGTACTAGAGTTTTGCCACAATGGAAGCATTTTTAGTCAAGTTATGAGGATAATGGCTGTGGAATAAACCTCGCTTCTGTGACCTGACCTTGGACCCCATTTCGATTATATTAAACAGAATTGGTTCAGTATACCTCCGGAACAACATACGTACTAGAGTTTTGCCACAATGGAAGCATTTGTAGTCAAGTTATGAGGATAATGGCTGTGGAATAAACCTCGCTTCTGTGACCTGACCTTAGACCCCATTTCGATTATATTAAACACAATTGGTTCAGTATACCTCCGGAACAACATACGTACTAGAGTTTTGCCACAATAGAAGCATTTTTAATCAAGTTATGAGGATAATGGCTGTGGAATAAACCTCGCTTCTGTGACCTGACCTTAGACCTCATTTCGATTATATTAAACACAATTGGTTCAGTATACCTCCGGAACAACATTCGTACTAGAGTTTTGCCACAATGGAAGCATTTTTAGTCAAGTTATGAGGATAATGGCTGTTTAATAAACCTCGCTTCTGTGACCTGACCTTAGACCCCATTTCGATTATATCAAACAGAATTGGTTCAGTATACCTCCGGAACAACATACGTACTAGAGTTTTGCCAAAATGGAAGCATTTTTAGTCAAGTTATGAGGATAATGGCTGTGGAATAAACCTCGCTTCTGTGACCTGACCTTAGACCCCATTTCGATTATATTAAACACAATTGGTTCAGTATACCTCCGGAACAACATACGTACTAGAGTTTTGCCACAATGAAAGCATTTTTAGTCAAGTTATGAGGATAATGGCTGTGGAATAAACCTCGCTTCTGTGACCTGACCTTAGACCCCATTTCGATTATATTAAACACAATTGGTTCAGTATACCTCCGGAACAACATACGTACTAGAGTTTTGCCACAATGGAAGCATTTTTAGTCAAGTTATGAGGATAATGGCTGTGGAATAAACCTCGCTTCTGTGACCTGACCTTGGACCCCATTTCGATTATATTAAACAGAATTGGTTCAGTATACCTCCGGAACAACATACGTACTAGAGTTTTGCCACAATGGAAGCATTTTTAGTCAAGTTATGAGGATAATGGCTGTGGAATAAACCTCGCTTCTGTGACTTGACCTTAGACCCCATTTCGATTATATTAAACACAATTGGTTCAGTATACCTCCGGAACAACATACGTACTAGAGTTTTGCCACAATGGAAGCATTTTTAGTCAAGTTATGAGGATAATGGCTGTGGAATAAACCTCGCTTCTGTGACCTGACCTTAGACCCCATTTCGATTATATTAAACACAATTGGTTCAGTATACCTCCGGAACAACATACGTACTAGAGATTTTCCACAATGGAAGCATTTTTAGTCAAGTTATGAGGATAATGGCTGTGGAATAAACCTCGCTTCTGTGACCTGACCTTGGACCCCATTTCGATTATATTAAACAGAATTGGTTCAGTATACCTCCGGAACAACATACGTACTAGAGTTTTGCCACAATGAAAGCATTTTTAGTCAAGTTATGAGGATAATGGCTGTGGAATAAACCTCGCTTCTGTGACCTGACCTTGGACCCCATTTCGATTATATTAAACAGAATTGGTTCAGTATACTTCCGGAACAACATACGTACTAGAGTTTTGCCACAATGGAAGCATTTTTAGTCAAGTTATGAGGATAATGGCTGTGGAATAAATCTCGCTCCTGTGCCCTAACCTTTGACCTTATTTCGATGATATTAAAGATAATTGGTTCAGTATACCTCCGGAACAACATACGTACTAGAGTTTTGCCACAATGAAAGCATTTTTAGTCAAGTTATGAGGATAATGGCTGTGGAATAAATCTCGCTCCTGTGCCCTAACCTTTGACCTTATTTCGATTATATTAAACAGAACTGGTTCAGTATACCTCCGGAACAACATACGTACTAGAGTTTTGCCACAATGGAAGCATTTTTAGTCAAGTTATGAGGATAATGGCTGTGGAATAAACCTCGCTTCTGTGACCTGACCTTAGACCCCATTTCGATTATATTAAACACAATTGGTTCAGTATACCTCCGGAACAACATACGTACTAGAGTTTTGCCCCAATGGAAGCATTTTCAGTCAAGTTATGAGGATAATGGCTGTGGAATAAACCTCGCTTCTGTGTCCTGACCTTGGACCCTATTTCGATTATATTAAACAGAACAGGTTCAGTATACCTCCGGAACAACATACGTACTAGAGATTTTCCACAATGGAAGCATTTTTAGTCAAGTTATGAGGATAATGGCTGTGGAATAAACCTCGCTTCTGTGACCTGACCTTAGACCCCATTTCGATTATATTAAACACAATTGGTTCAGTATACCTCCGGAACAACATACGTACTAGAGTTTTGCCACAATGGAAGCATTTTTAGTCAAGTTATGAGGATAATGGCTGTGGAATAAACCTCGCTTCTGTGACCTGACCTTGGACCCCATTTCGATTATATTAAACAGAATTGGTTCAGTATACCTCCGGAACAACATACGTACTAGAGTTTTGCCACAATGGAAGCATTTGTAGTCAAGTTATGAGGATAATGGCTGTGGAATAAACCTCGCTTCTGTGACCTGACCTTAGACCCCATTTCGATTATATTAAACACAATTGGTTCAGTATACCTCCGGAACAACATACGTACTAGAGTTTTGCCACAATAGAAGCATTTTTAATCAAGTTATGAGGATAATGGCTGTGGAATAAACCTCGCTTCTGTGACCTGACCTTAGACCTCATTTCGATTATATTAAACACAATTGGTTCAGTATACCTCCGGAACAACATTCGTACTAGAGTTTTGCCACAATGGAAGCATTTTTAGTCAAGTTATGAGGATAATGGCTGTTTAATAAACCTCGCTTCTGTGACCTGACCTTAGACCCCATTTCGATTATATCAAACAGAATTGGTTCAGTATACCTCCGGAACAACATACGTACTAGAGTTTTGCCAAAATGGAAGCATTTTTAGTCAAGTTATGAGGATAATGGCTGTGGAATAAACCTCGCTTCTGTGACCTGACCTTAGACCCCATTTCGATTATATTAAACACAATTGGTTCAGTATACCTCCGGAACAACATACGTACTAGAGTTTTGCCACAATGGAAGCATTTTTAGTCAAGTTATGAGGATAATGGCTGTGGAATAAACCTCGCTTCTGTGACCTGACCTTAGACCCCATTTCGATTATATTAAACAGAATTGGTTCAGTATACCTCCGGAACAACATACGTACTAGAGTTTTGCCACAATGGAAGCATTTTCAGTCAAGTTATGAGGATAATGGCTGTGGAATAAACCTCGCTTCTGTGACCTGACCTTAGACCCCATTTCGATTATATTAAACACAATTGGTTCAGTATACCTCCGGAACAACATACGTACTAGAGTTTTGCCACAATGGAAGCATTTTTAGTCAAGTTATGAGGATAATGGCTGTGGAATAAACCTCGCTTCTGTGACCTGACCTTAGACCCCATTTCGATTCTATTAAACACAATTGGTTCAGTATACCTCCGGAACAACATACCTACTAGAGTTTTGCCACAATGGAAGCATTTTTAGTCAAGTTATGAGGATAATGGCTGTGGAATGAACCTCGCTTCTGTGACCTGACCTTAGACCCCATTTCGATTATATTAAACACAATTGGTTCAGTATACCTCCGGAACAACATACGTACTAGAGTTTTGCCACAATGGAAGCATTTTTAGTCAAGTTATGAGGATAATGGCTGTGGAATAAACCTCGCTTCTGTGACCTGACCTTAGACCCCATTTCGATTATATTAAACAGAATTGGTTCAGTATACCTCCGGAACAACATACGTACTAGAGTTTTGCCACAATGGAAGCATTTTTAGTCAAGTTATGAGGATAATGGCTGTTTAATAAACCTCGTTTCTGTGACCTGACCTTAGACCCCATTTCGATTATATTAAACACAATTGGTTCAGTATACCTCCGGAACAACATACGTACTAGAGTTTTGCCACAATGGAAGCATTTTTAGTCAAGTTATGAGGATAATGGCTGTGGAATAAACCTCGCTTCTGTGACCTGACCTTAGACCCCATTTCGATTATACACTGCTGGACAATTGCTAAGGACGTATCATAAACGGCTATATAGCGCATAAAAAAGTAAGTGTGGTTGGATGCCAAGTGAAATAAAATAATGTCAGAATGCCAGGACATTACAAGAAAGACAATTTATTGTGCTCTGAAATCCAGAAGGCTTTGGAACGTGTTCAAGGGACAAACAGGCCATTTTGTGCAGAATACGTAAACGTGAAAAAAATGCAATTACCGTCCGCAGGCGTTCCGGCATAAGATGTCATTACGGGATATGGCCACCATGGAGGGCGATGCAAGATTCCACACGTCGTGTCATGCTTTGCACAACATTATCAAGCAGCTGTTGGGGTAATTTATCCCATTCCTCTGTCAGTGCACGGATGAGGGTGTCCTTGTTTATTGGAGGGCATTGGCGACCAGCAAGACTCCTCCCCAAAGCTTCCCACACATTTTCAATGGGATTCAGATCTGGAAAACGTGCTGGCCATACGAGGCGTTGAATATCCTCGCTCTCAAGACACTCCTGGACAGCGACTGTTCGATGACATGTTGCGTTGTCGTCCATGAAAATGAATCTATCACCGACAGCACCACGGAACATGCGAATATGAGGTAGCAGAACATCATTAATGTATCGTTGGCCAGTCATAGTCCCAGTTGGAAGCAAATAGAGGGACGTACGGCCATTGATCATGATGCCAGCCTATACCATGACACTACATGTCGGATATCGGTCCCTTTCCTGTATGTTTGCTGGACAATATGCAGTACCACTATCACGCCAGATCAGTTGTCGTCGACAGTCAGACGATAGACTGTATCTACTCTCATCTGAGAAGAGGACAGCAGACCAGTCGTTATCAGTCCAATTGCGATGCTGATGGCACCATTGCAAACGGGCGGTACGGTGACGTCTGGACAATGGGATGCACACAACAGGACGGCGGGCATATAGTCCTCCTTCATGCAAACGTCTGGCGACAGTTTTTCGGGAGATCCGCTTAACAGTAGCAGCCATAAACTGATTTGCTACCTCACTAGCTGTGCTAAGCCGGTGTCTTTTTGTTGATAGCACTATGTACCGATCTTTTGCAGGTGTCGTACTGCGAACACGACCTCCCCCGTGACGTTTGCTACACTCTCCATTTGTTTGAAATGATTTCCAAAGCCTTGAAACAACACTGTGGCTGACGTCGAACTCCCTGGCAACATCTGTTATTTTTCGCCCTTCTGCAATCTTGCCAATAATACGGCCATGTGTAAAATCATCTAGGTGATGTCGGGAAGACATACTGAAAATTGCAAGTTGCCGCCCCGGTGGCGCAGTGGTCTAAGGCGTTGGCCTCTGATCATTCGTCCGTAAGGGGTCCGGGTTCGAATCCCGGTCAGGCATGGATGTTGTGTTTGTCTTACGGCACTGGCTCTCTCCCTTCCCTGGAGCCAGTGACCCTAAATTAGGGACGGGCGACTGCTTATAGCCCATTGAGTTGCTCACGGTGGTCGTTAAACCTCCAATCAAAAAAAAAAAAAAAAAAAAAAAAAAATTGCAAGTTCGTCAATTGATTCTTTCCCTTTCAACTTTGCGTTTGAACAACAACGGTCAATACGCGTCAAATCCTTTATATCTCTTATCAGCGTTATGACGTCACGAACAAGTTCGGCAATCCAAAATTTGCATACACACAACACGTCTTACTGTATCCCGCACTTATGCTAATTTTCACATTTTCCTGCCTTCCATTTTATGGTTGCTATCGTTGCTATTGTCATCCGTCCTTAGCAATTGTCCGGCAGTGTATTAAACAGAATTGGTTCAGTATACCTCCGGAACAACATACGTACTAGAGTTTTGCCACAATGGAAGCATTTTTAGTCAAGTTATGAGGATAATGGCTGTGGAATAAACCTCGCTTCTGTGACCTGACCTTAGACCCCATTTCGATTATATTAAACACAATTGGTTCAGTATACCTCCGGAACAACATACGTACTAGAGTTTTGCCACAATGGAAGCATTTTTAGTCAAGTTATGAGGATAATGGCTGTGGAATAAACCTCGCTTCTGTGACCTGACCTTAGACCCCATTTCGATTCTATTAAACACAATTGGTTCAGTATACCTCCGGAACAACATACGTACTAGAGTTTTGCCACAATGGAAGCATTTTTAGTCAAGTTATGAGGATAATGGCTGTGGAATGAACCTCGCTTCTGTGACCTGACCTTAGACCCCATTTCGATTATATTAAACACAATTGGTTCAGTATACCTCCGGAACAACATACGTACTAGAGTTTTGCCACAATGGAAGCATTTTTAGTCAAGTTATGAGGATAATGGCTGTGGAATAAACCTCGCTTCTGTGACCTGACCTTAGACCCCATTTCGATTATATTAAACAGAATTGGTTCAGTATACCTCCGGAACAACATACGTACTAGAGTTTTGCCACAATGGAAGCATTTTTAGTCAAGTTATGAGGATAATGGCTGTGGAATAAACCTCGCTTCTGTGACTTGACCTTAGACCCCATTTCGATTATATTAAACAGAATTGGTTCAGTATACCTCCGGAACAACATACGTACTAGAGTTTTGCCACAATGGAAGCATTTTTAGTCAAGTTATGAGGATAATGGCTGTGGAATAAACCTCGCTTCTTTGACCTGACCTTAGACCCCATTTCGATTATATTAAACACAATTGGTTCAGTATACCTCCGGAACAACATACGTACTAGAGTTTTGCCACAATGGAAGCATTTTTAGTCAAGTTATGAGGATAATGGCTGTGGAATAAACCTCGCTTCTGTGACCTGACCTTGGACCCCATTTCGATTATATTAAACAGAATTGGTTCAGTATACCTCCGGAACAACATACGTACTAGAGTTTTGCCACAATGGAAGCATTTTTAGTCAAGTTTTGAGGATAATGGCTGTGGAATAAACCTCGCTTCTGTGACCTGACCTTGGACCCCATTTCGATTATATTAAACAGAATTGGTTCAGTATACCTCCGAAACAACATACGTACTAGAGTTTTGCCACAATGGAAGCATTTTTAGTCAAGTTATGAGGATAATGGCTGTGGAATAAATCTCGCTCCTGTGCCCTAACCTTTGACCTTATTTCGATTATATTAAACAGAACTGGTTCAGTATACCTCCGGAACAACATACGTACTAGAGTTTTGCCACAATGGAAGCATTTTTAGTCAAGTTATGAGGATAATGGCTGTGGAATAAACCTCGCTTCTGTGACCTGACCTTAGACCCCATTTCGATTATATTAAACACAATTGGTTCAGTATACCTCCGGAACAACATACGTACTAGAGTTTTGCCACAATGGAAGCATTTTTAGTCAAGTTATGAGGATAATGGCTGTGGAATAAACCTCGCTTCTGTGACCTGACCTTAGACCCCACTTCGATTATATTAAACACAATTGGTTCAGTATACCTCCGGAACAACATACGTAATAGAGTTTTGTCGCAATAGAAGCATTTTTAGTCAAGTTATGAGGATAATGGCTGTGGAATAAACCTCGCTTCTGTGACCTGACCTTAGACCCCATTTCGATTATATTAAACACAATTGGTTCAGTATACCTCCGGAACAACATACGTAATAGAGTTTTGCCACAATGGAAGCATTTTTAGTCAAGTCATGAGGATTATGGCTGTGGAATAAATCTCGCTCCTGTGCCTAGACCTTTGATCCGATTTCGATTCGAAGATATTCAACCGAACCGGTTCAGTATACCTCCGGAACAACAAGATAAACTTTTGTCACAATCGAAGCTTGAAGCATTTTTTACGCTTTCCAACCGTAGGTTGAAGAAGCGTATATGCTCCAGCATTGTCCGTCTGTCTGTCCGTACGCATGATAACTCGCGTAAAAGTGGTTCGGTTTCGATGAAATTTTAGTGTGTGGTAGGGGACTACCTGGCGACAAACTCTTTTGAAAATGGACGAAATGGCGTCCAAGGTCAGGACATAGCAGCGAGATCCATTCTATTGCTCCTATGCATCATAACTTGCGTAAAAATGGTTCGATTTCGATGAAATTTTAGTATGTAGTAGGGGACCACATGTGGACGATCCCTATTGGAAATGGACGAAATGGGGTCAAAGGTCAGGACATAGGAGCGGAATTCATTTCACCGCCCTTATGCTCATAACTTGACTAAAAATGATTCTATTACGACAAAACTTTAGTATGTTGTTTCGGAGGTATACTGAACTAATTCTGTTTAACATCATCGGAATGGAGTCAAAGGTCAGGGCACAGGAGTGAGATTTATTCCACAGCCATTATCCTCATAACTTGAGTAATAACTTGCGTAATTATATCTTGTATGTTAGAAAGTGTATCATAATCAATGCATAGCATTATTTTACTAACTTGTTACGTAAGGTATGATGCATAAGGGCGATGGAATGAAACCAGCTCGGATGTCCCAACCTTTGACCCAATTTCGCCCACGTTCAATGGGGTTCGTCCCCAGGTTGTGCCCTACCACATACGAAAATTTCATCGAAATCGAACTATTTGTACGCAATTTATCGTGCGGACAGACAGACAGACAGACGGACAAAGCTGGGGCATATACGCTGCTTCAACTCACGTTTGGAAAACGTAAATGAACGACAGGTAATATGTAAGAAAACTTAGTTTACAAGTCTTCAAAATAATCCTTCTCACTGGATAGACATCGATAGACTTTTGACATCGTTCTTATCTTATAACTACTGGAAGCTATGGGCAAATTTTTCCTAAGTTACTGTCTGCAGCTGGGTATTCGCGTTTGCCTGAATATCCACAGTATTCACAAATCTATTCTCCTTCAGAGATAATTTCAGTCGGGGAAAGAAAAAGTAGTTAGCCGCTGCCAGAGCAGTAGAATTCCAGGGGTAATTAAACTCAGCAACGGCTCGCTTGGCTAGAAATTTATTTACTGTGGCCGCCGAAAGGAACAGAGCATTGTGATGCAACAGAAACCAGCACCTTGGCTCTGCAAAGAGCAGCCGTCCTCGACGAGTGAGCTTTAATAATCGTGTCAGAACTTGAAGATAGAATTTAGCATTCACAGTTTCCTCTTATGGAACGAATTACTTGAGGGTGATTCCATCTCTGTCGAAACAAACGATGGGCATGGTTTTCACCTTTGCTTTTGGGAGACGAAGCTACAGCCGCTTTGGAGAAATGGGGCTCCTCCATACATTCCATACTTTAGTACTTCGTCGTACTGGAAGCACCAGGTCTTGTATTCTGTCTCAATCTCTCATAAAAATGAAGGATCTTCATCATACATGCTTACGAAAGCGCCGCATTCGTCAAATCTTTGGAGTTTTTGCTCTGTGGTTAGAAAGTGTGGGACAAATCTTGTACAGATCTTCGCTTCCTCAAATCCTCTTTAAAATAGTACATACATATCACTAAGCTATTCTCTGAGATCCAGAGGTTAGCTCCACAAAGAAATACAATTTCAAAATCGCTTTATTGTATCTAGGAGTGTACAATAAATCAGGGCAGAAAAACATGAGCAGTAGACAAAGACAGCGTGGACTTTACATGGAGCAAACATGAAGAGTACAGATAATCAGTTGAAAGCATGGGCACTTACAAAGTGAAACAATGAAGGAATTCATGAGCACAAATGCAGAATCACCAGAGCAAATACTACATCAAGCATGGACAATTACATGTAAATACAGGAGAAACATGTTGGGGAAAAGAAGACCATACATAGTGAACGGGGGCTCTCATGCCGCACGCAGGTTACGAGGGGAAAACAGGAAAAAGGTGCATAGAAAAAAATACAAAATGGTACATAGAAACAGGGCGACAACAAGAATAACGCATAAATATTGGGCCCATACATGAAGGACAACGTGGCACTACACGAGAAATATCAGCACATAACAAAAAGGCATGGAAGTTTGACACAACTGTAAAGTAAAACGAAAGACATGGGTGATATCGTGAAATCTTACATAACACATACAATCGCAGGGCTTAACAGGTAATCGCATGGAATAACGGCATGTATGGGCAATGCATAAAAGCCGTGGGCGCGCAAGCCGCACGCAAAGAGCGGGGCTGTAGATAACCACAAGAATTAGATAACCACAAGTACATAATAAACAAGGACACAAGAGCGATGGGGCACGCAGGCCACCCTCATAAAACAAGGGACGTACCAACCTTGGGATAATGAGCATGAAGTATAATACACAAATAGTTCAAGTATCAGGAGTTCACTTAATAATAAATACCGGAGGAGTAAAGTTCTTCCCAAAAGGTGAAGGCATCCATAAAGTCAGCATTATTGGCAAAGTCTTGTGGACGTGGCTGTGGTGGAAGTGGAGAGCATGAAGGACACAGAACAGGAGCTGTAGAGGGATCATTGTTTTTAGCACGAAGTTTCCGTGCACGCCGAGAGGAGCGGCGAGCACGTTTCTTCGGAATGGCTGCCAATAAGTTCGCAGAAAGAGGAGGTGGAAAGTAAGCGACTGGTAAAGAACCGGTTGCGGATGTTGCACTGAAGAAATCTCGATGGAAGTAGTTGAGCAGGTGATAGCAGACACAGAAGATTGAGCACAGGCAGGTAGTCCAGACGACTGGGGTGACGACGAGATGAGCGAGGATGAAGGATTTGTTACAACAGTGGACACAGCTGGAGCAACGAGAGACTGTGGAGATGGTAGAGCAGAAACAGGCACATACAGAGCAGCAGCAGAAGTCGATGAAGATCATCTGCCACAGATGGCGAGGACTTGGACGAACGCCGATGATCAAAACGCTTAGCCAGCAACGATTTAAGAGCAGTGTTATACGGGAGACGGAAGTACCTTCGGGCATCTGCCCAGTAATCAAGAGCATAGGTATAGGCGGCTGTAGAGCTATAATTTTTAAGGAGAAGGGTAGAAGTCTTTTGTATGTCAATGTAACGTAAAACTTGCTTAACCGAAGCGGGGTGAGGCGAATGGGGAGCTGTATCATGAAGAAGTTGACGCTCAGAGGGAAAGAGAGGTTTTTTGTTTGTTTGGAGGTTTAACGACCACCGTGAGCAACTCAGCGGGCTATAAGCAGTCGTCCGTCCTTAATTTAGGGTCACTGGTTCCAGGGAAGGGAAAGAGCCAGTGCCGTAAGACAAACACAACATCCATGCCTCACCGGGATACGAACCCGGACCGCTTTCGGACGAATGATCAGAGGCCATCGCTTAGACCACTGCGCCACCGGGGCGGCGAAAGAGAGGTGCAAGGTAGTCAGTAGGCAGAGGAGTATCCGAGAACACTATACGAGCAGAGCTGGAGTATGACGCTGTAGAAGAGTCTGAGGAGGAACCGGAGGGCACAGTGGAGGAAAATTGAGCAAAACGAGTGACACCAGGAGCCAGTTGGGGAGGAGAAGAGCACACAGGTGTGCCGTCCATTGAAGCGGAATCGAGAGGTGAAGAACTCGAGGATGGCGCCGGGCTCTGTGGGGGTGAGCACACAGGCGTGCTCTGCCCAGAGGAGGACGTGGTAAGGAGTGCATGCGGAAGTAAAACTGTGGAGTCCTCAGCAGATGCAGTAGAGCAGATGGCCGCAGTGGAAGAACCAAGCAATCCAGAAGAGGCTGGGAGCAAAACATAAGAAATATCCGTCTGAGAAGGCAGGCAACTTAACGAGGAATAAAGGAGCCAAGGCTGCAAAAGTGGTGTGACAAGGAAAACTGGAACCTCCGTAGGGGAGGTTTCGGCAGAATAGGTAGCTAGTAGTCAGCAGACTGAGCTAATGAAGAAGCGCAGAAAAATGCAGGTAAGAAAAAGGAACCCGGCGATGTGCAGGGAACTGAAGCAGGAAGTGGAGGAGGAAGTGAAACAGGAGGTGGAAACAACCCACCCGGCAGGAAGGATGAAGTATTAACAGATGGAAAAAGTGACTATGGGGCAGACTAAAATGGCTGTACCGATGATGTAGTAGAAGTCAAAGGGCTAGTAGATACAGGCATCGAGACAGCACCCTTCGCTGGACATGCAGCACTAAGGTGAGTAGGCCATTTACAGTTGAAGCAGTGTATAGCAGTAGAAACAAGTATGGTGCGAATGTTGTCGGACAAGTTAGAATAAAAGTTTCATCAGGAAATACTACGAGAGCTTGCCTGCAAAAACTTAAGTAAGGACGAGCGCCTTGCTTGTCCATCGCAGCAGGGAGCGTGCGAATTGGGCAGACAACTTTGCCGCAGCGGAAAAGAAAACTAAAGAGAACATCATCAGAAATCTCCGGTGGAACCGGAGGCATGCTGGCTAGGATAGGGCACTGTGCGAGAGGAACGGCGAACAGACTTCGATCACCAACACTAAAAGGAGAAGACAAAACCCACTCAACTTGAGCGGGAGAAGAAAAATAAATAAGCACAGATCTTGGCTTGCGGGCCACATGGGTAACGGCATCCGGATAAACAATTTCGTGAAGAGCTGATATGTACACACTAAGTTTGGTATTGAGGAGGGCAACATATTTCACCCCTAAAGCTAAGGAGGCAAGTAAAGACTTACCTCTGGGTGAAGATTCTTAAAAATGAAGAGTAAGCTCGGAATCCTGACGAATAACAAGGAAATCCAGGCAAGACGGCAAGAGCGGGGGTTGTGTGGTGGTGAAGGCAGGTGAAGATAGCTGAAATTTGTCTTGAAACAATACATCAGGTGGAGGCGTCAGTGGCGGAAGATATTCTGTTCATACGGCACAGGCCATGAGCGACGAAAGAGAGCACGATCACTAGAAGATGAACGGTGAAGGTTGGGAAGGCACAGTGCACAGGTAAACGAAGGTAAAATGACAAACAATGACGTCACACGGAGATCCGTTAGAGTGATGGCATAACCAGGAGCAAATGACGTCACCCAAGGACCACTAATGGAGAAAGACGGAAAACGGACGGGTAGAAGAGCGCAGGAAGACGAGCATGGCAGGCAACGGAAAGGAACGCTGATGAGAACACAGAAGACAGTCAAGGCGAGTCACGATGGGTATATGGTAAACATACCCACCGAGATGAAAAATGAAGAAATATCGGTATAAAAGTCACTTACTGGTGTTGAAAAGCAGCTAGGACGAATGCCGGCAGCTTATTACTAGAACGAAGTGCACAGGTAAGGAACAGCGGGCCCTGAAACGTGGAGTTGGGCGCACTCAGCAGAACGCAGTAGGGTGTGGTCGGTAGGTAAAATTTTTATAGAAGTGGAAGTAAATATATGTTCCTTCCGACTCGGAAAAGTAGCAGGAAAGATGGCATATACCCTTATGTACAAACGGAATACAAAAGTCAGGAGCAATGGGAAATTTGACTGAGCAAACAGGGCAAAATACTGAAGAGCTCGAGAGGGCAGCCTCCATTCCAAAGAAATACAAACTACCAGATAATTTTTACTTACTGTTGCCGTATCAAACTTCTCCATTTACAGAGATCTTAATATGCAACTCGGGCTTCACTGACATCCATCACATTCCGAACATAAGATCTTCTATACTTCATACTCATAATCTTTTTCTCATGCAGACACTCCTTAATCTGATCCTCCCATGACTTCCTTGGCCTTCCTCTGCCTTTCCTTCCTGCCACTTGGGCTAAAAAGATTTTCTTGGTAAGCATCTCATCACTCATTCTGTGACGTGCCTGCCCCGCAGGACGCACATGAGATAAAGGCAGATAGCAGTGAGAGCACATGGTAGTGTAGTATAGTGGATAGCACTCGGAGCTGAGAGTAGCAGGTCCGAATCCTGTCCCTGGCGTAAAAATATTGGTGAAATTTACTTCGTCATAATTATTTCAATGTGTCCAAACCGCCGAAGCATATTAGTCTCCCCCTTGCTATCAACATTTTGCTTTACATTATACAACTGCAACACATTTTCATTCCTCACACAATCAGAACGTGTCTTGTTACAAACCCCCCACAAGTGACTCCTTTCTTCAGCACACAAACAACTCCTATGATTCTTCTGTAGTACCCAGGTTTCACTGCCATACATCAGAGTAGGAACTATTACACTTTTTTTTTTATTGGAGGTTTAACGACCACCATGAGCAACTCAATGGGCTATAAGCAGTCGCCCGTCCCTAATTTAGGGTCACGGGTTTCAGGTAAAGGAGAGAGAGCCAGTGCCGTAAGACAAACACAACAACCATGCCTCACCGGGATTCGAACCCGGACCCCTTTTGGACTAATGGTTGGTTGGTTGGTTGGTTATTAGATTTTAATGGCGCAAGGGCCATGGTTGGCCAAAGAGCGCCAGACACAAGACAAACAAAAACAGGGCATAAATCGCAAAATCTGGCTGACCAAGTAAAACCGAACCATGAGTACAAAGGAAGGGCCAAAAAAGACAATGAAACAAACAGTATGAAAAACATGGTACAATGGTGAGAAACAAGCCGATTAAGTAAAACTGAGGAATGAGAATGATAAAACACATTACGAAATCGAACACAACTACACAAAGGATGAGTCACTCTCCTCCCCCACACACTCCAAGATAATGCTGGCCGAGGGCGAGGACGAACTGTCACTATCCTCCCCCTCATGTTCCTCTGCAATGTTAGGTGAGGCTGGGGACGAACTGTCACTCTCCTCCCCCCGATGTTCCTCTATAATGTTGGGTGACTGTAGGGACCTCGCTGAGTCCGAGACAGTTGCAATGTTGGTCAGGTGGACCGCGGCAGGTGGATGGACACGGCACACCTTTGCGGATTGAGGGCCGGGTCTTCCGCACGTGCAGGCTGTCTGCTGGGAACCGGAAGAGTCGGTCGTCTTCAAAAGAGAAGGCGCAGACTCAGATGGTCGAATAAGCTGGAGCTCGGTGAAATCCACCTGTGTCGCTTGTTCAACTGTAGATCGCTTGGCAAGTGCGGCGAGAGCTACAGGGCGCGGAACAAAGGACTGCACAGGTTGCGGCAGAGACTGAACCACTGCGGCAAAAGTACGCTGTCGGTTGTTGGGAATACCCAACTTGGCCTTGGCAGCAGGGTACGAGAGGCCCTCCAGGGTCTTGAGGCGCTGGATCGCCTTCTCGTCGTTCCACTTCGAACAGGACCGGGCATAAGCAGCGTGGGAGTCACCACAGTTTACACAGCAGGGCTCTGAAGTGCATCCAGTCCCTTCGTGGTCTCGGGATCCACAATTGGCGCACCTCGCAGCACTGTTACAGGACCGCTGGGAATGTCCATACCTCTGGCACTTGAAACAGCGTAGAGGATTTGGTATATAAGGACGAACTGCACATAACAAGTAACCAGCCTTTATTTCAGGAGGTACCTTCGGGCTGTTAAAAGTCAAAATAACATTTCGTGATTTGATCAGCGCGCCATCGCGCCTGAAAGTCATGCGTCTGGCAGCTATGACACCCTGATCAGCAAGTTCACACACAAGTTCATCTTCATCGCAGACCAACAAGTCGGGCTCAGAAATGACTCCCTTGGAGGTGTTGAGATACGGATGTGCCGTCACTTGAACTGGAATATCCCGAAGTCTGGTCAACTGCAGAAGAGATTTGCTCTGAGAGAGAGTGCAAGTTTCCACAAGCAGGTCTCCAGAGCGTAGCTTCTTCACTGACTTCAAAGAGCCAGCAACACCCGCAAGTGCCTTCGAGATGAAAAAAGGAGACTTTGAGGAAAGTTTCAACATCTGGTCAGTAGAAGAAATGACGAGAAAAGTAGCTTGAGGTATCGAATCTGCAAGTGTAATGCGACGTTTCTGAGCTGACGGCTCAACACCTGGATCTAAAGATACGTCGCGGTGATGTCGTTTTTCAACGAAAGTTCTCTTCAGTGTGTTATGTGTGGGAGGTGGTTGAGGCAAATTTGGCGCCTGATCAACGACCATATCCTGTTGTTTTTTAAATTTTGAGGAGGGTTTATGTTTCCCCATAGGAGTAAGAAAGAATTCATCTGCAACGTACTCCGCCCACAATCGAGCCCAACAGGGGAGAACTGGAGGTCCGCAAGCCAAACACATGACGCAAAACACAGTTCTAGAGCTTAGTTGCAAATATAGTCCGTTGGCTGTGATCACACGCACTCGGCGGGCACTTCGGCCTCCGGGTACCGTCATGCCAACGCCTTTGGCATGATCCCACAGCCCCCGGGCTCACCCTGCCGTGCAATACGACAAAAAGCCGCAAAAGCCCTGCACACAACTTGGTACAAGACTTCTGACTAGAGGTGGGTTAGGCTCTAGCCTCCCGTTTACAGCGAAGCCGGGGTCGAAGAGGAGTGTTGGTACACAGGAGGCACTTAACCGGTCTCCTGCGACCTCAGCCCCCAGACATCCCATTTCCGCCTCACGGGTCTCCGCACGCGGCAAACATGCAGGTAGGTCTAGCACCCAAACCAGCTAAAAGGAAAAAAAAATAAATCCAAAGAAGACAAATCCTGGCAGGGAACCTAAACGGAATCTCAGCAACCTACGAACTGAGCGGTTAATATAATACAGTTAGTGGTGGAGGGTAACAAAACCACAAGACCGGGGTGTTAGTACATAACGTGGTAGCGATTAGGTAGAGTATACAACACGGGCAACTAGCCAGTGGAGAAAATAAATAAAAACGAAAAAGCGAGACACAAGACCAGCTAGGGATCGTGGGGCCGCAACTCCCCAACAGCTGGATGAACAGCCGTCCCTGCAAACACCAACAGCACCGAAACAAAAAACAAGCGGTGGCATGACATCAGATGTT
Source organism: Macrothele yani (assembly GCA_039090855.1). Lineage (NCBI taxonomy): Eukaryota > Metazoa > Arthropoda > Arachnida > Araneae > Macrothelidae > Macrothele > Macrothele yani. The sequence goes on along the minus strand of CM077018.1, from coordinate 56,027,497 downwards.
GACCAGTCACAAGGTCAGCTCGGGCCGTGGGGGCGCTGCTCCCCAAATAACTGGAAAACCAGTTATCCCCGTGCGGGTTTGGACTAATGACCAGAGGCCATCGCTTAGACCACTGCGCCACTGGGGCGGCACTATTACACTTTCATACACAGCCATGCGGGATTTTTTGAGAACCCATCGTTCCTGTTAAAACCTCCCAAAGCAGCCATGAATTTCAATGAAGAATCCAAGTACGGATAATTATTTTGTGATTAATACCCAATTCCTGAGCGATCATTCGTACAATCAGTCGATGATTATGAGCTCACGCACTTTTTCAATGTTTCCAGGATTTTAGGAGGCTGCCGGTTTTCCACTCTGGGGGCCTCTGCAACAAAGTCCCTTCCTTCGCGGAAATGTTTGAACCAGTCTTAAACACACTTCATGGTTACTGCTTTATCCCCGTAAGCTTCATTTAGTAATGCATGCGTTTTCCATGCGGATTTTCCCAATTTGGAGGAGAATTTGATATTGGTTCTTTGCTCCATTTTTGCCCGCTAACAATGTGCACCTAGTTCGTCTAGACCTGGTGTACTGTTCCCCATGCTGCCGCGCCATATCCTCTGCGCTACACCCTTTCTCACAACTCCGTGATAGTTACGGACATGTTCACTCATGTACTTGTTTGCATCGTTCAAGTTACCGCATTTTTCACAACCTTTCCTTTTACGCTTTACGACAGCATTCACCGAAATGTATTGACAAATTTTGTATATGTTCGTAATAAAAATATAAAAATTCCCTCGAGTGTAACAGATTTTTATCAACACACACACACACACACACACACACACACGCACACACACACACACACACACACAACCAGAGGTAACTAAATTGAAAAAACCGCTTAATTGGGAAACATGAACTCACCATCGGGTGGAAATGTATTCTGTATATGGCCGCTTAGTATACATTCCTCTGCAGCTGCCGAAGTCAGCTAACTTAAGAAGATTGTCCTGCAATATAATGAAAATAACAAATATTTATTTAATAAACCAGCAAACCAAGGAAGTGAAATTGTCCTGATATTTAACTAATACGCATAAAATGTAAAATCATATACACTGATGTCCAAAATTAAGGTCACAAGCACATTTTTTACAATAATTCAAAATAGCAACCAGTAATTCAAAATTGCTGTCATATGTACTTTGGGTAACGGTGAATCTAATGTAGGGCCGCGGGTAACTTAGTGGTCAGCGTTCGTGACTGTCACGGAGATGACGACAGGTTCGATCATGGGCAGGTACGAACGCTCGAACCACTAAATACTCACCGTGCGTCGGATGGGCACGTTAAGCCGTCGGACACCATGTACTGGCCCTCCGGTAGTAAATAAGGGCGTCTTCTACCTCGCTTCCGTGCGACTTCCCTATCGGGCACTTTAGCCCAAATCTCCTAGCTTCCTATTTCTAAGGGTTGTTTAAGACCTGGGGTCAGACACTCCCTTCCTAAAATCCTCTACATATCATCTGATCTACTAGAGCACTGAATGGGCACGTTAAGCCGTCCTACCCCGGGTACTGGCCCCCCGGTAGTAAATAAGGGCGTCTTCTACCTCGCTTCCGTGTGACTTTCCAATCGGGCACTCTAGCCCAAATATCCTAGCTTCCTATTTCTAAGGGTTGTTTAAGACCTGGGGTCAGACACTCCCTTCCTAAAATCCTCTACATATGATCTGATCTGATCTGATCTACTAGAGCATTGAATGGGCACGTTAAGCCGTCGGACCCCGGGTACTGGCTCCCGGTAGTAAATAAGGGCGTCTTCTACCTCGCTTCCGTGTGACTTTCTTATCGGGCACTCTCGCCCAAATCTCGTAGCTTCCTATTTCTAAGGGTTGTTTAAGACCTGGGGTCAGACACTCCCTTCCTAAAATCCTCTACATATGATCTGACCTGATCTGATGGGCACGTTAAGCCGTCGGACCCCGGGTACTGGCCCCCGGTAGTAAATAAGGGCGTCTTCTACCTCGCTTCCGTGTGACTTTCCTATCGGGCACTCTAGCCTAAATCTCCTAGCTTCCTATTTCTAAGGGCTGTTTAAGACCTGAAGTCCGACACTCCCTTCCTAAAATCCTCTACATATGATCTGATCTGATCTACTGGAGCATTGAATGGGCACGTTAAGCCGTTGGACTCCGGGTACTGGCGTCTTCTACCTCGCTTCCGTGTGACTTTCCTATCGGGCACTCTAGCCTAAATCTCCTAGCTTCCTATTTCTAAGGGCTGTTTAAGACCTGAAGTCCGACACTCCCTTCCTAAAATCCTCTACATATGATCTGATCTGATCTACTAGAGCATTGAATGGGCACGTTAAGCCGTCGGACCCCGGGTACTGGCTCTCGGTAGTAAATAAGGGCGTCTTCTACCTCGCTTCCGTGTGACTTTCCTATCGGGCACTCTCGCCCAAATCTCGTAGCTTCCTATTTCTAAGGGTTGTTTAAGACCTGGGGTCAGACACTCCCTTCCAAAAATCCTCTACATATGATCTGACCTGATCTGATGGGCACGTTAAGCCGTCGGACCCCGGGTACTGGCCCCCGGTAGTAAATAAGGGCGTCTTCTACCTCGCTTCCGTGTGACTTTCCTATCGGGCACTCTCGCCCAAATCTCGTAGCTTCCTATTTCTAAGGGTTGTTTAAGACCTGGGGTCAGACACTCCCTTCCTAAAATCCTCTACATATGATCTGACCTGATCTGATGGGCACGTTAAGCCGTCGGACCCCGGGTACTGGCCCCCGGTAGTAAATAAGGGCGTCTTCTACCTCGCTTCCGTGTGACTTTCCTATCGGGCACTCTAGCCTAAATCTCCTAGCTTCCTATTTCTAAGGGCTGTTTAAGACCTGAAGTCCGACACTCCTTCCTAAAATCCTCTACATATGATCTGATCTGATCTACTAGAGCATTGAATGGGCACGTTAAGCCGTCGGACCCCGAGTACTGGCTCCCGATAGTAAATAAGGGCGTCTTCTACCTCGCTTCCGTGTGACTTTCCTATCGGGCACTCTCGCCCAAATCTCGTAGCTTCCTATTTCTAAGGGTTGTTTAAGACCTGGGGTCAGACACTCCCTTCCTAAAATCCTCTACATATGATCTGATCTGATCTACTGGAGCATTGAATGGGCACGTTAAGCCGTCGGACCCCGGGTACTGGCCCCCGGTAGTAAATAAGGGCGTCTTCTACCTCGCTTCCGTGTGACTTTCCTATCGGGCACTCTCGCCCAAATCTCGTAGCTTCCTATTTCTAAGGGTTGTTTAAGACCTGGGGTCAGACACTCCCTTCCTAAAATCCTCTGCATATGATCTGACCTGATCTGATGGGCACGTTAAGCCGTCGGACCCCGGGTACTGGCCCCCGGTAGTAAATAAGGGCGTCTTTTACCTCGCTTCCGTGTGACTTTCCTATCGGGCACTCTAGCCTAAATCTCCTAGCTTCCTATTTCTAAGGGCTGTTTAAGACCTGAAGTCCGACACTCCCTTCCTAAAATCCTCTACATATGATCTGATCTGATCTACTAGAGCATTGAATGGGCACGTTAAGCCGTCGGACCCCGAGTACTGGCCCCCGGTAGTAAATAAGGGCGTCTTCTACCTCGCTTCCGTGTGACTTTCCTATCGGGCACTCTAGCCTAAATCTCCTAGCTTCCTATTTCTAAGGGCTGTTTAAGACCTGAAGTCCGACACTCCCTTCCTAAAATCCTCTACATATGATCTGATCTGATCTACTGGAGCATTGAATGGGCACGTTAAGCCGTCGGACCCCGGGTACTGGTCTCCCGGTAGTAAATAAGGGCGTCTTCTACCTCGCTTCCTTGTGACTTTCCTATCGGGCACTCTCGCCCAAATCTCGTAGCTTCCTATTTCTAAGGGTTGTTTAAGACCTGGGGTCAGTGTTGAACCGTCGAGGAAATAGGATCTGAATCTAATGCAAGCATCCACTGTTTGTTAAACGGTTAACAGGGTGAGTTTGGTAAGAGAACGTGAAAGTGACAGTTTTCTGCATCTGCGAATTTCGTCTTCATAGCTGTGTTTCTTGCAAGAAAAATTACAAGACTGACTGATTTCAGTTGGAATGAGTGGTCGGAATCGTTTAGACGATGGACTGCAATCGCAGAATTTATGCCATACGACGATATTTCCTCTACGGTTGAACACATGTTTCATTTATCCAGTATAACAATGTTGTACTGAGAAAAGACGTCCAAACCGGAATCCAGTGTAAAAGTGTCTAACTTCTTACGTCAGGTGAGTTTTTGATAAAAATCCCTTTTTTCCCTGTTCTAGATCAGAATATTTCCTCCAACTTGTCCTGGCATGGCCAAATTTCTTCTGTTAGTAAAGTTACGCATTCTTTTTAAAGGTATATGATACTTTCTTGTGAAAGATATTTGACTTAGAAATCACAAGTTCGTCTAGACCTGGTGTACTGTTCGCCATGTAACGCATACTCTAATTCAACTTTCATGTTTGGTTCCTGTCAAATATAAATTTTGGTTCATTCTTTTTAAACATTTTCTGATTTTAACGCTGCATTTTCTCTCTCACTGATTGTTTTTGTGGCAGCCTGACTCGAGGTCAGAAGTTGAATGACGTATGCGATTGAGACTCACAAGAGCGATGTTTACGATGTATCAGGCCTCTCGTTAGAAGTGAGATCGCTGTAATTGCGTTGGAGAAGATGTTAAAAGAACTTAACCTACCTGTTAATGATTAATTCTTTCATTTGAATACTACGCTTCGTTGATGTGGAGATATTGATGAGGCCTTAAAGTGTTTTCGATTAGATGTGACTTGGAGATTATTTGATGTTTCGAATATTAGATTATCCAGCTATTGAAGCAACCATTGATTAACGACGATTGAAGTGATTTCGGCAATTGATGTTGTGTTGTCATTTAAAGGGGCTACAGTGGACTAAATAAATAAACAAGTAAATTGCCGTAAGTACAAGACTCTTTATTTACCTTCCCGTTAGTGCTTACTTAATTATGTGTCAAATCAAACAAAGATCTTCGCTCTTTCCACGTTTATAAGTGAGTCACGGAAAAAATTCTCATAAACCGCCACCGGGAGTCAAACCCAGGGTCTTCCAGTTACGCGCCGGATATGCTTCGGCTACACCACAGCGGCCTTGAATTTCTCGAGACTCACACACGCTAACTGCCAAGCCAATTTGGCAGGTTGCTTCTTGGAGCCCAGCACAATGCTGGGGATTCACCAAAGATGGTAAGCAGCAACTGAAGAAATAATTAGAAGGCGAATGAATAATTAATACAGACATTTAACGTGGACCAGGGACATCAAACAAAGATCTTCGCTCTTTCCACGTCACGGAAGAATTCTCATAAACCGCCACCGGGAGTCAAACACAGGGTCTTCCAGTTACGCGCCGGATATGCTTCCGCTACACCACAACGGCCTCGAATTCCTCCAGACTCACACACGCTAACTGCCAAGCCAATTTGGCAGGGTGCTTCTTGGAGCCCAGCACAATGCTGGGGATTCACCAAAGATGGTAAGCAGCAACTGAAGAAATAATTAGAAGGCGAATGAATAATTAATACAGACATTTAACGTGGACCAGGAACATCAAACAAAGATCTTCGCTCTTTCCACGTCACGGAAGAATTCTCATAAACCGCCACCGGGAGTCAAACACAGGGTCTTCCAGTTACGCGCCGGATATGCTTCCGCTACACCACAACGGCCTCGAATTCCTCCAGACTCACACACGCTAACTGCCAAGCCAATTTGGCAGGTTGCTTCTTGGAGCCCCGCACAATGCTGGGGATTCACCAAAGATGGTAAGCAGCAACTGAAGAAATAATTAGAAGGCGAATGAATAATTAATACAGACATTTAACGTGGACCAGGAACATCAAACAAAGATCTTCGCTCTTTCCACGTTTATAAGCGAATCAAGAAGCACCCTGCCAAATTGGCTTGGCAGTTAGCGTGTGTGAGTCTAGAGGAATTCGAGACCACTGTGGTGTAGCGGAAGCATATCCGGCGCGTAACTGGAAGACCCTGGGTTCGACTCCCGGTGGCGGCCTATGAGAATTTTTCCGTGACTCACTTATAAACGTGGAAAGAGCGAAGATCTTTGTTTGATGTTCCTGGTCCACGTTAAATGTCTGTATTAGTTATGTGTCACATATTTTAAGCCATCCTGAGGGCGACTAACTTTACGAAACGTTTCCGTACGAAGAGTGTTTTCATTGAAGTATGCCAGTGTTTTGATGTAACATAGACATTTAACAGACATCTTCAACTAAATACACTAAAAACGTTACACTCACATTTGGAGCAATGCATTCATATAATTAAAACCTCCCTACGCTGCGCAGAAAACAGTTCGATTTATCAATTATTTGATTCTAAAATCAGCAATCAAGAAACATGGTCGCCCAACGCCAATTTTGTGTCAGTAACTGAGCCATTGCAGCATTTACGGCTTTTTTTTATTGGAGGTTTAACGACCACCGTGAGCAACTCAATGGGCTGTAAGCAGTCGCCCGTCCCTAATTTAGGGTCACTGGTTCCAGGGAATGGAGAGAGCCAGGGCCGTAAGACAAACACATCATCCATACCTCACTGGGATTCGAACCCACACCCCTTATAACGAAGTAAATTTCTCTGTCATTTTTGCCCACGCCGGGCATCGAACCCGGGTCCCCTCATTCCAGAATAAGTTGCTCTCCCAACTGAGCTACGCGGACGTATGCTTTCGCTGCTATCTGCCTTTATCTCATGTGCGTCCTGCAATGCAGGCGCGTCACACCCTTTCGGACGAATGATCAGAGGCCATCGCTTAAATATGCTGCAGCGATACACTGCGCCACCATCGCTTAATTATGCTGCATCGCTGCAGCGATACACTGCGCCACAGGGACGGCTTTAGGGCTTTACCCAATTATTCATTCTCACTACATAAAAATGTAAGAATTTCTTACCCGGTTGCGTTTATCCAGAAATTTTTGATTAAATCACATAACAGTGGAAAACCGAAATGACACGTTGGCATTGCACATTTTGCATTGACATTCAGAAGTTAAATGCGGAACAAGAAAATGGGAGTAGTTCGAAACGTGCTCAACCAATTTATGTCAGATTTCATAACATGGTGTGACGTACTTCAGAGGTTTCATAAACATACACGTGTCAAGACGACAAATCTGCAGCGATACATTCTGTCGGTGTAGTTTAGTCTGTTAGAACAGATGGCTCCGGAGCGAGGAGAGGCGCGACTTCGATCACTGTCACCGACAAGTTTGTGTATTTCATAATGGTACAGTGACGTACAGAGTACATGCCTTATCAATATACCGCAATATTGACATGGGTAAACGGAAAAAATACATGCCACGAAGATACAATCCCGGAACAGAATAGGAGTTTGGAATATAAAACGTACAGTCAATACGGAATGTGGCCTCTCTGGAAGGAATGCAGGTTGGCACCGAAGAGTCATTGCCTCAATAAGATGATTCAACGAGTGTTAAGGCAATCCCTGCCGCAAAAACTTTAGGAGAGAGACCTGGAGGACAGCTGTATTCCTCTATTGGGAATCCGACAGATATTCAGTGGGATTGTGATAATGAGAAAATGCATGTTACTTCATTTGTTTTACACCTTATTCATCAAGAAATGCGCAGATTCTGCAGATATTCGTAGACGATGTTAGCTCTACCATACAGTAGGTGAAATCTATGGCAACTGCAATTTCATACAGCCTCACATAGGCGAAAACGACATCATTTCGTAATTTAATTTACGGGATTTACAGGACAAACAACATGGAAGGAGGTACAGCAGGAACAAACTATGAAGGTATGGCTCTTAATACTAACCAGCCCAGCCAGTTACACTGCCACCACGAAAACACTTCTTCCGATGATGTTGGAATGTTTCAGGATCTCGCCAGACTATTACACGCTTGCTGCTATATTGCAGAGAAAATACAACCAGGAGAGATAAGAAGAGAAACTCGTGGATCCGAAAAATGACAAGAGTGGAAGACATAATGATCAGAGTAAAATCCCTGAAATGGCAACGGGCTGGACATACTGCCAGAAGGACAGACCATCGATGGACAGTCGAAATTTTAGATTGGATTCCAAGGTACAGGAAAAGACCCAGAAGAAGACCACATGGAAGATGGGTGGATGGAATTCGATAGTATGCGGGAGTAACATGGAGGAGACTGGGGAGAGATCTTCGTCCAGCAGTGGATTGATAATGGTTGACAATGATGATGATGATGACTGCACGGGAGATATGTATTCTCTCAAATAAATCACCTCAGTTGTCAAGACGGTGGAAAATTAACATTTCCAGTCTCTCGCTCTCCCTTCTTTATCTTCTTTTTAGCACTCGTCTTCTCTTTCTCTTTCACTGTTCTTCCTTATAAATTTTCTAAAATCCTGTATTCCTCTTCTCTATCTCTTCACCTGGTGGAATTTGATAAATAACTAAGGGAATTTCCGTAGGTAATTCTGACGCCGACGTTAACGCAGTTCTCAAGTCTCTTGAAATCCCTTCTGACAATACAGTATAACAAGAATGGTTAGCCTAGTTAACGACAAACTACGCCCACTAGTTAACAAACCACACCCACTAGTTAACAAACCACACCCACTAGTTATTTTCTGTTCTCCGTTACAACAGAGACAGAGAGAGAGAGAGAAATTAGATTAGGCCTCTCCCTCAACATCTGCTAACCTCAAGAGGGCGTGGTACCGTATTCATACAATCCTTCCAGTAAATCAAAATAAATCAGCCCCCCCCCAAAGTACAAAGATCGTGGTTGTCCTGTTAAGCAAGCATGATGTGCCTGTCCTACGGCTCTCTTCTTCCTCCTCATTCGTCCCAAACTCTCCAGTCACCAATCGCAGTCTATCAAGAAGTACTAAACCCACTTTGTCTTCTGAAGTTTATGAAACTCCTTAGCTCAGTTACACCGAAGCAAAACTAGACTCTTGATGCTTTTCGTTTTCTGTCTCTGTCTCTTTTCTTAACTTGTACATTCAGTAAATGCCTGTATATATCTTGTAAGTTCTATTCATCCAGGAATCCATACTGCTCAAGAGCTGCCTCGGTGAAGCAGTGGTCTAAGCGCTGGCTTCATTTGTCTGAGATGGGGCCCAGATGAGTCATGCATGATGTGTTTGTCCTACGGCACGGGCTCACTTCCTTCCCTGGAACCAGTGGCCCGAAATTAGAGATTTATGTCGAGGATTTTAGGAAGGGAGTGTCTGAGCTTCCCAAGTCTTAAGCAACCTTTAGAAATAGAAAGCTAGGAGATTTGGGTTAGAGTGCCCGACAGGGAAGTCACACGGAAGTGAGGTAGAAATGGGGAGGAAGACGCCCTTATTTATAACCGGGGAGGCAGTACCTGCTGTCCGACGGCTTAACGTGTCCATCCGACACACGGCGAATATTTAGTGATTCTAGCGTTCGTACCTGCCTGTGATCCATCCTGAGACTTTTCCGTGGTAGTCACGATCGCTGATCACGAGGCCATCTAGGTCCAGGCTTCAAATTAGAGACCGGAGACTGCTTATATCCTATGGAGTTGCTCATGGTGGTCGGTATACCTCGAAATTAGCCACCCCAGTGGCTCAGTGGTCTAAGCACTGGGTACTGACCATTCGTCCGAGATGGGTCCGGGTTCGAATCCCATTGAGGCATGGATGTTATGGTTTCTTTACGGAACTGGTCCTCTCCCTTACCTGGAACCAGTGGCTCTAAATTAAGGACGGGCGACTACTTATAGCCTATCGAATTTTTTAAACCCCCTGTAAAAACACCCTGAAATTTAAAAAAATATTACTCAGAAATTTATTTAATCTTAACTTTTAATGAAACAACAGACAGAAGGATTGCATCATTATATGCTGCCGATATCTTAATACAGCTCCGTTCTTACCCTTTAACACACTTAATTCCTACTCTTCACACCTAGTCTTACTCTAAGTTTTAACACTTCCCCCTTTTTCTTTCTACCTCTTTTATCCTTAATCCACACTCCCCTACTCATGCTCATACCGCTTTCTAAAAAAAACTTTCTCGTCTGATCACGGAAGTTAAGCAGGTCCATAATCGGCAGTGTTTGGAATGGTGTCCCACAGCGATCTCTTTTATCTACTTATTTTCCAACTCAAACCTGCTATGCACCAAACCTCATTATCTATATAATACTATACAAGGTTGGTCTAAAGCCATAGCTGTTCTTTTCCTTTCTTTTAACTTATCTTTCCTACCCTTAAGCTTAAGGTGGGAGACCTTCTCTCTCACGCTTGTCATCTAACATAACTCACCCTCACCTAAACATCCTGAACTCTGAGCCCACGAAATTCCGGATATCACTTGGAATTTTCTTAGAATTCCAAGTACAACCTAGCATTTCTCAAAATTAGAAGTCTTTTGCTTTCCCAAGTATACAGATTGAGATGTTTTCTGGCTCCCTGCTCTCTATCCTCCTTTCCGGGGGCAATTTTTCCCGCCTGGACGTCGCCTGTGTGCTCGGTGTGAACCTAAACCATCAACTCTCATATCTTTACTTCTAGCCGCTTTAAAACTTTCCAAACAGGGTGCCCTATCCCGTATTTCAATATTTTTGTTCTTCTCTGTTTGAAACTTAATGTGAATGAACATCTAATAAACCACTGGCAAATATTAACGTTGAACTCTGAGAGAAACGGAACTCATCCGTGAAGAAGACATTTTGCCTCCACGGTGGCGCAGTGGTTTAAGCGATGACTTCTGGCCGTTCTCCCGTGCTGGGTTCAGATTCGAATTCTGGTGTAGCATGGAGGTTGTGTTTGTATTACGGCGCTGGCTCTCTTCCTTCCCTGAAACCAGTGGCTCTAAATTAGGGACGGGCGACTGTTTATAGCCCATCGAGTTGCTCACGGTGGTCGTTAAACCCCAAACAAACAAACAAAAAAACCAAGAATGAATGAAATACGGGATTACACCTTTCCAGAATGCAAAGTTGGAAGATGTGAATCCGTTTATTGGTGTAAATATGATATGGATGCTAAGTCAGATAACATCCGAAAACTTGAAAATTTCGTCGTCCTGCAGCGGGATTGGAATCAGCGTCTCTCGCATAACATACTAGGGCGCTATCTGACTTAATATCCATGTCACATTTATACCAATAAACGGATTCACATCTTCCAATTTTGTATGGTACAATTGTGTAATCCCGTATTTCCTTCATTGATATATTCTGCGTCTCCGGGCAATCACGGAAACGAATTCTAAACTTCCAGATTCGCTATATATAGGGTGTTTCAAAACTAATGGAACACAATTTAAGGGGTAATAGAACACACCGAAACAAGCACTTTTCGCCATAGAATGCATGGTCGCAAGTTACGCGGTTAGCCGCCAGAGGGCACTTTCCGTTGCCCCACACACGCCATCTTTCGCATCGCAAAGATCCATATCTTTTACCGGAACGTCTGGATGGGAGGACGTACCTTATTTTCCTTCAACAAGTCTTACCCGAATTGATCCAGCATGTACCAGCAGCCGTCCGCCGTTAAATGTGGTTCCAGCATGATGGGGCGCCAGCTCATTTCAGCACTCAGGTGCGTGATTACTTGAATGCCACATTTGCAGGCCAATGGATTGGCCGAGGTGGACCCATCGCTTGGCCCCCCACGATCACCAGATCTGTCCCCTATGGATTTCTTTTTTATGGGGACATCTTAAGTCCGTAATGTACGACACTCTCATTGATCCCAATGAGGAACTAGTCGCTGCTGCAGCTGTCCGGGAAATGCCTGGTATTTCCCACAACATGCCGGCGTCTTCACTTCGACGACGCGAAGCGTGTATCAGGAGTGGCTGTCGCCATTTTGAGCAGCTTTTGTAAATGAAATGCATTTCAGTATTTACTTATTAATGTTTGCAAATTTGGTGTACTTTTGTGATGTCACATTTTGTTTTTTATTTTGTCTGCAATAAAGCTTTGTTTTGATTTGTTGTGCCGTTCCTGTCTTTGCGTTGCAAAAGACGGCGTGTGTGGGGAAACGGAAAGCGCCCTCCAGTGCCTCGCCGCGTAACTTGAGACCATCTATTCTATGACGAAAAGTGCTCATTTCGGCGTGTTCTATCACCCCTTAACACCCTGAATGAATGCCGGTTCCTTCGACTAGCGAATCCTGTAATGGTTATATTCAAATTAATTGGAAACTTGAAACTCGGTCGTTCTGGGTGGTGTAGTGGTTAGCATACTCGGGCGCTATCTGGGAGACGCGGGTTCAACTCTCGCTTCAGGACGACAAAGTCTTCAAGTTTTCGGATATTATCTGACTTGACATGCATGTCATATTTACACCAATAAACGGATGCACATCTTACAAATTTGTATTGCGCAATGGTGTTATCCCGTATTTCATTCATTGATATACTCTGCGCCTCCGGGCAATCACGGGAATGAATTCTAAATCTCCAAATTCGCAATATGTGAATGCCGGTTAGCGAATTTTTAGGGTACGTTTATGCTGCAGCCTCGCTGTTGGCACATCGCCGAGCTGTGCACATGGATGCCTGGCGATGATGAAACAAAACCATAAATCTTTACTGGCTCATTTATCGTGGAGCAGCGATGCTGTTGCTCACTGCGATCATCGCCACAGCGATGATATCAAACTGGTTTGTTTTTCGAGCCTCGACCATCGCCAGGCATCCTCAAACTTACAGTGTGATTGGTTCCTTCAAGGTCACTCTTCCCGTCCATTGACCCACTTTCCCAATCGAGTGTGAAACTACGCATTCATCTCTCTCGTATCTTTAAAAACCGTGTTGTGTTTTTAAAGGAGCAAGTTTTATTTGTGGAGTTTTCCTGTGATTTGAACTTTTTTTTAACTTCTTGGATTGATCAAGAGTTTTTCCAGCATAAGGCTTCACCATGTGTCTCAGTAAGGGATAGGCTTCATCACCTATGAAAACAAAGGGGGCTTGGATGTCAGTACTAGGAAGTTATCTTCAGGAATGTTAAGCACACCCTTTTTCATTCTGCCATGCAAAGCAGGCTTTCTAAAAGTGCCCCCATCACTTTGTTTTCCATAGGCTCCGACCTCAATGAAAATAAATTTACAGCGTGCATTACTAACGACCTACAAAACTATTGAAAAGTAGCTTTTATAAATAAAGAACATGGAGCCTGACCATTGAGTGCGAAGTATTCGGATGTGCTTTCCATCGATAGAACCTAGACAGTTAGGGAATCCCCATTTCTTGTGAAAGATATCAGCGATTTCTTTGAATTCTTCTTTAGTTGGTGGCTTCATATGCAGTGGTTGTAAAACTTGCCATAACACTGGTAAAGTCTGCTTGACAATAAGAGGTAGAGTCGTGATTCCTATAATATTAAAAGCGATGTGAACAGCTGCAGGGTAAATGCCCCATGGCGAGCATCGCAGCTACATGCAAGCAGCGAGGTGCTTGAGCGAGCATCTATGTGTCAGCAGCGAGGCTGCAGCATAAACTTACGCTTAGACGTTTATATTAAAATTAATCGGAAACTTGAAACTTGGTCGTTCTGGGTGGTGTAGTGGTTAGCATACTCGGGCGCTATCCGGTAGACGCGAGTTCGTTTCCCGCTCCAGGACAACGAAATTTTCAAGTTTTTGGATATTATCTGACTTATCATCCATGTCATACTTACACCAATAAACAGATTCACATCTTCCAAAAAAAAAAAAAAAACATTTTAAAATTAGACAGTTTTTCCAATGACATTCAGTGTGGCCGCCTATTATTTCTTCTGTGCCGGGTAGCTCTTGCAGGATTTCTTTCCTTTGCAACCACAAAATACCATTCATGCAAGTCTTTAAAATTTTAACCACGACAATTTCATGTGAAGTCTGCAAGCCATCGTCCCACGAGGGTACCGCTGTTGACTGCACATCACAGGGTGCAAACAGAAGCATGGGCGCGGGAACATCGCCACTGGACCCTAGACATGTGGAAGAATGTTGTCTGGACGGATGAGTCGAGATTCACGTGTTGGTACATGCGGATGGCAGGATACGAGTACGGCGCAAACCACATGAAGCGATGGATCCTTCTTGCCTGCAGGGTACTCTTCAAGCTGGTGGGGGTGGCATTCTCGTCAGGGGACTGTTTACGTGGACTGAAATGGGATCTCTGGTACTTGGGACATCGTCCCTCACAGGTCAACGTTACCGGGATATCCTGGACGACCATTTTCTCCCGTTTGTGCGTCTTCAAGGTCCCACTGGTGACCTCATCTTGCAACAAGACAATTCACCGTGCCATCGCTCCCGAATTGTATCCCAATGGTTGGATGAACACTCCACCGACATGACCTCGCTTCCTTGTCCAGCTAGGTCACCTGATCTCAATCCCATCGAGCACATCTGTGATACCATCGAGAGAGATGACCCCCTCCATCAAATCTTCGTGAACTGTGAGAGCTTGTTCAGGGGTCGTGGATCCGTATGGCTTCCCAACGCTTCCGGTGTCTTGTCGAGTCCATGCCGAGACAAATCGCCGCCGTCATCAGGGCAAAAGGCGGTGCTACACGTTACTACACAGGTATCTCTAATTCAATTGCTCTTCAGTGTATAACCGCATCCGTTGATTAGAAAAAAAAACCCCGAATAATGAAGCACACAGCAACACCCACTTCAAAGTTTTGAACGGAAGTGGAGCAGCGTATATATTAGGTGTACAAGTAAGTTTTAAAGTGTTTAAAGACAATGCAACATGTAATTTGAAGGAAAACAACAATACCTTTACGGATCAAAATATGCGCCGTCATTATCTGTCACCTTCCGCCATGGATCGGGCAGCTGATGAATTCCAGCCATGAAGAATACTTCGTCGTGTGATGCGATGAAGTCCTCAACGTATTTTTGCACTTCGTCACATGTCCGAAACCGTACAGCAGACAAACCATGTTGCATCGACCGGAAAAAATGATAGCTATGTCGGGACTACACGCCGGGTGCTTCAATACTTCCCAGCCAAGCGTCAAAAACGTTTCCTTGACAGATTTCGCGACACGCGTTGTGATGCAGTAATTTCACGGGACGCAATTCTTTGCCTATGAATGGACGTTTCTGACAAATTTCCTGGTTCAATCGCAGCAATTGTTGCTTGGAGCGATTAGTAGTAACAGTTTGATCCTGTTCCAATAGTTCATAATAGAGCACACCCTTCGTATCCCACCAGATGCAAAACAGAACTTTCTTGGAGTGAATATTGCGTTTAGGTGTCGATGTCGTTGCTTCACAGGGGTCTACCCAATGTGTTTTGCGTTTGGGACTGTCGTACCTTATCCACATTTTATCACCCGTAACGATTTTCCACAGGAAAGACTTTCTGTGTTGTTTATTCAACAGATTCAAACACTTCATGACACGCTCATCCTTGTTCCTCTGGCTCAGGTCATGTGGCCCCCATTTTCCTTCCTTCTGAATATTTCTTATATCGCGTAAACGATTGGAAATGGTTTGTTGAGTTACCCCCAGTTGTTCAGCTAGTTCTTTTTGCGTTTGAGACGAATCTTCATCCAGAAATGTTTGCAGTTCCTCATGTGCAACCTTCCGCTACGTTCTCGATCGCTAACATCAAAATCACCTTCTTTAAACCGTCTAAACCAAAACACACACGTGCTTTTCCGATACAATATTCTCCCCCAGAACAGAACAGATCGATGCACATGCTTTTGCAGCACTTTTTCCTTGATGAAATTCGTAACGAATGCAGTGTCGAATAAATGTAGTATCACTTGCCATCCTTCACCTACTGATGTGTAAGTGCGTTTGAGTGCTGGGCAAACTTCTGTGTCACATTTTATACTCTGGACCAGTTACGGTCACATGACAACAACGCGGGGGAATGTCTGATATGCAAATGAGCGGTATACGTCACACCAAAAACGATTTAAAACTTATTTGTGCACCTAATATAAACAGCATGTTGAGTAGCAATCAGAATTCGTATTTTATCATGCAATTTTTGTGTTCTGTTATACACTATCTACCAACAAGTAATTGGACACCCCGGCAATCGACGATATCTGCGGTCGTGATACACGTCACGGCCGCCGCCGTTAAATATCGTGTGGGAAACAACAACGCAACCAATCGCATGCAAGATGCCACGCAGTTCGGAGCTCTCTGATTTCGAGAAAGGTGTAATCGTCGGGTATCACAAAAATGGCCGACCCATACGTGACATATCCAGCGAGTTAAAGTACCCAAAATCGACAGTGGCCTACGTGATTGGCAAGTGGAAGATGAGAGGTGACTGTCGGAATGTGCCCACAAAACTGGGAGTTAGAGACCGACGGGTTCTGGCTAGAGAAATTCGGAAGAACCGCACCAAATCGATAGGCCACATCCGCAAGGAATTTCAACAGGCAACCGAGAGTGTTCTTTTAATGAATACCATTCGTAAGGAAGCCCATCTGCTCGGTTATCATGGACGTGCTGCCGCCCACAAGCCTTTGATCACCAAGTCCAATAGCGCTGCTCGGCTAACGTGGTGCAAAGAACGTTGACAGTGGACCGTTGAACAGTGGAAACAGGTTCTCTGGAGCGACAAATCAAGGTTCACCCTCTACCGTTTGGATGGCAGGGTCTGGGTATGGCGTCTGCCTGGAGAACGCCTCCTGCCGGAATGTAATATTCCAACTGTGGAGTTCGGCGGCGGTGGAATTACGCTATGGGGGTGTTTCTCCTGGTATGGCACGGGACCCTTGGTCGCAATTCCTGGTAGACTCAACGCCGAGACCTACTGCACCATTTGGATGACCATGCGCTTCCTACGTTGTGGCAGATTTACGGAGTGTACCCATATTACTTTCAGGATGACAATGCCACCTGTCATGTTGCGAGGTCCACCATGGCTTGGTATGGTGAAAATGGGGTTAATCGAATGGACTGGCCTGCGCAGAGCCCGGACCTTAATCCTATCGAGCGCCTCTGGGACGAGTTGGAGCGTCGACTTGAGGGGTGCCCCCACCGTCCGAAATCGGTGAAAGAACTGACCTGTCTTCTCCAAGCCGAGTGGAAGAAAATACCGCTAGCCGTCGTACAACGCCTGGTTGAGAGTATGCCCCGGAGGGTCGCAGCTCTAATCGCCGCTCGTGGAGACTCCACCAAATATTGAAGGTGAATAAACTTCGTTTTCCTTTGCTATCACAGGTGTCCAATTACTTGTTGGTAGATAGTGTATGTCTTGCTATAGTAATGACAGCTTGCAAAAATGTACTAAATCGACTCGTAATATATTCTTTGGTTAAAAAATTGTTCTTTCTTGTAATTTGACAGATGAAATATGAATAACAATTTTTAAACCTCATATCAAATCCGCGTAAGCAGATGGAGCTTTAAGCTCTCTCTAAAGTACTGTACTAATCCTTACACTAATCATTATTTTGTAAAACCTTCTAGTCTTCGATGATAGGAGAAAATAACCGGGATGATTATTTCATGTAAACTTGGATGCTAGAGAAAGTCAATACTGATTTATTTATATTTTGCAACCATCATTCCCAGAAAAGTAAAATAGGATTTTTATTCAATATAAAGCAACGTGGATTTTTATTTTACGCAGTAACATGCTACATAAAATTAAAACCCGCATTGGCATTTCTTGCCTTTGATCTTGGAGGAAGATAATATAGATTTTTATTTTATTATTTTTTCAGTAGTTAAAAAGCATTCATGAGCACAAAAGGATAGGGGAAGTGTTTTATTCCTAATTTATGATTGCTGGCACTAGAGAAGCAAGATAACCAGACATGTAGCCTTATTCCTAAGTTAAAGTTGCTGGTTCTAGCGAAGAAAGAGAACTCTTGATCAACAATGCATCTGGAATCTGAACTTAAGCCCAGTTACACGTGAAGCAAGAATTCAGGGCTCTTAAGTCCCCTTAAATTAGGTAATCAAGTAATTACCAGCTTCCATAATATTTAATGTACTTGAGCGAACTTGTCTGGAAGAACTATTTGATGTAAAAGAAATGGTTTTTCCATATTGAGAGCTGTTAATTGTTGATAAAATCATACTTGTTCAAGTCACTTTTTGCTTTTTATAGTAGATGCTTGTGACGTGCCTGCCCCGCAAGACGCACACGACATAAAGGCAGATAGCAGCGAGAACGAACGTCTGCGTAGCTCAGTTGGTAGAGCGACTTGTTCCGGAATAAGAGGACTCGGGTTCGATCCCTGGCATGGACAAAAAATGACGGAGAAATTTACTTCGTTATACGCTCTCAAAATTCGGCAAACTGATGTTGTTAAAAATGAATCTTACTCCAAACAAAAATTCAGTTCTTTTCGTCAAGTAGATTCAACAGTTTCCAATCGTAGAATTCTTAAACTGCAATTCACTTTTTTATTTGTTTCTTACAGTTGCTTAAAGTGGCAAACTTTGAGAATATCAGTAGCTATTCTGATCAGATTATTTCAAGAAGCATAATACTTTTAATATTTCTATTTGATAATCTTTTTTTTTTTGAGGTTTAACGAGCACCGTGAGCAACTCAATGGGCTATAAGCAGTCGCCCGTCCCTAATTTAGGGTCACTGGTTCCAGGGAATGGAGAGAGCCAGTGCCGTGAGACAAACACATCATCCATGCCCGACCCGGGATTCGAACCCGGACCTCTTACGGACAAATGATCAGAGGCCAACGCCTTATACCACTGCGCCACCAGGGCGGCCTATTTGATAATCATTCATGAAGTTATATCAACGGAAGAACACTTAAAGTTTATTAATTTTCTCACTAGGATCCCTCACACTCACAAAAAGGTTTGCCGCCGTGGTGGCGCAGGCTCATGACCATTCCAACGAGATGGGTCCGGGTTCGAATCCCGGTGAGGCATGGATGTTGTGTTTGTCTTACAGCACAGGTTCTCTCCCTTCCCTGGAGTCAGTGACCCTATATTAGAGACGGAAGACTGCTTAAAACCTATCGAGTTTTATACTGTGGTTGTTAAACCCCCAATCAAAATAAACAAGTTTCAACGAGTGTTTGAAAGAAGAAACTAATTCACATACTGCCGAAATATTTTACGCTCTTCATTGGTCGCAAAATTTGATTTATTTTAATTCCAGGATTTTTTTACTTAGGTTATGCAATTCTTACGAAGGACATATACATCCGGAAAACTGTGAAACTCGACGCAAACGTCTAACAATTGCACTAAAAGTAGAAAGAAAAATATTATTCTTTCGGCTTTTTCTGCACGAGAGTTATCGAATTTTCAGCCGCTTCTTTTTTTCTTGAATTCCTCCTAAACTGCGTACCTGATATCCATCCTGCAAAATCTGTTTCAGCTGGAGAGCCAATGAATTTTGCTAGGCAATGTTTATTTCGAACAAGTGTCAATAAATTTCCTTTTTTTATCAGTGTTGGTTCCAGCTATCAATAAACTTTCAACGGGGGTCTGTTTCAGCTTTTGATATCGTTCAAATACCCAGAATAGGACTTATCATCGTCTGGGAAGAACCTGTGTGAAGACGAACCCTTTGTATTGATTATTTAACTTAGGAGAAATTCGGTCTTGATTTAGTGTACGCTCTTCACGAGCATTCACTGGAAAAAGAGCATTGTAAACAGTAAATAGCTTCCTTAACGCTGCGTGAGGAACTCAAATTGAAAAGCAATAATACTACTGCAAGAATCATTCTTCTCTCATGAATATAACGTGACTTCCATTTCAATAAAATATGTTATATAGAAAATAGTCGCCTATAAAACATTTTATTATATAACCCTTACTGTAAAATTACTACAGTTATTTAAGATATCATACAGTATTAGGGGTTTTCTAGAGACCACACATGCACAAAAAGCAATAAGTATGTCATCTAAGTTTTCTAAAAATATAGCACTCGGTACATGAAGAAAAGGGTTGTCTGTTGTCCTTGATTTCTTACGGTAGCCTTGACTTACATTATCAACAGAAATCGATGCCTTTGTCGACGATGTATTATCGCGCACGAGAAAGAAACATATTTTTATTCCATTGCGTGCGATTTCTTCAGAAGTTAAGCATTTTTTTTTTATTCCTTCATGTTCGTCAAACACTTTTTAGCGTGTGCATTGCATGAAATTCAAATGGAAACATAAATGATGGAAGGATTGGTGATCAAAGCAAACATATTTGCATGGGGAATACAAGTACATCTTTTGTGTTCACCTAGCTTTCTGTACCTTGGATTTGCTCCATTTAAATTAAATTTTCTGTTGACGTGAAATATGGAAAACCTACATAAACTCTGTAGATAGCAGAAATATACACAATCGAGTCACATTATTGTGACCACCTCCTACTTTTGACGTCAACAGCGCGTAACCAATGAAAGAAGGCAGTGTCGTGAGCTGGCTTGGAGGGTATATGAGGTCTGCTGTAGGCTTTCTGAAAACATATCACTCGTTGCTGTCATGGATAAAAGGAGCGATTTATCAGATTTGCAAAAAGGATGATAATCCGCTTTCGGGCTGTAACGTACCAGGAGATGTGACGTACCTGCCAGAAGGACGCACACGACATAAAGGCAGATAGGAATCAGAATAAAACGTCCGCGTAGCTCAATTGGTAGAGAAACTTATTCCGGAATGAGGGGACCCGGGTTCGAATCCTGGCGCGGATAAATGACCCGACCGTTCAAAATCTCGCATTGGTGTGATGTTATTTCCACACCGCGAGATAGGAAAAATAAGAGAATCCCTTCTCCAGCACTTCAAAAAAAAAAAAAAATAAATAAATAAGGGGGAGATGATGTAACGTACCAGGAGATGTGACGTACCTGCCAGAAGGACGCACACGACATAAAGGCAGATAGGAATCAGAATAAACGTCCACGTAGCTCAATTAGTAGAGCAACTTATTCCGGAATGAGGGGACTCGGGTTTGAATCCTGGCGCGGATAAAAATGACGGAGAAATTTACTTCTTTATAATGGCGCCCGAATTATCCGGATGACCCGACCGTTCAAAATCTCGCATTGGTGTGATGTTATTTCCACACCGCGAGATAGGAAAAATAAGAGAATCCCTTCTTCAGCACTTCAAAAAAAATAAAAAAATAAATAAATAAGGGGGAGATGATGTAACGTACCAGGAGATGTGACGTACCTGCCAGAAAGACGCACACGACATAAAGGCAGATAGGAATCAGAATAAATGTCCACGTAGCTCAATTGGTAGAGCAACTTATTCCGGAATGAGGGGACCCGGGTTCGAATCCTGGCGCGGATAAAAATGACGGAGAAATTTACTTCGTTATAGGGCCAATGGTAGCATTATTTCTGAAACAGCGCAGTTTGTGAACTGTCCGCGTGCTGCTGTGTGTATCGTGATTGGAGAAAAGGGACCTTTGCGAATAAGAGACGTGGAAGCTGCGGAGCACCAGATGACACTGATGTGAGAGGTGAACGTTGGCTGCGAAGGCGCGTGAGGGCCGATCGACACACTACAGTGAAGCAACTCACTGGCCGAATGAACCAGGAGGCTACCGGAAGTGTGTCCAAAACGACAGTTCAGCGAACCCTGCGGCGTATGGGGCTCCGATGCAGACGGATGGTCACTGAACCTATGCTAACGAAGGTGCATCGGGAGAAAAGGCTTACATTTGCCCCGGCAGCATCGGGCTTGGAACTCCGCTGATTGGCAAAGGACTGCCTTCTCCAATGAGTCACGTTTTCTGCTTCATCGAACGGATGGACGTTGGCGTATAAGGCGAGAAACGTTGGAGAACAAACACGTTTCAACCACTGCTATAAGAACACAAGCTGGTGGGGGCAGCGTTGTAGCCTGGGAAATGTTTTTTGTGGCATTCTCTGGGTCCCCTCATGCCTGTGGAAGGCACTATGGACTGAATTCGTTATGAATCCATCCTTGTAGACCACGTACACCCATACATGCTGAGTGTCTTCCCTGGGGCAGATGGGATCTTCCAGCACAATAATGCGACGTGTCGCGC
This sequence comes from Macrothele yani, assembly GCA_039090855.1. Classification (NCBI taxonomy): domain Eukaryota; kingdom Metazoa; phylum Arthropoda; class Arachnida; order Araneae; family Macrothelidae; genus Macrothele; species Macrothele yani. The sequence goes on along the minus strand of CM077018.1, from coordinate 56,005,467 downwards.
AGCTAGAAATGTCCGAGAGTGGTTGGAAGACCACGGTGAAGACTTCAAAGTACTTCCCTAACTCCCTAATTCCCCAGACGTAAACCCAATTGAGCATCTGTGGGACCACCTTGATCGTGTTGTTCTTCACTCTATGGATCTTTCACCACGTACCCTCCAGCAGCTCTCAGATGCACTGCAGTCAGTATGGCTTCACATACCTGTGGAAACCTTCCAGCACCTTTTTGAGTCATTCCAAGCCCGTCTAGCTGCTGTCCGCGCTGCACACGGTGGTTACTCTGGATGTTAGCTGGTGGCCACTACTGCATCATCTTTTTATCTAACGTTCTTATCACATACATAAGTCACTCTTGTTCCGACCTCAGATTGTTGCAGCATTATTCTCGTTTGAGGGAAAAGACATAACGTTAAGATTTGAAAATGTCTAAGAGAACGAACTCAAATTTACATAGAAAAAGAAACTCAAAAGGAAAGTTAAAATAAAATATACATTGCAGTGGGTAACGTGCGCAATCTTTTTCTCAGTAATGACGTCCTCTGAAAAAGTATCTTCAATCGCATTTTACGAGCGCAAAGATAGTCTTAAACAGAGAAGCAAATTTACGCCACCTAGCGGTGAAACTGTGCATTACGAAATATTGGACAGTATTTGCAAACCATTCCCTGAAGTAAATGGCATTCTATATGAAAAGAGCTTTTCGAATCTGACTCTTGGCAAAGAGATAATGAGGAAAATACGAGTAGAATATACATTCATGTCCCTATGATGAAAACAGAGAATTATTTTGAACAGGACATACACGCAAGTTGATTTTCATGGCGAGTGGTATGAGATCAAAAAGCAATTATTCCAGTCGAGTTTTTCGAAGCGAAGATAAGTTTGCAAACAGAAATATGCACTTACGTCCCCCAATGGCGTAGCAAATAGAAACATAATTTTATTCTTCCTCGTGGCAGAACAGTGTGTCATGAAAAATCAAAATAAGTACGCAGCGTATTCTTCATTGTGAGCCCTATCTGACGAACACAAAATTTTTTCAAATCGAACTTATAGTTGACGTACAAATATTAAGAAATATGGAACATACACTGAGTGGCCACTTTATTATGACAACCTCACAGTTTGAAGCAAATAAGCTATGGCTGCACGCTGTTGCCGCCAGAGGGCCAGTCTAGTATAAAAAGGGAAAGCTTAGTGTTTGCGATAGCAGTAGAAGCGATTTTTGGGTGACAAGATGGGTAAAAAATGCGATTTGACGGACTTTCAACGTGGGGTGATTGTAGGAGAGCGAGTATCACCGAAACCGCCGCATTCGTGAAATGTTCCAGAGCAGCTGTTGTTAAAGTGTTTAAAGACTGGACTGTCAGCCAAAAAACTGGGTCTCTATACGTGCAACGTGTGGTCGTCATCGACTAGTGACTGCTCGGGCGGAACGGAGAGTGTCCAGACTCGTAACAGACAACAGAAGGGCAACATTGCAGCAAATCCATCTTAATCAAGGATCCCCTCAAATGATCTCTGCACGCACTGTTTGCCGTACACTGCATCGGATGGGATATGGCAGCCGAAGGCCTGTTCGAACACCTTTGCTGTCTGCAGTTAACAAGAGAAAACGTCTCCAGTTCGCACAGGAGCACAAAGATTGAACAGTCGATAATTGGAAAGAAATTATGTGGTCCGATGAATCACGTTTTCAGTTGCACCATGCCGATGGCCGAGTGAGAATTTGGCGGAAACAGCACGAAAGCATGGACCCCAAATGCATTGCTACAACCCTTCAAGCTGGTGGAGGCAACCTTATGGTTTGCGGAATATTTTCCTGGCATGTTTTGGGCCCTTTAATTCGTGTTGATCAACGCCTGACTGGCACATCATATCTAAACATCGTTGCGGACCAAGTGCATCCTGTCATGTGGATGGTTTATCCCAATAATGCGTCCTGCCATAGTGCTCGTATTGTACAGGATTGGTTTCAGGAACATGCGGGTGAGTTTACTTTGCTTAGGAGGCCCCCACAATTTCCAGATCTCAACCCCAATGAGAATTTGTGGGATGAAGTTGAACGAGCCATCAGACAGCTGGATCCACAACCCTGCAATCTCACATTCCTGGAAAGTGCTATTCATCAAGCATGGTCTCAGATCCCACAAACCACCTCTCAACATCACGTGGAGTCCATGCCACGAAGAATCGACGTAGTGTTAAAGGCAAAAGGTAGCCCAACGAAGTACTGAGGGGGTGGTCATAATAAAGTGGCCACTCAGTGTATAATAAAGAATTTTTTCAGTTGGACTTTTAGAGGCAGTGAGGGACGTGTAAGGTCAGTCAATAAGTAACGCACAATAGCCTGTAACTGCCCAGTTTTCAAAGGTTGAATCATGAAAATTGGTGGGTAGGACCTTCATTCTATTAGCTTCCAAATGATCATTAACAGTTTGGTCTTCTCTTTGCAGGTGAAGCGTAATGAATGGTGAAATGGACACCCTACTACGTCAACGGTCGGTAATAGAGTTTCTTTACAAATCTGCTGATAGCTCAGCCACATCGATCCACAGACAATTGTTACCAGTGTATGGTGAGCCAACAATCGATCGCAGTAATCTGCAGCGATGGTTGCAGAGGTTCCAGAGAGGTGATTTTAGCATTCAGGATAAACCACGATGCGGCAGACCGACTAATGTGACAACCACTACAACTGAAGGAGCCATTGAGAAGCTGATTCAGGGTAACACATGCATCACCACCTCCCAACTTATGGACTGCCTTGGCATGTCAAAGGGAATTTTTTTAACAGTGGTAGAACGCTTAGGATACCGGAAAATCTGTGCTCGTTGGCTCCTCACAAAAGAGATGAAGGGAATTCGGAAAGAGGTGCGTGACGATCTGCTTGAATATTTCGCTGGTGACTTTCCACAGTGTTTTCATGAACAGGTGATGAAACATGGCCGTTTATTTATGACTCACAGAGCAAACGTGAGTCATAAATAAATAAGAAAAAAAGGAAGCAGGTGGGATCGCCGCGGAAGAAGAAGCCACGACTTTCAAGGTCATCAAACAAATTGATGGCCGCATTCTTTTGAGATCGTCAGGGCGTCGTCCTTATCGACTTCCTGGAAAATGGGACCACCATTACCAAAGAGCGTTATTGTTCACCCTTGAAGAAGCTCAGACGTGCCATCAGAGCTAAGAGACCACACTTGCAAGACGAGGACATCAAACTGGATCACGATAACGCGAAACCGCACACTGCACCGATGACAGTGCAGAAAGCGAATCGACTGGGCTGAACGCTGGTGCCACAACCACCGTACAGCCCAGATTTAGCACCATTATATTTTTATCTGTTTGATCGTCTGAAGGCACATCTACGTGGGAAAGCATTTCAGAGTGACGCAGAACTCATTGCGTGTGTCAGGAAGTGTTGTGATGACCAACCTCCGGAGTTTTCCCAACGTTCGTTCTTGTCATGGAAACAAAGTTGGCTGCAATGTAGTGAAGCCAATGGATCCTACATTGAGTTACTTATCTCTGAAGCCAAAGGTCCAAAGTTGCTACCCACCAACTTCCATGATTCAACCTTTGAAAACTGAGGAGTGCCGCCCCGGTGGCGCAGTGGTCTAAGCGATGGCCTCTGATAATTCGTCCGAACGGGGTCCGGGTTCGAATCCCGGTGAAGCATGGATGTTGTGTTTGTCTTACGGCACTGGCTCTCTCTCCCTTCCCTGAAACCAGTGACCCTAAATTAGGGACGGGCGACTGCTTACAGCCTATTGAGTTGCTCACGGTGGTCGTTAAACCTCCAATCAACAAAAAAGTGGGTCCGGGTTTGAATCCAGGTGAGGCATGGATGTTGTGTTTGTTTTACGGCACTGGCTCTCTCCCTTCCCTGGAACCAGTGACCCTAAATTAGGGACGGGCGACTGCTTATAGCCCACTGAGTTGCTCACGGTGGTCGTTAAAAATTCCAATAAAACAACAACAACAACAAAAAAAAAAAAAAACAACTGAGGAGTTACAGGCGATTGTGCGTTACTTATTGACCGACCGTTCCGAGGTTAAAAGCATCTGCATTTGCGCCCATAGCGGCAAAATTATACCTCAGAAAAAGACAAAAGGGTACGGATCTTCGTTCTCATAGCGTTGCGTTCTCAACGCTAAAGGAATCTTTCAAATCGGATTGACGAGTTCAAAGATATGGTACCCACAAATAGACGGACGGTATAAGCAGGTACTTAAAAGACGAGCTAAAATCAAATGTTTTCATGCGGAAAGACAAATCAAATTTATTAATGTGTCATTCTTAATTCTGCGAAAATTTTGCGTAGTAAAATACACTGACGGAAAAAAATCCCAACACCAAGAAGGGGTTGTGTTAGTTAAACGACAGTCGGTAGGCGGTGAGAGTACATCTGTAAGATAACGTTTATGCAAATTTCGCGCTCGGCGCATACGTGTGGCGCTAGTAGCCTCCCTCGGAACATGCAAAGCAGGTTTGCTGTAAATACGCGCTGTAACGTTCGTGAGCGTTAGTTATCGTTGAGATTCGACGTAGTGTGTTGATGTTAGTCAAGAATGCCTTTAAGAAGACGAAGAAGCCATTATCAACAGCTCACGGAGTTTGAACGAGGTCGTGTAATAGGGCTACGAGAAGGTGGATTTTCTTTCCGCAATATTGCAGAACGACTAGGAAGGAATGTAGCCACCGTGCATGATTGTTGGCAGCGGTGGTCAAGGGAAGGTACTGCCTCAAGAAGATCGGGTTCTACCCGGCTACGTTGCAATACTGAGAGGGAAGACCGCCGTGTACGGCGTATGGCCGTGGCGCATCGTACTGCGCCTGTGGCAGCAATTCGAGCTACAGTTGCCACCGCAGTGACACAACGAACTGTTACAAATCGGTTACTTGAAGAACAGCTCCGAGCCAGACGCCCTGTAGCGTGCATTCCACTTACTCCAAACCACTGCCGTTTGCGACATCAATGGTGTCAAGCTAGAGCTCATTGGAGGACAGAGTGGAGATCTGTTGTGTTTTCTGATGAAAGTTGGTTCTGCCTGGGTGCCAGTGATGGCCGTGTGTTGGTTAGAAGGAGGCCAGGTGAGCGCCTGCAACTAACCTGTCTGCGGCCGATACACACTGGACCTACACCTGGAGTTATGGTCTGGGGAGCAATTTCCTATGACAGCAGGAGCACTCTCGTGGTTATCCCACGCACCCTGACGGCACAGTTGTACGTCGGTCTGGTGATTCAACCTGTTGTGCTGCCATTCATGAACAGTATTCCAGGGGTATTTTCCAACAGGATAACGCTCGCCCGCATACCGCTGTTGTAACCCAACATGCTCTACAGAGTGTCGACATGTTGCCGTGGCGTGCTAGATCACCAGATCTTTCTCCAATCGAGCACGTATGGGACATCATTGGACGACAACTCCAGCGTCACCCCAACCAGCATTAACCGTCCCTGTATTGACCGACCAAGTGCAACAGGCATGGAACTCCATCCCACAAACTGACATCCAGCACCTGTACGACACAATGCATGAACTTTTGCGTGCTTGCATTCAACATTCTGGCGGTTACACCGGTTATTAATGTACCAGCATTTCACATTTAAAATGGCTTTTCTCGCGCTTACATTAAGCTGTGATCTTGAAACCTTAATCGATTAAATATGTTACCTATACAAATGTATTGCCGCCATTTCATTCCTCTACAACTATTTTTTCGTAGTGTTGCGATTTTTTTTCCGTCAGTGTAGATTGCAAGAGTGTGGTAACGTTCGCACAATATCCTAATGAAAGAGTGAAAATCAATGGTAAGATCAATAAAAATAATGCTCTTATGAAAGTTCCTTACCCTAATGAGCAAATTCTCTGGTTTCACATCTCTATGGAAGATCCCGTGCCTAAAGACAAAAAGACAAATTTAGTCTTGGAATAAGAAGGCTTAGAAACAGAAACGTTGTACAAATAATCAGGCAAAATTAAAATGTGGAAACACAGATTTAAAATAAAAAATAAAATTCAGAAATTAAGTACTTTATTTACTGTATGTATATATTGAATAAGAACTTATATGCAGTTACAATGGCTCTGAAATACTGCGGTATTGAAGATGCATAGATTGATACTATTAATAACATCTATGAAAATGCAAGTGCAAATATTCGGCTGTTTGAAAATACAACACACATAAATATTGGAAAGGGAGTAAGACAAGGTGACACCATATCTCCGAAGCTCTTTAATGCCACATTAGAAAATGTCTTTGAATCACTGAACTGGGAAAACAAAGGGATAAAGATTAATGGAGATTATCTAACCCACCTTCGTTTTGCTGATGATATAATCATTTGTGCAACTACTCCATCAGATCTGCAGAGTAAGATCCAGGAACTTGCTGACAAGTGTAAAGAAGTGGGATTAAAAATGAATTTTCAAAAGACAAAAGTGATGTTTAATGCTTTTACAAGAAATGAAGATTTATAGATTGATGGAGAAAAGCTGGAGATAACAGAGACGTACGTTTATCTTGGACTGGAATCCGCGTCTCCCAGAAAAGCCGCCCCGGTGGCGCAGTGGTCTAAGCGATGGCCTCTGATCATTCGTCCGAACGGGGTCCGGGTTCGAATCCGGTGAGGCATGGATGTTGTGTTTGTCTTACGGCACTGGTTCTCTCCCTTCCCTAGAACCAGTGACCCTAAATTAGGGACGGGCGACTTCTTATAGCCAATTGAGTTGCTCTCGGTGGTCGTTAAACCTCCAATCAAAAAAAAAAAAATCTCCCAGAAAACGCCTAGGTAGGGGCGTTTTCTGGGAGACGCGGGTTCGAGTCCCGCTTCAGGACGATGAAAATTTTCAAGTTTTCGGATATTATCTGACTTACCATCCTTGTCACATTTACGCCAAAAATCGGATTTTTTTTTTTTTTTTTTTTTTGATTGGAGGTTTAACGACCACCGTGAGCTTCAACAATATTTTATTTGGAGCAAACATGGACAGGAAGATACAGATGGCCTGTGCTTAACAGTTACCAAAAGGTAAACAAGTGGATGACCTATTTACAATGACAATGAGATATTTACATTATGTGGATGCACTATATACAATGTAAGCAAATTCATAACACTGACAATACTGGACTGATGGGTTGACTTACTCTATGTACAACATATGTTCGCAAAGTGCATCAGCAGAGTGCCATCTCTAATAGGTGAACATCAGTACAAGGTATAACTATAAATTTTACAGTGTAAAAACAAACATGTATATTTTGAGCAATCTTGAAAAAAAGAAGAAAAGAGAAGAAAAGAGCAGAAGTCTTATACTTTTCAGTATCTGAAAGATAAGCGAATAAATGATCTATCCACAATGATGGTGTGAACTCTATACAAATTGAATGCAATATCTCTCTTGTGAAACGCTGTCAAATTACAAAAAGAACTATTACTTAGGCTTAAACAAGTGCCTCAATCACAGTGCTATAGATTAACTTGTAGTGAACAACAACATATGTACACAAGATGCAACGGCATAGGGAAGACACTAATAAGGAATTACAATTCCATGGTACAACTGTAAATTTCACAGTGCAAAGAGTAAAGTATATTAGTACAAACAGAACTTGCGTTTTACAGAAAATTTATACTTCGAGTACAATACAAATAATGAAAATATGAAACTGACTCTTTGTACAGCAAATATGCAATACAGCGCAGAACATTATCTAATAGACTGATTATTTCCTATTAGGCACATGTGACATGAGAAAAACCACACTGTGTAACATTAACATATAATTGAAATACTATCAAAGCGTTTGCTCCGCACCATGAGCATAAAACTTAAGACATGTAATCGTGACCCAACATGCGAAATGTGCCAAACATAAATTTTACAGTGCAATTAGGAAAGTACATTAATATATACAAAACTGAGCTTTTGGCATAGCAACTATACTTCAGGTACAGTACAAATAACCGAATGATGAACAATTACCCCCTGCACTACAAAAGTGCTAAACCTTGCAGAACATTGTGTAATCGACTGATCATATCCCTTTATGTACATGTAACATGATCAGAAACCACACTGTGCAAAATCAATAAGACAATTTAAACACTATCAAACAGTTGCTTAGCACCGTGAGCAAAAACCATATATTATAAAGCCCGGCAGACATAAGGAAAGTACAGAAAAAAAAAAAAACTTTAAACTTATTTTAAGTGCCTGTGGTATAACAAGAAACTCACCTACAGGTCCTTGTTGGTGAGAAACATACAAACGTGCAGTAACATTAAGAAGCGATTATGACAAGGGCACCTAAGAACACGATAATCACAAAACTATACTTCAATTAGTCCAAACAATTTCACAGACGTCAGAACAAAAGTCTAAGGTCTTCTGATGGACCAGAAAACCATTGACGAAAAGGTGACCACACTGACATAAAGTGTGGGATTCGATTCGCAGCCTTAGCAACAGTGAAAGCAAGCCTCAAGCGTGAAATCATTCTGTTCCGGAACTGACTGCACATCGTAGCTCCCGCCTGAAAGATGGTAGGCTGTATAGGGGTAGAACGTAGCTGTTGATAGTAGCAAAAAATCACATGTTTTGCTAATATGAATACATAAGCACATGACTCTGATATAGGAATAGGCGGAGTACTTGAACTGAGTAGCGTGCTATAGGCTGAGAAGGAGAGATCATTAGTACTAAGGCACTGTGCAGTAGTGAAGGTCAGATGTAGCAAGGGAAGAAGCACTGTGCAATGTTGATACACATGATCTACATCCGCAATCGTAGAGCAAAACATGCAGTTAGGCGAATCAACAAGCGTCATCCTGAATAATTTGGTAGGAACTGGTAACCGCCGATGAAGAAACAACCATTGGATGTTTCTTTCTGCTGGAATAGATAGTGGCGAATTAGACATGGACCACACTTGTGAAAGGGCGACATTCGGAACATCTGGAATCATCAATGGTGTAGCATACAGTGGATCAATGAGATAACGGTAAAGAGACGAGACAGAAAAACTGGAGAGAGGAAGTGATGAGCCCCGAACGGAAAGGAAAAAGGGAAGAAGAAGAGAGGCAGAGGGAACAAGAGTTAACCCAGCTTGAGAGGCAAGGTTAGGGAAGAGGGTAATGATTGAAGAACGGAGGGAATCATACAGCGAAGGAGAGGAAGAGGTAGGGGAGATGTGGGGGGACAGATCAGAGAAGGGTTTCCAAGAAAGATCTGGAGAAATTAGATCCTGAACAGATACTATTCCGGCGGGGAGCCAGGAAAGGTCAGTAAAGTAGGGAGCATTAGGGGGATGAAGGATGGAAGAAAAGAACAGGGGCTCAGCTAATAGTTCAGTGGTGGAAGCCGGTGGAACACGGAAGAGGGGTAGAGAACGGAGAAAGGAAAGGACCTCTTTGTAGAAAGGGGAAAGTTTAGAATGAAAAAAAGGAGATTGATCCATTAGAAGATACGTGATGAAAGTGATTCGGAGATTCCTAGGCGATATCATGACATCTCTAACGAGCGTAACTGGCGACTCTGGTGCACTTAGTAGCCGCAGGAAAGAAACCACTTTATGTGCTTTATAGTAGGTGCGAACTTCCAGCAGTGAAATACCTCCATCAGTGACTCGACGACAGAGAGTGGAGACCTGGATCCAATGGTACCTGTTCCATATTATCGTTGAGATGATTCGAGTGATTTCATTGAGGTGATAAATGGGCATACGTTCTGCTGACCATGCATATAAGCATGGTGAAAGAATATAAGTCTGAGCTATTCTAGCTCTTGAGAAGTAAGAAGTACAAAACTGGGAACCTCGCCAGAATGCAGCAGTTCGAGTAAGGCGTGTTCTGAGAGCATTCCATGTTTCATTTTGAGCAGAAAGACGGACTCCGAGATGGACCCCAAGGAATTTTTTTGGGATGAAGCAGTCCATGAGGCGCCCCACGGGGTGTCAGTCCTAGAGGCCCACGCTCCGCTCCATAGGCCTGCACTCTTGGATGTATTAAGTGATGCCGCTGAACATGAAGAATATTGATCGTAAATCTGGAGCAAGATGTCGAATTGAGCGTCTGTCCTTACACAAAAGGTCGCGTCATCGGCATATGCAGAGTATGTCACAGAAAAGTGCCTAGTACTTGCAGTAGGCGGTGGCAGTGCATCTATAAAGGCTCGATGGACAGACCGAAGAAACGGCTCAAAAGCAATGGCAAAGAGCTGCCCAGAAAGTGGGCAACCCTGCCGAATGCCTCGCCGAAAAGGAATAGGTGCAGTCAAGAAGGCTGCCGTCTTGACATGGAAAGCAGCGTCCTGATAAAGGGCAAGAATAGAGGTAACAAAAGCAAAAGGAAAGCCGAAAGCAATAAGAACAGCAGAAAGATACGAATGTGAGATATTGTCGAAAGCTGCTCTTTGGTCAAGATTAAAGAGGGCAAGTGGTTCAGAGTTAGTACGAGCCAGATGTAGGAGATCTCGAAGGAGATTGAGATTAGAAGTGATGGACCGACCAGGAACCGTGTAGGTCTGGTCGGGAGAAAGAAGAAATGGAAGAACTTGGTTGAGTCGACTGGAAAGGAGTTTAGTGAAGAGTTTATAGTCAATGTTTAGTAGCGAGATAGGACGCCAGTTTCCCAAGTCAAGCAGATCGCCTTTCTTGGGAAATAACACCATATGAGCCTCTGTGAAACCCCTCGGAAGAAAAGAGGAAGAAAGAGCAGCATTGAAAGCGGCGAGAAGAAATGGAAGCAACGAAGGGAGAAAAGTACGGTAGAAAAGGAGCGGAAGGCCATCTGGACCTGGGACAGCACGGGAATTTAGAGAGACTAGAATGGTCCGAAGTTCAGTCTGCGAAATAGGTTGTAAAAGGGAATCAGAGAGATTGGAAGGAACTTGGGGAAGAGCAGAGAGTAAAGTAGCAGAAGCAGAAACAGAAGGCTGAGGAGTTTCACTGTATTTGATAGTAAAATACCGACGAACCTGAGAGCAAACTGCATCCGGATCAGAGATGATTTCACCATCAGGCCGCCGAAGTAGTCGAAGCTGATGCGACGAGCGGCGTTTTTCTTCTAACGCGGATAGAAACTCAAAGGAGCAGTCCTCTGGTGATAGATGTTGTAGACGGAGACGAAGAATTACCTGACGTGCACGAGGCTCAAGAAGTGCTCTAAGATCCGCTTGGTAAGCTGTATACATGGGATGACTCGCACCAAGCTGTAACAGGATGTTTCGGAGATTTTGCTCTTCCATGGAGCGCTTCGTGCCTTCGGAGAAGGAATGACGTCTAAGAAGATAAATTAGGTAAGATTTTACCTCGAGCCAGTAATTGATGGCACAAGGTGCAGTGGACAGGCCCTCTCGCATATGATCAAGAAGATCTCTGATCTCGGTGCATATATTCTCATCAGCTAGGAGAGAAGTGTCTAGTGTCCATGACCGAGACCTAACATGCAGACGAGATGAAGAGTTACAGGAGATAGTGATGGCACAATGATCCGATGAAGCTGTAGGAGAGTGCATACAATCCGTTGTAATGGGCAATAACGGAGCAGAAGCGTAAAATCGATCCAGCCTGGCAGAAAGAGAGGAGGATGCAGATGCAGCTCTCCAGGCATGTGAAATGGATGTCGGATGCAATCGTCGGAACACGTCATGTAAATCAAAATCAGACACTAATGATCGCAATTGCTCCACAAGACGTGAACGATGTTCAATCCTCGAAGGAGCGCGATCGAGCTCTGGTTGAAGTGTACAGTTAAAGTCTCCTCCAATGAGCACATGATCTGATGGTAATGCTGACTGAAGTGCAGTGCGGAGCGACGAAAATAACAACGTTAGATGTGTAGATGAACATGGAATATATATGTTGAAAACTAAATATTGTTGTCCATCTAGGACGAAAGTGAGTCGCTGCAATAAATCTCGGCACAGGTTATGAACTTTAACAGAGGAGAGTGCTTGACGAAATCTATTATGTACACCAATCGCTAAACCTCCACGAAGAGAGAGCCTATATGCGTGATGAAATTGATAGTCCCATCTCCTCCAGCGATGGAAGGGTGAAGTGGAGAGACAATTTGTCTCTTGCAAAAGTAGGAGATCTGCTTTGAGGTGGTGGACGTCTTCATATGTTAAAGCATTGGCCAAAGGGGCACACATACCCCTACTATTCAGTGAGACTGTCTTGAACAGAATAGTCTGATGATGGTTGGAGGATGTTGTCGGCTGCGTTCTGTAACTTGGCCAGACGGCTACGGAACTTCTTTGCCCAGTAGGGACCACCCAGATCTCTGTCCGGAACGGTGCGTAAATGAGAATGTATCGCCAACATTTGATTCATGGTGTCAGACAGACAGTGGGAGTAACCTTCCAAAAAATTGCGAGACAGCTTGTCTCTACGGGGACTTATTAGGAACGCATACACCTTCTCTCCAGACACAGGTGTCTGTGGAAGAGAGGATGCCTCTAGAATATGTAAAAAGTTTTCACAGGAGATCGGAATAATTGTTCCATCATCTGTATCAGATTCCATAGAGCCTTCAGACGTGAGCATCTGACTACTAGAAGGATCACGTCCTGCCCTAAGGGTGGTTGTCATTCTAAACTTCTTATTCTGGGCGCGTGAAGTTCTACGTCGCTTTGCCCGTCCACGACTTTGTGCTGTAACCGGAATTGGAACTTCCGGCAATTTAAAAGGAGCTGAAGAAACAACTTCAACGGTCGGTGTAGCAGTATGACCAGAATCGTCATCAACCATCTCTATAGGAGACTTGGGATTAACAATTGATGCCTCTTTCGACTGAAGAGATGATGGGGGCGCCAATGCATCACCCGAGGTCGAGGGTTTACCCGTAGACGTCGGTTGACCAACGGCTGTCTCACTACTTCTGGTAGATGTTGGCCGACCAACGGCTGTCTCACTACATCTGGTAGACGTCGGCCCACCAACGGCTGTCTCACTACTTATGGTAGACGTCGGTTGACCAACGGCTGTCTCACTACTTCTGGTAGACGTTGGTCGACCAACGGTTGTCTCACTACTTTTTGTAGACGTCGGTTGACCAACTGCTGCATCACTACTTTTTGAGGAAGTCTGCTGTTGCTGGTCTTTAGCACCAGAAGAGGAAGCCGATTGACGTGACAAAGAGGAAGAAGGTCGTGCTGTTGACTTGGAAAGAGTGTTCGCATTATGAGGGCATAGAGCGCGGGGATGTCCCGTGCCTTTACAATTCGGACAGACGGAGCCTACTGTGATGAATATCTCTCTAATGTGCGTGTAGCAGCGTACACGTAAAGTGGGTGGAATACGCAGCATGTGCTCCTCTGAAGGGAAGACCACACGAACATTGCGGCGAAACCCGAGTAGGTATCTGTCTTCTGGCACCTCTGGAAACGAAGAGTAGGTAGTTACACCTCCAATGATCCGGCCATAAGGAAGAAGAGCGGCAATCAAGAGATCATCTGAAACTTCAGGTGGAACTGGTGAGAAACTTACAACAACGGAACTCTGTGAAACAGGTTCGGCATGGATGTGACGATCACCAATTGAGATGCCCTTGGTCAGTACATGTAGGGAATGGGCATTAGTAGAGAAGTAAACAACTACTTTGTAAGGCTTCCTGCCCACATGAGTTATGGCTGATGCAGGAACAATCTCTCGAAGAGCAGCAGTATATGCAGTGAGTTTTGTATTTCTCAGGCTCGGAAACACAACACCATTCTCCATAGTTTGAAGGAATTTCAGCACAGAAGGGGTATCTTCTTTAAGGACAACCTCAATGACTTCGGCATTATGCGTCATCACATATTGTCCAGGAGAAAAAGAAGACTGGGAAGGTCCCGACTTAGATGCGGTTACGTCAGCATATGAGAGGGTAGATGTACGTTGCTTTGGAGATGATTCCGGCATGGCCGCCCCGGTGGCGCAGTGGTCTAAGGCGTTGGCCTATGATCATTCGTCCGTAAGGGGTCCGGGTTCGAATCCCGATGAGGCATGGATGTTGTGTTTGTCTTACGGCACTGGCTCTCTCCCTTCCCTGGAGCCAGTGACCCTAAATTAGGGACGGGCGACTGCTTATAGCCCATTGAGTTGCTCACGGTGGTCGTTAAACCTCCAATCAAAAAAAAAAAAAAAAAAAAAAAAAAAAAAGATTCCGGCATGGAGTGCGAAACATCCATGGCGTCATCATTAGCTTTCAGAGAGGACATCGTATCACCGCTGGGAGACTTGGAAGAAGAGGCGATATCCGATGGTAAGGCAGCAACAGAAGGCTGCAAGGAGGAGTGGTTTATCGAGATAGACACGTCATTGGTAGTAGTATTTAGAGAAGCTGTTATCGGGAGATCATCATTTCCGGTAGCAATGGTTAGGACGTCATTCTCCCCGGAAGCCGCCATTTGCAATGGCGAGGAGAAGCTTAGCCCTTAGCCAGCTTGGCCAAGGCAGAAAAATAAGGATAACTAATCAAAATAAGCACTTACCAGCTCGGCAGGCATATAAAAAGAAACACGGGACCTTCACACACAACACACACACGAAATAGAACACTGACAACGAAGAAAAATAACACACACCGACGAAAACTTGAGGAGCACAGAAAAACACGACTAACCCACCGTGAGCAACTCAATGGGCTATAAGCTGTCGCCCGTCCCTAATTTAGGGCCACTGGTTCCAGGGAAGGGAGAGAGCCAGTGCCGTAAGACAAACACAACATCCATGCTTCACCGGGATTCGAATCCCGTTTGGACGAATAATCATAGGCCAGCGCCTTAGACCACTGCGCCACCGGGGCGGCAAATCGGATTGTCATCTTCAAAATTTGTATTATATGGCGTAATCCCGTATTTCTTTCATGATATCTTACATTGTTCTTATTTTATAATGCGTTGAAACTGTATACTTCTTTATGTATTACCCTGTATATATTATGCGTACACAATGTGTGTATATACATATATATAATGTACGCCTATAGTTTATATACGGTTGTGACGTACGTCACTCCAAATCTTTTTGGGGCTTTGGGAAAGAAACACCATGTAATAGAAGACACTATGTAATTTTTTGAACATGTAAAATAATAGTTTGGAATGCTTATTTGTGACGTATTAAGCTCTTAACCTCTTTGGGGCTTTTTTTTTTTTTGGTTGGAGGTTTAACGACTACCGTGAGGAACTCAATGGTTTAACGACTACCGTGAGCAACTCATCACCCGTCCCTAATTTAGGGTCACTGGTTCCAGGGAAGCGAGTGAACCAGTGCCTTAAGACAAACATAACATCCATGCCTCAGCGGGATTCGAACCCGGACCCCGTTCGGACTGAATGATCAGAGGCCATCGCTTAGACCACTGCGCCACCGGGGCGGCCTTTGGGGCTTTGGAAAGAAGACACTATGTAATAGAAGACACTATGTCAGACATTATGTAATTTTTTGAACATGTAAAATACTATTTTTGAATGTTTAATTTGTGACGTACGTCGTTCTTAATCTTCTTGGACGGGGCTTAAGCCCCCAGGTGCGTCAATGTTCAAATAAGTTCAAAAACACTGATAAAATTTACATTTCTTAGCGTCATCTGTGAAAAATCAGTGTAAAAGTAAATTATATTTAATTACTTTTGAATCGTGCTCACATATGGACTGATTTCATTGGTTCTTTTCTGTAACACACATAACATGAATTAGGATTATATCAAATCAATGGGTATTATTTAAGGCTGCCTTTCATTAGTAGGAAACCATTCACTTATTCCTGTCCCATGTATCTGGAGAGGAAACGGACGTAACGGCCTCTTTATGATCACGCCCCGACTAGTGATAGCCACATTGTCCTGTTTCGGACTAAACAAGGTTTCCCTTTCTTTTTTTTTTTTAATTTTTTTACAAGAACTGGTCGACATATATTACTTGGCAGACCTCGTTTCGGCTCATTTCCCAGGTCAAGCGCACGACATTATCGATTGCACGACACTCACGCGACGCGGTAATCTAAAATGACATACGCTGCAACCCAGGCAGAAAATTTCAATGGCAACCAAATATTCCAGACTGTATTCAGCATTATCTGGTTTACTGAGAGACATCCGGAAAATCGACGAGAGCTATTTTACTTACGTATAATGATTCATTCCAATTCGATTACGGCCTCGTGACTGTCTGCCCACACATGCACCCTAAAATCTCTTTGTCTAAGTTTCTTCACTGAAAAAGTTAGCGTGTATAATGTATCCTCAGGTAGTGTAGAAAAGCCTGGCTATATCTCAGGGGGATAGCAATCATGTGAATGCTAAAGGGCCAATTACCTTCGATCCTAGCTCCCGGACAACTGGGTGAACAAATTTATAAAACTAAAATCTTAGAAAAAAAAAACAATTCGGATAATGAGAATCAGACATGAAACTCAGTCTCAAATAAGAGAATAAATGTGGTCGAAGAAGTTCAAAATACAAATTTGGAAGATGTGAATCAGTTTATTGGTGTAAAATATGACATGGATGTTAAGTCAGATAATATCCGAAAACTTGAAAACCTCGTCGTCCTGAAGCGAGAGTTGAACCCGCGTATCCCAGATAGCGCCCGAGTATGCTAACCACTACACCACCTAGAAAGACAAAGTTTCAAGTTTCCGATTGATTTGATTATAAATATCACTGAATCCGCTAGTCGAAGCAACCGGCATTCATATATAGCGAATCTGGAGGTTTTAATTCATTCTCGTGATTGCCCATTCGCCCGTGATGGGTCCGGGTTATAATCCCGGTGAGGCATGGATGTTGTGTTTGTCTTACGGCACTGGCTCCGTCCGGGTATGTAACGATTGGTCGACAAACGTTGGTCGACATAACGATTGCCGACACACGATTGGCCGACAGTAACGATTGGTCGACATAACGATTGGTCAACAGAAATGATTAGTCGACATAGCGATTGGTCGACAGTTATGATTAACCGACAGTAACGATTGGTCAACAGCACGTTTGATCGACATAACGATTGGTCGATACAACAATTAGTCGACATTGGTCGACATAAATTGGTCAATGGAACTTGGAAAAAAAATTGAATAAGAGCAAACCGTTTGGCGGAAAATTGCACCACCGGAAGATTGCCACACATCTTTCAACAACCCGGAAAATTGCCACACACAGAAAAATTGCCCACCGGAAAATTGCCACATGGTTTTCATTAAGAGGACGAGCACAAATCGCCGTTCGTCCGAAAAACGCTTTGAATGTGTGGCAATTTTCCGAGTTTCCGAATTATGTGGGGCAATTTTCTGAGTTTCCGAATTATGTGTGGCAGTTTCCCCAAGGTGCCTGTACCTAAAGTGCCCCGGGGCCCTTTCGGAAATAATATCGTTCAGAAGGCCCTCTATATAGATTTCACTTAGAGTACAAAAAATGACACGGGGGCCTATTTGGAGATAATACACTGAAGAGCAACTGAATTAGAGATACCTGTATATTAACGTGTAGCACCACCTTTCGCCCTGATGACGGCGGCGATTCGTCTCGGCATGGACTCCACAAGACACCGGAAGCGTTGGGAAGCCATACGGATCCACGACCCCTGAACAAGCTCCCACAGTTCACGAAGATTTGATGGAGGGGGTCAGAGCCTCGAACATCTCTCTCGAGGGCACCCCAGATGTGCTCGATGGGATTGAGGTCAGGTGACCTAGCAGACCAAGGAAGCGAGGTCACGTCGGTGGAGTGTTCATCCAACCATTCGGATACAATTCGGGAGCGATGGCACGGTGCATTGTCTTGTTGCAGGATCAGGTCCCCAGTGGGATGTTGTAGATGCACAAACGGGAGCAAATTATCGTCCAGAATATTCCGGTAACGTTGACCTGTGAGGAACGATGTCACACGTTCCAGGGGTCCCATTTCAGTCCACGTAAACAGTCTTCAGACGAGAATGCCACCCCCACCAGCTTTCAGAGTACCCTGCTGGCAAGAAGGATCCATCGCTTCATGTGGTTTCAACCGTACTCGTATCATGCCATTCGCATGTACCAACGTGAATCTCGACTCATCAGTCCAGGCAACATTTATTCACATATCTAGGGTCCAGTGGCGATGTTCCCGCGCCCATGCTATTCTTTGCACTTTGTGATGTGCGGTCAGCAGCGGTTTCCTCGTGGGACGATGGCTTCTGTACTCCATAGCGAGGAGATGGTACTGGATGGTGTCGTTGCTTGCACGTTTTTGTGCACCAGCATTAAATTGCCGAGTGATTTCTTGCACTGTGGCCCGTCTATCCGCTGTTACAATATGAGCTAGCCGACGAAGACCCCGCTCATCCACACGCTGTTGTCCACGGCAGTTGGCCCTTGCAGGGATGGTTTTACCGGATTCGATGTACTCACGGTGCACCCGTGACACAGTGGCTCGTAAAAATCCCAGTGCCTGCACGACTTCCGAGATGGAGTGACCCATTCGTCGGGCCCCGACAATTTTCCCACGATCAAATGCGCTTAGATCCTTCGTCTTACCCATACTGCGTCCGACTCTTACTGATTCCCGTCGCATCACTCCTTATATTGTCTGATCGCTGCATACGTCATGTCGTTTCACATTTGTATAACGCCAGCTGTCTCTAATTCTATTGCTCTTCAGTGTATGTCATAATGCTGTACGTTCTGAGGACTACATTCTAAAAGATATTATTTCTAAAAAGGAACGTTAGGTTCTGAAAGATGAGAGGTACCGCTGCGAATGTAAACCATAATCCTCTGAACCAATGGCTATTTCGACCAATAGTTGTGTCGACCAATCGTGCTGTCGACCAGTCGTTACTGTCGATTAGTCGTTTCGGTCGACTGACCGTTATGTCGACCAATCGTGCTGCCGACCAATCGTTACTGTCAACCAATCTGGTGTTGACAAATCGTTACGTCGACTAATCGTTATTCGACCAATCGGGCGTTGACCAATCGTTATGTCGACCAATCGGGCGTTGACCAATCGTTATTCGACCAATCGTGCGACACTGGCTCCGTCCCTGCCCTGGAAACAGTGGCCCTAAATTAGGGACGGGAGATTGCTTATAGCCCTTCGAATTGCTCACGGTGGTCGTTAAACCTTCAATCAAAAAAAAAAAAAAATACACTGATGTTCAAAATTAAGAGAATTTGCACATTTTGTCGAATTTCTGAAAAACTAATGGACACATTTTAATGAAATTTAGTATGGATACACAGTTATATAAGAGAAACATTTATACCATACAACAGTCATGGTACGCACTCATGATCGTCAGTAAGGCTCATCAGCGCAGGAATGTCCAAAATCCACGTTGCAAGATCGAACATAAAATTACTCTAATATGGGGTATGGCCCCCTCTCACAGTCATGCAGTTCTCACAGCGTGACGTCATACTGGAAACGAGGCAGTTGATGAGTCCCTATGGCAGTCGGTCCACTCCTGTAGCAATACGTTTTCAGCTCCTTGATGGTTCTCGGGTGGGGATGGCGAGCTGCAATTGCATTCCCAAGAGCGTCCCAGACATGTTCAATAGGGTTTAGGTCTGGCGATCTGGCTGGCCAATCTATTCGGCGAATATCCTCACTTTCAAGATAATCGTCGACCAGGTGATCCCTATGTGGACGAGTGTTGTCGTCCATAAAAAGGAACCTAGGGCCAACTACGCCCCTGAAAAGTCGCACATAGGGCTGTAAGATCTCATCCCTATACCTCTCAGCAGTCAGAGAGCCTCTGTCAAACACATGGAGAGGTGTCGGCCGTCCAACATGATGCCTGACCAGACCATGACACCTCCGCTGCCATAGCGGTCCCTTTCTTGGATGTTGGAGGAAAGGTATCGGGCCCCAGGCTCTCTCCAGATGAAGGTATGTCCAGGCTGAATAGCTACTCGTCTGTGAAGCGAACGTTACCCCACTGAAGTCTGGTCTGAGACTGATGTTGTCTGCACCATGCTAAACGTGCTCTCTTGTGTTCTGAAGTGAGCGGGACGCAAACAGCGGGTCTTCTGGCAAAAGCCATCTCTCCCGAAGCCTTCGGGAAACAGTAACCCTTGAAATTAGGACTCCAGTGGCGGCATGCAGCTCACGAGATAGCTGTGCAGCTGTAGCAGTCCTGTGGCGCCTCGCTGAAAGTGCCGAATAACGATCTTCATTGGCCGTCGTGGCTCTTGGACGACCTTGCCCAGGCCTTCTCCATATGGATCCGGTGTTCTTAAAATGTTTCTACAAATTTCAGACGACACTGGTCGTTACATTGAGCACTGTAGCAACCTGCACTTGCGATTGCACTGCCTCCAATCTACCGACGATTCTCCACCTCATTCCGTCATCAATACGTTCGTGGCAACTCATTTTACCTGATTGCTTATGAAATTGAACCAACTCCTGCAAGAAACACAACGAATGTCGCCGAGGAGTACGAGCGAACTAATCGCGGAAAAAGCCACGTGTGCTTTTTATGCCCTCCTCTGTCACAGATCCACCCACACGCACGTGAACGCTTACGTATTCGACACTGCAAATTTGCATTGTTATATGGCGGCATAATTTCTACCTTTGGTTCCGTACTTTTTGTGAAAATCGACAAAATGTGCAAATTCTCTTAATTTTGAACACCAGTGTATATCAATGAATGAGATACGGAATTGGACCATCGTACATCACTATATATGAATGCTGGTTGCTTCGACTAGCGAATCCTGTGATGGTTATATTCAAATTAATCGGAGACTTGAAACTTGGTCGTTCTGGGTGGTGTAGTGGTTAGCCTACTCGGGCGCCAGCCGGAAGAAGCGAGTTCGATTCCCGCTCTAGGACTAGGAAATTTTCAAGTTTTCGGATATTATCTGATTTACCATTAATGTCATATTTACACCAATAAACGGATTCACAACTTTATTTGCATGGTACAATGGTGTAATCCTGTATCTCATTCATTAAAGTTCAAAATATTGGCTTGATCCCTTAGGGTCTGCGACCTCATTGAGGAATCATAATTTCTTTTGCTTAACTGATAAGTTTAGGCTTGAGACAAGGAAACCAGCATTAGATCACGAAATTTAAATTACCTTCACGTAATCAAAGAACGCTTAAATGAATTAGCAAGTTTTTTGTTTATCTTAAGCTAATTAGTTCAAGCATATGTCATTGTTGGCGCAAATGTGCCGTATTTTCACTGTTTCCATGTTGTCATCTCTTCAGAAAACTTGAAAACTACATTACCCTAGAGCGGGGCGCAATATTTTAGTTTTTGAAGAGGTGGCAACACGGAAACAGTGAAAATACGGCATATTTATGCCAAAGTGACATTTGTATTGCCTTCCACGTGCGCGAGGTGTGACAATTAGTTCCGCCGCCCCGTGGCGCAGTGGTCTATGCGCTGGCTTGTGACCTTTCGTCCGTGATGGGTCCGGGTTCGAATCCCGGTGAGGCAGGCATGTTGTGTTTTTCTTACGGCCCTGGTTCTTTCCCTTTCCTGGAACCAGTGACCCTAAATTAAGGACGGGCGACTGCTTATAGCCCATTGAGTTGCTCACGGTGGTCGTTAAGCCTACAATAAAAAAACAAAACAAAAAACAAATAATTAATTCTCGTAATGCACTTGTAGAAAAAAATGTATGCGTACCCGTGCACTACCGGCTTCTGTCAACTTCGAAGCAATTCACTTCCGCACCTACACTGAAGAGCAATTGAATTATTAGAGACAGCTGGCGTTATGCAAATATGGCGCTGTGGGCGGCCCTGTAAACGGAAACGACATGACGTATGCAGCGATCCGACAATATAAGGAGTGATGCGACGGGAATCAGTAGGAGTCGGACGTAGTATGGGTAAGACGAAGGATCTAAGCGCATTTGATCGTGGGCAAATTGTCAGGGCCCGACGAATGGGTCACTCCATCTCGAAAGTCGTGCAGGCACTGGGATTTTCACGAGCCACTGTGTCACGGGTGCACCGTGAGTACATCGAATCCGGTAAAACCATCCATGCAAGGGCCAACTGCCGTGGACAATAGCGTGTGGATGAGCGGGGTCATCGTCGGCTAGCTCGCATTGTAACAGCGGATAGACGGGCCACAGTGCAAGAAATCACTCGGCAATTTAACGCTGGTGCGCAAAAACGTGCAAGCAGCCACACCGTCCGGAACCATCTCCTCGCTATGGGATACAGAAGTCATCGTCCCACGAGGGTACCGCTGCTGACCGCACATCACAGAGTGCAAAGAATAGCATGGGCGCGGGAGCATCGCCACTGGACCCTAGACATGTGGGAAAATGTTGCCTGGACTGAAGAGTCGAGATTCACGTTGGTACATGCGGATGGCAGGATACGAGTACGGCGCAAACCACATGAAGCGATGGATCCTTCTTGCCAGCAGGGTACTCTGAAAGCTGGTGGTTGTGGTATTCTCGTCTGGGGACTGTTTACGTTGACTGAAATGGGACCCCTGGTACGCGTGACATTGTCCCTCACAGGTGAACGGTACCGGGATATCCTGAACGACCATTTGCTCCCGTTTGTGCATCTTCGAAATCCCGCTGGGGACCTCATCCTGCAACAAGACAATGCAGCTCCCGAATTGTATCCGAATGGTTGGATGAACACTCCACCGACGTTACCTCGCTTCCTTGGCCAGCTAGGTCACCTGACGTCAATCCCATCGAGCACATCTGGGATGCCATCGAGAGAGATGACCTCCCTCCATCAAATCTTCGTGAACTGTGGGAGCTTGTTCAAGGGTCGTGGATCCGTATGGCTTCCCAACGCTTCCGGTGTCTTGTCGAGTCCATGCCGAGACGAATCGCCGCCGTCATCAGGGCGAAAGGTGGTGCTACACTTTATTAGACATGCATCTCTAATTCACTTGCTCTTCAGTGTAGACACCTACGCTGTTGCCACTGCTGGAAACATACCTGGAACTGTGTTCCGAAATACTCTTGAGTTCCTTTATCACGTAACTCTGGATGTCAGAAATGTCTGAAAATCTTTGTCCTTTCATGGCATTTTTTATTCTTGGGAAGAGCCAAAAATTCCAAGGGACTAAATCAGGGGAATAAGGTGGATGATCCGATTTAGTAATTTAGTTCTTAGCCAGGAAGTCGAGAACACTGAGGGCATCATGGCTTGGGGCAATGTTAGGCCACATTTCTGCTCTTTTCTTTCGAACAGAATCCCTTAACCCCTTCAACACCTGTAAATAGCATTGTTGGTTGACCGGGTTTCCTTGTTCAGTAAATTCGTGATGAACTATTCCCTTGTGATAGAAAAAACACCCAAGCATGATTTTCAACTGCGAAGATGTCATGCGTGCTTTTTTTCGGCTCTTATGCCACTCAAAGACACTTGCATTTTTCGTAGCATCCTTACCATTCGCCACGTTCAATAGCTGTAACGTTTCAAAAGCAATTTTGCCTATCTCCGCGCAGAATTTTATGTTAATGCGCTGCTCTAAATTTCTATCACTCAGTTTTACCTCAAAACTCAACGTGCATTGCTTGCACGTCATGTAACCAAGTAGCGTAGTGGTGACAAACAAGTGTATGCTCTGTGGGTTACAGATCTTTATCTGCAGCTATCTCTATTGCCTCGCGCGCAAGCGCAGTACACGAAACTCGCAGGGTTTTGTATCCAACAACAAAAGGTGAAACACCCATCCATGCCGATGGTTCTGTCATCTGCTTCTTCACAGGCAGGTCGGTGCGCCATAACTTTACACTGCCAACATGGAATGCGTGACTTCGCGCGTAGTTTGCATTACAATATTGTTACCTGATTAAATATAAATCACTATCATTTAGTTAAAACTGTTTCTAATGATGACACTGGGTACTACACTGCCGGACAATTGCTATGGACGGATGACAATAGCAACGATAGCAACCATAAAATGGAAGGCAGGAAAATATGGAAATTAACATAAGTGCGGGATATAGTAAGACGTGTTGTGCGCATGCAAATCTTGGATTGCCGAACTTGTTCGTGACGTCATAGCGCTGATAAGAGATATAAAGGATTTGACGCGTATTGACCGTTGTTGTTCAAACGCAAAGTTGAAAGGGAAAGAATCAATTGACGAACTTGCAATTTTTAGTATGTCTTCCCGACATCACCTAGATGATTTTACGCGTGGCCGTATTATTGGCAAGATTGAAGAAGGGCGAAAAATAACAGATGTTGCCAGGGAGTTCGACGTCAGCCACAGTGTTGTTTTAAGGCTTTGGAAATCATTTCAAACAAATGGAGAATGTAGCAAACGTCACGGAGGAGGTCGTATTCTCAGTACGACACCTGCAGAAGATCGGTACATAGTGCTATCAACAAAAAGACACCGGCGCAGCACAGCTAGTGAGGTAGCAAATCAGTTTATGGCTGCTACTGGCAAGCGGATCTCCCGAAAAACTGTCACCAGACGTTTGCATGAAGGAGGACTAAACGCCCGCCGTCCTGTTGTGTGCATCCCATTGTCCAGACGTCACCGTACCGCCCGTTTGCAATCGTGCCATCAACATCACAATTGGACTGATAACGACTGGTCTGCTGTCCTCTTCTCAAATGAGAGTAGATACAGTCTATCATCTGATTGTCGACGACAACTGATCTGGCGTGATAGTGGTACTACATATTGTCCAGCAAACATACAGAAAGGGACCGATATCCGACATGTAGTGTCATGGTATGGGCTGGCATCATGATCAATGGCCGTACGTCCCTCTATGTGCTTCCAACTGGGACTAGAACTGGCCAACGATGCATTAATGATGTTCTGCTACCTCATGTTCGCATGTTCCGTGGTGCTGTCGGTGATAGATTCATTTTCATGGACGACAACGCAACATGTCATCGAACAGTCGCTGTCCAGGAGTGTCTTGAGAGCGAGGATATTCAACCGCTCGTACGGCCAGCACGTTCTACAGATCAGAATCCCATTGAAAATGTGTGGGATGCTTTGCGGAGGAGTCTTGCTTGCTGGTCGCCAATGTCCTCCAACAAACAAGGACACCCTCATCCGTGCAGTGACAGAGGAATGGGATAAATTACCCCAACAGCTGCTTGATAATGTTGTGCAAAGCATGACACGACGTGTGGAATCTTGCACCGCCCTCCATGGTGGCCATATCCCGTGTTGACATCTTAAGCCGGAACGCCTGCGGACGGTAATCGCTATTTTTTACGTTTACGTATTCTGCACAAAATGGCCTGTTTGTCCCTTGAACACGTTCCAAAGCCTTTTGGATTTCAGAGCACAATAAATTGTCTTTCTTGTAATGTCCTGGCACTCTGACATTATTTTATTTCACTTGGCATCCAACCACATTTACTTTTTTATGCGTTATATAGCCGTTTATGATCCGTCCTTAGCAATTGTCCAGCAGTGTATCATTAATTTCTATTTGCGACCGTATTTCCGTTCCTAAAATGCCGATTGAAAATATCCGTTTTGCATCCGACTCCATTAGCTGTGACGAACAATGTGTTAGTTATTATAAGCCCGTATTTCTAAAACTTTATATGTCAGTAAATGTTTGATTATTACTACATTTTGTATTACCATATATCCTTTTGGATCCAAGATGCGCTCATTACATCCCAAAATTCAGTAGAAACTGATGCCCTTCCACGTTGCCTGTGATTTCGAGATAGAAACAACCACACTACATAACATGACCTTGTCAACTTTCCCTGCTTATCTTTTTAGTGGCGCTTCGTGAGGAGAGCTTATAGCATTCTACTAAACTTTAAATTCTTAAGACACACTAATGTAGAAAGGGCATCCTGAAAGTAATGCCTCGTCCCTCATAAGATATTTATTTGTAGCAGCAAAAATGTGAAAATTGGAGTCAAAATACTTGGACATATTGTTAATAATGCTAGCCTATTCAAACTATCACTTTCTATACATTTCCGCCATCTTTGAACCCATTGTTGAAATCCAGTGGCGGCCGATGACTGGGTGCTGCCGTGTTGCAGCACGCTAAAAAATTTTGAATTCATATTCGTATTGTTTATTGTAGCTGAAAGCCTGAAAATGCATGCATATGATTTGCTGCCAGCCCAAAATCTGATTTTTAGACGGGCCGTAATCAAGGCCCCTGTTCATTATTCGGTCTGTGGCGTCGGTTAGCACACGGGGAATAACAGCGTGGTTCTGTTGCCACCTACCCGTTCGGTCTTTCGTGCAGCAAACCAAGTAGCACGGCCCCAACAGCGTGTCATTCCTGCCTCCTACACCACACACCTCTTGAGCCGTCCACAAGGAAACCCTTGTGGACGGCTGGAAACCCTTGTGGACGGCTCTTATCAAGCCGTCCACAAGGGTTTCCAGCTTGCTGAATTTCTCCCAGCACGATATAAGATCGCAGGCAGCAAACGGCGTTGTAACCAAAGACCCCCATTCTCCTCTTTCTGTCATCGGAACTGGGAGCAGGGCAGTTGACCAATAGAATAGAGGGAAATATTCTCTGTGCTCTCATAACGTTTGCTTGATCAGTCAGTTAAAATCTATCTGTGCTTTTTCATTTTTTTCTTTATTCTGTGGGTTTCGTAATCTTTTAATTTCATGAATGGAGACTGCTATTAATTCAGTAGATTCTTTGTTGAAACTACAATTTTCTTCAAGAACTTTAGAGGGGAAAATTGAAGTAAAGTGCTTAGGTCGACTAACACCAGATTTGATTATAGCTCAGAAGGCGAAATGCGGGAAAGTGCATTAAAAATCGCAAATAATAAAGGTGCAAGAGTGATTGACTGAATTGTATATTGAATCACACTGTAAAAAAGTTTCGCATTAAAAATATTAAACTGAATAAAAACCTATTTTCAAAATAAATAAATAAAAAAAATGAGTAATGTTTTCTAGGCAACTGAAGTCGGGGCAGATTAATCAAGCCGTATATTCAGCAAAATATTAGCCTTAATACTGTGTCGAATATACGATTACAAATTTAACCATTAATTAACGCCAAAGAGATGAACAAAATGAATAATCATATTAATTTATATGTAATTACGAAAATCGACCAAGATGATCCCATTGCCCAATTCCTAAGGCCTTTAGTGGTAGTGTGTGTGTGTGTATGGGGGAGGGGTGTGTGTGTCGCAGACCGCGTGTAAGTCGGTAAGTCGCAGCATGTACACTCTCAGGAGTACGAGCCGCCACTGGTAAAATCCATTTTTGGAAAAATTCCTGAGGCTGTCGTTTCATCCACGAGTTCACAGCCAGTTTAATGTCTGTCACATCGTCGAAACGTTCCCCACGAAGAGTGTTTTTCAAAGGGGCAAACAGGGAAAAGTCTGAGGGAGCCAAATCAGGACTGTAAGGAGTTTGGGGCATCACCATCCACCCTATTTGGGCAATAGTCCGTGAAGTCTCCATTGAGGTGTGGGGACGTGCATTATCATGGTGTAAAACAACACCATGAAGCGGAAAGCCACGTCTTTTCCTTCTGATAGCTTCCTTTAGCTTCTTCAATGTCTGCACATAGCAAGCACTGTTTATTGTTACACACCGTCCAAGGAAATCATTCAAAATGACACCACGTTTGTCCCAGAAAATAAATTGTCACTATCACTTTCCCTGCGGAATGAGTTGTTTTTACCTTTTTCTGTAGAGGTGAAGATGTGCGGCGCCATTCCATTGACGTACCGTTTTGTTTCTGGGTCATCAAAGAACACCCAGGTTTCATCCCCCGTCACAACATTAGAGAAAAACACCTCACCCCCCCCTTTCATAACAGTCCAAGAGATTCCGGCACATGTTTGCTCACATTGTTTACGGGTTAGTTTCCTTGGGATCCACTTTGAACAAAGTTTTCTGTAGCCCAGATCACTAATTAATGGTTTCCATAGCACTATGACCACAATGAATTGCATCACACAACTCCTGGATGGTGACACGACGATCAGCTGTGATGAGGTCTTTCACTCGTTTCCCGTTGGCACTTGTCCCTGCAGTTGCAGGTCTTCCACTCCGTTATTTGCTCGACACTGAACTTTGTCCCTCTCGAAACCTCTTCATCCATCTTCGGACATTACTGATATCGATTGTGGCAGCGGTAGGAGTCTTCTGTGGATTTCTGGAGCCTCACATTGCTCTTTTTCCGGGAACTCAATTACGGCTCGCAGCTTTTCTCTGTCATTCATGATCTTTATGTCCGATTCCGAAAAAAATTGTTCTCACATTGGTAACAGATCATAGTACATGTCAGTGCAGTTTAATTAAAATCACTTCAAAATTTCAAAAGTTATTAAGGAGGAGGCATTACTTTCACGATGCCCTTAGTATGTTACAATTTTTACTCTAAAAGGGCAGGCTATGTAACTGTTTTTTGCTATTCCAATGTATCGTTATTTCCATTTTATGTTATAAAGCAGTTTTGAGGTAATTATTCTCCACATGTGTGCACTTCACCAACCGAATGGCCGAATGGGGAGTACATGTGTCCTTTCATCATGAAATATTTTTGGACGGTTTGTTAGCTCGTCTTTTGTAAAAAAAAACAACAAAAAAACACGTACTTGCAGTATCACTTTATCCGGGGTGGACACCATATCTCTACAACTATTAGTCCAATTTGAAAAACTCTTTTTTGCATTGGAAAGCCTGAAATGTGAGAACGATGCTTCTCGCATAACGTTTTTTTTAGATGCATAATTTTACCGCTATAGGGCGTAAATGCAGATGCCATTGAATTCAAAATACATTTTATTCCATACATTTGATCTAAACATCGGATTGAAAAAATATTTCTTCCTTTCGATGCCCTTTATAACGAAAACTATTTTGGGTGCAATTTCTTCTTCAAGTAATGCATAGATTTTCCGCAAAGGGGCATAAAGATGAATTGCTATTTCCCCGATATCTCTGCTTCTAAAAATCCGATTTGAAAAATTCTTCCTGCATGGGATACAGCTTCCGGTGGCAAACGTTCTACATATAATTTCTTATTTTTAGTATTGGATAATTTGGCCACCAGGGGTGTAAGTAGTTTACTTTTTTTTTTCCTTTTTTTTTTTTTCAGATATACACTGCTGGACAATTGCTAAGGACGGATCATAAACGGCTATATAGCGCATGAAAAAGTAAGTGTGGTTGGATGCCAAGTGAAATAAAATAATGTCAGAATGCCAGGACATTACAAGAAAGACAATTTTTTGTGCTCTGAAATCCAGAAGGCTTTGGAACGTGTTCAAGGGACAAGCAGGCCATTTTGTGCAGAATACGTAAACGTGAAAAAAATGCAATTACCGTCCGCAGGCGTTCCGGCGTAAGATGTCAATACGGGATATGGCCACCATGGAGGGCGATGCAAGATTCCACACGTCGTGTCATGCTTTGCACAACATTATCAAGCAGCTGTTGGGGTAATTTATCCCATTCCTCTGTCAGTGCACGGATGAGGTTGTCCTTGTTTATTGGAGGGCATTGGCGACCAGCACGACTCCTCCCCAAAGCATCCCACAATTTTTTAAATGGGATCCAGATCTGGAGAACGTGCTAGCCATACGAGGCGTTGAATATCCTCGCTCTCAAGACACTCCTGGACAGCGACTGTTCGATGACATGTTGCGTTGTCGTCCATGAAAATGAATCTATCACCGACAGCACCACGGAACATGCGAACATGAGGTAGCAGAACATCATTAATGTATCGTTGGCCAGTCATAGTCCCAGTTGGAAGCACATAGAGGGACGTACCGCCATTGATCATGATGCCAGCCCATACCATGACACTACATGTCGGATATCGGTCCATTTCCTGTATGTTTGCTGGACAACATGCAGTACCACTATCACGCCAGATCAGTTGTCGTCGACAATCAGACGATAGACTGTATCTGCTGTCATCTGAGAAGAGGACAGCAGACCAGTCGTTATCAGTCCAATTGCGATGTTGATGGCACAATTGCAAACGGGCGGTACGGTGACATCTGGACAATGGGATGCACACAACAGGACCGCGGGCGTATAGTCCTCCTTCATGCAAACGTCTGGCGACAGTTTTTCGGGAGATCCGCTTGCCAGTAGCAGCCATCAACTGATTTGCTACCTCACTAGCTGTGCTGCGCCGGTGCCTTTTTGTTGATAGCAGTATGTACCGATTTTCTGCAGGTGTCGTACTGAGAGCACGACCTTCCCCGTGACGTTTGCTACACTCTCCATTTGTTTGAAATGATTTCCAAAGCCTTGAAACAACACTGTGGCTGACGTCGAACTCCCTGGCAACATCTGTTATTTTTCGCCCTTCTTCAATCTTGCCAATAATACGGCCACGCGTAAAATCATCTAGGTGATGTTGGGAAGACATACTGAAAATTGCAAGTTCGTCAATTGATTCCTTCCCTTTCAACTTTACGTTTGAACAACAACGGTCAATACGCGTCAAATCCTTTATATCTCTTATCTGCGCTATGACGTCACGAACAAGTTCGGCAATCCAAAATTTGCATACGCACAACACGTCTTACTGTATCCCGCACTTATGCTAATTTCCACATTTTCCTGCCTTCAATTTTATGGTTGCTATCGTTGCTATTGTCATCCGTCCTTAGCAATTGTCCGGCAGTGTATTTGCAGCTAAATCTGAGGTTCAGGAAAATCTATGAAATACTTTTCTAGTTGTAGAAGTGGTAGACAAATTCAAGCAGACAATATTCCAAAGCCGCCATTTTTTTTGTAGCTATCTGGACGTTAAGACCTATCAGCACGCCAATGTTCAGATCTCTACGTCATTTGGAAGTGGTCAAACAATTCGCGAAAAATTCAAGCAATGTTCCAAAGCCGCCATTTTGATTTTTTCGGTTTTCGTATTTTTCTAGGTATTTGGATCTTAAGACCTATCAGCATAGCAATTTTCAGATTTCTAGACCATTTAGAAGTGGTCGAACAATTCGCGGACGGAAACACTCGCATTTTCCCATTTTCCCAATTTGCTTTACGTATAGATTCAAAAAAAGTGCTCATTACAACCGAAAATTCGATGTCATTTTTCGTGTTTTTCACTTAAGAGCACACGCATATACTGCTTCGTTGTCGCAAAACTTTCGTCTTTCACAAAATACTTTTATTAGTGTAAAGAAGTAAACATTTAAAGGGTTCGAATTCCAAATACCCACAAATTCCTGTGTTTTGTGAACAAAAATGCGCACCCTTGAAACCTATCTGGTACTTGCTTTTCTGAATCGAAGGCACTGATTGATTGCCTCAGACGTTTTAAAATTGACGACAACGTTTTTGGGCCAACCTGGTAGCGCAGTGGTATAAGTGATGGCTTCTGATCATTCGTCCGAAAGGGGTCTGGGTTCGAATCACGGTGAGGCATGGATGTTGTGTTTGCCTCTCTCTTTTCCCTGGAGCCAGTGACACTAAATTAGGGACAGGCGACTGCTTATAGCCCATTGAGTTGCTCATGGTGGTCGTTAAACCTCAAATAAGCCACCCCGGTGGCGCAGTGCTCTAAGCGATGGCTTCTGATCACTCGTCCGAGATGCGTCCGGGTTCGAATCCCGGTGAGGCATGGATGTTGTGTTTGTATTACGGCACTGGCTGTCTCCCTTCCCTGTAGAGATGGGTTTCACGGTGACTTTTATGTATCAGTGACAACGGTGACGGTTCCAGAGAGGTATCAGTGAAAAGTATCAGTGACAAAATCACAGTTGGTGACAGCATCGCCTCCAGACCGCGTCACGCTTGTCCGTCAGTGATTCAGTGTATCAGTGACAGGAGCCATCGAGCTTATATCCACGCAGCACTGGCCGCCATAAGTCACTGCACGCCCTGCAGGTGACGTCACATCCAGGCAAGAAGCTGCTTTGACACTACGGAAACGAATGGAACTACAGCTCTACGGGGCGTATAGACAGATAAAATGAGGGATTTAAAAAACATCAACTGTACAAGCTTACTCTATTATCAACTAAATATAATAAAAAAAGTTTTTTTTTCTTGCGGAAATCATTGTCATAGCTCAGTGGCGCCAAACCTGTCTCCGAAGAACAGGAACTGTGTAGCTGGAAGTTTCGGCTGTTTACAGCGACAGGTGGCGCCGACAGTGATCCTCTCACTGATATTTCAGCAAACAAGTCACAGCTGGCGACGATGACATGCTCGTATCAGTGACGCGATTTCTGACCCATCTTTACTTCCCTGGAGCCAGTGGCCCTAAATTAGAGACGGACACTACTTCTAGCCCACTGAGTTGCTCACGGTGATTGTTAAACTTCAAATAAGCCGCCCTTGTGGCGCAGTGGTCTAAGCGATGGCTTCTGATCATTCGTCCGAATCCTGGTGAGGCATGGATGTTGTGTTTGTCTTATGGCGCTTGCTCTCTCCCTACCCTCGAACCAGTGGCCCTAAATTAGGGACGAGTGATTGTTTATAGCCCATTGAGTTGCTCACGGTGGTCGTTAAACCTCCAATCAAAAAAAAAAAAAAAAACTCAAATAAAAAAACCCACAAAAAACAAACAAACTTTTTTTGAGCTTTTACGCGAAAACGTCGGCTTCTTGACTTCGTGTTTGTTCAAGTGACGTACTACTGTTTGTTGCTGTTAAGCGTGAGAGCGTGAGACAGACCGACCGCCTCCTGTAAGATGAATAATCTTGGATTCAAATTAACAACTCACACTTTCGTGCTTTCGACAGAAACAACAACAACAACAACAAAAACATCCCTGACCTGTGCTACATAAATTTAAACGAATACCGGCTATTTTTCACTCTCTCTGAAGCTTCACTTTTGTATTTATTCCGTATTGATCGACAAACTTTTCCAGGTAGAGTATTATTTTTGTGGTGTCAAAGAATTCGTTAGTACGGATCGTTTATCTGAGGGGAGGAAGTATGACATGTCGGTGAAAAAATTAACAGAAATTCATGAGATTCTTTGCAAGAAGTAAAGAAGATTCCAAGCCAGATATGAATCATCCTCTCATCTTAATTCAGCAAACTCAAGTTAGTTCATCTTCGTGATTACTCGAAAGTTAACTAAGATCCTGAGAGTTCTATTATCCTAAACAGGGCTGTCTGACTTGCGCGCACTCAATAGTTTTCTGTACGATAAAAGATAATGAGGAAAACCGCACTTCCTTCAAATCTCGTTTTAATCTCAAACATGCATGTAGCTTAGCGATCGGAATATCCTCAAAAGAAAAATATTACGATCTTGCGACACGTATCGAGTCTGTCAGAAACTTCCTCAAAAGTGATGTTAGAAATGCATTGTTTGAGTGTTAAATACACAGTCGAGTCACATTATTGTGACCACCTCCTACTTTTCACTTCAACAGCGCGTAGCCAATGAGAAAAGGCACTTGTCGTGAGCTGGCTTGGAGGGTATATAAGGTGTGCTGTAGGCATTCTGAAAACATATCACTCGTTGCTGTCTTGGATAAAAGGACAGATTTATCAGATTTGCAAAAAGAGATGATTATCGGTTTTCGGGTGGAAGTATTTCTGAAACAGCGCAGTTTGTGAACTGTTCGCGTGCTGCTGTGGTTAAAGTGTATCGTGATTGGAGAAATGGCACCATTGCGAATAAGCTAAGTGGAAACTGCGGAGCACCAGATGCCACTGATGTGAGAGGTGAACGTCGGCTGCGAAGGCCCGTGAGGGCCAATCGACACGCTACAGTGGAGCAACTCACTGGCCGAATGAACCAGGGGGCTACCGGAAGTGTGTCTAAAACGACAGTTCTACGTATGGGGCTCGATGCAGACGGGTGATCACTGCAACTATGCTAACGAAGATCCATCGGCAGAAAAAGCTTATATTTGCAAGGAAGTATCGGAATTGGACCTCCGCTGATTAGCAAAGGATTGCCTTCTCCGATGAGTCACGTTTACTGCTTCATCGAACGGACGGACGTTGGCGTATAAGGCGAGAAACATCGGAGAACAAACACTCTTCAACCATTACTGGAAGAGCACAAGACGGTGGGGTCAGCGTTATGGTCTGGGGAATGTTTTCGTAGCATTCTCTGTGTCCACTCATACCTGTGGAAGGCCTTATGGACCGAATTCCTTATGAATCCATCCTTGCAGACCACGCACACCCATACATGCTGATTGTCTTTCCTGGAGCGGATGGGATCTTTCAGCACGACAATACGACGTGTCACACAGCTAGAAATGTCCGAGAGTGGTAGGAAGAGCACGACGAAAACTTCAGAGTACCTCCCTGACCCTCCGATGTCCCAGACTTAAACCCAATTGAGCATCTGTGGGACCACCTCGATCGTGGATCCTCCACCACGCATCCTCTAGCAGCTGTCAGATGCTCTACAGTCAGCATGGCTCCACATACCCGTGAACACCTTCCAGCACCTTATTGAGTCACTCCCAGCCCGTCTAGCTGCTGTCCGCGCTGCACACGGCGATTACTGTGGATATTAGCTGGTGGTCTCAATAATGTAACTCGACCGTATATTTTATGACGTAGAAGTCTTTTCGTACTTCTACGTTATTTTAAAAGCATAACAATAAGATGAAATAATTCCTAAATTAAACCTTAACGGCCAGACGAAACATGTAAACAACAGAAGTCAAACTTACGGAAAAGATGCTTTATTCAAGGTTTTCTCCAACACATCGTAACATAGCACTTTGCATTAAACGCTCCACACACCACACAGCTCCACAACACAACGCTTCTCAACACAACGCTCTCCCAAGCAACAGTTTACTCGTAGTTTATATCTCTCGTTCTTATCAAACCAGGCATACGTCACGTTCATTCAACCTCAATTATGTTGCCAACAGTATTAGTTTGAGAGAAAAGATATCACGTTAAGTGTGAAGTATAACTCAGAACAAACTCAAGATTTACATAGGGAAATAAACTAAAAAGGAAAGTTAATTTACAATATACGTCACAACTTATCTTGATGCTTCAAGTCGTATTTTAGCAACAGGAGCTGTTTTTTTTTCAAATTGTCGAAGTCTTTCACCATGACAACTAACAATTACTGAAACGAAAATGAGCTACAGTAGTGACCAAGATTGTAGAAACCTTTTGGAAAAAGTGTATTTTTGAGGTTTGATGGCTTGATGGCTCATAACACCACTTTTTTTTTTTTTGGAGTAATACCATGGCATTTTATATCAATGGAAACATAATTTCATCAAGAATGTAATTCAACAACGTTTGGTCAATTATCTGTATTCCATGGAAAGTTGTAGCCAAATCACCAGAAAAAGGAAGCACAACTTGCTTAGGTTGATATGAAGTAGAGTTGCTTCATTTGAATGTAGCCAATGAGCATGAGTGATTAGACAGCCAATCAGGTGTCATCTTGTTTTGGCATTGAGCCAATCAGGCCACAGTGAGATTCAGCTATTAGTGCCATTTATTGGAGCTAAGAGGAGGACATTTGTCAGTGTTTTATGTGATTGCTTTTTTGTGTGTGTGGGTGTGTGCGTGTGTTCTTTCATTTAGTGAGCTTGTAAAACGTAATAAAATGAAAGAAATGGCGCAAAGAGTTGACTGGTCACCCAGAGAGCGATGGACAACGCTTCAGTTATGAAGACATTAGAAGAAAAATTGGTGGAAACTTAACCAAAGGTGGCATTCTAAATTTTTGAAGAGCTATAAAGAGACTCAGTCACTACAAAACCAGACTGGTAGAGGCAGGAAAAGGTACACAACAGCAAGTGATGCTAGAAGAATTAAGAGACT
The DNA here is from genome assembly GCA_039090855.1 of Macrothele yani. NCBI lineage: Eukaryota > Metazoa > Arthropoda > Arachnida > Araneae > Macrothelidae > Macrothele > Macrothele yani. The sequence goes on along the minus strand of CM077018.1, from coordinate 55,969,794 downwards.
GTGCCTAGGTGATAGAAGAAAATGTATACAAGTTGAAATGGCGCAATGCAATGTGAAGTTGAGGGCAAGGACTGTTCGGCGCAGCCTGCAGGAATTTGGTCTAAAAGCTAGAATTCCACAAAAAAAGCCATTTATCTCTCAAACAAAGGTTGAAAAGATTAAACTGGGCTAAAAATCCATGTTAACCGGACTGCGGAACAATGGGACAGTGCTATTTGGAGTGATGAGACAAAAATCTCCCTGATTGGTAGTGATGGCATAAAATACGTAAGGAGGAGAATCGGAGAAGATTTGCATCCTGATTGCATTACATGTACCGTGAAACACCCAGTTAGTGTTATGATCTGGGGTTGTATGACATCAAACGGTGAGGGCAGAATTTGCGTGATTAATGGGAATATAAATGGCCAAAAATACATTAATGGAATACTTGAGCCTAAACTGAAGCCTTCCGCACGTGATCTTTTCCAAGATAATGAAGCATTTATATTTCAACAGGATTCAGTTCCATGTCATGTTGCTGCTGTGTACAAAGAGTAGTTTCAAGATAATCATATTCTACTGCTGGAATGGCCTGGGAATAGCCCAGACCTTAACCCCATTGAAAATCTATGGAGCCGACGAAAGAAACTTGTTAGTCAGAAGCAACGCAGCAATAAAACACACTTAATAGAAGCAATAATTCAATCTTGGTTTCGGATAATAGCAGCTGCAGAACTAAAAAATTTGGTTCACTCCATGGGAAGGCGTTGTAAGGTTGTAACTAACGCTAAAGGTTACCCAACTAAGTATTAACTGACATGGTGAGAATTTTTGTGCATCTCATTTTTTTCTATGTGTTTCACTTTTCTTCTTTATAACTGATGTTTTAATAAAAAATATCCTTCATTACATTCTTGATGAAATGATCTTGTAATCGATATTTAATTTTACGGTATTACTCCGAAAAAAAGTGGTGTTATGAGCTCTCAAACCTCAAAAATACAGATTTCCCGAACGGTTTTCACACTTTTGGCCACTACTGTATGTACAAAAACCGATAGTCACTCCGACTCTTTGAAGACTACAGAAGATTCAAAATTTCAATGTTTCTAGGAAAGCCAGCAAAAGGAAAACGTACATGATTTGTACCTACAGAAAAAATCAGACATAGTGCTGTGTGGGTCGGACGTGTCTTATCCGTTCCACTTTTCCCCTTATGTTTTCCATTTATGTTAGCATTAATATGAAAGCATATTTTTCTGCAATGATAATTACAGATTTATTCCATTAATCCTTTTGCTCTATGGGGTTTACGACAATGGCTACAAATTCATTCCCTGGTTCGTTTTGTTATGGAGCTTGTGATGATATTGTAATTGATCCCCTCGTCCATCCTGTCTCGATGATTGTAGGAAATCTCCTAAAGTTGATGGCATGGCATGGCATTTGCAAAGGTATCTATTTCTCTGACGTGCAGCTCACGAAGAATAAATTATGCCGACCGTGAACGGAGCCAAATAATTACACACCCGGAGCTTTTTGTAGAAACATTTCATTGATTTTCCTGACTCGGTGGGACTTGCGATTATTTCTGTATATCAATACACTTAGCCCTTCCGATCCAATAGAGCTTACAGTAATAATTGAAGAATCGCCTCATTATCTGAGCTGATTCCGTGGAGAAAACCATGGGGGCTGTAAATGGTGACGCTAACTTCTATTCAGCGCGAACAAATGAGTCGGGTTTCCAACTGTTCTTACATAAAAATCGAATTGAGTACAGCATATGGGTTTCGTTATGCTTATCCATCCTTTCCTCTTTTCCGCAAGAACGATAATTCCGCTTCAAAATGTCGTACCACACTGCTGGCCACCCAAAAACCAAGAAGGACACGAGATAGCAAAGCCAGATTTACTGGTGATGTGATGTGTGTGATTGTGATTGGAGGTTTAACGACCACCATGAGCAACTCAATGGGCTATAAGCAGTCGCCCGTCCCTAATTTAGGGTCACTGGTTCCAGGGAAGGGAGAGAGCCAGTGCCGTAAGACAAACACAACATCCATGCCTCACCGGGATTCGAACCCGGACCCCGTTCGGACGAATGATCAGAGGCCATCTCTTAGACCACTGTGCCACCGGGGCGGCCCAGATTTACTGGACACATAACAACAGATACAAAGATGAAGCGATTGAGTTTACAGGCCCGTGCGACTTGCGGAACACGCAGACATCAATAGTTCGTGTGGCCCCCATGGCTGGCAATAACGGCCGCAACACGCCGCGGCATCGAACAAAAGAGGCTTTGGATGTGGGCTTTGGGGTATGTCGGTCCAGGCTGCTTTCACACGTTGCCACAGTTCATCACAGGTGGTGCTTGCCGGGCCACTCGGTTGCCGATCAGCGGCCAGACGTGTTCGATGGGCGACATATGGGGAGAAGAGGCGGGCCACGGCAGCAGTGACACCTGGTGGGCCGTGAAGAATTGTTGCACGATGCATGCCACGTGCGGGCGCGCATTGTCCTGTTGAAACGTTGCCGCTGGCAGGTCCTGCAGGTAAGGGAGGACTACAGGCTCCAAAGCGTCAGAGATGGTGCGGTGGCTGTTGAGTGCACCGGCGATGCGTACCAGAGGGGTGCGGGTGTCATATCCAATTGCGCCCTAAACCATGACGCCAGACGACGGATCGGTATGGCGATACATAATGCAGGCTTCATACAGTCTTTCGCCGCCATGCCGCCACACGCGGATCCGACCATCGTGGTGTTGCAGGCAGAAGCGGGGTTCGTCGGAAAAGACAATGTCGTACCATTCCGTAGCCCAGGTGCAGCACTTACCGGTGGTGTAACGTTAATGGTAATCGGAGCAATGGGCGCCGTGCGACAAGTCCCCGCTCCAGCAGACTACGTCGAACGGTACGTGCTGACACAGGTTGTCGCGCAACACACTCTAATTCCTGCGCTAACGTTCGTGATGTGGCAATGCGAGCCGTCAATGCCCGCCGCACAACATGCCGGTCCTCTCATTCGGTGGTGTGCCGCGGCTGCGTTAATCGGTCACGTTGGTCTGTCCGTCCCACCTGCACCCACCGAATCGATACTCGCCTCACTGTGGCTGGATGTCGTCCCACACGGGCGCCGATGTCTCGGTACGATAAACCGCTGTCGCGATAAGCCACTATTCGTTCTCTGTCGAACTCCGAAACGTGGTGGAATGACTGCCGTATTCTGCGAGGAGGCATCAGGAAGCTTCCCACGCACAGGTCCGGCAGCACAACACACTTTCACTACTTACACCCCGCCTTCTGTGCACCCTTCTTATAGTGCTTCACGGTGGCGTGCCGGGCGCACATGATTTGCGTATGCCCTGCAATACTAATCGTTTGCATGTCCTCTCGCGGGCGACGCATGCTACGAATTTCAGGCCAATCGAAAGCTTCCTTCTTGGTGTTCCATTTTGGGTGGCCAGCAGTGTATAAACATACATAACGTATAAAAAAATTGAAATTATTAAATTGAAATTATCTATGTATAAACATACATAAACTGTAAATGAAAAAATACATTTAAGTGCATATTTTTTACAAACCCTCCCCTCTAAAAATTATTTCGCACGTGCGGTAAATTGAGTTACTGCGGCACTGGTTGGCGATAAAGAAATTTTACCATCAACAAAGATACAAAAGTGGGCGGTAGGTATTAAAAGGTTGACAACCCCTGATTTAGAGGGAACGAGTTACTCGTAACAACCCGTTATTTGTGCAAGAAAGTGTTCGATTTGGGGGAGGCGGAGTGATAGTGTGGGCCGGTATCTCTATCAACGATCGAACCGACCTGTACATCATCAGAAATGGAAAGCTTACTGCTCAGCGGTATAGGGATGAGATCCTCAGACCCTTAGTTGTCCCTTATGATTCATCAATCGGAGACGAATTCATTTTCGTGGACGATAACTGCAAGCCACATCGCGCTCGATGTGTGGACGGCTTGCTGTTTGACGAGGGAGTCATCCGAATTGAACTGGCCAGCATGTTCCCCTGATATGAACCCCATCGAGCATGTCTGGGAAACTCTGGAGAGAATGCTCGATTAACCCCTCCACAAACAGTCCAGCAATTGGAAAGTGCTCTTCTGCAGGAGTGGAATGGAATTCCTCAATCCCTCATTAATACTCTGATTGACTCCATGCCTCACAAGTGTACAACATTGCTTTCTCTCAGGGGAAACTATACCTCCCTATTAAATCTAATCTTCTGGCAAGAAATTTACCTTTATTTTCATTTTTATGATATGTTTATAAATTTGCATTTTTACGTTCGTCTCCTCAAAAAAAAATTAAATTTAAATTACTAATGGTTTCGGCCATATTTTTCTTCTCACATGGCGCACTACACAGTGCGTCAAAGAATTTTTAAGACTGGCGCTAGATTTCAGCCTACGGTGGCGCCACCAGTGTAATCGCGAATGCGTTATAAACCGTGACCACCTGCTTGCTTTCTGCCAAAAGTACTGCGCAGTTGTTAAAGTAACTCAAACGAAACGGGCGTTCATTAGAGAAGTAAAATTTTTTTCATGTTGAATTATTGAGATGGAACAAAGGGCTGTTATTAAATTTAACGCAAAACTTGGTAAAAGTGCCTCGGAAACGTACCAAATGATGAAACAAGTTTACGGTGAGTTTTGTTTAAGTAGATCAAATGTTTTCCTGTGGCACAAACGTTTTTTGGATAGAAGAGATACGCTAGAAGATGATAAGCATACCGGAAGACCAAGTTCATTTAGGACACCTGAGATTATTGAAAAAGTGCGTGATTTCGTGGCAAACAATCGATGTGCGTCACTAAGAATGATGGAAGAGTCTTTAAACATCAACAAGGAAACGATTCGAACCATCCTGCATGAAGATTTGGGCAAAACAAAAGTCTGTGCTAAATTTATTCCACACACGTTAACCAATGAACAAAAATCAAGAAGTGCACATTGCAGAGACATCATTTCAGCCGCTGAAAATGATCGAAACTTCTTAAAATCGATTGTTACAGGTGATGAAACATGGTGTTTTCAATATGATCCTAAAACAAAGCGACAAGATGCGGAATGGAAGTCAAAAAACTCACCACAAGCCAAAAAAACAAGAAAAGTTCCATCGAAAATCAAAACAATGCTCATTACGTTCTTCGATAGTAAGGGTATTGTCCACAAAGAATTTGTACAAAGTGGACAAACAATTACTGGTGAGTTTTATTTAAATGTTTTGAGGCGTTTGATGGGCAGAATTCGTCGCATTCGTCCAGAATATTGAGATGAAAACAGTTGGTGTTTGTTGCACGATAATGCACCCAGTCACACCTCACTTCCTGTTCGTAGATTTTTGGCGAAAAATAACGCCTGTGTGTTGAATCATCCACCGTATTCGCCTGATTTAGCACCCTGCGACCTTTATTTATTCCCAAAACTTAAAAGGACGTTAAAAGGGTGTTATTTTGATGATATTTCGACCATACGAACAGCTTCGACGCGTGCTTTGGAGGCAATTCCGCAAAGTGAACTGGAACAGGCATTCGAATCATTATTAAATTGCTGTAACAAGTGTATTGAAGCCGGAGGGACTTATTTTGAATAACAAACCAAAACAAATTATAATTTCTTGTTTCTATTTCATTTTACAGACCCAGTCTTAAAAATTCTTTGCCACACTGTGTATGTCTGCAGTTTCTATTCCAACCTCACAAGTCTTCCGTGACTCACAGTTTTCGTACAAAACGACGATATCACCTAATTATTTTGAGCGGTGTAGATTTTAGTCATGGGTCTCCTTCCATTCATTTCCCGCTCAGTCTGTCTCTCCATAAGCCTACTATAAATACACAACTGTTTGTGAAAATTGCAACACCAAGAAGGAACTATGCAATTCGAATGAAATTTATAGCACATATTACTGATATGACTGTACATAAGTGATTTAATTTTCAGAAAAATACAATTGTTACCTGCAAATATCAGTATCTTGTGAAGCCTCCGCGAGCTGCAATAAGAGCTTCTAGAAGTCGTGGCATTGAATCGAAAAGGCGTTGGATGGTGCCCTGGGTAATTGCTTGCAAGGCGACATGTATGCGAGTCCACAGATCATTGGTACTGGCCGCTGGCGGACTTTGATGGGCCAGTTGCAGAGTGACCATATCCCAGACATGCTCAATACGCGACACTTTTCACGAACGTGCAGGCCATTAAAGAAGCTGTATCTGCTGTGCTGCGAAGAGGGCATGAACATTCTTGGCAACACGGGGTCGGGCATTGCCCTGCTGGAATATAGCGCCAGGAGTGCTCTGAAGGAAGGGTGTGACTTCTGCCTGTACAACTTCCCAGATGTAGCCGTCGCTGTTGAGATTGCCCTCAAGTCGTAGCAACCGAGATCGCGAATGGTGCCCAATGGCACCCCACACCATCGCACTTGGCGTTCGGCCCGTTTGATGCTCGGCAATGCATGCTGGAAAAAGGCGCTTACCCAAAATACGGTCTAATGCGTATGCGACCATCATGGGAGTCCAAGTTGAATCGGGATTCCTCCGAAAACACGACATGTTGCCAATCAGCACGCCACTGTCTGCATTGAGAACCCCATTCCAGACTGAGGCGTCGATGGTTCAGGGTCGAGGAAATCCGCCGCAAAAGGATGCGTGCAACCAGTCTTCTGTGCAGCAGACGGCGTCAAACTGTGGACGCAGACAGTGCCACACCTGTTGCAGTGGCCCACTGTTGTGCTAACACTTGCGAAGATGCGGAACGGTTCGCCACTGCCATGCGCATGAGGTTTCGGTCATCCCGCGGTGTCATCACATTACTCGGCCCACTGACGGATTGTCGATGCACCTGTTTCTCCTCGGTCCACTGCCGCCACACGCGCATCACTGTCGTGGCGTTGTGTCCCGTCCAAGCCGCTATGTCGCGGTACGACAATGCATCTTCACGCAGACCAATCATTCGTCTCTGTTCAAACACTGTCGTGGCGTTGTGTCCCGTCCAAGCCCCAATGTCGCGGTACGAAAACGCACCTTAACGTCGACCAATCATTCGTCTCTGTTCACACCCTGTCGTGACGTTGTGTCCCGTCCGAGCCGCAGGGTCGCGGTACGGAAATGCATCTTACCGTAGACCAATCATTCGTCTCTGTTCAAACCCTGACGTGGCGTTGTGTCTCGTCCTAGCCGTCCAAGCCGCAATGTCGCGGTACGAATATGCACCTTCACGCAGACTAATCATTCGTCTCTGTTCAAACTCGGTCGTGGCGTTGTGTCCCGGCTTGACCGGGACACAACGAATGATTGGTCTGCGTGGTGGTACGACAATGCACCTTCACGCAGACCAATCACTCATCTCTGTTCAAACTCCGTCGTGGCGTTGTGTCCCGTCCAAGCCGTAATGTCGCGGTACGACAATGCACCTTCACTCAGACCAATCACTCGTCTCTGTTCAAACTCTGTCGTATGGTGATATTGCGTCCTTCGTCGTCGCCGAGGCATTATTCAATCCTGAAGACCCTTTTACAACTCGCTGACCGCGATGCACTACTAGTGTGTATGATCATATATGATCATACATGTATATAGAGGATTTTAGGAAGGGAGTGTCAGATCCCAGGTCTTAAACAATCCTTAGAAACAGGAAATTAGGAGATTTGGGCTAGAGTGCCCGATAGGAAAGTGACACGGAAGCGAGGTAGAAGAAGCCTTTATTTACTACCAGCGGCCAGTACCCGCTGCCCGACGGCTTAACGTGCCCATCAGATCAGATTAGATCATATGTAGAGGTTTTTAGGAAGGGAGTGTCTGATCCGAGGTCTTAAACAACCCTTAGAAATAGGAAGCTAGGAGATTTGGGCTAGAGTGCCCGATAGGAAAGTCACACGGAAGCGAGGTAGGAGACGCCCTTATTTACTACCGGGGGCCAGTACCCGGGGTCCGACGGCTTAACGTGCCCATTCAATGCTCTAGTAGATCAGATCAGATCATATGTAGAGGATTTTAGGAAGAGAGTGTCTGACCCCAGGTCTTAAGCAACCCTTAGAAATAGGAAGCTAGGAGATTTGGGCTAGAGTGCCCGATAGGAAAGTCACACGGAAGCGAGGTAGAAGACGTCCTTATTTACTACCGGGGGCCAGTACTCGGGGTCCGACGGCTTAACGTGCCCATTCAATGCTCTAGTAGATCAGATCAGATCATATGTAGAGGATTTTAGGAAGAGAGTGTCTGACCCCAGGTCTTAAACAACCCTTAGAAATAGAAAGCTAGGAGATTTGGGCTAGAGTGCCCGATAGGAAAGTCACACGGAAGCGAGGTAGAAGACGCCCTTATTTACTACCGGGGCGCCAGTACCCGGGGTCCGACGGCTTAAGGTGCCCATTCAATGCTCTAGTAGATCAGATCAGATTATATGTAGAGGATTTTAGGAAGGGAGTGTCTGACCCCAGGTTTTAAACAACCCTTAGAAATAGAAATCTAAGAGATTTGGGCTAGAGTGCCCGATAGGAAAGTGACACGGAAGCGAGGTAGAAGACGCCCTTATTTACTACCGGGGGCCAGTACGCGGGGTCCGACGGCTTAACGTGCCCATTCAATGCTCTAGTAGATCAGATCAGATCATATGTAGAGGATTTTAGGAAGGGAGTGTCTGACCCCAGGTTTTAAACAACCCTTAGAAATAGGAAGCTAGGAGATTTGGGCTAGAGTGCCCGATAGGAAAGTCACACGGAAGCGAGGTAGAAGACGCCCTTATTTACTACCGGGGGCCAGTACCCGGGGTCCGACGGCTTAAGGTGTCCATTCAATGCTCTAGTAGATCAGATCAGATTATATGTAGAGGATTTTAGGAAGGGAGTGTCTGACCCCAGGTTTTAAACAAACCTTAGAAATAGAAATCTAAGAGATTTGGGCTAGAGTGCCCGATAGGAAAGTTACACGGAAGCGAGGTAGAAGACGCCCTTATTTACTACCGGGGGCCAGTACCCGAGGTCCGACGGTTTAATGTGCCCATCAGATCAGATCAGATCATATGTACAGGATTTTAGGAAGGGAGTGTCTGACCCCAGGTCATAAACAACCCTTAGAAATAGAAAGCTAGGAGATTTGGGCTAGAGTGCCCAATAGGAAAGTCACACGGAAGCGAGGTAGAAGACGCCCTTATTTACTACCGGGGCGCCAGTATCCGGGGTACGACGGCTTAACGTGCCCATTCAATGCTTTAGTAGATCAGATCAGATCATATGTAGAGGATTTTAGGAAGAGAGTGCCTGACCCCAGGTCTTAAACAACCCTTAGAAATAGGAAGCTAGGAGATTTGGGCTAGAGTGCCCGATAGGAAAGTCACACGGAAGCGAGGTAGAAGACGCCCTTATTTACTACCGGGGGCCAGTACCCGGGATCCGACGGCTTAACGTGCCCATTCAATGCTCTAGTAGATCAGATCAGATCATATGTAGAGGATTTTAGGAAGAGAGTGTCTGACCCCAGGTCTTAAACAACCCTTAGAAATAGGAAGCTAGGAGATTTGGGCTAGAGTGCCCGATAGGAAAGTCACACGGAAGCGAGGTAGAATACGTCCTTATTCACTACCGGGGGCCAGTACTCGGGGTCCGACGGCTTAACGTGCCCATTCAATGCTCTAGTAGATCAGATCATATGTAGAGGATTTTAGGAAGAGAGTGTCTGACCCCAGGTCTTAAACAACCCTTAGAAATAGGAAGCTAGGAGATTTGGGCTAGAGTGCCCGATAGGAAAGTCACACGGAAGCGAGGTAGAAGACGCCCTTATTTACTACCGGGGGCCAGTACCCGGGGTCCGACTGCTTAACGTGCCCATTCAATGCTTTAGTAGATCAGATCAGATCATGTGTAGAGGATTTTAGGAAGAGAGTGCCTGACCCCAGGTCTTAAACAACCCTTAGAAATAGGAAGCTAGGAGATTTGGGCTAGAGTGCCCGATAGGAAAGTCACACGGAAGCGAGGTAGAATACGTCCTTATTTACTACCGGGGGCCAGTACTCGGGGTCCGACGGCTTAACGTGCCCATTCAATGCTCTAGTAGATCAGATCAGATCATATGTAGAGGATTTTAGGAAGAGAGTGTCTGACCCCAGGTCTTAAACAACCCTTAGAAATAGGAAGCTAGGAGATTTGGGCTAGAGTGCCCGATAGGAAAGTCACACGGAAGCGAGGTAGAATACGTCCTTATTTACTACCGGGGGCCAGTACTCGGGGTCCGACGGCTTAACGTGCCCATTCAATGCTCTAGTAGATCAGATCATATGTAGAGGATTTTAGGAAGAGAGTGTCTGACCCCAGGTCTTAAACAACCCTTAGAAATAGGAAGCTAGGAGATTTGGGCTAGAGTGCCCGATAGGAAAGTCACACGGAAGCGAGGTAGAAGACGCCCTTATTTACTACCGGGGGCCAGTACTCGGGGTCCGACGGCTTAACGTGCCCATTCAATGCTCTAGTAGATCAGATCAGATCATATGTAGAGGATTTTAGGAAGAGAGTGTCTGACCCCAGGTCTTAAACAACCCTTAGAAATAGGAAGCTAGGAGATTTGGGCTAGAGTGCCCGATAGGAAAGTCGCACGGAAGCGAGGTAGAATACGTCCTTATATACTACCGGGGGCCAGTACTCGGGGTCCGACGGCTTAACGTGCCCATTCAATGCTCTAGTAGATCAGATCATATGTAGAGGATTTTAGGAAGAGAGTGTCTGACCCCAGGTCTTAAACAACCCTTAGAAATAGGAAGCTAGGAGATTTGGGCTAGAGTGCCCGATAGGAAAGTCGCACGGAAGCGAGGTAGAATACGTCCTTATATACTACCGGGGGCCAGTACTCGGGGTCCGACGGCTTAACGTGCCCATTCAATGCTCTAGTAGATCAGATCATATGTAGAGGATTTTAGGAAGAGAGTGTCTGACCCCAGGTCTTAAACAACCCTTAGAAATAGGAAGCTAGGAGATTTGGGCTAGAGTGCCCGATAGGAAAGTTACACGGAAGCGAGGTAGAAGACGTCCTTATTTACTACCGGGGGCCAGTACTCGGGGTCCGACGGCTTAACGTGCCCATTCAATGCTCCAGTAGATCAGATCAGATCATATGTAGAGGATTTTAGGAAGAGAGTGTCTGACCCCAGGTCTTAAACAACCCTTAGAAATAGAACGCTAGGAGATTTGGGCTAGAGTGCCCGATAGGAAAGTCACACGGAAGCGAGGTAGAAGACGCCCTTATTTACTACCGGGGCGCCAGTACCCGGGGTCCGACGGCTTAAGGTGCCCATTCAATGCTCTAGTAGATCAGATCAGATCTTATGTAGAGGATTTTAGGAAGGGAGTGTCTGACCCCAGGTTTTAAACAACCCTTAGAAATAGAAAGCTAGGAGATTTGGGCTAGATTGCCCGATAGGAAAGTCACACGGAAGCGAGGTAGAAGACGCCCTTATTTACTACCGGGGGCCAGTACCCGGGGTCCGACGGCTTAACTTGCCCATTCAATGCTTTTGTAGATCAGATCAAATCATATGTAGAGGATTTTAGGAAGAGAGTGCCTGACCCCAGGTCTTAAACAACCCTTAGAAATAGGAAGCTAGGAGATTTGGCCTAGAGTGCCCGATAGGAAAGTCACACGGAAGCGAGGTAGAAGACGCCCTTATTTACTACCGGGGGCCAGTACGCGGGGTCCGACGGCTTAACGTGCCCATTCAATGCTCTAGTAGATCAGATCAGATCATATGTAGAGGATTTTAGGAAGGGAGTGTCTGACCCTAGGTTTTAAACAACCCTTAGAAATAGAAATCTAAGAGATTTGGGCTAGAGTGCCCGATAGGAAAGTCACACGGAAGCGAGGTAGAAGACGCCCTTATTTACTACCGGGGGCCAGTACGCGGGGTCCGACGGCTTAACGTGCCCATTCAATGCTCTAGTAGATCAGATCAGATCATATGTAGAGGATTTTAGGAAGGGAGTGTCTGACCCCAGGTTTTAAACAACCCTTAGAAATAGAAATCTAAGAGATTTGGGCTAGAGTGCCCGATAGGAAAGTGACACGGAAGCGAGGTAGAAGACGCCCTTATTTACTACCGGGGGCCAGTACCCGAGGTCCGACGGTTTAATGTGCCCATCAGATCAGATCAGATCAGATGTACAGGATTTTAGGAAGGGAGTGTCTGACCACAGGTCTTAAACAACCCTTAGAAATAGAAAGCTAGGAGATTTGGGCTAGAGTGCCCGATAGGAAAGTCACACGGAAGCGAGGTAGAAGACGCCCTTATTTACTACCGGGGGCCAGTACCCGGGGTCCGACGGCTTAACGTGCCCATTCAATGCTTTAGTAGATCAGATCAGATCATATGTAGAGGATTTTAGGAAGAGAGTGCCTGACCCCAGGTCTTAAACAACCCTTTCAGAAATAGGAAGCTAGGAGATTTGGCCTAGAGTGCCCGATAGGAAAGTCACACGGAAGCGAGGTAGAAGACGCCCTTATTTACTACCGGTGGGCCAGTACCCGGGGTAAGACGGCTTAACGTGCCCATTCAATGCTCTAGTAGATCAGATCAGATCATATGTAGAGGATTTTAGGAAGGGAGTGTCTGACCCCAGGTCTTAAACATCCCTTAGAAATAGGAAGCTAGGAGATTTGGGCTAGAGTGCCCGATAGGAAAGGGACACGGAAGCGAGGTAGAAGACACCCTTATTTACTACCGGGGGGGCGAAGTACCTGAGATCCGATGGCTTAACGTGCCCATCCGACGCACGGCAAAATGTAGCTCTGTGGGCGGCCCTGTAAACGGAAACGACAGGACGTATGCAGCGATTCGACAATATAAGGAGTGATGCGACGGGAATCAGTAAGAGTCGGACGAAATATGGGTAAGACGAAGCATCTAAGCGCATTTGATCGTGGGCAAATTGTCGGGGCCCGACGAATGGGTCACACCATCTCTGAAGTCATGCAGGCACTGGGATTTTCAGGAGCCACTGTGTCACGGTTGCACCGTGAGTACATCGAATCCGGTAAAACCATCCCTGCAAGGGCCAACTGCCGTGGACAACAGCGTGTGGATGAGCGGAGTCATCATTGGTTAGCTCGCATTGTAACAGCGGATAGACGGGCCACCGTGCAAGAAACCGGTAGGCAATTTAACGCCGGTGCACAAAAACGTGTAAGCAGCCACACCGTCCAGAACCATCTCTTCGTTATGGGGTACAGAAGACATCGTCCCAAGAGGGAACCGCTGCTGACCGCACATCACAGGGTGCAAAGATTGGCATGGGCGCGGGAACATCGCCACTGGACCCTAGACATGTTGAAAAATGTTGCCTGGACTGATGCGTCTAGATTTACGTTGGTACATGAGGATGGCAGGATACGAGTACGGCGCAAACCACATGAAGCGAGGGATCCTTCTTGCCAGCAGGGTACTCTTCAAGCTGGTGGGAGTGGCATTCTCGTCAGGGCACTGTATACGTGGACTGAAATGGGACCCCTGGTACGTGTGACATCGTCCCTCACAGGTCAACGTTACCGGGATATCCTGGACGAACATTTGCTCGCGTTTGTGCGTCTTCAACATCCCACTGTGGACCTCATGCTGCAGCAAGACAATGCACCGTGCCATCGCTCCCGAATTGTATCCGAATGGTTGGATGAACACTCCACCGACGTGACCTCGCTTCCTTGGCCAGTTATGTCACCTGACCTCAAATCCCATCGAGCACATCTGGGATGCCATCGAGAGAGATGTTCGATGATCTGAGCCCCCTCCATCAAATCTTCGTGAACTGTGGGAGCTTGTTCAAGGGTCGTGGATCCGTATGACTTCCCAACGCTTCCGGTGTCTTGTCGAGTCCATGCCGAGACGAATCGCCGCCGTCATCAGGACGAAAGGTGGTGCTACACGTTACTAGACAGGTATCTCTATTTCAATTGTTCTTCAGTGTATTCAGTACCTCCATCCTCAGGCTTAGCGCGCAGAAATGGAAGTGCCTCAAGTATAAATACATACACAAATAACACCATCGTGCCTCCAGTCGAGGAGTGTACGTTGCCAACTGAAAGAAACATTATTAAAGAAAACAGAATAGTAACGCCATAGTTATAAGTTATTTATGGGGTACGTCCGAATCATCAGGAAAGCAGTTCTTCTGTAAAGAACTCCAGGGTGAAGTCACAGATAACAATAACTCTTCGTTGCAACAGGAAGACAAGACGCGTTGAATGTACAAGCTTTCTGTAAATAACAGAGAGAATTTATCAGAGGCGGCAGCTGGAATGGAAGATTTATTTTATTCAGGATAAAATTCTCCCTCAGCAACAGTCCTGGCTAAAGCAGTTGAAGAGTGTCCTGAACGAATATCATATTTATGTTCTGAGAGTCTGACTTTCAATGTTCTCAAAGTAGAGCCGATGTAGATCTTCTCATTCCCCGTTGAGTAAGCAGTCAGAGGAACGAAGTATACACCATGCCTGCTAAGAGCATCAAGAAGATCTAGATCACAGCGGATAAGGGAAAAACATTAGAAGTACGAATACCAAACTCTGAGGCTGCCCCGGTGTCGCAGTAGTCTAAGAGATGGCCTCTGATCATTCGTCCGAAAGGGGTCCGGGTTCGAATCCCGGTGAGGCATGGATGTTGTGTTTGTCTTATGGCACTGGCTCTCTCCCTTCCCTGGACCAGGGACACGAATTTGAGACGGGCGACGGCTTATAACCCATTGAGTTGCTCACGGAGGTCGTTAAACCTCCAATAAAAAACAAATCTGACTCAAAACGTCTACAGAAGTTTTTCAACACATTTACTACTTGAGGGAGAAAGTTAATGGCTCCAACCCTCAGACTAGAACAGATCTAGTCTCAGATCCTGTGCATAATACATTTCCTCTATCATCTAGGAAAGAATTTCTTCAATCGCAGCTTCAGATGCGGAGACATAATTTCTGAAAACAGACTGACGGACAAACGAACAGAAAGAGAGGCATGTCCCACATTTTTTTACCTCATTTCTTACATAACACACTGGGCCGCCCCGGTGGCGCAGTGGTCTAAGCGATGGCCTCTGATCATTCATCCGAAAGGGGTCCGGGTTCGAATCCCGTGAGGCATGGATGTTGTGTTTGTCTTACGGCACTGGCTCTCTCCCTTTCCTGGAACCAGTGACCCTAAATTAGGGACGGGCGACTGCTTATATCCCATTGAGTTGCTCACGGTGGTCGTTAAACCTCCAATAAAAAAAAAAACACACACACACACTGGAAGTATTTCTTCAAACCGAATTTTCGAAGCGCAGATATGGTTTGTACAGGTAAACAGACTAATCAATTGCTGAACAGAAAGACAGGTATATCGATAACCTTGTGCACATAACCAGCCGCCACGGTGGCGCAGTTGCCTAAGCCCTGGTATAACGCAATGTCTTTCTCGTAAGCAAGATTGATGTTACGCTATGTCTAAAACCATAAATAAGAATACGATGCAATAGTTCATAATTAAGCTTTTACGGCCAGACGAAACATAAACATAAGTCAGACTTACGATAATCTTTTATTGGTCCCAGCACGAATTTCAGTAGCACTCCACAATTTAAGCAGATATCATACACTGCCGGACAATTGCTAAGGACGGATGACAATAGCAACGATAGCAACCATAAAATGAAAGGCAGGAAAATGTGGAAATTAGCATAAGTGCGGGATACAGTAAGACGTATTGTGCGTATGCAAATTTTGGATTGCCGAACTTGTTCGTGACGTCATAGCGCTGATAAGAGATATAAAGGATTTGACGCGTATTGACCGTTGTTGTTCAAACGCAAAGTTGAAAGGAAAAGAATCAATTGACGAACTTGCAATTTTCAGTATGTCTTCCCGACATCACCTAGATGATTTTACGCGTGGCCGTATTATTGGCAAGATTGAAGCAGGGCGAAAAATAACAGATGTTGCCAGGGAGTTCGACGTCAGCCACAGTGTTGTTTCAAGGCTTTAGAAATCATTTCAAACAAATGGAGAGTGTAGCAAACGTCACGGGGGAGGTCGTGTTCGCAGTACGACACCTGCAGAAGCTCGGTACATAGTGCTATCAACGTAAAGACCCCGGAGCAGCACAGCTAGTAAGGTAGCAAATCAGTTTATGGCTGCTACTGGCAAGCGGATCTCCCGAGAAACTGTCGCCAGACGTTTGCATGAAGGAGGACTATACGCCCGCCGTCCTGTTGTGTGCATCCCATTATCCAGACGTCACCGTACCGGCCGTTTGCAATGGTGCCATCAACATCGCAATTGTACTGATAACGACTAGTCAGCTGTTCTCTTCTCAGATGAAAGTAGATACAGTCTATCGTCTGATTGTCGACGACAACTGATCTGGCGTGATAGTGGTACTGCATATTGTCCAGCAAACATACAGGAAAGGGACCGATATCCGACATGTAGTGTCATGGTATGGGCTGGCATCATGATCAATGGCCGTAAGTCCCTCTATGTGCTTCCAACTGGGACTATGACTGGCCAACGATACATTAATGATGTTCTGCTACC
Organism: Macrothele yani; assembly: GCA_039090855.1. NCBI lineage: Eukaryota > Metazoa > Arthropoda > Arachnida > Araneae > Macrothelidae > Macrothele > Macrothele yani. Next base: position 55,953,248 of record CM077018.1, on the reverse strand, counting down.
TCATGTTCGCATGTTCCGTGGTGCTGTCGGTGATAGATTCATTTTCATGGACGACAACGCAACATGTCATCGAACAGTCGCTGTCCAGGAGTGATTGAGAGCGAGGATATTCAACGCCTCGTATGGCCAGCACGTTCTCCAGATCTGAATCCCATTGAAAATGTGTGGGATGCTTTGGGGAGGAGTCTTGCTGGTCGCCAATGCCCTCCAATTAACAAGGACACCCTCATCCGTGCACTGACAGAGGAATGGGATAAATTACCCCAACAGCTGCTTGATAATGTTGTGCAAAGCATGACACGACGTGTGGAATCTTGCATCGCCCTCCATGGTGGCCATATCCCGTATTGACATCTTACGCCGGAACGCCTGCGGACGGTAATTGCATTTTTTTCACGTTTACGTATTCTGCACAAAATGGCCTGTTTGTCCCTTGAACACGTTCCAAAGCCTTCTGGATTTCAGAGCACAATAAATTGTCTTTCTTGTAATGTCCTGGCATTCTGACATTATTTTATTTCACTTGGCATCCAACCACACTTACTTTTTTATGCGCTATATAGCCGTTTATGATCCGTCCTTAGCAATTGTCCAGCAGTGTATTACATGTATCTAATTGAACGTCTACATCCACATATCCACACGAGCAACTGTCGTATCGTCCTTTTTATCTATCGTTCTTATCACAGTCATACGTCGCTTTCTCTTTGACCTCAATTGTGTTGCCAATAGTATTCTCGTGAGAGAGATGTCACGTTAAGTTTGGAAGTATAACGGAGAACAAACTCAAATATACATAGGAAAAGGAACTAAAAATTAAAGTTAACTGAGAATATAGAAGTGCCAGAAAAACTGGTACACCATTCTAATACATGGTAGGTCCCCCACGGGAGCACACGACTACAGAAATACGACGGGGCATGGACTCCGCTAGCTTCTGGAAATATACTGTAGGCAATGCACGCTATACGTCCTGCAGAGCGTTCCACAATTCGGGTGTATTCCGAGGTCTCGGGTTCCTGTGTTCGATAGCGCATCGCAGATGTGTTCTATCACGTTCAGATCTGGGGACTTGGGGGGAATGGCAACACCCCAAACTCAGATGAATGCTCCTTTAACAATAATGTGGCGTCCCGACACTTGTGTGGAGTGCATTGTCCTATTGGAACAGGCCCAACCCATCAGCATGAATGCAGGACATGAACGGGTGTACCTCGTCAGAAAGAATGCGCACACAGCGTTGGCCGGACGTTTGTAGATGTACCAGGTATCCCATTGAAATCCAGCTGAACACACCCCATACCATTACGGACCCCCCACCAGCCGGTACAGTTCCCTGTTGACAGGCGGGATCCATTGCTTCATGGGATTTGGGCCACGCACGAATCCTTCCATATATCAGATACCGTTGGAAATGCGACTCATCAGACCAGGCTACTTATTTTCAGTCATCAAGTGTCCAGTGGCGGTGTTGCCGTGCCCAAGCAAGGCACATAGCTCTGTGTCGTGCATCCATCAAGGGGGCTCGAATTGAGCGTCGGCTCCCAAAGCCCATATCGTGCAGGGTACGTTGCACAGTCCGGACGCTGATGATTGTTGAGGCTCCAGCATTGAATTCCGATGATACCTGCGAGAGTGTCGCGTGAAACGATTCTTGACAGCCGACGATGGTGACGTTCACCCAATGTCGTTTTACGGCCACCCTGGTATCGTAGGTTGGAGGTTTTGCCGGAATTCTTGTAGTCACGGTGCACCCTTGCAATGGTCGTCCGTGAAAATCCGAAATTCGTTTCTACCTCCGAAATACTATGACCCATCTCACGAGCGCCAACTAATACACCGCGTTGAAAATCGCTTAAATCGTTATTACTTGTCATTCTCATGCCGAAAACAGCTCTGACAGCTGGCAAGGATGTCTATCGCTTTATATACACACTGACGGACGCAACCGAGTACGCGCATAGGTGACGTTGCTATGTATTTTGCATAAGCTCGTCTGTACCAGTTTTTCTGGCTACGTCACACTGGCTAATGACCATTCGTCCGAGATGGCTCTGGGTTCGAATCCCAGTGAGGCATGGATGTTGTGTTTATCTTATGGCCCTAGCTCTCTCCCTTCCCTGGAACCAGTGGCCCTAAATTATGGACGGGCGACTGCTTATAGCCCACTGTGTTGTTCATGGTTGTCGTTAAGACCCCAATAAAAAAAAATCTGTACTTATGTCTTCATATCTTATAAGACACAAAAAAACCTTTCTTCAAGTAGACTTTTAAAAAGGGAATTTTCGTTTCTGTAGGACAGACAGATAAACAAACAGACTTACCGAAGAATGATCGCAAGGAGAGACATATCTGAAATCTACTGCCCACGTTTCATTATTACATATTGAATTGTTGGTATGTGTTCCTCTGTCCGGAATGGAAGGAAATTTATCCGTCAGACATTTTAAAGTCGATATGACGTTTTTCCAGAAGCGAGAGACAGAACAGACATAACAGAAACCATATGCTTTAAATTACGAGTATATTAAAAACTTCAAAAGTGTCGTGCACATCGCATTCACAAGTTTCGTATATTCATTCAAATAATCACTACGCTGCATCTTTCCAGTTGCAATCAAATTTACAATGTCAAAAGAGAAGATCAAAACTACTGTCGTTAAAATTTATATTTATTAACAGATGAAAAATTACGTTATGTTTGGATGCTTCTGATATAGTGACAAGCGTAATTTTTCTTCAGTACAGAATTTTTTTCTTTTTGTGTCGTTGTTTTACGACCATCATCTAAGGGATGTGCTTAATTTCTAGAGAAAAAAGTTCCGGAGCTCTAAAAATATTACGGGAAATCGTACCGTGAATTAGTTAGTGATAGACCGAAATGATAAAAATTATCTCGGTAATTGTTCTATGAAAAATACGTATGAGGGAGGGAGTTACTTCTGTTGTTCAGTTTGATATTTTTGTGTTCTTTAAACTGTACATTTTGTTTAATTACCTATCTAAACACATTTTTGTTGAAATATATGTAATTGATAAATAATAAAGGCTGAAATTTTGACATTTCTTATGAATAGCTAATTTTTGTCACCGTATTGCTGTCATGCATGCAAATCATGATCTTTAAATTTATTTAAAGCAATTTGACAATTTCTTTTTTTTTCTCTCTAAAAGTATTGGTATGGATTACAAAATGCAGACACTGCTGTTTACAATTGCAAAATGCAAAACTTGCCGGAATAATGGAACTTTTAAAATCTTACCAGAGTAATGGCCATATACACAGTGCGTCAAAGAATTTTTAAGACTGGCGCTAGATTTCAGCCTACGGTGGCGCCACCAGTGTAATCGCGAATGCGTTATAAACCGTGACCATCTGCTTGCTTTCTGCCAAAAGTACTGCGCAGTTGTTAAAGTAACTCAAACGAAATGGGCGTTCATTAACGAAGTAACAATTTTTTCATGTTGAATTATTAAGATGGAACAAAGGGCTGTTATTAAATTTTAACGCAAAACTTGGTAAAAATGCCTCGGAAACGTACCAAATGATGAAACAAGTTTACGTTAAGTTTTGTTTAAGTAGATCAAATGTTTTCCTGTGGCACAAACGTTTTTTGGACAGAAGAGATACGCTAGAAGATGATAAGCATACCGGAAGACCAAGTTCATCTAGGACACCAGAGATTATTGAAAAAGTGCGTGATTTCGTTGGCAACAATCGATGCGTGTCACTAAGAATGATGGAAGAGTCTGTAAACATCAACAAAGAAATTATTCGAACCATCCTGCATGAAGATTTGGGCAAAACAAAAGTCTGTGCTAAATTTGTTCCACACACGTTAACCAATGAACAAAAATCAAGAAGTGCACATTGCAGAGACATCATTTCAGCCGCTGAAAATGATCCAAACTTCTTAAAATCAATTGTTACAGGTGATGAAATATGGTGTTTTCAATATGATCCTAAAACGAAGCGACAAAGTGCGGAATGGAAGTCAAAAAACTCGCCACAAGCCAAAAAAGCAAGAAACGTTCCATCGAAAATCAAAACAATGCTCATTACATTCTTCGATAGTAAGGGTATTATCCACAAAGAATTTGTTCCAAGTGGACAAACAATTACTGGTGAGTTTTATTTAAATGTTTTGAGGCGTTTGAAGGGCAGAATTCGTTGCATTCGTCCAGAACATCGAGATGAAAACAGTTGGTGTTTGTTGCACGATAATGCACCCAGTCACACCTCACTTCTTGTTTGTAGATTTTTGGCAAAAATAACGTTTGTGTGTTGAATCATCCACCGTATTCGCCTGATGTAGCACCCTGCGACTTTTCTTTGTTCTCAAAACTTAAAATAACGTTAAAAGGGTGTTATTTTGATGATATTTTGACCATACAAACAGCTTCGACGCGTGCTTTGGAGGCAATTCCGCAAAGTGAACTGGAACAGGCATTCGAATCATTATTAAATCGATGTAACAAGTGTATTGAAGCCGGAGGGACTTATTTTGAATAACAAACCAAAACAAATTATAACTTTTTGTTTCTATTTCCTTTTACAGACCCAGTCTAAAAAATTCTTTGCCACACTGTGTATCTATAATTCACAAATAATTTTCTGCAGAATTTTTTACAATTATTTCTTTATACAAGTTTTGGGAATCGAGGCACTTAAAAATTAATTTTTTGTAAGTTTTTATTTTAGTTTCCACCCCCACTTCCATTTTCGAATAGGTTATCGCTCTTTGCCGTACAGATACTGATATCTGCTGTATTGTAACCACCTTAATACTTTCCGTATTCATGAAATAACAAATTGCCGCCCCGGTGGCGCAGTGGTCTAAGGCGCTGGCCTCTGATCATTCGTCCGTCTGGGGTCCGGGTTCGAATCCCGGTGAGGCATGGATGTTGTGTTTTGTCTTACGGCACTGGCTCTCTCCTTCCCTAGAACCAGTGACCCTAAATTAGGGACGGGCGACTGCTTATAGCCCATTGAGTTGCTCACGGTGGTCAGTTAAACCTCCAATCAAAAAAAAAAAAAAAAAAAAAAAAGAAATAACAAATTAAATTTCGTCACTTTGTGGCCCTTACTTTTGTTCATTCAACAGTATGTGTTCAAAACAGACACTAAAATTTAAAGAAATAAAAATAACAAAATCAAAGTTGATTTAGGGCTACATGTGAAGCCCAATCATTCAGCGACCTTAAAAACATTACTTGAAATTAAAAAAAAAAACAAATATTTATATATGACCGCCTATAAAAGTTTAAATTACTAATTTATCAGTTATTCCACTTTGCATGAAAAATCAATCACTAAAACATACACTATCTACCAACAAGTAATTGGACACCTGTGATAGCAAAGGAAAACGAAGTTTATTCACCTTCAATAGTTGGTGGAGCCTCCACGAGCGGCGATTACAGCTGCGACCCTCCGGGGCATACTCTCAAATAGGCGTTGTACGACGGCTAGCAGTATTTTCTTCCACTCGGCTTGGAGAAGACAGGTCAGTTCCTTTACCGACTTCGGACGGTGGGGGCACCCCTTAAGTCGACGCTCCAACTCGTCCCAGAGGTGCTCGATAGGGTTAAGGTCCGGGCTCTGCGCAGGCCAGTCCATTCGATTAACCCCATTGTCACCATACCAAGCCATGGTGGACCTCGCAACATGACAGGTGGAATTGTCATTCTGAAAGTAACATGGGTCCAGCCCGTAAAACTGCCACAACGTAGGAAGCGCATGGTCATACGAAATGGTACAGTAGGTCTCGGCGTTGAGTCTACCAGGAATTGCGACTAAGAGTACCGTGCCATACCAGGAGAAACACCCCCATAGCATAATTCCACCGCCGCCGAACTTCACAGTTGGCACAATACATTCCAGCAAGAGGCGTTCTTCAGGAAGACGCCAAACCCAGACCCTGCCATCCGAACGGTAGAGGGTAAACCTTGATTTGTCGCTCCAGAGAACCTGTTTCCACTGTTCAACGGTCCACTGTCGACGTTCTTTGCACCACGTTAGCCGAGCAGCGCTATTGGACTTGGTGATCAAAGGCTTGTGGGCGGCAGCACGTCCATGATAACCGAGCAGATGGGCTTCCTTACGGATGGTATTCATCAAAAGAACACTACCGGATGCCTGTTGAAACTCCTCGCGGATGTGGCCATCGATTTGGTGCGGTTCTTCCGAATTTCTCTGGCCAGCACCCGTCGGTCTCTAACTCCCAGTTTTGTGGGTCTGCCGGGTCGGGGCACATTCCGACAGTCACCTCTCATCTTCCACTTGCCAATCACGTAGGCCACTGTTGATTTTGGGTACTTCAACTCGCTGGATATGTCACGTATGGATCGGCCATTTCTGTGATGCCCGACGATTACACTTTCTCGAAATCAGAGAGCTCCGAACTGCGTGGCATCTTGCATGCGACTAGTTGCGTTGTTGTTTCCCACACGATATTTAACGGCGGCGGCCGTGACGTGTATCAGGACCGCAGATATCGTCGGTTGCAGGGGTGTCCAACTACTTGTTGGTAGATAGTGTATAACAGGGTGGAAAATTATTTGTACGAATTTATTTTGATTGATCCTGATATTATTTCCTACACAAAACTATTCGCAATGCAAAAATATTCACTCGCAAGTATATTTTTATCAGTTTGTGAGGAATTTTCTATAAGTCACACACACACAATACCCCCTACCCCTCTTCCTGGAAAGAAAATCTTAAATTTCAACACTTTTTACTCTCTCTCTTCCAGAAATTTAAGTCCATGTTATGGTCTTTTTCTTAAGCTTAAAACAAATATTTCTTCGAGGAAATAATTTTTTTTGTACGATAGTTTGTGTGTTCTTTACAGACGATATGCTTCACGTAACGACTTTATTAAAATATGAGATTTATTTCCTAGTGCTAGCAATACAATTTTGCTCCGGGCCCCGCAAAAGCTCCATCGGGCCCTGTTTACACTAGAAGGTTTTCCGTGGTAACAGAACTGAACAAACACATCGCCATTTTCCCTTAATCAATGACAAAATTTAAAAGTTTAATAAATTGTTTCTATAATAATTCAAAAACGTAGAGCTATGGAGCAGCAGCGAAACATTGTATATGTGGTGCATTTACTGAAAAGGGAGATAATAAATTCAAAATACTAAAAACAGTAGAGAAACCAGAGTGAGCACTAATTATTTAATTTTTGATTATTTATATCAGTACAAGGAAAATCAAATAAAAATATTCGCTGCGTTACATTTACTCATTTATAACACAACATACGAAATTTTTAGAATTCACAGAAATGATTTTTTTTACATTATGGAACACAGGTTGTTCCATAATGTAAACATGGAGGAACATTCTGAAACTGAACTTAAATTTGGTCCTTTCAAAAATACTTAAATGGCATCTTAAAGTCAAGCTAAAGCATTTTATTTACTTCATACTGAATATAAGTTAGTTGAACGCTTATTTTTGCGTTTATTTAATTTTAAAACTTAGTGGAATTCTGTGTATTTACAACATGCCAGTTAATATACAAACAATAACTATACAGGGTGTCCGAGAATTATTGGACACATTACACAATTATGTACAAAAATAACTATGAGCATTGTCTGTTTTTCTATGTCACGCATTACTAACACGGTTTCTATATTTTGTTTTGCAGAATTGTTATTCCCAGAATCCGATAGATGGCGCTAGGTGTGGCCTGATGAGGAATGTATGAGAAATGCGCAATCAGTAGTCATGTCATCCGTACAGCAGAAGGCGATGTGTGTGTGAGTGTTATGGCTTGCGGAATTAAAGTCTGTCATTAAAGTTAAAATACGGTACTGTTGGTTGTAATCCTCCGTCAACGAATTTAATTAAGCAGTGGATGAAACAGTTTAAAGAAACTGGCAATGTGGAGGAGCCGGTATACCTAACGTCTGCGGTGAGACGCAGACGTTAGGTTTGACCAAGTTAATGAAAGTTTCCCACGAAGCTCTAGGAAATCCGTTCGTAAGCCAAGCAGAGAACTGTGCATTCCGAAATCGATAGTTCACGATATCTCGCACTAGAAATTAAAGTTTCATGCTTACAAAATTCAAATAGTGCAAAAGATGAATATAAATGATCACACTCTGCGATACGATTTCGCTGTGGATATGCTGAAACGAGTGGAAAACGACTAAAACCTTCTCAGTACTGTAATTTTTAGTGATGAATCCACATTTCATGTATCAGGTATTGTGAATCGTCACAACTGTAGGATATGGGGCAGAAAAACGCCTCATGCTGCTATTGAACTGGAACGTGATTCTCCAAAAGTTAATGTGTGGTGCTTCCCTATCAAAAAGAGAAGTGATTGGCCCTTTCTTCTGCGAAAAAACCATAAATGGTGACATTTACTTGGATATGCTAGAAAATTTCGCTATACCACAGATCAAACGATATGACAACGTCGTTTTCCAACAAGACGGCGCTCCTCCGCGTTGGTCAACGTGTGTACGTAAGTGCCTAAATGAGCATTTCCCCAACAGATGGATTGGGCGTGGTGGTCCCATTCCGTGGCCTCCTCGCTCTCCAGATCTAACTTTGGATTATTTCATGTGGGGTTATGTGAAGGATCGTGTCTATCAGACGCCTTGTACTGATTTGTAGGGACTGAAGCAGAGTATCACAGCTGCTATTAATTCCATAACACCTCAGATGCTTGCCAATACATGGCATGAAATCGAGTATCGCTTGGACGTACTACGAGCAACCAAGGGATCTCACATCGAAATTTATTAACTTGTGTAGTTACATTGTAAGTTAGTACAGTCAGTTTCTTTCTATCTATTTAATGTTTTGTTTTATATAATTTTGTAATGTGTCCAATAATTCTCGGACACCCTGTATTTATAAGCCCCAGAAAAGTCTAATATTTCTTACCTATGGATATGATCCAAGGACTTGAGCAGTTGGTATACATAATTCTTCACCCTAAATTCCGGTAAAGGCTTTTTGCGAGCTGCGAAAGGAAAATCACACAATGCTACAGCAACAAAGCTAGATTCAAAAACGGATTGCAAATATAACTTTACATTTGAAGAAATTTATTCTCCTTGGGATATTTTCATAGTAGTTTTGTTCACAAGGACGCAAAATGATTATCAACAAAGTTTTTAGTGTTGCGTTTGACTATTTCCTGATGAGCTAGTAGGTAAAATTGTATGCACAGATTTTTTACTGTACCGAGAGGTATTGTTACTTATTTCTTTGAAGATACAGTAACAGTGGGTGAGTCAAACACAGCAGTGTATCAAAACCCCATGTGAAGCATAAGTTATAAACTGGTGGAGAACACAGCAAATTCAAACATCTGAACGAACAATAAATTATCAACGTTTATTCACAATTAAAAGCTTTATTAGCATCGACTATAGTTTCGCAGAGCTTCTGGCTCGGCTTCATCAGGACGAATGGAGCGTAAACATTCAAATCATTGTGACATCATCAGAGTTCTGACGGTCACGGTTTTTGGTGAGTTGTTTCCACGCGCATGAAACAAATGGAGTCGACGTCATGTCGTTGACAAGCAGTGAAGAGTTCCGGTATATGTGAAAAGCATATACCGGAACTCTTCACTGCTTGTCAACGACATGACGTCGACTCCATTTGTTTCATGCGCGTGGAAACAACTCACCAAAAACCGTGACCGTCAGAACTCTGATGATGTCACAATGATTTGAATGTTTACGCTCCATTCGTCTGATGAAGCCGAGCCAGAAGCTCTGCGAAACTATAGTCGATGCTAATAAAGCTTTTAATTGTGAATAAACGTTGATAATTTATTCTTAATCAATATCACAAGCGTGTAGTCTTGAATTATATCTGAACTAACATTTTAATGTTGGTGCAGTATCGCAAGGGTCCAATACACAGCGAGAGTTGCAGAAACAATCGTCTTTTTTATACAGGGTGCATACGAAAGTCCCTTTAACCTGGATTAACTTGCGAACGGAGAGAGGTAGTTATGCAAGTCAGATAACGGTATAGTAAAGCGACTACGCCCGATCTAATGCAACCGATAGCAGCGCCCCTAGTGGCGAAATGTGGAAGTTAGTTATCGCAAATCGAAAACTAAAAGAGATAAAGCAAAATTTCCAATTACAAAGTTGTAGAGCATCCATTAATTAGTACAAGACGACATTTGTTTCACACGGATAAGATAAATTGTCGCCTGAATACCCTAAATTGTCCGAAATCGATGCGCGACCTTTAGTGTGAACGTTTAAAGGGAACAGGCATAGGTATGAGCAAATACACACAATTTATTGCATAAATGCGTACTTATGTCAATACAGTTTTATGACGTCAGACAAAACAGAAAAAAAGGCAAACTGGCGCACAGTGATAAAAAGTTAATGTCGAGTATGTTCGAAGAGTTCGCCATTGCCCACGATACACATTTGTATTCGTGAAAGTAACTTATAACGAAGTAAATTTCTCCATCATTTCTGTCCACGCCAGGATTCGAACCCGGATCCCCTCATTCCGGAATAAGTCGCTCTACCAATTGAGCTACGCGGACATTTGTTCTGACTACTATCTGTCTTTATGTCGTGTGCGTCCTTCTGGCAGGTACGTCACATCTCCTGGTACGTTACATCATCTCCCCCTTATTTATTTTTTTTTCGAAGTGCTGGAGAAGGGATTCTCTTATTTTTCCTATCTCGCGGTGTGGAAATAACATCACACCAATGCGAGATTTTGAACGGTCGGGTCATCCGGATAGTTCGGGCGCCATTTATAACGAAGTAAATTTCTCCGTCATTTTTATCCGCGCCGGGGCTCGAACCCGGATCTCCTCATTCCGGAACAAGTCGCTCTACCAATTGAGCTACGCGGACATTTGTTCTGACTACTATCTGCCTTTATGTCGTGTGCGTCCTTCTGGCAGGTACGTCACATCTCCTGGTACGTTACAAACTCTGCATGCACATTCCTCAGCATGGAAGGTGTCACACTGTTGCAAGTATCTGTAACACGGCGACGTAGACCCAGCAGACTTGTAGGCCCTGTTGCATACACCTGATTTTTTACGTAACCCCAGAAATCCAAGCTCGCCATTCTCACACAGCGTACATAGACCTAAACTTCTGATGAGGGTTACATCCTGCTACTGGTTTTTATATCGTAGGTACGGTACAACGTCACAATCTGCATTTGCATACGGCTACATTTGCGAAATGTGAATATGCAGATTCGAATCATCGCGCATCGATTTCGGACATTGTAAGGTATTCAGGCGACAATTTATCTTATCTGTGTAAAACAAATAGTCGTTTTGTACTAATTAATTGATGCTCTACAACTTTGTATTTGGAAATTTAGCTCTATCTCTTTTCGCTTTCGATTTGAAATGGTTAACTTCCGCATTTCGCCAATAGGGGCGCTGCTATTGGTTGCATTCGATCGGGCGTAGTCGCTTTACTATACCGTTATCTCACTTGCATAGCTGTAGCTCTCTTCGTTCGCAAGTTATTCCAGGCTAAAGGGACTTTCCTATGCACCCTGTATAATTTTGAATATTGCACCGAATCCTTCTGAGCATTCCAGTGAACCTAAACTGCTGATTCTCAGAGTTAATGGTTGTTTCTTGCCCTAAGAATTTATACCTGATGTTTCCTAGATATTCAGAGCATATGACTCTGGTTGTCATTACTGAAGGTACATCTCGACTACGAATAGCGCTGGGACTCGTCTACATAATCAGTGAACGACTGTGGAAGGAATGCATTCTATTGCTATGTTTTCAGCATAGTCTTAAAGAAGAAGCAAACATGTCAAATATTTTATTTTGACAGTTTGTACACTGAAGATCAATTGAATTAGAGATACCTGTCTAGTAACGTGTAGCACCACCTTTCGCCCTGATGACGGCGGTGATTCGTCTCGGCATGGACTCGACAAGACACCGGAAGCGTTGAGAAGCCATACGGATCCACGACCCCTGAACAAGCTTCCACAGTTCACGAAGATTTTATGAGGGGGGGGGGTCAGAGCCTCGAACACCTCTCTCGATGGAATCCCAGATGTGCTCCACGGGATTGAGGTCAGGTGACCTAGCTGGCCAAGGAAGCGAGGTCACGTCGGTCGAGTGTTCATCCAACCATTCGGATACAATTCGGGAGCTGCATTGTCTTGTTGCAAGATGAGGTCCCCAGTGGGATGTTGAAGACGCACAAACGGGAGCAAATGGTCGTCCAGGATATCCCGGTAACGTTGACCTGCGAGGGACGATGTCATACGTACCAGGGGTGCCATTTCAGTCCACGTAAACTGTCCCCAGACGAGAATGCCACCCCCACCAGCTTGAAGAGTACCCTGCTGGCAAGAAGGATCAATTGCTTCATGTGGTTTGCACCGTACTCGTATTCTTCCATCCGCATGTACCAACGTGAATCTCGACTCATCAGTCCAGGCAACGTTTTCCCACATGTCTAGGGTCCAGTGGCGATGTTCCCGCGCCCATGCCAATCTTTGCACCCTGTGATGTGCGGTCAGCAGCGGTACCCTCGTGGGACGATGGCTTCTGTACCTCATAGCGAGGATGGATGGTGTGGCTGCTCACACGTTTTTGTGCACCAGCGTTACATTGCCGAGTAATTTCTTGTACTGTGGCCCGTCTATCTGCTGTTACAATGCGAGCTAGCCGACGATGACCCAGCTCATCCACATGCTGTTGTCCACGGCAGTTGGCCCTTGCAGGGATGTTTTTACCGGAGTCGATGTACTCACCGGTGCACCCGTGACACAGTGGCTCGTGAAACTCCCAGTGCCTGCACGATTTCAGAGATGGAGTGACCCATTCGTCGGGCCCCGACAATTTTCCCACGATCAAATGTGCTTAGATCCTTCGTATACTGCATCCGATTCTTACTGATTCTCGTCGCATCACTCCTTATATTGTCGGATCGCTGCATACGTCATGTCGTTTCCGTTTGCAGGGCCGCCCACAGCGCCACATTTGCATAACGCCAACTGTTTTTAATTCAATTGCTCTTCAGTGTACCTTTATATTATATTTCCAAGAAAAGGCACAGCTTAGAGATAGAAAAGTCCTGGACGATCGTGAACAGCGGGTTCTGGCACGCATCGTAACATCCTCCCAGCGTGCAACATTGCTGCAAATTAATGCTGGTACCAGTAGTAGCATCAGTGTTCGCACAGTGCAGCGTTCCCTGCGTTCTATGAGGTTCCGCAGCCGACAGCCTACCCGGGTGTCATTGCTGATCCGACGACACAAGGCTTTGAGTGCTCCAGCCACTTTACGTCCAATGGTGAGCTCGGGAACACCACCATTGGACGTATAATGACTGGAAACGTGTAACTTGGTTTGACGAATCGCGGTACAAACTGTTTCGGGCAGATGGCTGACTCCGGGTGTGGCGACAACCCCACGAGACAATGGATCCTGTATGCGTACAAGAGACAGTGCAGGCAGACGTTGGCTCTGTTATGGTGTGGGGTGTTTTCAGTTGGCACGCATGAAGACCCCACATACGTCTACAGACTGTTCTAACTGGTAGAGGCTATGTAACCATTGTTGAGGATCATTTGCACCCATTCATGTCATGCAACCACTCCGACGGGAGTGACCTGTTTCAATACCACAATGCGCCATCGCACATGTCCACAGTCGCCCGATTATGGCTGGGGAAACATTCATCAGAGTTTGGCATCCTGACTTGGCCCCCTCTTTAGGCGGATTTAAACGCCATCGAATACATTTGGGATGCTGTTCAACATGCCGTCAGTACCAGGAATCCTCCACTAACGAATATTACGGAATTGTGGGACGTTCTTCAGGAAGCACGGTGTGCACTGTCTCCACAGTACTACAGAGAAGGTAGTACATGCTCTGGGAGTGCCATTTTCCCCAAAATAAAAAAATCAACGTTGCCAAAGTTTGTAGTAGTTTTGTACACCCAAAAGAAAACTGTGTACATCAACGGAAGTGGTACTTTTCGGCTCTCTAAAAGTGGCAATCCAAGTACCACTAAGGAGAGCCAAATAGTATCACTTCCGCTAATGTATATAATTTCCTTTTGGGTGTACAAAAGTAATACAATACTCTGGCAGTGTTTATTTTTGATTTCGGAAAAGTGGCACTCCAAATACATGCTCGAGAGCCACAAAGGAGAGTTGAAAAGTTCCACTTCCGGTGGTGTAAAATTTTTTTATTTGAGTGTACAAAACTAGTACAACACTGTGGCAATGTTTATTTTTGATTTTGGAAAAGTGGTGCTCCAAGTACATGCTGAAGGACAGCCGACTTCCGGTGTTGTACAAAATTTTCTTTTGGGTGTACAAAAGTGTACGAAACTAGCACAACACTGTGGCAATATTTTTGAATTTGGTAAAGTGGCCATCCAAGTACATGCTGGAGAGCCATAAAAGAGAGTTAAAAAGTACCACTTCCGGTGGTGTGCAAAATTTTCTTTTGGGTGTACAAAACTGTACAAAACTAGTACAAAACTCTGGCAGTATTTATTTTCGATTTTGGAAAAATGGCACTCAGAATGTGATTGGACTGCCAGTTTTAGAGCGCCGAAAAGTACCACTACTTCTGGTGGTGTACAAAACTTTCTTTTGGGTGTACAAAACTAGTACAAAACTCTGGCAGTATTTATTTTCGATTTCGAAAAGCTACACTCCCGCATGTATTTGGAGTGCCACTATCAGAGAGCCAAAAAGTACCACTTCTGGTGGTGTACAAAATTTTCTTTTGGGTGTACAAACTTTGGCAGCATTAATTTTTTATTTTTTTTTTGAAAAGTGGCACTCCAAGTACATGTATCTCTACAGGTAGCTCATGGAGTCCATGGCCCGTCACGTTGCTGCCGTTATTCAATCGCGAGGAGGACCAACGCGGTATTAGAAAAGTATCCCAGTATTTTTGGCACTTGAGTATATGTGAATCCGCACGGTGTCTGTTTACTTTGAAATAATTCCTGTTGGTGGTGCTCTGTAACCACACTTGGCTACCTTACAATAAAACTGCTGCAACAAATAAACGTACAACTGTAGGTTTCGCATGTCTTAGTTTTGATTTACATGCACTATATGCTTTTATTAAATTGTAGATTAGAAAACTCAATTATCAAAGTAGCTGGCTCTAACTAAGTAAGTTGAAATACAGCCAAATAAGATCCAATATGTTCGAATTTCGTAGCTGAAAGCTTAGAAAAGTTCCGCAACAGACCATTTTAATTCCACAACTGCATATATTGTGACTTACATAATGTATTTAATCTTCCGTTTTTGCTTACTGTTTCTTGTGTAAATTTCCGATCTTTCATTATGCTTTTTGAACTTAACGTTATGTCTGTACTCCAAAGTTTTTCTTCTACATGTGGCAACACTCGTGGCGCAGTGGTCTAAGCGCTGGATTATGATAATTCGTCCGTGACGGGGTCCGGGTTCGAATCCCGGTGAGGCATGGATGTTGTGTTTGTATTACGTCACTGACTCTCTCCCTTCCCTGGAACCAATGGCCATAAATTAGAGACTGGCGACTGCCTATAGCCCATCACGGTGGTTTTTAAACCTTCAATCAAAAAAAGCAAAACAAAAAAACACTCGCAGTCAGTCAGAGGTCAGAAATCTAGGTGAAAACAAACGATCTGTGAGAGGTAATTTTGTTTGTTAGGTGTTAGAAAACCTCAACGATGGAATTTTCGTATATTTTCTACCTAAGATATACGACGTTACCTTGTTCTTCAGTTAGTTATTCAGTACAATATTATATGTTATTACCAGAGTTTAACATTAATTGTAATAGTCAATTTATTCAACTGCTCCTGTTTCTTCAACTAATCTGTTCATTAAAACTTCACGTGTGTTTTGTAGAAATTCATTGATGTAAATTCAAACTTCGCGAGTTTGCATCAACCGGTACCCGCTACAAGTGTTCAATAAAAGTGTTTGTGCTTTTTGGTCACATTTGTTATTCTGGGCGAACTAAAACATTGTAATATGTAGAAAGAACATGAAGAAATGATAATTCACAAAGAATAATAATAAGAGAAATTTGATTTGTTCTATTTCGAGAAACATGAATCTCTAAATCAAGTGGCACTATGATGACGTTTACAGAACTTATGTATTTGTAAATATGTGGGTATGTTCTTAACATGAAGCTCTGTTGCAAAATATAACTTTATTCCCTTACCAGTTCTTTTAAATAACTATCATCGCATTATGAGAGAAACACATCATTTATACATATGCTATATTGACAAAAGTCACCGCACACCTAGAAGAAAAACACAACATAGCATTTATTGACATACATTAGTACGGTGTCGGTTCACCTTTGGCCTTAATGCATGCACTGACCCTTCGAGACATGCTTTCGACAAGGTTTTGGAAAACAGCGATAGGTATGCGCTTCCATTCAGTACATAACGCTGCCGCTAACTGCTGCTTAGTAGTAGGTCTTGGCTTCAAACTTCTTATGCGGCGTTCTAACTCATGCCATAGGTGCTCTATCGAATTAAGATCAGGGCTCTGTGCTAGCCAGTCCACACACGATACCGAATTATCGTCAAACAACGCCGTAACAGTCCTTGCTTTACGGCATGGTGCTTTATCTTGCTGGTAGCAACAAGGCTCGGTTCCATAGTATTGCCACAGAGTTAGTAGGGAATAATTGTCTAGAATATCGAGGTAGGCGTGTTGGTTAACATGTTTGTTCACGATAACCAATGGGCCATGACATACCACAAAAACACCCCCGCACGAGTGCACAGCCAGCTCCAAACTTGACCGTAGGAACAGCTGCCGCCATACCCACACACGGCCATCAGACTGATGAATAGTGTATCTGGATTCACCAGTCCATAGGACGCGTTTCCATTGATCTACGGTCCACGATAAATGTTTGTTACACCATGCTAAACGACGAGTAGCATTCCGAGTGGAGATGAAAGGCTTATGAGCAGCCACAGGACCAAGGTAATCCATGGAATGAAGTTCTCTGCGAATGGTACGTGTACATAATTAGGTTCCAGGTTTTTTACTCACCTGTACACTGAGGTCTCGTGCACTACTCCGTCGATTAGCTGTAACGACTATCCTGAGGCTTCGACGTCCTCTATCACGGATTTTCTTTGTTCTGTCGGTACGTTTTGCTGCTTTAGTCACGCCATGTGTGTTCCACTTATTCATTACATCCAAAACAGTTGAACTGGGTATGCTTAAACGCCTCCTGGTTTCTATTATGGACAACCCACTAATATAACACCCAACAATCTCTTCTTTCTCAAAGTCAGTTCTCTCCCGCCGCGACATTTTCACTCAATCTTACAGTGCGATATGATAGCGGTCAGTTGCAGGCTTGATTTTATACCGTTTGCAGCTGTAACTCGCATCGTAACAACGCAATGTATCAGTTCATTGGCTTTTGAAGGGTGTCCGGTGACTATTGTCAATAAAGTGTAGTTGTCTATACACAGCAAATATCCCTCCCCTTATTTACCAATAGCGCAGAAATGCGGTAATTTGTAGTCATACATGTCGCTAGCTCCTCAAAAAATATAAAAGCTGAACCTTTGTTTAGCATAAATCAAACCTGCCTGTACCATTTTCCGTCGGAGAATGTTGCTGTTACACCACTTGGGACAATGCATATTGTTGTAGTCAAGGCTCCTGATGCCTCGTAGCTTAGACCCATCCATTCATTCCGAAACCGGGATTCAAAGGTCAGAAATCGGCAGTTTCCAAAGGCACATAAAAGAAATGAATGAAGTTGTGTAGTTGTAAACGTGCGCAAAACTGTCGAGTTGAATTCGAAATAGCTATTTTAGTTTTTGAGAAAACTGGGATGGCATTGTTTTTATTGAAATTGTGGCGCTTTCGGCAGCAGAACAGCTTCCAACAGTCAAACGTACACGAGACTATACAGTTTAATCCGGAATAGCTGTTTTAGTTTTTGAGATATCTGGGATGGTCTCGTTTTCAGCGAAATCATTGCATTTTCGGCAGCAAAACAGCTTCCAAATGAAGCGGTCTCACTTTTCTCCGTAACTAATAGGAATTGGGAAACGATATTGGCTGGTTTGTGTAGTTTGTAAACGTACACGAGACTGCTTAGTTTAATCCGGAATAGCTTTTTTAGTTTTTTGAGAAAATTGGGATAGTCTTATTTTTGCAAAATTTTTTGCGTTTTAGGCCGCAAAACATCTTCCAAAAAATAGCGGCTCACTCTTCTCCGTAACCAATAGAAATTGGCTCAAGATATTTGATCAGTTTGTGTAATTTGTAAATGTGCACAAGACTGTCCAGTTTAATCCGAAATTGTTGTTTTAATTTTTCAGAAAACTGGGATGGTATCGTTTTTAGCGAAATTTTGGCTTTTTCGGATACAAACTGCTTCCAAAAGGTACCGTCTCACTTTTTTCGGTAACTAATAGGAGTTGGGAAGCGGTAACACCAAAATTTCGCAAAAAAACGACACCATCCCCTGTGTTGTTGCACGCCTTGGGGAACAACACAGAGGATTGAGAAAGTGGTTAAGGGAAGTGACTTGAGTAAAGGTAAACACCTGCTCGAAAAAAGTTTGTTCTACCTCTGTATTGAATATATTCTGGGAGCTTATTAAAAACAATTTAATTTCATAACATATATCATACGCTCAAAAAAATTGACTTTTATCTAGATCAGAGAGCTAAAAAGAGTATGTTATGTACCAATGCAGAGGCTAATCAAATAACACTAAAAATGCATAGCACCTGACCAAATGAAAATTCAAAACAAAAGTAGAAAATTTATCGCCATCCCGGTGGCTGAACGGTCTGAGTGGCTGGCTTCTCACCGTTTGCCCGGTTCAAGTCCCGGATGAGGAATGTGGGTGTATTTGTCTGATGGCCCGGTCTCTTTCCCCTCCCTGGAGCCAGTCACCCCAAACTGAGGCGAGACGACTGTCTATATCTCAGTGGGTACTTCATGGTGGTTGCTAAAGTCCGAAACGGAAAAGTGAAAACAAGAAAGATGACACCGAATTTTCGGGTGTAATAAGCAAGTCCTTTGAATCCGTTCTGACGCAAATTAAATTTATCAAAGCTATTTAAAGTCAATGGAACCGGTATGGAAAACAATAGTATCTGACGGAAGAAAGAAGTTTTTCAATCGGGTTTCTAATCTCTCAGATATTGCTGTAAACGGAATCGTGAGCTTACGCTCTCTGGTTGCACACATGTGCGTTAAGAAAAACATGAATTTATATGAGAAACATTTCGCACGGGAAACGCTCTCCAACACTGAAAGAATTTTTCAAATCGGACTCTTAGAAACAGAGATAAGGACAAAAATAAGAAGTGACTTTACGTCTCCTGGTGGGAAAACCATGCATTATTTTAGGAAGAAAGTATTCTTAAAAGGTTTTTCCATATGAGCGGTATCGTCCCAAGAAAAAAAACATTTAGTCGAGTTTGAAGGAACTCAGATTTTGCTACAAATACATCAGAAGCAGAAATTAATACTTATGCCCCCTGGTGGCCAAACCATTCTTTACCAAACATTAGAAATTACGTGAAAAATATTTTCCATCAGGTCTTGTATGCGATACTGGAAGAATTTTTCAAATCGGAGTTTTAGAAGCAGAAATAACGTAGAAAAGCCAATTTACCTTTGTGCCCCCTAGCGAAAGTCTATGATTTACTTGAAAATTTTGAATTTATAGGAAAAACATTTCGCATCGGAAACACTATAAAACAAAGAAATAATTTTTCAAATCGGACTCTTAGAATTAGAGATATTGACAAAAATAAGATATACATCTGGCGTAGAAGAAGAAAAATGTTCCTAAAAGGTTTGTCGACAAGAGTAGTATCGGTCAACAAACAACTTTTTTGCAATCGAGATTTTAGAAGCTCATATTTGCTGCAAATGCAGTAGAAGCAGAAATTTAAAATTTACGCCCTCTAGTGGCCAAACCATATTTTTACAAAAATTAGAAATTATGTGCAAACAGTTTCCAATCAGGAGCTGTGTTCGGTGCAGAAAGAATTTTTCAAATCGGAGATTAAGAAGTAGAGATATAGGGGAAACGCCATTTACCTCTACGCCCGCTAGCGGAAAGTCTATGAATTACTTGAAAATTTTGAAATTATATGAAACACCTGTCACACTAAAACACTATCTAACAGAAAAGAAATTTTTCAAATCGGACTCCTACAAGTAGAGATATTGACAAAAATAAGATATACATCTACGCCCCCTGGCGGAGAAACTGTGGAATATTTTAAGAAGAAAATGTTCCGAAAGGTTTTATCCATATGAGTGGCATCAGTCCACGAAATAATTTTTTCAATCGATATTTTAGAAGCTCAGAATTCATGGCAAATACATCAGTAGCAAAAATTAACACTTACGCCCCCTGGTGGCCAAAGTATTCTTTACCAAAAATTTGAAATTATGTGCAAAAGATTTTCCATCAGGTGGTGTATCCGTTGAAGAAAAGGATTTTCAAATCGGACGTTTAGAAGAAGAGTTATCTGGGAAAATTTAATTTAATTTTACGCCACCTAGCGGAAAATCTATGCTTAATTTGAAAAAGTAACTCTATCTAAAATACTCTTCGACATAAGTGGAATCGAAAGATAAAAGAATTTTTTCGATCGGATGTTCAGAAGCAAATATGTGGATTAAAACGTATTTTTGAATTCGACATCATCTGCATTTACGCCCTTTCGCGGCGAAATTGTACATCGTAAAAAGAAAAAACGAAATAAAGGATCATCAGTTGCATATTTCAAGCTTCCCAATGTAAAAATAATTGTTCAAATCGTACTACTAGTTGCAGAGATATCGTGGTTACAGACGGACGGACAAACCGGTAACATAAGCACGATCTTTTTTTTACAAAAGACGTGCTAAAAAGATGAACATTCAATTGCAAGGAAATTTTCTATGTGTGATATACTTCCATACTAAAAACTTACTTGCCGTGGTACATTTTCAACTTCAGCAGCAATATTATTTCCAAACTTTTTTTTATCACGTCTTTTGTAAAAAAAGATCGTGCTTCTGTTATCGGTTTGTCCGTCCGTCCGTCAGTCTGTACCCACGATATCTCTGCAACTAGTAGTACGATTTGAAAAATTATTTTTACATTGAGAAGCTTGAAATATGCGAATGATGATCCTTTATTTCGTTTTTTTTTTACGATGTACAATTTCACCGTGAGAGGGCGTAAATGCAGATGATGTCGAATTCAAAAATACGTTTTAATCCACATATTTGCTTCTGAACATCCGATCGAAAAATTCTTTCATCTTTCGATTCCACTTATGTCGAAGGGTATTTTAGATAGAGTTACTTTTTCAAATTACGCATAGATTTTCTGCTAGGTGGCGTAAAATTAAATTTAATTTTCCCCGATAACTCTTCTTCTAAAACTCCGATTTGAAAAACCTTTTCTTCAGCGGATACACCTCCTGATGGAAAATCTTTTGCACATAATTTCAAATTTTTGGTAAATAATGCTTTGGCCACCAGGGGGCGTAAGTGTTAATTTTTGCTACTGATGTATGTATTTGCAATGAATTCTGAGCTTCTAAAATATCGATTGAAAAAATTCTTTCGTGGACTGATGCCACTCACATCCATAAACCTTTTCGGAATGTTTTCTTCTTAAAGTATTCCACATTTTTTCCGCCAGGGAGCGTAGATGTACATTTTATTTTTGTCAATATCCCTACTTCTAGGAGTCCGATTTGAAAAATTCCTTCTTTGTTGGATAGTGTTTTCCGTGTGACATGTTTTTCATATAATTTCAAAATTTTCAAGTAATTCATAGACTTTCCGCTAGAGGGCGTAGAGGTAAATTGCGTTTCTCCCTATATCTCTGCTTCTGAATCTCTGATTTGAAAAATTCTTTCTGCACCGGATACAGCTCCTGATGGGAAACCGTTTGCACATAATTTCTAATTTCTGTAAAAAATAGTTTGGCCACCAGGGGGCGTAAATCTTAATTTCCGCTTCTATTGTATTTGCAGCAAAATATGAGCTTCTAAATTCTCGATTGAAAAAAACGTCGTTTGTTGACCGATACTAGTCATGTCGACAAACCTTGCAGAAACATTTTCTTCTTAAAATAGTGCATGGTTTCTACGCCAGGGGACGTAGATGTGTATCTTATTTTTGTCAATATCTCTACTTTTAGGAGTCCGATTTGAAAAATTCCTTCTTTGTTGGATAGTGTTTCTAGTGTGACATGTGGTTCATGTAATTTCAGAATTTTCAAGTAATTCATAGACTTTCCGCTAGGAGGCATAATAGTGAATTGCGTTCCCGCCCCCCCCCCCCCCCCCTACATCTCTGCTTCTAAATCTCCGATTTGAAAAATTCTTTCTGCCCCGCATACAGCTCCTGTTGGGAAATCGTTTGCACATAATTTCTAATTTTTTGTAAGAAATGGTTTGGCCACCACGTGGCGTAAGTCTTAATTTCCTCTTCTGTTGTATTTGCAGCAAAATATGAGCTTCTAAAATCTCGATGGAAAAAAAGTTGTTTGCTGACCGATATTACTCATGTTGACAAACCTTTTAGGACAATTTTCTTCTTGAAAAAATGCAAGGTTTCTACTCCAGGGGGTGTAGATGTATATCTTTTTTTTTTGTCAATATCTCTACTTCTAAGAGTACGATTTGAAAAAATTCCTTTGTTGTTGGATAGTGTTTCCGATGCGAAATGTTTTTCCTATAAATTCAAAATTTTCAAGTAAATCACAGACTTTCCGCTAGGGGGCACAAAGGTAAATTGCGTTTTCTGCGTTATTTCTGCTCCTAAAGCTCTGATTTGAAAAATTCTTCCTGTATCGTATACAAGACCTGATGGAAAATATTTTTCACATAATTTCTAATGTTTGGTAAAGAATGGTTTAGCCACCAGGGGCCATAAGTGTCAATTTCTGCTTCTGAAGTATATGTTGCAGAATCTGAGCTCCTGAAAACTCGACTAATTTTTTTTTTCTTAGACCGATACCGCTTATATGGATAAACCTTTTGAGAATACTTTCTTCCTAAAATAATGCATGGTTTTCTCACCAGGGGACGTAAAGTCACATCTTATTTTTGTCGATAACTCTGTTTCTAAGAGTTCGTAAGCTCACGATTCCGTTCACAGCAATATCTGAGGGATCAAAAACCCGATTGAAAATCTTCTTTCTTCCGTCAGATACTATTGTTTTCCACACCGGTTCCATTGACTTTGAATAGCTTTGAGAAATTTAATTTGCATCAGAACGGATTCAAAACACGTGCGCATTACACCCGAAAATCCGGTGTCATTTTTCTTGTTTTTTTTTATTGGAGGTTTAACGACCACCGTGAGCAACTCAATCGACTATAAGCAGTCGCCCGTCCCTAATTTTGGGTCACTGGTTCCAGGGAAGGGAGAGAGCCAGTGCCGTAAGATAAATACAACATCTATGTTTCACCGGGATTCGAACCCGGACCCCGTTCGGAAGAATGATCAGAAGCCATCGCTTAGACCACTGCGCAACCTTGAAGCTTTCGGGCTCTTTTATAGACTAGGGCCTTGGGGTATCTGTCCGCATCTTCCACCTATCCTACGTCTCTGACGGTCATTGTTCAACTCCACCTGTCCATCGTCTCGAGGTTCGTTTTCTAACTGAAAGTTGTAACTGGAACTTTTCATACCATTGTTAACAGGTGTTTTTTAAAACTGACTTGTTCCCATACGCTTTGCGCAGTTTACGCGAACACTCTTGGATACCGACAGCACTTCTGAATTTGTACAGCATGATGGAACGAATACGTACATATTGCGTCGCTACTGTATGATGCCTGATGCCACTTGTACGGAATAAATTACAATCGTGGCCACAAGTCCTGCACCAGTAGACCGGAAGTCAATTTTTGATGTTTGAAGTCAACTTATACAGCGTAATGGCATAACATTTCCTTTAAAATGATATACATTTCCTTTAAAATGATGTATAATATGTCAGGAAAACATATTATACATCATTTTAAAGGAAATATTATGTTGAATTCAAATATGTTTACAGAATGTTATTACCAGTAATAGAAGTGAAGTTACAAGCAAAAGTACAGCGTCTAGTCATAAAAAGCAAATAATAGTGAAATTAGTGTACAATGCATTTAACGTAAAATTACTGTACAGTACATTATTGAGACTTGAAGGACACTTTAAATAACTTACCAACAAGCAACATACGCTTTAATATTTATTTGTATAACCACGGTTTCTTAGTAACAAAATACACCTTCTTGGCATGGAACTAATAAGCTTCTCTAGTTGTCCATTGATGATAAGACGGTGCCATACGACCCTTACAGACTCAATTAATGCTGTTTTAGATGTGGGTCCTTGTTGACGGATCTTTTGTTTCAATCTCACCCACATATTCTCTATGGGATTAAGATCCGGTGACTGTGCCAGTCTCTGAAGTTTTCTTAGAACTTTTTCGATTAAACCACTCGTCAACCAACTTTGACCGATGGCATGGCGCATTATCGTCCTGAAAGATCAAATTCCGCAAACCCATGTCTTGTGCAGATGGTAGCAGTTTGGACTCCAAAATATCCACATATTTCGATCCATTCAATGTGTCTTCAACAATGTGCAGACGGCCAACACCTCTGGCTGAAATACAGGACCATAACATCACTGAATGTTGTGGTCCTGAATTACACATATAGTTTAAAAGAAAACTATTTGCAACAAAAAGAAACGTACGCAATAATGCCTACTTCATTCTCCCACTTATTTCTTAAATCAGTGGCTGTTATAATCCTTGGTTTTAAGGAACGACGAATCAACATGCGATCATCACATTCAGTACACAGCCTTGGTCGACCTGTTCTTTTTCTGTTTCGCACACATCCAGTTTCTGCAACTCTTTTAATGGTGCGCAAGACAGTGGAATGATCACAGCCACATTTAACAGCAATTTTATGACTACTGAATCCAAGTTTGGGCAAAGTAATAATTTCTGCCCTGGTTTGAAGAGGCATGTCCAATTTTCGGGTCTTTGACATTCCGAAATTCAAATATCACCAGGGATTCTGCATAAAATTCCGTCAACTGACTACAAGCAGCTGCGTTCTAAGTCGGCAGACGATTCTACTTCCTTTTATGTCTCACTAGCGGACGTCGGAGAAAGCTATAGTGGATTAGAGGGGCGCGAACGCTTTTTCAGAACTCGATTTGTGTTCCTCACTTGGACATTTTGCTTGTAACTTCACTTCTATTACTGGTAATAACGTTCTGCAAAAATATTTGAGTTCAGCGCGAAAGTTCCTTTAAAATTATGTATAATATGTATTCCTGACTTTACCATTACGCTGTATAAGTTGACTTCAAACATCAAAAATTGACTTTCGGTCTACGGGTGCAGGACTTTTGGCCACGGCTGTAGATACAGAACGTCGTTACATACTGGACATACACTTGCACTATTTGTTACAATATTTACAAGAGCGGTGCACCTTTCCTGACAACGAACGGCAAATATGTGTGTAAGAGCGAGCGTACTCATCTCATTACGTTGGACACGCTCAAAATTATGTTTCTGTGGCGTCCACGTTATAGGCTCCCCTCACAGCCAATAGAAGTTCCAAGGTTCGTTCCTAAGAACTTACCCAAGTTTATGATTGAGTGAAGGGACGAAATCCTCTCCGCTTTCCTATATCTAATTATCTGAGAATCAGAAGGATGGATCGAGACCGCTGAAACTCAAAATAGATATTTCTAATATCATAATACAGGAGGATTAGATCAAACTTAACGACTTTATTTTGAAAGATCTGAAGTTGGAAAGCCAGTCTGTCCGTCGAGTCGCCGCCTTCTGATCGCCGATAAAACGTCCGCTAAACAGTGAAGAACTTGTAAATCGCCAACGCAAGCTTGGCGTCCCTATACTAATGATATTTTCCTGAACTTGGGAGAGAGTCTTTTCCGTATGAGATAAGGCCTGTGTCTCCGCTGAACTTCTATCTCAGAGTCGTTTCAAACTCAGCATCGACCTTCGCCTTCGCTGTCCGGGAAGCTATCTTCTTCCGACTAGTAACAGTACTCCGTGAGAGCCTCGGGCTTCTGAGACCTATGTCACGAGTAACGTTAACTTCGCAAAAATATCTCGCTACCGTTCAGTACGCGAAGGAACTATCGGACCCCGTACCGCTTGGCGTCCGCACGCACTCGAAACACTTCGAGTCACGCCTACCAGAGAACCTGTCTATCAAGTTCACGAAAACAGACTCACTAACTAAATTATCTCGTGCGCCTCTCTCTCTCTTTCCTTCGCCGGCGCCGCGCATCCGTCACATCCACTTCCTTTCTCACGGGCGTCCCGTCCTGTCCCTCTCTCTCTCTGCTGGCGTGGTACGTTGCGATGACCAGCGCTTCTCTTCCTTCGTGCCCGCTAGCCTTGCCGTTCATGTTTACGTACTTTTTGGCCCTTCACTAGATAGTCAGCGCGTTTGATTCACGTCCATAAGCGGTTCTCTTTTAGACAGACTTAACTTACCGCAAAGTACAGAAACGCATCGAGTACAATGCACACTGCTACATGTATACAATAAGTAAGGTGCAGACTTCCAGACATCTTGGCGTCTGTTTTCCGCGGACAATACTTGGCGGATGTCGTTCGCCTAATTGCTGATGGTTATCTTGCTTGGAAAAGGCATCTCCTTTCCCAGAGCGTGAGAATTACAGACCTTCTTTGTCACATACTTCGAAAAATGTTCGAAAACCATCTAGTGCTTCTGTGTCCACCTGGACCACATTTTAAGTTCTGTCAATAATTACATATACTGAAGTGCCAGAAAAACTGGTACAGACGAGCTTATGCAAAATACATAGCAACGTCACCTATGCGCGTACACGGTTGCGTCCGCCAGTGCGTATATAAAGCGATAGACACCCTTCCCAGCTGTCAGTGCTGTTTTCGGCATGAGAATGACAAATAATAACGATTTAAGCGATTTTCAACGCGGTGTCATAGTTGGCGCTCGTGAGATGGGCCACAGTATTTCGGAGGTAGAAATGAAGTTCGGATTTTCACGGACGACCATTGCAAGGGTGTACCGTGACTACAAGAATTCCGGCGAAACTTCCAAACTACGATACCAGTGTGGCCGTAAAAAGACATTGGGCGAACGTGACCATCGTCGGCTGTTAAGAATCGTTTCACGCGACAGGCGTGCAACACTATCGCAGGTATAATCGGAATTCAATGCTGGAGCCTCAACAATCATCAGCGTCCGGACTGTGCAACGTACCCTGCACGATATGGGCTTTGGGAGCCGACGCTCAATTCGAGTCCCCTTGATGAATACACGACACACAGCTATGCGCCTCGCTTGGGCACTGCAACCCCACCACTGGACACTTGCTGACTGGAAACAAGTATCCTGGTCTGACTAGTCGCGTTTCCAACTGTATCGGGCAGATGGAAATATTCGTATGTGGCGCAAACCCCATGAAGCCATGGATCCCGCCTGTCGACAGGGAACTGTGCCGGCTGGGGGGGGGTCCGTAATGGTATGGAGTCTGTTTAGCTGGACTTCACTAGGACCCCTGGTACGTCTACAAACGTCTGTGCCCAGCCAACGCTATGTGCGCATCCTTTCTGACGAGGTACACCTGTTCATGTCCTGCATTCGTGCTGATGGGTTGGGCCTGTTCCAACAGGACAATGCACCTCCACACAAGTGTCGGGACGCCACATTAGGGTTAGAGGAGCATTCATCTGAGTTTGGGGTGTTGCCATTCCCACCCAAGTCCCCAGATCTGAACGTGATAGAAAACATTTGGGATGCCATGCAACGCGCTATCGAACACAGGAATCCGAGACCCCGAAATACACCCGAATTGTGGAACGCTCTGCAGGAAGTATGGTGTGCATTGCGTACAGCATATTTCCAGAAGCTAGTGGAGTCCATGACCCGTCGTATTTCTGCAGTCCTGCGCTCCCGTGGGGGACCTAGCAATTATTATACAGGTGTACCAGTTTTCCTGGCACTTCAGTTTATATATGGATGTCCTCATCCTAATTCCATTAATGTATGACTTTCCTGATATTACAGGCATAATGTTCAATTAATAATTTTTTGGGCATAAAGTTTTTTCCCGTAATTTTTACATAAACCTAATGTAATACACAGACTGCAGTTGTGCAGAAACATTCCTGTCTAGTGAAATGGAATGAGTGTGCATCGTGAGAAATGTATTGCTCCGTCAGTTTGTCATATTTTACAATAATATCACGCTAGTTCACCTAAAGAATATGTTCAAACTTCACTCTTTTTATTCCTCTTATATCTCATGTTAGCAGTATTACACCGACTATGTTTTACCCGTAACCATTGTTGTTTTTGGTGATACAGCTATTATGAAAATGAATATACACTACCTGACCGCTTTATTAGTACAAAATGCTTCACTGTTTCCCGGGGAGGGATGCCAAGAAAATTACCATACGTATTACAAATTTTAGAGGACGTCGAAGCCTCAGGAGAGTCGTTACAGCTAATCGACGGAGTACTGCACAAGACCTCAGTGTACAGGTGAGCCAAAATGCTGAAACCTCGGTATGTACACGTATCATTGGCGAAGAACTTCATTCCATGGGTTACCAAGGTCGTGTGGCTGCTCATGAGCCTTTTATCTCCACTTGGAATGCTACTCGTTGTTTAGCATGGTGTAAATAACATTTATCGTGGACCGTAGATCAATGGAAACAGATCCTATGGACTGATGAATCCAGATACACCATCCATCAGTCTGATGGCCGTGTGTGGAAATGGCGGCACCCGGGGAACGCTATTTACCACAGTGTACGGTTTCTGCGGTCACGTTTGGATCTGGCAGTGTACTCGTGCGGGGGTGTTTTTCGTGGTATGGTCCCGGCCCATTGGTTATCATGGAAACACCTGTTAACCAGCACGTCTACCTCGATATTCTGGACAATTATGCGCTACCAACTCTGCGGCAATACTATGGAACCGAGCCTTGTTGGTACCAGCAGGATAATGCATCGAGTCATAAAGCAAGGACTGTTACGGCGTGGTTTGACGATAATTCCGTATCGTGTGTGGACTGGCCAGCACAGAGCCCTGATCTTAATCCCATATGGGATGAATTAGAGCGCCGCATAAGAAGTTTGGAACCAAGGCCTACTATTATGCAACAGTTAGCGGCAGCATTATATACTGAATGGAAGCGCATACCTATCGCTATGTTCCAAAACCTTGTTGAAATCATGTCTCGAAGGGTCAGTGCATGCATTAAGGCCAAAGGTGAACCGACACCGTACTAATGTATGTCAACAAATGCTAGTTGTGTTTCTCTTCTAGGTGTCCGGTGACGTTTGTCAATATAGTGTATAACTGTTGCGCGACACATGGCGCTCGGAGTCTGGACTATTCACAGCAAAACGCTCTACAGCGGCCTTCGGCAAAGAGTAACGCCACCCGTGATAAGTGGTTCAAGCATCTATCCTTTCTGTCATGCTACCCACCAGGATACGGAGGAGGGTTTGGTCTAAAACGTCCCACTCCTCAACTTTTGTTTCCAAAGCTCATCCAGGGCGAGTCGTTAATTCCTGCATGTCGCGCAGAATGTTTGAATTGTTCCCAAGCTTTTGTGATAGGATTTAGATCGGGCAGAGTGCTGGTCAGTACGTCCGTGCTATTACCGCTTCGTTTGGGTGGCTCGGGTTTGGTCTTGTCCTGTACAATGAATCCATCGCCTTAGTTCAAGGTGTAGAGGCGCACAATTGGTGGGAGAATATATCCCCAACAGTTCATAGCAGTCAGGTAGGGATGGACGAGAATCAATGCCGTTCAACATCCATACATCATCCACGCCTAAAGTGTCACCAACCAACAGCTCTGCCAAACCCTCCCGGCGGCGTTCTGGAGGAATGCAGCGTGTGTTGGCTTCCTAACACACGCTGTATTCCTGAGAACGCCGCCGGGAAAAGGACACGGTGCTAGTTTCCTAATATCCATTCTATGCACTGAGTTGGTGTGAATGAAATGTCCGTCGCAAACAAGCAGTGGAGACAGGCCCCCACCATAGCGGAATGGAACCACCCACAGGTGTTGCGGGTATTACGTCACAGAGGTACTATAAATAGCTAGAACGTGTGTGAAGAAAGGTTCAGGCGTGGTTTGTTTGGACGTAACATGGCTTGCAAAGGAAGCATGCAGAAGCCGGATTTGAGGGTCATCTTCCTGTATGAATTTAAACTGGGTCATTCTGCAGGAATTACCGTTCGAAACGTTAACGAAGCGTTTGGGGAGAATACAGTCAACGAACGAACCATTCGGCGATGGTTTGTGAAGTTTCGAAGCGGATTGAGATACGGGCCTGCAAAACGAAGCGATTGTTCACCAACCTGTTGCTGTTCCCTACGATGTTCTGTTACGTGTGGTTGAAGAGGATCCTCGAAAAGCGTGTCGTGAGATTTAGGCAGAGGTAGGTGTCCACCACACGACAGTTGTTCGGCGTCTGGCTGCGCTGTGTAAGGTAAAAAAGCTGGACACGTGGCTGCCGCATGAGTGGACAACTGCCAACAAGACAAGGCGTTTTGAAGTCTGCACGTTGCTGCTTGCCATGAATAAACACGAACCTATATTGCATCGAATCGTCCCCTGCGACGAGAAGTGGGTCCTTTATGATAATCGGAAACGATCTGCACGATGGTTAAGCAAGGCAGAGCTTGCTGGACGGCATGCTAAGTCAGTCCTACATACCAAGAAGATAATGCTCCTTGTCTGGTGGTCCACAGCCGGGATAATTAATCTTAGTTTCTTGGAAAGAGGCCAAACCATCACTGCAGAATGTTTTTTTGCTGAATTACTCCAGATGCACCGGAATTGCCGCAGGAACAACCGGCTTTGGCTAACAGACATGGTGTTCTTCTGCTTCGGGACAACGTCCGCTCTCATGTCGCACAACGAACGATGCTGACACTAAGTGCCTTGGGCTATTAAGCACTGCGCCATCCTGTATATTCCCCGGACTTGTCTCCGACAGACTATCATCTGTTCCGTCGCCTGGGTCACTTCCTGTTCGGGAAATAGTTCACGACAGACAGCGAGGTTCAACGTGCAGTTGATGACTTCTTCGGGTCCCACCAACAAGACTTTTTTCGTTCCGGGATCATGGCCTTGTCGGACAGATGGCAACTATGTGTCGATGCCGAGGGAGATTATTTTGTTTAGGTAAGTTGTCCTACTTTTCCGTTCTCGCCGCCCAGGTGTGCTGGTACTTTGCCGGACATTTCATTCTCATCAACCCAATGATAAATCGCCAAACATCGTTGTGGGCGTCTGCAACGAGGGTTGTTTTCATGCAAGTCGTTTCAGATAGTTTGAGTCGACTCTGTGGATTTAGTACCCATAAGAAAGTCATTTCGAAGCTCTGGACTGTTATGAGAAGTTTTGTACCAGAATCCTGGTTGGTCTGCAATTGTTGTTGTAGATCACTAGCACCCAAAGCGTCAGCTATCCACTACACTTTTAGATTCCTGGCAGCGATTTCAAATCCGAGAGAGGTAACTAAAGCTGAGTCCGAGCTGTTTTTTAATCTCAAGGAGTAATATCCCTTGTTCTAGCAGCGTGGTTGTGCGAGTGAAGTCGAATTCTGAGAATGTCCTTCGTGACACGTTTCTTTCTGAACCCTATCGTTGGGTACACTGTGCACTATCCCAACAGCGCCCACGGAGTGTTTCTAGCAGAGGCTCGAAAGGAATCTACATAAACTTTCGTGCACGACGAACAAGTGATGACCTCAACAAGTCCAGTTGAGCGCTTATTAGTTTGTTACACAAGGTGCCTAACAGATAAAAAAAATGTCTGATACCCGTCATATTGAAAGTGTTTTAACATTGGGACTGTACACCGCTAAACGTTTTGTGGTAGGTTGCACCAAGAAGTGGTGATACACCAGCTGCACCATTTTCTGAGAAAAGATGTGTGGAGCAAACAAAACCACGGTGAAATCTTGCACCATAATGTAGTGCACCTTCGTGTGTAACTTTGCACCACGTTGTTGAGTTCTGCTTGCACCACACAATGCTATATCTTTCCTCAGAAAGTGGTGCAGCTGCTGTAGCACCAGTTTTTGGTGCAACCCACTACACAATGTTTTACAATGTAGGTACAGGGATGTTGCAGTACTTGTTAGTAGGTGTGTGTGGTACGAAAGCGACTTACCATTCAGAGACCTTCCAACGTTAACGACAAAAGGTTAAGGAATTTATCAAAAGGCAGTTGCTAATAAATATTTGAAGATGTTGAAAAAAATACTTGAAACATTACTTAGCCTCCTCTGAATTCAGCTTTGAACTGTTTCTTAAATCTGTTTCCTTTGACTTTGAAATTATTAGATGGCTTTATTTTACCGCAACGACTGTGTGTTAAACGTATAGCTCATGCTTGAATAAAACCAAGGCGGAACTGGATGAAGAACAGGCTATAACATTAGCGTTAAAGACAATAGACTTTTGATGATTGGCCAGTGGGCGTTAGGGGCGATTTCAGCCGTTAGATGGTACTGCGTCCTAAGGTATAAGCATATCATTTTTCACGTTGTTTGAATTGTTGATTGTGTATGTTCGTCGTTTTTTCTTGTGTATCTTTTAAAAAAACCCTGCAGTTTTAAAACCAAACTGTTGTTTTCACAACAAAAAAATCTAACCCATTTTAAAAATGGTTTACTGTTCTGTGCCGATATGCACATTTTCTGAGAAGAAAAACGTGAGATTTTCATTCCATGAGTTTCCCTCAGATTAGAACCTAAAGCAACTGTTGCTGAAAGAAGTATCTCGTCAGGATTTTGCTCCAAATGACAAGTTACCTTCAACTATTGTTTGTGGTAAGCATTTTCATTCTGATAATTTGATACCTAATTCAATTTTAGAAAAAAACCTCAGCTATATAAACTCATATTAAGTAAAATAGTAGGTAAATGTGTAGATTTGCGTTTCAAATTATTTCGTCGGAAAAATATTAGTACCAGGGAAAAGTGCGACGTACAGATTTTAGATTATGAAAATTAATGGCAAATGGTGCAGAAATTTTCTGTTTCAAATGTCTTTTAAAGATTTTTATCGTAACATTTACCTGTACGTTCGATACGTTAGGCCTACGGCAGCGTCTCTTCACAGCATCGAACTTACAGGTAAATATTAGGATAAAAATCTTTAAAAGACATTTAAAATACGAAATTTCTGCACCATTTGCCATTAATTTCCATACTCTAAAATATGTACGTCGCACTTTTTCCAGGTACTAACATTTTTCCGACGAAATAATTTATGACTCTAATCTACGCATTTACCAAAATCTCAGCCCTAGATCGTTGAAGAATAAAGGAGGAATGAGATTTACACATAAATTACACCAGTTCCTACAGAAAAATCCTTTTGCCCAAGTACTACGAATTCAGAATGCAAATATCCATCTGTTCATGTGAAAGTGAATATAAATAAAATCTCAAATGTAAATAATGATACGGAATCAGTTTGTTAATGCGAACTACCTCAATAGATGGCGCTGCGTCCCAACTCATCTTTTCTGTCCTCGCTGTTTTTGCTTAATGTTACAGCCTGGTAGGATTTAGTTCAGCCTTGATAAAACATACCTTTTCGTAGACTTCAAAAATGTCCTCTTGTACTGTGTCTTTCAGATTCTTATCTTCTCACAGACTACGATAAGCGCTTTTTCTCTTGCTTCAGGGTTTGAATACTAACGTACCTTTGTGCATAATTCAGCAATGCTTTTTCCTGTGCTTGTCGGATCGGATAGTAACTTACCTTCTTGTAGATTTCAGTGGGGTTTTCCAGCGTCTCTCGGATTCAGTGACGCACCCTCTGTTGTTGGGAGTTGGGTTGGGGGTATAACGACCACCATGAGCAACTCGATGAGCTATAAGCAGTCACCCGTCCCTAATTTTGATAACTGGTTCCAGGGAAGGGAGAGAGCTGTAAGACAAACACAACATCCATGCCTCGTCGGGATTCGAACTCTGGCCCACTTAGCCGAACGTCATAAGCCAGCGCATGGACTACTGCCCCACAGGGCTGGCCACCTTCTCTTAGATTATAGAAAATTATTTTTTTCATCTTTCGAATTCGAACAGTGGGGCACCTTCTCATAGGCTTCAGAAATAATTTTTGTTTTCCATATATAGAATTAAAACAATGGCGCACGTTCATAATGCAAATGGATTTGCTACTCTTGCATACTATTCACTAAAACGAGATATTAAAACTTTTAATATTTGTAAAATTATAGAATCGATTTTACCCTGTTGTCTACACTGTTGTAATTAAGATTTCTTGTTAATTAGGCAATAAGTGCACATTTTTGAAAGCATAAATTATTTTGCTAAGCTGGTAAAGGCTCTCAACAGGATTAAAATTGAGATTTAGATCCATTTATATCTAAACTTTTGTGTGTGTGTGTGTGTTATAACGTAAGCCTTTTTCGTGAGCGAGATTGGTGTTACGCTATGTCTAAAACCATGACTACGAAAATATTAAACTAAATGAGAATACGATGCAATAGTTCCTAATTAAGCTTTTACGGCCAGATGTAACATATACAGAAGTCATAACCTTTTATTGGTCCAGCAATATTTTAAAGAACTCCACAATATGGCACTAGAAGTTGTAAATTTCACATTTCCTTTAGCATCGATCTAACATCTCCACACACACACATACACTAAGCAGCTGCGGTATCGTCCTTTTAATCTATCGTTTTTATCACATTTATACGTTACTCTGACTTCAATTGTGTTGCCAACCTCATTCTTGTGAGAGAGAAGATATCACGTTAAGTTTGGGAAGTGTAAAGGAGAACAAACTCCAATTTACATAAGAAAGGGAACTAAAAATGAAAGTTATTTTAGAATATACGTCACAGTGTGTGTGTGAAGTTATGCTCCACATTCCCTCACAAAATCGACTGATTCGGGGTTCATTAACGGGAGACGTCCCCACGCACCGAGAGGTTCTTAGTGCTTTATGGGCAGATCTGGACTTCACAGCACTCCCAATTTATAACCGAACCCTACTAATATTTGTTCAGCGCGACTACTCGTATCAGTGAAACGAAGTAACCCAAACGACAACACAGAGGATTCAGAGTTTCATCAAACTAATTGTACTGATACAGAGAAAATGCTTCGAAATGCAGCAGTATAAGGCTTTTTTCTTGACTAGTTGTGCGGATTTAGAGAAGTAGTCTAAAGTACGCAGAAAGGATCAAACCAACTTTTCCTCTGGGCTGGTTCTATTAATCAGTGCAATAGGATGACCCAAAATACCCTTTTAGAAAAAAAATCCGGCACACCTCAAAGCAAGTGTCCCATCGTAATGAAACTTAGCACTTGCATTGTGGAGGAAAAGATAAAAAGTGTTTACAATGTCACACCTCTTTATTACAGAAGAGTTGTAGCATAACTGTTATGGATTAGTACCACGTAAAGTCACCCCTGGCTGTGATGCACGCTAATATATTAAGTGGCACGGAGTCAAACAAAACTCAGATGTTCTGTGACAAACTGTTCCAAGAGTCTTGTAATTGCTGCACAAGATCTCAGATATTTCGTGATGGCCACAGTTGACGCCCAGAATTTTCTAGACATGCTCCATAGGAGAAAAATCCTGGGACCTAGTTAACCAAAGAAAATTTGCAATACTACGAAAGAACTTCCGGGAGAGGCGAGCCGTGTGTGGTAGGGCATTATCCTGCTGGTAAGTGACTCCGGGCAGACGTGACATGAAAGGCAAAACGACGGGTCTTAGGATCTCTTGAACGTAACGTTATGGTGTTAACGTCCGTGTTAGAACAACTGATGGCATCCGGTTGGCATAGGAGATGGATCCTCACACCATAACACCACTAGTGTAGCGATCTGCCACTCCACAATGTAGTCCAGATGTGGGCGCTGTCCAATTTTCTCCATAGCGGTCATTCGCTCGAAGAATGCGGGATTCTCCTCTAAAGAACGATGGGACGCCGGTTGGAGGACGAGTGTAATTCCCGGGCACGATACCACTACAGACAAGGCCGTCGATGTAGGATGGTTAATGGAAGACGTCTGAAGGGGCGACAAGAATGGAATCCTGCTTTTGCAATGCCTCGCAATGGATGCTGGGATAGAGGATGCTGGTTAGAGGACGCTATATCGCACTGGATAGTGGACAAAGAAGCCATCGGAGCGATTCGGACTTTTCTGATTATGAGACGGTTCTCTCGCCCAGTTGCTAGCCTGGGAAGACCAGAACCTTCTCAGGGTGTATTCCTACCCTCACGTACCCATTGCTGCATCACTACAATACCGATGGAAGGAAATTCGTTGACACGACCAGTGGCAACTGAAGAGAAGGCACCCGATAACAAAGTCAGAATGTTCACAGCGAGCGTCTGACATCCTTTATTAAGTCTACCTGGTGCGTGATTCAAATGCGCACTGGAGACGACCTGGACGCTCATTGGCGGAGAAACTTTACTCATCTGCATGCTGTGACGTACCTATAGTGCGTCGCATAAATATAGAGACAGAACAAATTCTCGAATAAAAAAGAAACAAGAACGAGCTAAAATGTACACCTCATAATTATAGCAAAAATAGCATCGGACACGCAGCTGCACAATAGTTTGACGAAAACATAACAATCCCAACGCCAAGTACAAGTAAAAAAACAGAAATACGCTGTCTCAAAAATATAAAGGCTTACTAGTTATGAGCACCTCCGGTACGAATAGTGGAGCCGTTGTTCCGAATAACACTGAAAACCCGATTGGGCATGCTGTCCACCAAGTGATGTAAGTGTTCTGGACGGAGTGCGTACCAGCTTCGTTCAATCTGCTCTTTCAATGCCACCACACTTGAGAACTGCCGTCCATTCGCATACACATCACGAGCTAGGATACCCCAGAGGTTCTCGATAGGGTTCAGACCTGGACTGAGTGCTGGCCAATCCATTACGGTCCCATGATGAGTGTTAAACTAGCTTATCGTTGATGCAAACCGATGAATAGAGGCATGGTCCTGCTGGAACAGATAATCAACACCCTCTAGAGTCGCGGCAAACGGTAGAAGGTGGCTGCTGAGTATGTCCTGATACGTTTCGGAGTTTTGCCTGCCTTGCAGAAAAGCGATATAAGTTGTTCCATTGAGCGCAAAAGCTCTCCAGACCATCACAGATCCCCTCCTTTCTGTCTGCTGAAGAAGGTGCGTGGCTCGCGTCGTACATCATACCAATAGCAGTTCCAACCGTCAGGGCCGTCCAGGTTGAATTTTTTCTCATCGGAGAAAATTGTTGTGATCCACTCGTCCGTCCAGTGCATGTGGCTGCTTGCCCATAACAATCTAGCTTCCTTGTGGCGCCACGTGAGGTGTGGCAGACGGCGCATTTTACGAAACACAATGTTGCGACTTTCCTTGATTCGTCGATGAACTGTGTCCTTTGAGTCGGTGACACCAACAGTCCGAGAAACTTGACGTAGTGATAATCTTTGGGATGAAACTAAACGCATGATGGCACGATCATCTCGTTTGGTTGTTATTCGAGGCCTTCCAGGTCGTTTTCTGGTAATTAACGCACCGCGTTTCGACAAAGTATTATAAATGACTGCCCTACTCCTCCCCATGGTTTTACAAATTTTTGCTACAGGCAATCCATTTGCTCTCAGTCTCCAAATCTTCTGCACCTCCTCACCAGAAAGTTGACTGTTGCGTGGCATTTCGGCAAATGAATGTCTGACGGCAGGTCCGCTGTCTTTTGTAGGCTGGACCGAATTACGGCCCATGCGCGTGCGTACAACATGCTAATTTGTACATCTCACTACTTTACATAGTTGTCTTTATAATTATGAGACACCTAAAATTACACTATTTCACTTTGTGGTGTTCTTTTCACACAATCCGGTCATCTCGACGGATCGAAACGTTTGTTGTAGGGTTATGTCTAATTAGGTACCACTTCAGCTTCTTACCTATATTCGCATTGCGTTCACGGTGCAAAGTCGACTGTCTCTATATTTATGTGACGTACCTTATCTTAGAGGGTACGCACATACCAAGACGGTAAAGCTGCAGCGACAAATTTTGTCGGTGTAGCTTAATTGGGAAAGCATTCGGCTCCGGAGCAGAAGATTTCCGCCACCGACAAATACTACATATTGGCGTCCGAACGTAAAATGAATCTCTTGGCCGTTGGGGTTTTTGAAAACTGCGTGATGTTCGTTCCACACATCATCTGGAATTAATAAGAATTCCTTCTTCTGCAGTGACCTACTTCAAACGTGGTTTGCCGGCTAGCCCGGAAACCTACGAATCCATTCCAGCCCTCTGTCAAGGAGGAGGGATCTATATGATGTACCTATCTTAGAAGTGACACATGTCAAGATGTCAAAGCTACAGCAATAAACTTCGTCGGTGTAGCTTAACTGGGAAAGCATTCGACTCCGCAGCGGAAGGATGCAGCTTCGTTTTACGCTACCGGCAAATGGATTTTACGCTATAATGCCTGGACAAGAGGCATTTGCATACCTTCTTTCATGTTTCGCGGATGATTTTATAGGGGTGCGTCGATTTTTTTTTGTCAAAGATTACAGTCGTGGCCAAAAGTCCTGCACCGGTAGACCGAAAGTCAATTTTGATGTTTGAAGTCAACTTACACAGCGTAATGCTTAAATCAGGGATGCATGTTATGCATCATTTTAAAGGAAACTGTATGCTGAATTCAACTATTTTTACAGAATGTTATTACCAGTAATAGAGAGTGAAGTTACAAGAAATAGTACAGCGTCTAGTCATAAAAAGCAAAAAATAGTGAAATTAGTGTACAATGCATTTAACGTAAAATTACTGTACAGTACATTATTGAAACTTGCAGGACACCTGAAATAAGTTAACAACAAGCAAAACAAGCTTTAATATTTAATTGGATAACCACCGTTTCTTAGTAACAAAGAGCACCTTCTTGGCATGGAAATAATGTGCTCCTCTAGTTGTCCATTGGTGGTAAGGCGGTGCCAAAATCACTGTTAAATGTGGCTGCGATCATTCCACTGTCTTGCGCACTAATAAAAGAGTTGCAGAAACTGGATGTGTGGGAAACAGAAAAAGAACAGGTCGACCAAGGCTGTGTACTGAACGTGATGATAGCACGTTGATTCGTCGTCCCTTAAAATCAAGGTTTAAAACAGTTACTGATTTAAGAAATGAGCGGGAGAATGAAGTAGGCATTATTGCATCTGCACGTACAGTTCGACGTAGGCTACAAGAAAATGGACTGGATGCACGAAACCTTTCCTTACTGAACAACAACGGCTCAAAAGAATTGCTTGGGCCACGGGACACAAGAATTGGACTGTTGATGAAAGGACAAATGTTATCTTCAGTGATTAACAACTTTTACTATTTCCTCTAATAATGGAAATAATTAAGTATGTCTTCGGGCTGGTGAAAGATATAAGGCATGCAGCACCCAGCCAGCAATCAAACACCCAGGTTTGGTGATGTTATGGTCCTGTACTTCAGCCAGTGGTGTTGGCCGTCTGCACATTGTTGATGGCACATTGAATGGATCGAAATATGTGGATATTTTGGGAGTCCAAATTTGCACAAGACATGGGTTTGCGGAGTTTCATCTTTCAGGACGATAATGCGCCATGTCATCGGTCAAAGTTGGTTGACGAGTGGTTTCAGCGAAAAGCTATAAGAAAACTTCAGAGGCCGGCACAGTCACCGGATCTTAATCCCATAGAGAATATGTGGGTGAGATTGAAGCAAAAGATCAGTCAACAAGGACACACATCTAAAACAGCATTAATTGAGTCTGTAAGGGCCGTATGGCATTGTCTTATCACCAATGGACAACCAGAGAAGCTCATTATTTCCATGCCAAGAAGGTGCACTTTGTTACTAAGAAACCGTGGTTATCAAATTAAATATTAAAGCGTATTTTGATTGTTGGTCAGTTATTTCAAGTGTCCTTCAAGTCTCAGTAATTTACTGTACAGTAATTTTACGTTAAATGCATTGTACACTAATTTCACAAATTCCACTATTAGTTTTTTTATGACTAGACGCTTGCTTGTAACTTCACTTCTATTACTGGTAATAACATTCTGTAAAGAAAATTGAATTCAGAATAAAATGTCCATTAAAATAATGTGTAATATGTATTTCTGACTTTACCATTACGCTGTATAAGTTGACTTCAAGCATCAAAAATTGACTTCCGGTCTACAGGTGCAGTTCGTTTGGCCACGATTGCGTATAACAGTATATGATTGTATTAAAAGTTATTGTTTCGGGCTGTTCGTATCAATGAAGGGGATCAAAGATGGGCAGAACACATTAAAAGGAGTTTTTCTGCTTCGTGGTTGTTCTGGTTTGGCGAACGGACTGAAGGTGTGGCAGTATGGATTAAAAGTACCAGTTTTCTTTTTTTCTTTTTTCGCGAGACCTACTACATCAATGAATAAGCAATTAACGTAATGGGGGACAAACGTTTCGCAGCACCGGCTTATAAGAATGATTTATATTCTTCCATATTAAAGCAATATTGATAGGAAAGATTTAAAATACTGTGGATATACTGATTTTATTTTTATTTTTCTTCTAGGGGATGTGGAGAAAAATACTGCTTTTCCCTGAATGGACCATTAATATAAGTTCTGTTATTATGCTTTATAATAATGATCTAAGATGCATACAAATATTAAAAAGTGCCACTTCCTTCCTGTAGTAAAGAGAGTAAAGGACCATATTCACCTCGCATTGCGTCATGGGAAAACATTTCCGTGTCTGCGGACCAGCAATAGTTTGTTTACATGCGTTTCCCCATTGCTTAACAAGGCGTTACATTCTAGGGATTCAGGAAAATTGCGATTTTTGTAAATTTATTAACGACATGCCTATCTTTTTCTCATCGTATGGCTGTTCTAATAAATCCTGTCATCTAAAATGTACAGAAGAAGGAATAACTTTCCATAATTTTCTTTTGAGAAGGCCAAAACTTAACCCTTTTCAGCCCATGGTTGTTCAGAAACAACATACACTATATTGACAAAAGTCACTGGACACCTAGAAGAAAAACACAACATGGCATTTATTGACATACATTACTATGGTGTCGTCCACCTTTGGCCTTAATGCATGCACTGACACTTTGAGACATGCTTTCCACAAGGTTTTGGAACACTATGCGCTTCCATTCAGTACATAATGCTGCCGCTAACTGTTGCTTAGTAGTAGGCCTTGGTTCCAAACTTCTTATGCGCCGCTCTAATTCATCCCATAGGTGCTCTATGGGATAAAGATCAGGGCTTTGTGCTGGCCAGTCCACACACGATACGGAATTACACGCCGTAACAGGCCTAGCTTTATGGCTCGGTGCATCATTTTGCTGGTACCAACAAGGCTCGGTTCCATAGTATTGCCAAAGTGTAGGTAGGACATAATTTTCTAGAATATCGAGGTAGATGAGCTGGTTAACAGGTTTATCCACGATAACCAATGAGCTGGGACCATACCACGAAAAATACCCTAACACGAGTACACTGCCAGCTTCAAAATTAACCGTAGGAACAGTACACTGTGGTAAATAGCGTTCCACCGGCTGTCGCCATAACCACACACAGCCATCAGACTGATGGATCGTGTATCTGGATTCATCAGTCCATAAGACCTGTTTCCATTGATCTACGGTCCACCATAAATGTTCTTTACACCATGCTAAACGACGAGTAGCATTCTGAGTGGAGATAAAAGGCTTATGAGCAGCAGCACAATCACGGTAACCCATGGACTGAAGTTCTCTGCGAATGGTACGTGTACATACCGAGGTTCCAGCATTTTTACTCACCTGTACACCGAGGTCTTGTGCAGTTCTCCGCCGATTAACTGTAATGACTCTCCTGAGGCTTCGACGTCCTCTATCACTGATTTTCTTTGGTCTGCCGGTACATTTTGCTGCTTCAGGCACGCCACGTGTCTTCCATTTATTCAGTACATCCAAAACAGTTGCCTTGGGTATATTTAAACGCCTCTCGGTTTCTCTTATGGACAGCCCACTAATATAACATCCAACAATCTTTCCTTTCTCAAAGTCAGTTCTGCGACATTTTCACTCAACCTTACAGTGCGATATGATCGCGGTCAGCTGCAGGCTTGTTTTGATACCGTTTGCATCTGTACCAGGCATCTTAACAACGCAGAGGATCCGTTCATTTGCTTTTGAAGGAGTGTTTGGTGACTTTTGTCAAAATAATGTATAGTCTTTGAATTTTCACAGTCCTTCTAACACATCAAATTCTTCCTAAACCCATTGTAGCTGGTAGACAAATATCTAAAACAACATTGAAAAAACTGCAAGACAGGATTTTCCTAAGTTGAGTGCCGAAAATGTGATACGATTTTGTTTCAAAAAAAAAAAAAAAAAAAAGCAGCTGCTTTGTCGATTTTCATGTGAAGTGAGAAATATTCTGTTGAGCATTTTCCGATATTGAGAGATGGGACATTAAAACAGAATTTCCCTTTCAGAAGAACAATGTGGTTTCATGTTCATGAAGGAAACAAAATAAGAAAAAGGAAGCCAAATATCAGAAATTTTAACTTTTTTATCCTAATGTTGCTTACAAATTACATTTTGTATTCGAGGAATAAAATGTTATGAAAAAGTGTTCAATGTGATTTCTATTTATTACAAGCCCAAAACACCACAAAAACCCGAAACAAAGTTTCCAATTTCAAAAATAAAATTTTGTGCTGGAAAGAGTTAAAGGAATGGCTGGGTAAAATGAAACGGGATGATTTCCATCCCAATGTGCATTCTCGAATATGTTCTTCCCACTTTAACGAGGAAGATTTTGAATATTATGGCACTAAGGATAGAAAGCGGCTAAAACCTCGTAGTACTCCTTCGATATTTAATTTCCAAAAAATGTGAAACAGAGAAAAACAATTGTATATCTAGATCGGTATGTTGCGATTTGACTTCTATCTTCTTTTCCAAAGAGCGAAACACATCTATAATTTTTCTTTAATTTAATGTTACCCATTCATTTATTTTTAAGAGCAAAATAAAATGATTGCTTAACGGGCGACAATTGGAAGTTTTTAGTTGTTGTTTTTTCAACTGCAATTTCTTTCCATATTACCAATTTGTCTGGACTTCTAAATATTTCGTTTCAGATGTTTCGCCAAAACACGCGAAATTTAATATACTGTGTCTGAGAAATACTTCATTAAAAATTTCACCATGACTATTGGCGATGGTGTCTTGCGTTATTTGAAATAAACATAGAACACAAAATTATCTTGGTATACAGGGTGATTTTATAAACTCCTTCAACAAAACAAGAGGAGTGATAGTACACATCAATACGAACAATATTTGCAATGGAACCTAGGGCCGCATTCCACTCCTAGTGCCAGAAAAGAGCACGTTCGAAAAACGTCCAGCAGACACACGGAGTTCCAACCAGTGCATGAGAAGCAAAAGATGCAAATCAGGTGCGCTGAACACGTGCGTAGACGACGAAGAGCAAACATTTAAACACGCTGTGACGTACCTGCCAGTAGGACGCACACGACATAAAGGCAGTTAGGAATCAGAATAATCGTCTGCGTAGCTCAGTTGGTAGAGCGACTTGTTCCGGAATAAGCGGCCTCGGGTTCGAATCCCGGCGTAGACCAAAAATGACGGAGAAATGTACTTCGTTATAATGGCGCCCGAACTATCCGGATGACCCGGCCGTTCAAAATCTCGCATTGGTGTGATGTTATTTCCACACCGCGAAACAGGAAAAATCAGAGAATTCCTTCTCCAGCGCTTCGAAAAATAAAATGTGTGTGATGTTGCATTCCACACACCAGATTGACTGGGAGTTCTCAAGTGCACTTTCTACAGTGGATGGCTGCCTGCAACGATTCATGGTCACGGCTGACCCGTGGGCCATTCCCCCGGGGGGGAGATGTGACGTACCTGCCAGTAGGACGCACACGACATAAAGGCAGATAGGAATCAGAATAATCGTCTGCGTAGCTCAGTTGGTAGAGCGACTTGTTCCGGAATAAGCGGCCTCGGGTTCGAATCCCGGCGTAGACCAAAAATGACGGAGAAATGTACTTCGTTATAACGCAGCTGAACCCGTTCAGCGATATTACCGTGTGAACATCAAATGAGAATTGAGGTGTACGTCTAACAGGCGCAGCGTACCGTGTGTTCCTGGAGAACGTGCTTTCCGGTCTGTTGCAGGATGTTCCACTCACCACACGGAGGGACATGTGGTTTATGCATGATGGGGCCCCAGCACACTTTGCCACCGAGGTCACATACTTCCTAAATGTAACAAATGCCGGGCGGTGGACCTCTGGCTTGGCTTCCACTCTCCCCCAACCTTAATCCATTGGACTTCTTCTGGGGGCACATGAAAACATTGGTGTACGAGACACATGTATACTCCCTGGAAGATATCGTCGCGCTAATCACTGTTGCTGCGGACAAGATCAACACCACACGGGGAATCTAGGAGAGTGTGCGACAGTCCTTCACTCACCTGTGTGGGCTGTGCAACGACGCCCTTGGACGCCGGTTTGAGCAGCTCCTTTGAGTCTTTCTCTGAGTTGTGCAACTCATAAATTAGGTATGTCTC
The DNA here is from genome assembly GCA_039090855.1 of Macrothele yani. Classification (NCBI taxonomy): domain Eukaryota; kingdom Metazoa; phylum Arthropoda; class Arachnida; order Araneae; family Macrothelidae; genus Macrothele; species Macrothele yani. The sequence continues at coordinate 55,908,530 of CM077018.1, read as the reverse complement.
TTTGTTTTCACTGTTGAAAGCTCAACGTGGATATGAAACTTTAATCTTTTCTGGCACTAGGGTTGGAAAGCGGCTTTAGGTTCCATTGCAAATATTGTTCGTCTTGATGCGTACTATCACCCCTCTTGTTTTGTTGAAGGAGTTTACAACCACCCTGTGTTTTAGCAACCTTGATTTGTTCTTCTAATAATTTAATTCCTTTTTCTTCGCCCTGTAGCCCTATTGATTTGTTGGCATACTCCAAGACGTTAAAAATTTTAAAATTGGGCAACAGTAAGGAGTAATTTAATAGCAACAACATTGAATCAACCGCCATGTTGGTTCACTTCTGATGTCAAATGAATGAGGTCCATTAGGCATTCTTATGAAGTATTCACCAACCGATACGACTATCACCAAACATTCGTTTATCAGAAGAATTTAATTCATAAAATGTGAAAGCGAGCTGATAAATTAGTCAAACGCTTTTCCAAATAATAAAATGATAAATTCAGGTATTTAGCTTAAGTGCTGGTATCCATAGGAAATTTCCGAAATGTCTGATTTCCAACTTTAGGGGAATACAACCTGCAATTATAACATAAGATTCACGAAAATTCCCTCTATGGTGTCTGGTTTGTAGATTTCGGCTAATGTAAGCCCTGGTACCATTCGAGTGCTCGGACATCGGGGTAAGAGATCATGTAACCCAAAATATTTGCAATTTGCATCACATATATTCCGATATAATACCACATAAATCATTCAAGAACAAGAGCACAAATGTCAAGTCTAAAGGGCCGCCTCGGTGGCTCAGTAGTCAAAGCGACAGCTTCTGATCATTCATCCGAAAGGGGTCCGGATTCGAATCCCGGTGAGGCATGGATGTTGTGTTTGTCTTACGGCACTGGCTCTCCCCTTCCCTGGAACCAGTGACAGTAAATTAGGGACGGGCGACTGCTTACAGCCCATTGAGTTGCTCACGGGGGTCGTTAAACCTCCAATAAAGAAAAAAGGTAAAGAAAGTACTTGTAAAAAAACTTTGAGACTTCTGCATAAACGCTGAATAGTAGACATTTTGCATATGTGCAGCAATGAACTGAAAGATTACGAGACCCTTGTTTTTCGAATTTTTGCGAGGGACATCGGCACTCACTATGTTGCCTGGAGTCTGAGTACTGTAACTCTTCGGATTTCCATGTAAGGTCCTTGACTCCATAAAGGAAAAGAGATATACACTGAAGAACAATTGAATTAGAGATACCTGTCTAGTAACGTGTAGCACCACCTTTCGCCCTGATGACGGCGGCGATTCGTCTCGGCATGGACTCGACAAGACACCGGAAGCGTTGGGAAGCCATACGGATCCACGACCCCTGAACAAGCTCCCACAGTTCACGAAGATTTGATGGAGGGGGTCATCTCTCTCGGTGTCATCCCAGATGTGCTCAATGTGACCTAGCTGGCCAAGGAAGCGGAGTCACGTCGCGGTGGAGTGTTCATCCAACCATTCGGATACAATTCGGGAGCTGCATTGTCTTGTTGCAGGATGAGGTACCCAGTGGGATGTTGAAGACGCACAAACGGGAGCGAATGGTCGTCCAGGATATCCCGGTAACGTTGACCTGTGAGGTGACGATGTCACACGTACCAGGGGTCTCATTTCAGTCCACGTAAACAGTCCCCAGACGAGGATGCCACCTCCACCAGGTTGAACAGTACCCTGCTGGCAAGAAAAATCCATCGCTTCACGTGGTTTGCGCCGTACTCGTATCCTGCCATCCGCATGTACCAACGTGAATCTCGACTCATCAGTCCAGGCAACATCCTACCACATGCCTAGGGTCCAGTGTCGATGTTCCCGCGCCCATGCTAATCTTTGCACCCTGTGATGTGCGGTCAGCAGCGGTACCCTCGTGGGACGATGGCTTCTGTACCCCATAGCGAGGAGATGGTTCTGGATGGTGTGGCTGCTTACACGTTTTTGTGCACCAGCGTTAAATTGCCGAGTGATTTCCTGCACTGTGGCCCATCTATCTGGCGTTACAATGCGAGCTAGCCGACGATGACCCCGCTCATCCACACGCTGTTGTCCACGGCAGTTGGCCCTTGCGGGGATGGTTTTACCGGATTCGATGTACTCACGGTGCACCCGTGACACAGTGGCTCGTGAAAATCCCAGTGCCTGCACGACTTCCGAGATGGAGTGACCCATTCGTCGGGCCCCGACAATTTGCCCACGATCAAATGCGCTTAGATCCTTCGTCTTACCCATACCGCGTCCGACTCTTACTGATTCCCGTTGCATCACTCCTTATATTGTCGGATCACTGCATACGTCATGTCGTTTTCGTTTACATGGCCGCCCACAGCGCCACATTTGCATAACGCCAGCTATCTCTAATTCAGTTGCTCTTCAGTGTAGAACGAAAAAGTAGAATATTTTGAAATCTTGAGATATATACTCCTTTTCCAAAGTAAATAATTACACGTATTTGGGCCATAGTACGCAAAACAGTTGTGGAAATATTATAGTGGGGATGGTGGGTTGTATTGAGCTGAAACGCTCTACTCGTAAGGCCTATCGCTTATTTCCCCCGGCGTTTAACTATAAGCAACTTATAACATAATTTCTTTTTCGTGTAGAGATATTGGTTCTTACGTTATGTCTAAACCATCAGATAAGAATACGATGCAATGGTTCCTAATTGAATTATTACGGTCAGACGAATCATAAAACAGAAGTCAACTTACGGGAATTTTCTTTATTCCGGCACCAACTCAGTATTTTTTCACAATAAGACAGCCGACATCAGATTACTTACTTTTAAATGAACGTCTACACCCACACATCCACCACATATCCACACCAGCAACTGTTATCTCGTCCTTTTATCTATCGTTCTTATCTCATACATTCATACGTCACGTTCACTCTGACCTCAATTGTGTTGCCAACAGTATTCTCGTGAGAGAGAAGATGTCATGTTAAGTTTGGAAGTATAACGGAGAACAAACTCAGAATGTACATAGGGAAAGAAACTAAAAATGAAAGTTAATTTAGAATATACGTCACATCCTCTAAGTACTATAAGAAATCGTTCGCCCCTTATTTGGGGCCACTGGCTCCAGAGAAGGGATAGAACCAGCACCGAATGAAAAGCACACCGCACCCATGCTATCCGGGGTTCGAATCTGGCCTCAGTTCGGACGACCGGTAAAAATCTTACACATCTGACAGCTCAACCACCCGGAGGAGGGCCTATGCTGTTACATACCACTGTTTATTAATTTATGTAACTTAGATAATGTTTACGCTAGGTAATTTTCGTTAGCTCGTAAGTTATAATATCTATAAAAGAATAAAGTAAACGAAAACACTACTTTACCTTTGAGAAGCTCATGCATATTGAGATCCATAAGTTCGAATACTAAAGCCAGTCTCCCAGCCTTTTTGTCACTAAAAAGAAATACAAACACCCTTGAAAATATTTATAGGTACGACTGAAATATTTGGATACTTAAGGGTTGATATAGACTATATTTTGCTTTAAAAAAAAAGTCGCATAATATCTTGCCTTAGGGACCAAACTAAGGCTACTTCACCAGGTATATTAGAGCGCTGTAACATTAACACTACGGCAGGGAATTTTACACTTAGTAGTTCCAGGAACAAAAAAATTACCTGAAGCGAGGAACAAACACAACATTCCTATTTCACCCTCTTGAGAGCAGACCCACTGGACAAAGCTGGAACTGTAGCCACTCTCTAGCCGAATGGTTACAGTTCCAGCTTTGTTTAGGAACAACAATTTCTTGTTGAGCACTTTTGCTGATCTTAACTTACGTTCTGAGCCCAGGAATACTGATTAGTCAGTCATTTCCACCAGCTCTCCAACTTTTTATATTCCTCTGCCACACACACGACAGTTGTAGGTCAACGTAAACGATGTATAAAAGCTGAGAGCATTCAGATAAATGCTATTTCCCCAATGAACATTCTCATCATGCATATACTCCGATGAGCCGTTCCATTATGACCACTCCCAGCTTAGAGAAATGAGCGCACCTGGAGACCAAACGGTGGCGCAGGTGAAGCTCACAGAGCGGTATATATACAACCCGAGGACCGTCTTTCGGTTAGTAGAGTGTTCTTAGTCAAGACGAGAAAAGCTGCCGATTTATCGCAGTTTGATAAAGGACAAATTGTGATCCCACGGAGCTTCGGAACTACGATCCCGGAAACGGCGCGGCTTGTGGGTTATTCACGTGACGCTGTAGTGAGTACGCATCAAAAGTGGTGCAAGGATGGCCAAACGACGAACCGTTGTCCAGCCGTGTGTCGTCCGTAGCTCACTGATGTCAGAGTGGAGCGGAGACTGTCGCGCATTGTTCACAGCGATCGCAGGGCTACAGTGCGACAAATCACCCGCACCAACAACAGTGGTGGTCAAGGCAATGTGTCGCAGCACACAGTTCATCGCAACCTTCTGTGCATGGGCCTGCGTAGCCGAAGACCCAGTCGAGTCCCCATGTTCACTGCACGTCATCGCCAACAACGCATGAAATGGGCATAATGTCATCGAGATTGGACCGTGGATGATTGGAAGAAAGTGGTCTGGTCTGACGAATCAAGCTTCCTGGTGCATCACGTACACGGTCGAGCGTGGATAAGCTGATTACCAACAGAGACTATGGCACCTGGATGCACTGTTGGGCGGAAACAGGCCGGCAGCGGTGTTATGCTGTGGGCGATGTTTTCTTGGGGCACTTTAGGCCCCATTATCCCAATAGCACAATCCATGACAGCTACCACGTATCTGAAGATCGTTGCGGACCAAGTTCACCTATTCATGGCAATTGTGTTCCCTGCTGGTGATGGCCATTACCAACAAGATAATGCGCCACTGCCAGAATCGTCAAGGAGTGGCTCGAGGAACATGCTGGTGATGGCCATTACCAACAGGATAATGCGCCACTGCCAGAATCGTCAAGGAGTGGTTCGAGGAACATGCTGATGATGGCCATTACCAACAGGATAATGCGCCACTGCCAGAATCGTCAAGGAGTGGTTCGAGGAACATGCTGGTGATGGCCATTACCAACAGGATAATGCGCCACTGCCAGAATAGTCAAGGAGTGGTTCGAGGAACATGCTGGTGATGGCCATTACCAACAGGATAATGCGCCACTGCCAGAATCGTCAAAGAGTGGTTCGAGGAACATGCTGGTGATGGCCATTACCAACAGGATAATGCGCCACTGCCAGAATCGTCAAGGGGTGGTTCGAGGAACATGCTGGTGATGGCCATTACCAACAGGATAATGCGCCACTGCCAGAATAGTCAAGGAGTGGTTCGAGGAACATGCTGGTGATGGCCATTACCAACAGGATAATGCGCCACTGCCAGAATCGTCAAGGAGTGGCTCGAGGAACATGCTGGTGATGGCCATTACCAACAGGATAATGCACCACTGCCAGAATCGTCAAGGAGTGGTTCGAGGAACATGCTGGTGATGGCCATTACCAACAGGATAATGCGCCACTGCCAGAATCGTCAAGGAGTGGTTCGAGGAACATGCTGGTGATGGCCATTACCAACAGGATAATGCGCCACTGCCAGAATCGTCAAGGAGTGGTTCGAGGAACATGCTAGTGACTTTCTGTTAATGCTCTGGCCTCCAAATCTATTTGACATGAACCCAATCGAACATTTGTGGTTCGACTTGGAAAAGCGGGTTCACGTCAAATTACCACCAACCCGAAATGTACGGGAACTGGAGGACCTGCTGTTGACATTATGGTACCACACACCCCAGGATACCAATCGCCACCTCATCGAATCGATGCCTCTCCGAGTTGCCGCTGTTTTGCGGGCTAAATGGGATCCTGTAGCTTATTAGGTAGGTTGTCAAAATGTAATGGCTCACCAGTGTATTAACGTAGATATCAAAAACGGAGTTATATAAGCGACTGTGAACCTTCATCCACCGAAAACGTACACCGCAGAGAAGAATTCAGTACACACCGTCGTCTAGCACGTACATCAATGTTGTCTGGCAATCCTAAACGGTTGTTTTTTTACTGAAATCTAATATATTTTTTGAAGATATCATTCTTACTTGCTAGTTGCTACGCCAATAGAATAAATGCGTTAGTATTCTGGATAATACCTCAGGAAGAAGCCATAGTTTGGTAATTAAGGCATTGTTGATTTCTCGTAATAACATGAAATACACACAAATCAAACCTTGAAAAACATTCGGAATTCAACCTTTATCAGCACCATTTAACAGAGCGTTTTACAAGTCATTAGAGCATGAACGATGCAAGAGTACTTTCCAGAATTGCATCCTCCTACGGTATTATAAAAACGAGGCAGCCCCTGGATAAATATCAGCTGGTGGATTTCAAGCTTACGTCATTTAATAACGGCGACGCGGACAGGGTCATCTTTGACAATAATTGAAATTTTTACGGTAGAAGAAACTTCTCTGGCTGATCGCAAAGTTCCATTACACTCAATCCACAACGAAGCTCTTGATAGTATTCTCTGAAACCGTGAATCAAGTTTCAGAAAACATAATATGCTTCAGGAAGTCACAGAGGCAGAAATGCACATAATAAGACTTTTATTCCCAAGGGCTAAAATATCAGCAGCAAAGACATGTTAACAGTGAAGATATTGCGACAGAATGTAATAGTACAGCACTGCCAGAGTACAAGACGCAGGCATGATAGCCTTAGAACTTATTTAACTCCACTCGAACATCATATTGAAACTAATGAAAATACGAGATGAACAATCGTTTTCCTATTAAAATAAAAATTCATATTTTATATTTTCTTGTATTTTGAGAAAACTTAGACTATCACCTAATTCAGTGGTCAGCAACATTTTATGGAAAAAATTGGTCAAAAGAAAGTTGGTCACACTGTTAAAAAAACCTACTTAAAAATAAGAACCTGGACCAACTCGTTTTTGTTTTTTCAAGTACAATCGTATCGTAAAGGAGTACATGACATGCTCAAATATAAGTAACCATACGTACTTACAAATAACTGCGTCAATAAATATAAATATAATCTCGTATTACACTGGTGTGCAAAAATTAAGGATGACGACGAGAAATAAGCATAACAGCGGAACGAGCAGGCAGAACGGACCGAAAGACAACTCAGGAGATAGACTCGGGTCCGGTACGGTAGGGCATGCGCATATATGCAGCATGACGTAGGGGGGAGGATGTCGGAAGGGTATAAAGCACACGGGTGGAGTACGCTCAGCAATTCGGTGAAAGCTATTGCACGGTGTACATCGGTTTGAACGACGTCGAGTTGCTGCCACCGTGAGATATGGCCAACATGCAATCCAGTAGACGACATCTAGATGACTTTACGCGAGGTCGCGTCACTGGGAAGTTGGAAGAAAAATCGAAGTGTGACTAGTGTGGCCGAGGAGTTCGGGATCGCTCACAGCATCATTTCGCGAGCTTGGGGAGCATTTCAAACGACAGAATCAGCTGTCCGAGAGTTTAGCAGTGGTCGTCCACGAGCAACCCCGGCGGCAAACGACCGGTATATTGTCCTATAGGCGATCAGAGACAGACGGCAGACAGCGGGAGAAACCACAAGGCACATGCAACAGACAACTGGACGTCCGTTATCGCGATTTACCGTGGCCAGGCGGCTGCACATAGGTGGTCTATTTGCACGACGACCAGTACGGTGTGTGCCATTAACGCCTGCTCGTCGGAGACGGCGGTTTCTGTGGTGCCAGGAACACAAGACCTGGACACATCAGCAATGGGGTCGAGTTCTCTTTACGGATGAGAGCCGATTTAGTCTGACGAGCGATTCTGGACGTATACACATCTGGAGAGAGCAGGGAACACGCAATCACACCTCCAACATCATCGAAAGGGACCGGTTTGGAGGTGGCGGAGTTCTCGTTTGGAGAGGTATCATGCTTGGTAGCCGTACTGACCTTCACATCTTCCAAGGAGGTTCAGTCACCGGTGTCTGCTATTGTACCGATGTTCTCCTGCCTCACGTGCGTCTGTTTAGAGCTGCTGTGGGTCCTGAGTTCCTCTCCATGGATGACAACGCTACACCTCCTCGTACAGTGGCTGTCGCAGAGCTGTTGGAGAGTGAAGATATTCAACGCATGGATTTGCCCAAAAGGTCTCCTGACCTAAATTCAATCGAACACGCGTGGGACCTTCTCGGGAGACGCTTGGCAGCACGTCACCAGCCGCCAGCAACGATTCCACAGCTGCGATTGGCACTACAAGAGGAATAGGCCGCGATGCCATACAGCTCCTTGACAACCTCGTCCTCAGCATGAACAGACGTTGTAAATCCTGCAACGCAGTCAGGGTTGATCATATCCCCTACTAAAGACTGGATTTTTCTTGGCAGCCGCCTGTCACATGGACGTTTCTGTCTTCTGTCGAGTTGTGCTCGAAGCTACCTTTTCAATAAAGTACCTTTGTATCCTTTGGATTCCTTGTTTGGACGGTTTTGCACACTTGTCCCATTTTCTTACATCTTGGGGATCTTATGGTATGATTTGAGTCGATGTGGAGCACTTCTGCACGACGTTACATTCGAAAAACCGTCTCGTCCTTAATTTTTGCACGCCAGTGTATATATATACTTCACGACAGCACCTGAACCTTCTGGAATATTCTTGATTTACATAAAGCTCTCCAACTTCCCATCATTCTGGAACATTCTACAAACGTCTAACCTATTTTTGCCGCTTCTAGAACATTCTACACGACACTTCGGTCCCTGTCTGCTATGTTACATGGCCGACTTTTCTAAGCATAGCTTTCGGCACACGTACATTTCTATAAACTATTAGTATGTAATTAGTTTTTGCAAATTGTGTAATTTCATTACCAAATAATTCCATTACGTTTGAATGGCATTATTAAATAATTGAATTACAGATTAATTCCATTACCTTGTGCAAGCCATACTTGGGATTACCTTGTAATGCATTACCTGGTACTGCAATACCTTGTAATGCATTACACGTTAATTGTAATCTGTACTGCCATTACTTTGTAATGCATTCCTGCCCAACTCTGATATTCTCCCACATAGTATACGATCTAATATTTTATGACTACGCAATGCGCCTGTCTCAATGCGCTTAATGTATATGTATATCTCATGTGGAATAATTGTTTGAACAGGTTTACATTATCTCTTGTTTTGCAACCATTGTCATTTTTGTAACAATAATGTTCATTGTGTGCATTTCTGGTCTGAATCGTTGTCCAGGTGAAACTAGTAGCGTGTCTGTTTTACGCTTTCCAACCGTAGGTTGAAGAAGCGTATATCCTCCAGCTTTGTGCGTCTGTCTGTCCGCACGATAACTCGCGTACAAATAGTTCGATTTCGATGAAATTTGACTATGTCGTAGGAAATTTTAGTATGTCGTACGACGAACCCTATTGAAAATGGGCACAATAGGGTCAAAGGTCAGGTCATGGGAGCGGGATCCATTCCATCGCCCTTATGCGTCATAACTTGCGTAAAAAAAGCTTCTATTGCGACAAAACTTTATCATGTTGTTTCGAAGGTATACTGAACCGGTTCTGTTGAATATCATCGAAATGGGGTCAAAGGACACAGGAGCTAGATTTATTCCACAGTCATTATTCTCATAACTTAACTAAAAATGCGTCTATTGCGACAAAACTTTCGTATGTTGTTCCGGATATATACTGAACTAATTCTGTTTAATATTATCGAAATGGGGTCAAAGGTCAGGACATAAGAGAGAGATTTATTCTACAGCCATTATCCTCTTAACTTGAGTAATAACATGAGTAATGATTTCTGGTATGATGGAAAGTGTATCATAATGCATTGCATGATTTTACTAACTTGTTTTTCAAGGAAATGAATCAGCAGGTACAAATGTATAAATTAGAACTTACCTGATCATAAACATGTAATCCTTTAATTTTGATATGCAGGGGTTGTTCAAAGTAATGGAAACATCTTGAAACAATACGTGTTACGCATGTAATATGGTGTGGGAGCACCCTTGGCATTTAAGACTGCTTGAATCTTCCTTGAAATGGACGCATACAAGTCCTGGATGGTGGTATGTTGTACCATTCTTCCTGCAGAAACTGCTCCAATTGCTTGAAAGACGCCGGAGGAGGATAACGGGATCGCACTCTGTTTTCCAACACAGTCCACAGGTGCTCAATGATGTTTACATCCGGTGATTGTGCAGGACAGGGAAGGTGTGCAACTTCATTCTCATGTTCCTCAAATCATGATTGAACAGTTCGACTTCTGTGAATCAGGGCATTATCATCTTGAAAGGTGCAATATCCTGAATACACATGGTCGGCCAAAAGGGTGACATAGTCGCCGCTAGTGATCCGTCCGTGTAAGGTGATAATGGGACCTGCTGCAAACCCCGAGATCATGGCCCAAAGCATTACGGAACCGCCCCCATGCTTCACTGTAGGAAGGAGACAGTCTGGGTTGTAGTCTTCTGCGGTGGTTCTCCATACGTAAACCCGTCCTATGGTGGGGAATAGTGAGAAACTTGATTCATCGGAAAACAAGATATGTTTCCATTAAACCGCAGTCCACGTTTTATGTTCCTGGCACCACTGTAGTCTCCATTTCATATTCACCTGTGACACCAGGGGTTTTGCAATCGCAGCTTTGCCGTAAATATTGTGCTTATGCAATTAATTCCCTTCGCACGGTATGGGTCGACCCTGGGTTTTGGAGATGTGCATTAAGCTCAGCAGTCACTTTCGTCACCGTGGTCTTCCTCCTTGCGGTCACAATCCTCTTTAATGTTCTCCTGTCTCTCGCAGTGACTTTGGTTTTCCTTCCACAGTTGTGTCTTGCAGATGATATTGTGCCGTGAACATTGTATGCTGTCATGACCTTCGACACGATACCTCTCGATACCCCAATACCTGTGCCACTATGGTTACCAACGCACCAACCAGACGGACTCATACAATCTGCCCTCTTTGGAACTCCGACAAGTCACTCATTGGGCCTTCACCCGGAACGAAATTATGCAAATACCGATTTGCAATGCGATCACACAGACCCTTGAGACTATAAGCAACACATTTTTACAAAATAAATTGTAGCGACATGTTCGTTTTACTCCAAAAGCAGCACATACCAAAGTCACTGTTTTCAGCGAGGTGTTTCCATTATTTTGGACAACCACTGTATATACGATGACAACCCATTAATAGTAGTAAGAAAGCAAATATAGTTCAACACATAGCAGTAATCAGAAGCAACAGGTAGGTGAGTGTATGTAAATTCGGGCATTAATTTGCCGAGTTACAGAATGGCAGCACTTCACTTAATACATTTTATCGAAAAGCAGTTGGCCACCCCGATAGCGCAGTGGTCTAAGCGATGGCCTCTGATCATTCGTCCGAACGGGGTCCGGGTTCGAATCCCGGTGAGGCATGGATGTTGTGTTTGTCTTACGGCACTGGTTCTCTCCCTTCCCTGGAACCAGTGGCCCTAAATTAGGGACGGGTGACTGCTTATAGCCCATTGAGTTGCTCACGGTGATCGTTAAACTTCCAATAAAAAAAGGAGTTGTAAAGAAACAGCTTTATTCGGTTTGTTGCGACATTTTGTTCACATCCCTGCTAGAAAAAATGCAAAGCTGAAAAAAAAGTCCGAGTCATAAGTGGGTCACAGGTGTCTTGATGATGACGCGCGCGCACGCAGTTCTTCCTCCGAGAGTGGAACCGTGGGAAAGTCCTTTGTTTTTTCTTATGAGTTACTTGCGATCTTTGATGTTTCCTGCACCGCCAATATGCGTCTGGCAACAGTCCGCATTAACATGACGTAGCAAAATTCTCTCTACTTCAGTGAAAAATTTGCCGCCATGCCAAGCACACCGTTATAAATAAATTAAGCTAACTAAGGCTATAAACGTAGGTCCATGGACTTGGAGCTAAAGGAGCATTGGTAGGCTCTACCCTCCTTTTGTAATCTAGAAGGGGGCATTAGTAAGAATTTTGATGGTTCATCATCCCCACACCCTTATCCACGTAGACATATAAAGAACAAAGCGATCCTTCGGCAAAGATTCCAAAATCCGTGTCCTATCCGCATTTATCTTAAAAGAAACAATGATTTACCGCTACAGGTTTATAGATCAAAATAGTAGTTCATGAGTAGTAATGGGTAGACTTAATCAAGTTAGTAAAATCATGCATTACATTGATTATGATACGCTTTCCAACATACCAGAAATCATTACTCAAGTTATGAGAATAATGGCTTTGGAATAAGTTTCGCTCCTGTGTCCTGACCTTTGACCCCATTTCGATGATATTCAACAGAACCGGTTCAGTACACCTCCGGAAGAACATGATAAACTTTTGTCGCAACAAAGCATTTTTCGTCAAGTTTTGAGGATAATGGCTGTGGAATAAATGTCGCTCCTGTGCCCTGACCTTTGATCCCATTTCGATTATACACTGACGGAAAAAAAATCCCAACACCACGAAAAAATAGTTGTAGAGGAATGAAATGGTGGCAATACATTTGTATAGGTAACATATGTAATCGATTAAGGTTTCAAGATCACATCTTATTGTAAGCGCGAGAAGAGCCATTTTAAATGTGAAATGCTGGTTCATCAATAACCGGTGTAACCGCCAGAATGTTGAATGCAAGCACGCAAACGTTCATGCATTGTGTCGTACAGGTGCTGGATGTCAGTTTGTGGGATGGAGTTCCATGTCTGTTGCACTTGGTCGGTCAATACAGGGACGGTTAATGCTGGTTGGGGGTGACGCTGGAGTTGTCGTCTAATGATGTCCCATACGTGTTCTATTGGTGAAAGATCTGGTGATCTAGCAGGCCACGGAAACATGTCGACACTCTGTACAGCATGTTGGGTTACAACAGCGGTAAGCGGGCGAGCATTATCCTGTTGGAAAACATCCCCTGGAATGCTGTTCATGAATGGCAGCACAACAGGTTGAATCACCAGACCGACGTACAACTGTGCCGTCAGGGTGCGTGGGATAACCACGAAAGTGCTCCTGCTGTCATAGGAAATTGCTTCGCAGACCATAACTCCAGGTGTAGGTCCCGTGTGTCTCGGCCGCAGACAGGTTGGTTGCAGGCGCTCATCTGGCCTCCTTCTAACCAACACACAGCCATCACTGGCACCCAGGCAGAACCGGCTTTCATCAGAAAACACAACAGATCTCCACTTCGTCCTCCAATGAGCTCTAGCTCGACACCACTGACGTCGCAAACGGCAGTGGTTTGGAGTAAGTGGAATGCACGCTACAGTGCGTCTGGCTCGGAGCTGTCCTGCAAGTAACCGATTTGTAACAGTTCGTTGTGTCACTGTGGTGGCAACTGCAGCTCGAATTGCTGCCGCAGACGTGGTACGATGCGCTACGGCTATACGCCGTACACGGCGGTCTTACCTCTCAGTAGTGCCACGTGGCCAGCCGGAACCCGGTCTTCTTGAGGCAGTACCTTCCTTTGACCACCGCTGCCAACAATCATGTACAGTGGCTACATTCCTGCCAAGTCGTTCTGCAATATTGCAGAAAGAAAATCCACCTTCTCGTAGCCTAATTACACGACCTCGTTCACACTCCGTGAGCTGTTGATAATGGCTTCTTCGTCTTCTTAAAGGCATTCTTGACTAACATCAACACACTACGTCGAATCTCAACGATAACTAACGCTCACGAACGTTACAGCGCTTATTTACAGCAAACCTGCTTTGCATGTTCCGAGGGGCGCTACTAGCGCCACACATATGCGCCGAGCGCGAAATTTGCATAGACATCATCTTACAGATGTACTCTCACCGCATACCAACTGTTGTTTATCTAACACAACCCCTTCTTTGTGTTGGGATTTTTTCCGTCAGTGTATTAAACAGAATTGGTTCAGTGTACCGCCGGAACAACATACTAAAGTTTTGTCGCAATAAAACATATTTAGTCACGTTTTGAGGATAATGGCTCTGGAATACATCTCGCTCCTGTGCCCTGACCTTTGACCCCATTTCGATGATATTCAACAGAACCGGTTCAGTATACCACCGGAACAACATACTAAAGTTTTGTCGCAATAGGAGCATTTTTCATCAAGTTATGAGGATAATGGTTGTGGAATGAATATCGCTCCTGTACCCTGACCTTTGAAATCATTTCGATAATATTGAACAGAATTAGTTCAGTATACTTCACTAAATCAAAGGCCTTTTCATAATCGATAAAAGCCATGCACAATGGAAGTTCATATTCCCTCGCTCTTCAGCTACAATCGCTGTTGCAAGAGGATGCCACACATCGAACACGCAACTAGCGAAACGTTTGAAAGTGGCTCAATCGACGTTGGTACGGCGTCTACAGGCCTTGGGGAAGATCCAGAAGATTGGTAAGTGGGTTCTGCATACTTTAACGGAGCGTAATATTGGTCAACGATTGGGCATCTGCATGTCATTGCTGAAGAGGTTTTAAGGGAATAATTGTTTGTGGAAAAATAATTTTTGTTCCCACAGTTCCAGAGGTGGAAAATTTCGTCACTGCCTTCTTAAGCTCAAAACCCGTGTCTTTCTATCACAATCACAGGGGCATTCATTTGTTGACTGAAAAATGGCAAAAGGTCATTGTTGCTAACGGCCAATATTTCGTTGAATAAGTGTGCACTGGTATCCTGATTGTTCCTGTCTCCTTTCTCCTTAAAACGGCGGAAACCTTTGCATATCCCTAATAAATAGGCGGATGGTAGCTTCTAGATCATGATTCGTTGTCAGTAGCCATGGCATTCTTTTAATCTAAGGGGAGTACAGTATGGTGAAGAATCCGTTATCTCTTGGTTTTGAAAGATATTGTCGATCTATAGAATCTAGAACTGCAATGGTCTCCGTTCTACATCGACCTACTGAAGAGATACAGTATATTGCATTTTGAGATAATTAACTACAGAGCATGTTTATTGTAATTGCCGGAAGAACAACAACTCCCGAAGAGAAAAAATAAGTAAAATCCGAGCAGCTGTGGAGACGATTTTGATAGAGGGCGCTGTCACTTCGTGGGAAGCGAGAGGAGAACAAAATCGTGTGATTTGAACTCAGAAAAGGAGAGGTCGTGTGTTTTGAACAAGATGGAACTCAAGATGCAAAATAACGCCGGTGTTTTATGTTACGTGTCTTTAGTATGTGTGCGGTCGGTCATCTGTTTGTGTTAATTATATGTTAGATGTTTATTTGAGTCTCGTGTGAATTCATTGTGTCAACTGCTGCGGACTTATTTATTTCCTTTGGATTAATGTGCTATTGTCAACTGATATATAACGACCTCAACACCCGGCACCCAAGAGTCGTCGTCCAAAAATGAATGGCAGGTAAGAAGTCTTTTTTCTTCAATACTGTAGGCCGCGGGTAGCCTAGTGGGCAACGTTCGTGACTGCCACGGAGAGGACCTCAGGTTCGATCCCAGGCAGGTACGAACGCTCGATCCACTAAATATCCGCCATGCGTCGGATGGGCACATTAAGTCGTTGGACCCCGGGTACTGGCCCTCCGGTAGCAAATAAGGGCGTCTTTTACCTCGCTTCCGTGTGACTTTCCTATCGGGCACTCTAGCCCAAACCTCCTAGCTTCCTATTTCTAAGGGTTGTTTAAGACCGGGGTCAGACACTCCCTTCCTAAACTCCTCTACATATGATCATTTTCTTTAATACTGTGCATTCCTGATTGATTTGAACGGCGACACATTACAGTAATGATCAAGTCAAATCAGGAAGGTTTACTTAAACTTCAAAGTATGCTGTTGACGCATACCATTCCTCACATGTTAAATCAACACTAAATTTTAACGCAGTATACTACCAAGATTATGAGACAATTACTTTTAAGTATGTGGGACGTATATAAATCGTGAAGTGAATTACACCGTTCAAGAAGCCTAATGAATGCAGCCGTGAAACATTCCCAGCGTATCGTTAAATCTTGCCACGTACCATGGGTTACAATTCTTAGAATTCCATTATATCTTAAAATCTACAAGAAACCATCCAGCATCTACTGCTTTAAGTTTACCGATCATTTAATACTAACAAGTTAGTAAAATCATGCAATGCATTGATTATGATACGCTTTCCAACATATCAAAAATCATTACTCAAGTTATTACTCAAGTTATAAGGATAATCGCTGTGGAATAAATCTCGCTCTTGTGCCTTGACCTTTGACCCAATTTCGATGATATTTAACAGAACCGGTTCAGTATACCTCCGGAAAACATGATAAAGTTTTGTTGTTCAAAATCGCTTTGTTAGACAACTAATAGTGTACAATAAAACGGGGGCATATAACATAGGCAAAAGGCCAAAAACACGTGGACAAAATCACAGGATTACACGTGAGGCATTGAAAAGAACAAAACATAAGAAAAAGAACTATGGGCGCGCAGGCCACTCTCTCAAACAGAGAGATATTTTGAGGAACATGAAATACGCAGGACATTAAGCATGGCAAAAGTCAAGCAGAAGTCTAAGGGCTAACACTCTGGAAGATACTGGAATAATAAGGAACTGGTGTTAGCGGATAAGGGAAGGAGAAGTCTGGATATTTATACATAGCACGTTTCACCCAACGCTCATTAGCGCGGCAATAATCACCATAAGAAGCAAAGTCTTGTTGTGAAGGAGGATCTGGAGCAAGAGGCTTACGCCACCGTCGGGAACGTCGAGCCGTAGAAGATGTACAAGTAAGGGAAGTACCATCAGCAGAAGTCGAGGAAGGCAACAATGGAGCATGATGAAGCACAGGTGAAGGAGCACTGGCAGGAACAATCGATGAGGCAGGAACAGTGGCTGAAGCTGATGGAAGGACGATAGGAACGGCTGTAGAGGAAGATGACACGTCAGAAGGCAAAATGAGCACACTGTGAGTCGGAGGATGCAGACTCAATGGACATGACAAGAGTTGCTGGGAGTGAAGAACTCACAGAGACGATCGGCATGAGAGAGCTGATAAGAGGCGGAGTAGGATCTTCGTCCGGCGACTCAGGGGTTGGCGAAGCAGAAGTGTCTAGAGAAAAAGGTCGAATGGAGACATCAACAGAAGACAAGTGCAACCCAGAAGACACTACAGGGTTGTCAGTGGAGGGCCCGTAGAAAATAGATTTGCTTGAAGGGAGCACGGCGGTGAACATGAAGTTTTAACAGGAACATCTCGGAGTGAGGACTGGAGGTGACGAGCAGTAGACGAAGCAACATCAGCCGTCGGTAAAGGAAAATGAGATGACGTAGAATATGGAGGCACAGAAACAGATAAGTTGCACTGGGGCGGTGAGGAAGCAGGAGATATAAGGCAACTGGTAGACGCTGGCTCCGTGGAGACGAAGAGTGGATGAAGAAGTAGAGACTGCAGTCGAACATGGAGACAATGGACTGACAGGAGCAGGAGATGGAGGCGGAGAGGGTGACTGAGGGCATTTCAACGAGATCAGGGCAGATGACGGGCTCGATGGAGGCGTGCAAAGTGGTTCAGTAGTAACAGAAGGGAGAACATCCAGGAGATCTGTCGGTAGTAGATGATCAGGAAAAACATTCTCCGGAGAAACACGTGAAGTAGTAGAATCAAGGGCCGGGAACAAACCACTCGAAACCGGAAGCTGCGAATATGTAGAAGGAAACGTCGACAAAGATGTGGATGATAAAGAAAAGTCGCACGATTCTGCCAAGGCAGAAGTGCGAATGGAATTAGAAAAATTCCGAGTTGGACAAGAAGAACTATGGTGACCGGGGAATTTGCAAGAAAAACAATGATAGGCGGTAAAAACATTGACAGTGCGAGTGTGTGGACCGCAGATAACGCGGAAAGCTGTCGGACAGGAAACAATGGACTGTTCGTCAGGAAAAACGACGAGAGCTTGACGTCGAAAACTATATTAGGGACGATTATAGTTTTCGACGTCAAGATTGATCGTCTGAAGCAGCAGGCAAAGTCTTAATAGGGCCAATAACTAAACCACATTGAGAAAGGAAAGCATGCAGTAAATCGTTGGAGAGTTCAGGAGAAACTGGAGATAAACTAACGAGAGTAGGGCAATGAGCAAGAGGAATTGCGAACAAACTTTGGTCGCCGACTGAAATTGGAGAAGAAAGAACCAACTCAACTTGAGCGGGATTAGAAAAATAAACCAACACCGAGCGAGGCTTTCGTGCGATGTGCGTGATGGCATCAGGTGGAACAATCTGATGGAGTGCTGAAGTGTAAGCTGTAAGTTTAGTATGTGGAAGCGCGGAATATTTTATTCCGAGAGCTAAAGAAGCGAAGAAAGACTTCCCCGGTGACGAGGACTCTAATAAATAAGCTGTTAAAACGGAGCCAGTACGAAAAAACCGGAAGCCAAAGGCAGTTGAGAGAGGATCCGAGGGGAAGGCAGTGACTGCGGGCGAAGAGAGATGAGTTGAACTGCCAAGTAGTACATCCGGAGGAGGCGTCAGTGGTCGAAGAAAAGCAGTAGACATAGTACAAATCAAAAACTGTAAGCCGCCCCGGTGGCGCAGTGGTCTAAGGCGCTGGTCTCTGATCATTCGTCTGTAAGGGGTCCGGGTTCGAATCCCGTCAGGCATGTTGTGTTTGTCTTACGGCACTGGCTCTCTCCCTTCCCTGGTACCAGTGACCCTAAATTAGGGACAGGCGACTGCTTATAGCCCATTGAGTTGTTCACGGTGGTCGTTAAACCTCCAATCAAAAAAAAAAAAAGAAACTGTAAAGCAAAGCAGCACAATCGCCAGAGCGTAAGACGATGGAGATGGCAAAAGGCACGTAAAGAAGGCGGACGATGGGAAGATGCGAGGTAATGACTTCACTAGAAGAACGGCGAGAGACAGATGGAGCATAGTAACGATGGCGTCACCCAAGGACCACTATCAGAGGGTGACGTAAACGGGAAGGCGTGTAGATAACAGGAAGATAAGCACAGAAGACAACTGAATAGAATGCTGGTGAGAAGACAGAAGGAATCAAGGCAAGTCACGATGGGCATATGTAAACATACCAACCGAGATGAAAAATGAAGGAATATCGGTATAAAATTCACTTACTGATATTGAAAAGTAGCTGGGAAGATTGCTGGCAGCCTATTACTTGAACAGGGTATGCAGGAAAGGAACAGCAGGCACTGGAACATGTACTTGGGCGCACACTTCAGAAACGCAGTAGGGTGTAGGCGGCAGGTAATATTATGATAAAATTCTAAGTAAATATGTACTTTCTGACTCGGAAAAGTAGCAGGAAAGGTAGCACAGACCCTTAAACACACGCAAAAACACAGGAGTCGGGAGCAATGGGCTCTTGGACCGAGCAAACTCGGCAAAAATTGAGGAGCTCGAGAGGGCACGTCCAACGACAGTTTTGTTGCAATAGAAGCATTTTTAGTCAAGTTATGAGGATAATGGCTGTGGAATAAATCTCGCTCCTGTGCCCTGACATTTGACCCTATTTCGATGATATTAAACAGATTTAGTTCAGTATACCTCCGGAACAACATACTAAAGTTTTGTCGCAATCGAAGCATTTTTACACAAGTTATGACGCATAAAGGCGACGGAATAGATCCCCTCCTATGTCCTGACCTTTGACCTTATTTCGCCTATTTTCAATAGGGTTCTTTCCCAGTTTGTCCCTTACCACATACTAAAAATTCTTCGAAATCGAACCATTTTTTCGCGAATTATCACCATGCGGACAGATGGACAAACAGACGGACAAAACTGGAGCATATGCACTTCTTCAACGTACGGTTAGAAAGCATAAAAAATGGATTAGATGCTGATGCTTGTCGTCATTATCTGACATCTATCTGTCAACATAATGGTGGTGGTCCTTATGAGCTAGCATTTGATTGACGAAGACCAGTACTTACGTCTTTCCATTAATGATTGTTCTATTAATACAAATTTAATTTACTGAATAAGTATGTGAGCAATACTTACTAAATAATATCATGTAAACCAACGACGTTGACATGAGGATTTAGTCGTCGGAGAGCTCTTACTTCTGTAAGACTTAGAGCTTGCTCAACACTGGAAAAAATAAAAAAAATAAAATATAGTCATTACGCGGAGCCGAAACATAATCTGTAATGAACCTGTATCATATCAAACACTAAAGAACTGTGCTAGAACTTTACGACTGAAATGCTAAAAAGGTAGAAACAGTACGTGTAGTGCTTTGGAACTCACAAGTTAAGAACAGAAAGTGTACGTACCAGATGACGTTAAATGAATTTCATTGCCACTGGAACACAACTTAGACAATGGGCAGAACTGAATGGGAACAAGTTAGTAAAATCATGAAATGCATTGATTATGATACGCTTTCCAACATACCAGAAATCATTACTCAAGTTATTACTCAAGTTATGAGGATCATGGCTGTGATATAAATCTAGCTCCTGTGTCCTAAGCTTTGACCCCATTTCGATGATATTCAACAGAATTAGTTCAGTATACCTCCGGAACAACATAATAAAGTTTTGTCGCAATAGAAGCATTTGTAGTCAAGTTATGAAGATAATGGCTGTGGAATAAAGCTCCCTCCTGTGCCCTGACCTTTGACCCCATTTCGGTGATATTCAATAGAACTGGTTCAATATACCACGAAACAAGATTATAGAGTTTTTTTCGCAATCGAAGCATTTTTGTGTATGACCCTCCGTGCTAAGGTAGCATAATCATTCGCCTTTTAATTGAAGGATAGAATGAACGGCTTAACATGTTAACACCTTCATTTTTAGATTTACTTTAAACTTTCTTGAGAGTAAAAAAGACCCTCATTGTTAAGGAGGACGACAAGACCCTGTCGAACTTTACTCTAAGTTGTGCTGGGGTATAAAGGCGATGTCGAACTGTACTCTAAGATGCTATGACGCATAAAGGCGATGGAATAGATCCCGCTCCTATGTCCTGACCTTTGACCTCATTTCGCCCATTTTCGATAGAGTTTGTTCCCAGGTCGTCCCCTACCACATACTAAAATGTCATCGAAATCGAACCGTTTTTACGCTAGTTATCGTGC
Organism: Macrothele yani; assembly: GCA_039090855.1. Lineage (NCBI taxonomy): Eukaryota > Metazoa > Arthropoda > Arachnida > Araneae > Macrothelidae > Macrothele > Macrothele yani. The sequence goes on along the minus strand of CM077018.1, from coordinate 55,887,447 downwards.
TGACACACAGACAAAGCTGGAGCATATGCGCTTCTTCAACTTACGGTTGAAAAGCGTAAAAAAGGGATGCCTTATATTTTTGAAGCTTCGAAACTGAGAACAGCGGAAAATACAGCTACACTAGGTCATTTGCAATTACTCGTGCTTCAGTGCAACACAGGCGTCGGAAAGAACTAAACTAAGAGTTCTGAAGGATAATCGTAATGCTAGAAAACTGTCCACACACCATACGGAGTTATTGTCAAACCACGCCGTAACAGTCCTTGCTTTGCTCGGTGCATTATCCTGATGGTATTGACAAGGCTCGCTTCCGTAGTATTGCCACAGAGTTGGTAGGGCATAATTGTCCAGAATATCGAGGGAGACGTGCTGGTTAACAGGTTTGTCCCCGATAACCAATGGACCAGGGCCATACCACGAAAAACACCCCCACACGAGTATACTGTCATCTCCAAACTTGACCGTAGGAACAGTACACTGTGGTAAATAGCGTTCCCCCGGCTGCTGTCACAGCCACACACGGCATCAGACTGATGGATCGTGAATCTGGATTCATTAGTCCATAGGACCCGTTCCCATTGATCTACGGACCACGATAAATGTTTTTTACACCATGCTGAACGACGAGTAGCATTCCGAGTGGAGATAAAAGGCTTATGAGCGGCCGCACGACCACGGTAACCCATGGAATAAAGTTCTCTGTGAATGGTAAGTGCACATACCGAGGTTCCAGCATTTTTACTCACCTGTACACTGAGGTCTTATGCAGTACTCCGTCGATTAGCTTTAACGACTCTCCTGAGATTTCGACGTCCTCTATCACTGGTCTGCCGGTACGTTTTGCTGCTTCAGTCACGCCATATGTCTTCCACTTATTGAGTACATCCAAAATAATGGTGACTTGGGTATGTTTAAACGCCTCTCTAATATAACACCCAACAATCTTTCTTTGTTCAAAGTCAGTTCTCTCCCTCCACGACATTTTCACTCAACCTCTCAGTGCGATATGATCGAGGTCATCTGCAGGCTTGTTTTTATACCATTTGCCGCTGTATTGCGCATCTTAAAAACGCAGCGGATCCGTTAATTTGCTTTTGTCGGGGTATCCGGTGACTTTTGTCAGTTTAGTGTATGTCTTCTGGTAACCTCCGTACGTTATAAATAAGTCTGCGTATGCTTCTTAAAACGAATTCTTTCGTACCTTGCTTTCAACACTTTCCAGTCAGATTGCCTTATTCCCCAACTTAATGTTCTATTTCCCCGACACAAAGACCGTCACGAAATGAACGAAGTTGAAATTAAACATCGCCTGTAATGGGAAATAAAAATGTTCTGTGTCCTTCCTGAAACCAATTACCCTAAATTCAGGATAAGCAGCTCCTCCTAAACTGTGTTACTCATTGCAGAATCGTTACTCCACCGAGCACAAAATGAAAAAAATCTGAGAGGCAGTTCCGGAGACCTAATTTAATATCGTTATGGTTCAATTTAATAATATCGTAATTTTTTAAATGTTTTAATAAAATTTTCCAGAATTTTATCACATTCGTTTTTGAGTGCTCATGTAAAAGGCTTTTACCTCAGTCCAAACATTTACACCTTTTTTCTATTGTGAAAATGATTGATACTACCAGTTTTGAACAATAAGGTTATCGTATCACGTGACCCCAGCACCACGAAACGTCAATCACTTGGCAGCCGGCATCACTCTTTCATTACAGTTGTTAGAAGAGCGCAACGTATTTCAGAAGTACCTATGAAAAATAAAAAAAATAACGATCATCAGTCTCTTGTTACTCTTCTTTTTCCTGTCCCCCCCTCCCTTTTTTTCTTCTCTGAATTGTGGATCATTAGATCCTTTCCATCTGTTTCAGTGAGGAATCAATACGCAATTAAATCTGAGTTGCGTGTTAACGGTAACTGGGCACGCCCACATTCAGAAGGACAAAAGAACTGCTTTCTGGGGCAGAAACCACTACCCTACTCGCCGATTACCATTGTGAGACATTTTAAGAACAAATAGTCGAAAGGCAGCAGGAAGAGAGACAAAGGAAGAGGGCAAAGAGTTGTTAATCCGGATTCCAACCTCCAAGCCCAAAGTTCAAAACATTTTCCTAGTGTTACCCTAAAACCGTATATTTTATCAGCTGACAAATTACGCGGTTTCCTATTGATTTTCTTCAACAGCATTCAGATTTCGCGAAAAGTACTGCTTAAATTAGGTCGGCTTCTTGAGAAATGTTTTACGCACATGACTGTTTCACTTAAAAAGATTTAAAAAAAAACTGCACACAAGGTGAAATACACTGACGGAAAAAAAATCCAAACACCATGAAAAAATAGTTGTAGAGGAATGAAATAACGGCAATACATTTGTATAGGTAACATATTTAATTGATTAAGGTTTCAAGATCACAGCTTAATGTAAGCGCGAGAAGAGCCATTTTAAAAGTGAAATGCTGATACATTAATAACCGATGTAACCGCCAGAATGTTGAATGCAAGCACGCAAACGTTCATGCATTGTGTCGTACAGGTGCTGGATGTCAGTTTGTGGGATAGAGTTCCATGCCTGTTGCACTTGGTCGGTAAATACAGGGACGGTTAATGCTGGTTGGGGGTGACGCTGGAGTGGTCGTCCAATGATGTCCCATACGTGCTCGATTGGTGAAAGATCTGTTGATTTTTTTAATTTTAGGTTTAACGATCACCGTGAGCAACTCAATGGGCTATAAGCAGTCGCCCGTCCCTAATTTAGGGTCACTGGTTCCAGGGAAGGGAGAAAGATCTGGTTATCTAGCAGGCCACGGCAACATGTCGACACTCTGTAGAGCATGTTGGGTTACAACAGCGGTACGCGGGTGAGCGTTATCCTGTTGGAAAACACCCCCTGGAATGCGGTTCATGAATGGCAGCATCACAGGTTGAATCACCAGACCGACGTACAACTGTGCCGTCAGGGTGCGTGGGATAACCACGAGAGTCCTCCCCAGACCATAACTCCAGGTGTAGGTCCAGTGTGTCTTGGCCGCAGACAGGTTGGTTGCAGGCGCTCACCTGGCCTCCTTCTAACCAACACACGGCCATCACTGGCACCCAGGCTGAACCGCCTTTCATCAGAAAACACAACAGATCTCCACTCCGTCCTCCAATGAGCTCTAGCTTGACACCACTGACGTCGCAAACGGCAGTGGTTTAGAATAAGTGGAATGCACGCTGCAGGGCGTCTGGCTCGGAGCTGTCCTTCAAGTAACCGATTTGTAACAGTTCGTTGTGTCACTGTGGTGGCAACTGCAGCTCGAATTGCTGCCGCAGACGCAGTACGATGCGCCACGGGAATACGCCGTACACGGCGGTCTTCCCTCTCAGTAGTGCCACGTGGCCGGCCGGAACCCCGTCTTCTTGAGACACCACCTTCCTTTGACCACCGCTGCCAACAATTATGCACAGTGGCTACATTCCTGCTAAGTCATTCTGCAATATTGCGGAAAGAAAATCCACCTTCCCGTAGCCCTATTACACGACCTCGTTCAAACTCCGTGAGCTGTTGATAATGGCTTCTTCGTCTTCTTAAAGGCATTCGTGACTAACATCAACACCCTACGTCGAATCTCAACGATAACTAACGCTCAAGAACGTTACAGCGCGTATTTACAGCAAACCTGCTTTGCATGTTCCTAGGGGCGCTACTAGCGCCACACGTATGCGCCGAGCGCGAAATTCGCATAGACGTCATCTTACAGATGTACTCTCACCGCCTACCAACTGTCGTTTATCTAACACAACCTCTTCTTGGTGTTGGGATTTTTTTCCTTCAGTGTATGTGTAAAATTATTAAAGTATGCACGTAAAAGCATGTGCGTAGAGAGTGCAGGGAAAATATTTATAATAAATATTATAGAGCGGTTATGTTTTCTTCGACCAATACCTCTCAGCAGAGTTCTAGTTCACCATTTCTTTGAGAAGTGGAGTATACAGAATTGTTTCGTGTTTTTGGTAAGGAAGTGGAAACAGTAGCTTATCGGCAACGCATTTCGCAACTACTGGAACCATACAGTATACACTATATTGACAAAAGCCACTGGACACCTAGAAGAGAAACACAACATAGCATTTACTGACATACATTAATACGGTGTCGCACCACCTTTGGCCTTAATGGATGCACTGACCCTTCGAGACATGCTTTCGACAAGGTTTTGGAACACAGCGATAGGTATGCACTTCCATTCAGTACTTAATGCTGCCGCTAACTGTTGCTTAGTAGTATTCCTTGGTTCGAAACTTTTTATGAGGCGTTCTAATTCATCCCATATGTGCTCTATTGGATTAAGATCAGGGTTCTGGACTGGCCAGTCCAAACACGATACGGAATTATTGTCAAACCATGCCGTAACATTCCTTCCTTTATGGCTCGGTGCATTATCGTGCTACTACCAAAAAGGCTCGGTTCCATAGTATTGCCACATAGTTGGTAGGGTATAATTGTCCAGAATATCGAGGAAGACGTGTTGGTTAACAGGTTCGTCCACGATAACCAATGGGCCGGAACCATACCACGAAAAACACACCCGCACGAGTACACTGCCAGCTCCAAACTTGACCGTAGTAACAGTACACTGTGGTAAATAGCGTTCCCCCGGCTGCCGCCAAACCAACACACCGCCATCAGACTGATGGATCGTGTATCTGGATTCATCAGCCCATAGGACACGTTTCCGTTGATCTACGATCCAAGATAAATGTTCTTTACACCATGCTAAACGACGAGTAGCATTCCGAGTGGAGATTAAAGGCATATGAGCAGCCGCACGACCACGGTAACCCATGGAATGAAGTTCTCTACGAATGGTACGTGTACATACCGAGGTTCCAGCATTTGTACTCACCTGTACACTGAGGTCTTGTGCAGTATTCCGTCGATTAGCTGTAATGACTCTCCTGAGGCTTCGACGTTCTCCATCACTGATTTTCTTTGGTCTGCCTGTCCGTTTTGCTGCTTCGGGCACGCCATGTGTCTTCCACTTATTCAGTCCATCCAAAACAGTAGACTTGGGTATGTTTAAACGCCTCTCGGTTTCTCTTATGGACAACCCACTAATATAACACCCAACAATCTTTCTTATCTCAAAATCAGTTCTCTCACACCGCGACATTTTCACTCAACCTCATAGTGCGATATGATCGCGGTCAGCTGCAGGCTTGTTTTTAAACCGTTTGCAGCTGTACCGCGCATCTTAAAAAACGCAGTGGATCCGTTCATTTGCTTTTGAAAGGTTGTCCGGTGACTTTTGTCAATATAGTGTATGTTTGCTGAATTAGTAACCAGACAGCAGTATCTCTGCTGGACCCACACGAATGTGTATGAAAATGTATCCTTTAATTTTAACACGCCTTTTGTGAAAAGTATAAGCATACACCGATCAGCCAAAACATTAAATCCACCAACCTAATATAATGTAGGTCCTCCTCTCGCCGCCAAAAGAGCTACCACCCGATGTGGTATTGATGCAACGAGCTGTTGATAGGTGTCTCCTGATGTTTGGTACCATTACTGCAACAGAAGATACCACAGTTCCTTTAAATTGCGTGGTTGGTGTAATGCTGCTCGTACCCATTTCTCCATCTCAAACCGCCAATGCTCGATAGGGTTCGTGTCAGGTGAATTTGGGGGCCATGGTAATAAATGGAATTCCTCTTCATGTTCTTGGAACCATTCTTGAACCTTCTTGGAAGTGTGGCATGGAGCATTGTTTTGTTGAAAGACACCATCTCCTCCAGGGTACACAATCTACATAAAGGGGGTGTTCCTGGTCAGACACGATGTTTAGGTACGTGACAGCTGTCAGATTTCATTCTACAGGGATAATGGGGCCAAGTGTTCCCAAAGAAAACATTGCTCAGACCATCACACTCCCTCCGTCCCACAGTGAATCCAGGTGAGAAGGCTCCCTTGGGTACAGGTCACCCACGAGCTCGTTCGTCGATATAGTGCAACAGAAAACGGGACTCGTCTGACCATAAGACCCTCTTCCAGTCTTCTATGGTCCAGTACCGATGATTACGCGCCCACTGCAAGCGTTAACGACGGTGAACGGAAGTGAGCATAGGCATACGAATAGGTCTGCTGCTGCGGACCCATTCGTATGCCTATGTTCATGACGAACTGTCTGTACGGACACACTCCAGCAGGCTGAATCCGTCCCACAGTGAATCCAGGTGAGAAGGCTCCCTTGGGTACAGGTCACCCACGAGCTCGTCCGTCGATATGGTGTAACAGAAAACGGGACTCGTCTGACCATAAGACCCTCTTCCCGTCTTCTATGGTCCAGTATCGATGGTTATGTGCCCACTGCAAGCGTTGACGACGGTGAACGGATGTGAGCACAGGCATACGAATGGGTCTGCGGCTGCGGACCCATTCGTATGCCTATGTTCATGACGAACTGTCTGTACGGACACACACTCCAGCAGGCTGAATCCGTCCCACAGTGAATCCAGGTGAGAAGGCTCCCTTGGGTACAGGTCACCCACGAGCTCGTCCGTCGATATGGTGTAACAGAAAACGGGACTCGTCTGACCATAAGACCCTCTTCCAGTCTTCTATGGTCCAGTATCGATGGTTATGTGCCCACTGCAAGCGTTGACGACGGTGAACGGATGTGAGCACAGGCATACGAATGGGTCTGCGGCTGCGGACCCATTCGTATGCCTATGTTCATGACGAACTGTCTGTACGGACACACTCCAGCAGGCTGAATCCGTCCCACAGTGAATCCAGTTGAGAAGGCTCCCTTGGGTACAGGTCACCCACGAGCTCGTTCGTCGATATGGTGTAACAGAAAACGGGACTCGTCTGACCATAAGACCCTCTTCCGGTGTTCTATGGTCCAGTATCGATGATTACGTGCCCACAGCAAGTGTTGACAACGGTGAACGGCTGTGAGTATAGAGCATACGATGAACTGTGCGCTGGGACACATTGGACCCTTCACTACAATTGAAATTATGTGTAATGTCAGCCACAGTAGCTTTTCTGTTGCTGCGGACAAGACGACATAGCCTGCGCTGACCTCTGGCATCGAGACGTCGACAAGACGTGGGCCTAGCCTGCCTACGTCTTGTCGACGTCTCGAAGTGTCACTTATATTCTGACCATCTTTCATAAGTACTAACTACTGCACAGCGTGAGCGACCAACCAGTGCCGCTGTTTCGGAGATGCTCTTACCTAGGCGTCTTGCCACAACCATTTGGCCTTTGTCGAAATCAGATAAATCCTTTACTTTTTCCATGTTGAGACGTAACGAAATGCAAACTGAGAGAGCTCTGATCCAGATATTATATACTATATTGACAAATGTCACCTGACACCCTTTCAAAAGCAAATGAACGGATCCGCTGCGTTGTTGAGATGCGCGGTTTAGTGCAAACAATATAAAAACAAGCCTGTAGCTGACCGCAATCATATCAGACTGTGAGGTTGAGTGAAAATGTCGCTGAACTGACTTTGAGAAAGGAAAGGTTGTTGGGTGTTATATTAGTGGGTTATCCATGAGAGAACCAGAGAGGCACTTAAACATATCCAAGTCAACTGTTTTGGATGCACTGAGTAAGTGGAAGACACATGGCGTGCCTGAAGCAGCAAAACGTGCTGGCAGACTAAAGAAAAGCAGTGATAGAGGACGAAAATACACTGGTGTGCAAACATTAAGGACGAAGAGGAGAAATTAGTATAACAGCGGAAAGAGCAGGCAGAACGGACCGAAACACGACTCAGGAGACAGAAAAAGGTCCGGTACGGTAGGGCATGCGCATATATGCAGCATGACATGGGGGGGGGTCGGAAGGGTATAAAGCACACGGGCGGTGTACGCTCAGCAATTCGGTGAAAGCTATTGCACAGTGTACATCGGTTTGAAGGACGTCGAGTTGCTGCAACCGTGTGATATGGCCAACAGGCAATCCAGTAGACGACATCTGGATGACTTTACCCGAGGTCGCGTCATTGGGAAGTTGGAAAAAGGTCGAAGTGTGACTATAGTGTGGCCGAGGAGTTCCAGATTGCTCACAGCATCGTTTCACGACCTTGGAGAGCATTTCAAACGACAGGAACAGCTGTCCGAGAGTTTAGCAGTGGTCGTCCACGAGCAACCACGGCGGCGGACGACCGGTATATCTGATTACAGGCGAGAAGAGACAGACGGCAGGCAGCGGGAGAAATCACAAGGCACATGCAGCAGACAACTGGACGTCCGTTATCGCGTTTTACCGTGGCCAGGAGGCTGCACAAAGGTGGTCTACTTGCACGACGACCAGTACGGTGTGTGCCATTATCGCCTGCTCCTCGGAGACGGCGGTTTCTGGGGTGCCATAAACACAAGAACTGGACACATCAGCAATGGGGTCGAGTTCTCTTTACGGATGAGAGCCGATTTAGTCTGACCAGCTATTCTGGACGTATACACATCTGGAGAGAGCAGGGAACATGCAATCACACCTCCAACATCATCGAAAGGGACCGGTTTGGAGGTGGCGGAGTTCCCGTTTAGGGCGGTATCATGCTTGGTAGCCGCAATGACCTCCACATCTTCCAAGGAGGTTCAGTCACTGGTGTCCGCTATTGTACCGAGGTTCTCCTGCCTCACGTTCGTCTGTTTAGAGGTGCTGTGGGTCCTGAGTTCCTCTTCATGGACGACAACGCTACACCTCATCGTACAGTGGCTGTCGCAACGCTGTTGGAGAGTGAAGATATTCAACGCCTGGATTGGCCCGCAAGGTCCCTTTACCTAAATTCAATCGAACACGTGTGGGACCTTCTCGGGAGACGCTTGACAGCACGTCACCAGCCGCCAGCAACGATTCCGCAGCTGCGATTGGCGCTACAAGAGGAATGGGCCACGATGCGTCAACATCTCCTTCAGAACCTCGTCCTCAGCATGGACAGACGTTGTAAATCCTACAACGCAGTCATGGGTGATCATATCCCCTACTAAAGGCTGGATTTTTCTTGGCAGCCGCCTGTCACATGGACGTTTCTGTCTTCTGTCCAGTTGTGCTCGAAGCTACCTTTTCAATAAAGTGCCTTTGTATCCTTTGGATTCCTTGTTTGAACGGTTTTGCTCACTTGTCCCATATTCTTACATCTTGGGGATCTTATGGTATGGTTTGAGTCGATGTGGAGCAGTCCTGCAAGACGTTACATTCGAAAAACCGTTTCGTCCTTAATTTTCGCACGCCAGTGTAATTGATATCTTTGCTTGCCAGAGAAGAATGTTTTGTTGACAAACGTCATTTGAATTTATTGGGAACCATATCAGCATTACTGAATTTTTCACCACAAACGATACACTCGGGGATTGGGCATTTTTTATCACCACACCAAAAAAAAAAAAAAAAAAACGGTAAGCTAAATGATTATCACTATACTGCCGGTGCACTAATTTTTGTTTCCTTTTTTCGGGCTCAATGCTTTCACTACATGCGCTCGTGGACGGAACACTCCGTACAAGGACCTTATCCATCTTGAAAAAATAAAATAGTTTAGTAGTAATAGAAAATAACAAGACTGGCTGGCAACCACAATTTTCTGACTACTTCAGAGCACAGCTGTAATCGAACTGAAATAATTGTAAGACGCGGGACCATGCACTAACTCGGCGACTTCGAAGGGAAGAAGAGACACATATACCGTTTTATTTAAAATAAAGTTTAACAATGGGTGTGTGCATCGGTATAGGAGAAAAGTCATAAAACTGAAGAAGCACTAATAAAAAGAGAAAATAAATGACCGGGAAAGTTGTGCTAATCCCCGCACTTTTAGGGAAAAGCGTACACAGAACATGTGGCAAGTGTAACAAAAAAGCCACATAGCGCAGCGGTAGAGGCGAGAAATGCAAATATCTCAATAAACAAAACTACGATCAACTGTGAGTAAATACACTGGCGAAAACTGAAAAAAGAACACCAAGAAGGAATTGGTGGACGATCACGAAATTTACATATGTTAATGGGGTCAAGTTTACGTAGGTGTGATGTTAATTTCGGGACCAACCGGTGAGTGCTCACGCCACAGCACGGCATAATATGCAAATTATCGTCGGGGGTATTTAAAGAGTACGGCGAAGTGAATGTAATCAGTCGTCGGCGTACGGACACGTGCGAAGACCCTGAAGAAGCTGCAATGCCTGGACATGGAAGACGTGTACGATTTCAGCAGTTATCGGACTTTCAGCGAGGTCGTCTAGTCGGAATCCGCGAGGCCGGGTGGTCGTATCGTCGTATTGCGGAGCGAATTGGACCGGAAGTATCGGTGGTGGTACGATGATGGCGTAGATGGTCCGAGGAACATTCCCACACGAGAAGACGTGGAACCAGGAGTCACAGACGGACTGATGAGCGGACCGATCGACGCATAAGAAGAGCGACGTGGTCAAGCAGAACATCCACTGCGACGCAAATCCGAGCTGCCGTTGCACCTGAGGTGACTGTGCGAACAATCCGCAACCGTCTACTGGATGCAGGACTACGTGCACGTGTGCCTCTGGCATGTGTACCTCTGACTCCAGCTCACCGTCAGGAACGGCTGCAGTAGTGTCGCCAACATCTGCACTGGAGAACGCAATGGCGATCTGTCGTGTTCAGCGATGAAAGCAGATTCTGCTTGGAAGCCCCCGATGGCCGTATGCGTGTTCGCAGACGCACAGGGGAGCATCTACACCCTTCTTGCATCCGCCAGCAACACACAGGGCCTACACCTGGTCTCCTGGTGTGGGAAGCGATCAGCTATCACTCCCGTACACAACTAGTGTTTGTACCGGGTACGTTAAACAGCACCTCCTACATCAACAACATCATTCAGCCCGTTGTTGTGCCATTTGTAAGGTCGGTAAATCGTGGTGTTTTCCAGCAAGGTAACGCACGCCCACACACTGCACGTGCAACGCAACATGCACTTTAGGGTGTGAGACAACTTCCATGGTCTGCACGTTCACCGGATTGAGCACGTGTGGGATTTTATGGGACAACGACTTATCCGGTCTCCACGGCCAGCCACGACCATCCCCGATTTACGCGTCCGGGTTGAGGATGCTTGGAACTCAATACCCCAAACTTACATCCAACATCTGTACAACAGACTCCATGCCAGAATTGCACAGTGTGACGCAGTTCATGGCTGTTCAACCTCGTACTAACCATGCTACATGGAAATGTTATTTTTCAGTTTACCAGCAAATACAGCTGTATTTTGCCATAATGTTTTGATCACGTTATCCTCTGTATTCCGTTATTATGCTGCATAAATTTCGTTGGTATCAGAAGTCTGCTTCTTGGTGTTCTTTTTCACTTTCCGCTAGTGTATTTACTAATTTGAGTCGTGCTGCTCACTTGACATAAACATGTTCATTCGATTTGAAACATCAGATATGATTCTTTTCCCAATGATAGTTATTATTATAACCAAAATGTTTCACGTACACCGTTTGACAATAAAGTTCCAAGACAGCTGCTGTTACGAGGAAAGTTTAATGCACGGAGTCCAGCTGTATTTATGGTTCTAAACCACAGCTGATCCCTTTCTTATCGATGGACCATTTTGACCGCTCAAAATGTGTTAAACATTGTTTGAATTCATTTGCCGGAACACAGTTCATTTCCGTGGTAACGGTTCTTTTGATGTCCTGAACAGTCATGAAACGTCGTCCTTTCAACGCCAATTTCACTTTGGAGAACAGGAAGTAGTCGGCGGGAGCTAAGTCAGTGGAGTAGGGTGGATGGTTGAGCCTGGGTACTCCGGACTTGGCAAGGAACTGTGCCACCGACAGTGCCTGATGGACAGGAGCGTTTTCATCCAGAAGGACCCAACTTCCACGTGCTCGCAGGCGCGGCCTCACACGATGAATTCTCTTCCATAGGCGATCAAGAACTTGCAGGTAGAAGGCACTGATGATTGTTGCGCCCTCCGGAAGCCATTGCCTGTGAACGATGCCGCTGCTGTCAAAAAACGCGATCAGCATTACCTTGATTTTCGACTTCTGCAGGCGAATCTTCTTGGATCGCTCCACTCCATGCTTTGCCTCTTTGATGCTGGATCGTGTTGAAAACACCACGTCTCATCACCTGTCAAAATGCGGTCTAGCATTGAAGGGTACGATTCCATGGCCGCAATGAAAGCCTTGCAGCTTTCGACTCTCTGCACTTTTTGTTCTGCAGTCAAACTGTGCGGCCCAAACCAGGCGCAAATCTTCCTCTTCACGAGATCTTCCTTTAGAATCAACCGGATTGTTTCGCGGTTGATATGGAGTTCGTCCTACATCATCCGTACCGTCATTCGACTGTCTGACTGCACCAGAGCGTGAACGTTCTCCACCATTTCCTCAGAATGGCTGGTTGATGGCCCTCCAATCCTTAGGTTATCCCCAACGTCTTCTCTTCCCTCGCGAAAGCAAGCATACCATTCAAAAACGCGACCACGGGATAGGGCATTGTCCCCGTAAACAGTTTTGATCATTTCGAAGGTCTCCGTTGCTGACTTCTCGAATTTGCAAAAAAACTTTATGTTTACTCTCTACTCTGTGTTCAAATCCATGACAATGAATAAACAAAGACTCTTTCCACGATTTAGCAACACACAGCAACCGAAAAAATGTTATTAGGCCACTGCTGGGGAATCGAATCCCAGATCTCTCGATATCTAACGCGCTCGGATAGATATCGAGAGATCTGGGATTCGATTCCCCAGTAGTGGCACGAATAACAATTTTTCGGTTGCTGTGTGTTGCAAAAACGTGGAAAGAGCGATGTCTTTGTTTATTCACTGACGTCACGTATTTGGAGGATTTTCACTTTAGATTTAATTGCTATATTTAATATATAGCCAGTGCCGTTAATGCCCACTAGATGGAGACGTCTCAGTAGCTGAACCCATTTTACCGATTTATGATGTCAGAAGCAGAAGCTGAAGGAGAAACACACATAGCGCCGTGCATTGTTGGCCACCGTGGTGTAAGGCTAACGCGCTCGGCTAGATATCGAAAGATCTGGGATTCGATTCCATAGCAGATAGCCAGTGCCGTTAATGTCCACCAGATCGACACGTCTCAGTAGCTGAACCCATTTTACGGATTTATGATGTCAGAAGCTGACAGAAAAACACACATAGCGCCGTGCATTGTTGGCCACCGTGGTGTAAGGCTAACGCGCTCGGCTAGATATCGAAAGATCTGGGATTCGATTCTATAGCAGATAGCCAGTGCCGTTAATGCCCACCAGATGGACACGTCTCAGTAGCTGAACCCATTTTACGGATTTATGATGTCAGAAGCTGACAGAAAAACACACATAGCGCCGTGGATTGTTGGCCACCGTGGTGTAAGGCTAACGCGCTCGGCTAGATATCGAAAGATCTGGAATTCGATTCCACAGCAGATAGCCAGTGCCGTTAATGCCCACCAGATGGACACGTCTGAGTAGCTGAACCCCATCTTACGGATTTATGATGTCAGAAGCTGACAGAAAAACACACATAGCGACGTAGATTGTTGGCCACCGTGGTGCAAGGCTAACGCGCTCGGCTAGATATCGAAAGATCTGGGATTCGATTCCATAGCAGATAGCCAGTGCCGTTAATACCCACCAGATGGACACGTCTCAGTAGCTGAACCCATCTTACGGATTTATGATGTCAGAAGCTGACAGAAAAACACACATAGCGCCGTGCATTGTTGGCCACCGTGGTGTAAGGCTAACGCGCTCGGCTAGATATCGAAAGATCTGGGATTCGATTCCATAGCAGATAGCCAGTGCCGTTAATGTCCACCAGATCGACACGTCTCAGTAGCTGAACCCATTTTACGGATTTATGATGTCAGAAGCTGACAGAAAAACACACATAGCGCCGTGCATTGTTGGCCACCGTGGTGTAAGGCTAACGCGCTCGGCTAGATATCGAAAGATCTGGGATTCGATTCCATAGCAGATAGCCAGTGCCGTTAATGCCCACCAGATGGACACGTCTCAGTAGCTGAACCGATCTTACGGATTTATGATGTCAGAAGCTGACAGAAAAACACACATAGCGCCGTAGATTGTTGGCCACCGTGGTGCAAGGCTAACGCGCTCGGCTGGATATCGAAAGAACTGGGATTCGATTCCATAGCAGATAGCCAGTGCCGTTAATGCCCACCAGGTGGACACGTCTCAGTAGCTGAACCCATCTTACGGATTTATGATGTCAGAAGCTGACAGCAAAACACACATAGCGCCGTAGATTGTTGGCCACCGTGGTGCAAGGCTAACGCGCTCGGCTGGATATCGAAAGAACTGGGATTCGATTCCATAGCAGATAGCCAGTGCCGTTAATGCCCACCAGGTGGACACGTCTCAGTAGCTGAACCCATCTTACGGATTTATGATGTCAGAAGCTGACAGCAAAACACACATAGCGCCGTGGATTGTTGGCCACCATGGTGTAAGGCTAACGCGCTCGGCTAGATATCGAAAGATCTGGGATTCGATTCCATAGCAGTGGCCCAATAACAATTTTTCGGTTGCTGTGTGTTGGTCAAACGTGGAAAGAGCAATGTCTTTGTTCATTCACTGACGCCACGTATTTGGAGGATTTACCACGACAATGGTCCTTGGGGTAACTTCTATTAACACTCTTCAGAATCTGGCAGGTATGCACTTTCTTAGATCTTCATGTGTCCTGCAAGACAGGGAAAACGCAGTTACAATTTGACTCATAGAACATATTTTTATTACTACCATTAACAGAGTAATACCCTTTGTTCTGGTACTTTATTGATAGACGGCGTATTTTCAAGATTTCTCTGATGCGATATTTTCTCGTTAGTTGAGGTCAATCTAGATTAATTAGTTCGACGAGATCCCTTCCTCCTTACTAGTCAGGAAATAATTTGTTTTCCCTTTCTCCTTACTAGTCAGGAAATAATTTGTTTTCCCTTTCTCCTTACTAGTCAGGAAACAATTTGTTGAACATTCGGTTATGGTTACCTATATCCATGATCAGTATTATTCATTACTTACTGATTTTCCAGATGAACTGCACAGTCCTACCAGTACAATCCCTGGAAAAAATTACAGAACCACTGCCATATGAGCATGGAGGCACATACACTGGCGTGCAAAAATTAAGGACGACACGGTTTTTCGAATGTAACGTCGTGCAGAACTGCTCCACAGCAACTCAAATCATACCATAAGATTCCCAAGATGTACGAATATGGGACAAGTGAGAAATACCGTCCAAACAAGGAATCCAAAGGATACAAAGGCACTTTATTGAAAAGGTAGCTTCGAGCACAACTGGACAGAAGACAGAAACGTCCATGTGAAAGGTGGCTGCCAAGAAAAAATCCAGTCTGAAGTAGCGGATATGATCACCCCTGACTGCGTTGCAGGATTTACAACGTCTGTCCATGCTGAAGACGAGGTTATCAATGAGCTGTAGAGGCATCGCTGCCCATTCCTCTTGTAGCGCCAATCGCAGCTGCGGAATCGTTGCTGGCGACTGGTGACGTGCTGCCAAGTGTCTCTCGAGAAGGTTCCACACGTGTTCGATTGGATTTAGGTCCGGGGACCTTGCGGGTCAATCCATGCGTTGAATATCTTCACTCTCCAACAGCTCTGCGACAGCCACTAAACGATGAGGTGCAGCGTTGTCGTCCATGAAGAGGAACTCAGGACCCTCACCACCTCTAAACAGACGCACGTGAGACAGGAGAACCTCGGTACAGTAGCGGACACCAGTGACTGAACCTCCTTGGAAGATGTGGAGGTCAGTACGGCTACCAAGCATGATACCGCCCCAAACGAGAACTCCGCCACCTCCAAACCGGTCCCTTTCGATGATTTTGGAGGTGTGGTTGCATGTTCCCTGCTCTCTCCAGATGTGTATACGTCCAGAATCGCTCGTCAGACTAAATCGGCTGTCATCCGTAAAGAGAACTCGACCCCATTGCTCATGTGTTCAGTTCTTGTGTTCCTGGCACCCTAGAAACCGCCGTCTCCGATGAGCAGGTGTTAATGGCACACACCGTACTGGTCGTCGTGCAAATAGACCACCTTTGTGCAGCCTCCTGGCCACGGTAAAACGCGATAACGGACGTCCAGTTGTCTGTTGCACGTGCCTTGCGATTTCTCCCGCTGTCTGCCGTCTGTCTCTTCTCGCCTGTGGGACAATATACCAGTCGTCCGCCGCCGTGGTTGCTCGTGGACGACCACTGCTAAACTCTCGGAGAGCTGTTTCTGTTGTTTGAAATGCTCTCTAAGCTCGTGAAACGATGCTGTGAGCGATCCGGAACTCCTCGGCCACACTAGTCGCACTTCGACCTTCTTCCAACTTCCCAATGACGCGAACTCGGGTAAAATCATCTAGATGTCATTGTCATCTACTGGATTGCCTGTTGGACATATCACACGGTGGCAGCAACTCGACGTCGTTCAAACCGATGTACACCGTGCAATAGCTTTCACCGAATTGCTGAGCGTGCACCGCCCGTGTGCTTTATACCTTTCCGACCCCACCCCTACGTCATGCTGCATATATGCGCATGCCCTACCGTAGCGGACCATAGTCTATCTCCTGAGTGGTCTTTCAGTCCGTTCCACTGTTATGCTAATTTCTCCTCTTCGTCCTTAATTTTTGCACACCAGTGTAGTAGGGAATATGTCGAAGGGACACAAAGGAAGTAGGCAAAACGAAAATATAGTTTAACGAAAGCTGAACATCTCAGTTACAGACAGCAGGACTCATGTAAAAGAACGTAAAATATCTCACTGAAATCATGATGATGTGTAAGAACACATGTGGGAAATAATTGAAGATTCACCGACATCAGAGGAAAAAATTATGGAATCAGTCCAAATGGGAAATGGTACACACTATATTGACAGAAGTCCCCGGGCACCCTTCAAAAGCAAATGAACGGATACGCTGCGTTGTTAAGTTGCGCGATACTGCTGCAGATGGTATAAAAACAATCCTGCAACTGACCGCGATCACATCGCAACTTTGAGGTTAAGTGAAAATGTCGCGGCGGGAGAGAAATGACTTTGAGAAAGGATAGATTGTTCGGTGTCATATTAGTGCTTTGTCCATAAGAGAAACCGAGAAGCGTTTAAACATACCAAAGTCAATTGTTTTGGATGTACCGAATAAGTGGAAGACAAATGGCGTGCCTGAAGCAGCAAAACGTAGCAGCAGACCAAAGAAAATCAGTGATAGAGGATGTCGAAGCTTCAGGAGAATCGTTACAGCTAATCGACGGAGTACTGCACAAGACCTCAGTGTACAGGTGACTAGAAATGCTGGAACCTTGGTATGTATTATACACGTACCATTCGTAGAGAACTTCATTCCATGGGTTACCGTGGTCGTGCGGCTGCTCATAAGCCTTTCATCTCCACTAGGAATGCTACTCGTCGTTTAGCATGGTGTAAAGAACATTTATCGTTAACCGTAGATCAATGGAAACGGGTCCTACGGACTGATGAATCCAGATACACAATCTATCAGTCTTATGGCCGTGTGTGATGGCGGCAGCCCGGGGAACGCTATTTACCACAATGTACTGTTGCTACGGTCAAGTTTGGAGCTGGCAGTGTACTCGTATGGCGGTGTTTTTCGTGCTATGGTCCCGGTTCATTGGTTATCGTGGACGAACCTGTTAACCAGCACGTCTACCTCGATATTCTGGACAATTATGCCCTACCAACTCTGTGGCAATACTATGGAACCAAGCCTTTTTGGTACTAGCAGGATAATACACCGAGCCATAAAGCAAGGCCTGTCACGGCGTGTAATTTCGTATCGTGTGTGGACTGGACAGCACAGAGCCTTGATCGTAATCCCATGGGGCACATATGGGGTGAATTAGAGCGCCGCATAAGAAGTTTGAAACCAAGGTCTACTACTGAGCAACAGTTAGCGGTAACTATTATGTACTGAATGGAAGCGCATACCTATCGCTGTGTTTCAAAACCTTGTCGAAATCATGTCTCGAAGGATCAGTGCATGCATGAAGGCCAAAGGTGGACCGACACCGTACTAATGTATGCCAATAAATGCTATGTTGTGTTTGTCTTCTAGGTGTCCGGTGACTTTTGTCAATATAGTGTATATCCACTTTAATACTAAGTAACTCCTCCACGAGTTTTGATGACAGCCTGGATTCTTTGAGGTATAGGTGCCACTAGTAAAAAACAATAATCACTATTAAGCTCTTTCTAGCATTCCAGAATCTTCTTCTTCTTGGCCTGTTGACACTCACTGCAGGGTATAGGCCTGCCCCAGTCTTTTTCAACGTCCTCGATCCTTAGCTTGAGTCCACCTTTTAGCACCTTGGATTTTTGAAGTTCATCTCTCTATCTTATTCTCTGGCGGCCCTTTCATCTGCTTCCATCTCTTGGTGGGCCAAACAATTCCTCACTTTTTCTTCTTCTCTGAGTTGTGGATCATCACATCGTCTCCATCTGTTTCAGTGAGGAATCAATAAGCAATTAAATCTGAGTTGCGTGTTAACGGTAACTGGGCGTACTCGCATTCAGAAGGACAAAAGAAGGACAACATTCCAGTATAACAATCGCCAAATGAGCTTCGCAACATGGAGATTTCGCCTGGACTAGTTTCTTCAATTTGCACACATATTCCCAATTGGATTTAGATCCGGACTGTTTGCTGGCCCTGTCATTGTACTTACATGTCGTTACTGAAGAAATTGCTGCACACTTTTAACCCTCAAACATGAGGCATTATGGTCCTAAAATGTGACCTCATCATCGCCAAAACCATTTTTTAATTGAGGAAATAAGAAAGTTCTCTAAAATGTTAATGTATACCTGCGCATTAACTGTTCCTGGGATGATTGTCATCTCATCTGGTCCTTCATCAGACGGGCAATCCCATATCACGAGTGACTGGGGGAAACCCAAGGAGGTTAGAATAATACTCCTGGAGATGCCCTGGTTGCCGGTCGGTTGGCGCAGTGGTCTAAGCGATGGCTTCTGATCGTTCATGCAAGATGGGTCCGGTCCGAATCCCGTGAGGCATGGATGTTGTGTTTGTCTTACGGCACTAGCTCTCTCCCTTCCCTGGAACCAGTGACCCTAAATTGGGGACGGGCGACTGCTTATAGCCCATTGAGTTGCTCAAGGTGGTCGTTAAACCTCAAATAAAAAAAATGCCCTGGTCTCCTAACCGTGAAGCCGCAAAGTGTGGGAATTCGACGTTGTTTGCATGATACCTATGTAATTTCAACTGTGTGTATTTTAGAATTGCGTGGTTTTTGTTTGCAGAAACCGTGTTAATATCAAACCGGAATGAAATATACTTCTTACACGAGTGAAGTTTTCAATTTTAACGTTATGTTTTGTTTAGAATTCGCACTATGGTTCGTGTATTTCAGTTTAAAGAATTTTATAAATTCAGTATTTGTTCACACATTGGCAGCAAGTTACGATGAGAAGTTGGAAACATTTTTGACGAAAGAAGGCGATTCGGCCAACACAAAATGCATTGCAGTAGCCTTGAAAGCCATCAGCTTTCCTACACTTTGACAGCCGTCACTCGCGGTTATAGGCTTCGCGCAAAGTGGTACTGCTTCATTAACAAGGGCATCTCCAGATATCTTATTCTAACTTCCTTGGGAAAACCACTGTTTTCGTATAGCAGGTATCCTTACAAACTTTATTAGCTTGTCGCCAGACAGACATTCCAGTATCTTCTCCGTGACCACTGCACATCCGTGATCCATCACTGAATAACACTTTGATCCAATCTTGCACAGACCTTGGTTGCTCTCCTTTGGGCCACTGTAAACGTCTTTTCGTTTTGGTTAGTTGTCAAAGCTGGTTTCTGCGTTACTTTTCTGTAAGAAAATTCCATCTCCTTCAAACGGTTTCGTGCTGTTCTGTCACACACATCAACACTTATGTCCGCCAACTTTGTCTTCATTTGTTTTGTTTTTTTAATTTTCTGCCATCAAGCTTTGATGTTTTTTGGACAACCGGTATATTTCCCTCTTATAACCATCCCGTTATTTTTACATATACTCCAAATTTTCGAGACCGCCGACTGCCAACAAGCAACATTTTTAGCCATGTATCTCGTCGGTATTCCTTCATAAAGACGCTTAGCAATCCTGTCCCTCGTTCCCATTGATAACTCCCTCCTAGGTACCAAGCTGTTACTTCAGCAATAGCTTAATGCTGCTGATTCCCAGACACAGCTACACCTTTTTATCGCCACACTTATTTTAACATTACGAACGCTTGCGATTGCCAGATTCAGTTCACAACCTACGCGTTGATTCCGTAACTTTCCCCTCTGATGTCAGTGAGTCTACAATCATTTCCCACTCGTGTTGTTGCCAAGGTGGTTAGAATAAGATATCTGGAGATGCCCTTGTTAATACCGCATACTGCTTGTTAGTACCGCTTTGCATGAAACCTATAACTGCGAAATTCGGCCGTCAAAGTGTGGGAAAGCTGATGGTTTTCAAGGCTATTGCAATGCATTTTGTGTTGGCCGAATCGCCTTCTTTCGTCGCAAATGTTTCCAATTTCGCAACGCAACTTGTTGCCGATATGTGAAAAAATGCTGAATTTATAAAATTCTTAATAATTTTGAGAATCCTTCCCATTTTTATTTTAAATTGAAATACACAAACATTGCTGCGAATTCTAAATAAAACATAACGTTAAAATTGAAAACCTCATTCGTGTAAGAAGTGTAATTCATTCCGGTTTGATATTAACACAGTTTCTGCAACCAAAACCCACGCAATTCCAAAATGCACAGAGTTCAAATAACGTAGGTACCATGTAAGCAACGTCAAATTCGCACAGTTTGCGGCTTCACGGTTAAGAGACTCAGGGCGTCTCCAGAAGTATTATTCTAATCTCCTTGGTTCTTACACATCATTTGGTATTTCAGTCAGATATTGTACTTTCCTTTATATGGGTCCTGCTGTCTGTAGTTTAGATGCGCAGCTTTCATTAAACTATGTTTTCGTTTCGCCTACAGTCAAAATTCGAATTAAACTATTTTAAAAAGCGAATAAGATATCGCAATAGCGTAGAGAAGTATTTTCCCTAATAATTTCTTCTCTGTTTTCCTTCACACCTGTTCTTTTCTTGCGTTACTAACTTCGTGAAGTAACAAACAGATAACGGAAAAGACTGGTGCATATTGAAGAAAATCCTTGAACAATAAAAATATTACTTACCTGGTGAAGTGTCTTTTGAGCAATTTGCATGCATACAATTTGCCATCCCAAACATTTTGGCATGCCACAACTTCAGCAAAACTTCCTTCTCCTTTTTTCCCAAGTATTCTGTATTCTAAAACAGAAAGTAAAACAAAAATTAATGCAAAGTTTTGTCATAAAAGAGTAAGATACCATAATAATATACAGGGTGATTGTAAACTCCTTCAACAAAACAAGAAGGGTCATAGTGCACATCAAGATGAACAATATTTGCAAGGGAACCTAGGGCCGCATTCCACTCCTAGTGACAGAAAAGAGCACGTTCGAAAAACGTCCAGCAGGCACACGGAGTTCCAACCAGTGCATGAGAAGCACAAGATGCAAATCAGGTGCGCTGAACACGTGCGTAGACGATGAGGAGCAAACATTTAAAAAACACAGCCGAACCCGTTCAGCGATATTACCGTGCGACATCACATGAGAATCGACGTATTCGTGAAGGGCATGGAGGACTACACATACGATATATTCCGGGCGGTGGACCTGTGGCTTGGCCTTCACGCTCACCGGATCTTAATCCACTGGGCCTTCACGAATATGGGGGAAAATGAAAATATTGGTGTATACGAGATACCTGTGGAGTCCCTGGACGATCTCGTCGCCGCGCGAATCGCTGTTGCTGCGGCCAAGATCAACACCACACCCAAAGTCTACGAGAGGGTGCGACAGTCCTTCATTTGCAGGTGTGGGCTGTGCAACGACGCCCTTGGACGCCAGTTTGAGCAGCTCCTTTGAATCTTTCTCTGATGCGATTGGAATTGTGCAACTCATAAATTAGGTATGTCTCCTTGTTTTCATTGTTGAAGACTCAACGAGGATATGTAACTTTACTCTTTTCTGGCGTTAGGAGTGGAATGCGGCTCTAGGTTCCATTGCAAATATTGTTCGTCTTGATGTGTACTATCACCCCTCTTGTTTTGTTGAAGGTGTTTACATTCACCCTGTAGAAAATATTTTTATAACCAACAGATGTGCGTTATCCCTTCAAAAGTAATAAGATACCATTGAGACTGGAGGGAAATCCATGTGACGACAAAACATGAAAATGTGCCAGCCTATGAAGGCTACAGCGTCTTGTTCGGATGTCGGGTGAAAGGCAAAGCGCAGCGATGAATGCGTAGAAAGACTCAATGGGATTTCACGAGGGATAACAGTAAAATGTTACACAGGGAGTCTTTTTCGCAATTGAACGACTTCTGTAAGCATTTACGTACGAATGTCTTCCATCTCAAATTTAGAGACAAAGGTTCCAGTGAAGAGACAGAACTACTGCCATACGTCAAATACACTACAAATGCTTGATCCAAGCTCAATGTTACGGGAACGAGTCTCGGATTTCTATTTTGGTTCCATTTTAAGGATTTTCGAAAGTTTCTCTAAAATTAATAGACCAGCAACGTTTTAAGTCAATGGTGCAGCCACTTGCGAGCAAATAAATCCGAGCCTATGAACCAGTGGGGCGAACATACCGGGAGAATATCGGTAATATTTCCTTTCATTTAGAAAACAACGTTTATGAATGCAATATAAACTATATTGACAAAAGTCACCGGACACTTAGAAGAGAAACACAACTTAGCATTTATTGACATACATTAGTACGGTGTCGGTCCACCTTTGGCCTTAATGCATGCACCAACCCTTCGAGACATGCTTTCGCTAAGGTTTTGGAACACAATGGGCTTCCATTCAGTACAAAATGCTACCGCTAACTGTTGCTTATGCGGCGCTGTAATTCATCCTATAGGTGCTCTATTAGATTAAGATCAGGGCTCTGGGCTGGCCAGTCCACACACGATACGGAATTATTTCTTCCTTTATGACTCGGTGCATTATCCGGCTGGTACCAAAAAGGCTCGGTTCCATAGTATTGCCACAAAGTTGGTAGGGCATAAGTGTCCAGAATATCAAGGAAGACGTGCTGGTTAACAGGTTCGTCCACGATAACCAATGGGCCTGGACCATACCACGAAAAACACCTTCACACGAGTACACTGCCAGCTCCAAACTTCACCGTAGGAACAGTACACTGTAGTAAATAGCGTTCTCCCTGCTGCCGCCATACCCACACATGGCCATCAGACTGATGGATCGTGTATCTGGATTCATCAGCCCATAGGACACGTTTCCATTGATCTAGGTCCAAGATAAATGTTCTTTACACCATGCTAAACGACGAGTAGAATTCCGAGTGGAGATGAAAGGCTTATGAGCAGCCGCACGACCACGGTAACCGACGGAATGACGTTCTCGGCGAATGGTACGTGTACATACCGAGGTTCCAGCATTTTTGCTCACCTGTACACTGAGGTCTTGTGCAATACTCCGTCGATTAACTCTAACGACCCGTTTCAGGCTTCGACGTCTTCTATCACTCATTTTCTTTGGTCTGCTGATACGTTTTGCTGCTCCACTTATGCAGTATATCCGAAACAGTTGACTTGGGTATGTTTAAAAGCCTCTCGGTTTCTCTCATGGACAAACCACTAATATAACACCAAACAAGCTTTTCTTTCTCAAAGTCAGTTCTCTCCCGCCGCGACATTTTCACTCAACCTCACAGTGCAACATGATCGCGGTCAGCTACAGGCTTGTTTTTATACCGTTTGCAGCTGTACCCCGCATTTTAACAACGCAGCGGATTCGGTCATTAGCTTTTGAAGGGGTGTCCGGTGACTTTGGCCAATATAGTGATTGATTGGTGTTCTTTCAGTCTGAATTTAAGTGATCTCCATGTCTGACTTATGTATGATAGGCCACGTTGGATGCGATAGCTTCCCCAAGAATTTAGGGCAGGAAATGGGTCCTTTTTCGTAAAGCAAAACAACTTAGATACTGGAGTTCAAATCATTTTGAAATTAGATGGCCTAAGGATTTTTGATGTCATGAAGCAAATTTCAGGGGTAAATGGAAGAAATGCCAAGTCTCGTTGAGGATTTAGAGATATCGGGGTCAAGGCGGATTTAAGTTGAGATTTAACAATTTTTTCTGAATTTCACATTTTTCAAAACCGTAATAACTTGGCAAATGATTTATAGTCATCTCCATACCTATCGAGCACTCATCAAAACCAATGACCGCACGAGACGTTTGACACATGAAACTAGCAACATCGTCACAAGCAAGAAATGAAAACGCTTAGTACTGATGAAGCTCGACCATAGTTTCCAACGAAACTATAGTAAACCTTAAGTTATACATTGAGTGGCCACTTTATTATGACCACATGACAGTTTTAAGCAAATGCGCTATGGCTGCACGCTGTTGCCGCCAGAGGGCGAGGCTAGTATAAAAAGGGAAAACGTAGTGCTTCCGACAGTAGTAGAAGTGATTTTTGGGTGACGAGATGGGTAAAAAATGCGATTTGACGGACTTTCAACGTGGGATGACTGTAGGAGCTTGGAGCCATGGAGCGAGTATCACCGAAACCGCCGCATTCGTGAAATGTTCCAGAGCAGCTGTTGTTAAAATGTTTAAAGACTGGACTGTTAGCCAAAAAACTGGGTCTCTACGTGCAACGTGTGGTCGTCATCGACTGGTGACTGCTCGAGCGGAACGGTGAGTGTCCAGACTGGTAACAGGCAACAAGAGGGTAAAAGTGCAGCAAATTACAGACCATCTTAATCAAAGATCCTCGCAAATGATATATGCACGCACTGTTCGCCGTACACTGCATCGGATGGGATATGGCAGCCGAAGGTCTGTTCGAACACCTTTGCTGTCTGCAGTTAACAAGAGAAAACGTCTCCAGTTCGCACAGGAGCGCAAGAATTGGAGAGTCAATAAATGGAAACACATTATGTGGTCAGATGAATCACGTTTTCAGTTGCACCATGCCGATGGCCGAGTGAGAATTTGGCGGAAACAGCACGAAAGCATGGACCCCAAATGCATTGCTACAACCCTTCAAGCTAGTGGAGGCAACGTTATTGTTTGGGGAATGTTTTCCTGGCATGCTTCGGGCCCTTTAATTCGTGTTGATCAACGTCTGACTGGCACATCATATCTAAACATCGTTGCGGACCAAGTTCATCGTGTCATGTGGATGGTTTATCCCAATGGCGAAGGCTACTTTCAACAAGATAATGCGACCTCCCATAGTGCTCGTATTGTACAGGATTGGTTTCAGAAACATGCCGGTTAGTTTACTTTGCTTAGGTGGCCCCCACAATTTCCAGATCTCAAACCCATTGAGAATTTGTGGAACGAAGTTGAACGAGCCATCAGACAGCTGGATCCCCAACCCTGCAATCTCACACTCCTGGAAAGTGCTATTCATCAAGCATGGTCTCAGATTCCACAAACCACTTATCAACATCTCGTGGAGTCCATGCAACGAATTATCGACGCAGTATTAAAGGCAAAAGGTAGCCCAACGAAGTACTGAGGGGGTGGTTATAATAAAATGGCCACTCAGTGTATACACTATATTGACAAAAGTCACCGGACACCCCTTCAAAGAAAATGAACGAATTCGCTGCGTTGTTAAGATGCGCGGTACAGCTGCAAACGGTATAAAAACTAGCCTGCAGCTGACCGCGATCATACCTCACTGTGAGGTTGAGTGAAAATGTCGCGGTGGGAGAGAACTGACTTTGAGAAAGGATAGATTGTTCGGTGTCATATTAGTGCTTTGTCCATAAGAGAAACCGAGAAGCGTTTAAACATACCAAAGTCAATTGTTTTGGATGTACCGAATAAGTGGAAGACAAATGGCGTGCCTGAAGCTGCAAAACGTGCCGGCAGGGCAAAGAGAATCAGTGATAGAAGGTGTCGAAGCCTCAGGAGAGTCGTACAGCCAATCGAAGGAGTGCTGCACAAGACCTCAGCGTGCAGGTGAGTATAAATGCTGGAACCTCGATATGTACACGTACCGTTCGAAGAGAACTTCATTTTATGGGTTACAGTAGTCGTGCGGCTGCTGATAAAACTTTCATCTCCAGTGGGAATTCTACTCGTCGTTTAGCATGGTGTAATGAACATTTATCGTGGACCGTAGATCAACAACGGCAACGGGTCCTGCTGACTGATGAATCCAGATACCCGATCCATCAGTCTGATGGCCGTGTATGTGTATGGCGGCATCCGGGGGAATGCTATTTACCGCAGTGTACTATTACTGCGGTCAAGTTTGGAGCTGGCAGTGCACTCGTGCGGGGGTGTTTCTCGTGGTATGGTCCCGGCCCATTGTTTATCGTGGAGAAACCTGTTAACCAGAACGTCTACCTCGATATTCTGGACAATTATGCCCTACCAACTCTGTGGCAATACTATGGAACCGAGCCTTGTTGGTACCAGCTGGATAATGCACCGAGCCATAAAGCAAGGACTGTTACGGCGTGTAATTCCGTATCGTGTGTGGACTGGCCAGCACAGAGCCCTGATCTTAATCCCATACGTGATGAATTTGAGAGCCGCATAAGAAGTTTGGAACCAAGTCCTACTACTAAGCAACAGTTAGCGGCAGCATTATGTACTGAATGGAAGCGCATTGTGTTCCAAAACCTTGTCGAAAGCATGTCTCGAAGGGTCAGTGCATGCATTAAGGCCAAAAGTGGTTTCAAAATATCTTTATTCAAGGTAGAAATCAGGAGACGAACTAATAAGGACGTCTTAGTACAAATAAAATACGATCAAAGATCGTTAAACCACTAAAATTTATATACAAATATACAGCATAGTGCACAAGTTGAAAAATGGAGCAAACACACAGCTCGTGATCAATTATCCGCGACAAGCATGTCTGGGCATCTTCAAACACAACAGAACCAAATTAGGAAGGCTTTTAACAAAAACTTATTGCTCATAAGTGCATTGCTGTGCGATTAACAAACTTGTTCAAGAAAATATTGAGAGCTTCATGAGACAACATTTCTCTTGCAAGAAAGTACAATAAGACAGTGAGTTTTAACACACCATAGTTACAAGAATGTACAGTACAAAGCAATTGACAAACTGATCATAAGACAAATCAATGAAATGATGAATATCAGGAGAAGAACAAACTTGGACTTCCTGGTGTAAATATAATATATTACCTGTTCGGAAATATTCAAAAACAATGTAAAAATATCCAGCACAGTGTAAACATGTTAGGAATCTGAATAGGACCATATACAGAAATGTAACACTATTCTGTTGACCAGATAGAAAATTTAAGTAGAATAAGGAAACACACGATGAATAAAGCTTTAACGTATTCTCACTATCCATATTTAGTAGTAGGAGAATGATAGTACAAAGCATCACCTCACACAAACGAACAAAATAGGTAAAATGTTTTTCAAAATACACTGACGGAAAATAAAATCCCAACACCAAGAAGGGGTTGTGTTAGATAAACGACAGTTGGTAAGCAGTGAGAGTACATCTGTAAGATGACGTCTATGCAAATTTCGCGCTCGGCGCATGCGTGTGGCGCTAGTTGCGCCCCTTGGAACATGCAAAGCAGGTTTGCTGTAAATACGCGCTGTAACGTTCGTGAGCGTTAGTTATCGTTGAGATTCGACGTAGTGTGTTGATGTTAGTCAAGAATGCCTTTAAGAAGACGAAGAAGCCATTATCAACAGCTCACGGAGTTTGAACGAGGTCGTGTAATAGGGCTACGAGAAGGTGGATTTTCTTTCCGCAATATTGCAGAACGACTTGGCAGGAATGTAGCCACTGTGCATGATTTTTGGCAGCGGTGGTCAAGGGAAGGTACTACCTCAAGAAGACCGGGTTTCGGCTGGCCACGTGGTACTACTGAGAGGGAAGACCGCCGTGTAAGGCGTATGGCCGTGGCGCATCGTACCACGTCTGCGGTAGCAATTCGAGCTGCAGTTACCACCACAGTGACACAACGAGCTGTTACAAATCGGTTACTTGAAGGACAGCTCCGAGCCAGACGCCCTGTAGCGTGCATTCCACTTACTCCAAACCACTGCCGTTTGCGACGTCAGTGGTGTCAAGCTAGAGCTCATTGGAGAACGATTGGAGATCTGTTGTGTTTTCTGATGAAAGCCGGTTCTGCCTGGGTGCCAGTGATGGCCGTGTGTTGGTTAGAAGGAGGCCAGGTGAGCGCCTGCAACCAACCTGTCTGCGGCCGAGACACACTGGACCTACACCTGGAGTTATGGTCTGGGGAGCAATTTCTTATGACAGCAGGAGCACTCTCGTGGTTATCCCAAGCACCCTGACGGCGCAGTTGTACGTCGGTCTGGTGATTCAACCTGTTGTGCTGCCATTCATGAACAGCATTCCAGGGGTGTTTTCCAACAGAATAAAGCTCGCCCGCATACCGCTGTTGTAACCCAACATGCTCTACAGTGTGTCGACATGTTGCCGTGGCCTGCTAGATCACAAGATATTTCACCAATCGAGCACGTATGGGACATCATTGGACGACAACTCCAGCGTCACCCCCAACCAGCATTAACCGTCCCTGTATTGACCGACCAAGTGCAACAGGCATGGAACTCCATCCCACAAACTGACATCCAGCACCTGTACGACACAATACATGAACGTTTGCGTGCTTGCATTCAACATTCTGGCGGTTACACCGGTTATTAATGTACCAGCATTTCACATTTAAAATGGCTCCTCTCGCGCTTACAATAAGCTGTGATCTTGAAACTTTAATCGATTAAATATGTTACCTATACAAATGTATTGCCGCCATTTCATTCCTCTACAACTATTTTTTCATGGTGTTGGGATTTTTTTCCGTCAGTGTATATTACTCATGAGTACAACACCGTGAAATTGACTAACTTGTGCAAAAATAAATACAGTAAGAATCATGAGTCAACATGTCTCTTGAAAAAAGGTACAATATGTCAGTGAGTTTTAACACAACATATTTACAAGGATGTACAGTGCTATGTAATTGAAAAACTGATTATCAGACAAATCAATGGAATGGTGAATAACAGGATATAACTAAACTTGGACATCCTGATGCAAATAAGATGGATTACTTGTTCCGCAATATTTTTAAAACTATGTACAATTATACAGCAGAGTGCAAACATGTTTGAGAAACAAAATAGAACAAAATTACAAAAAGCAACACTATGCAATTAATGAAGCAGAGAAACGTTATCAAGAAAATAAGAAAACTCTTGATGAATATAGTTTGAACATTTTTACAATTGAAACACTAACAACATTAATCACTACTAGGAGATCAACGACACTTAGCGTCTCCAAACAAAAGGTGCAAAACGATGGTTACAAATGACAGAAACAATTTATATGTTTATACAGCACTATGCTAATGACTAATTGCAATTATTTATAATCAAAATGCAACCGAAAGACGAACTAAACTTGAACGTCAATTTAAGGAAAAATACAAGATAAGTGTCACAAAAAACAATTTACTGTGTAAACTAGCATAGCCCTTAAAAAATCCACTGTGGTAAATTTCCAAGCTGAGCAAAGATCTTATAAACAGATTGTTGAGATTACACGTGCATTTCTGATTCAAAAAGGTCAAATACCAAATCTGCCGACCGTCAGATGCAATGACGCTGGCGAGCTGGTAAACCATGAGACAACCGGTGACCAGGTGGCAAGGAACTGGCTCTCCCGACGCTGGGTAACTGCAATGGAATACTCCAGCCAAAGTCGAGATGTCAGGCGGTCGCGGAAGTGGCATAATAATGCCGTAGAAGCTTCATGCACAGTCAGAGGAGTAGTCAAATCTCTGCAGCCTTGACGAAACACGTAGATTACATGCTTCATTAAAATAAAAATATAGGCACAGACTGATGGAAGCTTGACTGGGGAGAGTTCTGTAGCAGAAGAGTCCGATATGCATCAAATGTAAGATCTGCTGTAATGGAACATTGGGCGATAGTAAATGCCAAGTTCAGCATTGGGAGTAATATAACACAGTGTTGATAGACATGGGAGACATCAGCCTCCCGAGCGAAGAAAGGGCAAAGAGGGTAATCGAGAAGTGATATTCGGAAAAGAACGGAGGGAACAGGAAGGCGGCGATGGAGGAAAAGCCAATGGGTATTAATTTCTAGAGGAGCAGAAAGAGGAGACAGGGCGGCGGACCACACCGTAGCAGTGGCAGCGGGGAGAACATCAGGAATGGGGAGAGGAGGAGAAGAATGGGACATAGAGAGGGACCGATAAAGAGCTGATACCGAGAGAGAGGAAATGGGACGAGCTGAGCCAGAAGCAAGCAAGAAAAGAGGAAACGGGAGAGAATCAGAAGGAACAAAGGAAAGACCGGAGGGGGAAGCAAGATGAGGAAATTGAGAAATGATAGATGAAAGAATAGAGTCGTAGATGTCACGGAGGAGGAGGAGAGGAGAAGAGAGGGAGGGAGGCTGGCGAAGGGTCGCCAGGAAAGGTCAGGGTTAGTGAGATCTATAACTGTTTCTACACCTGCTCGGAGCCAGGAAGGATAGGTAAAATACCGAAGTTGAGAGGGGTGAGGAATCGAAGAATAAAAGAGGGGTTCAGCAAGGAGCTCAGTTCTGGAATCAGGTGGAGAACGAGAGAGAGGGAGGGAACGAAGGAAAGTTAGAGCTTCACGGTAAACAGGGGGAAGTCGAATGAGGGTGAGGGGTCGGTGGTCCATGAGTAGTAAGGAGAGAAAGGGAAAGCTAGTGTTGCTCGGGGAGGCGATGACGTCCCTAGCTGAAATGGCATCGGCTACTGGCGACGTGAAAAGACGGAGAAAAGTACTAATTCTGACGGCCTTGTAGTACTGCTGTGTATCAATGAGTCTGATGCCGCCGTGATCCGGAGGGAGGCAAAGCTTTGTCGCACTGACCCAGTGGTGGCAGGTCCATATCAAAGAAGTAAGACAACGGGTAATTTCATGAAGGCGGAGTTGTATAGACTTGATACTAAGCCAGGAGTGTGTACACAAGAAAATTAGGTAAGTTCGAGAGAAGCGAGCTCTCTGGAAGAATGATGAGCAGAACTGGGCTCTTCTCCAGGAGGCAGTTGACCTGAACAAGCGTGGGTGGATAGCATTCCACGTGTAGAGGGGGGCAGCTTGCAAGGAACCAAGATGAACTCCAAGGAAGCGCTGTGAGATGGACGACCAGCTTGCTCCCCAAGGGGTGTCTACACGATGTGCCCATGAGCCGCACCATAAACCAGTGCTTTTAGATGAGTTGAGTCCTGCACCGGAGCAAGAGGCATAAGCTGCGAATAGACGTTGGAGACACGGAAACTGTGAGTCATGACGGATGCAGATGGTGACATCATCTGCGTATGCGACAGAGGTAGTGACATGATGTCTTGTGCAGGCAGAGAGTGGTGGCAGAACTGCTTTAAAGGATTGGTGTACAGAGCGGAGGAATGGTTCAATTGCGATTGCAAAGAGTGGTCTGGAGAGTGGTCAACCCTGCCGCACTGCCCGGAGGAAGGGAATGGGTGCTGTGAGAAAGGTGGGCAGCTTGACCTGGAGAACGGCGTCTTGATAGAGTGAGCAAAGAAGAGAGACAAAGGAAGGAGCAAACCCGAAGTGAAGGAGTGTAGCCGATAGATAGGAATGTGAGATATTATCAAAAGCGGATTGTTGGTCAAGAGAGAGAAGGGCGAGGGGTTCGGAGCGAGATCGGGAAAGATGGATAAATCGTTAAGTAGATGGATATTATGAGAAAGTGAACGACCGGAACTGTGTAAGTTTGATTGGGGGAGAGAATGTGAGTGAGAATGGGGTTAAGGCGTTGGGAAAGAAGTTTAATATAAAGTTTATAATCTAGATTTAAGAGGGAGATAGGGTGCCAATTCTCCAGGTCAAGGAGACCACCTTTCTTAGGGAATAGGACAACATATGCTACTGTGAATCGCCTTGGTAGAGGGAGTGATTGAAAGCAGCAGAAAGTGCAGAAAAGAGAAACGGTAGAAGGAGAGGTAGAAAGGTTTTATAGAAGAGGAAAGTGAGGCAGTCCAGACCCGGTGCGGCACTAGAGTTTAAAGAAGAAAACGTAGAGGATAGTTCAGAGAACGTGGGAGGAAGGAGGAGGGAAGAGGCAAGATGGGGAGGAACTTGTGGTAGGTTAGAAAGAAGTGATGCCAAAGCTGAAGAGGAGGGCGGAGGAGATTCACAGAACTTCTCTGTATAGTACTTTCGGACTTGGGAACATAGAGTGAGTGGATCGTCAGACACCTCTCCAGATGGGAGGCGAAGGTGCCGAAGTGAATTCGATGCTGTTCGTGTTTTTTCCATGGATGTAAGGAAATCGTAATTGGATGCGTCTGGCGATAGATGTTGTAGCCGGAGACGTCGTAGAGCTTGTTGAGCCAAAGGAAGGAGGATTGATCGCAGTTCTTCTTGATAATGGCAGAAGAGAGGATCACTTAAGCTTAGGATGGAGAGCATGGAACGGACATGGTTGAGACGCATGTTATGAAGCGTTTTTGCTTTAAAAGAAAGTTTGCGAACGTGGAGAACGAGTTGCTGTTTAATTTCCAACCAAAAAGTCAGACCACAAGGAGCTGATTGAAGTTGAGGTCGTTTGTCCTCAAGGAAAGAGCGTACTGAAGTACAGAAGTCTGGATCTGTAAGAAGAGTGTCGTCAAGAGTCCATGGACGAATTGTACGGGCTTGTGCTGGAACAGCTTGAACAATAAGAACGATGGCGCAATGGTCAGAAGAAGCTGTAGGAGTGATAATAGATTCTGTCACAGCTGTAAGAAGAGTAGATGAGGCGTAGTATCTGTCAAGACGAGCTGTTTACGGATTTTGATTATGTTGCGAGCGCCATGTATAGTCGATGAAGGATGGAAGTGACGGTGAACATCAATGAATGAGTTGTCGGAGACCACCGATTGAAGAAGATTCACCAAGTTAACACGGCGCTCTCTGGCGGAAGGAGATCGGTCCAGGGTAGGATTCAGAGTGCAATTGAAATCCCCTCGCATTAAAACATGATCTATGGGGGGAATGCGAGACAAGGCACGACGAAGGCGAGTAAAAAGTATTGTCAAGTGGGTTGAAGAGCTTGGGATTTAAATATTAAATATATGATAAGATGTGGAAGCTATGGTGAATGATGCACACTGTAATAGGTCTCGACATAAGTTTCGAACCGAAAAAGAGGTGATAATGGAGTTGAAAGTATGGTGGATACTTATAGCTAGACCACTATTGGGTGATAGCTGGTAGGCATGGTGATATGTGTAGTTCCACTGGCGCCATCGTGAGAATATCGTAGTGGATTGGCAATTTGTCTCTTGTAGTAAGAGAAGATCAGCTCCTAACGGAGTGAGGTCTTCATGTACCAAGGCATTAGAAAATGGGGAAGCAAATCCCCTGAAATTAAGTGATACAATCTTGAAGACTTTTTCCATTAATGCTTGCTGAAGAACCTTCACAACAGGAGGAAATGATTTGAGTCGATTAAAAAATTTTTTAGCCACGGATGTTCCTTGCGAAGGCGGGAGAGGCATTGATTAAGGTCATGGATCTGATCAAGCACTAGAGGGAGAAACGATGCGTACTTTGAGAGTAAAGCATGCGTTGTGGAGTAGTCTGTCTTATGTGACAGGTATTGATGTAAATCTTCATATGAAATCGGCCCAGTAGGAACCGAGCCATCTTTAAGGTATTCGACAAGATCCTCAAATTTGAGAGGAGGCTCTTCGTCGGCCTGGACAGAAGAGGCAGCAGCCTTTGATGGTGAATTCTTACGAGAGGCACCATCAGTACGGGGAGAGGTACGGGGTGATGCGGCAGTCTGCTTCTTCGGTGGGCGTCTTCGAGAGGATCCACGACGTTTCAGCGAAGGCTCAGTCGAGCTCTCATCAACTCGAGATTCGTGGCCAGAAAATCCGATCAGCAGATTTAGAAGTATCGATTATAAGGGCAGTGGAGAAACCCCCTGAAGGGGGCCCCGCTACAGAATGACGACGCATGGGAAGCGAACAATTAAGTGAGGGAAAATCCAGTTGCTGGTCGAAGGAAGAAGGGTCCATAGACACGCGTTGACCAACTCCTGCAGTCGACTTTTGTGAAAGTTTCGATTCTGAAGCTTTTTGTGCAGTGGAAGAAGATGTTGCTCGGCTCAGAAGAGAGCCAGAAGTTGTAGGAGAATTATTAGGAGCCTGTGATGCTAGATGTGGGCAATGCACACGTAAATGATTCTCTCCGTGGCAAAAAGTGCAGTGGAGGGAGGTAGTCACTTCAATTCTCCTACGCTGCTGTCCACAACGAACGTTGAGCACCTTTGGGCAAGCGAGCAGATGTTCAACAGATGGAAATATCACTCTTGCACTTCGACGAAATCCCCCTATAGATTTATCGTCTGGATCTCTCGGCGCAGCTGAAAGAGTAGTAACGGGCCCAACAACTCGGCCGAACTTACTGAGTACAGTGCACAGCACAACGTCTGATACCTCAGGTGGGACCGGATGAAATGTAACCTGGATGGGACGCTGAGAGACAGGTTCTGGTAGAAGATGGACGTCTTTGAGGGACAAACCTTCTGTCAAGACAAGATCCGCAGGCTCTTTAAGAGCAAAGTACACCAACACAGCTCGAGGTTTTCGAGTCATATAAGTAATACTGGCTCCAGCTGGAAGTATCTGCTTGAGAGCCATACTATATTCTTTCAACTTTGCGTCTGGGAGCGCATCAAAACACACTCTGAAGTCCATTGTAGAATAGAATTGTTTTCCCGCTGGGGAATCGTCAGGAATATCTATGGTGGCAGTAGTGCCATCAACACTGACGTACGAGTCTGATAGGACTTCTACAACAAACTTGGAAGGAACTTTTGTTCGCCGCCCCGGTGGCGCAGTGGTCTAAGGCGTTGGCCTCTGATCATTCGTCGGAAGGGGTCCGGGTTCGAATCCCGGTGAGGCATGGATGTTGTGTTTGTCTTACGGCACTGGCTCTCTCCCTTCCCTGGAACCAGTGACTCTAAATTAGGGACGGACGACTGCTTATAGCCCATTGAGTTGCTCACGGTGGTCGTTAAACCTATAAAAAAAAAAAAAAAAAAAAAAAAAAAAAAACTTTTGTTCCAGTAAGAGCGGCAGAGTATGCCCTAGGAGCAGGACTCGAGCGTGAGGGCTGCGACGCAACGCGGCTGTCTGCAACCGGCTGTTTGAACTGAGCTGAAGTAGAGGGTAAATTAGCAGCGCTGTCAGACACATCCATGTCTTCACTTAAAGCAACAGAGGGTTGCGCTGCACTGACGTCACTGGTCGAAGCAGGGCAAGAAGCTTGAGCTGTAGTAGAGGAGTCACGTTCCACTTCTAGTGGTTGGGTGACGTCACCTTCAAGCATTGGAGGAGATTGGTCTCGTATCGAGGAGGAGGAGGCGGCAGGAAATGTCTCGCTGATATGGGCGTGGACATCGCTCTTATCAGCAGCAGCCGCCATTGTTAATGGCGAGTGCTACCTGAGAAATCGACCAGCTCGATCGACAATTCAAATGATGATAACAGAAAAAATAAACTACTCACCAACTTGGGAGATGTATCAAAACAAAGCACGAACCTTCAGCTTGAAGGAACACGAAAAGAAAATGACGAACCACACGATAAATCACACTAAATAGGCACACAACACGGACCTCAGAAAAGCGTGACTTAGGCCAAAGTTGGACCGACACCGTACTAATGTATGTCAATAAATGCCATGTTGTGTTTCTCTTCTAGGTGTCCGGTGACTGTTGTCAATATAGTGAATGTCCCTCAAGTCCTCGTCACGAAGATTTGGAGCTCCACCACTCCGCTGCTGGACGAAATGGTATTGCACTTCACACCACCCGTAGGATGAATTTCGAATAAAATAAGGTGGGCTGCACCAATGGCCGATGGATACGACGAGAAATGGGTCTGGGCCCGCATCCCGGGTGTGGCATGGATGATGGGTTTACCTTGTGGCACTAGCTCTCTCAATGCCCTGGAATCAGTGGCCCCAAATTAGAGGCCGGCGACTGGGTACAACCTATTACGTTGCTAATGGCGGTCATTAAACCCCAAAATAAAACAAAACAACAAGATATGTGACGTACTACAGAGGTAAAGCACGTATCAAGACGACAAATCTGCAGCGATACAGTCCATCCATCCGTGTAGCTTAGTTGGGAGAGCAACTCACTCCGGAGCGAGGGGTTTCGATTTCCATCACGGGCAAATTTGTGTTTTCACATTGGCGTCCGAACGTAAAAATGGATCGACCGGCCGTTGGGTACGTTTTTTTGTTTTGTTTTTATTGAAGGTTTAATGACCACCGTGAGCAACTCAGTGGGCTATAAGCAGTCGCCCGTCACTAATTTAGGGTCACTGGTTCCAGGGAAGGGACAGAGCCAGTGCAGTAAGACAAACACAACATCCATGCCTCACGGGATTCGAACCCGGACCCATCTCGGACGAATGATCAGAAGCCATTGCTTAGACCACTGCGCCACAGGGCGCGGGGCATTGGGTACTTCGAAGCATGTGT
Organism: Macrothele yani; assembly: GCA_039090855.1. Lineage (NCBI taxonomy): Eukaryota > Metazoa > Arthropoda > Arachnida > Araneae > Macrothelidae > Macrothele > Macrothele yani. The sequence goes on along the minus strand of CM077018.1, from coordinate 55,850,744 downwards.
GATGTTTGTTCCGCACATCGTTCGGAATTAATGAAAATTCGTTCTTCTTTTCTAAAAGAAAACAAAAGTTAAGGCCGCCCCGGTGGCGCAGTGGTCTAAGGCGCTGGCCTCTGATCATTCGTCCGAAAGGGGTCCGGGTTCGAATCCCGGTGAGGCATGGACGTTGTGTTTGTCTTACGGCACTGGTTCTCTCCCTTCCCTGGAACCAGTGACCCTAAACTAGGGACGGGCGACTGCTTATAGCCCATTGAGTTGCTCACGGTGGTCGTTAAACCTCCAAAAAAAAAAAATTAAGGGGAGATGGTGTGATGTGCCACAGAGGTAAAGCCCGTGTCAAGACGACAAATCTGCAGCTATACATTGAGTCCATGTAGCTTAGTTGGGAGAGCAACTCACTCCGGCGCTAGGGGACGCCCATTCGATTTTGTCACGGACGAATATGTGTTTTCACAGATAATGGAGGCATTCTCACTTCATCGCGTTTCCGAACAGATATATTATTAAGATTGCGATCTGTGCTTTTTGCAGTGAAATATTGATCTCTCGTTTTCAGTCTTAATTCTCAAAACAGAGTTTGATTTTCCATCTGAAGTGAATTCAGATAACTGCAAGCAGTAATCTTTCACGCGAACTCAAGCTGCATTTATTGACCCGTGATGGTGTTCACTTCCGTCTTCGGGTACGAGCAGAGATGCAAATTGGCGTGCGGTTGACTATTTCGTCCCAGGTGGAAGTATAATTTAAGGCAAGAGGAAAGAAACAAGGATATGGTCTGGGATTCTGTGGCTTAATATTCTAAGCACGATACCGACACAACTGATTGTTCTGCACTTAATCTGACATGGATTTGAATTATCGTCACGCAAATTAGGCGTAACGTAAAAGAAATGTAACAAATCTGTTGAGACGTCTGGCTATGCAGCACTTCCGTGATGACTCTGTTTCTCTATAAACGAGTTTGAGATTTAAAGCAGAATTAAAAAAACTGATTAAGATCTATGCGCTTGTACTTTATGTTACACACGACACACTGACACAAGTATTCAGGATGAAAGTATCAAACGCAAAAAAATAAATGAAAAAATAAATACTGAACATTGTTAGTATTCAAACTTTCGCAGCAGAATACAGCTCTTCCAATTTCTACAGAAAGACAGTACCCAAACTGAGAATTACGGGCAACTGTTCTGATAGATAACAAGACTTGCCCCAAACACCGCAAGTCATTCTCAGGCATGGGAAAAACACGACAATTATAATGAATAAAGCTCTCCGCTGGACGTGTAGTGCAGGGAAGCTTACGTTAAGTCACGTTAGGGTTATTGGAAGGTTACTTGACGTAGCTAAAGTGTACCTAATCTTCAAAGTGCTAGAGTTTGTTTAGGTAAGACACGCACGTGCAATAAGTTCATTGAATATGGAACTTCTTTTTACTCAGCGTTCCTCATTATCTTGAATATCAGTACTATAACTTCGGTTTTAGTACATTAGTACCTTGAAGGCTCCTTATTAGAGCGGTAAACACAATATACCCTGGACTTAACGTAGACACTCAATGAAATAGACTTAACGGCCAGACAGAGGTCTGACAATAAAATGAACTAAGAAAACGTACTCACTTTTAACCTTTTATTGGAGAACTCCTGGTATTACTCAAACACACTCCAACAAAACACAACTACTGATATTCCGAACTTTCGTACTATCGTAGATAAATCACATAACAATAATAATGGAAGAACCTATCACATCTAAAACGAAGCTGCTTGGTATAGTTGAGCGCGCCTATATAGACTGCATACCACCACGTCATGACTTACACTCGTTGCCACATATAATTCAGCGGGAGAAATAATATCTGGTTAAGTGAGAAGATAATTTGCATAGGAAAATAAAATAACAAGAGATAGTAAAATCAAAAGGAAACTGAATCTAGAGTATACGTTACACAGTGTCTATGACTTCAAAAAAGACTTGATTTGGTGCCTTTTTGGACATAAACATGGTTCTTTGGACCATAGAAATCACGAGACTCCCCAAAGTTACTCTCTCAGGGGTCTTTACAAAGTGGAAAATGAGAACAGGTGTTCCTTCACTTTCTACTTCATAAAGACAAAAGGTTGGCAGCAAAGGCAAGCTCTAAGAGTGAGATCGCTGGACGAACAGAGAACTGTGGAATGAATGGCATTCTCCAATATAACGAGAACTGGACGGTTGGTCCCAATATAGTGCATCTGAATAGGCGCATCTTTCTTCTGCAACTGATGACACAGTTCGCTTTAGAAAGTCACACATTGTCTGTACGTGAACAACAGGAACTGAAACATCCCGATATGTATTGTTGCAATGCTGTCCACAAGCCTATTGTATTGGTGAGGAAAAAATTAATGCAATTAGCCTGTCGCTTTCAACGCAACGAATGGATGGTGAGCCAATGGAGGAAGATCGTGTGCTTTGACGAAGGTCACCGCACACTGTTTTGTAGTGACGGACAGGCAAAAGTCCGGCGTCGTCCCGATGGCGCAGTGGTCTAAGCGATGGCTTATGACCATTCATCCGTGAAGAGTCCGGGTTCGAATCCCGGTGAGGCAAGGATGTCGTGTTTGCCTTACGGCACTGGCTGTCTCCCTTCCCTGGAACCAGTGGTCCTAAATTAGGGACGGACGACTGCTTATAGCAAATTGAGTTGCTCACGGTGGTCGTTAAAATTTCCATAAAAAAGCGTATGTACACTGGTGTGCAAAAATTAAGGACGAAGAGGAGAAATTAGCATAACAGCGGAACGAGCAGGCAGAACGGACCGAAAGACCACTCAAGAGATAGACTAGGGTCCGCTACGGTAGGGCATGCGCATATGTGCAGCATGACGTATGGGGAAGGGGGGTGTCGGAAGGGTATACAGCAAACGGGCGGTGTACGCTCAGCAATTCGGTGAAAGCTATTGCACGGTGTACATCGGTTTGAACGACGTCGAGTTGCTGCCACCGTGTGATATGGCCAACAGGCAATCCAGTAGACGACATCTGGATGACTCTATCTGAGGTCGCGTCATTGGGAAGTTGGAAGAAGGTCGAAGTGCGACTAGTGTGGCCGAGGAGTTCGGGATCGCTCACAGCATCATTTCACGAGCTTGGAGAGCATTTCAAACGACAGGAACAGCTGTCCGAGAGTTTAGTAGTGGTCGTCCACGAGCAACCACGGCGGCGGACGACTGGTATATTGTCCTACAGGCGAGAAGAGACAGACGGCAGAAAGCGGGAGAAATCGCAAGGCACATGCAACAGACAACTGGACGTCCGTTATCGCGTTTTACCGTGGCCAGGAGGCTGCACAAAAGTGATCTATTTGCACGACGACCAGTACGGTGTGTGCCATTAACGCCTGCTCATCGGAGACGGCGGTTTCTGGGGTGCCAGGAACACAAGAACTGGAAACATCAGCAATGGGGTCGAGTTCTCTTTACGGATGAGAGCCGATCTAGTCTGACGAGCGATTCTGGACGTATACACGTCTGGAGAGAGTAACACGCAATCACATCTCCAACATCACCGAAAGGGACCGGTTTGGAGGTGGCGGAGTTCTCGCTTGGGACGGTATCATGCTTGGTAGCCGTACTAACCTACACATCTTCCAAGGAGGTTCAGTCACTGGTGTCCGCTATTGTACCGAGGTTCTCCTGCCTCACGTGCGTCTGTTTAGAGGTACTGTGGGTCCTGAGTTCTTCTTCATGAACGACAACGCTACACCTCATCATACAGTGGCTGTCGCAGAGCTGTTGGGGAGAGAAGATATTCAACGCATGGATTGGCCCGCAAGGTCCCCGGACCTAAATCCAATCGAGCACGTGTGGGAGATGCTTGGCAGCACGTCACCAGGCTCCAGCAACGATTCCGCAGCTGCGATAGGCGCTACAAGAGGAATGGGCAGCGATGCCTCAACAGCTCCTTGACAACCTCGTCCTCAGCATGGACAGACGTTGTAAATCATGCAACGCAGTCAGGGGTGATCATATCCCCTACTAAAGACTAGATTTTTCTTGGCAGCCGCCTGTCACATGGACGTTTCCGTCTTCTGTCCAGTTGTGTTCGAAGCTACCTTTTCAATAAAGTGCCTTTGTATCCTTTGGATTCCTTGTTTGGACGGTTTTGCTCACTTGTCCCATATTCTCACATCTTGGGGATCTTATGGTATGATTTGAGTCGATGTGGAGCACTTCTGCACGACGTTACATTCGAAAAACCGTCTCGTCCCGAATTTTTGCACGCCAGTGTATTTACTCAAATTAATGTCAACAAAGTATGAGAAAACATAAATGGCCACCCTGTGTGAGATGGGTCGTGTGCTTGTGTTACGGCTCTAGTTCTATTCGTTCCCTGTAATCAGTGCTCTACATTAGGGACATGCGACATATAATAGCCTTTGTAGTTGCTCTTGGTAGTCGTTAAACTCCAAAGCAAAAACAAAATAGCATGATTCACTGATGTATCTCATACCGTACATGCACACAGTCGTCATGGGGCGGGAGTTCTCACATCTGTTTTGCTGTTTTTATCAAACTTAATGGCGTTGTCGCTTGCTTCTGTGATGATAAGCTTATTTGTGACAAACAGAAAACACACGAGTTCCATATCCCCAGATGCTTGATCCACATGCCTCAAAAACTCACTGTTGGTTGATTCAACAGTGAAATTTTGAGGCATGCCATTAAGTTTGAGAAAAACAGCAAAACAGATATGAGAACTTCCTTCTAACACTTCGAACAGGATAGTGCGACTTGTCACACTTCCAATGCCAGCATGGCTGAGATTCGAAGTTTCTTCGGCGATCGGGTTATCGCCAAAGATTTGTGGTCACCGAGGGCTCAAGATTTAACTCCATCCGATTACTTCTTATGGGGTCTTCTGAAAGGTACTGTATACAGAAATACGCCTAGGACTATTTGTTAGCTGAAACACAACATCACACAGGAAATTGAAGCAATAAATACCAACATGCTGAGGCCTCCATTTGAAAATATGCAGCGACGAGTTCATCTCTGATTGGATGCAATGGCGGGCATTTTCAACATCTCTGATATCGATGTGATTGTGAAAAGGTAAGGCACTTCGTCTTCAAATTGTAGCTTGAAATTTTTTCTCCTTTCAAAATTATAGCGCTTTTTTGGGGTAAGGTCCCGAGTGAATCACTCTGTACTTTGCTACACCATGGGTCATTTGGCCTGGGCTCCAAGGGGAGGTTTTAGGCTTTTTTACAATGAAAGATCTCTGTTCTGGGATCAATCGTTTGGAGTGACTGAAATGTTACGCAGATGTTTGACGGCAGCGGTATACGACCGGGAACAGCCTGACCTCAAGTTACACACCTGACCACTAGGTCACCTAAGCACCGTGCGCCTTGGCATAGGGCTACTCTAAACTTGTATCCGTCAGCCGAAGGGTGATCCAGGCAGGCAGGCCTGAGCTCAAGTTACGCACCCTGACCACTAAGCCACCCAAGCAGCGTGCGCCTTGGCTTAAGGAAGGCTACTCTAAACTTGTATCCGTCAGCAGAAGGGTGATTCCGGCAGGCTGGCCTGAGCTCAAGTTACGCACCCTGACCACTAAGCCACCCAAGCAGCGTGCGCCTTGGTTTAGGGCTACTCTAAACTTGTATCCGTCAGCTGAAGGGTGATCCCGGCAGGCTGGCCTGAGTTCAAGTTACGCACCATGACCACTAAGCCACCCAAGCAGCGTGCGCCTTGGTTTAGGGCTACTCTAAACTTGTATCCGTCAGCAGAAGGGTGATCCCGGCAGGCTGGCCTGAGCTCAAGTTACACACCCTGACCACTAGGCCACCCACGCAGGACCTTGGCTTAAGGAAGGCTACTCTAAACTTGTATCTGTCAGAAAAAGGGTGATCCCGGCAGGCTAACGTTCTGTGGTACTGGAGAAAATACGTGAATTATCTACTAAAAAGGTTTTGAGGTTCCTAGAAAATGGGAAATGAAAAAAAGAAGAAGTACCCAAACCTTTTCATGAAACGTGTATTTTTATGAAAAGGATATTGCTCTCAGACTTAATTATTACCGCTCTGAGTTAACGATAAGAATATCAATGTAGAAAAGTAATGAAGCACAGTTATTGTAAGTTTACTTAGTACCTACAAGAGAAGGCTTGCGAAGAGTGTTCATGCGCTAATTTCATTCAGCGTTACTCTCATCAACTTAATTAGACTGAGGAGCAGGCAACAAACGTACAGCAAAGTGTTCTTTTTCTTTCTAACTTTGTCTACTGTATTAAAGCCCTTTACGAAATTCTTCATAAAAAAGACAATGCTGGAAGATAAGTTCGGCGCCAAATTCCCTCGGGTAGCAACAACAGTTGCAGTCACAACATATCAATTATGAACCTTGCATAAGGAAGAAAGCGAAAACCGAGTGTGTTCAGAACAAAAATAACTTATGCAGAAATTCTAGTAACATAAGAGCCACGTTGGAAGACCATTTTATATTCCGGTTAGTGACATTCCAAATTTAACCTCATAAGAACATTCCATGAATTAGTTCCAACGAGGAAAGGACATAGTACACAAAAGCATTCAGACGGAAAATGATGAAAAAAATAACACTGACACTCAAGAGAAAAAAACATGATTTAAACAAGACAGAATAATAATATCTGCTGTTTTCTGGCAGACAGAAACGACAGACCTTTTCGAATTGCCTCAATTGTAGCTCCTTTCCCTTCTCGTGAAAATATTTAATGCTATAACACGAAACATTGAAATACTAGAAGGTATATTAATCCACGATTTATGTTGAAAGCTGGGAAGATTACAGATTTTATTCATTTTTTTCACCACGAATGCGGAATTTGAACAGACTAAGAAATACGAGGCATTAATACAATTGCAATTCATAGTTTTATCATTGCAATTTATTTCTGAGAAGAAAGTGCACGCATTTGCTAATGAAGACCATACATCTTATTTCTAAAACTAAGGTGTTGTTTTCTAGTAACCATACAAAATACCACGAACTAAGCGTCAAGATTATAACTTATCAACATGTCTTGGAAATATCTGGGCCCAGACGAGGTGTTACATGTGTTTAAGGGATTTTACAAGGTTTTAGAATTAATTCTTTTCCTGGAAGGAATATTTTAGAGCTAAGTCTTTTTCAGTCAGCATGGGAATGTTCGAAGACGCTATCGAAGGCGGCACGAGTAATTAGAGTTGCAAAAAAGATGTTCCCAGGCAGTCGTACATTGTATTGAAGAGCCTCTACAGAAAACGTTAAGGGCTTTTTATCGTTTTATTGGCCTACGCTGCAGTCGTATGCATTGTGATCCTAAAGGCCCAATCGAGACGGTTAAATTAGTTTATTGCCGAGGAGGCGTCAAAGGAGAGACCCCTTTGCTCTAAAGGGAAGAAGCTCTTTCGGAGACAGGAAATCATGCCAAGAATGGGTGTGACGTACTACATAGGTGAGAACATGTGTCAAGACGACAAATATGCAGCGAGACATTCTGTCCGCGTAGCTCAGTTGGGAGAGTGACTCACTCCGGAGTGAGGAGACACGGACAAACATTTGTTTTCACATGGGTAGGACAAAGAGAAGAGATGTTGCAGGATGAAACAAAATGAAAAGTTTCGTAGAATTAGAAAGTGAATTAGAAAGTAAATACGAAAGAGCGAATCACTGGGAAATAGACTAAGCAGCGGGAGGACAGAAACATAAAGTAATAATTTATTAAGACCAGTCCGGGGAAACCTGCACGTATAAGTCTAAGCAAATAATAAATAATTCGGATCTAAAACTTTCTCAACTATTACTTTGCTATATATTTTCCGCAACGAGCTGCAATTAGGCTTACACATCGGACACGAAGGATCTGTAAATAAACAAACACAGAGGCATCGGTGGCGTGCTCATTTTACGGTATTTAGCAGCCCCAAATTGGAAACAGCCGATTTCTTACAGCCCAATACGTTACTCATGGTGGTCGTTAAACCCACAAAGCAAAAATAAAACGCACAAAAAAAAAAAAAAAAACAAGAAATATGACACCGAATTTTCGGTTGTAATTTTTTTTTTTTTTAGATCGGAGGTTTAACGACCACCGTGAGCAACTCGGTGGGTTATAAGCAGTCGCCCGTCCCTAATTTAGGGCCACTGGTTCCAGGGAAGGGAGAGAGCCAGTGCCGTAAGACAAACACAACATCCATGCCTCATCCGGATTCGAACCCGGATCCCTTTCGGACGAATGATCAGAGGCCATAGCTTAGACCACTGCGCCACCAGGGCGGCTCGGTTGTAATCAGCGTGTCTTCTGAATCCGTTCTGACGCAAATTAAATTTATCAAAGCTATTCAAAGTCAATGAAAATGGTTAGGAAAACGATCAACTGGTTTCTAAAGTCGCTAAAACATCTAGAAATGGAAACATCTACTTAGTTCCACCAGCGGCTAAAAAGCATGTCACGAAAATTTACAAATGGGGTACAAAACGTTTCTCATAAGACAAGGAAGGTACCACAGACAAAGAGATTTCCAAATCGAACGGTTAAAAGAAGAAATATAGAAGGAAACATGATATAAGTCTACGTCTGCTAACGGAAGAATTTTGCATAATGGAAAAGTTGAAAATAGGCGAAAAATATTCTTCATGGAAAAAGCTATGCTGAGGAAAAAGAACTTTTCAAATACGTCTCCCGGAAGCAGAGATAGCGAAAAAAAGAGTTTCGCTCTTTACGCACCTACCGAGAAATATTTGCATTATTTAAAGAGGGTAATTCTCAACATCTCTATTGTAGCGAATGGGATACATTAAAAAAGAAATTTCTCAATAGTGGTTTTAGGACCTGCGATACAGCTGCAAACAGAAGTACAAAAACACCATCTACCAACAGAAATGTGAACTACAAAATTTCTCATATCCTAGCCTAAAGTGTTCTGCAAACTAAATGGCATCTGGTGTTGAAATTTGTTTTTCAAATCGGACATGTAGAAGCAGAAATATTGTGAAAAACAGATTCAGCTTTTGCGCCCACTAACGGCGAAATTGGGCATTATTCCGGGAAGAAAATACGCACACAGAGTTTGTTTAGCTAGTAGTATCTGTCCGAAAAAAAAGCTTTTCAATCGGAATTTCAGTCCCGAAGATACTGCTGTAAACCAAAACGTGAACTTACGCCAGAAGCATTTTTCAGCGGCAACGCTCTCCAACAAAGAAAGAATTTCTCAAATCGGACTCTTAGAAGCAGAGCTATGGACAAAAATAAGCTATGCACTACTCCCCCTGGCGGAAAAACCATGAACTATTTTAAGAGGAAAGTATTCTCGAAAGGTTTTTTGATGTGAACGTTATCGGTCCACGAAATAATTTTTTGAATCGAGTTTTTAGGAGCTCATATTTTGTTGCAAATACATCAGAAGCAGGAATTAACACTTACGCCCCCTAGTAGCCAAACTATTCTCTACCAAATATTAGACATTATATGCAAAATAGTTTCCACCAGGAGCAGTATGTGGTACAAGAAAAACATTTCAAATCGGAGTTTTAGAAACAGAGATATCGAGAAAAACGCAATTTACCTTTACGCCCCTTAGCAGAAAGTCTATGGATTACTTGAAAATTTTGAAATTATACGAAAAATATTTCGCACCGAAAACTCTATCCTATCTAACTCTATCTAAGGATGACAATCGATAAGCACGATCTTTTCCACAAAAGACGTAAATTAATTTCTAATGTGTCAGTATGGCAAAAAGATAAATAAAAATAAAGCACTATTTGTTTTTCCCTTCCTTTGATGCGTTAACTAGAAGTTTTTTATTAAATCAGTTTTGTAAGAAATGCAAAATTTATTTCTAAAGTGCATTTTTGTCGAGTGAACCTGATAGCTCAAATGGCTTCCTTTCATTCCTTTAAATAATTTTAAACCGAATCAGAAAAAAACAAAATTAAGGAAATCTGTTTTGCAATAATAACCAAAATTTTAGATTACGTGTGCTGTAGATAATGATGGAGTAACGCAACAAAAAAGGAAACGCGACATTGCTTAGAAGATTAATAAAATCAAGAAAGGATGTTGACCCAAAGAATTGCGCTGACGAAAACAATAATGGAGATATAAAAAAATGTAAAAAAGACGCCCTTGTCGATAAACTAATCCCGTTGAAAAAGCACACAGTTGGAAAATCGACTTTGTCCAATAACGGAACTGTCGGTACAATGGCCTTTCCAGAAAATATTTCTACAGAGATCCCTTTCTTTTTTTTTTCCATTTTCATGACAGAAGGGAGGTTTAGATAGGCATACCTGCTTCATTTTAAGAAAAACCTTGGTCTGGAAAGGTGAAATGTAGCCTCGGGATAGAGCTCCCTGATTATAAAGAACAGAAAAATAAAAAAAAATGATCAAGCAATTACAGTTTCCCGTTAAGAAGCAGAGCTGGGGAATCCCATGACTTCAATATCTCCAGAATAACGTCACCTGCAGAAAAGGAGAAATTATGTGTTGGAATAACGACTTATGGAGAAATTGATGACGGTAAAACATAAGCAAAATCACGTGAAATCAATCGCCTTTTTGGAAATTGTCATATGAGCGATCACTCACAGGTGTAGGTTTTTGTCTAGTGGTCCAAGCTGGAACAGGATTTGGGTCCTGGATGAAGCATGCGTTGTGCATTTGTCTTACGGCGCTGGATCTATCCCTTCCCTGGAGCCATCGGCTGTAAATTTATGACGAGTGACTGCTTATAGCAGTTAAAGTTTCTTGCGCTTGTGCGACAAATTTCTGTTGTCTTTGGAGGGAAAGATTCTCGATATACACTATATTGACAAAAGCCACCGTACATCCCTTCAAAAGCAAGTGAACGGACCCGCTGCCTTGTTAAGATGCGCGGTACAGCTGCAAACGGTATAAAAACAAGCCTACAGCTGACCACAATCATATCGCACTTTGAGGTTGAGTGAAACTCTCGGGGCGGGAGAGAACTGACTTTGAGAAAGGAAAGATTGTTGGGTGTTATATTAGTGGGTTGTCCATAAGAGAAACCGGGAGGCGTTAAAACATATCCAAGTCAACTGTTTTGATGTACTGAATAAGTGGAAGACACATGGCGTGCCGGAAGCAAAAAACGTACCGGCAGACCAAGAAAATCAGGGATAGAAGACGTCGAAGCCTCAGGAGAGTCGTTACAGCTAATCGACGGAGTACTACTACCCAAGACCTCAGTGTACAGGTGAGTAAAAATGCTGGAACCTCGGTATGTACACGTACCATTCTCAGAGAACTTCATTCCATGGGTTACCGTGGTCGTGCGGCTGCTCATAAGCCTTTCATCTCCACTCGGAATGCTACTCGTCGTTTAGCATGGTGTAAAGAACATTTATCGTGGACCGTAGATCAATGGAAACGGGTCTTATGGACTGATGAATCCAGATACACGATCCATCAGTCTGATGGCCATGTGTGGGTACGGCGGCAGCCGGGGGAACGCTATTTACCACAGTTTTCTGTTCCTACGGTTAAGTTTGGAGCTCGCAGTGTACTCGTGTGAAGATGTTTTTCGTGATATGGTCCCTGCCAATTGGTTATCGTGGACAGTTCTGTTAACTAGCACGTCTACCTCGATATTCTCGACAATTATGCCCTACCAACTCTGTGGCTTTCAAAATTGTTTATTGAGAAAGCCTGAGAGGAGGGTACAGAGTGCCTGTATTTACAGCGCCAACAAAAACATAATTGACGACATACGTACAGTGAAGATGACAAATGTACAGATGCTGATGCGCTATGTACAATAGCAATAAAAACATAGTAGATGAGTATCTTCACAGGTAAGTGTTGAGCTACAGAAGTAACCGACAAAAATGGTGCATGACTAATGGACGAGTGATACACAGTGAAGAATCAATATGAACAATTCCAGTAGAAATGTGTAACAAAGATAATGGTATAGTTATAATGCTATGTACAATGTAGTGATGCACTGGGTAGGTGCCTATGAGAGGCTAATATCAAATGAGGCAAGAAATATTAATAATATGTACAACATGTTCGGTAATAGAATGGTTGATGTCAAATAGAAAGTGTAAAAGACAATGTGATAACATGAATAAGTAGAGTACAATGGTAAAAACTTTGTGGCGAATGTCACATGTAAGAACTTTACAAGGTGCAAGTGATACAAGTAAAATTACAAATGGCAAAGTAATGGAGAACAGTTCTCAAAAAAGGAGTTGTACATGTACTGAGGGATCAGTAAACCAGGTTCGATTTGGTGACCAAACCCGGAAAAAGCGACGTTTCTGAGAGTCAGTTGAGGCAGACGCACATGCGAGCCGCAATCGCGACAGAAACTTGTTGCGAAAGATACAACACATGGCATCCTACAATTCAAGTTCTATCTTGAACGGATATGTCAGATGGTGGCTGGATTGTGTCATCGGCTGCTATGCAAAGGAGGTCTAAACAACGAACGAATTTCGTTATCCAGCGTGGATCACCAAAGGTCTCACGAGGCACCGCTTGAAAATGAGAACGGATGAATTGCAATTGTAGAAGAACATCAAGTAGAATTGCAGTATAAGAGGATAAAAAGTTTTTCAACTGTTTGTTTTGAGGGGGACCTGAAAGGAAACTATATAGAACATCTCCAGTGACTGGAATTTGAGGAAGAGAAAAAGTTTTTAGAAATTGGAGAAATTCTTTCTTTTTTTTTTTTTTTTTTTTTTTTTTTTTGATTGAAGGTTTAACGACCACCGTGAGCAACTCAATGGGCTATAAGCAGTCGCCCGTCCCTAATTTAGGGTCACTGGTTCCAGGGAAGGGAGAGAGCCAGTGCCGTAAGACAAACACAACATCCATGCCTCACCGGGATTCGAACCCGGACCCCGTTCGGACGAATGATCAGAGGTCATCGCTTAGACCACTGCGCCACCGGGGCGGCTTGAAGAAATTCATGTGAGAGAACTGGGTCTGCAGAACCAGTATCGGTATCAGTATCAAGCTCAATAGAAGCATCTGATGCAGTGTAGCCGACTGAGTGATCGTTACGGTCAGAGCGGTCAGCCGTTGTTCGTGTTTTCTTGGCACGGGCGTTGTGGGTCCTTCGACGCTTTCCCCTAACCTGAGGGGGGGGTGGCATCAGGGTTGTCAGGTACTTTGAAATGGCTAAACGCAGTGGTCCAACCAGGAGAAACAGACGATTGTACTTGAGCATCCCCCAAGTGAGGGGTGAGGGGGAGTGAACTAACAAGCGAAGGTGTGTCTGATGGAAGATGTGACGGAGATGGATACACAGGTCCGGATTCTGCAGGTCGTTGCGAAGTCACGCGTTGACCAACGGCTGTAGTGCTACTTTTGTCTGAAGTAGCGCGTTGGCCAACGGCTGTAATGCTACTTTTGTCTGAAGTAGCGCGTTGGCCAACGGCTGTAGTGCTACTTTTGTCTGAAGTCACGCGTTGACCAACTGCTGTAGTGCTACCCTTGCTTTTGACTTGTGCAGAAGACGTTGAGGGTACCACTGAAGCAAGCGGTGTTTGGGCTGTCGAAGTTGTAGTAGAAGTGCGATGTGGACATAAGGCACGAGGATGTCCATAACCTTTACAGATAGAACACATAGTGCCGACAGTAATGGTGATGTCACGGATGTGTGTATCACATCGAATACTGAACTTGGGTGGAATTCGTAGTTTCGCTTCATCAGACGGAAAAACCACTCTTACATTTCGCTGTAGGCCAAGAATATAACGATCTTCCGGCTGGGTTGAGAAAGAGGAGAAGGTGGTGATTGTGCCAACTACACGCCCAAAGTTTTGCGCAATGGACAGTAAAAGTTCGTCACAAATTTCTGGCGGGAGTGGGGAAAAACTCAGAACAGTCGGCATGTGGTAGATAGGATCAACATTAATATGGTGGTCAACAATAGAAAGTCCATCATTTATAACTTGAATTGCAAATTTGGGTTCAGAGAAATATGCGGTAACTTTGCCATCTTTCCGGCCCACGTGTGTAATGGCTGACTTCGGGAAGAGTGAACGAAGTGCTGCGCTGTACGCAGTGAGCTTAGTATTGGCAAGAGCAGGGAAGGCAACGCCGAGAACAACTTTACCAAGGAAGTGTTGACCAGCTGGCGAAGTTGCTGGAAGATGGACGAAGAAGTTGGAGTTAGCATCACACTTCATCTGATAAGGACCTTTGATAGAAGCCGACGAAGAAAGTGGAGAAGATTTCTTCGAAAGGACGGCTGCATATGGAGTGACTGGGCAGTGTGATGACGTAGAGACCACTGACGAAAGTGAAACGGCCGCCCCAGTGGCGCAGTGGTCTAAGCGATGGCCTCTGATCATTCGTCCGAACGGGGTCCGGGTTCGAATCCCGGTGAGGCATGGATGTTGTGTTTGTCTTACGGCACTGGCTCTCTCCCTTCCCTGGAACCAGTGATCCTAAATTAGGGACGGGCGACTGCTTATAGCCCATTGAGTTGCTCACGGTGGTCGTTAAACCTCCAAAAAAAAAAAAAAAAAAAAAAAAAAAGTGAAACGTCCATCGCCTCTTCTGTCACCTGCTGGGAAGGTTGCTGGTTGCCGCCTCAGTGGCGCAGTGGTCTAAGCGATGGCTTCTGATCATTCGTATGGAAGGGGTGCGGGTTCGAATCCCGGTGAGGCATGGATGTTGTGTTTGTCTTACGGCACTGGTTCTCTCCCTTCCCTGGAACCAGTGGCCCTAAATTAGGGACGGGAGACTGCTTATAGCCCATTGAGTTGCTCACGGTGGTCGTTAAACCTCCGATCAAAAAAAAAGAAGGTTGCTTGTCACGACTGAGTGACGTAAAGTAGAAGTAGGATTAGCTTATAGGGTAGCTGAACTACGCTTAGGAGAGGAGGGGCTTCTCGGAGCAGGCCCGCCATTGGTGGATGGTGGAAGAGGAGGAAAATCGTTATCAGAAGCAAGAGCTGGGACGTCGACCTCGCCCGATGTAGCTATCCGCGGTGGCAAAGCAGAATTCACGTCTTGGCAGACTAGGCCAAGATAATAAAACGAAGATAACTTAACTAAATGATCACTCACCGACTTGGCAGGGATACGAGCAGAATCGTGGAAGCCGCCCCGGTGGCGCAGTGGTCTAAGCGATGGCCTCTGATCATTCGTCCGAAAGGAGTCCGGGTTCGAATCCCGGTGAGGCATGGATGTTGTGTTTGTCTTACGGCACTGGCTCTATCCCTTCCCTGGAACCAGTGACCCTAAATTAGGGACGGGCGACTGCTTATGGCCCATTGAGTTGCTCACGGTGGTCGTTAAACCTCCAATTAAAAAAAAAAGAATCGTGGAACCTTCACGGAACTCACACACACAAAAATAAATACTCGGAACACCGAAGAGAGCACAAGCAAGACGAAATGTACGGAGCAGAAAAACTGCGTGTATGTGGAAATACTATGGAACCGAGCATTGTTTGTACCAGCAGCATAATGTATACCGAGCCATAAAGGAAGGACTGTTATGGCGTAGCTTGACGATAATTCCGTATCGTGTGTGAACTATCCAGCATGGAGCCCTGATCTTAATCCCATGGAGCACCTATGGAATGAATTAGAGCGCCGCATAAGAAGTTTGGAAGCAATTCGCTAATCTATTCGGCGAATATCCTCACTTTCAAGGCCACCCCGGTGGCGCAGTGGTCTAAGGCGCTGGTCTCTGATCATTCGTCCGTAAGGGGTCCGGGTTCGAATCCCGGTGTGGCATGGATGTTGTGTTTGTCTTAAGGCACTGGCTCTCTCCCTTCCCTGGAGCCAGTGACCCTAAATTAGGGACGGGCGACTGCTTATAGCCCATTGAGTTGCTCACGGTGGTCGTTAAACCTCCAAACAACCAACCAACCTCACTTTCAAGATAATCGTCGACCAGGTGAGCCCTATGTGGACGAGCGTTGTCGTCCATAAAAATGAACCGAGGGCCAACTGCGCCCCTGAAAAGTCGAACATAGTGCTTTAAGATCTCATCCCTGTACCTCTCAGCAGTCAGAGAGCCTCTGTCAAACACATGGAGAGGTGTGCGGCCGTACAACATGATGCCTGACCAGACCATGACACCTCCGCTGCCATAGCGGTCCCTTTCTCGGATGTTGGAGGAAAGGTATCGGGTCCCAGGCTCTCTCCAGATGAAGGTATGTCCAGGCTGAATAGCTACTCGTCTGTGAAGAGAACGTTACCTCACTGAAGTCTGGTCCAAGGCTGGTGTTGTCTGCACCATGCTAAACGTGCTCTCTCACAGCTGGTCTTCTGGTGAGCGGGACGCAAACAGCTGGTCTTCTGGCGAAAAGCCATCCCTCATGAAGCCTTCGGGAAACAGTAACCTTGGAAACTCGGGTTCCAGTGGCGGCATGCAGCTCACGAGATAGCTGTGCAGCTGTAGCAGTCATGTTGCGCCTGGCTGAAACTGCCGAATAACGATCTTCATTGGCCGTCGTGGCTCTTGGACGACCTTCTCGATTTGGATCCGGTGTCCTTAAACTGTTTCCACAAATTTCAGACGACACTGGGCGTTACATTGAGCTCTGTAGCAACCTGCACTTGCGATTGCCCTGCCTCCAATCTACCGACGATTCTCCACCTCATTCCGTCATCAATACGTTTTTGGCAACTCATTTTGCCTGACTGCTTATGAAGATGAACCAACTCCTGCAAGAAACAAAACAAATGTCGCCGAGGAGTACGAGCGAACTAATCGCGGATCAGATCAAATCAGATCATATGTAGATAATTTTAGGAAGGGAGTGTCTGACCCCATGTCTAACCCGTAGAAATAAGAAGCTAGGAGAGTTGGGCCAGAGTGCCCGATAGGAAAGTGACACGGAAGCGAGGTAGAAAGGGGGAGGAATACGCCCTTATTTATTACCGAGAGGCCAGTACCCGGGTTCCAACGGCTTAACGTGCCCATCCGACGCACGATGGGTATTTAGTGGTTCGAACGTTCGCACCTGCACAGGATCGAACGTGAAGTTATCTCCATGGCAGTCACGAACGCTGACCACTAGGCCACCCGCGGCCCGAACTAATCGCGGGAAAAGCCACGTGTGCTTTTCATGTCCTCCGCTGTCACAGCTCCGCCCACACGCACGTGTACGCTTACGTATTCGACACTGCAAATTTGCGTTCTTATTCGGCGGCATAATTTGTACCTTTGGTTCCGTACCTTTTGTGAAAATCGACAAAATGTGCAAAGTCTCTTAATTTTAAACACCAGTGTATAATGTATATCACGAACGGGGTCCGGATTCGAATCCCGGTGAGGCATGGATGTTGTGTTTGTCTTACGCCACTGGCTCTCTCCCTTCCCTGGAACCAGTGTCCCTAAATTAGGGACGGGCGACTGCTTATAGCCCATTGAGTTGCTCACGGTGGTCGTTAAACCTCCAATTAAAAAAAAAATGTATATCTAAAAAAACCTTTCCATAAGTTCTTCTATCCCCTTTTTATACCCGAACCCCCCCCCCTTCCCGCTAGAGTAAACTTCTGGATCCGCTCCTTCTATCATGTTTAATTTAAATTCGACCCCCAGAATCATGTTAACTATATGTGCGATCTCATTTCGTATTTCCGCATAACTCGCACTGGTCTTTTCAAGTCCGGCCACCAAAATGCTGTAAATCTGTACGATCTGTTTATAAATTTTCCAAAACTGCTCTTTTTCCCATTTTGATTCTTATTTCTGTCAAGCAATGGTTAACACAGCATGTTGAAACTGATAGTTCTCTATAAACGGTATAATTCCTTGCTCCGCTGTTCAATAGTTAAAAGAAAATCGATGCCTTTATTGATCGGAATCTTCTTGTCGAAATACCGCATTATCGTCTGAGGTTTCTCTTGTCAGTGGAAAGCACTCAACAGCTGCACTAAGGAAACGGACTGGCACAGAATATTTCAACACTTCCTCCCTATCATCCATTGTAGAAGTTGTTTTACTCGAATTGTATTTGATGTGTAATATTTCTTTACGCTTTCCAACCGTAGGTTGAAGAAGCGTATGTGCTCCAGCGTTGTCCGCCTGTCCGCACGATAACTCGCGTAAATATGGATCGATTTCGATGAAATTTTAGTATGTTATAGGGGACCACCTGGGGACGAACCCTATTCAAAATGGGACAAATGGGGTCAAAGCTCGCTACATAGGTGCTGGATCCATTAAATTGCCCTTGTGCGTCATACCTTACGTAAATATGGCTCGATTTCAATGAAATTTTAGTATGTGGTAGGGAATTACCTGGGGACGAACCCTATTGAAAATGGGTTAAGTGGGGTCAAAGGTCAGGACATAGGAGCGGAATGCATTCCATCGGCCTTATGCGCTATAACTTTCGCAAAAATGCTTCGATTGAGACAAAACCTTATCATGTTGTTCCGGAAGTATACACTGAAGAGCAATTGAATTAGAGATACCTGTCTAGTAACGTGTAGCACCACCTTTCGCCCTGATGACGGCGGCGATTCGTCTCGGCATGGACTCGACAAGACACCGGAAGCGTTGGGAAGCCATACGGATCCACGACCCCTGAACAAGCTCCCACAGTTCACGAAGATTTGATGGAGGGGGTCAGAGCCTCGAACATCTCTCTCGATGGCATCCCAGATGTGCTCGATGGGATTTGAGGTCAGGTGACTTAGCTGGCCAAGGAAGCGAGGTCACTTCGGTGGAGTGTTCATCCAACCATTCGGATACAATTCGGGAGCGATGGCACGGTGCATTTTCTTGTTGCAGGATGAGGTCCCCTGTGAGATGTTGAAGACGCACAAACGAGAGCAAATGGTCGTTCAGGATATCCCGGGAACGTTGACCTGTGAGGGGCGATGTCACACGTACCAAGGGTCCCATTTCACTCCACGTAAACAGTCCCCAGACGAGAATGCCACAGCCACCAGCTTGAAGAGTACCCTGCTGGCAAGAAGGATCCATCGCTTCATGTGGTTTGCGTCGTACTCGTATCCTGCCATCCGCATGTACCAACACGCGAATCTCGACTCATCAGTCCAGGCAAAAATTTTCCACATGTCTAGGGTCAAGTATCGATGTTCTCGCGCCCATGCTAATCTTTGCACCCTGTGATGTGCGATCAGCAGCGGTACCCTCGTAGGACGATGGCTTATGTACCCCATAGCGAGGAGATGGTTCTGGATGGTGTGGCTGCTTACGCGTTTTTGTGCACCAGCGTTAAATTGCCGAGTGATTTCTTGCACTGTGGCCCGTCTATCCGCGGTTACAATGCGAGCTAGCCGACGATGACCCAGCTCATCCACACGCTGTTGTCCACGGCAGTTGGCCCTTGCAGGGATAGTTTTACCGGATTCGATGTATTCACGGTGCACCCGTGACGCGGTGGCTCGTGAAAATCCCAGTGCCTGCACGACTTGCAAGATGGAGTGACCCATTCCTCGGGTTCCGACAATTTTTCCACGATCAAATGCGCTTAGATCCTTCGTCTTACCCATACTGCGTCCGACTCTTACTGATTCCCGTCGCATCACTCCTTATATTGTCGGATCGCTGCATATGCCATGTCGTTTCCGTGTACAGCGCCGCCCACAGCGCCACATTTGCATAACGCCAGCTGTCTCTAATTCAATTGCTCTTCAGTGTACTTTACAGGTTCTGTTGAATATCATCGAAATGGGGTCAGAGGTCAGGTCACAGGAGCGAGATTTATTCTACAGCCATTATCCTCATAACTTGAGTAATAACTTGAGTAATGGTTTCTGGTATGTTGGAAAACGTATTATAATCAATGCATTGCATGATTTTACTAACTTGTTTTACATTTATGCAACCAAATTATCTAGAAAACTATTTCGGATAGATAAAATAGACTTCCACTCGGTTTTGCAGTTTTCCAATATGCAGCGCTCCTGGAAAAGATATATAGTTATTGAGAAATTCAGCTGTGCTTAATTGTCCAGTTTTTTTCGGGTTTTTTTTCAGAAACTGCCCAAACTGTTTTCTGATTTCCTCAACTTCAGTATTTACAATGGAACGTTCTACAATCATATGGATAATTTAAAGATTCTACCCAGCAAAAACTAGTCTTGCTGGGCCAGCACTGGCCCAGCACTATGCTGCCGTTGCATGAAAGGTCAATAAAATGTCCCACCTGCCACCAGATTGCCAGCAGCTGGCCAACAGTTGGCACCCCATCAGTTGTCTTATGCCAGAACAAGGCCATCAGTTATCCATTACAGGCTGCTGCTGCCACAAAAGGCCCTTAAGATTCCCTGCAAGTACGTGACATAAATGATGGCTAGCCTAATGTGGCCCGTCAGTGTCCCAGCAGTGGCAGCCGATAATCACGTGACGTAACTGATGGCTTGCCGAATGCTGTCTGTCTATTTCCCAGTAGTAGTAAAAAAAAAAAAAAAGACACACACGCGACTGCTTTTTTTCTCAACGAAACGCCTACATGGCGTCACCCATCTGAGGAAATTTCTCAACAGGTCCGGCAAATCACCCGATCGATATGACTAGCAGCGAACCAAGGACTGCTTGTGTGCGTAGCGGACGCTCTAAGCACTACACCAGTTTGCCACGCATGACCATGCGCTTGGAGGTGAGCCTCTCTCTTGCGCGCTGTGAAACTTAAGGGTTCTCAGCGCGCAAGAGAGAGGTTTATAAATGTACGTTTCATATAATTCATAAATTTATTTTTTCAACGTAACGATTTTTTTTATTTACTTTAAGGGAACTTTCAACGAGTGTATCAACTTATAGACGTTTTCCAAAGTTTTATGCTGTCATTCTGGTCTTGAAAGGCGATTGTTTAATAAATATATTTACACATTCATGTCACATTCTGTTACATTTTTAACGTTGTATCTTTTTTTCCCACCGTCCGAAGCTACATTTGTTCTAAATAGGAATGATATTTTATTTTACTTCCGGTTATTTTTAGCAGCGAATTCCTCCAATCTTGTGTATTCAACGCATGAATGAGTACATTATATTCACATTGCGTTGCTGTTTTTTTAAATACTAGGTAATTTTGTAACGAAAATATCCATTTCGTTCTCGTATAATTCTTATTTTTTTCCAACACAACTATTTTTTAATGTCTTTCCGGGACTTCTGTTTGAAGCGGTTTAATGTGTGAAGAAAATACAGAAATTATTTCTTGTTATTCATGGGAATGGAGTGAGTGTGTTTCATGGCTGTTTGTATTCTTCGTGTGTTAGTGCTGAAATTTTGCTACGAAATGAGTTTCTATAAATACATGAGATTAATTAACTATTTCTTACATTTCATTAATTATTTATATATCAAATAGAAGTAATCGTTCTTTCCACGTTTATAAATGAGTCACGGAAAAATTCTCATCGGCCACCACCGGGAATCGAACCCAGAGTCTCCCAGTTACGCGCCGGACATGCTTCCACTACACGACAGCGGCCTCAAATTCACCACACTCACATACGACTAACTGCCAAACAACATGGCAGGTTGCTTCTTGGAGCTCCGCACAATGCTGGGGATTCACCAAAGATGAACAGCAGCAACTGAACAAATAACTAGAAGGCGAATGAATGACAAATACACAGTTGACGTGGACTAGGAACATCAAATAGAAGTCATCGCTCTTTCCACGTTTATAAGTGAGTCACGGAAAAATTCTCATCGGCCACCACCGGGAATCGAACCCAGAGTCTCCCAGTTACGCGCCGGACATGCTTCCTCTGCATCACAGCTGCCTCGAAATTCTCCAGACTCACAAACGACAAACTGCCAAACCACCTGGCAGGGTTGCTTCTTTGGAGCCCCGCACAATGCTGGGGATTCACCAAAGATGAACAGCAGCAACTGAACAAATAACTAGAAGGCGAATGAATAATAAATACGCAGTTGACGTGGATTAGGATCATCAAATAGAAGTCCTCGCTCTTTCCACGTTTCTAGTTATTTGTTCAGTTGCTGCTGTTCATCTTTGGTGAATCCCCAGCATTGTGCGGGGCTCCAAAGAAGCAACCTGCCAGGTGGTTTGGAAGTTTGTCGTTTGTTAATCTGGAGAATTTCCAGACCGCTGTGGTGCAGTGGAAGCATGTCCGGTGCGTAACTGGAAGACCCTGGGGTCGATTTCCGGTGGCGGCCGATGTGAATTTTACCGTAACTCACTTATAAACGTGGAAAGAGTGTGACGTACCTGCCAGCAGGGCGTACACGACATAAAAAAGGCAGATAGCAGTCAGAACGATCGTCTGCGTAGCTCAGTTGGTAGAGCGACTTGTTCTGGAATAAGCGGACTCGGGTTCGAATCCCGGCGTAGACCAAAAATTACGAAGAAATTTACTTCGTTATAATGGCGCCCGAACTTTCCGGATGACCCGGTCGTTCAAAATCTCGCAATGGTGTGATGTTCTTTCCACACCGCGAGAGAGGAAAAATAAGAGAATCCCTTCTCCAGCGCTTCGAAAAATAAAAAATGTGGGATGTTACATTCCACACACCAGATTGACAGAGAGTTATCAGGTGCACGTTCTACAGCGGATGGCTGCTTGCAACGACTCATGGTCACGGCTGACCCGTGGGCCATGCCCCCGACCCTCTTTCGGGGGGGGGAGATGTGACGTACCTACCAGCAGGGCATGCACGACATAAAAAAGGCAGATAGCTGTCAGAACGAACGTCCACGCAGCTCAATTGGTAAGAGCGACTTATTCCGGAATGAGGGGACCCGGGTTCGAGCCCGGCGTGGACAAAAATGACGGAGAACTTTACTTCGTTATAAGAGCTATGATTTCCATTTCATGTTCCTAATCCACGTCAACTGTGTATTTATAATTATTTATATAATTTTCCTCCGACAGTAATCTTCGTCGACGCGGCATTTAATTAGGAAATTAATCCGTACATGGCTTTTTTTAACATCCACTAGAGCAACACAACGGCGCGAGGGCGGCGTCTTCAACTAACTAGTACCACGTAAGACATTGCACGTGTTGCTTCAGCGGATGCGCAGTCCCGCTGCTTCCACCTCCTGTTGGGGTTGTTTCGGTTGCCAGCTACGGGCCACTAGTGGCACTTACGTGGAGGCCCGTAGTTCACGGCGATGCTGCAGGGCCATCAATGGCTTCCAACTGATGGCGCTACCACCAACGGATCGCTAACGTACCTTGAGTGGCAGATTTCAGCCAGCAGTGACCCATCACTGCCAGCTGGTGGCCAGCAGTTTCCCAACACTTTGCTGGGTATAGTTACTTGCCCTGTTACTGGTTTATATAGTGGATAGTTACTGGCAGGGGCGAAGTGTGACTTTTTAGGTAGTGTTGCCAGAATCTTACAGTGGGAAGCATATGAAGTAGCACATAGCAACAAATTGCCATAATTAACAACAGACGCATACTAATAAATCTCCACTCTTTAATTGTCAAAAACGTTTTGACTAAAACATTATACAGAGGATAAGTCGAAAGTCTTGCAATATTTGGATCACTTTATGTCTTCATACGTACCTTTACGACGAAAGCGGACTAGAATTCAAAGTATAGCCCATCGTGTTGCACCGTCTTTAGCCATCTGTCTGCCAGTTCTTCGATTCTACAGAGGGTGAGTCGAAAGTTTTGCAACACTTGGATCACTTTACGTCTTCATACGTACCTTTACGACGAAAGCTGACTAGCATTCAAAGTATAGGCCATCGTGTTGCACCGTCTTTAGCCATCTGTCCGCCAGTTCTTCGATTCTACAGAGGGTGAGTCGAAAGTTTTGCAATATTTGGATCACTTTATTTCTTCATACGTACCTTTACGACGAAAGCTGACTAGCATTCAAAGTATAGGCCATCGTGTTGCACCGTCTTTCGCCATCTGTCTACCAGTTCCTCGATTCTACAGAGGGTGAGTCGAAAGTTTTGCAACACTTGGATCACTTTACGTCTTCATACGTACCTTTACGACGAAAGCTGACTAGCATTCAAAGTATAGGCCATCGTGTTGCACCGTCTTTAGCCATCTGTCCGCCAGTTCTTCGATTCTACAGAGGGTGAGTCGAAAGTTTTGCAATATTTGGATCACTTTATTTCTTCATACGTACCTTTACGACGAAAGCTGACTAGCATTCAAAGTATAGGCCATCGTGTTGCACCGTCTTTAGCCATCTGTCTACCAGTTCCTCGATTCTACAGAGGGTGAGTCGAAAGTTTTGCAACACTTGGATCACTTTACGTCTTCATACGTAACCTTTACGACGAAAGCTGACTAGCATTCAAAGTATAGGCCATCGTGTTGCACCGTCTTTAGCCATCTGTCTGCCAGTTCTTTGATTCCGCGGCGGTACCCGTTCTTGTCCTTCGAGGCGAAGAACTCCTTCACCGCAGCTGCCACCTCCTTCTGATTGTTGAAGTGCACCCCGCGAAGGAAGTGGGACATAGACCGGAACAAGTAATAATCCGACGGGGCAAGGTCCGGACTATATGCTGGATGTGGCATCAGTTCGATGCCCTCAAGTTCCTGGAGTTTTGCCTGGGTCGTTCGCGCGGTATGAGGCCGAGCATTGTCCTTCTGTAGAAGGCGCGATTTCTGTTCATCAGTGCCGAATACTTCTCGTCCAAAACGGCATACATCAACCCCAGCTGTTCATGGTAGAGGTTGGCGTTGATGGTCCGACCGTCTGGAACAAATTCGCAATGGATCATCCCCTGGAAATTCCACCAGACGTGGAGTATCACCTTGTGCTCGAAGCGCCCACGTTTGGCAACAGGTTCAGGAAGCCGGCCAGGGCTCAACCACTGCCGTTGTAAGTTAGGATTACGGAAATTAACCCACTTTTCATCGCACGTAACAATTATCTTGATGAAACGTACATCGCGCGGGTTTTCTAGGAGTTTCGTGCAAGCTTGCTCTCGGCGGTTTGCTTCAGCTGGCGTCAGTTCGTGAGAAACAATGTGGCAGCTCCTGTAGTCCTTGCCAAGGTCCTGAGGGTGACGAGCCACGGTGTCCCGTGATATGCCCAGCTTGCCTGATAATCTCCGAGTGCTGGTGGGCGGATTTGCCTCTACGGCCTGGCGAACTGCCTCCGAATCCACGGTACGCTGCCTATCTGATCTTGTCTGATCGTCGAGGTTTCTGCCACCTGAGCGAAAGTTCTTGAACCATCTGGTTGCGGTGCTGTGGTCCACGGAACCTTCCCCTTCCGCATGACAAATGTTTCGTGTTGCCTGAGCAGCGTTATGGCCGAGTTCAAACTCGTAAAGCAGAAGTTCCCTAATTAGCCGCTTGTGGCTGTTCATCTTTTAGGCGTCCCAACCACAGACAGAACGACGACATGCAATGCTGTCCATGTCAACGACTACAACTTTATATCCCTTTCGACTGACTGCAGTGCGTGACTTGAACTAGTTTAAGCACGTGACATATCCGCCGTAGCACATGCGTTTATGCAAATATTGCAAAACTTTCGACTCACCCTCTGTCAAACACAACCATGTATTTTTAACAATAGAACAACGGCGATCATTTCCCCTCAAAGAATCTGAAAATGGATGTAGAAATTAAAACGAATAAAATGAAAGGAGAGAGAGAGAGAGAGGCTAGTTTATTCTTATGTTTCACACATCGTATACTACAGTGCGAATTTTTATCATTTTCTACAAAAAAAAAAAAAAAAAAAAAAAATTCAATAGAGATCAGGGACAGTGCGGAAAGCCTATACTGTAACTGCGTAGTGTTAGAAAAGCAGTTACTTTTATTTTAAAATACATCGGCTTCACAGTGGTCTTTCAATAGTAATTCTTGCTTTCCTAGAGAAAAGACTGTTTCGATCTAGGTGCCGACATAACATCGGTTATTTTTTACGGCTCCATTTGTGCTTCTCTCTCTTAAACGCTGAACTCTAATAAAATTTTATTCGACTTTTACCAAACTGAATCAAATCAGCTACGGAGTCAGCATGTCCAAGAGATAATGGAGAGGTTTTGATACTCGGAAACTATGTAAATGGTGCACAAAATTTTTAGCACGTCTTTTGTAAAAAAAAAGATCCTGCTTATGTTATCGGTTTGTCCGTCCGCCTGTGGACACCATACCTCCGCAACTATCAGTCCGATTTCGAAAACTCTTTTTGCATTGATCAGCCCAAAATGTGCGAATGATGATCCTTCATTTCGTTTTTTCATGCAATGCACAACTTCGCCGCCAGAGGGTGTAAATGTACATAATGTCGAATTCAAAATACATTTTATTCCATACACACTGGCGGAAAGTGAAAAATGAACACCAAGAAGGAATTGGCGGACGACCATGAAATTTACATATGTTAATGGCGTCGAGTTTACGTAGGTGCGATGTTAATTTCGGGACCAACCGGTGAGCGCCCACGCCATAGCACGGCATAATATGCAAATTATCGTCGGTGGTATTTAAGGAGTACGGCGAAGTGAATGTAATCAGTCGTTGGCGTACGGACACGTGTGAAGAGCCTGAAGAAGCTGCAATGCCTGGACATGGAAGACGTGTACGATTTCAGCAGTTATCGGACTTTCAGCGAGGTCGTCTAGTCGGACTCCGCGAGGCCGGGTGGTCGTATCGTCCTATTGCGGAGCGAATTGGACGGGAAGTATCGGTGGTGGTACGATGGTGGCGTAGATGGTCCGAGGAACATTCCCACACGAGAAGACGTGGAACCGGGAGTCACAGACGGACTGATGAACGGACCGATCGACGCATAAGAAGAGCGGCGTTGTCAAGCAGAACATCCACGGCGACGCAAATCCGAGCTGCCGTAGCACCTGAGGTGACTGTCCGAACAATCCGCAACCGTCTACTGGATGCAGGACTACGTGCACGTGTGCCTCTGGCATGTGTACTTCTGACTCCAGCCCACCGTCAGGAACGGCTACAGCGGTGTCGCCAACGTCTGCACTGGAGAACGCAATGGTGATCTGTCGTGTGCAGAGATGAAAGCAGATTCTGCTTGGGAGCCTCCGATGGTCGTATGCGTGCTCGCAGACGCACAGGGGAGCGTCTCCACCCTTCTTGCATCCGCCAGCGACCCACATGGCCTACACCTGGTCTCCTGGTGTGGGGAACGATCAGCTATCACTCCCGTACGTACCTAGTGTTTGTACCGGGTACGTTAAACAGCACCTCCTACATCAACAACACCATTTAGCCCGTTGTTGTGCCATTTGTAAGGTCGGTCCATCGTGATGTTTTCCAGCAAGATAACGCACGCCCACACACGGCACGTGTAACGCAACATGCACTTCAGGGTGTGAGAAAACGTCCATGGCCTGCACACGTTCATCGGATTTGTCCCCCATTGAGCACGTGTGGTATTTTATGGGACAACGACTTATACGGTCTCCACGGCCAGCCACGACCATCCCTGATTTACGCGTCCAGGTTAAGGATGCTTGGAACTCGATACCCCAAACTTACATCCAACATCTGTACGACAGACTCCATGCCAGAATTGCACAGTGTGACGCAGTTCATGGCGGTTCAACCTCGTACTAACCATGTTACATGGAAATGTTATTTTTCAGTTTACCAGCGATTGCAGCTGTATTTTGCCATAATGTTTTGATCACGTTATCCTCTGTATTCCGTTATTTTGCTGTATAAATTTCGTTGGTATCAGACGTCTCCTTCTTGGTGTTCTTTTTTCACTTTCCGACAGTGTACATGCTTCTAAACAACCGATGGAAAAACCTTTCGATCACCTTTCGATTCCATTTATGTCGAAGAGTATTTTAGGTACACTGGTGTGCAAAGTTTAAGGACGAAGAGGAGAAATTAGCATAATAGCAGAACGAGCAGGCAGAACGGACCGAAAGACCACTCAGAAGATAGACTAGGGTCCGGTACGATAGGGCATGTGCATATATGCAGCATGACGTGGGGGGGGAGTCGGAAGGGTATAAAGCACACGGGCGGTGTACGCTCAACAATTCGGTGAAAGCTATTGCACGGTGTACGTCGGTTTGAACGACGTCCAGTTACTGCCACCGCGTGATATGGCCAACAGGCAATCCAGTAGACGACATCTGGATGACTTTACTCGAGGTCGCGTCATTGGGAAGTTGGAAGAAGGTCGAAGTGTGATTAGTGTGGCCGAGGAGTTCGGGATCGCTCACAGCATCCTTTCACGAGCTTGGAGAGCATTTCAAATAAGAGGAACAAGTGTCCGAGAGTTTAGCAGTGGTCGTCCACGAGCAACCACGGCGGCGGACGACCAGTATAATTTCCTACAGACGAGAAGAGACAGACGGCAGACAGCGAGAGAAATTGCAAGGCACATGCAACAGACAACTGGACGTCCGTTATCGCGTTTTACTGTGGCCAGGAGGCTGCACAAAGGTGGTCTATTTGAACGACGACCAGTGCGGTGTGTGCCATTAACGCCTGCTCATCAGAGACGGCGGTTTCTTGGGTGCCAGGAACACGAGAACTGGACACATCAGCAAAGGGGTCGAGTTCTCTTTACGGATGAGAGCCAATTTAGTCTGACGAGCGATTCTGGACGTATACACATCTGGAGAGAGCAGGAACACGCAATCACACTTCCAACATCATTTGGAGGTGGCGGAGTTCTCGTTTTGGGAGGTATCATGCTTGGTAGCCGTACTGACCTCCACATCTTCCAAGGAGGTTCAGTCACTGGTGTCCGCTATTGTACCGAGGTTCTCCTGCCTCACGTGCGTCTGTTCAGAGGTGCTGTGGGTCCTCAGTTCCTCTTCATGGACGACAACGCTACACCTCATCGTACAGTGTCTGTCGCAGAGCTGTTGGAGAGTGAAGATATTCAACGCATGGATTGTCCCGCAAGGTCCCCGGACCTAAATCCAATCGAACACGTGTGGGACCTTCTTGAGAGACGCTTGGCAGCACGTCACCAGCCGCCAGCAACGATTCCGCAGCTGCGATTGGCGCTACAAGAGGAATGCGCCGCGATGCCTCAACAGCTCCTTGACAACCTTGTCCTCAGCATGGACAGACGTTGTAAATCCTGCAACGCAGTCAGGGGTGATCATATCCCCTACTAAAGACTGGATTTTTCTTGGCAGCTGCCTATCACATGGACGTTTCTGCCTTCTGTCGAGTTGTGCTCGTAGCTACCTTTTCAATAAAGTGCCTTTGTATATTTTGGATTCCTTGTTTGGATGGTTTTGCTCACTTGTCCCATATTCTTACATATTCTTACATCATACCATAATTATGGTATGATTTAAGTCGATGTGGAGCACTTCTGCACGACGTTACATTCGAAAAACCGTCTCGTCCTTAATTTTTGTACGTCAGTGTATAAACACTTTTTCAAGTTACGCATAGATTTTCCTCCATTGAGTGTAAAAGTAAATTGCGTTTTTCCCATATCTCCACATCTAAATCCCCGATTTAAAATGTTTTTTCTTCAGCGGATACATCTCCGAATGGGAATTTTTTTTTGATTGAAGGTTTAACGACCGCCGTTAGCAACTCATTGTGCTATAAGCAGTCGCCCGTCCCTAATTTAGGGTCACTGGTTCCAGGGAAGGGAGAGAGTCAGTGCCGCAAGACAAACACAACATCCATGCCTCACCGGGATTCGAACCCGGACCCCTTTTGGACGAGTGATCAGAGGCCATCGCTTAGACCACTGCGCCACCGGGGCGGGGCGGCTCGAATTTTTGGTAAAGAATGGTTTGGTTACCAGGGAGCGTAAGTATTCATTTCTGCTTCTGATATAAATCCACACAATCTGAGCTTCTAAAATCTCGATTGAAAAAATTCGCTCATGGATCGATGCCACTCACATCGATTAACCTTTTCGGAATATTTTCTTCTTAACATATTGTATGGTTTCTCCGCCAGCGGGCGTAGATGTATATGTCAATATCTCTGCTTCTAATTGCCCGATTTGAAAAATTCCTCCTTTATTAGATAGAGTTTCCGGTGCGACATGTTTTTCATATAATTTCAAAATTTTCAAACAATTCATAGATTTTCTGCTAGGGGGCGTAAAGGTAAATTGCGTTTTCCCTGATATCTCTGCTTGTAAAAATCCGATTTGAAATATTCTTTCTGCACCGGATACAGCTTCTGATGGGAAATCTTTTGCATATAATTTCTAATTTACGTGAAGAATGATTTGGCTACCAGGGGGCGTAAGCCTTAATTTCCGCTTCTGATGGATGTATTTGCAGCAAAATCTGACCTCCTGGAAACTCGAATGAAAAAATTCTGTCCTGGACCGATACCACTCACATCGAAAAACCTTTTGAGAATACTTTATTTTTAAAATAATGCATGTTTTACCGCCAGGGGGCGTAGATGCATATCTTATATTTGTCGATATCTCTGCTTCTAAGAGTCCGATCTGAAAAATTATTTCTTTGTTGGAGAACGTTTCCGCTGCGAAATGTTTCACGTGTAATTTCAAATTTTTCTTAACGCGCAAGTCTGCAACCAGAAGGCGTAAGTTCACGATTTCGTTTGCAGCGATATTTGCGGAATTAAAAACCCGATTGAAAAACTTATTTTTTCTGTCAGATACTACTGTTTTCCATACCGTTTCCATTGACTTTGAATAGCTTTGATAAATTTAATTTGCGTCAGAACCGATTCAAAAGACGTGCTCATTACACCACTGTTCAACGGTCCACTGTCGACGTTCTTTGCACCACGTTAGCCAAGCAGCGCTATTGGACTTGGCGATCAAAAGCTTGTGGGGGGCAGCACGTCCATGATAACCGAGCAGATGGGCTTCCTTACGGATGGTATTCATCGAAAGAACACTCCCGGACGCTTGTTGAAACTCCTCGCGGATGTGGCCCATCGATTTGGTGCGGTTCTTCCGAATTTCTCTGGCCAGCACCCGTCGGTCCCTAACTCCCAGTTTTGTGAGTCTGCCGGGTCGGGGCACATTTCGACAGTCACCTCTCATCTTCCACTTGCCAATCACGTAGGCCACTGTCGATTTTGGGTACTTCAACTCGCTGGATATGTAACGTATGGATCGACCATTTCTGTGATACCCGACGATTACACCTTTCTCGAAATCAGAGAGCTCCGAACTGCGTGGTATCTTGCATGCGACTGGTTGCGTTGTAGTTTCTCACACGATATTTAACGGCGGCGGCCGTGGCGTGTATCAGGACCGCAGATATCGTCGATTGCAGGGGTGTCTAATTACTTGTTGGTAGATAGTGTACAAGGTCAGGGCCATGGAGAGCGAGCTCGGGTCACGGCACGGGCCCCAGTGCAATAAAATATCCGGGCCTCGGCTCCTCCACTAACAACATAATCCATATTTCCATTTCCTCACCTACCCCCCACCCACCATTCCCCTACTTTCCGACAACCCGAGCGGTTGCAACTCTTCAATCTTTTTTTTTTTTTTTTGCGGTGGATAATTTTTCATATTCTCCCCTCCGCACAACAGTGATATGTCGTTGCAAATAAACAGTGGTAGTATTATGTCAAAAGTATGATCGGAGTTTCAAGGTCAAGTTTTTTTTTAAATTGAAGTAAAATTAAATTAAAATGAAATTAAAAAAAATAACATGATTTAATGTGTATTGTAGTAGTAGATCGACCAAATATTGTATACATTTACAAAATTTGTTTTAAAAACACTTTCGAAACAACACTTTTATTTTTTTTTTATTGTATTTAAAGCAAGTTTTGAATTTATTACATTTTTTACATTTATGACATAAATTACACATTTTTACGCGTATTTTACGCGTCACGTAGGAAACAATTTTTTACGCGTAACTTCCCAACCCGGGTGACGGTATAGCTTAAAAAATATTCGGACACCATAAAATAATAATTAGAAAAAAAAACTTTAGAAACGGGCTCTGGGCCCCTGTGCTACAACACCGCCTCCCCCTCGTCAGGCCTGTACAAGGTGGATGATCGTGAAAGGTGTAGGAGATGAACCGCCTAGGAAACGCTCGCATACAGCCGAGAAGCTTCCTAAGTATTTCGCTTTCACTCATCGTATATCAACTGCAGAGATTTATGGTGACACCCCAAACAATCCCCTAGTTTCCTCAGAAATCTCCCATAAAAAATCTCAACACTTCTCTATTTGTAGGTTTGTAACACACACACACACACAACATCATCATCATCAACCATTATCAATCCACTGCTGGATGAAGGTCTACCCAAGTTTCTTCCACAACGGTCTATCTTGCGCCAATCTCCTCCAGGTCACTCCCGCATGCTTTCGAATTTCATGCATGCATCTCCCTTGTGGTCTTCTTCTGGGTCTTTTTTTGTCCCTTGGAATCC
This sequence comes from Macrothele yani, assembly GCA_039090855.1. Classification (NCBI taxonomy): domain Eukaryota; kingdom Metazoa; phylum Arthropoda; class Arachnida; order Araneae; family Macrothelidae; genus Macrothele; species Macrothele yani. The sequence continues at coordinate 55,818,497 of CM077018.1, read as the reverse complement.
AGTCTAGAATTTCGGTTGTCCATCGGCGGTCCGTTCTTCTGGCAAAATGTCCAACCCATTGACATTTCAGGATTTTACTCTAATCACGATGCCTTTCACTGTTCTCATTCTCCTGATCCAATATACACTATATTGACAAAAGTCACCGGACACCCCTTCAAGAGCAAATGAACGGATCCTCTGCGTTGTTAAGATGCGCGGCACAAATGCAAACGGAATAAAAACAAACCTTCAGCTGACCACTATCATAGCGCACTGTGAGGTTGAGTTAAAATATCGAGGCGGAAGAGAACTGACTTTGAGAAAGAAAAGATTGTTGGGTGTTATGTTAGTGGGTTGTCCGTAAGAGAAAACCGAGAGGCGTTTAAACATATCCACGTCAACTGTTTTGTATGTACTGAATAAGTGGAAGACACATGGTGTGCCTGAAGCAGCAAAACGTACCTGCAGGCCAAAGAAAATCAGTGATAGAGGACGTCGAAGGCTCAGGAGAGTCGTTACAGCTCATCGACGGAGTACTGCACAAGACCTCAGTGTACAGGTGAGTAAAAATGCTGGAACCCCCGTATGTACACGTACCATTTGCGGAGAACTTCATTACATGGGTTGCCGTGGTCGTACGGCTGCTCATAAGCTTTTCATCTCCACTTGGAATGCTACTCGTCGTTTAGCATGGTGTAAAGAACATTTATCGTGGGCCATAGATCAATGGAAAAGCGTCCTATGGACTGATGAATCCAGATACACGATCCATCAGTCTGATGGCTGTGTGTGGGTATGGCGGCAGCCGGTGGAACGCTATTTACCACATTGTACTGTTCCTATGGTCAAGTTTGGAGCTGGCAGTGTACTCATGTGGGGGTGTTTTTCATGGCATGGTCCCGGCCCATTGGTTATCGTGGACAAACCTGTTAACCAGCACGTCTACCTCGATATTCTGGGCAATTATGCCCTACCAACTCTGTGGCAATACTATGGAACCGAGCCTTGTTTGGTACCAGCAGGATAATGCACCAGGTAACAACATCGCTTTAATGGGTCTCGAGGACCTCTCCATGGCAGGAACGGGGAGGTACATGGTATAAAAAAAACGCCAAAACGGAGCAATCACACAATAGTAATTGATCACGGAATAAACAAATCTTCATACGGAGAAGGGGCACATAACTTGAGCAAATACAGAAGAGTAAGCAGGGCACAGTCAATACAAACAAAGCAACACAGTTCGTTCACTAGTCAGGGAACAACACGATGCACTGCAGAAAACATCGAAGCGGGAGTTGCGTAAAAAATATAAGAGCCCCTGAATGGACTGCAAAGGAATGGAGAGTTCTTAATTGTAGGCTGCGGGAGTGTACTCCCAGTCATGGAGAGCTTCGAGTTAGGCATCCTCGTCGGAAAAATCCTCACGACGCGGTTGAGGCTTGCGAACCGGACGAGCAGAAGAAGGCAGCATCGAGACAGTCCGGGCAGCAGCAGGGAGTCCAGTGAATGGAGTAGACTTCTTACGAGTCCGACGATTAGGGCGACGGCGACGCTTCTTGGAGACTGCACCAGTTGAAGCAGCGCAGGAAGATTGAGCGGCAGGCTGGAGAGACGTCACATCCGGCAGACAAGTAGGAAGTGGGCCCAGGAGCATAGTCGCTGAACCTAAGAAAATCGAAGCAGCAGCAAGGGCTTGTGAAGGTGACTCGTACGAGGAAATCAGGGCTGCAATCTTTGACGGTGAATAGGCATGCGGAGGACCAGCAGGAGCAATGACAGCATCAACGCCAAAGTCAGACGAAGAACAATGAAGAGGCGTATGAGGCGGGGAGCAAGTCGGAGTGCCATCAACAGATGAAGCACACACTGAATCCCGAAGCGGAAAAGCGGAATCAGGCGGGGGAGAGTGATGAGGCTGAACAGAGCTAGGAACCAGAGGCAAAGAAGCCGGCAGAGAAGAAAAGGACGACTCCTGTGGTTGCGGAGAGAATCCAACGCAGGCAGGCAATGCAGGCGCAGCAGAAGGCTCGGGTGAAGCAGGAAGAGGAGAAGATACGACCGAGGCAGCAGTAGGAGAGTGATGAGGCTGTACAGAGCCGGGAACCAGAGACGAAAGAACCAGCGGGGAAGAAGAAGACAGTAGCTGAGGAGGCGGAAAGAGTCCAACGGAGTCAGGCATTGCAGGCACAGCGGAAGGCACGGGCGATACAGGCGAAGTTAAAGACACCAATGGGGTAGCATTTGGAGAAGATGACTCCGTGGAAGAAACACAAACTGGCACAGCAGTGGAGCAAGAAATAGAAGACGCGCACTGTGAGCGATGATGGCCGGGGCCTTGCAAGCAAAGCAATGGAATGCAGAGCAGGCATTAATGTAAATCGTGCGATGACCAAGAATCACTCGAAATGTAGTTGGGCAGGAAGTAATGAAAGAAGAGTCCGGAAAAAGAACAAGGGCTTGATGACGAAAGCTCAAAAAAGGCCAATCACCTTTATCGGTGGGAGCGGAGGGGAGCAACCGGACGTCACCGACGACACCCCCTCACCGAAAAAGAAAGGCAAGGAAAAAATCATCACTGACTTCTGGGGGTACTGGATAAATAGTAACAAGAAGTAGGCAATGAGCAAGAGGTTGGGGAATCAAACTGTGATCTCCAACTAAAATGCAGGTAGAAAGAACCAGTGCAACATAATCGGAAGAGGAAAAATAAACAAGCACCGACTTGGGCTTTTTGGCAAAGTGTGTAATTGCTCCAGAACGGAGAAACGACAACGCAGACATTTTTTTTTTTGATTGGAGGTTTAACGACCACCGTGAGCAACTCAATGGGCTATAAGCAGTCGCCCGTCCCTAATTTAATGTCACTGGTTCCAGGGAAGGGAGAGAGCCAGTGCCGAAAGACAAACACAACATCCATGCCTCACCGGGATTCGAACCCGGACCCCTTTCGGACGAATGATCAGAGGCCATCGCTTAGACCACTGCGCCACCGGGGCGGCAAACAACGCAGACATGTAAGCGTACAAATGGCATTAGGAAGCGCGTCGAACTTGACGCCCAAACTGAGAGAAGAGAGCATGGACTTACCAAGCTGGGAGGATTCAGACACGGTTGCGGTAAGAGTAGAGCTTGGCGAACGATGAAGCAGACTAAGGAAGACGGCAGCAAAGCTCGGAATGGAGAGCACATGTCTGAAAAAACTGGGCCGCCCCGGTGGCGCAGTGGTCTAAGCGATGGCCTCTGATCCCTCGTCCAAGATGGGTCCGGGTTCGAATCCCGGTGAGGCATGGATGTTGTGTTTGTTTTACGGCGCTGGATCTATCCCTTTCCTGGAACCAGTGACCCTAAATTAGGGACAGCCGACTGCTTATAGCCCATTGAGTTGCTCACGGTGGTCGTTAAACCTCCAATCCAAAAAAAAAAATCCAAAAAACTGGAGCCGAAGAATAATCCTGGAGGGCAGCTGTCATAAAGGCAGTGGGAAGGCAGTCTCTCGTACCATCACTGGAAAGTCCAGACGAAGGCACAATTCCAGGAGTAGTAGCACAAGCCATGGGTACAAGCACAGGCACAAGCAGAAGACGGAAGATGACACAGGGCACGACTACTGGAAGTCGGAGCTCTGACGCAAAACGCGGAACGCTGAGAACGATGACGCAGCAAACCACTAAAGGAAGGTGGAGCACTGATGAGGCAAACAGTACACAGGGAAAAGCGATGCGGCGAACCACTGATGAAAGGCGGGGCACAATCCCAGCAGACGAACGCAGACGCAGGAGACAAGAAGTCACGCACAAACAGCAGGCAACGATAGAGCAGACAGTCAAGGCAAGCACGATGAGCGTAATGTAAGCTGACCCAAAGTGAAGAATTATGAAGGAATATATGCAAAATAGGCACTTACCGACACGGAAAAGTGACTAGGAGGAAAGCGCGAACGGTCATGCAAGAGGTAAGAGCAAAATAACAGGACTACATGCGCTGGAGACAGGAAAACAGAGCACAAATTACGGAGCTCAGAAGGGCGTGGCCAGCAGCCATAAAGCAAGGACTGTTACGGCGTGGTTTGACGATAATTTCGTATCGTGTGTGGACTATCTAGCACAGAGCCCTGATCTTAATCCCATAGAGCACCTATGGGATGAATTAGAGTACCGCATAAGAAGTTTGGAACCGAGGCCTACTACTAAGCAACACTTAGCGGCAGCATTATATACTGAATGGAAGCGCATTCCTATCGCTGTGTTCCAAAACCTTGTCGAAAGCATGTCCCAATGGGTCAGTGCATGCATTAAGTGGACCGATACCGTACTAATGTATGTCAATAAATGCTGAGTTGTGTTTCTCTTCTAGGTGTCCGGTGACTTTTGCAAATATGGTGTACATATATATACGTATCATGAGAAATGAAAACATACACTGAAGAGCAATTGAATTAGAGACAGCTCAATTTATCCAAATGTGGAGCTGTGGGCGGCCCCTGTAAACGTAAACGACATGACGTATGCAGCGATCCGACAATATAAGAAGTGATGCGACGGGAATCAGTAAGAGTCGGACGCAGTACGGGTAACACGAAGGATCTAAGCGCATTTGATCGTGGGCAAATTGTCGGGGCCCGACGAATGGGTCACTCCATCTAGGAAGTCGTGCGGACACTGGGATTTTCACGAGCCACTGTGTCACGGGTGCACCGTGAGTACATCGAATCCGGTAAAAACATCCCTGGAAGGCCGAACTGCCTTGAACAACAGCGTGTGGACGAGCGGGATCATCGTCAGCTAGCTCGCATTGTAACAGCGGATAGACGGGCCACAGTGCAAGAAATCACTCGGTAGTTTAACGCTGGTGCACAAAAACATGTAAGCAGCCACACCATCCAGCACCATCTCCTCGCTATGGGGTATAGAAGCCATCGTCCTACGAGGGTACCGCTGCTGACCGCACATCACAGGGTGCAAAGATTAGCATGGGCGCGGGAACATTGCCACTGGACCCTAGACATGTGGGAAAATGTTGCCTGGACTGATGAGTCTAGATTCACGTTGGTACATGCGGATGGCAGGATACGAGTACGACGCAAACCACATGAAGCGATGGATCCTTCTTGCCAGCAGGGTACTCTTCAAGCTGGTGGCTGTGGCATTCTCGTCTGGGGACTGTTTACGTGGACTGAAATGGGACTCCTGGTACGCGTGACATCATCCTTCACAGATCAACGTTACCGGAATATCCTGGATGACCATTTGCTCCCGTTTGTGGGTCTTCAACATCCCACTGGGGACCTCATCCTGCAACAAGACAATGCACCGTGCCATCGCTCCCGAATTGTATCCGAATGGTTGGACAAACACTCCACCGACGTGACCTCGCTTTCTTGGCCAGCTAGGTCACCTGACCTCAATGCCATCGAGCACATCTTGGATGATATCGAGAGAGATGTTCGAAGCTCTGACCCCCTCCATCAAATCTTCGTGAACTGTGGGAGCTTGTTCAGGGGTCGTGGATCCGTATGGCTTCCCAACGCTTCCGGTGTCTTGTCGAGTCCATGCCCAGACGAATCGCCGCCGTCATCAGGGCGAAAGGTGGTGCTACACGTTACTAGACAGGTATCTCTAATTCAATTGCTTTTTAGTGTAAGGCAGCACAAAAGCAAAATAACCGTGTGTAATTTCAGGAAAACGAATCCGGGTTCTTACCATCTTCAACTATAACAAAATTAAACAGTTTTCCATTTTTAAGAGTTTTCCACATTTCTAATCCTAGGTTTAAAACCTAAATATTTCATCATAAAAATTTTTAGTCTTCGAAAAATTTGCTTTCCTCAAACATCTCCCCAATTTTTTTCAGTACCCGTAAACTTTTTCAGCGCACCCCCAGTTTGAAATTCCTTGATAAAGCCTTCATCTTCTGCCGTGTCAGCATGTGTAAGTTGCTTGTACGATGAGTGTTTCTATAATGGGCTACTCTCAGTACTATTAACGCATCTTGTTTCTCTATCATATTCCCTCCATAGTGCTGTTTTCTCATCATTTAGGCGGTTTCACAGGTTTTAAATTAAGGCACTTTCCTCCACTATACAGTCTAAATTCACCCGTTGATCTCCACTTTTTACGACCGATTTACAGCAAACAAATGATGCTCGCCATGTTTGTAATTGATATGTTTGCTTTATCTATCATTATTTCGGAGTTCGGGAACTAAGTCTGCGAATTAACCGCTAGGGACGCTGAGATCGAGATGATGGAATTGGCCTTTGGCATTTGCGCCACGTTATCAGAATACGGTCGCGTGAGAAGCGGCTATTGCGTGACTTTACTATACACCCTGTAGAATCCGAATAACTAACATTTCATTAGCACTATACAGCGATTGAACACATCAGAAAACTTTAGTTGACATTCTCACATGGCAAGCTGCTGGGATAACACTTAAGGTATCCCACTACCAGAGTTGGGCAAAATCGTGATTGAATTAATAGGTAATGCATTACAGCGTAATGGTAATGGGAGCAAGAACTTAGCGTTACCAATACATGGCAATGGTGAACTGGTCATTATAATTACATGGTAATTGTTATGACATGTAGCAGTTACCCATTTTAATCGTAATGGTTAATGGTTAACTATATGTTGGTAATTAACCAATAACTTATGGGTAACAATACAACGTGAGTAAACTAGCAACCAGCACACCCTTACACGTTGTGTATGTTATTTGACAGTTGTTCCACCCCTCGGACCTCAAATGCGTGTATGTAGGTATCGGAGATTGTACGTGTATGACATGAGTAATTGCTCCGTCTTCGCCACGAGTAAAGTGATTTGAACGAAATAATACATATGAAGTAAGTACGAATGGGATGTTTATTTCGGTTAGAGATACTCATTTCGTCCATCTCTAGTGCAGTACTCTCGTCCATTGCATAAGTTTCACTGTCCAAAATAATTACCCTACTATAGCCACAAGCATATATTAGCGCTACACTCACAGTTCAGCAACTCAGGATGCACTGCAGAATATTACAGAAATTTGCGAACTCTTGACATTTTTACCGTACTTCTCAAGTGTTGTTGTCCATTACTTGTCCGATACGAACACTAGACTAGCGAGCGACTGACTCCTTTATATATATACCTCGCGACAGGACCTGAACCTTCTGGCATATTCTTGACTGACATAAAGTTCTCCAACTTCCCATCATTCTGGAACATTCTACAAACGTCTAACCCATTCTTGCTGCTTCTAGAACATTCTACACGACACTTCGGTCTCTGTCTGCTATGTTACATGGCCGACCTTTCTAGACATAGTTTTTGGCACACGTACATTTCTATAAACTATTACTATGTAATTATCATTATTATTATTTTTTTTATTGGAGGTTTAACGACCACCGTGAGCAACTCAATGGGCTATAAGCAGTCGCCCGTCCCCAATTTAGGGTCACTGGTTTCAGGGAAGGGAGAGAGCCAGTGCGGTAAGACAAACACAACATCCATGCCTCACCGGGATTCGAACCCGGACCCCGTTCGGACGAACGATCAGAGGCCATCGCTTAGACCACTGCGCCACCGGGGTGGCTAATTATTATTTGCAAATTGTGTAATTTCATTACCAAATAATTCCATTGCGTTTGAATGGCATTATTAAATAATTGAATTATATCCTCTGCATTGTAATGCATTACAGATTAACTCCATTACCTTGTGCAAACCATACTTGGGATTTTTTTTTTTGATTGAAGGTTTAACGACCACCGTGAGCAACTCAATGGGCTATAAGCAGTCGCCCGTCCCTAATTTATGGTCACTGGTTCAAGGGAAGGGAGAGAGCCAGTGCCGTAAGATAAACACAACATCAATGCCTCACCGGGATTCGAACCCGGACCCCGTTCGGACGAATGATCAGAGGCCATCGCTTAGACCACTGCGCCACCGGGGCAGAATACTTGGGATTACCCTGTAATGCATTACACGTTAATTGTAATCTGTACTTCCATTACTTTGTAATACATTCCTGCCCCCAAATCTGCCCACTACGTTGGGGGCACTTTTTTTGAAAAAATGCAAGAATGGGTAATTTCTTTTTTTTTTTTTTTAGGAAGGCAAAAACACATAATTGTCACAGTCATAAAAATTGTCGCAGCCATAAAAATTGTCATTTTTGTTACTTTTTTAAGTGTGGAAACCCAAATGAAGTGATGAATGTTAGAATACTGACGCTTGCTGCCAGCACAATACTGCATCATATGTGTGGTGTGAACTATGATTACACAGTATTGTACCTAATTATACAGTACTGCATTAGCAGTTACAATATTGACTGACAATTTCAAGAGTTTTGGTGATTGGGTAGATAAGGGTAATTTAAAACGACCGCTATGTCTCAAAAACTCAACTCCTGAGGGGCAACGAAAATGTGCCGCCCGGTGGCGCAGTGGTCTACGCGATGGCCTCTAATCATTCGTCCAAACGGGGTCTGGGTTCGAATCCCGGTGAGGCATGGATGTTGTGTTTGTCTTACGGCACTGGCTCTCTCCCTTCCCTGGAACCAGTGACCCTAAATTAGGGACGGGCGACTGCTTATAGCCCATTGAGTTGCTCACGGTGGTCGTTAAACCTCCAATTAAAAAGAAAATGTCTATGAATCTGAATAATTTCAGCAAATCTCTAAAATTCCTACCATCCTTAGAAAAATATGAGAGCAACTCTAACCTGTGAGTGTAGCGAATTGGAGGCAAATAAAAATGACTGAAGTTACAAGGTTTGTTACAAAAAAGAAAATAAATACGAGGCAGCATTTACATTCCTTAAGGGTATCTCGATCAATAGATCTTTTTATACACACGCGTAACGGGCATGTTTCCTTCTACCCAAACAGGTCAGTTCCTATCCGATGTGTCAATACACACAGTTTTGTTTTAGATGTTCGCAATAGTATAAACGTTGAACAAAAAATGTTATCAATATAAATTTTCTCAAGAAATTGGAAAATTTGTGACATATTTTTTTTTTTTTATTGGAGGTTTAACGACCACCGTGAGCAACTCAAATGGGCTATAAGCAGTCGCCCGTCCCTAATCTTGGGTCACTGGTTCCAGGGAAGGGAAAGAGCCAGTGCCGTAAGACAAAAACAACATCCATGCCTGACCGGGATTCAAACCCGGACCCTTTACGGACGAATGATCAGAGGCCAGCGCCTTAGACCACTGCGCCACCGGGGCGGCACATAATTTAAGGAAATGTGTCGTTTACGGGAAACACTCTAAATGAAAACGTTACAGATACATGATGGCATTTCGTCCATCAGTATATGCGCATGATTATTATCTATGCTGTGAACTAAAAGGTAAGTGATGTTTCTAAACACTGCTAATGTTCGACAAATTTCTTCCCTATGTTGAATGTAAATAGCTATAACCTAACTTTGAACTGACAAACAGCACAACTTTTAGTTCATTGCATGCACAACATGGTAAGAAAGATGTATACCAAGTGTCATCAATTTATTTACATACATTTTGCAGTTATCAGGTTTTTCGTAAAGAGTTCGGGACGAAAATCTCATCGTGCAAAAAAAACGCGTTTCAAGTGTCACATTTTGTTCGTTTGACACTTGGGTTTAGATATTCCGATTGCTATAACTCTGTATCTATTCATCGTAGACAAGAAACAAAGCCAGTTTTTGGAATCCTAAAGAATGGAGCTTTAAAATGAACGCATTTTTACAAAATGTGATATTTGGTCCAAAACGACCTTTTTAACGTATTTTGATGAATGTTACAATACTCATGCTTGCTGCCAGCACAATAATACACTGTCTACTAACAAGTAATTGGACACCCGTGATAGCAAAAGAAAACGAATTTTATTCACCTTCAATAGTTGGTGGAGCCTCCACGAGCGGCGATTACAGCTGCGACCCTCCGGGGCATACTCTCAACCAGGCGTTGTACGACGGCTAGCGCTATTTTCTTCCACTCGGCTTGGAGAAGACAGGTCAGTTCCTTCACCGATTTCGGACGGTGGGGGCACCCCTTAAGTCGACGCTCCAACTCGTCTCAGAGGTGCTCAATAGGGTTAAGGTCCGGGCTCTGCGCAGGCCAGTCCATTCGATCAACCCCATTGTCACCATACCAAGCCATGGTGGACCTCGCAATATGGCATGTGGCATTCTCATCCTGAAAGTAACGTGAGTCCACCCCGTAAAACTGCCACAACGTAGGAAGCGCATGGTCATCCAAAATGGTGCAGTAGGTCTCGGCGTTGAGTCTACCAGGAATTGCGGCCAAGGGTCCCGTGCCATACCAGGAGAAACATCCCCATAGCATAATTCCACTGCTACCGAACTTCACAGTTGACACAATACATTCCGGCAGGAGGCGTTCTCCAGGCAGACGACAAACCCAGACCCTGTCATCCGAACGGCAGAGGGTGAACTTTGATTCGTCGCTACAGAGAACCTGTTTCCACTGTTCAACGGTCCACTGTCGACGTTCTTTGCACCACGTTCGCCGAGCAGCGCTATTGGACTTGGTGATCAAAGGCTTGTGGGCGGCAGCATGTCCATGATAACCAAGCAGATGGGCTTTCTTACGGATGGTATTCATCGAACGAACACTCCAGGATGCCTGTTGAAACTCCTCGCGGATGTAGCCCATCGATTTGGTGCGGTTCTTCGGAATTTCTCTGGCCAGCACCCGTCGGTCTCTAACTCCCAGTTTTTTAGGTCTGCCGGGTCGGGGCACATTCCGACAGTCACCTCTCATCTTCCACTTGCCAATCACGTAGGCCACTGTCGAGTTTAGGTACTTCAACTTGCTGGATATGTCACGTATGGATCGGCCATTTCTGTGATACCCGGCGGTTACACCTTTCTCAAAATCAGAGAGCTCCGAACTGCGCGGCATCTTGAATGCGACTGGTTGCGTTGTTGTTTCCCACACGACATTTAACGGCGGCGGCGGCGGCCGTGACGTGTATCAGGACCGTAGATATCGTCGATTGCAGGGGTGTCCAATTACTTGTTGGTAGATAGTGTAACTTTCAAAGCATAAAAAGGAAAAAGTACGAACGATGCCAAGAAATGATGTTACTAACTCTGTATCATTTTGTATCCCTGGTTCCGTGTGGAGTGAGCATCAGCAGTTGCAGCTTTGCGATGGTATGCTCCAACACGAATATTTTTTCCGGTATCCCACATGGCCTGAAGACACTGGATCGGATTTATTCTTGGAAGTGTTGAGGCATGTGGACTGTCGTCCGTTCTCACCAATATCACCTGTGTCATAAAAATGCGCAAAAAGTTTTGCAAAGCAGAATACAAACACATGACATGTACAAAATGGCTAATTTTTTTTTTTTTTTTTTTTTTTTGTGATAAAGCCAGCAAGAACACTTTAATAACATGAACAAAATCAGTGAAATACACTCTAAAAATTTTCTGTTATCTGTGCATGAATAACAAAAGGAAATAAAATTCAAGCGCAGCGATGTATCGTATTTCAGTACTCTACAGTACTGTTTTTCAAACCTAACTACACTGTGCACCTGCAAAATTTCTTCATTCTCTACCTCCGACTTGAAAAATTATATACGCACAATTACATATTAAATTCTTTAAGGCTGTCTTTGAATAAGAGTAAGATAAATTCTATCTTATATCTGCAATGTAAATTCTTTTGTACACATTTTCTCGAAGACTTTGTAATATTTGAAATTTTGAGCACAAATAAAAACGACCTATAGCTAACATGTGACGCAGTTATTATTCCGAAAAAATGTTTAGAATTTTTTTTTTAAATTCAATTTACCTGACTCAAAACTATTCCAATTTGGCCGCTAGATGGCGCGATAAGTTAGCTTTGCTGTGTTTCTGTCTGGAAGAAACGAAATCTCTCATTTTTGTCTGATTTTTTTGAATTATCTAGGCCAAATAGAGATAATTAAATGGGGCCAACATTTTAGACTGGAATCTTGTCTCCCATAAATCATCTTAAATCCTACTTTACGTTCATTTTTTGAAGAGAAAATGTGTACATTAGCAGAGAACCCCTAAATTTGAGCTATAGAAGCTTCGCCTACCTACTAAGCTCCACCCCAGATAACGTCATTGTTTAAAACGTAACAGCGCGTATTTTGTCTTTTCATTGTGGAGCCAACGAGAGACCGCTTTCCTTCTGAATATGGGCAGTGATTCGCTGACGCCAATTTCTGGGACAGTCCCTTCCAGCAAAAACAGCCTTGCTGGGCCAGCGGTGGCCCAGCACTATATTGCCGCAGCCCAACCGTCAATAAAATGTCCCGGCGGCCACCACATGTGCCAGCAGTTCTCTCCAGCAGCGGGCCAACAGTGGCACCCCCATCAGTTGTCATATACCAGAACAGCGCCATTAGTTATCCATCACAGGCAGTAGCTACCACAAGTGGCCCTTCAGCGGCTCTGTAAGCACGTGCCATAAATGATGGCTAGCCTAATGTGATCCGCTAGTTTCCCGGCAGTGGCAGCCGGCAATCACGTGAAGTAACTGATGGCTTGCCGAATCTTGTCCGCCAATTTCCCAGTAGTAGCCATAAAAAAAAAAAAAGAAAAGATAACCGCTGGTTCCCAAAGCTACAACTAATTTTTTTTTTCGCCTTACGAAACTTCTGCATTACAGCATCGCGCTGGGAAATTTTTCTCGACAGGTCCTGAAAACCGCCCGTTTGCATCGGGGGAAAACGAGCCAAGAACTGTCTTTGCGGAAAGCGGGCGCTCTACCAACGGAACTGACTTGCCAAGCACCAGCGTTTGCTTGAAGCTTAACCTCTTTCTTGCGGAATGTGTAACGAATGGTTCTGTTTTTAATTTTATAATATTGCGAGGTATTTTTCATAAATGTCAGTTTCATATAATTCATAAATTTATTTTTTACTATACGTAACGATTGTTTTTTTTTTTTTTTTTTTTCACCTTAAGGGAACTTCACTCATTTTCAACAAGTGTACCAACTTAAAGGCTCTTACCAAAATTTCGTGCTGTCCTTGTCGTCTCGAAAGGCGATTGTTGAATTAATATATTTACCCCTTCATGTCACATTCTGTTACATTTTTAACGTTGTATCTTTCCTTTCTGCTGTCCAAAGCTACATTTGTTTTAAAGAGGAAAAATATTTTATTTTACTTGTCGTTATCTTTAGAAGTGAATTCGTCCAGTCAATTCAACTCATGGATGAGTACATTATATCCGCACAGCGTTGCTGTTTTTTTTTTTTTTTTTTTTTTTTTTCAAGTAATTGGTAAATTTTGTACGCGGTTAATCCTTTCTTCTTTCCCAACATAAGGTTTTTTAAAGATTTTCCCGGGACTTTTGTTTCAAGTGGTTTATTGTATGTTAAAACGAAAGATCACACTGAAATTATTTCTTGTTATTCATGGGAATGGAGTGGGTTTATTTGATTGCTGTAATCTAGTATTTTATGGCTTAATCTGATATCTTCGTCGACGTGGCATTTCATTATAGAAAATTAATTAGCCTCTCTACATATGCTGTTTTTTTCTTAACATCCACTAAAATAACACAATGGCGATAGCGTCATCTTCAACTAACTGGTACCACGACCACGAGAGACATAGCACGTGTTGCTTCTGCGCATGCGTAGTCCCGTTGCTTCCACCCGGTGTTGGGGTTACATCGGTTGCCAGCTACGGGCCACTAGTGGCACTTGCTTGGAGGCCCTCAATTGAGGGCGATGCTGTAGGGCCATCAATGGCCGCCAACTGATGGTGCTTCCACCAACGGACTGTTACCGGGCCGTGAGTGGTAGATTTCAGCCAGCAGTGACCCATCACTGCCAGCTGATGGCCAGCAGTTTCCCAACACTTGTGTTTTTGCTGGGTCAAAACGTAAAAGCCACTCCCAAGGAGTGATTTTTTGCGCCGTCTATCACAGTAGATGAATCCTAACACTCATTTAAAGACAGCCTTAACACTAATTTAAAAACAGCTTATTTAAATCATATTTCTTTAGCTTTTTTTATCGCTTAAACAAAGCATAAACCACATAAAAAAAAATCTTTTTTTTTTTTTTTTGCCAAAGATGTATAACAATAAAAATAGAGGAAAACCAATAAATAAAAAATAAGAATTGCCAAAATGTAGTAATTTAAAAAATGCGTGTTTCTTTTGTTTCCAGTGTCGTTTTTTGCATACCCAATTTATTTTAGAAATTTCTTAAATATACACTGAAGTGCCAGAAAAACTGGTACACCAGTCTAATACTTGGTAGGTCCCCCACGGGAGCGCAGGACTGCAGAAATACGACGAGGCATGGACTCCACTAACTTCTGGAAATATGTTGTAGGCAATGCACACCATACTTCCTGCAGAGTGTTCCACAATTCGTGTATATTCCGAGGTCTCGGATTCCTGTATTCCATAGCGCGTTGCATGGCATTCCAAATGTGTTCTATCACGTTCAGGTCTGGGGACTTGAGTGGGAATGGCAATATCCCAAACTCAGATGAATGCTCCTCTAACCATAATGTGGACTCTTGTGTGGAGGTGCATTGTCCTGTTGGAACAGGCCCAACCCGTCAGCATGAATGCAGGACATGAACGGGTGTACCTTGTCAGAAAAGATGTGCACACATCGTTGGCCTGTCACAGACGTTTGTAGACGTACCAGGGGTCCCAGTGAAGTCCAGCTAAACACACCCCATACCATTACGGACCCCCCACCAGCCGGTACAGTTCCCTGTCGACAGGCGGGATCCATGGCTTCATGGGGTTCCATCTTCCCGATACAGTTGGAAACGCGACTCGACAGACCAGGCTACTTGTTTCCAGTCATCAAGTGTCCAATGGCGGTGTTGCCGTGCCCAAGCGAGGCGCATAGCTCAGTGTCGTACACCCATCAAGGGGACTCGAGTTGGGCGTCGGCTCCCAAAGCCCATATCGTGCAGGGTACGTTGCACAGCACGGACGCTGATGTTTGTTGAGGCTCCAGCATTGAATTCCAATGCTACCTGCGAGAGTGTCGCGTGAAACGATTCTTGACAGCCGACGATGGTCACGTTCACCCAATGTCTTTTTACGGCCACACTGGCATCGTAAGTTAGAGGTTTTACCGGAATTCTTGTAGTCACGGTACACCCTTGCAATGGTCGTGCATGAAAATCTGAATTTCGTTTCTACCTCCAAAATACTATGGCCCATCTCACGAGCGCCAACTATGACACCGCTTTGAAAATCGCTTAAATCGTTATTACTTGTCATTCTCATGCCGAAAACAGCTCTGACAGCTGGCAAAGATGCCTATCGCTTTATATACGCACTGGCGGACGCAACCGAGTACGCGCGTAGGTGACGTTGCTATGTATTTTGTATAAGCTCGTCTGTACCAGTTTTTCTGGCATTTCAGTGTATGTTTGTATTTCTGTACACATAAATCTACTTACTTTGTATCAGTCTTTCTGCTCTCACAATTACGGTAGTTTTTTAGTTTTTATTGTTCTTTTCATTGAAATTTTTTACTGCGTATCCAGCGCGCTGGGCTTCTTTGTTTCAAACTTCAATTTTCGTCATCTGTAAGTTCTGCTGAGGTGACTCGGCATAGGCCGTATTTCTTCTTCCTAGCGCATGCGCACAGACCACGTACTCTTTTCATATTTGTTTGTTTCGTGGTGTAACGACCACCATGAGGAACTGTGAATTCTATAAGCAGGCGCCCATCCCCAATTGAAGGTAGAGGTGGGGTGCTAGTCCCAAGAAAAAAACAGAGCCAAGGACATCAGACAAGAACACCATCCATGGCTTATTTGATATCCAACCCTGTGCCCGTCTCGGACGTATGGTCAGTGGCGAGACCCTTAGACCTTTCGACCATACCATTGTTTACGCTTTCCAAATATCGGTTGAAGAAGCTTATGTACCCCAGCTTTGTCCGTCTGTCTGTCCGCACGATAACTCGCGTACAAATAGTTCGATTTCGATGACATTTTACTATGTGGTAGGGGACAACCTCGGAAGGAACCCGATTGAAAATGGGCGAAATGGGGTCAAAGGTCAGGACATAAGAGGGGGTCCATTCCATCGCCCATATGCGTCATAACTTGCGTAAAAATGGTTCGATTTCGATGAAATTTTAGTATGCGGCAGGGGACCGCCTGGGGACGAACCGCTTTGAAAATGCGCGAAATGGGGTCAAAGGTCAGGCCGCAGGAGTGAGATTTATTCCACAGCCATTATCCTCATAACTTGACTAAAATGCTTCTATTGCGACAAAACTTTAGTATGTTATTCCGGAGATACACTGAACCGATTCTGTTTAATATCATCAAAATGGGGGCAAAGGTCAGGACACAGGAGCGACATTGATTCCACAGCCATTATCCTCATAACTTGACTAAAAATGCTTCTATTGCGACAAAACTTTAGTGTGTTGTTTCGGAGGAATACTGAACCAATTGTGTTTAATATCATCGAAACGGGGTCAAAAGTCAGGTCACAGGAGTGAGATTCTTTCCACAGCCGTAACTAAAAATTAATCTATTACTTTATAACTTGACTAAAATGATTCTATTGCGACAAAACTTCAGTATGTTGTTCCGGTGGTGTACTGAACCAATTCTGTTTAATATCATCGATATGGGGTCAAAGGTCAGGACACAGGAGCGAGATTTATTCCACAGGCATTATCCTCATAAGTTTATTAAAAATATTTCTATTACGACAAAACTTCAGTATGTTGTTCCGGAGGTGTACTGAACCAATTGTGTTTAATATCATCAAAATGGGGTCAAAGGTCAGAACACAGGAGTGAGATTTTTTTCCACAGCTCTGACTAAAAATGATTCTATTGCTTTATAACTTGACTAAAAATGATTCTATTGCTTTATAACTTGACAAAAATTGATTCTATTGCTTTATAACTTGACTAAAAACGATTATATTGCTTTATAACTTGACTAAAATGATTCTATTGCTTTATAACTTGACTAAAAATGATTCCATTGCTTTATAACTTGACTAAAGATGATTCTATTGCTTTATAACTTGACTAAAAATGATTCTATTGCTTTATAACTTGACTAAAAATGATTCTATTGCTTTATAACTTGACTAAAATGATTCTATTGCTTTATAACTTGATTAAAATGATTCTATTGCTTTATAATTTGACTAAAAATGATTCTATTGCTTTATAACTTGACTAAAAATGATTCTATTGCTTTATAACTTGACTAAAAATGATTCCATTGCTTTATAACTTGACTAAAAATGATTCTATTGCTTTATAACTTGACTAAAAATGATTCTATTGCTTTATAACTTGACTAAAATGATTCTATTGCTTTATAACTTGACTAAAAATGATTCTATTGCTTTATAACTTGACTAAAAATGATTCTACTGTTTTATAACTTGACTAAAAATGATTCTATTGCGACAAAACTTCAGTATGTTGTTCCGGAGGTGTACTGAACCAATTCTGTTTAATATCATCGAAATGCGGCCAAAGGTCAGGACACAGGAGCGAGATTTATTCCACAGCCATTATCCTTATAACTTGAGTAATGATTTCTGGTATGTTGGAAATCGTATCATAATCAATGCATTGCATGATTTTTCTAACTTGTCTCTTCTGTAAAAGCTTCTGGTGTAACTGCCACTGCTAGCGAGTAGCTTAGATATGTAAAGGGATATGCGTATGGCCAGGGTAGTTCTAGTAAGCAGAAATTTTTATGTTTAAGCTGGGTCTTCTCTCTACTGTCTAGCTGTAACGTGTACCGCCTTTCTAACCTTCCGTTCTCGTTGACTTTTCACTTACGCAGATTTTGATTGCTTCTCGTTATGTTTTCCACACTGAACGACACATCTGAACTCCCATGAGTTTGTCTTCTGTGGAATATGCCTGGCAGTCAGTCAAGTCATGTAGTCTGATTATAATAAATACAGATATCATGCTACTAAAACTTAAAAGCTTAGGAAATTCCCACCTCCATTAATTTCGTAATTTCAGTGGCGGTACACTGTTAAAAAAACATTTCCACCGAAAAGTATTGCTGCACCAGTTGCACCACTTTTGGGGCAAATGGAAGCCATTATGTGATGCATGAAATACGGAAAAACATAATACAATTATGCACCATGGTATGGTATCTAACCTGAATTGTGCGAAGTTGCACCAAATGTACCATGATTATGAATGTTTCATTCATAACACAATGGTTTACTTTTGCCCCAAAAATGGTGCAGCTGATGTAGAACCTACTTTTGGTGCAACCCACTACGAAATTTTAACAGTGTAGAGGGTGAAGTGAAATTTCTCCCGATACGTCTGCCTGCCAAGAGAAAGGTCTCATCGTCCACACGCGTTTGGGGCATCGGACGGTGATGTCTACCGCTACCGCTGAGAAGAGAACTGGTTTGCTCCAGTTTTTTTGCCATCGATAGAATTGTTGACTTGCTTGGCACTTTTCGAACTCTAAATGCTCGTTGCGTTTTGATGACAGAATTGGTTACCCAACACGATTTCACTAAAAAAACACGCTCTGGAACAGAGTACTCCATGTTTCCGAATGCACGCAAGTGAATGACAACGCAACAACAAACAAATCACGAGCTGAGTTACAGTTACGGTTAACAATTTTCTTCACGGTGGCGGTTTTCATTCTTCAGGAGTTGCTGCTTCTATTGAAAAAAGAAGAAGTTCCTTCCGCGATCCATTGCAAAAATGTAAGGTTTTTTCAGGGTACTGGTTTAAATGGATCACCCTGTAGTACGCGCTTTCAGGTATTAAAAAACTACTATTACCACGAGTGTTATGATCATGAGAACGCAAATGTAAGGTAATTAGATCTGAATATTTATTGGCATATATACTTCAAATGTCCTTCAATCACTGAACTGGGAAAACAAAGGGATAAAGATTAATGGAGATTATCTAACTCACCTTCGTTTTGCTGATGACGTAGTCATTTTTGCAACTGCCCCATCAGAGCTACAGAGTATGATCCAGGAACTTGCTGACAAGAGTAAAGAAGTGGGATTAAAAATGAACTTTCAGAAGACAAAAGTGATGTACAATGCTTTTACAAGAAATGAAGATTTATCGATTGATGGAGAAAAGTTGGAGATAACAGACACGTGCGTTTATCTTGCACAGCAGATATCAAGTGAGGGTCACATTGATGAAATTAATCGGTATATAAAACTTCGTTGGAGAGCTTTTGGAAGAAACATCATAATTTTCAAGAGCAATATGCCATTATGTCTTAAAAGAAAGTTGTTTGATCAATGCATCCTTCCAGTGCTTACGCATGGGGCAGAGACGTGGACCTTAACTAAAAGAGACATACAAAGGCTGCAGACAACTCAAAGTAGCAAGGAGAGGTGCATGTTTGGTGTAACAAATAGAGATAAGAACAGGAACTCGTGGATCCGAAAAATGAAAAGAGTGGAAGACATCATGATCAGAGTTAAATCCCTGAAATGGCAATGGGCTGGAAATATTGCCAGAAGAACAGACCATGGATGGACAGCTGCAATTTTAGATTGGATTCCAAGGCACAGGAAAAGACCCAGAAGAAAACCACATGGGAGATGGGTGGATGAAATTCGAAAGTATGCGGGAGTGACATGGAGGTGACTGGCACAAGGCAGACCGTTGTGGAATAAACTTGGGGAGACCTTCGTCCAGCAGTGGATTGATTATGGTTGACAACGATGATGATACGTTCATGCATAAACAGTAATAGTCGAAAACTGTATAATTTATCAAATGACATTATCTGATAACTAAGGAAAAGAGAATGTACCTGTAAAGACGGATTCACCAAACGTATTTTTTTTTTGTAAAACATAAATTCTATTAACATTCCCAATAGTTGTGCGACCCCAAGCCAAGAGACAATATCCAAACTATCCGCCTTGCGTCGGATGGATTCTTTAAACCCGTCGGAACCGGGTACTGCCCACCCCCTTCCCCGTTAATAATCCCATATCTTTCTTTCTCCCCTACTGCTGGTGTGTACTTTGACTGTGTGACGTTATTAGCATCAACGACGCGCGCTAATATAGCTAGGCATTCTAGCTTCCCTCGTTTACCTGCTTTCTCACCGTGAGCCTCTAGGTTCCATCTAACGCCTTTTAGTTTCTGCTACGAGTCTCAAAAGCCTGTAACAGGCATAGCTAGTCGAGTCGAAACCTTTTAAGTGGGTGTAAACCCTAAAATAACGATTGTGGAGGCCGTGGTGGTGGTGATCCTGGTGGGATTTTTAGCCACAGTCTCATCTGTCTCATGACCAAGTTGATCCAGTAAATGAGTGCAGTAAGCAAATTTCACTCTCTGCGAATGAGAAAAAAGCCTTTTTTTCAAGGGCTGGTTGTCTGCACTTGGTGTTTTGTGTAGTTTTTTGCGATGTGTTTTCTTTTCCACTCTTTTCGGCTTCCATCGTCAGAGACTTTACCGCTTCGCTTGGCAGGAGGGCACAAAGCTCACGAAGTTGCACATACAGTGAAGACGGTTTTAAGGTTGGTAAGTATGTGTTAGGAAAGCTTAACGGGCAGCCATACATCTCCAATTTTTCCTCACTTTTCTTTTATTCCTTCCTATCAGTTCCCGCTTCTATAATTATTCTATGTTTCCCCCATAGCAAATGATCCATTGTAGGTTGCAGGGGCGCCGGGACTGAACCTCTTAAGGGACCTTTGATTCGAATCTAAAAGGTTCGACTGATTACGGACTTGCCTCACGCTGATTCTGAATCCGCCAATGAATGTGCTCTATCATATGCTAGGTGTTCGGTGATTCTATATGTACTCTATTCAAGAAATACACTCACGGACAATGAAATTTGCGCACCTAGAAGAAAACATGCTACAACCGCGAAGCTTTGCAAATAGCTAGAGTGCATGTTGGTATGCAAATGATCCACATTTGTTGCGATTGCGCATGACCGAACCCCTTGTGGTGGCGCTGCAAGCACGAACCGGTAGAATTATAAACCGGCGAGTATGCGATGCTCCATGAAAGCGAAAAGCACCGGCCGACGCAAGAAAGAATGCAGGGTAGACGCCATAGACGTCGATTTACGCAACTTATGGACTTTGAAAGACTCCTGATGATCGGGCTGACAACCGCAGGGTGGTCAGCGCGCCGTATAGCCCTCCACGTGGATCATTCTGACCATACCGTCCGACTGTGTTGGGAGCAGTGGACACGTGACTGTCTGCCCCACGGCGAAGCGGCTCCGGATGGACCAGGAAAACCACCGGTAGGGAGGATTGACGGATCGTGCTCCAGGCACGAACGGATCCCACGGGGACCCGGTCTACTATACAGGCAAATGTAGCGCCTCCTGTGTGCTCACGAACCATTTCCCGACGCCTCGCAGCTTATCTGCAATCCCAGAGCCTCTTACGTGTGCTGCCATTAACACCGGAACATAGTTGGCTCCGTTTGCAGCGGTGCCAGGCCAGAGCAACGTGGAACGCCACAGACTGGCTACGTGTAGTGTTTAGCGATGAGTGCCGCTTCGTTTTGGGGAGAGATGATGATCGTGTCCGGGTGTGGAGGTCTCTGGGTCAATGGCACAATCCCAACCTAGCTATCGAGCGCCACACCTCCCCCACTGCAGGCATTATGGTATGGGGAGTTATTGCCTACCATAGCCGATCAGCTCTAGTAGTGGTACGTGGATCATTAATGGGGTAGCGGTATGTGGATGAGATCCTACGGCCACATGTGCTCCTATTCCTGGCCGAGACTACAGGTGAGCTATACCAGCAGGGTAATGCCCGCCCGCACACGCCTTGGGTTACCCAGGACTGCTACGTCATGTCCAGACACTTCCATGACCTGCCAGCTCCCCTATCGAGCATGTGTGGGACCAGTTGAAACGCCAGTGCCGCCGTGCTGCGCTGTCCGGGATTTGGAGCACACCGTCCAACACGTCTGGGCCAGTCTGCCGCAGGACAACATCAGGCGTCTGTTCGCCTTCATGCCGGACAGTATTGTAGCATGTATCGCCGCACGAGGCTGTGCGACGCGCTACTGAAGACGACCGGACTGCGTGCCACAGATTTCATTGTCTGTGAGTGTAAGTCAGTGACTCCCAAATCCTGGCTGTAAGTAAACCCAGTGACTCCAAAAACCTTGCTGTAAGTTAATTCAGTGACTTCAAAGACCTCGCTGTAATTTAACTCAGTGAATCCAAAGACCTCGCTGTAAGTTAACTCAGTGACTACAAGTTAATTTCTTAACTGTTTTTCTTTAATGCACTTTCGAACCCTGCATCATCTTAAGATCTTTTCATGTTTGATTATTTTCTCAGTGGAAAGTATGACAACTTATCAATTATTGTTGCATATGTTATTGTAACATACACTGCCTGACAGAGAAAATGCCACACCATGAAGGAATGTTCGAAAACAGACCAAACTGCAGACAAAGATAGTCAAGTAGGTCCTCAACAAATGATTTAATTGTCACATACAGACTAGTATCCAGTGGCGGAATATACAGGATGATCAATAATGAGTGTGGCCCCCATTTTGGGCGACACAGCTTTGAATCCGACGTGGCATCGAGGCAATGAGAGTCCGAATAGAGTCCTGGGGTATCGTGGACCATGTGGTGTTGATCCGAGTCCACAGTTCATCTTCATTTTGCGGGGCTGGGAGGGTACTCGACCGATGTCCAATCGTGTCTCACAGATGCTGGATGGGCGAGAGATCGGGGGATCATGCTGGCTACGGAAGCATCTGCACCCCGTGTAAAGCATTCCGGCTGATCCGAGCGGTATGCGGCCGGGTGTTACCCTGTTGAGAAACGGCGTTTGGGATGCCCAACAGATACGGTAGTGCTACGGGCCGCAGCACTTCGTTAACATAGCGGCGTACCGTCGATGTGTCCGTAATGCGTACCAGTGGTGAGCGGCTGATGGTGCTGATAGCACCCCACACCATGATTTCACGTTGCCGGGCCGTGTGGCGCTCTACAATGGCGAAGGAATCAGCCCGTTGGCCACGTCATCTCCAGGCTATCACACGGCGATCATTCGTGGTGACACAGAACTGTGATTCGTCGCTGAACACCACACTGTTCCATTCGGCACCCCACGCAGCTCTGGAGCGACACCACGCCAAGCGGTGACAACGATGGCTCTCTGTTAAGGGTAACCTTCGCAACAGATGGATGGACAGTACATCAGACGCTGCCAATCGGAGCATCCAAGCCTCCCCGTACACTCAGCAAAAATGTCACGCGTTGTGACCAGTGTGTCCTCTACGGCATGACGTCGAATGCGACGATCGGTGCGCTCGGACGTCCGTCTCAGTGCTCCAGTCCTCCTACGACGTTGCACAGATCCTTCCTGGAACCACTGTTTCTAAATGCAACCGACGCTTGTAGCATCACGTTGTGTTTCTTCCGCAATACGACGCAAGGACCATCCGGCGGTACGAAGGCCTACGACGACACCTCTCGTGAACTCATCCGTTTGACGAAATCACATACGACGTCATCTCAACGGCATTGGCACCATTTGTTCGTTCTCCAGACATGGTTACAGCAGAACCACTCACTTGTCGCGGCCGTGACGACGTGTCGATTGATGGCCTCACGGGCTGGATATCCGCTTATACACTATCTACCAACAAGTAATTTGACACCCCTGCAAACGACGATATCTGCGTTCTTGATACACGTCACGGCCGCCGCCGTTAAATATCGGGTGGGAAACAACAACGCAACCAGTCGCATGCAAGATGTCACGCAGTTCGGAGCTCTCTGATTTCGAGAAAGGTGTAATTGTCGGGTATCACAGAAATGGCCGTCCATACGTGACATATCCAGCGAGTTGAAGTACCTAAAATCGACAGTGGCCTACGTGATTGGCAAGTGGAAGATGAGAGGTGACTGTCGGAATGTGCCCCGACCCGGCAGACCCACAAAACGGGGAGTTAGAGGCCGACGGGTGCTGGCCAGAGAAATTCGGAAGAACCGCACCAAATCGATGGGCCACATCCGCGAGGAGTTTCAACAGGCATCCGGGAGTGTTCTTTCGATGAATACCATCTGTAAGGAAGCCCATCCTCTTGGTTATCATGGACGTGCTGCCGCCCACAAGCCTTTGATCACCAAGTCTAATAGCGCTGCTTGGCTAACGTGATGCAAAGAACGTCGACAGTGGACCGTTGAACAGCGGAAACAGGTTCTCTGAAGCGACGGATCAAGGTTCACCCTCTTCCGTTCGAATGGCAGGCTCTGGGTTTGGCGTCTGCCTGGAGAACGCCTCCTGCCGGAATGTATTGTACCAACTGTGAAGTTCGGCGGTGGTGGAATTATGCTATGGGGGTGTTTCTCCTGGTATGGCACGGGGCCCTTGGTCGCAATTCCAGGTAGACTCAACGCCGAGACCTACTGCATCATTTTGGATGACCATGCGCTTCTTACGTTGTGACAGTTTTACGGGGTGGACCCATGTTACTTTCAGGATGGCAATGCCACCTGTCATGTTGCGAGGTCCACCATGGCTTGGTATGGTGACAGTGGGGTTAATCGAATGGACTGGCCTGCGCAGAGCCCGGACCTTAACCCTATCAAGCACCTCTGGGACGAGTTGGAGCGTCGACTTAAGGGGTGCCCCCACCGTCCGAAATCGGTGAAGGAACTGACCTGTCTTCTCCAAGCCGAGTGGAAGGCTTCCGGGGCATACTCTCAACCAGGCGTTGTACCGTCGTACAACGCCTGGTTGAGAGTATGCTCCGGAGGGTCGCAGCTGTAATCATCGCTCGTAGAGGCTCCCCCAACTATTGAAAGTGAATAAACTTCGTTTTCCTTTGCCATCACAGGTGTCCAATTACTTGTTGGTAGATAGTGTATCATGGGCGCCGTTCGTGCGGTTAGCTTGCAAATACAATCATTTGCACAACTTGTACGTGCGCATCCACCATGCAATTTGCATGGCGTTGCGTTCACGTCTTCGTGGTGTGGCATTTTTTCTGTCAGTCAGTGTATTTTGATAACGCTGTTTTGGATTTGATATTAAGTTTGAAGGTAAATAAAAACATAAAAACAGGTGTTCCTTTACGTATCTTTTTTTGTAATTGACGTCTCAAAAATGTCACATGCTATGATTCTTTACCCGAGGCAGCTTAGAGTTACATTTTTTTAAATTTCGCTTTTACATGCAACAACAACTGAAAAGGGGAGCGTTGCACGAGTGGAACAGGAAGGAAATCCCCCCACTAGTGGAATTGAGGCAGCTTACAGTTACATTTTATTAAATTTCACTATTACATGCAACAACAACAAAAAGGTGAGCGTCCCACGAGTGGAACAGGAAGGAAATCCCCCCACTAGTGGAATTGAGGCAGCTTACAGTTACATTTTATTAAATTTCACTATTGCATGCAACAACAACAAAAAGGTGAGCGTCCCACGAGTGGAACAGGAAGGAAATCCCCCCACTAGTGGAATTGAGGCAGCTTACAGTTACATTTTATTAAATTTCACTATTGCATGCAACAACAACTAAAAAGGTAAGCGTCCCACGAGTGGAACATGGGGAAATCGTCCCACTAGTGGAACTGAAGTCGCTTGCAGTTACCTTTTATTAAATTTCGCTGTTGTATTCAACAACAACTAAAAAGGGGAGCGTCCCACGAGCCCAAACAGCGGGAAAAATCGTCCCACGAGTGAAACAGCGAGAAAAGTCGTTCCATGAGTGGAACTGAGGCAGCTTAGAGTTACATTTTTATTAAATTTCGCTGTTGCATGCAGCAACAGCTAAAAAGGTAAGCGTCCCACAAGTGGAACGGGGAAGGGGGGGATTCTCCCACTAGTGGAACTGAGGCAGCTTAGAGTTACATGTTTATTAAATTTCGCTGTTGCATGCAACAACAGCTAAAAGGTAAGCGTCCCACGAGTGGAACGGGGGGGGGATTCTCCCACTAGTGGAACTGAGGCAGCTTACAGTTACATTTTTATTAAATTTCGCTGTTGCATGCAGCAACAGCTAAAAAGGTAAGAGTCCCACGAGTGGAACGGGGGAGGGGATTCTCCCACTAGTGGAACTGAGGCAGCTTACAGTTACATTTTATTAAATTTTGCTGTTGCATGCAACAACAACTAAAAAGAGGAGCGTCCCACGAGTGGAACAGCGGGAAAAGTCATCCCACGAGTGGAACTGAGGCAGCTTACAGGTACATTTTATTAATTTTTGCTGTTGTATGCAACAACAACTAAAAAGGGGAGCGTCCCACGAGTGGGACGCTCGTCCAGCGGGGAAAATCGTCCCACTAGTGAAACTGAGGCAGCTTAGAGTTACATTGTTATTAAATTTCGCTGTTGCATGCAACAACAACTAAAAAGGTAAGCGTCTCACGAGGGGAACGGGGGGGGGATTCCCCCACTAGTGGAACTGAGGCAGCTTAGAGTTACATTTTATTAAATTTCGCTGTTGCATGCAACAACAACTAAAAAGGGAGCTTCCCACGAGCCCAAACAGCGGGAAAAATCGTCCCACGAGTGAAACAGCGAGAAAAGTCGTCTCACGAGTGAAACAGCGAGAAAAGTCGTCCCACTAGTGGAACTGAGGCAGCTTAGAGTTACATTTTTATTAAATTTCGCTGTTGCATGCAACAACAGCTAAAGGTAAGCGTCCCACGAGTGGAACGGGGAGGGGGGGGATTCTCCCACTAGTGGAACTGAGGCAGCTTACAGTTACATTTTTATTACATTTCGCTGTTGCATGCAGCAACAGCTAAAAAGGTAAGAGTCCCACGAGTGGAACGGGGGAGGGATTCTCCCACTAGTGGAACTGAGGCAGCTTACAGTTACATTTTATTAAATTTTGCTGTTGCATGCAACAACAACTAAAAAGAGGAGCGTCCCACGAGTGGAACAGCGGGAAAAGTCATCCTACGAGTGGAACTGAGGCAGCTTACAGTTACATTTTATTAAATTTCGCTGTTGCATGCAACAACAACTAAAAAGGGGAGCGTCCCACGAGCCCAAACAGTGGGAAAAATCGTCCCACGAGTGAAACAGCGAGAAAAGTCGTCCCACGAGTGAAACAGCGAGAAAAGTCGTCCCACTAGTGGAACTGAGGCAGCTTAGAGTTACATTTTTATTAAATTTCGCTGTTGCATGCAACAACAGCTAAAGGTAAGCGTCCCACAAGTGGAACGGGGGGGGGATTCTCCCACTAGTGGAACTGAGGCAGCTTACAGTTACATTTTTATTAAATTTCGCTGTTGCATGCAGCAACAGCTAAAGGTAAGAGTCCCACGAGTGGAACGGGGGAGGGGATTCTCCCACTAGTAGAACTGAGGCAGCTTACAGTTACATTTTATTAAATTTTGCTGTTGCATGCAACAACAACTAAAGAGGAGCGTCCCACGAGTGGAACAGCGGTAAAAGTCATCCTACGAGTGGAACTGAGGCAGCTTACAGTTACATTTTATTAATTTTTGCTGTTGTGTGCAACAACAACTAAAAAGGGGAGCGTCCCACGAGTGGAACAGCTGGAAAAATCGTCCCACTAGTGAAACTGAGGCAGCTTAGAGTTACATTGTTATTAAATTTCGCTGTTGCATGCAACAACAACTAAAAAGGTAAGCGTCCCACGAGGGGAACGGGGGGATTCCCCCACTAGTGGAACTGAGGCAGCTTACAGTTACATTTTATTAAATTTCGCTGTTGCATGCAACAACAACTAAAAACGGGTGCTCTGCGTCCCACGAGTAGAACAGCGGGGAAGTCGTCCCACTAGTGGAACTGAGGCGGCTTAGAGTTGCAAGAGACGACATCGAACAACCAATGTCGTTGAAGGATGGCGCAGAAAGTTGAACACTGTTTTGAATAAAAGACCCCGAATATCTTAGAGCTGATCAAGCGCTTTTTAAAGGAAGCAGAAAACAGCGACGACTTCGTATACCAAAGAACTTTCTTGAATTTAGAAACTAAGAAGAGGAAAAAAGCAACTGTCCAGTTGTACGAAAGAATGTGCAGATGTCTTAATGAAATGGAAGCCACTAGAGATATTAGAAAGTGTTCACACACGCTTTTGCTACGTTCATAAATCAGAGCAACAGGACTGAATTCCATGCGTGTGATACTATTCCGTACTTAAATTACTGTACACAAATACTGGAACAAAACATTTAATAAATTGCATAAATTTCAGTCATAAGTTACTATTCAGAAGAAAATATAAAATGTAAATTACATAAATCTGATGCTTCAAAAGCCACATATGTTATCAAAATTCATATGTTTGCACTGAGATAGATCTGTGAAGAGCTACATTTTCGCGTGACTTAAGAATCCGCCGACCGCTTTCCTTAGTTTCACTAGTGGTACGATTTCCCCCTTGCTCCACTTCCACTCGGGGCACTAACTCCTAAAAAGTGGCACTTGGTTTTTATGGCAGCCATTTGTCGCCTGTGAACCCTGAGGTCTAAAACTCCGCCTTTAATTTTTCAAATGGCGCTTACAGAATAAACTTTTATGGTTTATTTAGTGTTTGAATTTGTTTATAATCATCATATCGATTAGAGCTGAAGAAATTTCGCGCTGAAATTGAAATTAAATAACAACTGCCGTCTTAGCACGATCTTGAAGGATAAAATATTTAATATAAAACTTTTGTTAAAATCATATACAGATAAAAAACACATTAAGACCTTTCAGGTCCACCCCGGACACATCTGAGGAAGAGTCCGGTGCTGACTTGAAAAGTCTTATGTGCTTTTAATCTGTATATGATTTTAATTAAGGTTTTACATTAAATATTTTATCCTTCAAGATCGTGCTAAGACGGCAGCTGTCATTTAATATCGTATCGATTTTGGGGGATTGAAAAAAAATTATGTTTTTTTAACATGAGGACGATTTCTGTGATGAAACATAATTATGTTCCGAACGTTTGAATATAGCGTGAGTGCGTTATTTTGTTCTTGCGCAGCTCTTCAATACAACAAAAGCTGCTTGACTTTGTTGTATTGAAAAGTTGCGCAAAATGAAATAACTGTTTGCGTATTTTTTTTTTTTTTATTTGTTTGGAGGTTTAACGACCACCGTGAGCAACTCAATGGGCTATAAGCAGTCGCCCGTCCCCAATTTAGGGTCACTGGTTCCAGGGAAGGGAGAGAGCCAGTGCCGTAAGACAAACACAACATCCATGCCTGACCGGGATTCGAACCCGGACCCCTTACGGACGAATGATCAGAGGCCAACGCCTTAGACCACTGCGCCACCGGGGCGGCTGTTTGCGTATTAAAAGGATTAGGTGATTTTTTTTTGTTTGGAGGTTTAACGACCACCGTGAGCAACTCAATGGGGTATAAGCAGTCACCCGTCCCAAATTTAGGGTCACTGGTTCCAGGGAAGGGAGAGAGAGCCAGTGCCGTAACACAAACACAACATCCATGCCTTACCGGGATTCGAACCCGGACCCCTTCCTGACGAATGATCAGAGGCCACTGCGCCACCGGGGCGGCATTTGCTGATTACCTTACTGCTGTGGGTTGTCAACAATTCTTGACTTTTCGGTAACCTGATAAGGACAATTTGTTTATAGGGCACGTATTCAGATGTTCAAATACTCTAGTTGATAAAATGCAAATGATGACACGTAACTTACCGCGGAACGCTAAGGTAGCTACACGCATCGCAGCAATTATTTGACATAGGTTTTTGTATTGATTTCTACAGAAAGTAAGTGCAAATGCATGTTTGCTATTCGGAATGATCTTAGCGCCAGTTTTGATTTACAAAGTTGGAATCGTTCTCTTGATATATCTGAAGGGAATAACAGACTGGGATACCCTTTGCATGGAAAGGAAAAAGCTACTTAAACTACTAATATCCATAATAAGGTTTCGAGTTTTTCATTAGAAATACTGTTTGTTAAAATGAACATTCAGTTCTGCAGTTACGGGATCACAGGAACAAATAAAATCGCTGACTCATCTTTCCCTTGTGAACCCGCTGTGTAGCTATCGGAAAGCTAAGAAAAAAAAACAAGAAAAATGACACCGAATTTTCGGGTGTAATAAGCACGTCTTTTGAATCCGTTCTGACGCAAATTAAATTTTTTATTTTTTTATTTTTTTTTTGATTGGAGGTTTATCGACCATCGTGAGCAACTCAATGGGCTATAAGCAGTCGCCCGTCCCTAATTTATTGTCACTGGTTCCAGGGAAGGGAAAGAGCCAGTGCCATAAGACAAACACAACACCCATGCCTCACCGGGATTCAAACCCGGACCCCTTTCGGACGAATGATCAGAGGCCACTGCGCCACCGGGGCGGCAAATGAAATTTATCAAAGCTATTCAAAGTCAATGGAGCCGGTATGGAAAACAATAGTATCTGATCAAAGAAAGAAGATTTTCAATCGGGTTTTTAATCCCTCAGATATTGCTGTAAACGGAATCGTGAGCTTACGAACTCTTAGAAACAGAGATATCGACAAAAATAAGATGCGACTTTGCGTCCCCTGGTGGGAAAACCATGCATTATTTTAGGAAGAAAGTATTCTCAAAAGGTTTATCGGTATAAGCGGTATCGGTTGAAGAAAAAAAAAATTAGTCGAGTTTTCAGGAGCCCAGATTTTGCAACAAATATTTCTGAAACAGAAATTAACACATATGACCCCTGGTGGCTAAACCATTCTTTACCAAACATTAGAAATTATGTGAAAAATATTTTCCATCAGGTCTTGTATGCGATACAGGAAGAAGTTTTCAAATCAGAGCTTTAGGAGCAGAAATAGCGCAGAAAACGCAATTTACCTTTGTGCCCCCTAGCGGAAAGTGTATGATTTACTTGAAAATTTTAAATTTATAGGAAAAACATTTCGCATCGGAAACACTATCCAACAAAGAAGGAATTTTTTAAATCGTACTCTTAGAAGTAGAGATACTGACAAAAATAAGATATACATCTAGGCCCCCTGGCGTAGAAACCATGCGTTTTTTCAAGAAGAAAATTTTTCTAAAAGGTTTGTTGACATGAGTAGTATCGGTCAACAAACGACGTTTTTTTCAATCGAGAATTTAGAAGCTCATATTTTGCTGCAAATACATCAGAAGCGGAAATTAAGATTTACGCCCCCTAGTGGCCAAATCCTTTTTTCACAAAAATTAGAAATTATGTGCAAACGATTTCCCATCAGGATCTGTATCCGGTGCAGAAAGAATGTTTCAAATCGAAGATTTAGAAGCAGAGATATAGGGGGAAACGCAATTTACCGCTACGCCCCCTAGCGGAAAGTCTATGAATTACTTGAAAATTTTGAAATTATATGAAGAACATGTCACACGGAAAACACTATCCAACAAAGAAGGAATTTTTCAAATCGGAATCCTGGAAGTAGAGATATTGACAAAAATAAGATGTACATCTACGCCCCCTGGAGGAGAAACTGTGGAATATTTTAAGAAGAAAATATTCCGAAAAGGTTTATCGATGTGAGTGGCATTAGTCCACGAAAGAATTTTTTAATCGATATTTTAGAAGCTACGATTTTATGGCAAATACATCAGAAGCAAAAATTAACACTTACGCCCCCTAGTGGCCAAAATATTCTTTACCAAAAATTTGAAATTATATGCAAACGATTTTTCATCCGGAGATGTATCCGCTGAAGAAAAAATTTTCAAATCGGAGTTTTAGAAGAAGAGTTATCGGGGAAAATGTAATTTACTTTTACGCCCTCTAGCGGAAAATCTATTTGTAATTTGAAAAAATAACTATATCTAAAATACTCTTCGACATAAATAGAATCGTAAGATGTAATTTTTTTTTCAATCGGTTGTTTAGAAGCGAATATGTGGAATAAAACGTATTTTTGAATTCGACATCATCTGCATTTACGCCCTCTACCGGCGAAATTGTACAAAAAAAAACGAAATAAAGGATCATCATTTGCATATTTCAAGCTTCCCAATGCAAAAAGAATTTTTCAAATCGGACTAATAGTTGCTGAGATATCGTGGGTACAGGCAGACGGACGGACGGACAAACCGATAACAGAAGCACGATCTTTTTTTACAAAAGACGTGCTTTTAAAACGCCCAAAATCTAAAATAAAGGTAACAAATTGTGTTGTCACAAAGAAGTGCAGCTGTATTTGGCGTAAAAACAGATCGAAAGTCTTAGATAAATAGCCCAAGCACGGCTCACAGAATCGTAAATCTATTGGGTGTGTGCATTAGTTCTACCAGTTTTTGTAGGCTACAAAGAAAGGAGGAGATCACAACAAATAACGTACCTAGGATTTCACATAATTGACATCATTCTGTATTGACATCATTCTCATCATTGACATCATATTGACATCATTCTGTATGACCTCTGCGATTAGGTGAATCCCACGCCGGAAAAACTCCTGTGTTTTAGAGTAAAAAAGTCATGCAATGCCGTTTTCACATCGTACACATCCTCGAAGGTTCGGAGAGCGAAGGCGTTCTGTAACGATCGAAAGAGGTGGTAGTCCGAAGGTGCCAGGTCAGGGGAATACTCCGGGTGAGGTAACACTTCCCAGCCAAAGTCCAGTAATTTTTGTTGAGTGATTAAAGCAGCATGAGGTCTAACGTTATCATGATGAAAGATCACTCCTTTGCAAATTGACGTGTGCTGGCAGCTTCGATGTCAGTTGTTCTCGCAATCTGTCCAACTGTTGGCAGTAGAGGTTAGCATTTATCGTTCGGTTAAGTGCCAACACCTCCCAGTGGATTATTACCTGGACATCCCACTAAACACTTAACAAAACCTTTTTGGGGTGCAGTCCTCCTTTTGAGGTCCATGGAGTAGGCACCGCAGCTTGGCACACAGTCTGTAAACGCTTTACATTACGGTACAGTACCCATTTCTCATCACCCGTCACAATTCGTCCCCAAAACGGTTCGTTTCTGTGATGAGAAAGCAAAGAAACACAGGTACGGATTCTCTCCCCTCGTTGCTTTGCAGAAAGCTGGTGCGGAACCCAGTTATCGAACTTGGTGATGAACCCAAGCGCATGCATCCGTCTTTCGACTGTTGTTCTGTGTACCGACAATGTTTCTGCTAATTCCTGAAGGGCTGGATGAGTGTCATTTGTTATGGCTTGGTCCACATCCTCGTCAGAAACAACGGACGGACGGACGTCCAGGACGTGATTGATTTTTACAGCTCCTGTCTCCGTCCCGGAATTTCCGAAACCAACGGCGACATGTGCTATCATCAACTGCATCCTCCCCATACACTTGACAGATGATGCGGCAAGCCGCGGCTGCAGTACTGCCTTTATCGAACTCGTACAGTAAACAACGTCTAACGTGCTCCTTATCGCATACCATGTTACTCCGTCCGTGATTTCCGTTACGAATGACTTACTCGGACAAACCTAGTGCCTCTATATGCTCTACTGCTCCACGCTTTATTGGCCGAAAATTCGGCATCGCAGCGTCATCTGTGACGTAACTACTTCGATCGCAATTTGCATCTATGACAAACACGGGTAGAACTTTTGCACACACCCAATACTTCCTCGAAAAACATTGAAAAGAATGTAAGCAAGAAATATGGTACCGAATACTCGAGCATAGTGAGCAAGTCTTTTGAAATCTTTTCCGGCACAAATTTTTTTTTGTGGGAATAGGGGTTGGGGTTAGACG
Source organism: Macrothele yani (assembly GCA_039090855.1). NCBI lineage: Eukaryota > Metazoa > Arthropoda > Arachnida > Araneae > Macrothelidae > Macrothele > Macrothele yani. Next base: position 55,784,860 of record CM077018.1, on the reverse strand, counting down.
ACCACCCTGAACGACTCTTAGGGCTTACAAACAAGCGTTTTCATTGGGATTTGTAGAATTCGACTTTACGTTAACTTCACCTAACTAAAAACATTAAATCGTCATTAAGATCTCAACTTGATAAATTAGCTTTTTTTTTTTTTTTAGTTTCGGATTTAACGACCACCGTGAGCAACTCATTGGGTTATAAATAGTCGCCCATCACTAATTTAGGGTCACTGATTCCAGGGAAGGGAGAGAACCCGTGCCGTAAGACCAACACAAAATTCATGCCCCTCCGGGATTCGGACCCGGACCCATCCCGGACGAATGATCAGATGTCATCGATTAAACCATTGCTCCCCGGGGCGGCGTAAATTAGCTTCGCTTTGATACCTGGATTATTATTTCTTTTTTATTGGAGGTTTAACGACCACCGTGAGCAACTCAGTGGGCTGTAAACAGTTGCCCGTCCCTAATTTAGCGTCACTGGTTCCACGAAAGGGAGAGAGCCAGTGCCGTAAGAAAAACACAACACTCATGCCTCACCGGGATTCGAACCCGGACCCCTTCACGGACGAACGGTCATAAACCAGCGCTCAGACCAAGGTATTTAGAAAGAGGTCCTCCTTCTAAGTACCTTGGCTCAGACCACTGCGCCACCGGGGCGGCCTGGATTATTCTCAGTCGTTCGTGTTGTTGCTGAAATCCTAATTCGACATGTAATTCAATTTCGGCATAACCGCTAGAGTCCAGTGGCAGCAGAATTCTACGCCGCCCCCAGTGAGACTGAGCTCTGGCTTATGACCATTCGTCTGAGTGGGTCCGGGTTCGAATCCCGTGAGGTATGGATGTTGTGTTTGTCTTACGGCAAACGCTCTCTTCCTTCCCAGGAGCCAGTTGCCCTAAATTAGGGACGGGCGACTGCTTACGGCCCATCGTGTTCATGCTGGTCGTTAAAACCTCAAACAACAACAACGACAACAACAAAATTCAATGTCCAAGTTATTTTAGCAGTATCCAACACGTCTGATAGTTAATAGGAATTACTTCGTTCGTAACAAGATGATACAACTTCACATATCAAATTACAACGCGTACTTACACTCAGTAGGTAAAATATCAGAGATAGGGGTGAGAGAAAGAAAGAGAGACGGTCAGTTCACATGATCATCCCCCGCGCAGAGTGGAACAAACCCAAATCGAATGCAAGCGATAAATAGGCGGACAGCAGGGCATCCTAATAGTTGGGCCGCGGGTGGCCTAGTGGTCAGCGTTCGTGACTGCCACGGAGAAGACCTCGTGTTCGATCCGAGGCAGGTACGAAGGCTCGAACCACTAAATATCAGCCGTGCGTCGGATTTGCAAGTTAAGCCGTCGAGTACTGGTCCCCCGGTAGTAAATAAAGGCGTCTTCTACCTCGCTTCCGTGTGACTTTCCTATCGGGCACTCTAGCCCAAATCTCCTAGCTTCCTATTTCTAAGGGTTGTTTAAGACCTGGGGTCAGACACTCCCTTCCTGAAATCCTCTACATATGACCTGATCTGATCTGATGGGCACGTTAAGCCGTCGGACTCCGGGTACTGGCCCCCCGGTAGTAAATAAGGGCGTCTTCTACCTCGCTTCCATGTGACTTTCCTATCGGGCACTCTAGCCCAAATCTCCTAGCTTCCTATTTCTAAGGGTTGTTTAAGACCTGGGGTCAGACACTCCCTTCCTAAAATCCTCTACATATGATCTGATCTGATCTGATGGGCACGTTAAGCCGTCGGACCCCGGGTACTGGCCCCCGGTAGTAAATAAGGGCGTCTTCTACCTCGCTTCCGTGTGACTTTCCTATCGGGCACTCTAGCCCATATCTCCTAGCTTCCTATTTCTAAGGGTTGTTTAAGACCTGGGGTCAGACACTCCCTTCCTAAAATCCTCTACATATGATCTGATCTGATCTACTAGAGCATTGAATGGGCACGTTAAGCCGTCGGACCCCGAGTACTGGCCCCCGGTAGTAAATAAGGGCGTCTTCTACCTCGCTTCCGTGTGACTTTCCTATCGGGCACTATAGCCCAAGTCTCTTAGCTTCCTGTTTCTAAGGGTTGTTTAAGACCTGGGGTCAGACACTCCCTTCCTAAAATCCTCTACATATGATCTGATCTGATCTACTAGAGCATTGAATGGGCACGTTAAGCCGTCGGACCCCGGGTACTGGCCCCCGGTAGTAAATAAGGGCGTCTTCTACCTCGCTTCCGTGTGACTTTCCTATCGGGCACTCTAGCCCAAATCTCCTAGCTTCCTATTTCTAAGGGTTGTTTAAGACCTGGGGTCAGACACTCTCTTCCTAAAATCCTCTACATATGATCTGATCTGATCTACTAGAGCATTGAATGGGCACGTTAAGCCGTCGGACCCCGGGTACTGGCCCCCGGTAGTAAATAAGGGCGTCTTCTACCTCGCTTCCGTGTGACTTTCCTATCGGGCACTCTAGCCCAAATCTCCTAGCTTCCTATTTCTGAGGGTTGTTTAAGACCTGGGGTCAGGCACTCCCTTCCTAAAATCCTCTACATAACAGTGTATCTCAATCGACGAACATGGGTAAACGTGGTGATCTGAGCGACTTTGATCGTGGACGCATTGTTGGCGCAAGACAGATGGGCCATTCTATCTCCCAAGTGGTAAAAACCCTAGCGATTCGAAGGACAGACATATCAAGGGTGTACCGCGAGTATACCATCGGAGGACATACCAGAGCCCAGAGAGAAAGCGGTGGCCGACCTTACGCTGTAGATGCCCGGGCTCGACGGAGACTATCCAGGCCCGTACAGACCAACTGCTTGGCAACGGCGGCACAACTATCTAGTCTAAATGTCGGAGGCTTAAGTAGCGTCAGTGAGCGAACGGGGTGGCGCAAGCTGCATATCCTGGGCAACGGAAGCCGACGCCCTACTCGTGTCACTGTTGGCTGCTCGTAATTGGACATTACTTCTTGCTTGGTGCCGGGAATATCAAAATTGGATCTCTGCAGAGTGGCGCCGCGTCGTGTGGGCAGATGAATCCCGTTTTCAGTTGTCCCGAGCTGGCAGAAGGGTGTGCGCGTGGCGTCGACAGCATGAGGCCATGACCCCGTCGTTCCAGGTCGGCTTTGTTCAAGGTGGTGTTGGCTCTGTAATGGTTTGGGGAGCCATCTCATGGGACACATTAAGTCCCTTGCTGTGTCTGGAGAGGTACTTAACCGTTGCGTGCTACCATCATGTGCTGGCTAATTACCTACATGCTCTCATATCCTTAGTGCATCCTGCGGCTGATGGTTTGTTACACAGGACAATGCGCCGCCCCACCGAGACTCAACTACCCGGGAATGGCTCAAGAAACCCTCATCTGAGTTTGGAACCATCCAGTGGCCTCTAAATTCTTCGGATTTAAACCCCGTGGAAGCTCTCTGGCATGCCGTGGATCGTGGACCGACACGCCTCGGGCGGAGTTGTTGACAATGCTGCAGCAGGTAAGGCTGGCATTACCTCCGGAATCTCTCCGGCATCTGTTTGAGTCGATGCCTCAGCGTGTACTGGCTGTTATTCGCACTTGAGGAGGACTAAAACGCTTTTAGATAGGTGTCTCTAATGTTTTGTCCACTCATATCGCTTTTACAACATCAATACAGCTCACTCATCGAATACAATCTCCGAATGCTGCTCATACAAGAATCATTTATCTCTCTGCTCGTATCGATACTGCGCACTGCTCATTGAGCTCTTATCTCAGAACCCTTTATTACGTTGATTGTCCGTTGACCTACTGCCAGGTTGTCAGCTTTTACCAGCTCATCTGGAGGAACTTTGTGGAGATAAGTTAGGAAATATTTATTGAGAGAAAACCAAAATTACATAAGAACACAGCAACTCAAAAGAAAGCTTAAATTCGAGGGATACGTCACAGGCTAAGTAAGAGCAGTCGCCCGTCCTGGATCCTGGTAAAGGAGAGAGAGCCAGTGCCCTAAGACAAGCACACCACCCATGTCTGATGCGGGACTCGAGCTCAGGCCCACTCGTACGAACGCTCCGAAGCCAGTGCTTACAGCAATGCTTCCATACCCTTTTCCACTTGTGTACCCCTTTTAAAATCCTTTCTATAAATTGTACCCTTTGTTGTTAAGATACTCGTAGCTGCGGACACTTCTTTAAGCACTTAGCTACAGGTGATAAACCACATCAAGTTTTTGTTTTTTAACCGTTCCAGTTTTCAACCATTGATCCATAACTGACACGCTTAAAAATCATTGAATCATTGAATCATTAACTGAAACTACGTTAAACATTACATAAAAAATTTCTTGAAAAGAATCACAATTAAAGACAACGCACTTACTTATACACTGAGTGGCCACTTTATTATGACCACCTGACAGTTTTAAGCAAATGAACTATGGCTGCACGATGTTGCCGCCAGTGAGGGCGAGGCTAGTATAAAAAGGGAAAGCTTAGTGCTTGCGACAGCAGTAGAAGTGATTTTTTGGGTGACGAGATGGGTAAAAAATGCGATTTGACGGACTTTCACCGTGGGATGTTTGTAGGAGCTTGGAGCCATGGAGCGAGTACCACCGAAACCGCCGCATTCATGAAATGTTCCAGAGCAGCTGCTGTTAAAGTGTCTAAAGACTGGACTGTCAGCCAAAAAACTGGGTCTCTACGTGTAACGTGTGGTCGTCATCGACTAGCGACTGCTCGGGCGGAACGGAGAGTGTTCAGACTGGTAACAGTGCAGCAAGTTACAGACCATCTTTATCAAGGATCCCCTCAAATGATCTTTGCACGCACTGTTCACCGTACACTGCATCGGATGGGATATGGCAGCCGAAGGCCTGTTCGAACACCTTTGCTGTCTGCAGTTAGCAAGGGAAAATGTCTCCAGTTCACACAGGAGCACAAAGATTGGACAGTCGATAATTGGAAACAAAATGTGTGGTCCGATGAATCACGTTTTCAGTTGCACCATGCCGATGGCCGAGTGAGAATTTGGCGGAAACAGCACGAAAGCATGGACCCCAAATGCATTGCTACAACCCTTCAAGCTGGTGGAGGCAACGTTATGGTTTGGTGAATGTTTTCTTGGCATGCTTTGGGCTCTTTAATTCGTGTTGATTAACGTCTGACTGGCACATCATATCTAAACATCGTTGTGGGCCAAGTGCATCCTGTCATGTGGATGGTTTATCCCAATGGCGATGGCTACTTTCAACAAGATAATGCGTCCTGCCATAGTGCTCGTATTGTATTGTACAGGATTGGTTTCAGGAACATGCCGGTGAGATTACTTTGCTTAGGTGGCCCCCACAATCTCCAAATTGAGAATTTGGGGGATGAAGTTGAACGAGCCATCAGACAGCTGGATCCACAACCCTGCAATCTCACACTCCCGGAAAATGCTATTCATCAAGCATGGTCTCAGATTTCAGAAACCACCTATCAACATCTTGTGGAGTCCATGCCACGAAGAATCGACGCAGTATCAAAGACCAAAGGTGGCCGAACAAGGTACTGAGGGGGTGGTCATAATAAAGTGGCCACTCAGTGTATATACTCAATCAATAACTTAACTGATCAAACAGTCTGGCTACGGATGTATTAGTAACACGCGATTGTTCTGGAAAGGAGGATGGGTGACAAAAGTGACGCATGAACTGTGCGTAATGATTGGTAGAAGAGTGGTTTGGGGGAGAGGTTCATAGCCACGCCCTCACCAATCATCATTCGCTAATATGAGCTGGGGTTTTTTTTTTGATTGGAGGTTTAACGACCACCGTGAGCAACTCAAGGGGCTATAAGCAGTCGCCCGTCCCTAATTTAGGGTCACTGGTTCCAGGGAAGGGAGAGAGAGCCAGTGCCGTAAGACAAACACAACATCCATGCCTCACCGGGATTCGAACCCGGACCCCTTACGGACGAATAATCAGAGGCCAGCGCCTTAGACCACTGCGCCACCGGGGCGGCTAAAGAGCTGGTTTTGAAGTGCCTCCATTAGCAGTGATTCAAACTTAGCATTTATTGTTCCATAACTTACGTTTTGCATTTTTTTTATTTTACTTGTTTTTCCGCAATTACTGATTATTTTTCGTGTACCCCTGAACAGTCCATCACGTACCGCCAGGGGTACGCGCACAACCGCTTGGGAATCGATGGCTTACAGCATTGCGCCACAGGGGCGGCGGTGCTCTGCTTGCTCGATAGGTGGCCTAACAGCGAAGATATCTGCACTGGCCTTATTTGGGGAGCGTTTAAGACTCGGCCCGTTTCAGACTTGCTAACTTGTAACCCCGACCGGTTAATAGTTTCAAATGATATCCCAGACCGTTGATTTCACCTGAAACTAACGTAAGTGTGTGATTCGTGTCGCACTTCGATGTCTTCCGTTTCACTACTTGTCCTTTGTCTTCCATATACCTTCTTAAGGGTAATTAAAACCAACAGGAAAGATCACAAACGTTCATTTCAACGTTTCAGAGTCTTGTTTTTCAAGTGGATGGGAATAGGGGTATGGCTGGTGGTGTTGGGCAAAGAGAAAGACTGCAAGACGGTAACGTTTTTATTAAAATATCTCAATGAAATATCTAAAAAAATATACACCATATTGACAAAAGTCACCGGTCACCTAGAAGAGAAACACAACACAACATTCATTGACATACATTAGTGCGGTGACGGTCCACCTTTGGCCTTAATACATGCACTGATCCTTCGAAACAGGCTTTCGACAAAGTTTTGGAACACAGCCATAGGTATGCGCTTCCATAGAGTACATAACGCTGCCGCTAACTGTTGCTTAGTAGTAGGCCTTGGTTCCAAACTTCTTATGCCGCGCACTAATTCATCCCATAGGTGCTCTGTGGGATTAAGATCAGGGCTCTGAGCTCGCCAGTCCATATACGATACGGAATTATTATTATTTTTTTTTTTTGATTGGAGGTTTAACGACCGCCGTGAGCAACTCAATGGGCTATAAGCAGTCGCCCGTCCCTAATTTAGGGTCACTGGTTCCAGGGAAGGGAGAGAGCCAGTGCCGTAAGACAAACACAACATCCATGCCTGACCGGGATTCGAATCCGGACCCCTTACGGACGAATGATCAGAGGCCAACGCCTTAGACCACTGAGCCACCGGGGCGGCACGGAATTATCGTCAAACCACGCCGTAACATTCCTTGCTTTACGGCTCGGTGCATTATCCTGCTGGTACCAACAAGGCTCGGTTCCATAGTATTGCCACAGAGTTGGTAGGGCATAATTGTTCAGAATATCGAGGTAGACGTGCTGGTTAACAGGTTTGTCCACGTTAAACAATGAGCCGGGAACATACCACGAAAAACACCCCTGCATGAGTACACTGCCAGCTCCAAACTTGACCGTAGGAACAGTACATTGTGGTAAATAGCGTTCCCCCTGCTGCCGCCATACCCACACACGGCCATCAGACTGTTGGATCGTGTATCTGGATTCATCAGTCCATAGGACCCATTTCCATTGATCTATACGATCCACGATAAATGTTCTTTACACCATGATAAACGACGAGTAGCATTCCGATTAGAGATGAAAGGCTTATGAGCAGCCGCACGACCACACATAGAATGAAGTTCTCTGCGAATGGTACGTGTACATACCGAGGTTCCAGCATTTTTACTCACCTGTACAGTGAGGTCTTGTGCAGTTCTCCGTCGATTAGCTGTAACGACTCTCCTGAGGCTTCGACGTCCTCTATCACTGATTTTTTTGGTCTGCCGGTACGTTTTGCTGCTTTTTGCAGGCCATGTGACTTCCACTTATTCAGTACATCCAAAACAGTTGACTTGGGTATGTTTAAACGCCTCTCGGTTTCTCTTATGGACAACCCACTAATATAACGCCCAACAATCTTTAATTCCTCAAAGTAGGTTCTCTCCTACTGCGATATTTTCACTCAACTTCACAGTGAGATATGATCGCGGTCGGATTGTTTTTATACCGTTTAGAGCTGTTGCGCGCATCTTAACAACGCAGCGGATCCTTTCATTTGCTTTTGAAGGGTACCCGGTGACTTTTGTCAATATAGTGTATGTATTTCGAGAAAATACACATTCGAGTGTAAATTCAATTCAATTTTCTTTACGGAATCAAATTTAGTTTCATTTTAGTTGCTAATTGGCATCAGTAGTATGGGGAGGTAATCGAAGGAAGAACTCAATATGTCACAAGTGAGTCACCATTTTTTCAGCCGTCACGTTTCGTCTTTAATTCTGGAGTAAATGCTAAATCTTTTAGCACAGGCTCGGACCGGTTCGAACTCGGGCTTTTTCTTTCAACTGATGTAACAGGAAGGCCGCACAGTGGATAGCCTCGTCATGCTTAGTCTTTATTGATTTTGACAGGTCCATGCAGACCACTATATAAGCGTATTATTGTTTGGGGGCATTTTGTCCTGATTTACGAAATTCTCAGTTTTAATACTTTTCGAGTCTGATCGTACCCGCAATTCAAATTTCTGCGCATTTTTGGATATTTTGATGAAAGATTTTCCGCCTAGGTGGTATAAATTTAGTTTTGATGATATCGTAGAGTCTAAATATCGGGTTGAATGATCATAATCATTGTTCTCCACACTCTTGCTTATTTTCCTGACGCGCTATTTTCCCATTCATGATTTCCCGCAATTTTCCGACTTTTCTCCATGTTAAACTTTCGATCTGGTGGCGCAAATGAAAACTTGAATTAGGCGCTGTAATTGGTCTTGTTGAGTGTTTACAGGCCGCCACGTTGGCGTAGTGGTCTGAGCGTCTGCTTCGGGCCGCTTTTCGGAGCGGGCCAGGACTTTTTTTTTTTTTTTTTTTTTTGATTGGAGGTTTAACGACCACCGTGAGCAACTCAATGGGCTATAAGCAGTCGCCCGTCCCTAATTTAGGGTCACTGGTTCCAGGGAAGGGAGAGAGCCAGTGCCGTAAGACAAACACAACATCCATGCCTCACCGGGATTCGAACCCGGACCCCTTACGGACGAATGATCAGAGGCCAGCGCCTTAGACCACTGCGCCACCGGGGCGGCCGGGCCAGGACTCTTCTTCCGGAGAGGTACGGGAGGCTTGTTTGTCTCACAGCACTGGCTCTCTCTTTTTCTGGAACTACCTGCTGCAAATTAGGGATGGGCGACTGCATATAGGCTCCAGGTGAATTCATCGAAAGCGAAATCACCGAAAGATGCAATATCGTAGCGTAAGCGTTTCACGAAAACTTGGACTATAAGTGGAATATGGCGGAACGTATAAAAAATGCATTTTTTATTTCTTCGTGTACATTTTAATGTAGGATGACTACAAAACTGTTAGGGAGTCTTACAAGTTCCAGACCTCAGATTTCATCGTGTCTTTTACCGTAGATGGCTTCTAAAGATTACAATTTTATTGCAGTCACCTCATCGTGCTCTTCGGTATTGGTTGAATAGGAAAAGAAATTATTTGTATTGAAATAACTTATCGTAGTTTTGCATTCCTACCAAGGCAGTGATAATATGGGCCTCGGGCTAGGCCATTTTAGCAACTTTGAACCCACAGGTTGTAAGGCCAACATAAAAAAATGAAAATAATAATACCACACTTTTACTAAGGCGCACAACAATACTTTTTAGGACCCCAGGCTTCGGCCTTTTTTGAAAATTTTAAACTGCCCAGCTTATACAGTATTCATGAGGTTTGCATAACATGTCAAGTTAGTAATATTGCTCTTACCCAAGTACAAAAAATATTAATACGGCCTAGGCCAAGGCCTTTTTAATTGTTTTTTTTTCCACCGTGCTCATATTCATAAGGTTTGGACACCAAGTCAAATTAGTATTATTGCGCTTTTACTAAGGCATTAAATATTAATAAATAGGCCCTAGGACTAGGTCTTTATAACAAATTTTGTTCAGTCGCGCTCATCGTCATAAGGTTTAGACACCAAGTCAAGTTTGCATTACTGCACTTTTACTAAAGCATTAAATCTTAATTAATAGGCTCTAGACCTAGGCCTTCTTAACAATTTTTATTCCGTCGTGCTGATATTCGTAAGGTTTGGATACTATGTCAAGTTAGTGTTATTACAATTTTACTAAGGCATTAAATATTAATGAATAGGCCCTAGGACTAAGCCTTACTAACAGATTGTGTTCAAGTGTATGATTATTTATTCTATATATAAGTAAAACCTCAACATTACTGACTTGACTTGGTGTGCAAACTTTATGAATATCAGTGCGACGAAACAAAAATTGATAAAGAGGCCTAGGCCAACGGCCTATTTTTTAATATTTGATGGCTAAGTAATAGTGCATTATTACTAACATGACTTGGTGTCCAAACCTTATGAATATGAGCAAGACCAAATAAAAACTGTTAAAAAGGCGTAGGCCTATTTATTATTAATATTTAATGCCTAAGCGCAATAATACTAACTTGACCTGGAGTCTAAACCTTATGCATGTGAGCACGGCGGAATAAAAATGTTAAAAAGCCCTACGCAGAGGGCCCATTTATTAATATTCGATGCTTAAGTAAATGCGCAGCATTATTTGCTTGACTTATTATGTACGTAAATGTTGCAGATATATTCTGTCGTGCTCATATTCATAATATTTAGACACCAAGATAAGTTAGTATTATTACGCTTTTATTTAGGCATTAAGTTTTAATCCATATGCCTTTGCGCACGTCTGAAACCAAGAAACTGCAATTTTTATACGGCCCCTAAAGTGGGTGTCGGCCCTTGTCCGTCTGGCCAGCTGTTTAATGGCCAGTTGTCCTGTGGCCACTTGTCTTAAACTCCACTGCGAAGAATGCGTTTCAGTTTATTCGAAAATTCGTCTTTCGGTAAATTGCTCTTTCGCAAAATTTGTTTTCGATGAATTCGTTTCCGATTAATCCGCCTGCTCCCCTGCATATAGCCCTATGAGTTGCTCACCGTGACATTTAAACCTGCCTTTCCCCCCTTACCCTAAAAGAAGGTGTATAGGAGAAATTATTTTTTTTTAACGGACAGGTCTAAGCGTCAGCAATGTTTTTCATGATTTTCCATCACTTTCCACGATCTATATTTCTCTCGAGGTGGAGTGAAAATATATTCATGCTTAGTAACATATTTTCATTTCAGGACGGACAGGAAACTGGGCAGATGGTTATTGATGAAAAATTGTCCTACTGGTTGGAATATCAAGTTTCAGGCATCTAACAAACACACGCTCATTTCATCAGACAATTCGGTGGCACCTTTGTGTCATAGGCTCACGATACTGAGAACTGAGTAGCAACTGGTGCTTATATTGAAAATACAAGGTTTGTCCGGAAAGTAATGAGACCACTTTTCCTGGGCCAATCAGAAGGGCCGGAGGGCGGAGTCTCCGGGCGTGACGGGTGGCGGGGAATGTTAGGTAAACGATCGATGTCACGTCAGTTGGCTCTGAGCTTTTACAGAGTGAGGATCGCTTGCGAAGTGGACAGCTGTGTGAGCGTCGCGTAACGGTCAAAAGGCAGAAGAGTGTCAAACAGCGATACGCGGTAACGTTTTGTGTTAAACTTGAAAAATCCGCAACCGAGACGCTTGCCATGATACAGAAAGCCTACGGGAAGGATGCTTTATCGAAAGCACAAGTGTTTAGGTACTACAGATCCCAATTCACAGGGGAAAGAGAGAGCGTCGAGGATCAGCCACGACCAGGACCCCCTTCAACGTCTCACACTTTGGACAATGTGGAAAATGTGAAAGCGGTTTTGGACTCTGGGCGACGTCTGAGTGTCAGATTGGTAGCAGAGCACGTGGGACTCGCGAAATCCATTGTGCATGAAATCATCACGCAAGAATTGCAGATGCGGAAAGTTTGCGCCAAATTAATTCCTAAGATTTTGACCGATGAACGAAGGAACAACCGTGTGTCGATTTCTCGTGAGCTTGTGGACTGTGTGAAGAGTGAACCTAGTTTTTTGTAGAAAGTGATAACAGGTGATGAAACGTGGGTCTTTGAGTACGATCCGGAGACGAAAAAACAGAGCTCAGAGTGGCACACTTCCGAGTCTCCTCGACCAAAGAAGGCTCGAATGTGCAAATCGAAGATGAAATCGATACTCATTGTCTTCTTTGACTGTAAAGGTGTTGTCCATAAGGACTTCGTACCACCCGGACAAACGGTCAACGCTGAATTTTACGTGGAAGTGCTTCAACTGCTGAAGAACAGAGTTGCGTGCGTCCGCCCGAAGATCACCAACACTTGGGTTCTTCACCACGATAATGCGCCGAGCCATGCGTCGCTGAGAATGAGAGAGTTTCTGGCGAAACACAACGTGGCAACGCTGCCCCAACCTCCCTACAGCCCGGACTAGCTGACTTCATTTTGTTTTCCCGGCTCAAATCCAGCCTGAAAGGACAGCATTTCGGGACTGTTGCAAACGTGCAAACTGCCGCAATGAGTGCTTTGAAAGCGACCCCTGTTCCCGACTTCCAGGCAAGCTACGCAGGGTGGCAGAACCGCTGGCAGCGGTGTATTCATGTTCAAGGATGTTATTTCGAGGAATTTTAATGTTATGTAAGTATAACTTTAATTAAACGTCTGTTATTGAACGAGTCTCATTACTTTCCATACATAACACGGAGATGAAACACTATGGGCAGGAATTCTCAGAAAGATAACTTCAGATGTCCCACGAGAAAAAAATGTGAAAACACAAATTTGTCTGTGACGGGAATCTGAGCCAGTTGTTCTACCCGACTAAACTACACCGACGGAATGTATCGCTGCAGATATGTCTTCATGATGCGTGCGTCACCTCTGTAGTGCGTCACGTCATCACCCTCATAATTATTTTTTCGAAGCGAAGAAGGAATTTTTATTAATTCCAGACGATGTGTGGAACAAACATCACACATTTTTCGAAGAACCCAACGGCAAGTAGATCAACTTTCCACAATCCGGCGTCAATGTGAAAACACAAATTTGTCGATGACGGAGATCAGTGGCGAATCCAGCGGGGCGATTGCCCCCCCCCCCAACCCTAACGAAGTTTTTACGTTTAAAGTAGCGAAGACCGTAAATGATTAACTTTGTATATTTTATTTTCAGTTTTTCCTAAAAAAATAAGCAATTAAACTTTGTACGGAGGATTTAAAATACTTATTACATTGATTTAGGTTTAGTAAAAAAAAAGAAAAAGAAGGGAATACAATAAAGAGAGAAAGAGAGAGAGAGAGAGCGCAAAAGATAAAGGGAAAACAGGGGTAAAAAACATGGGAATATTCTTAGTTCTTTGCTATTGTCATATAGTCTAGCCTCTGTAACGTCTGGAAACAGGGTAAGGCAGAGCTTGGTACTGAAATCAGAGTAGGTGGGAGAAACTGTAAATAACAATCTGATCTACGTACGTATCTTAATTGAGTCATAAAGAAAATTCGTGAAAATGTCCCCACCGCTTCCTACGAGATGGTCTTTTTAGGACTTCTTTCTATTTCCTTATTTTTCCTGCTGCCTCACGTACGCTTCCCGTATGAAACGTTTTTTTCACATAACGTTAGTATTTTTTTTTTTATTGGAGGTTTAACGACCACCATGAGCAACTCAACGGGCTATAAGCAGTCGCCCGTCCCTAATTTAGGGTCACTGGTTCCAGGGAAGGGAGGGAGCCAGTGCCGTAAGACAAACACAACATCCATGCCTGACCGGGATTCGAACCCGGACCCCTTACGGACGAATGATCAGAGGCCAGCGCCTTAGACCACTGCGCCACCGGGGCGGCACGTTAGTATGTATATATATAATATGTATGTATATGTATCAGGATCCTATATTAAACAGATTACAACAAGAAATGCTGGAGTATTTATTTACCAAGTGCATTGGAAAAACAGCAACCAAAAGACGGTTATCAAGAACTTCTGCGCTTGTCTGTTATGTTTCTTGGTGGAGGAAGTGGCACGGAAACATTTCGAGCTCCTGGCACTACACATCATGCTCGTTGGCTGGCTAAAGGCATTTGCGCTCTAAAAATATGCCTCTTTCAAAATCAGTTTCTGTTAACACCTCGAGAGACAATAAATACAGTGAATTTGGCTTTGTTTGTAAGCCTAGTTTATGTGAAGTATTGGAATGAAGCTCCACTTGGAATTAGAGCTCCATATAATGATATCCAGGTCCTAAGTCTCCTAAAACTTTACCCTAATCAAAAAATTGGCGAGAAAGCCTACAATGCTTTTGTCAGGCACCTTTGGTTTCTTTCTGAGCACTTGGTAGCCTTAGCTTTTTTTGACGATCGAGTGCCCACGAAAACTAAAGAAAAAATTGTCAAGAATCTGAAACGTCCACAGCTGCCCGATTTTCCGCGACATATAGCAATATCTGACGAAAAAGATCTCAATCTAGAAAATTTTGTAACTGAAAGGACTAGCTTCTTCTTCGATGTCCTTCTTGTTGGAGGAATAATTAAATCTAAAGCGTTTCTGAAAATGCAACCCCAACAGTGGAGAAATGATCCTGTTTTCATTGAACTTCGTGAACGTTGCTGTAAGTTGAGGGTTGTGAATGACACTGCTGAGCGAGGCATCAGTTTGATTAAAAAATACAACCAGTCACTTACTAAGGACGAAGAACAAAAGCAGTTCATTCTTCGACTATTGGCAAATCATAGAAAACAGTTTTCTTCACAATCAAAGACATCTCATGTCATAATTATTCAATTTTCGAAATTTTTCATTTTCAGTTATGTAGTACCCAAAAGTTAAATATTGGGCGACCCCTAAATATCGTTGTTTTGCAAAACCCTTTGGTGTACTTGTCATTCACATATTCACATACTATGGCATAAAATAAAAGTTGTGGAGAAAGAATATTTAAAACTTTTTTTTTGGACCACCCTAATATATATATATATATATATATATATATTCTAGGATGTAAGGTCAGGTGATGCGTAACATCACAGCCTCTCCTTGACAAATGTCAACCCCGCCTTCTCGTGGTGCATCCTGTTCCCACTAAAGGGGCTCTGACGACCGCCAATAGCGGTATAACTATACCATCGGGATTAGAGGAAATTCTATCCCACACTCACCAACCCGCTTGGCCAGCGTGGTGAGTTATGGCCAAACCCCTCCAAAATGATTCCACAACTTAAATCTTGGCCCCCAGTCTCCGGCAGCTGGAATGTACCTGGCCAAGGCAGCTGCCAGTGCGACATGAAGGCAGAGGGTGCTAAGAATCCCCGGAGGACCGGACTAGGCTGCCATCTGATGCTGACCTTGGCTACGTACAATGGACGCTCCCTATCTTCTGATTCAAGGCTTCTTGAATTGGAAGAGGAACTACAAAGGATCAAGTGGGACATCGTGGGGCTAAGTGAGGTAAGGAGAAAAGGAGAAGATCTCATCGAACTGAAAAGTGGACATCTCTTCTACTATCGTGGGACAGATACTGGCAGAACTAGTGGTGTTGGATTTATAATAAACAAGAAACTGAAGGATAAAGTTGTAGAAGTTGAAAGTTCCTCTGACAGAGCTGCACGACTTGTTATCCAACTCTCGAAAAGATACCAGGCTCAGATTATTCAAACTTATGCACCCACCACAAGTCATCCTGAAGAAGAAATTGAAGAATTTTATGAGGAAATTTGTCATCTAAATAATAAAGGTAAGCAGCACTTGAAAATAATTATGAGAGATTTCAATGCAAAAATAGGGCAACGGCAACAGAATGAAACTTCAGTAGGTAAATTCGGTCACGGCAACAGAAACCAGCGTGGAAATACTCTCGTTGAGTTTGCAGAGGCAGAAGGGTTTTTCATCTTGAACTCCTTCTTCAAGAAAAAGCCACACAGGAAATGGACATGGAGACATCCAAATGGGACGACAAGTGAAATTGATTTTATTATGTGTAACAAAAAATTCGTCATAGAAGACTGCAGTGTGCTAAACAAGTTCAACACAGGTAGTGACCATAGATTGGTGAGATGTAAGATGCACCTCAACACTAAACTTGAACGTGGCAAGCTCATAAGACAAACAAAATCTATTGACATAACCAACCTTAAAAAACACCATAATACCTTCAAGTTGGAACTGAAGAACAGGTTCTCTGCTTTAGAAGGCCTAACATCGGAAGAAGTGGACATCTCTGAAGTTAACAGAAAAGTAACCAAAGCTCTTATGGAAACAGCAACAAAATTAGCTGGGTCTAAGAACAAGTTGCATGTAAATAAATTATCAGGTAAAACGAAAATGTTGATGCAAAAAAGAAGAGAGATGAGGACAACTAAAGAAGATGTGACTTCCAAAGTGGAATATATAGAGCTATGCAAGACAGTAAGAAAAAGTATCACTGAAGACGTAAGAAAATTCAACTGTGAACTAGTGAGGAAAGCAATTGAAAACAACCAAAGCCTAAAGATAGCAAAGGGACATCTCAGTAAGGGAAGAAAACAGATTATGGCACTGAGAAAAGAAGATGGTTCTGTAACAAGAAATAGAGGCGAAATTTTGACAAGAGTGAAAGATTTCTACTCCAAATTATATGAAAGGGATGATACATGCACTCCAGACATCATGAAAGATACCAGTACCAGAGTTCCTCCAGTCCTTCCAGCAGAAGTTGCACATGCGATCAAGAACATGAAGCGGGGAAAAGCTCCAGGAGAAGATGGAATTACTGTAGACATCATACAAGAAGCAAGTGGAGAAATCGAAACAGTACTCGCCCAAATTTTCACTCGATGCCTTAATGAAGGAAAGATTCCTGAGGATTGGAACACCGCTACAATGATCCTGCTACATAAGAAAGGTGACATTGAGGATCTCGGAAACTACAGACCTATCAGCCTCCTATCAGTAGTTTATAAAATCTTCACTAAAGTTCTTTCACACCGCTTGAAGGTAACACTGGACATGGCTCAACCGAGAGAACAAGCTGGATTCAGGAGTGGCTACAGCACAATAGATCATATCCACGTGCTGAGAGAACTAATTGAAAGAGCGAGGGAATATGAACTTCCATTGTGCATGGCTTTTATCGATTATGAAAAAGCCTTTGATTCGGTGAAACCATCAGCAGTTACAATGGCTCTGAAAACCTGCGGCATTGAAGATGCATACATTAATATTATTAATAACATCTATGAAAATGCAAGTGCAAAGATTAGGCTGTTTGAAAATACAACACACGTAAAAATTGGAAAGGGAGTGAGACAAGGTGACACCATATCTCCGAAGCTCTTTAATGCCACATTGGAGGGTGTTTTTCAGTCGCTGAGCTGGGAAAACAAGGGGATAAAGATTAATGGAGATTATCTAACCCACCTACGTTTTGCTGATGACGTAGTCATTTTTGCAACTACCCCATCAGAGCTGCAGAGTATGATCCAGGAACTTGCTGACAAGAGTAAAGAAGTGGGATTAAAAATGAACTTTCAGAAGACAAAAGTGATGTTTAATGCTTTTACAAGAAATGAAGATTTATCGATTGATGGAGAAAAGCTGGAGATAACAGACACGTACGTTTATCTTGGACAGCAGATATCAAGTGAGGGTCACATTGATGAAGAAATTAATCGGCGTACAAAACTTGCCTGGAGAGCTTTTGGAAGAAACAGCATAATTTTCAAGAGCAATATGCCATTATGTCTTAAAAGAAAAGTGTTTGATCAATGCATCCTTCCAGTGCTTACGTATGGTGCAGAGACGTGGACCTTAACTAAAACAGACATACAAAGGCTGCAGACAACTCAAAAAAGCATGGAGAGGTGCATGCTTGGTGTAACCAGGAGAGATAAGAAGAGGAACTCGTGGTTCCGAAAAATGACAAGAGTGGAAGACATCATGATCAGAGTTAAATCCCTGAAATGGCAATGGGCTGGACATACTGCCAGAAGGACAGATCATCGATGGACAGCCGAAATTTTAGATTGGATTCCAAGGGACAGGAAAAGACCCAGAAGAAGACCACATGGGAGATGGGTGGATGAAATTCGAAAGTATGCAGGGGTGACATGGAGGAGACTGGCACAAGACAGACCGTTGTGGAGGAAACTTGGGGAGACCTTCGTCCAGTAGTGGATTGATAATGGTTGACAATGATGATGATGATGATATATATTCTATTAAGAAGAGACCTAAGCAAAAAAATATATATTTTTTTTGACTCATACCGAAGTACAACATAGAAAAGGTTATGTATCTACCGGTGTGAGTAAAAGGAGAAAAGATAAAAAATAAAATAAAACAACTGAATGTAGAAAGTGTCGAGAATACTGAGCCTTGGCTTTATCAAGGACCAGCAAAAACTCTGCATATTCAGTTGTTTTATTTTATTTTTTATCTTTTCTCCTTTTACTCACACCGGTAGATACATAACCTTTTCTATGTTGTACTTGGTATGAGTCAAAAATATATATATATTTTTTTGCTTAGGTCTCTTCTTAATAGAATGTGAATTCTGAATTTTCATAACTGCTGCGTTGCGCGTTTTGATCTTCAGGTTTTTTGCAACTTTCGTTTTAAATTCAAAAGTTTTTCCTTAGTTTTCAGCTTTGCTCTTCAGTATATATATATATATATATATAGGGGTTGTCCAAATGTCCAAAGTATTGGAAACACCTCGCTGAAAACAGTGACTTCAGTATGTGCTGCTTTTTTAGTAAAACGAACATGAAGCTGCAATTTGTTTTTGTAAAAAAGTGTTGCTTACAGTCTCAAGAGTCTGTGTGATTACATTGTAAATCGGTGTTTGCATAAAATTCCGTTCCAGGTGAAGGCACAATGAGTGACCTGTCGGAGTTCCAAAGAGGGCAGATTGTAGGAGCCCGTCTGGTTGGTGCGTCGGTAACCACAGTGGCACCGGTATTGGTGGTATCGAGAGGTACCGTGTCGAAGGTCATGACAGCATACAATGTTCACGGCACAACATCATCTGCGAGACAGAACTGTGGGAGGAAAACCAAACTCACTGCGAGAGACAGGAGTACATTGAAGAGGATTGTGACCGTAGGGAGGAAGACCACGGCGACGAAAGTGACTCCTGCACATCTCCAAAAGTCATTGTCGACCCATACCGTGCGAAGGGAATTGCACAAGCACAATATTTACATCAGAGCTGCGATCGCAAAACCCCCTGGTGTCACAGGTGAATATGAAACGGAGACTACAGTGGTGCCAGGAACACAAAATGTGCACTGCAGATCAATGGAAACATGTCTTGTTTTCCGATGAATCAAGTTCCTCACTATTCCCCACCACAGGACGGGTTTACGTGTGGAGAACTCCCGCAGAAGCCTACAACCCAGACCGTCTCCTTCCAACAGTGAAACACGGGGGCGGTTCCGTAATGGTTTGAGCCATGATCTCGTGGTTTGCAGCAGGTCCCATTATCACCTTACAGGGATGGATCACTAGCGGTGACTATATCAATCTTTTGGCCGACCATGTGCATTCAATGGCGCAGACATTATTTCCGTCAGGGGAATGCACTTTTCAAGATTATAATGCCCCGATTCACAGAGGTCGAACTGTTCCGTCATGGTTTGAGGAACATGAGGATGAAGTTGCGCACCTTCCCTGGCCTGCACAATCACCGGCCTTAAACATCATTGAGCCCCTGTGGTCTGTGTTGGAAAATAGAGTGCGATCCCGTTATCATCCTCCGGCGTCTCTCAAGGAATTAGAGCAGTTCCTGCAGGAAGAATGGTAGAACATACCACTTACCACCATCCAAGACTTGTATGCGTCAATTTCAAGGAGGATTCAAGCAGTTTTAAATGCCAAGGGTGCTCCCACACCATATTAGGTGCGTAAAACCTATTGTTTCAAGGTATTACTATTATTTTGGACAACCCCTGTATATTATCGTTATATATATATATAAAAAAAAAAAAAAAAAAAAAAAAAACGGTGCCGCAGTTGTCTAAGCGATGGCCTCTGACCATTCGCCCAAAAGGAGTCTAGGTTCGAATCCCGTGAGACATGGATGTTGTGTTTGTCTTTTGGCCCTGCTCTTTCCCTTCCCTGGAACCAGTGACCTTAAATTATGGACGGGCGACTGCTTATAACCCATTGAGTTGCTCACGGTGACAGTTAAACCTCCAATTAATAAAAAAAAAAAGCGTTTCATAATGGCTTCTGCCCCCTTTTTGTAAACGAAAAACCGGCCCCCTTGAGTAAATTGCTGGTTCCCACCCTGACGGAGATCGAAACCGCGCCTCCTCGCTATGCAGCCAGTTGTTCTAACCGACAAAACTACAGCGATTGAATGTATTGCAGCAGATTTGTCGTCTTGACACGTACTTCACCTCCATAATACGTCACAAAAAAGTACTGCTCGTAGAGGACGTGCTCGCGCTGGAGACAAAAACAGTGAGGGTACGTTATGCCAGAAGATTCTCGGTACTGTGATTTTCAAGCTCCAGTTGTCAAGGAAGGCATGTCGATGGCGACAGCCAATCATTTTTTATGTAGGACTTCCGTCCACAGAGAAGGTTTAGGCCCAAACCACCTACAGCGGGTACACCTTTTGGGCAGGGCACAGAAACGGAAGGAAGGAGAGCAAGTCTGGCGACTTAGACCGAACAGTTTGTAAGTGAGAGAGAGCACAGTAGATGGCGCCACCGTACAAGTACGATGTTGCTCATAGAGGGGTGAGAGAAAGTCGGGGTAAAGTAGGAATGGATACCCAACGTAACCGGGGGTCCAACCCGGGGGCCGTCATTTAACGTACTTGTAGGATGCACGGCGGATATTCAGCGATTGTTAGCAAATCACACCATCTCTGGAAGATCAGCCCAGGATTGAACCTGTCCATTGACAGTCTGACTCGCTAACCACTAAGCCATCCGTGGCTCGGCATGTCGATGGCCTTTAGTCATCATCCCCTTATAGCTAACAAGCCCGCGCACTGAATTGTGACGTCACTAGGGTAGTCCGTAGTCAGGGAGAGGGAGATGCCGGGAGCGGTACGGCGATGTATGAAGTGAACGCGTCTTTACGTATACCAACTAAACAAGTCACACGTTCTTTGGTTTCACGGCATTTAAAAAACGACTTCTGTGTTAGTTTTTTTAAATAACTGCAGAGTTTGCACGTTTGTTTTGTAATATTTTAAAATACAGAAGAAAAATAAGTTACAGCGTAAAATGTAGCGTAGCAATAACTTCGACGTAAAAGTATAAGCAAGACAGATTCGTCAACTTAATGATAGCATCGCCATCGCTGTCATTTCACTGGAAGTGATAAATCATTCCTGTAATCGAAATTATAAACTGTCGTCATAGTTTCACTTGAAGTTATAGTGTCGTCATAGTTCACCGACTCATTCTTGTACTTGTGAACAAATCATTCTTGTACTTGAAAGTTTAGTTTAAGGACCCATTACGAAGTACCACCGTCGTTTCAAAAGATGTCAATTGACGAATTTAAGGAATCAGATTTTTCATTCATTGCGAGCTTACGACTACGAAATATTGAGTAATGAAATAATTCCTTTAGTGAAAATGTATTTTTATATCAGACAGTAACTAGCAATTTATGTGCAATCCATGTTCACTAATATATAAAACAAGAAAGTTGACACCGAATTTTCGGGTGTAATAAGCACGCCTTTTGAATCCGTTCTGACGCAAATTAAATTTATCAAAGCTATTGAAGGTCAATGGAACCGGTATGGAAAACAATAGATCTGACCAAAGAAAGATTTTCAATCGGGTTTTTAATCCCTCAGATATTGCTGTAAACGGAATCGTGAGCTTACGAACTCTTAGAAACAGAGATATCGACAAAAATAAGATGTGACTTTACGTCCCCTGGTGGGAAAACCATGCATTATTTTAGGAAGAAAGTATTCTCAAAAAGTTTATCCGTATAAGCGGTATCGGTCGAAGAAAAAAAATTAGTCGAATTTTCAGGCACCCAGATTTTGCTACAGATACATCAGAAGCAGAAATTAACACTTATGCCCCCTGGTGGCTAAACCATTCTTTACCAAACATTAGAAATTATGTGAAAAATATTTTCCATCAGGTTTTGTATGCGATACAGGAAGAATTTTTCAAATCAGAGCTTTAGGAGCAGAAATAACGCAGAAAACGCAATTTACCTTTGTGCCCCCTAGCGGAAATTGTATGATTTACTTGAAAATTTTGAATTTATAGGAAAAACATTTCGCATCGGAAACACTATCCAACAAAGAAGGAATTTTTTAAATCGTAGTCTTAGAAGTAGAGATATTGACAAAAATAAGATATACATCTGCTCCCCCTGGCGTAGAAACCATGCATTTTTCAAGAAGAAAATTTTCCTAAAAGGTTTGTCGACATGAGTAGTAACGGTCAACAAACGACGTTTTTTTCAATCGAGAATTCAGAAGCTCATATTTTGCTGCAAATACAACAGAAGCGGAAATCAAGATTTACGGCCCCTGGTGGCCAAACTATTTCTTTACAAAAATTAGAAATTATGTGCAAACGATTTCCCATCAGGAGCTGTATCCGGTGCAGAAATAATTTTTCAAATCGGAGATTTAGAAGCAGAGATATAGGGGGAAACGCAATTTACCGCTACGCCCCCTGGCGGAAAGTCTATGAATTACTTGAAAATTTCGAAATTATATGAAAAACATGTCACACGGAAATATTGACAAAAATAAGATGTACATCTACGCCCCCTGGCGGAGAAACTGTGGAATATTTTAAGAAGAAAATATTCCGAAAAGATTTATAGATGTGAGTGGCATCAGTTCACGAAATAATTTTTTAATCGATATTTTAGAAGCTACGATTTTATGGCAAATACATCAGAAGCAAAAATTAACACTTACGCCCCTGGTGGCCAAAGTATTCTGTACCAAAAATTTGAAATTATATGCAAAGGATTTTCGATCAGGAGATGTATCCGCTGAAGAAAAAAATTTCAAATCGGAGTTTTAGAAGAAGAGTTATCGGGGAAAATGTAATTTAGTTTTACGCCCCCTAGCGGAAAATCTATGCGTAATTTGAAAAAGTAACTATATCTAAAATACTCTTCGACATAAATGGAATCGAAAGATATAATTTTTTTTTCAATCGGTTGTTTAGAAGCGAATATGTGGAATAAAACGTATTTTTGAATTTGACATCATCTGTATTTACGGCCTCTACCGGCGAATTTGTACATCTTAAAAAAAACGAAATAAAGGATCATCATTTGCATATTTCAAGCTTCCCAATGCAAAAAGAATTTTTCAAATCGGACTAATAGTTGCTGAGATGTCGTGGGTACGGACGGACGGACAAACCGATAACAAAAGCACGATCTTTTTTTACAAAAGACGTGCTAAAAAGGTCAAGAAGAAAAACTGATTTTTTTCCTGTGTGTTTTTAAATTATTACCAAAAGCTCAATAAAACGCTTTCTAACATACATTCAGTAAATTGCTGCTTGATCCGCTGATTGCATCAAATAAATTATGATTTAAAAAAGAAAATCACGCAATTTTTACATTATTAAATGTACAATAATTTTAATGACCCAACAAGTTTTCCTAATTTTAGTACCATCTAGTTACGTATTTGGAAAACTCATTTTGGTAAGCAAATATAAAGTTTATAATTTTTGTCTTCCAGAGCACCATTTAAAAAGAAATACCTTGTCAAAATTTAAAACATCGGAACACAGTTGCAGTAAACAAAACTATTTGGATCCAGAATATAAACATTTCTTTTTATCTGGAAAAAATACGAGTACTTATTAGCATAAATTTCCTGAAATTTGATTATCAAGAAATATTCAGGAAAACTGCCAATGTATAAATAATTGTTTGTGTAGTTTTTTGTATATCCCAAACACAACTTAATTATTTGTCCGTTAGCTGTTAATCTTCGAGCAAACTCGACCACCCACCGCGGATGACCAGACTACCCTCTCCTACGTCACACAGCTTCCGGTATTCGGTGCGCCGTCCTGTAGCTATCAGGGGGTGTTGCGTGTTGCTTTAGGGCATTCGTCCTCTCTGATGAGCGACGTAAGCCAGAGCTACTCGCCGACGTTTAGTAGAGCTGTTATTGGGTCGTTTAACGCTATAATTACTAAATGAAGTAAAACAGAGAGTCGTTATGCACACACACCCTTTAACAATTCTCAGTGCAATTTTCTCAATCAAGCTCAAAATTGTCATCTTTTTGTTAAATAGGTAGCTAAAATTAATTCCTAAGACAATGTTTAAATAAATATAAATACACTGCTGGCCACCCAAAATGCAACACCAAGAAGGACGCGAGATAGCAAAGCCAGATTTACTGGACACATAACAACAGATACAAAGTTGAAACGATTGAGCTTACAGGCCGGTGCGACTTGCGGAACACGCAGACATCAATAGTTCGTGTGGCACCCACGGTTGGGAATAACGGCCGTTACACGCCGCGACATCGAACGAAAGAGGCTTTGGATGTGGGCTTGGGGTATGTCGGTCCAGGCTGCTTCCACACGTTGCCACAGTTCATCACGGGTGGTGCTTACCGGGCCACTCGGTTGCCGATCAGCGACCAGACGTGTTCGATGGGCGACATATCGAGAGAACAGGCGGGCCACGGCAGCAATGACACCTGGTGGGCCGTGAAGAATTGTTGCGCGATGCGTGCCACTTGTCCTGTTGAAACGTGGCCGTTAGCAGGTCCTGCAGGTAAGGGAGGACTACAGGCTCCAAAACTGCGGAGATGTAGCGGTGGCTGTTGAGTGTACCGGCAATGCGTACCAAAGGGGTGCGGGTGTCATATCCAATTGCGCCCCAAACCATAACGCCAGGCGACGGACCGGTATAGCGATGCATAGTGCAGGCGTCATACAGTCTCTCGCCGCGGTGCCACCACACGCGGATCCGACCATCGTGGTGTTGCAGTCAGAAGCGGGATTTGTCGGAGAAGACAATGTCGTGCCATTCCGTAGTCCAGGTGCGGCGTTCAACGGCCCACTACCGCCGCACTCGTTGGTTCTATAACGTCAACGGTAATTGGAGCAATGGGCGCCGTGCGACAAGTCCCCGCTCCTGAAGACGACGTCGAACGGTACGTGCTGACACAGGTTGTTGCGCAACATACCCTAATTCCTGCGCTAACATTTGTGATGTGGCGGTGCGAGCTGTCAATGCCCGCCGCACAACATGCCGGACTTCTCGTTCGGTGGTGTGCCGCGGCGGCGGCAATTGCTCACATTGGTCCGTCCGTTCCTCCTGCACCTACCTAATCCATACTCGCCTCACTGTGGCTGGATGTCGTCCCACACGGGCGCCGATGTCTTGGTACGATAAACCGCTGTCGCGATAAGCCACTATTCGCCCTCTGTCGAATTCCGAAACGTGATGGAATGACTGTCGTATTCTGCGACGAGGCATCAGGAAGCTTTCCACGCACATGTCCGGCAGCACAACACACTTCCACTACTTACACTCCGCCTTCTGTGCACCCTTCTTATAGTGCTTCTCGGTGGCGTGCCGGTCGCGCATGATTTGCATATGCCCTGCAATGCTAATCGTTTGCATGTCCTCTCGCGAGCGACGCATGCTGCGAATTTCAGGCCAATCGGATGCTCCCTTCTTGGTGTTGCATTTTGGTTGGCAAGCAGGGTAATTTGATAATCCATCTCACATATTCTGTTTTTTAAACTTCAGGAACAAGTTTGCCACCAGAGGGCATAAGTTCACATTTCCGTTTACACCATATTTACAGCATATATTGAATTGAATTGAATTGAATTGAATGAAAATTCTGCCACACAACACAGCAGATCTCTATTATGTATAACAAATCATAAACATCGAGAATTGCCATATGTACTAAACTAAATTTAGATAGTAACACAATATTAACGCAATGGAAAAAGAACATGAAATCACAGTAATATCACAAAGTTCAATATAAATTAATAACATTTAGTACTAATTATTTACTCCAAGAGAAAACAAAGGCTCAACCACCTCAAATATATCTCGTATAATAATCATAAACATACAAGCACTAATCCCGTGTACAATTGACCAAAAAAAAAAAAAAAAACAACAGCAAGAAAGATGACACCGAATTTTCGGGTGTAATAAGCACGTCTTTTGAATCCGTTCTGACGCAAATTAAATTTATCAAAGCTATTCAAAGTCAATGGAACCGGTATGGAAAACAATAGTATCTGACGGAAGAAAGACGTTTCTCAATCGGGTTTTTAATCCCTCAGATATTTCTGTAAACGGAATCGTGAGCTTACGAACTCTTAGAAACAGAGATATCGACAAAAATAAGATGTGACTTTACGTCCCCTGGTGGGAAAACCATGCATTATTTTAGGAAGAAAGTATTCTCAAAAAGATTTTCCATATGAGCGGTATCGGACCAAGAAAAAAACATTTAGTCGAGTTTTCAGGCGCCCAGATTTTGTTACAGATACATCAGAAACAGAAATTAACACTTATGCACCCTGGTGGCCAAACCATTCTTTACCAAACGTTAGAAATTATGTTAAAAATATTTTCCATCAGGTCTTGTATGCGATACAGGATTAATATTTCAAATCGGAGTTTCAGAAGCAGAAATAACGCAGAAAACGCAATTTACCTTTGTGCGCCCTAGCGGAAAGTCTATGGGTTATTTGAAAATTTTGAATTTTTAGGAAAAACATTTCGCATCGGAAACACTATCCAACAAAGAAGGAATTTTTCAAATCGGACTCCTAGAAGTTGAGATATTGACAAAAAAAGATATACATCTACGCCCCCTGGCGTAGAAACCATGCATTATTTCAAGAAGAAAATGTTTCTAAACGGTTTGTCGACATGAGTATTAGCGGTCTGTAAACGACGTTTTTTCAATCTAGATCTTAGAAGCTCATATTTTGCTGCAAATACATCGGAAGCGGAAATTAAGATTAACGCCACCTGGTGGCCAAACCATTTTTTCCCAAAATTTTGAAATTATGTGCAAACGATTTCCCATCAAAAGTTGTATCCCGTGCAGAAAAGATTTTTCAAATCGGAGATTTAGAAGCAGAGATATAGGGGGAAACGTCTATGAATAATTTGAAAATTTTGAAATTATGTGAGAAACATGTCACACTGAAAACACTATCAAACAAAGAAGAAAATTTTCAAATTGGACTTCTAGAAGTAAAGATATTGACAGAAATAAGATATACATCTACGCCCTCTGGCGGAGAAACTGTGGAATATTTTAAGAAGAAAATATTCCGAAAAGATTTATAGATGTGAGTGGCATCAGTCCGCGAAAGAATTTTTTCAATCGATATTTTAGAAGCTCAGATTTTACGGCAAATAAATCAGAAGCAAAAATTAACTCTTACGCCCCCTGGTGGCCAAAGTATTCTTTATCAGAAATTTGAAATTATATGCAAAAGATTTTCCATCAGGAGGTGTATCCGCTGAAGAAAAAATTTTCAAATCGTGGTTTTAGAAGAAGAGTTATCGGGGAAAATGTAATTTACTTTTACGCCCCCTAGCGGAAAATCTCTGGGTAATTTGAAAAAGTAACTATATCTAAAATACTCTTCGACATAAATGGAATCGAAAGATAAGAAACATTTTTCAATCGGATGTTTAGAAGCAAATATGTGGATTAAAACGTATTTTTGAATTCGACATAATCTGTATTTACGCCCTCTAGCGGCGAAATTGTACATCGTGAAAAAAACGAAAGAAAGGATCATCATTCGCATATTTCAAGCTTCCCAATGCAAAATGAATTTTTCGAATCGGACTAATATTTGCAGAGATATGGTGGGTACAGACGGATGGACTTACGGACGGACAAACCGATAACATAAGCACGATCTTTTTTTACAAGAGACGTGCTAAAAATATCGATACAATGCAATTCACCAAAAAAAAAAAAAAAAAAAAAAAAATAACGTAATGTACTATGCAACTGTAGCATGGAGCCAGGGGGAAAGGCTTAGATTTAAGCCTGACGAGCCCCCGATCTCCAAGGTAGTTGTGTCAGGTCAAAACGATAAAAATAGCAACATTAAAAATACGACCGGTGTTGAGCATACCGCGAAAGAAAGAATACAGGAACCCAAACAAACAACAAAAACTCTCGTAGCAGTTTTTTAAATACCCTAGAGTCCACAATTTTCCTGATGTATAATGGCAGGCTGTTCCACTCAAGGGGTCCAGCTCCAATAATACTGTTATGCAGCAATCTAGTGCGCGCCCTAGGAACCACGAAACTCTCATGACCTCGAGTGTCGCGTGAATGGGAGGAATGCTGTAATTGCAATAGTTCAAGATACCGATTCGTATAGACTCTGTCATGCATAAGTAGTAATAATCTGAAAATAAATATCTTATCGAAGGGAAGTATGTTATAAAGACAATAAATAATATCAGTATTTAAAGATGAATTTATAAGTCAAATATATTTTCTCTGAAGAACAAGAATCCTGTTTACGTTACCATCCGATGTCTGACCCCAGGCCAAAATACAATAAGACAACATAGGATAGATAAAGAAATAAAATAGCATTAATCTGAGTCTGATTGTCAAAAAACAATAAATCCTAGATACAGCACCAATACGAGACTTAAGAATATTTGCTAAATAACTTATATGGACATCCCAACGCAAAGTCTCATGTAGTACACTATCTATCAACAAGTAATTGGACACCTGTGATAGCAAAGGAAAACGAAGTTTATTCACCTTCATTAGTTGCTGGAGCCTCCACGAGCGGCGATTACAGCTGCGACCCTCCGGGGCATACTCTCAATCAGGCGTTGTACGACGGCTAGCGGTATTTTCTTCCACTCGGCTTGGAGAAGACAGGTCAGTTCCTTCACCGATTACGGACAGTGGGGGCACCCCTTAAGTCGACGCTCCAACTCGTCCCAGAGGTGCTCGATAGGGTTAAGGTCCGGGCTGTGCGCAGGCCAGTCCATTCGATTAACCCCATTGTCACCATACCAAGCCATGGTGGACCTCGCAACATGACAGGTGGCATTGTCATGCTGAAAGTAACATGGGTCCACCCCGTAAAACTGCCACAACGTAGGAAGCGCATGGTCATCCAAAATGGTGCAGTAGGTCTCGGCGTTGAGTCTACCAGGAATTGTGACCAACGGTCGCGTGTCATACCAGGAGAAACACCCCCATAGCATAATTCCACCGCCGCCGAACTTCACAGTTGGCACAATACATTCCGGCAGGAGGCGTTCTCCAGGCAGACGCCAAACCCAGACTCTGCCATCCGAACGGTAGAGGGTGAACCTTGATTCGTCGCTCCAGAGAACCTGTTTCCACTGTTCAACAGTCCACTGTCGACTTTCTTTGCACCACGTTAGCCGAGCAGCGCTATTGGACTTGGTGGTCAAAGGCTTGTGGGCGGCAGCACGTCCATGATAACCGAGCAGATGGGCTTCCTTACGGATGGTATTCATCGAAAGAATACTCCCTGATACCAGTTGAAACTCCTCGCGGATGTGGCACATCGATTTGGTGCGGTTTTTCCGAATTTCTCTGGCCAGCACCCGTCGGTCTCTAAATCCCAGTTTTGTGGGTCTGCCGGGTCGGGGCACATTCCGGCAGTCACCTCTCGTCTTCCACTTGCCAATCACGTAGGCCACTGTCGATTTTGGGTACTTCAACTCGCTGGATATGTCACGTATGGATCGGCCATTTCTGTGATACCCGACGATTACACCTTTCTCGAAATCAGAAAGCTCCGAACTGCGTGGCATCTTGCATGCGACTGGTTGAGTTGTTGTTTCCCACACGATATTTAACGGCGGCGGCCGTGACGTGTATCAGGACCGCAGATATCGTCGATTGCAAGGGTGACCAATAACTTGTTGGTAGATAGTGTATAACACCCAGAAATTTCACCGAAGTACCCGAATGCAACATATCTGCGCGTCTAAACACGCGATTGAAAAATCATTTTTCAGTCAGATACTATTAACTACAAAAATATTTTGTGTGCATTTCCTGTCCAATATAAAGCAAAATTTACCCGCTAGGGGCACAAGTATTTAATCTGTTTTTTTCTCGGTATCTGTGTTTCTAAATGTCCGATTTGAAAAAATTCTTTTAACACCAGATATCATTCTTCTGATGGAACATTTTGTATGTACTCGTGCGTTTTAATAATAATACTAACTTATCTTGGTGTCTAAACCATATGAATCATGACGGAATATATTCATAACGTTTACATAAATAAGTCAAGCTAATAATTCTGCGCTTTTACTTAAGCATCAAATATTAATAAATAGGCCCTCGGCCTAGGCCTTTTTAACAATTTTTATTCCGTCGTGCTCACATGCATAAGGTTTAGACACCAGGTCATGTTGGTATTACTGCGATTTTACTTTTACATTAAATATTAATAAATAGACCCTAGGCCTTTTTAACAGTTTTTATTCGGTCTTGCTCATATACGTAAGGTTCAGACACCAAGACAAGTTAGTAATATTGCGCTATTACTTGATCATCAAATATTACTTACTCATCAGAATAACCATGCTCACGCTGCGTAATTAAAATTATGCGCAGTTTATATCTAGGAGTTTTAAGTGTATTTTCTCTTTTACTGGATTTTTAGATTTTCTAAAGATCTGCTTTGAAATACATTTTTCCTTTCGGAAATGATCCAAAAGACGGATTCATTACAACCGAAAATTCGGTGTCATCTTTCTTATTTGAAGTCTTTTATTGATTGATAAGGAAGATGTCATCCAGACGTTTTCTAACACCTGTGGAATAAACTGTTTGCTTAAAGTTAAGATTCAGGGAACTGCGCTCTTTTTCTGCAGCAGTAATTTTCGCAACTGTGATCAGAAGCTAAGGACTGTGTCACGAGCATTAAAGCTCAGATATCCTGGAAACACTGTGTTCAGTGTTTTCGACTTAAAAACGTTTTTGACGTATATCTTCAACCAAACCATTCTTTTGAGTTTCTTCTAATCTTAAGTAAATTTTGTAACTTCTCCGTTTGATTTTCCTTCTGAACGGCTCATCATCTCCCCGAATTTACATATATAATATTTTTGGCAACACTGACAGTGAGTCAAAGTATAAATAAAATGACGTCGAGAGCAAAAGTGTGGAGAGTGTATAGATTGTACTATGTAAGAAATACGTGATGTGAATTCACGGAAAACTCATGAAAACAATGTGCAGCAAAGTTGTCAATAGGTATCCATCTTTTAATGGAATTTCCGTTTCCTCAAACTTCAGTATTTTGACAGAATTTCAGTGCCCAGAAATTAAGTTTATTTCCAGAAAGCACGTTCCGAGTTTTTTCGCATTTATACAGAAATTTCTTAGGTCCTCCGATTTTGATTTGTTCAGCACTTTTACGAATCATTTCCCTCTGCCGGGTTTAGAACCAGGTTCTTTTCCAACGGGAACCGCACGTGCTACCGTTGAGCTAGAAAACCACGCAACTCACAGGCACGTATAAGCTAGAACCCTAAACGCTCGATGATAAAATCGTTTTTACACTTTCTAACCTATAACGAAGTAAATTTCTCCGTCATTTCTGTCCACGCCAGGATTCGAACCCGGATCCCCTCATTCCGGAATAAGTCACTCTACCAATTGAGCTACGCGGACGTTTCATTCTGATTCCTATCTGCCTTTATGTCGTGTGCGTCTTTCTGCCAGGTACGTCACATCTCCTGGTACGTCACATCATCCCCCCTTAATTTTTTTTTCTTTCGAAGTGCTGGAGAAGGGATTCTCTTTTTTTCCTATCTCGCGGTGTGGAAAGAACATCACACCAATGCGAGATTTTGAACGGTCGGGTCATCCGGATAGTTCGGGCGCCATTATAACGAAGTGAATTTCTCCGTCATTTCTGTCCACGCCAGGATTCGAACCCGGATCCTCTCATTCCGGAATAAGTCACTCTACCAATTGAGCTACGCGGACGTTTCATTCTGATTCCTATCTGCCTTTATGTCGTGTGCGTCTTTCTGCCAGGTACGTCACATCTCCTGGTACGTCACATCATCCCCCCCTTAATTTTTTTTTTTCTTTCGAAGTGCTGGAGAAGGGATTCTCTTATTTTTCCTATCTCGCGGTGTGGAAATAACATCACACCATTGCGAGATTTTGAACGGTCGGGTCATCCGGATAGTTCGGGCGCCATTATAACGAAGTGAATTTCTCCGTCATTTCTGTCCACGCCAGGATTCGAACCCGGATCCCCTCATTCCGGAATAAGTCACTCTACCAATTGAGCTACGCGGACGTTTCATTCTGATTCCTATCTGCCTTTATGTCGTGTGCGTCTTTCTGCCAGGTACGTCACATCTCCTGGTACGTCACATCATCCCCCCTTAATTTTTTTTTTTTTTTTCGAAGTGCTGGAGAAGGGATTCTCTTATTTTTCCTATCTCGCGGTGTGGAAATAACATCACACCATTGCGAGATTTTGAACGGTCGGGTCATCCGGATAGTTCGGGCGCCATTATAACGAAGTGAATTTCTCCGGCATTTCTGTCCACGCCAGGATTCGAACCCGGATCCCCTCATTCCGGAATAAGTCACTCTATCAATTGAGCTACGCTGACGTTTCATTCTGATTCCTATCTCTCTTTATGTCGTGTGCGTCCTTCTGGCAGGTACGTCTCATCTCCTGGTACGTTACAAACCGTACGTTAAAGAAGCGCATATGCTCCAGCTTTGTCCGTCTGTCTGTCTGTCCGCACGATAACTCGCGTAAAAATGGTTCGATTTCGATGAAATTTTAGTATGTGGTAGGGGACAACCTGGGGACGAACCCTGTTGAAAATGGACGAATCAAAGGTCAAGACATAAGAGCGGGATCCATTCCATCGCCATTAAGCGTCATAACTTACGTAAAAATGCTTCGATTGTGACAAAACGTAATCGTGTTGTCCCGGAAATGTACTGAACCGGTTCTGTTGAATATCATCGAAATGAGATCAAAGGTCAGGGCACAGGAGCGAGATTTATTCCACAGCCATTATCCTCATAACTTGGCTAAAAATGCTTCAATTACGACAAACCTTTAGTATGGTGTTCAGAAGGTATACTGAACCAATTCTGTTTAATATCATCGAAATGGAGTCAAAGGTTAGGACATAGGAGTGGGATCCATTTCGTCGCTCTTATGCGTCATAACTTACGAAAAAAATGCTTCGATTGCGACAAAAACTTTATCATGTTGTTCCGGAAGTATACTGAACTAATTCTGTTTAATAAAATTGAAATGGGGTCAAAGATCAGGGCACAGGTGCGAGATTTATTCCACAGCCATTATCCTCATTACTTGACTAAAAATGCTTCTATTGCGACAAAACTTTTTTTTTTTCTTATTGGAGGTTTAACGACCACCGTGAGCAACTCAATGGGCTATAAGCAGTCGCCCGTCCCTAATTTAAGGTCACTGGTTCCACGGAAGGGTGAGAGCCAGTGCCGTAAGACAAACACAACATCCATGCCTCACCGGGATTCGAACCCGTACCCCGTTCGGACGAATGATCAGAGGCCATCGCTTAGACCACTGCGCTACCGGGGCGGCCGACAAAACTTCACTGTGTTGTTCCGGAGGTATACTGAACGAATCAATAGTCAGAGTAGGGAGGAGGGTTTGTCTGCGCACGATTTTTAGTATGTTGGAAAGCGTATCATAATCAATTCATTGCATGATTTTACTAGCTTGTTTATTATTAATGTTTGTGTATTGGTCTCTCACATTAATAACAAAAAAGATTATTTTCTGTTGGAGCTTATTATTTTTCTGAATATGTTTGCAATATTTTTTATTTTTGTAGGAAGACTTATTACAAATTGCGTGTTTTTTGTTCATACGGAATTTTTGAGGCAACAGAATGCTTTGGAACCAGGGATCTTATTAACCTAAGAATGACTTTCAGTTATCTGCAAGAAAAGGCGTAATCTACTGCTTTACAGTGTTGTTTCACAAAACTCTTAAATATAAAATTTAATCTTGATAGCTATAATAGCTTTTGTCTTAAAGAAACCACAGACTGATATACAGACATCATACACTGGCGTGCAAAAATTAAGGGCAGGACGGTTTTTCGAATGTAACGTCGTGCAGAAGTGCTCCACATTGACTCAAATCATATCATAAGATCCCCAAGATGTAAGAATATGGGACAAGTGAGCAAAACCGTCCAAACAAGGAATCTAAAGGATACGAAGGCACTTTATTGAAAAGGTAGCTTCTAGCACAACTGGACAGAAGACAGAAACGTCCATGTGACAAGCGGCTGCCAAGAAAAATCCAGTCTTTAGTAGGGGATATGATCACCCCTGACTGCGTTGCAGGATTTGCAACGTCTGTCCATGCTGAGGACGAGGTTGTCAAGGAGCTGTTGACGCATCGCAGCCCATTCCTCTTGTAGCGCCAATCGCAGCTGCGGAATCGTTGCTGGCGGCTGGTGACGTGCTGCCAAGCGTCTCCCGAGAAGGTCCCACACGTGTTCGACTGGATTTAAGTCCGGGGACCTTGCGCACCGATCCATGCGTTGAATATCTTCACTCTCCAACAGCTCTGCGACAGCCACTGTACGATCAGGTGTAGCGTTGTCGTCCTTGAAAAGGAACTCAGGACCCACAGCACCTCTAAACAGACGCACGTGAGGCAGGAGAACCACGATATAATAAAGGACACCAGTGACTGAACCTCCTTGGAAGATGTGGAGGTCAGTACGGCTACCAAGCATGATACCGCCCCAAATGAGAACTCCGCCACCTCCAAACCGGTCCCTTTCGATGATGTTGGAGGTGTGATTGCGTGTTCCCTGCTCTCTCCAGATGTGTATACGTCCAGAATCGCTTGTCAGACTAAATCGGCTCTCATCCGTAAAGAGAACTTTACCCCATTGCTGATGTGTCCAGTTCTTGTGTTCCTGGCACCACAGAAACCGCCGTCTCCGATAAGCAGACGTTAATGGCATACACCGTACTGGTCGTCGTGCAAATAGACCACCTTTGTGCTGCCTCCTGGCCACGGTAAAACGCGATAACGGATGTCCAGTTGTCTGTTGCATGTGCCTTGCGATTTCTCCCGCTGTCTGTCGTCTGTCTCTTCTCGCCTGTAGGACAATATACTGGTCGTCCGCCGCCGTGGTTGCTCGTGGACGACCACTGCTAAACTCTCGGACAGCTGTTCCTGTCGTTTGGAATGCTCCCCACGGTCGTGAAACGATGCTGTGAGCGATCCCGAACTCCTCACCCACACTAGTCACACTTCGACCTTCTTCCAACTTCCCAATGACGCGACCTCGGGTAAAGTCATCCAGATGTCGTCTACTGGATTGCCTGTTGGCCATATCACATGCGGTGGCAGCAACTCGACGTCGTTCCAACCGATGTACACCGTGCAATAGCTTTCACCGAATTGCTGAGCGTACACTGCCCGTGTGCTTTATACCCTTCAGAAGCCCCTCCCCTCCCCTACGTCATGCTGCATATATGCGCATGCCCTACCGTACCGGACCCTAGTCTATCTTCTGAGTGGTCTTTCGGTCCGTTCTGCCTGATCGTTCCGCTGTTATGCTAATTTCTCCTCTTCGTCCTTAATTTTTGCACACCAGTGTGTATAAGGAATTTTGTAGTTCACAGATCTGTCAGTAGGTGGTGTTTCGGCAGTTTGCAGCTGTATCGCCGCTTCTAAAAGCGCTTTTGAGAAATTTCTTCTTTGCTGTATGCCATTCGCTACAATAGAGATATGTAGCATTATCCTCTTTAAATAACGTAAATATTTCCCGCTAGCTGCGCATAGCCCGAAACCTCTTTTTTTTTTTTTTTTTTTTCGCTATATCTGCTCCAGGGGGACGTATTTGAAGAGTTCTTTTCTCTTAGCATAGCTTTTTCTATGACGAATATTTTTCGCCTGTTTTCATTTTTTCCTTTAAGTAAAATATTTTTGCTAGCAGACGTAGACTTATATCATGTTTCCTTCGATATTTCTCCTTTTAACTGTTCGATTTGAAAATCCCTTTGTCTCTGGTACCTTCCTTGTAGTACGTGAAACATTTTTTTCGCCATTTGTTAATTTTCCTAGTATGCTTTTTAGCAGCTGGTGGAACTAAGTAGATGTCTCTATTTCTGGATGTTTTATCGATTGTTGGAACCAGTTGATTGTTTTCCAAACGAGTTTCATTGATTTTGAACAGCTTCGATAAATTTAATTCGCGCCAGAAGGGATTTAAAAGGCATGCTCATTACATCCGAAAATTCGGTGTCATCTTTCTTGTTCTCATTGTTTCCGAAATTCAACGACCACGACGAGCAACTCCAAGGAATATAAGTAGTCTAAAGTACCTTATTTAGGGTTCTTGGTTCCAGGGAAGAGTGAGCCAGTGCCGTAAAAGACCACACCACCTATACCTTATCCGGGACTCGTACCCGCGACCACTTGGCCGAAAACCGACATAACAAAATTAACGACATAACCCAATGGCATCTCTATATGGTAGGCATAGTCAAACTGTGCCACTCCAGTGACCGAGTGCTACGGAGCGTTGTCTTCTAACCATGCGTCCTAGGTGAAGCATGGATGGTTTGTTTGTCTTACGGCACTGTCTCTCTCCCTTCACTGGAATCAGTGACCCTAAATTAGGCAGAGGATTGTAGGTCAATGAGTTCCTCACAGCAGTCGTTATACCCCTAAACCAAAAGAGTAGCAATCAAACTACACTGGTGTGCAAAAATTAAGGACGAAGAGGAGAAATTAGCATAACAGCGGAACGATCAGGCAGAACGGACCGAAAGACCACTCAGGAAATAGACTAGGGTCCGGTACGATAGGGCATGCGCATATATGCAACATGACGTAGGGGGCGGGAGTATCAAAAGGGTATAAAGCACATGGGCAGTGTACGCTCAGCAATTCGGTGAAAGCTATTGCACGGTGTACATCAGTTTGAACGACGTCGGGTTGCTGCCACCGCGTGATATGGCCAACAGGCAATCCAGTACACGACATCTGGATGACTTTACCCGAGGTCTCGTCATTGGGAAGTTGGATGAAGGTCGAAGTGTGACTAGTGTGGCCGATGAGTTCGGGATCGCTCACAGCATCGTTTCACGAGCTTGGAGAGCATTTCAAACGACAGGAACAGCTGTCCGAAAGTTTAGCAGTGGTCGTCCACGAGCAACCATGGCGGCGTACGACCAGTATATTGTCCTACAGGCGAGAAGAGACAGACGACAGACAGCGGGAGAAATCGCAAAGCACATGCAACAGACAGCTGGACGTCCGTTATCGCGTTTTACCGCGGCCAGGAGGCAGCACAAAGGTGGTCTATTTGTACGACGACCAGTACGGTATATGCCATTAACGTCTGCTCATCGGAGACGGCGGTTTCTGTGGTGCCAGGAACACAAGAACTGGACACATCAGCAATGGGGCAGAGTTCTCTTTACGGATGAGAGC
Organism: Macrothele yani; assembly: GCA_039090855.1. Lineage (NCBI taxonomy): Eukaryota > Metazoa > Arthropoda > Arachnida > Araneae > Macrothelidae > Macrothele > Macrothele yani. Next base: position 55,747,468 of record CM077018.1, on the reverse strand, counting down.
CGATTTAGTCTGACAAGCGATTCTGGACGTATACACATCTGGAGAGAGCAGGGAACACGCAATCACACCTCCAACATCATCGAAAGGGACCGGTTTGGAGGTGGCGGAGTTCTCGTTTGGGGCGGTATCATGCTTGGTAGCCGCACTGACCTCCCCATCTTCCAAGGAGGTTCAGTCACTGGTGTCCGCTATTGTACAGAGGTTCTCCTGCCTCACGTGCGTCTGTTTAGAGGTGTTACGGGTACTGAGTTCCTCTTCATGGACGACAGCGCTACACCTCATCACACAGTGGCTGTCAGAGAGCTGTTGGAGAGTGAAAATATTCAACGCATGGATTGGCCCGCAAGGTCCCCGGACCTAAATCCAATTGAACACGTCTGTGACCTTCTCGGGAGACGCTTGGTAGCACGTCACCAGCCGCCAGCAACGATTCGCTGCTGCGATTGGCGCTGCAAGAGGAATGGGCTGCGATGCGTCAACATCTCCTTGACAACCTCGTCCTCAGCATGGACAGACGTTGTAAATCCTGCAACGCAGTCAGGGGTGATCATATCCCCTACTAAAGACTGGATTTTTCTTGGCAGCCACCTGTCACATGGACGTTTCTGTCTTCTGTCCAGTTGTGCTCGAAGCTGCCTTTTCAATAAAGTGCCTTTGTGTCCTTTGGATTCCTTGTTTGGACGGTTTTGCTCACTTGTCCCATATTCTTAGATCTTGGGGATTTTATGGTATGATTGGAGTCGATGTGGATCACTTCTGCACGACGTTACATTCGAAAAACCGTCTCGTCCTTAATTTGTGCACCCCAGTGTATGACTTTTTGTGCAGCGTTTCTCAACTGGTCCGGATTTTCGATACGATTTCAAACGGGCCGAATGCAGATGGAAGTCGTGACTCACCGCCGCAGTAGTGATACCCTCAGAGAATCTTTAACAATGGGAACGACATCTTCATCTTGCAAAGAAACCGCTCCTTCAGTTTTAAACGAGAATAATTCATATCCCCTAAATATTTCGAGGAAGAAATGCAAATTTTAAACTCTGAAGGCTAACAAAACTGGCGAAACATTATTATAAGCAATTTTTGTAAATGGACAATGCTGAAGTATCGCCCGAAAAATACGAATTAGAAATTGGTGCAAAAGCTTCAATCCAATTTTAATCAGATTGTAAGCAGTGAGCTTTGCTCCTTCTCTTGAGCTGCGCCCGGGACAGCCGTTTCTCCTGCCCCACCCTAGTTACGCCTCTCGGAAAGGCACCCTAAGCGTTGGACTTCTTTTTTGTTTCACTCATTCATATTGAACGGAATAAACTGTTTTCTCAGCCTAAATAAAAAAAATATAGTTCAAAAAATATATTAGGTAATCAATAAATGTTCTGCTAGTTACTACTCACAGCGTATTGACAAAACTATTCAACGCGATAAGATACAATGAGCAATAAAGAAGAAAACGTAATTCATAAACAGATAATAACAAATCCGACGATATGAGTAAATATAATCTACTTTTAAGAAAGAGCGAACCTTGTGTTTCGGCTGTGTATTGTAAAAGGAATGTCCGATGTGGAGTCGTTTAAGTATGATATCTTTTTACATCACTACTAAATACACTTGTGACGTGCCTGCCGAGCAGGACGCACACGACATAAAGGCAGATAGCAGCGATAACGAACGTCCGCGTAGCTCAATTGGTAGAGCGACTTATTCCGGAATGAGGGAATCCGGGTTTGAGCCCCGGCGTGGACAAAAATGACGGAGAAATTTACTTCGTTATACACTATACTGACAAAAGTCACCAGAAACACTTTAAAAAGCAAATGAACGGATCCTCTGCTTTGTTAAAATGCGCAGTACGGCTGCAAACAGTATTAAAACAAGCTTGCAGCTGACCGCGATCATATCGCACTGTGAGATTGAGTGAAAATGTCGCGGCAGGAGAGAACTGACTTTGAGAAAGGAAAAATTGTTGGTTGTTATATTAGTGGGTTGTCCATAAGAGAAACCGAGAGGCGTTTAACCATACCCAAGTCAACTGTTTTGGATGTACTGAATAAGTGGAAGACACATGGCGTGCCTGAAGCAGCAAAACGTACCAGCAGACCAAAGGAAATCAGTGATAGAGGACGTCGAAGCCTCACGAGAGTCGTTACAGCTAATCGACGGAGCATTGCACAAGACCTCAGTGTACAGGTGAGTAAAAGTGCCGGAACCTCGGTATGTACACCTACCGTTTGCAGAGAACTTGATTCCTTGGGTTACCGTGGTCGTGCGCCTGCTCATCAGCCTTTCACCTCCACTCTGAATGCTACTCACCGTTTAGCATGGTGTAAAGAACATTTATCGTGGACCGTTGATCAATGGAAACGGGTCCTATGTACTGATAAATCCAGATCCACGATCCATCAGTCTGATGGACGTGTGTGGGTATGGCGGCAGCCGGTGGAACGCTATTTACCACAGTGTTTTGTTCCTACGGTCAGGTTTCGAGCTGGCAGTGTACTCGTGTGAGTGTGTTTTTCGGGGTATGGTCCCGGCCCATTGGTTATCGTGTACAAACCTGTTAACCAGCCCGTCTACCTCGATATTCTGGACAATTATGCTCTACCAACTGTGTGGCAGTACTATGGAACCGAGCGTTGTTGATACCAGCAAGATAATGCACCGAGCTATAAAGCAAGAACTGTTACGGCGTGGTTTGACGATAATTCCGTATCGTGTGTGGACTGACCAGCACAGAGCCCTGACCTTAAACCCATATGGGATGAATTAGAGCGCCGCGCAAGAAGTTTGGAACCAAGACCTACTACTAAGCAACAGTTAGCGGCAGCATTATGTACTGAATGGAAGCGCATACCTATCGCTGTGTTCCAAAACCTTGTCGAAAGCATGTCTTGAAGGGTTAAGGGCAAAGGTGGAACAATACCGTACTAATATGTCAATAAATGCTATGTTGTGTTTCTCTTCTCGGTGTCTGGTGACTTTTGTCAATACATTGTATGTTAGATTTCTTGACCAGTATTACCAAGTTCAATTTGCCAGAGCATACTTTTAGTCTGCTTGGAAGGTAATATTTTTCCCAACAATGGATCACAGTCGTCGGGTGTTCTGACGTAAGTGATGGCATCGGAAAACTCATAGTGGGCTGCGTGAGTGAAACGTCTTGGAACAATTACGTAATATCTCGCTTAAGTTGTCGTTAATGTTGTCCGCGAAACCAACATTAGTGTCGTCTATCACGCTAAAAGTAATCAAAATGTCAATTATAAAGACGCCATTTCTTACGAAATGCTACTAACAATGGTACGTTCGGCCCCTCACTTTCCTGGAATAAGCTTTTCCGCGAACGTTCGCACTGTCAACAAAGTATGCTAAAAGCTTGTTGTGTCCTGTTAAATAATTATCACTAAACACATTAGATCTGACGTCCAAGAACTCCAGTAACAGAAAATAGAAACTCGCTTTCAATTTTCTGTAGACAACCACGTTTTATTGCACTTGTTGCAAATAGTACATGCTTGTACACACAATGGCAGGACTACTTATAAACCTGACGTCTTAATTTGCACAACACACAAAATAGTAGTACTTTAATTGACGGGTTATAGTAGACTATTTACGAACTTGAAACAGGTAGAAAATCGTCGTATGAATCAAATAACAACCGCTGATAACATACCCCCAACTATCAAACAAAACACACAGTGATATTGATTTTATCTGTTCCTTCACCCCAGATCTGCTGCCAGTGCTGCCACATCAAGGGAAACTTTTGAGAGTTCAGACATGACATTAAGTGCAAAAAGTTTAATCGAGAGATAAAATTTGCGTAAGAGGTAGTAACAATCCCGGAAATTTAAATAGGTTATGTACGTGATAAGCTGTTATTTCTTTAGTAAATGCCTTTGACCTGTTTTCCAGTGGATATGGCCTCGACAGAAACTGTTGGCCGTATCCAATAAAAGTACACTGTATTCACAAAAATCACCGAACGCCCCTTCAAAAGCAAATGAATGGATCCACTGCCTTATTAAGCTGCGCGGTACAACTGCAAACGGTATAAAAACAAGCTTGCAGCTAACCACAATCATATCGCACTTTGAGGTTGGGTGAAAATGTCGCGGCGGGAGAGAACTGACTTTGAGAAAGGAGAGATTGTTGGGTGGTATATTAGTGGGTTGTCCATAAGAGAAACCGAGAGGCGTTTAAACATACCCACGTCAGCTGTTTTGCATGTACTGAATACGTGGAAGACACATGGCGTGCCTGAAGCAGCAAAACGTACCGGCAGACCAAAGAAAAACAGTGATAGAGGACGTCGAAGCCTCAGGAGAGTCGTTACAGCTAATCGGCTGAGTATTGCACAAGACCTCAGTGTACAGGTGAGTAAAAATGCTAGAACCTCTGTATATACACGTACCATTCGCAGAGAACTTCATTCCATGGGTTACCGTGGTCGTGCGGCTGCTCATAAGACTTTCATCTCCACTCGGAATGCTACTCATCGTTTAGCATGGTGTAAAGAACATTTATCGTTGACCGTAGATCAAAGGAAACGGGTCCTATTTACTGAAGAATCCAGATACACGATCCATCAGTCAGATGGCCGTGTGTGAGTATGGCGACAACCGGGGGAGCGCTATTTACCACAGTGTACTGTTCCAACGGTCAAGTTTGGAGCTGGCAGTATAGTCGTGTGGGGGTGTGTTTCGTGGTATGGACCCGGCCCATCGGTTATCGTGGATAAATCTGTTAACCAGCACGTCTACCTCGATATTCTGGACAATTGTGCCCTACCAACTCAGTGGCAATACTATGGAACCGAGCCTTGTTGGTACCAGCAAGATAATGCACCGAGCCGTAAAGCAAGGACTGTTACGGCGTGGTTTGACGAAAATTCCGTACCGTGTGTGGGCTGGCCAGCACAGAGCCCTGATTTTAATCCCATAGAGCACCTATGGGATGAATTAGAACGCCGCATAAGAAGTTTGGAACCATACTAAGCAACAGTTAGCGGCAGCATTGTGTACTGAATGGAAGCGTATACCTATCGCTGTGTTAAGGCCAAAGGTGGACCGACACCGTACTAATTAATGTATGTCAATAAATGCTATGTTGTGTTTCTCTTGTAGGTGTCCGGTGACTTTTGTCAATATAGTGTATGTGATATGATGTTAATTCTATAGTAAATGCCTTTCACCTGTTTTCCGGTGGATATGGCCTCAACAGAAAATGTTTGGAAATATCCAATAAAAGTATGTTCAATAGATGACTGATAAACGAGCATTAAGATTACGACGGTTCTCGCTTATGCGATTTCGTATTAACACACAAGTAAAAATACGTTCCAATATACCCGTCCATCGCCTTTTAGCATTTTACAAGATGTATCAGCTGTGTCACATGGAGTTACGAGAATGTGTGGTTCACAAATGAGGTTCACAAAGCCACAATGGGTTTCACAATGGTTCACATGTGGCGTTCACAAAACCAGTGACACTGAAGCTTCGTGAAGCTTCAGTGTCACTGACTTCGTTTAAGGTGGACGCCCAGTGATTTTACTTCCTATACGTCCAATGGGAACATTTTCGACCATATTTCTTCAGCGAAGAAAGATTTCCCATACATCAAAATTGGCTCACTGGTAAAACAAACATCCTAACTTATATAGCACAATCGGTGTTTTTTGTGAGAAACTTTCCTGAACGATATTAAAAATCAATAACTTTACTTCGATGTAGTTATGATACTTGCTCACAGGTGGCGCCACTTTTCCTTAGCACTGGATAAATATGATCTAGCAGCACTTTAAGCATTTTGTCTTATTTATTTTCATACTGATATTAAAAGTTGGGGACTGCACAAATTAAGTAATAATGTTCTTCAAAATACATTATATTGACAAAAGTTACCGGGTTGAAACACAGCGACAAGTATGCGCTTCCATTCAGTATATAATGCTGCCGCTAACTGTTGCTTAGTAGTAGGCCTTGGCTCCAAACTTCTTATGCGGCGCTCTAATTCATCCCGTAAGTGCTCTATGGGATTAAGATCAGGGCTCTGTGCTGGCCAGTCCACACACGATACGGAATTATCATCAAACCTCTTCGTAACAGTTCTTGCTTTATGGCTCTGTGCATTATCCTGCTGGTACCAACAAGGATCGGTTCCATAGTATTGCCACAGAGTTGGCATGTCATAATTGTCCAGAATATCTATGTAGACGTGCAGGTTAACAGGTCTGTACACGATAACCAGTGGGCCGTGACCATACCACGAAAAACACCCCACACGAGTACACTGCTAGCTAGAAACTTGACAGTTGGAACAGTACGATGTGGTAAATAGCGTTCCCCCGGCTTCCGTCATACCCACACACGGCCATCAGACTAGTGGATGGTGTGTATGGATTCATCAGTCCATAGGACCCATTTCCATTGATCTACGGTCTACGATAAATGTTCTTTACACCATGCTAAACGATGAGTAGCATTCGGAGTGGAGATGAAAGACTTATGAGCAGCCACACGACCACGGTAACCCATGGAATGAAGTTCTCTGCGAATGGTACGTGTACATACCGAGGTTACAGCATTTTTACTTACCTGTACACTGAGGTCTGGTGCAGTACTCAGTCGATTAGCTATAATTACTCTCCTGATGCTTCGACGCCTCCTATCACTGATTTTCTTTGGTCATGCTGCTTCAGGCACGCCATGTGTCTTCCACTTATTCAGTACATCCAAAACAGTTGACGTGGGTATGTTTAAAAGCCTTTCGGTTTTTCTTATGGATAACCCACTAATATAACACCCAACAATCTTTCCTTTCTCAAAGTCAGTTCTGCGACATTTTGACTCAACCTCACAGTGCGATATGATCGCGGTCAAATACACTTGGTTTTATACCGTTTGCAGCTGTACCGCGCATCCTAACAACGCAACGGATCCATTCATTTGCTTTTGAAGGGGTGTCCGGTGACTTTTGTCAATATAGTGTATAATCCATTTAGATTGATTAATCTTGTTGTTATTTAGCACAAAATAAGGTCGAAAATTGTTACCATTGGAAGCATAGGGAGCAAAATCAATAAACGTCCACCTTAACTCCTTACTCGAGATCTGTGTTAATCTCCAATGCTTCGAAAGTTCCGTAACGGTGTATCTCAGACGTGTTTTAACTGTATACACAGTGCGTCAAAGAATTTTTAAGACTGGGTCTGTAAAATGAAATAGAAACAAAAAATTATAATTTGTTTTGGTTTGGTTTGTTATTCAAAATAAGTCCCTCCGGCTTCAATACATCTGTTACAGCGATTTAATAATGATTCGAATGCCTGTTCCAGTTCACTTTGCGGAATTGCTTCCAAAGCACGCGTCGAAGCTGTTTGTATGGTCGAAATATCATCAAAATAACACCCTTTTAACGTCATTTTAAGTTTCGGGAACAACGAAAAGTCGCAGGGTGCTAAATCAGGCGAATACGGTGGATGATTCAACACAGAGACGTTGTTTTTCGCCAAAAAAACTACGAACAAGAAGTGAGGTATGACTGGGTGCATTATCGTGCAACAAACACCAACTGTTTTCATCCGGATATTCTGGACGAATGCGACGAATTCTGCCCATCAAACGCCTCAAAACATTTAAGTAAAACTCACCAGTAATTGTTTGTCCACTTGGAACAAATTCTTTGTGGATTCCCTTAGTATCGAAGAATGTAATGAGCATTGATTTGATTTCGATGGAACTTTTCTTGTTTTTTTTTTTTTTTGGCTTGTTGTGAGTTTTTTTACTTCCATTCCGCCCTTTGTCGCTTTGTTTTAGAATCATATTGAAAACACCATGTTTCATCACCTGTAATAATCGATTTTAAGAAGTTTGGATCATTTTCAGCGGCTGAAATGATGTCTCTGAAATGTGCACTTCTCCTTGATTTTTTGTTCATTGTCGTTGATTAACGTGTGTGGAACAAATTTAGCACGGACTTTTGTTTTGCCCAAATCTTCATGCAGGATGGTTCGAATCGTTTCTTTGTCGATGTTTAAAGACTCTTCCATCATTCTTAGTGACGCACATCGATTGTTTGCCACGAAATCACACACTTTTCCAATAATCTCAGGTGTCCTCGATGAACTTGGTCTTCCGGTATGCTTATCATCTTCTAGCGTCTCTCTTCCGTCCAAAAAACGTTTGTGCCCCAGGAAATCATTTGATCTACTTAAACAAAACTCACCGTAAACTTGTTTCATCATTTGGTACGTTTCCGAGGCACTTTTACCAAGTTTTGCGTTAAATTTAATAGCAGCCCTTTGTTCCATCTTAATAATTCAACATGAAAAAAATTTTACTTCTCTAATGAACGGCCGTTTCGCTTGAGTTACTTTAACAACTGCGCAGTACTTTTGGCAGAAAGCAAGCAGGCAGATGGTCACGGTTTATAACGCATTCGCGATTACACTGGTGGCGCCACCGTAGGCTGAAATCTAGCGCCAGTCTTAAAAATTCTTTGACGCACTGTGTATGCAGAAAAAAAAGGAAGGTTGTACCATTGGAAGACCTTGAAATTGTGATGCAATTCGAAAGCGGATCAAAGACAAAGGAGATGTAGTATATTGCAGCGTCCAGTGAATCAACACTCCTTACCGCCATCGCTCAACAAATTTGTTCTTTTTTTTTTCCTTTTTTTTTTTAATTGAAGGTTTAACGACTGCTGTGAGCAACTCGATGAGCTATAAGCAGTCGCATGTCCTTAACTTAGGGCCACACAACATCCATGCCTCACCGGGTACCGAACCCGGACCCTTCTCGGACGAATGATCACTTAGACCACTGCGCCACCAGGGCGACAGATTTGCTCTTGATAGACAGTTGCCGCCAATTTGATAAAAAAAGAAAAACAAGACTGTACCGCAATGTGTATGTCGATTGATTTTATGTATCTTTGTGTTTCTTGAAGTGCAATGAACGAACATATTTACGGTGTGGTTTTGCAGCGCAATAAATAAGATACTGGTTTAAAAAAAAGGCTTCATTTAGTTGCTTTAGTATTTACAAATATTAGGTCTAAAGAACACAGTTTTTCACTCATTAATCACCTGCTATAAAACATTTGCCGAAAAATTCGAGAAGTCGACTCATGAGAGAATTCCAGGAAAAATGTGATGCGTTTTTTGGAAAATTCGTGTTTCTGTAGACTGTTCTTAATTTTGGACCACTGGTCTGGACAGTTCTTAATTTAGGACCACTGGCTCCAGGGTAGGGAAAGAACCAGCGCTGTAGAACAAACGCACAGCCCATGCTTCATCCAAGGCTAGAGCGCATGTCCTGCTCGGACAACTAGTCAGAAATCTGCGCCACTGACAACTTAGCCACCGAGTGGATCCAAAATTATGCTATCTGAAGAGATGTTTCGTCAAGATACTTGATCTTTACCGAAATTGGAAGAGGAAAAATATGCGTTGAATCTCTCTCTCTCTCTCTCTAACTAATAATTTCAAAAACCAAACATCCTTTCCAGGTAGGATGAAAAAGTGCCGCTTCATGATTTTTTAAAATACATATTAATAAATTGCATATACATTCTAAAAAACGAACATTAAGCAAGCGTTTTTCGGAGCACATGAGATTCTTAGAAGATGATCAGATTAACGGAAGATATAAAAACACTCAACGGTTCTCGTTTCGTAAACGTTTACCCAAACGAAAAGAGATTGAACTGTGATTTTGTTCTTCTTTTTGTTTTTATCATCGTATAAGGTCATTCAAAAATCAAAAAGATTCATATTTCATTAAAGACAACGGATATTTACGTATTGAGTTTTTAGGTTTGGTAATCTAAAGAACTTTACCAAGTGGGAAGATCTCACTTCCTTTAGCAGTGAAATATAATAAGCAACTGCAATCGTTCTTTTTTTCTTTTTTGTCATTTTTATTGAACGAAATCCTACCTAAGATCAATTTATTTCTTTTTTTTTCTTTTTTTTACCTATAACGGCATGTAAGTGTATAAGAAGTGTGTCTATTTATAAAAGCTATAGCGTAATGGCAAAGTTCTAATATTTTGTGATTCAAAATGGAAGACCAAAAAGAATGGCAAACAATATTATTTTTCAGTTCTATAGCTTACACACTTGATTTGTGCTGATGTGAGACAAATTCTGATATCGACTGAGGCAAATTGCTCCGACATTTTGAAAGTTCTCTGAAGGGTTTCTATTGTTCTGTTGATGTCCTTTGCAGATATATCATCATCATCATCATTGTCAACCATTATCAATCCACTGCTGGCCGAAGGTCTCCCCAAGTTTCGTCCATAACGGTCTGTCTTGTGCCAGTCTCCTCCATGTTACTCCCGCATACTTTCGAATTTCATCCACCCATCTCCCATGTGGTCTTCCTCTGGGTCTTTTCCTGTCCCTTGGAATCCAATCTAAAATTTCGACTGTCCATCGATGGTCTGTCCTTCTGGCAGTATGTCCAGCCCATTGCCATTTCAGGGATTTAACTCTGATCATGATGTCTTCCACTCTTGTCATTTTTCGGATCCACGAGTTCCTCTTCTTATCTCTCCTGGTTACACCAAGCATGCACCTCTCTATGCTGCTTTGAGTTGTCTGCAGCCTTTGTATGCCTCTTTTAGTTAAGGTCCACGTCTCTGCACTATACGTAAGCACTGGAAGGATGCATTGATCAAACACTTTTCTTTTAAGACATAATGGCATATTGCTCTTGAAAGTTATGCTGTTTTTTCCAAAAGCTCTCCAGGCAAGTTTTGTTCGCCGATTAATTTCTTCATCAATGTTACCCTCACTTGATATCTGCTGTTCAAGATAAAAGTACGTGTCTGTTATCTCCAGTTTTTCTCCATCAATCGATAAATCTTCATTTCTTGTAAAAGCATTGAACATCACTTTTGTCTTCTGAAAGTTCATTTTTAATCTCACTTCTTCGCTCTTGTCAGCAAGTTCCTGGATCATACTCTGCAGCTCTGAGGGGTAGTTGCAAAAATGACACTACGTCATCAGAAAAACGAAGGTGGGTTAGATAATCTCCATTAATCTTTATCCCTTTGTTTTCCCAGTTCAGTGAATGAAAGACATTTTCCAATGTGGCATTAAAGAGCTTCGAAGATATGGTGTCACCTTGTCTCACTCCCGTTTCCAATTTTTTTGCAGATATATATATATATATTTCTTTTTATTGGAGGTTTAGCGACCACCGTGAGCAACTCAATGGGCCATAAGCAGTCGCCCATCTCTAATTTAGGGTCACTGTCATCAGGGAAGGGAGAAACCCAGTGCTGTAAGACACACAACATCCATGCCTCACGGGATTCGAACCCGAACCTCTTTCTGACGAATGATCAGAAGCCATTGCTTAGACCACGGCCTACCAGGGCGGCAGATATATTTTAGCATTTTCATAATGAATACAGTATGAGCAAGGTAACAAAATCTAGGCAAGCTACGTAACTACTGCATTGCAAAATAAAAATCACTTCACTCTTAGTAACAGTAAAACCAATATATTAGTGATACAAAAGAACATGCACCTCAAACCGAAATTAAGAACAACGCTGTAACATGAAGACACAACAGATCCGAGCGCAGGAGAACTGGATACCTGCTTTTTATTTTCTAGAGTATTTTTTTTTATTGGAGGTTTAACGACCACCGTGAGCAACTCAATGGGCTATAAGTAGTCGCCCGTCCCTAATTTAGGGTCACTGGTTACAGGGAAGGGAGAGAGCCAGTGCCGTAAGACAAACACAACATCCATGCCTCACCGGGCTTCGAACACGGACCTCTTTCAGACGAATGATCAGAGGCCATCGCTTAGACCCCTGTGCCACCGAAGCGTCCTAGAGTGGTTTAATTTCAGTCTATATTGGACATGCTTTAATAACATTCTACGAATAGTTAACTATTATATCAAGAGGAATGAATTTTAGGTACAAATTTCAGTAATGAAAAATATTGCCAGTCAAAATAACAAAAATATAATGAATAAGCAAATTATTTCGAATAAAACTGTATGTTAATAGTTTGGTGGATCTGTATCATTTTTTAAAGGTTCCGTTTCTTTGAATCTCATATCAGTGATGACTGTTAAAGTTTGAAATATTTGGTGCAACTAATTTGAAGATTCCTTCTCTAAACTTACGAATTCATGAGTAAAAAAGTTTCTATAATTATTCTGCGCTGTCTCAAATTGAAGTGGAGCTTTTTTCTTTAAATTTCTGTAGAATAATACAGATAATTTGATATGAAGTTTGGTTAGATTTCCCAGATAAAATAACGAAAAAAAGGTCCTTCTCTTGGAAGAAAAGAAACTAGCAGACTTAATTCACTCTTGCATTTTTGGTGAATACATATCATGAAATGTATGCCAAATTTGGTTCACGTATCTTCCAGTGTACTCAACGTAATCTGTGTTTTAAATAACACCGTAAAATGTGCTGACGACGAGGAGCGTCATTTAGCTTTCAGATAAAGAGAGCATTAAGCTCATAATTCACGAAGGAACAAAAACATAGGTTCTAAGTTTGGACAATGAAAACCTTCGGAGTTATACACTTATTAGTGAAGTGCAAGCAATAATCAAAACTTTCGGTTTCAAATTTCACGTAATAGAGAAGCCTTAATAATAAATTTCTTGAATTTCAGAACTTAGAACCAGAATAAAAAATATTATGCACTTTGAAATCAGTTTTGTTCTAGCAAATAACAAATGACAGTTTTTATTAAGACATTTTAAGAATTCAGACGGCGCCCCAGTGGCGCAGTGGTCTAAGCAATGGCTTATGATCATTCGTCGGAAAGGGGTCCGGGTTCGAATCGCGGTGAGGCATGGATGGTATGTGTCTTACGGCACTGGCTCTCTCCCTTCCCTGGAACCAGTGGCCCTAAATTAGGGACGGGCAACTACTTACAGCCCGTTGAGTTGTTCACGGTGGTCGTTAAACCTCCAATTCATCAAACAAAGATCTTCGCTCTTTCCACGTTTATAAGTGAGTCACGGAAAAATTCCCATTTTTCCGTGACTCACTTATAAACTCACCTCCAATTGAAAAAAAAAATATTGTTCTATGTTAAAACCAAATTTTAAAAAATCTCTTATCTTAAATTAGTAAATAACGCTCAGTAGTAGACTTCTATTTTCTATGAAATAGAACATAGCTTGTTATAATATAGCTCGTACACTGATATTACCTCAAATGTACAATTGCTGAAGCTTACTAGTAATTGCTCTAAAATAAAAATAAAAAATGCTCATGTAAACTTACAAATCCCTTTTCTTTGCACACACAAAAGCATCATCATCAACCATTACCAATCCACTGCTGCATGAAGGTCTCCCCAAATTTCTTCCACAATTGTCTGTCTTGGGCCTGTCTCCTTCATGTTACTCCAGCATACTTTCGAATTTAACCCTTCCATATCCCGTGGGGTCTTCTTCTGGGTCTTTTCCTGTCCCTCGGAATCCAGTCTAAAATTTCGGTTGTATAAAATTGTAGACTGGATTCCGAGGGACAGGAAAAAGCATAGGACACAAAAACATGTTAATCAATAAAAAATATTTATACTCTGAGATACCATTAAACTAGTAGTCTGAAAGCTCTCATAAATACGTACTTAAAATACGACAGCGATATTTTCTGTTACAAGAAACAGTTAATAAAATAAACTTACTACTAGCGAATCATGTATTATCCTTTGATGGAAACCTTCGGGGTGGTCATTGTTCCAATTCGTATATTAGCTTGGACAATATGAATCCCTGAACTACCACGTGTTTCCAGGCAAAACAGTCTGAGCTCCCAGACGGTGCTATTGTCGAAGCGGCAATATCAACTTGGTGTTGTCCGCTTTTCTAATATAGGGCATGTGAACTACTGATTCTGTCCCGTGCTACTGCAGTGTGGTTGCTATGGGGACAGAGGCGCTGTGACCTGTCACGCGTACAAGGCCTCCGCTCATCTGCGAAGACCATCAGAGAGAATCAATTATGAAAAGGGTTGCTGAGCTTTAGCAGCCAAAGTATGAGTGAGAGGTCGTTGAAATGCTCGTCTCCTTTACAAATTAATTCGGTATGAGTGCGATTCGGAGAAATATCTTCCAAAAGCACCTTTTACTAATAGAAGGAATACTTATCCAGAAAACAATCTTCTTTGAAATTAGTGCACACTTTTTTTTTCTTCAGGGCTTTGGAATTTTAGTTAGCATTCCTCAACACTACGGTCCTTAAATGCGGCCAAATGACTCTACTCCCTACTGACCTTACAAGTACGATTATTTCTTAATAAAGACAGGTCACTGATCGATTGATCAGAGGTATTTCATAGCACAACGGTTATTTTGTGATGGAAGAGCGTTCCTTCTCAAAGTACAAATCCGTCAAAAATAGACAAAATGAAATGTTGTACATAACACGGTGTACAAAAGATCAGAGCCATATCATAACGTAGCGACAATGAAATGATGTATTAAAAGTGTTAACTATGGTACAGCCCTTTTTAACTCAGTGAACCTACATTGAAGAAAAAATTGTAGAAGTCGGTGAGATCTAATAACAGTTATTCATCAAGTGCGTTTCTGATAACTTTTTGTATTAGGTGTACAAATAAGTTTTAAAGCGTATTTTGTGTGACGTATGCAGCTAATTTACATATTCGACATTCCCTCGCGTTGTTGACATGTGACCGTAACTGGTCCCGAGTATAAAATGTTACACAGAAGTTTGCCCAACAGTCAAACGCACTTGCACATCTTTAGGTGAAAGATGGCAAGTGATACTGCATTTATTCGACACTGCATTCGTTACGAATTTCATCAAGTGCTGCAAAAGCATGCGTATCGATCTGTTCTGTTCTGGGAGAGAATATTATATCGAAAAGCACGTGTGAGTTTTGGTTTACACGGTTTAAAGCAGGTGATTTTAATGTTAGCGCTCGAGAAAGCAGCCCCCCCGCAGGAGGTTGCACATGAGGAACTGCAAGCATTGCTGAATGAAGGTTCATCTCAAACACAAAACGAAATAGCAGAATAACTGGAGGTAACTCAACAAACCATTTCCAGTCATTTACGCGCATGGGAAAGATTCAGAAGCAAGGAAAATGGGTGCCACATGACCAGAGCCAGAGTAACAAGGATAAGCGTGTCATGAAGTGTTTGAATCTGTTCAATAAGCAACACAGAGAGTCTTTCCTGTGGAAAAATCGTTACCGGTGATGAAAAGTGGATATGGTACGACAATCCCAAATGCAAAAAACACTGGGTAAACTCCGGTGAAGCCACGACTTCGACACTGAAACACAATATTCACTCCAAGAAAGTTCTGCCTTGTATCTGGTGGGATGTGAAGGGTGTGATCTATTATGAACTATTGGAACAGGGTCAAACTGTTACTGCTGATCGCTACAAGCAACAATTGCTACGATTGAACCAGGAAATCTGTCGGAAACGTACCTTCACAGGTAAAGGATTGCGTCCCGTGAAATTACTGCATGATAGAGCTCGGCGTCATGTCGCGAAATCAGTCAAGGAAACGTTATTGACGCTTGGCTGGGAAGTTTTGGAGCACCCGGCGTATATTCCCGAAATAGCGTATAGTCCCAAAATTTGTTCCAATCGATGCAACGTGGTTTTTCTGCTGTACGGTTCCGGACATGTGATGAAGTGCAAAAATGGGTTGACAACTTCATCGCGTCACACGACGAAGTATTCTTCATTTCTGGAATCCGTCAGCTGGCCGACCGAAGGCGGAAGGTGATAGATATTGACGGCGCATATTTTGATTCGTAAAGGTACTGTTGTTTTCTCTCAAATTGCATGTTGCGTTGTCTTAAAACGCTTTAAAACTTATTTGTGCACCTAATAAAAGAAGCGTTTTTTGGATTCATGAATTTGCCCAATGTTAGGCTGCTCAGGGATCAACTTAAACAAGAAGGGTACTGCCGAATTTTCTGGTGTAATGTTTTGCTTTGGAGTTTAAGGTGGACGTCTGGTGATTTTGCTTCCTATACTTCCAATGGGCAAACTTCTCTACACATTTTCTTCATAATTAATGCGTTCCCAAGGATGACATTTGAACATCGATTAAAATAACTTCATATTATAACTTGGAATATTTAATATTTTCTAAAACATAACCATAACTAAGCAATCCAACATTTATTTGTCTACTGACGTCATCAATGTACAGGTCGCGCCATCTTTTTTCTGGTCTCGACACCATCAAAGCAAAAGTTATTAATTTTTAATATAATTATGATTATATTTTAGAAACTATTAAGTAATCCAAGTTATAATATGAAGTTATTTTAATCGATGTTCAAATTTTCATTCTTGGGAACGCATTAATTGGGAAGAAAATGTGTACATAAGTTTGCCCATTGGAAGTATAGGAAGCAAAATTACTAGACGTCCATCTTAACGACAACAATAAGCAACTCGAAGAGCTATACGCAGGGCCGAATTATGCCATACTGTAGCCCGGGGCTAGTACTGAATTGCGACCCCTTTCACAAACTTTCCCTATTTCTATAAGTTATTTTGCTATCAATTATTTTAGTGAAACATCATGAGGTTATCTTTGTTGGGGGCTAATGTTTATCAGAATGAAATCGTTGTATCGCTATTATCATTGCTATAAAACCATAGTAGCTATTTTTATTTTTGCTAACGCACATTCTACTTCACCTATAATATAACTAGCGGCTTTTATGCTAATTATATATTTATTAGTTTTAGATTGCCGGACTACCCAAACTCAATCACTTTTAACAAAAAGTATTTTTTAAGGCAAAAGTAGAGAGATGACAAAAGCAAATTTCACAGGCGGGAAGTGAAAAAAGAACACCAAAAAGGAATTGGCGGACGATCATGAAATTTACATATGTTAATGGAGTCAAGTTTACGTAGGTGGGATGTTAATTTCGGGACCAACCGGTGAGCGCTTACGCCACAGCATGGCATAATATGCAAATTATCGTCGGTGGTATTTAAGGAGTACGGCGAAATGAATGTAATCAGTCGTCGGCATACGGACACGTGCGAAGACCCTGAAGAAGCTGCAATGCCTGGACATGGAATACGTGTACGATTTCAGCAGTTATCGGACTTTGAGCGAGGTCATCTAGTCGGACTCAGCGAGGCCGGGTGGTCGTATCGTCGTATTGTGGAGCGAATTGGACGGGAAATATCGGTGGTGGTACGATGGTGGCGTAGATGGTCCGAGGAACATTCCCACACGAGAAGACGTTTAACCGGGAGTCACAAATGGACTGATGAGCGGACCGATCGACGCATAAGAAGAGCGGCGGGCGTTGTAAAGCAGAACATCCACTGCGACGCAAATCCGAGCTGCCGTTGCACCTGAGGTGACTGTGCGAACAATCCGCAACCGTCTACTGGATGCAGGACTACGAGCACGTGTGCCTCTGGCATGTGTACGTCTGACTCCAGCCCACCGTCAGGAACGGCTGCAGTGGTGTCGCCAACGTGAGAACGCAATGGCGATCTGTCGTGTTCAGCGATGAAAGCAGATTCTGCTTGGGAGCCTCCGATGGCCGTGTGCGTGTTCGCAGACGCACAGGACAGCGTCTCCACCCTTCTTGCATCCGCCACCGACATACAGGGCCTACACCTGGTCTCCTGGTGTGGGGAGCGATTAGCTATCACTCCCGTACACAACTAGTGTTTGTACCGGGTACGTTAAACAGCACTTCCTACATCAACAACATCATTCAGCCCGTTGTTGTGCCATTTGTAAGGTCGGTCCATCGTGGTGTTTTCCAGCAAGATAACGCAAGCCCACACACGGCACGTGCAACGCAACATGTACTTCAGGGTGTTAGACAACATGCACGTTCACCGGATTTGTCCCCCATTAAGCACGTGTGGGATTTTATGGGACAACGACTTATCCGGTCTCCACGGCCAGCCACGACCATCCCCGATTTACGCGTCCAGGTTGAGGATGCTTGGAACTCAATACCCCAAACTTACATCCAACATCTGTACGACAGACTCCATGCCAGAATTGCAGAGTGTGACGCAGTTCATGGCGGTTCAACCTCGTACTAACCATGTTACATGGAAATGTTATTTTTCAGTTTACCAGCAAATACAGCTGTATTTTGCCATAATGTTTTGATCACGTTATCCTCTGTGTATTCCGTTATTATGCTGTATAAATTTCGTTGGTATCAGACGTCTCCTTCTTGGTGTTCTTTTTTCACTTTCCGCCAGTGTATGTTTGTTAATGACACAAATTCAACCTACCCTGCCCTCTGCGTTTTATCCCTGGGACGCCAGTGTCTCACAAACTAACACACACATTAGAGGTCTGCACGTAGGGCCGTGGAGAGCGAGCTCGGGCCCGAGTGCAATAAAATTTCCGGGCTCCCCCACTAACCACATAACCCATATTTCCGTTTCCTCACCCACCATTGCCCTACTTTTCCACAGCCCGACCGGTTGCAACTCTTCATCTTTTTTTTTTTTTTTTTTTTTTGCGGCGGATAAGTTTTCATATTCTCTCCTACGCACATCAGTGATACGTCGTTCCAAATAAACAGTGGTAGTATTATGTCAACATTATGATCGGAGTTTCAAGGTCAAGTTTTTTTTAAATTGAAGTAAAATTAAATTAAAAAGAAATTAAAAAAAATAACATGTTTTAATGTGTATTGTAGTAGCAGTAGTAGTACATATAAATCAAATATTGTATATGTTACCGGCAATGTATGAAAACCAGGCATTCTATAGAATGCCTAGGCAATGGTATAGAATACCTGGCGTTTTTAGGCAAAGTATGAAATTTTGAAATATTATATATACTTTACCTAGGCATTGTATAGAATGCCTAACGCTATTTAGGCAAAGTATTAAAAGAGATTCATGAAAAGGCTTTTATTGAAAAGACGTGTATGAAAAAGAATGGAAACAGAAAATGTGAAATAAAATACAGAACTTTCTAACCTACTTGTTGCAACAAGGACGGCTTGTATGACATTTTGAATTGCACTTCACTCCTCTTTTTTACACAAAAGCACTTCATGTTTTGGCACTTTGTCTTACACACACACTTGACAAATCCTTGGCCGCTTCCTGTGGACTGAGCAATAGCAGCTGACCGGAGAGGTATTTCTTGATGAGGAATGTCTTCAATTGTCAGTAAATTCTTTGGGCATAAAGTGATTTGTGATCTCGCATATAGTTGATTTAAAATTCCTTCAGAAGTTCCAATTCGGTAAAAAACCGTCTTCTCTCACACTCATAACAACTCTCAACAAATTGCGCGAATCACCTCGTTCCTTGTCGACGTTAGCAATAGGAACTCGCACAGTAGCTCCCAAAGAAGCAGGAGGAAATTTTTTTTCAGAATTAATTTTCATTTTTTTGGCCTGTATATCTAGATTGAATTTAGAATACATTTTACCTTCGACAGCATTCTTATTTTTAAAGCAAAGAGTGCAAAAAATACCTATTTCCTCATATCCATCATCTTTACTGGTATGTCCACAGAATCTATGAATATTTCGACGACACTTTCTGCATGCATGTGCATCACTGGTTCCCTATAAACACACCCAACAGGTAGGGCAAATGGAAGCTTCTTCGGTAAACATTTCTTCATCACCATATTGATTTCTTCCATCATCGACTACAATCTCATCCATGTTTGGTACAATAGGCTCTTTTTCTTGCACAGGGTGATCGGTTTGGAAT
Organism: Macrothele yani; assembly: GCA_039090855.1. Taxonomy (NCBI): domain Eukaryota; kingdom Metazoa; phylum Arthropoda; class Arachnida; order Araneae; family Macrothelidae; genus Macrothele; species Macrothele yani. The sequence goes on along the minus strand of CM077018.1, from coordinate 55,727,736 downwards.
GTAGAAATCGACGTTGCATTTCTACATTTCATGATTCCTTCTGGGAAAATACACCTTTCTCTTCCATTTTATACCTGACTTTGCCGCCCCGGTGGCGCAGTGGTCTAAGGCGTTGACCTCTGATCATTCGTCCGTAAGGGGTCCGGGTTCGAATCCCGGTCAGGCATGGATGTTGTGTTTGTCTTACGGCACTGGCTCCCTCCCTTCCCTGGAACCAGTGACACTAAATTAGGGACCGGCGACTGCTTATAGCCCATTGAGTTGCTCACGGTGGTCGTTAAACCTCCAATCAAAAAAAAAAAAAAAAAAAAAAAATACCTGACTTCCGAAGAAAGACTGAAATGCAAATGGTGAATTCTTCGTTTTACGCGAGCGTTGAAAGTCAATTACCTTGCCACGTCACATTAGAAACATCATTAGCGGGAGTATCTTATTCTTGACTTCCGAACAAAGACTGAAATGAAATGGGCCGCCCCCGGTGGCGCAGTGGTCTAAGCGATGGCCTCTGATCATTCGTCCGAACGGGGTCCGGGTTCGAATCCTGGTGAGGCATGGATGTTGTGTTTGTCTTACGGCACTGGTTCTCTCCCTTCCCTGGAATCAGTGACCCTAAATTAGGGACGGGCGACTGCTTACAGCCCAATGAGTTGCTCACGGTGGTCGTTAAACCTCCAATCAAAAAAAAAAAAAAATGCCGCCCCGGTGGCGCAGTGGTCTAAGGCGCTGGCCTCTGATCATTCGCCCGTGAGGGGTCCGGGTTCGAATCCCGGTCAGGCATGGATGTCGTGTTTGTCTTACGGCACTGGCTCTCTCCCTTCCCTGGAACCAGTGACCCTAAATTAGGGACGGGCGACTGCTTATAGCCCATTGAGTTGCTCACGGTGGTCGTTAAACCTCCAATCCGAAAAAAAAAAAAAAGAAAAAAAGACTGAAATGCAAATGGCGAATTCTCCGTCTTAGGCGAGCGTTGAAAGTCACGTGCCTTGCGACGTCACATTAGAAACATCATTAGCGGGAGTATTTTTTACTTGACTTCCGAACAAACACTGAAATGCAAATGACGAATTCTCCGTCTTAGGCGAGCGTTAAAACTCACGTGCTTTACGACGTCACGTTAGAAACGTCATTGGCGGGAGTATTTTATACTTGACTTCCAAACAAAGACTGAAATACAAATGGAGAATCACGTGCCTTGCCACGTCGTATTAGAACCATCAGTAGCGAGAGTATTTTATACTTTGCCAGTTTCTGTTTAGGCATTGTATAGAATGCCTAGGAAATATGTGAAATATTAACAATTTCATACTTTGCCTAAAAACTCCAGGCATTCTATACATTGCCTAGGCATTCTATAGAACGCCTGGTTTTCATACATTGCCGGTAACATATATACTTACAAAATTTTATTTTAAAAACACTTTCGAAACAATACTTTTATTTTTTTTCATTACAAAACAGAATGCCATTCCGTTTACTACAGAGTAGCTTTTCGTGCCTTTTTATGAGCAAAAGTGTTGATTATGTCCTGAAAGTCTAATTGACGAGAAAGTTGGAACTCAAGAGCCAAAGTTCCTAAGTATGACGACCTGTCTTGAGTCATGGCAGAGTGCAAGAAATTCTTCACTCTTGCCAGAAGACTAAAAGATCGCTCGCCCGCAGCCACACTTACATGAAGTGTCTAATTGACGAGCAAGTTGGAACTCAAGAGCCAAAGTTCCTAAGTATGACAACCTGTCTTGAGTCATGGTAGAGCGCAAGAAATTCTTCACTCTTGCCAGAAGACTAAAAGATCGCTCGCCCGCAGCCACACTAACAGGAAGTGTCTAATTGACGAGCAAGTTGGAACTCAAGAGCCAAAGTTCCTAAGTATGACAACCTGTCTTGAGTCATGGTAGAGCGCAAGAAATTCTTCACTCTTGCCAGAAGACTAAAAGATCGCTCGCCCGCAGCCACACTTACAGGAAGTGTCTAATTGACGAGCAAGTTGGAACTCAAGAGCCAAAGTTCCTAAGTACGACAACCTGTCTTGAGTCATGTTAGAGCGCAAGAAATTCTTCACTCTTGCCAGAAGACTAAAAGATCGCTCGCCCGCAGCCACACTAACAGGAAGTGTCTAATTGACGAGCAAGTTGGAACTCAAGAGCCAAAGTTCCTAAGTATGACAACCTGTCTTGAGTCATGGTATAGAGCAAGAAATTCTTCACACTTGCCAGAAGACTAAAAGATTGCTCGCCCCCAGCCACACTAACAGGAAGTGTGCAGAAGACTAGGAGTGCAATACAGACGTTGGGAAAGATGCTACCAAGTTTTTGTTGGGTTAACGTATTTAGAAGCTGGAGTGGAGTGAGCTCGGGGTGGAAAGTTTGCAGCTTGAATAGCTTTAAGATGATCCATTTCCATATTTTTAGCTTTAAAAATATTCAGGCACCATAAAATAATAATTAGAAAAAAATTACTTTAGAAACGGGCTCTGGGCCCCCTTAGGGGCCCGGTGCTACAGCACCGCCCTACCCCCTCTCTCGTCAGGCCTGTCTGCACGGGCTTTGTTTGGTGAGCGCGGCCCGTTTCAAATATCAGACACTGTGGGCCCGGCCCGACCAAGCCCGGTCAATTGCAGCTCCTATTTAGGACCGGTCCGTGATGCGCCATTTGGTATTATTTTGTCTTTCCATTGTATTTTATTAAAATGTGAAAATTAAATAATGAAATGAGATATTATTGAAAATATTTAATTGAATGTAAGCCTAAAAACATTAACTAAACTTTGACAATTACCAAAAACATAACTTTTGTAAAGAAAGAGAAAAAAAGAAGACTAAGCGCGTTCAGAATCTCCCTTTCTCTGACCTTGTAAGGGGTAACACTACTAAAGTCAATCCTTATACAGATTAGGGATAGGAGAAAAATCCATGTTGTCCCACTCTCTCATACAAACACAGACACACACACCCTCATCTCACTGCAGACATCCTCCGTCCCCGACAATACGCAACACAGACACTCTTTTTGCTGTCAACAAGCCCCAAAACGGTTTTACCATCTTAATACCTACAGAATAATAAAAACACTCTGAGTGCCTCTAGTCTAAGAACAGTTAAATAAACAGTTATTAGGAACAGTTAAACACACTAGGAAATCGGGGAGATCAGATCATATGTAGAGTATTTTAGGAAGGGAGTGTCTGACTCCAGGTCTTAAACAACCCTTAGAAATAGGAAGTTAGGAGATTTGGGCTAGAGTGCCCAATAGGAAAGTCACACGAAATCGATGTAGAAGACGCCCTTATTTACTACCGGGTTGCGAGTAACCGGGATCGGACGGCTTAACGTGCCCATTCAATGCTCCAGTAGATCAGATCAGATCATATGTAGAGGATTTTAGGAAGGAAGTGTCTGACCCCAGGTCTTAAACAACCCTTAGAACCAGGAAGCTAGGAGATTTGGGCTAGAGTGCCCGATAGGAAAGTCACACGGAAGCGAGGTAGACGACGCCCTTACTTACTACCGGGGGCCAGTACGCGGTGTCCGACGGCTTAACGTGCCCATTCAATGCTCTAGTAGATCAGATCAGATCATATGTACAGGATTTTAGGAAGGGAGTGTCTGACCCCAGGCCTTAAACAACCCTTAGAAATAGGAAGCTAAGAGATTTGGGCTAGAGTGCCCGATAGGAAAGTCACACGGAAGCGAGGTAGAAGACGCCCTTATTTACTACCGGGGACCAGTACCCGGGGTCCGACGGCTTAACGTGCCCATACAATGCTCTAGTAGATCAGATCAGATCATATGTAAAGGATTTTAGGAAGGAAGTGTCTGACTCCAGGTCTTAAACAACCCTTAGAAATAGGAAGCCGGGAGATTTGAGCTAGTGCCCGATAGGAAAGTCACACGGAAGCGAGGTAAAGACGCCCTTACTTACTACCAGGGGCCAGTACCCGGGGTCCGACGGCTTAACGTGCCCATTTAATGCTCTAGTAGATCAGATCAGATCATATGTAGAGGATTTTAGGAAGGAAGTGTCTGACCCCAGGTCTTAAACAACCCTTAGAAATAGGAAACTAGGAGATTTGGGCTAGAGTGCCCGATAGGAAAGTCACACGGAATCGAGGTACAAGAGGCCCTTATTTACTACCGGGGGCCAGTACGCGGGGTCCGACGGCTTAACGTGCCCATTCAATGCTCCAGTAGATCAGATCAGATCATATGCAGAGGATTTTAGGAAGCGAGTGTCTGACTCCAGGTCTTAAACAACCCTTAGAAATAGGAAGCTAGGAGATTTGGGCTAGAGTGCCCGATAGGAAAGTCACAAGGAATCGAGGTACAAGAGGCCCTTATTTACTACCGGGGGCCAGTACGCGGGGTCCGACGGCTTAACGTGCCCATTCAATGCTCCAGTAGATCAGATCAGATCATATGCAGAGGATTTTAGGAAGCGAGTGTCTGACTCCAGGTCTTAAACAACCCTTAGAAATAGGAAGCTAGGAGATTTGGGCTAGAGTGCCCGATAGGAAAGTCACACGGAATCGAGGTACAAGAGGCCCTTATTTACTACCGGGGTCCAGTACGCGGTGTCCGACGGCTTAACGTGCCCATTCAATGCTCTAGTAGATCAGATCAGATCATATGTAGAGGATTTTAGGAAGGAAGTGTCTGACCCCAGGTCTTAAACAACCCTTAGAAATAGGAAGCTAGGAAATTTGGGCTAGAGTGCCGGATAGGAAAGTCACACGGAAGCAAGGTAGAAGACTCCCTTATTTACTACCGGGGCCAGTACCCGGGGTCCGACGGCTTAACGTGCCCATTCAATGCTCTAGTAGATCCGATCAGGTCATATGTAGAGCATTTCAGGAAGGGAGTGTCTGACCCCAGGTCTTAAACAACCCTTAGAAATAGGAAGCAAGAAGATTTGGGCTAGAGTGCCCGATAGGAAAGTCACACGGAAGCGAGGTAGAAGACGCCCTTATTTACTACCGGGGGCCAGTACCCGGGGTCCGACGGCTTAATGTGCCCATTCAATGCTCTAGTAGATCAGATCAGATCATATGTAGAGGATTTTAGGAAGGGAGTGTCTGACTCCAGGTCTTAAACAACCCTTAGAAATAGGAAGCTAGGAGATTTGGGCTAGAGTGCCCGATAGGAAAATCACACGGAAACAAGGTAGAAAGGAAGACGCCCTTCTTTACTACCTGGGGGTAGTACTCGACGGCTTAACGTGCCCATCCTACACACGACGGATATTCAGTGGTTCGAGCGTTCGTACCTGGCTGGGATCGAACCCGAAGTCTTCTCCGTGGCAGTCACGAACGTTGACCACCCGCGGCCCCGAAGGGTGCAAGCAACTGGGATTAAGCAAGCTTAGCTTAGGAATCTGAACATCCTCAGATTTTCGCCATTCGAAGCATCCTTGCAACCCCATAGCGTATTTGACCCAACTCCCATCCAGAAACGGCTGTAGGTCGGAATTCAGCAGTACCATAGATAAATCAGATCGATTTCCCATGTATTATGAGGAATATTTCTTCCTTCATTGGTTTTTCGAGACAATCGCCAGGTGAAAGAAAACAAAACAACAAAGAATTCTTCTGCACAGAAGACTGGACCGAATTTTTGAATAGCTAAATTTTTAAACGCTCAAGCGCGGGGGATGGGGATTCATTCTCTAGCTTGCTATTGGCAAAAGTGTTTTTTGAAGGAAGGGGCTAACAACCATCGTGAGCAACTCAATGGGATATAGGCAGTCGCCCGTCCCTAATTTGGGAGCCGCCCCGGTGGTGCCGTGATCTAAGCGATGGCCTCTGATCATTCGTCCGAAAAGGGTCCGGGTTCGAATCCCGCTGAGACATGGATGTTGTGTTTTCCTTACGGCACTGGCTCTCTCCTTTCCCTGGAACCAGTGCCCCTAAATTAGGGACGGGCGATTGCTTATGTCCCATTGTTGCTCCTCACGGTGGTCGTCAAACATCTAATCAAAAAAAAAAAATTAGGACCGCTGGTTAGAGGGAAGGGAGAGAGCCAATGCCATAAGACGAACGCAACATCCATGCCTCACCGGGTTTCAAACTCAGACACATTCGTCCGAAATGTGTCTGAGTTCGAAACCCATTGAGTTGCTCACGGTGGTCGTTAAACCTCCAATCGTCGGCCCGGTGGCCTAAGCGATGGCCTCTGATCATTCGTCCGAAAAGGGTCCGGGTTCGAATCCCGGTGAGGCATGGATGTTGTGGTTTTCTTACGGCACCGGCTCTCCACTTGAGCTGCAAATTGGACTTTTTTCTTCTTGAGCTCCCCTTGCATGTTCCGAAGCCCCCTCTGGGCTTCTTGGCTGGTTACGGCCCTGTACTATATATACCTAGACACCGTTTTTATGGCTATACCTGTCGGCGTTCGAACGTTACGGGGCTGAGAAAGGATTTTACTGGACTCCCTGTATATATGAAGGATATAGGTATCTTACATATATATATGACATACATATCTTTCGTACAGGGTATAGGACTTAGGTATTCTACAGGCATTTGTGCCCAGAAAGAAGGCCCCCCAGATCTTCAGTAGTCCAGGGTCCCCAAAAGCTTAGTCCGGCACTGTCTGGGACTCTTATTTTAAGTGTTATATGCACGGTGCTCGGTCGAATTACATTATTTTTACTACCAACTAATATCCAGAGTAACCACCGTGTGCAGCGCGGACAGCAGTTAGACGGGCTGGGAGTGACTCAATAAGGTGCTGGAAGGTGTTCACAGGTATGTGGATCCATGCTGACTGCAGCGCATCTGACAGCTGCTCGAGGGTTTGTGGTGGAGGATCCGTAGAGCGAACAACATGATCGAGGTGGCTCCACAGATGCTCAAGTGGGTTTAAGTCTGGAGAATCAGGAGGACAGGGAAATACTTAGAATTCTTCATCGTGCTCTTTCAACCACTCTCGTACATTTCAAGCTGTGTGACACGTTGCAGTGGCGTAACTAACACAACGTGTGTCCCCCCGTAAAATATACTTCAGCACTCCTAAGCACAATAATTTTCCTAAGATTTCGAATACGAAAGAGGACGTGTTTTCCGTGGGAGGGGTGGGGGGGGGGGGAGTTCAAGAACTTAGGTAGACTGTCTGGAAATGTAAGGGTGGTATCTAGAGCACTGTAGTTTTAACTTTTTAAATAATAGATTTAACAATACGTGTAACTGTTTTGTCCAAAACTAAAATAAATCACTCGAAGAAATACCTTCTTATACATCGCAGATCTGCAGCCGCTGTGAATAAACGTTGGCGCTTGTCAAGTATCTAATCTCAGGTGACCGTTTTCCCGCATCCTGCACGGGGAATCTCCATGTGGCTACGTACTTTTCCTCAGCAGCGCAGAGGAGAGAGGGGCAATTGGACACCGATCGTTTTTTTTACAGCCAATTGCAGAGCTATCGTATTGCAACCCAGAGCTAAATCGCAGAATAGCTTCAACATGTAGGACATCCAATGTTTTAAAAGTGAAACTTGATATTTATTTAGGCAAAGTCAACTACGTATATCTTAAAGGAAAATATGAATCATTGGGTACATTATTTGTTTGTTTTTGTGAGTTTTCGGATTTTTTAACTATAACTGCCAACTGCAGTACGCCCCTCTTCACCTGCTCCCCTAGCAGCTGCGGGGAGCTGCGGGGGCGGTAGTTACGCCACTGCATTTTCGTGCTGAAAGATCCCATCCGCCCCAGGAAAGACAATCAGCATGTATGGGTGTTATAATGAATAAAATTCTCCGGCTGGACGTGTAGTGCAGGAAAACTTACGTTAAGTCACGTTAGGGTTATTGAAAGGTTACTTGACGTAGCTAAAGTGTGCTTAATCTTCAAAGTGCTAGAGTTTGTTTAGGTAAGACACATAAATTCCAAGAATATGGAATTTATTTTTACTCAGCGTTCCTCATTATCTTGAATATCAGTAATATAACTTCGGTTTTAGTACATTAGTACCTTGAAGGCTCCTTATTAGAGCGGTAAACACAATATACCCTGAACTTAACGTAGACACTCAATGAAATAGACTTAACGGCCAGACAGAGGTCTGACAATAAAATGAACTAAGAAAACGTACTCACTTTTAACCTTTTATTGGGGAGCTCCTGGTATTACTCAAATACATGTGACGTACCTGCCAGCAGGACGCACACGACATAAAGGCACATAGCAATCAGAATAAACGTCTGCGTAGCTCAATTGGTAGAGCGACTTGTTCCGGAATAAGCGGCCTCGGGTTCGAATCCCGGCGTAGACCAAAAATGACCGAGAAATTCACTTCGTTATAATGGCGCCCGAACTATTCGGATGACCCGGCCGTTCAAAATCTCGCATTGATGTGATGTTATTTCCACACCGCGAGACAGGAAAAATCAGAGAATTCCTTCTCCAGCGCTTCGAAAAATAAAAATGTGTGATGCTGCATTCCACACAGCAGATTGACTGTGAGTTCTCAAGTGCACGTTCTACAGTGGATGGCTACCTGCAACGATCATGGTCACGGCTGATCCGTGGGCCATGCCCCCGGCCCTCTTTCGGGGGGAGATGTGACGTACCTGCCAGCAGGACGCACACGACATAAAGGCACATAGCAATCAGAATAAACGTCTGCGTAGCTCAGTTGGTAGAGCGACTTGTTCCGGAATAAGCGGCCTCGGGTTCGAATCCCGGCGTAGACCAAAAATGACGGCGAAATTCACTTCGTTATATACACACTCCAAAATAACACAACTACTGATAGCCCGAACTTTCGTAATATCGTAGAAACGTAGGTAAATCACATATCAATAATCAGGAAGAACCTATCACATATAAAACGAAGCTCCTCGGTATACTTGAGCGCGCGTATATATATATATATATACTGCATACCACCACGTCATGACTTACACTCGTTGCCACATATAATTCAGCGGGAGAAACAAAATCTCGTTAAGTGAGAAGATAATTTGCATAGGAAAATAAAATAACAAGAGATAGTAAAATCAAAAAGAAACTGAATCTAGAGTATACGTTACAGTGTACCTGGTATGCAAGGATGGATTCATAACGAATTTGGTTCATAGTGCCTTCCACAGGTATGAGTGGACCCAGAGAAGGCCACAAAAACATTCCCCAGACCATAACGTTTCCCCCACCAGCTTGTGTTCTTCCAGCAATGGTTGAAGAATGTTTGTTCTCCGATGTTTCTCGCCTTATACGCCAACGTCCATCCGTTCGATGAAGCAGAAAACGTGACTCATCGGAGAAGGTAATGCTTTGCCAATCAGCGGAGGTCCAATTCCGATACTGCCGTGCAAGTGCAAGCCTTTTTTTGCCGATGCACCTTCGTTAGCATAGGTTCAGTGACCATACCCAGCAGGGTTCGCTGAATTGTCGTTTTAGAAACACTTCCGGAAGCCCCTGGTTCATTCGACCAGTGAGTTGCTCCACTGTAGCGTGTCAATCGGCCCTCACGCACCTTCGCAGCCAACGTTCACCTCTCACATCAATGACACATGGTGCTCGGCAGTTTCTACGTTGCTTATTCGCAATGGTGCCATTTGTCCAATCACGATACACTTTAACCACAGCATCATACGAACAGTTCACAAACTGCTCTGTTTCATAAATACTGCCACCCTTGGCCAGAAAGCCGATAATCATCGCTTTTTGCAAATCCGATAAGTCGCTCCTTTCATCCATGACAGCAACGAGTGATATATTTTCAGAAGATCAGATCATATATAGAGGATTTTAGGAAGGGAGTGTCTGACCCCAGGTCTTAACCAACACTTAGAAATAGGAAGCTAGGTGATTTGGGCTAGAGTGCCCAGTAGGAAAGTGACACGGAAGCGAGGTAGAAAGGGGGAGAAAGTCGCCCTTATTTATTACCGTGGGGGGAGGGGCAGTACCGGGGTCTGACGACTTAGCGTGCTCATCCGACGCACGGCGGATATTTAGCGGTTCGAGTGTTCGTACCTGCCGGGATCGAACCTAAGGTTTCTCCTTGGCAGTCACGAACGTTGACCACTAGGCCATCGGCGGCCCGAATTTTTTCAGAATGCCTACAGCCCGCCTTATGTATAACCTCCAAGTCAGCTCACGACACGGGCCTTCATTCATTGGCTACGCGCTGTTGACGTCAAAAGTAGGAGGTGGTCACAATAATGTGACTCTACTGTGTATATATTTTCGCTATTCCTCTTTGACGAAATTAAAAATATTTAATACAAATTTTGAAGATGACTACCCGTTTTCTGGTGTAAATGTAACAAGGATGGTAAGTCAGATAAAATCCGAAAGCATGAAAATCAAACTCGAATCCGCGTCTCTCAGATAGCGCCCTGGTATGCTAACCACTACATCACCCAGAACGATTAAGTCTCAAGTTTCTGATTAAGTTTTCGGATTTTACCTGACTTACCATCCTTGTTACATTTACACCAAAAAACGGATAGACATCTTCAAAATTTGTATTATATGGTGTAATCCCGTATTTCTTTCATGATTTAAAAATATTTTCCAGTTTTACGAAGTTCATAAAACATTTATTTGCAAAATTTTATTAGATTGTTTCCTTTTAGAAAACCGAGGAAACTTTCTATAATTTTGGGGAAATTCGATCTCCAAAACGGCTGTGCTGAAATACGTATACGTCATCATGAACGACTTCTGATAATTCACAAGACTTCAACTGCGCTGGTTATTTCAAATACGTCATTATGTTTTGTTGCTTTTTCGGAATGGATTTTAGTTCCTGCAACATTTCCTTCTGCTTGACGTTTATAAATTCCTTCAACACTTCTTTCTCCTGCGTATTCAAAAATTGTTCTACTGCGATTAGGTTTTCAGACTTTCACTCAAGGATTTATAGGAACATTAAGGCAAAAGAGGTGTTTCTGTAAAACCATATGGGTTGACACATTTGGCGATTTATTTGCCAGTTCACTTCACTTTCCTTGAGTGAGAGTAATTAATATCCGATTTACTCCGAATGCAGACTGCACGGCGGTTATCAGGAACTATTTTCACTTCCAGAAATCCTGTAAAAGAAAAAATTACTGTTGAAATGCAATATCCGAGATGGGAAATGACACCCACGAGTTCATCCGACTACAATGGAGACATGGCGATTACACCTTTTGTAGACATTTCCCCCATAAGACTTGAATTTTCGGATATGAATCAATACATGTTGATTAAAAGATGGCACATAAAAAAAAGATGTTATCTCCAAGATAAAAGCATTTGAGTGACATTATCCATACATATCGCCTTCGAAGAACTTTCAGCAGAAGTTGCCATGTCAGAATCGTGTACGTAAAATAACCCGGTGAGCAACAAATAGCTCCCAGCACACAGAGAACTACTGTCTCCCCTCCCCCCCCCTTTCGTAGGAAGAGCATGTGAAGTAAATCATCCAGCCACAAACTATAAATCGGAGAGCATTCTTTCGACATTAATCGACGTCGACAGACCGTTTTAAAGAAAACAGTGTTGTTCCCTGCAGATTCCACGTTTTGCAGAAGATAATGTTAGAAACTTTGGCTTACGGGCGTTACAAAATTTCCCGAACATAATTTTTATGTGTGTGTGTGTGTGAACCAATGCGGTTTAGCGGACTAGAAACATTTTAGCACGTCTTTTGTATAGAAGATCGTGCTTATGTTACCAGTTTGTTCGTCAGCCCGTCCGTCTGTCCATCCGTCCGTCTGTGGACATCATATCTCGGCAACTACTAGTCCGACTTGAATTTTTTTTTTTTTTTGCATTGGGAAGCTTGAAATGTCCGAATGATGATCCCTGCCTTCTGTTGTTTTTTTTACGATGCACAATTAAGTGCAAATGATATCGAATTAAAAATACATGTTATTCCACATATTTGCTTCTAAACATCTGATTGAAAAAAACATGTTTCCCCTTTGGATTCTATTTATGTCAAAGACTATTTAGGTATAGTCAGCTTTTCAAGTTAGGCATAGATTTCCGCTAGGGAGCGTAAATTGCGCCCCCTAACGGAATTTAATTAATAAAAATTATAAATTGCGTTCCCCCCGATATCTCTGCTTCTAAAACTCCGACTTGAAAAATTCTTTCTGCGCCGGATACACTCCAGATGGGAAATCTTTTGCATATATTTCTAATTTTTGGTAAAAACTGGTTTGGCCATCAGGGGGCGCAAGTTTTAATTTCCACTTCTGATGCATTTGCAGCAAAATCTGAGCTCCTATAATCGCGATTGAAAAAAATTCGTTCGTGGACCGATACTAATCACGTCGATAAACCTTTTCGGAATATTTTCTTCTTAAAATAATGCATGGTTTGTGCGCCAGAAGGCGTAGATGTACATCTTATTTTTGTCAATGTCTGTACTTCTAAGAGTCCGACTTGAAAAATTCCTTCTTTGTTGGATAGTGTTTCCTGTGAGAAATGTTTGTCATATAATTTGAAAAGTTTCAAGTAATTCATAGACTTTCCGCTATGGGACGTTAAGGTTAATTGCGTTTTGCCCGATATCTCTGCTTCCAAAGCTCCTATTTGAAAACTTCTTCCTGTATCGCATACAGCTCCTGATGGGAAATGTTTTTCATATAATTTCTAATATTTGGTAAAGAAAGGTTTGGCCACCAGGGGCCTTAAGTATTAATTTCTGCTTCTGATGTATTTGCAACAAAATCTGAGCTCCTGAAAACTCGATTTAAAAAATTATTTGATGAACCGATACCGCTCACATCGATAAACCTTTTGAGAATACTTTCTCCTTAAAATAATGCATAGCTTTCCCGCCAGGTGGCGTAGATGCATATCTTATATTTGTCGATATCTCTGCTTCTAAGGTTCCGTCTTGAAAAACATTTTCTTTGTTGGAGAGTGTTTCCGCTGCGTAATGTTTCTCATATAATTTCAAATTTTTCTTAACGCACAAGTCTGCAACCAGAGGGCGTAAGTTCACGTTACCGTTTACAGCAATATCTGTGGAATTAAAAACCCGATTGAAAAACTCCTTTCTTCTGTCAGATACAACTGTTTTCCATACCGGTTGATTTGCCTTTGAATAGCTTTGATAAACTTAATTCACTTCAGAACGGATTCAAAGGACGTGCTCATTGCAACAGAAAATTCGGTGTCATCTTTCTTGTTTTTGACTGCTAAGGAAACAGGTATTCCGTAATATGTGTATCTGTTTTTTGTTTTGTTTTTTCACAATGAGACATTTGCTTTTATGCTTTCATAATTTAAAATGCAACTTTTAAAAATACAACACTGGAGTGGAAGAACAATTTTTCCGTACAATAGGTCTGATGATGAAACAGTTAAAACCACTGGAGTCAAATGAAACGATTCGTAAGTAATTCTGTTTCCTAAGAAATACTTAGCAATCGACCGGCCAAAAACATCTCATTGGAATATCTGATTTCTCATTGCTGATTGTACTGGATTCCAAATGAATTTAGAAAAAATCTGAGTTATAGCACTTCTATGATCACCATTAACCCTTTATTTGTCTGGAACGAATTAACTACAGTAGCGAACAAAAGTATTTGGCGAAACACTTTCTTGACCATATTTCTTTTTCTGCTGAATCAAATCGGGTCGTTTTGGGATATGATATGTGTTATTCAGTTGTAAACATGACCCATATGCAGATGGATCGGAAACCTTAACACAGATCAGGTACCGAGCTTAATCGCAAAGATCATACAAATTTACCAACAAAATACGTGTGTATCACATTCATTTAATGCAACGATAACAGAAAACAAGTACGAGAAAACGACAAAACAATAACTAATACTTAGTGGGATAACCACGAGACTTAATAACAGTTGCACAACGGGCCGGCATCGAGTCCACTAGCTTCTCGACGGTGACCTGCGGAATTCGCGCCCATTCTGCAGACAGCTGGTCGAACTTCTGGGCCCTATTCCGGCAGGTTTTCTTCGCACATCGTCTCTCCAGCTCCTCCCACATCTGCTCGATGGGGTTGAGGTCTGGAAATTGACTTGGCCAGTCTAGAAGTGTGACCTGTTGCTGCTTGAAGGCTGCCTTCGCTACTCTGGAGGTGTGCTTCGAGTCGTTGTCTTGCTGCATGATCCATCCGGGTGGCATGTGCTGGTTTGCCCATGGGAAGACATCGTTGATGAGCATGTTCGTGTAGCTCTGACCGGTCATTATTCCGTCAATCTTGATGATGGGACCCATTCCATTGCGAGAGAAGGCGCCGTAAACCATGAGCGATTCTCCTCCGTGCTTGACAGTCAGCTGAATGAACTGGGGGTTGAATCTCTGGCCACACGGACGTCGTACGTATCGGATGCCATCACTTCCGAACAAGTTGAACTTGCTCTCGTCGGTGAAAAGCACCTTACTCCAGTCTGCCGCGGTCCAGTGTCGATGACGGCGCGCGAACGCGACTCTGGCTCGTCGATTCTTGACTCCGATGAGTGGTTTCTTGGCGGGGTGTCTTCCATTAGATCCACCAGCGATGAGACGACGGGAGATGGTCATTCGGATGACGTTCCGGTCGTCGCTGTTGCGGAATTTGGTGACGATGTCCACAGCAGTAAAGGTGGGATCAGCACGAGATCGACGGAGGATGCGTTTATTCTAACGCAACGTAGTGGAACGAAGCCTACCACATCGCGGACTGTTCTCGACGGTCCCAGTCTTCTTATAACGTTGCAGGATAGCTGAAATGGACTGGTGTCGTCTCTTCAGGGCCCTCGCAATGTCCGTGGCGCGCATTCCGGATTCCATCACGTTCACGGCCGCCTTTTTACCCATTTCTGAAAACCTAAGATTGACTTATTATCACACTACACATCCCAAAATCCACAAAAATCACAAGAAAAGCATTAATACATGCAGTAAACAAATGGATAATAATTGGCGACCCTTGAATATGGCCCATTTCGAAAGACAAATTCGCTCTGAGCGAAATACAAACTACAGGGCACTGTAACCCACGAATCAACACATGTCATATCCCAAAATGACCCGATTTGGTCCACAAGAAAAAAATTTATGGTCGAAAAAGTGTTTCGCCAAAAACTTTCGTTCGCTACTGTATACTAATAAAATAACGCCGTTTGTGCACGATATACACTAGGGTTCACAGTGGAACCACCAGTTACGTTTAATAAAATTATACACTAGGGTTCACAGTGGAACCTCCAGTTACGTTTAATAAAAATATACACTGAGTATAAAAGAACGTATAAGATATTTCGGACACCCCTCACCAGGGTCCATCATCAGATACATAAAAAGAGGTCATGTGGGCTGGATACAGACGTTTTAATATCACATGTGACGCAATGACAAAAAAGCCATCTGGTGTACAAACTAAACATACGATTACAATACAATTATGATTAAGTTAAGTAGTAACATATTCAATTCGACAGTTATGTACACTGTTATGCGTAAGCAAAAATGTCCAAGGTCTAGGTATAACATATGGAACAGACAGGTCCGGCCTTTTCCAAACAGGGACCCGGGTGCAAAAAAAATTTCATTCGACTGCTTATTTTCCATACTAAGCGCTGTAGCTCATACCTTCTTAAGAGTTCGATTTTGCAAGGATATGACTCATAAAGGGATACGTAAAAACAATCCTCATCTGATGATCTCAGGAGATTTCCACGCACACACACACACAAATATCACTAACTTTAATGTTAAGTACTTGTGTCGAGAGGAACTTGTAAAAAAATGTACTGTTATTTATAGTCGGTTTGCCAGGTTTGCGAGTAAACAGGAACTTTAAAGAGCCTATAGAATTGAGTTTCTAACAATATTAATTGATTCAGTTTCATAGAGATTTCTGTAAAACACGATAAGTAGAAAATGTTGTTTGCTATTTGTGACCTCGGTGACGAAATCTCATACTCTTCTGTAAAAAAACATCAATGAAAATGTATCATAGTCAGCCACAAACGTTTATTATGTTTATTATTATAAACATATACACTGGCGGAAAATGAAAGAAGAACACCAAGAAGGAATTGGTGCACGATCATGAAATTTACATATGTTAATGGGGTCGAGTTTACGTAGGTGTGATGTTAATTTCGAGACCAACCGGTGAGCGCTTACGCCCCAGCACGGCATAATATACAAATTATCGTCGGTGGTATTTAAACAGTACGGCGAAGTGAATGTAATCAGTCGTCGGTGTACGGATACGTGCGAAGACCCTGAAGAAGCTGCAATGCATGGACATGGAAGTCGTGTACGATTTCAGCAGTTATCGGACTTTCAGCGAGGTCGTCTAGTCAGACTCCGAGAGGCCGGGTGGTCGTATCGTCGTATTGCGGAGCGAATGGGATTGGAAGTATCGGTGGTGGTACGATGGTGGCGTAGATGGTCCGAAGAACATTCCCACACGAGAAGACGTGGAACCGGGAGTCACAAACGGACTGATGAGCGGACCGATCGACGCCTAAGAAGAGCGGCGATGTCAAGCAGAACATCCACTGCGAAGTAAATCCGAGCTGCCGTTGCACCTGAGGTGACTGTGCGAACAATCCGCAACCATCTACTGGATGCAGGACTACGTGCACGCGTGCCTCTGACATGTGTATTTCTGACTCCAGCCCACCGTCAGGAACGGCTGCAGTTGTGTCGACAACGTCTGCACTGGAGAACGAAATGGCGATCTGTGGTGTTCAGCGATGGAAGCAGATTCTGCTTGGGAGCCTCCGATGGCCGTATGCGTGTTCGCAGACGCACAGGGGAGCGTCTCCACCCTTCTTGCATCCGCCAGCGACACACAGGGCCTACGCCTGGTCTCCTGGTGTGAGGAGCGATCAGCTATCACTCCCGTTCACAACTAGTTTGTACCGGGTACGTTAAACAGCACCTCCTGCATCAACAACATAATTCAGCCCGTTGTTGTGTCATTTGTAAGGTCGGTGCATCGTGGTGTTTTTCAGCAAGATAACGCACGCCCACACACGGCACGAGCAACGCAACATGCACTTCAGGGTGTGAGACAACTTCCATGGCCTGCACGTTCACCGGATTTGTCCCTCATTGAGCACGTGTGGGATTTTATGCGACAACGACTTATCCGGTCTCCACGGCCAGCCACGACCATCCCCGATTTACGCGTCCAGGTTGAGGATGCTTGGAACTCAATACCCCAAACTTACATCCAACATCTGTACGACAGACTCCATGCCAGAATTGCACAGTGTGACGCAGTTCATGGCGGTTCAACCACATACTAACCATGTTACATGGAAATGTTATTTTTCAGTTTACCAGCAAATACAGCTGTATTTTGCCATAATGTTTTGATCACGTTATCCCCTGTATTCCGTTATTATGCTTTATAAATTTCGTTGGTATCAGACGTCTCCTTCTTGGTGTTCTTTTTTCACTTTCCGCCAGTGTAGATCGAAAAAGGCAGCCACATCATCACCACTCATTGTGATGTTATGATCTCAGTCGTCTCATTGCGTCTCACCAACATGGCCGCAAATGCTGTGACGTCAGAATCGTGACGTTTCGCTGGCTTCATTTTGATCACACGATGGGAACGTACCCTTACTCCATCTATTCTAACCTCCTTGGCTCACCCTACGTAATTTCAGAAGAAAGTGCATGTGGGCGTTAACAAACACCAGTACGGTTACGGAGGCCCCCTGATGTTACAACAATTCAGATTGAGTTTATAACTTAATTTTAACCAATTAACTTCATTAAAAATTTTATTTTCAATTTTCTTCGGTTTCAACATTTCCCTCTTTTTTTCATTTCCGGGGCCCGGGTGCCTTGCACCTTTCTTGTGGCCGGCCCTAGGAAATGAGTCATTACAACACAGATGCCCCTTCCAGTCAATAAACAGACTTTCAGTACATGTTAATTGAGACCTCTTACTTGGGCTGACGAGGACCTCCGCTTCTGTCCAGATTGGCAATGTGTTCCAGAGTCAACTAATCGGGAAATAGGAATTGCTTTGGCACCCATTCAGACATTGTACATGTGTTCCTTCACTCTGGTATTCAAAGAACTTGAAGTGAAACCGATATACTGATTGTCAACCCCACAAGGGTCAGTCGCTTTGAGTGGGATGCTATATACACCAAATCTATTAGTCTTATGCACTGCGTCTCGATCTTTCCTAATGCTTTGAATTATTGCATGCACGTGACATCACCTTATCGAGAAAGCCCACAAGAAGTACAATTACAATTATTTTATTGCACACATTTAAAACTTACAGTTATATGAAAATGCAATACACCGGGAGGAATCTGAACACATTGGTTGTAAGGCGACCCCCTAACAGATGTAAGAAAAGGAATAAAACATATGGCATATATGAAAGCATGTAAGATGGTTATAACAGAAGCACCACTGTTAGCAGCATACTTGGAACTACAATTTAATGATAAGATTGAGATTCGTTATAGATATCAGGGTGATTTACAATGTAGTCTCGCAGAGACAAGGCCAACTTTTTGATATTTTCCAGAGATCTGATGCTCTCTGGGAGATTATTCCATAGGATAATGACTTTATACAGTATGATATTTAAACCATAATTAAGTCTAACACACGGCTGACATAATTTGTTGTTAGCTACAGATCTGGTGAAGATAGAATAATCCAGATATTTGATGTCAGATTGAAAAATAGGCCGTTTAAGATGCATTATTTTAAAAAACATGATACCTAGTTTCAAGGTAAAAATTTCATGAATCTTTAGAATATTTAGTTTTAGAAATAATGGTTTTGAATGAGACATGTAATCTATGTTCAGCATATAGCAAACAGATTTGTTCTGTAGTTTGAGCAAGCATAACTTATTGTTTGCACTTACATTATCTACCAACAAGTAATTGGACACCTGTGATAGCAAAGGAAAACGAAGTTTATACACCTTCAATAGTTGGTGGAGCCTCCACGAGCGGCGATTACAGCTGCGACCCTCCGGGGCATACTCTCAACCAGGCGTTGAACGACGGCTAGCGGTAGTTTCCTCCATTCGGCTTGGAGAAGACAGGTCAGTTCCTTCACCGATTTCGGACGGTGGGGGCACCCCTTAAGTCGACGCTCCAACTCGTCTCAGAGGTGCTCGATAGGGTTAAGGTCCGGGCTCTGCGCAGGCCAGTCCATTCGATTAACCCCATTGTCACCATACCAAGCCATGGTGGACCTCGCAACATGACAGGTGGCATTGTCATCCTGAAAGTAACATGGGTCCACCCCGTAAAACTGTCACAACGTAAGAAGCGCATGGTCATCCAAAATGATGCAGTAGGTCTCGGCGTTGAGTCTACCTGGAATTGCGAACAAGGGCCCCGTGCCATACCAGGAGAAACACCTTCATAGCATAATTCCACCGCCACCGGACTTCACAGTTGGCACAATACATTCCGGCAGGAGGCGTTCTCCAGGCAGACGCCAAACCCAAACTCTGCCATCCGAACGGTAGAGGGTGAACCTTGATTCGTCGCTACAGAGAACCTGTTTCCACTATTCAACGGTCCACTGTCGACGGTCTTTGCACCACGTTAGCCGAGCAGCGCTATTGGAATTGGCGATCAAAGTCTTGTGGGCGGCAGCACGTCCATGATAACCGAGCAGATGGGCTTCCTTACGGATGGTATTAAACAAAAGAACACTCCCGGATGCCAGTTGAAACTCCTCGCAGATGTGGCCCATCGATTTGGTGCGGTTCTTTCGAATTTCTCTGGCCAGCACCCGTCGGTCTCTAACTCCCAGTTTTGTGGGTCTGCTGGGTCGGGGCACATTCCGACAGTCACCTCTCATCTTCCACTTGCCAATCACGTAGGCCATTGTCGATTTTGGGTACTTCAACTTGCTGGATATGTCACGTATGGATCGGACATTTCTGTGATACCCGACGATTACACCTTTCTCGAAATCAGAGAGCTCTGAACTGCGTGGCATCTTGAATGCGACAGGTTGCGTTGTTGTTTCCCACACGATATTTAACGGCGGCGGCGGCGGCTGTGACGTGTATCAGGACCGCAGATATCGTCGATTGCAGGGGTGTCCAATTACTTGTTGGTAGATAGTGTATATTTGAATACCAGGATTCGAGACAATAGGAGAGATGGGTATAAATAAAAGCATAGTAAAATGATTTTAGGACATTGATAGAGAAGAGATGCTTAATTTTACCAAGTAGGCCAACCTGTAAGGAAACTTTTTTTAAAATAAACTGAGCATGCGTATTCCAGTTAAAGAATTCATCAAACCAAGCACAGAGATACTGAACTTTGTTCACAATTTTAAGTGGGAGATCATTAATCCTGACTAGTAACTATGTGGGATCAATTGATTTTGTACCGTGTTTGGTCAACATTTTAAATAATGTGTGTACACCACATGGAATCGGCTTTAGTGTCAAAACAAGAAACATTTTTCAAAGCATTAGGAAAGACCCAGTGCATAAGAACAATAGATTTGGTGTACATAGCATCCCATTCAAAGCGACTAACCCTTGTGGGATTGACCATGAGCACATCGGTCCAACTTCAAGATCTTTGAATGCCAGAGTGAAGGAACACAAGTACAATGTCCGAGTGGGTGCCAAAACAACCGCACTCTCCCACAATTAGTTGACTCTGGAACACGTGTGCCAATCTGGACAGAAGTGGAGGTCCTCGCCACCCCAAGTAAGAGGTCTCAATTAACATCTATTGAAAGTCTATTTATTGCATGGAAGGGGCATCTGTGTTGTAATGACTCTGTTCCACATGTCATACCTAGACCTTGGACATTTTTGTTTACGGATAACAGTGCACATAACCGTCCAATTGAATATGTTCCTACTTAACTCAATCGTAATTGTATTGTAATCGTATGTTTAGTTTGTACACGAGATGGCAGTTTCGCAATTGCGTCATATGTGATATTGTAATTGTCTGTATCCTGCCCCCATACCTCTTTTTATGTATCTGATGATGGAACACAGTGCGGGGTGTCCGAAAGATATTATGCGTTCTTTTATACTCAATTTATTTTTTTAGCGTAACTGGAGGTTCCACGGTGAGTCCGAGTGCATATCGTGCACAGACGGTGTCATTTTATTAGTATTAGTTACTTTGCACGAGGATTGTGTTTTTACTGAATTAACTTATGGTTAGCAAAATGGGCTGAAATCAGCTCGAACGAATATATTCGCTGTAAGTAGGCTAAATGCGGCTCGGCCGAGTGAACCTTTGGGCGGATGAGTGGCATTAATTCTTTCTGATTCAGGGCTAAAAGGACTATAACAAGGTTCACGAACCTAAGAAAGCAGAGAGAAGATGTTTGAGTCAGTTGTTTCTACTTAGTGGAATGATGTCCGTGTCAGGGAGATTAGCCCTTCCCCATCATGGCCTGGGTCATAGAGCAGAGAAAAGAGGACTAGAACGGAGCGCGTATCACTTACACTATATTGACAAAAGTCACCGGACACCTGCAAGAGAAACATAACATAGCATTTATTGACATACATTAGTACGGTGTAGGTCCACCTTTGGCCTTAATGCATGCACTGACCCTTCGAGACATGCTTTCCACAAGGTTTTGGAACACAGCGATAGGTATGCGCTTCCATTCAGTACATAATGCTGCCGTTAACTATTGCTTAGTAGTCGGCCTTGGTTCCCAACTTCTTATGCAGCGCTCTAATTCATCCCATAGGTGCTTTATGGGATTATGATCAGGGCTCTGTGCTGGCCAGTCCACATACGATACGGTATTATCGTCAAACCACGCCGTAACAGTTCTTGCTTTATGGCACGGTGCATTATCCTGCTGGTACCAACAAGGCTCAGTTCCATGGTATTGCGACAGAGTTGGTAGGGCATAATGGTCCAGAATATCGAGGTAGACGTGTTGGTTTATAAGTTTGTCCACGATAACCAATGGGCCGGGACCATACCACGAAAAATACCCCCACACGAGTACACTGCCAGCTCCAAACTTGACCATACGAACAGTACACTGTGGTAAATAGCGTTTCCCCGGCTGCCGCCATACCCACACATGGCCATCAGACTGATGGATCGTGTATCTGGATTCATCAGTCCATAGGGCCCGTTTCCATTGATCTATACGGTCCACGATAGATGCTCTTTACACCATGCTAAGCAGCGATCTGAGTGGAGATGAAATGCTTATGAGCAACCGCACGACCACGGTAACCCATGGAATGAAGTTCTGTGCGAATGGTACGTGTACATACCAAGGTTCCAGCATTTTTACTCACCTGTACATTGAGGTCTTGTGCAGTATTCCTTCGATTAGCTGTAACGACTCTCATGAGGCTTTGACGTCCTCTATCACTGATTGTCTTTGGTCTGCCAGTACGTTTTGCTGCTTCAGACACGCCATGTGTCTTCCACTTATTTAGTACATCAAAAACAGTTGACTTGGGTATCTTTAAACGCCTCTCGGTTTCTCTTATGGACAACCCTCTAATATAACACCCAACAGTCCTTCCTTTCTCAAAGTCAGTTCTGCGACATTTTCACTCAACTTCACAGTGCGATATGATTGCGGTCAGCTACAGGCTTGCCTTTATATCGTTTGCAGCTGTACCGCGCATCTTAACAATGCAGCGTATCCGTTCATTTGCTTTTGAAAGGGTGTCCCGTGACTTTTGTCAATATAGTGTATATCAGGTTTATGGTCGGTACTGCTGAGATGAGATAGGGAAAGGAATTGCTTTCAGGTGGTTTTTGTGAAACCTAGTTGTTATATACGGAGCGCAGCAAATTTTGGGCACGATTTGATTCAGGAACATCGCGCGCTTAAACGGTTGGTGTCATACACAGACCTGCCCACTATAATGCTGCTAGGATCCGTCCTAAGAGTTTCATGTAGAGTTTGCTTGATTTGAGACAATGTTGAATTGTGTTTTCTACTTTGTAGAGCTCTCCTGTCATGTTCTGTCAGCTTCGGAGATTTAACGGGTCGTTTCTTAGCAGATTCAACTCCAGACCGCTGCCATTTTTTTTATTGGAATGTTAACGACCACTATGAGTAACTCAATGCACTGTTAAATAAACCTACTTAAAAAATGAGAACCTGAACCTACTCGTTTTTGTTTTTTCAAGTACAATCGTATCGTAAACGAGTACATGACATGCTCAAATATAAGAAATCACACGTACTTACAAAAAACTGGGGCAATAAATATAAATATAATCTCGTATTACTTCATTTTAGATATTCCAGATTTCAAGAGAAATTGTTTAATAAATTTGTAAAGTGACACACATAAATAATTAGTACAACAAAGTCACTCATCAAAAGTAATTTAATTATGCATAAAGTATCTTTGCGTACGTTTTTACATTAAGTGTTAATCTCATAAATAATATATTGTCGCTTCATCCCTATATTTGTCATAAAATTATGCGGTACATTTGCTCAGCATGTGACAACGAGTATATCTACTGGATACTCGTTGTCACATGCTGAGCAAATGTACCGCATAATTTTATGACAAATATGCCATCGAATAATAAAATTCCAGTTGATTCTATGAATAAATGAGTATGTATGCAGTACACGTATTCCAAATTTGAAATGGAGCCGTGGATGGCTTAGTGGTTAGTGATTCAGTCTACTGGTGGGGGGACTCTAGGTTCAAACCTAGCCTGGTAGTGTGAATTTCTAACAATCGCTGATCATCCGCCGTGCATGGGAAGAGCCCGTTAAGTGGCGATGCCCGGGTAATCGCTCGATTCGCTCCAACTTTCTTCAGTTTCTGTGCCCTGCCCGAAAGGGCACAGAAACTGAATGAAGTTAGAGCACATATATTTGGAATATATGGATTCTTTTGGGTACATATATTTGAAATATATGTACTCAAAAATGAGTACATATATTTCAAATTAGAAATACCAGATATACTCACATATATGTGCTCAAAAATGAGTACGTGTCTTTTTCAAAAAATTTTTTCAAAAACATGTATGTACTCAAAAATGAGTACGTGTCTTTTTCAAAAATGAAACACAAATACTCAGAGCTATTCTAAGCCCAGAATGTACTCAAAAACGAGTACATTTTGCTTATTGCTAAGTACCAATTTTTAACAGTGTGGGCTATAAGCAGTCGCCCATCCCAAATTTAGAGACACTGGTTCTAGAGAAGGGAGATAGAGTCAGTGCCGTAAGACAAATACAACATCCATGCCTCACCGGGATCCGAACCCGGACCCTAATTGGACGAATGGTCATATGCCATCGCTTAGACCACTGCGCCACCGGGGCAGCACACTGCCATTTGCGTATCACATCACAAATCGTTGACCTGAAGATCTCCAATGCCAATGAAATGTCACGTACGGAGCGATTGCTTATGTGGCACCCGGTTTTCAATCCACCCTGGAAATCAGTTAACTCTGTCATTCAAGGCATTCACAGTCATGCTATTGTCTCATCATAGCTGATGGTGTAAGTTAAATTTAAGTAATGATTTGCAACGGTAACTATGTTCATAATCGACAGAATTTTGAAGTAATTTATCGTTATTTATTCTTGAATAAACACACAACTAAAACCCTAATGTGAGTTCACTGATAATACTAAACATAGAATAATGAGTTATCAATCAACAACGACACTGCACTTTAAGTTATTTTGTATTTCGCTTTCTATTTAGTCTGTTTTAAACAGTCTTACCGTGAATAGAATATCCATTTATCACTTAACATAAAAACTAGTTTGTATTCCCTCAAGAGAGTCCTTTTAGGTGGTCATAATACATGTACTCTTTTAGAGCAATTTTTGTAAGAACAACAAAAACAGCGAGTTCCAACACATCAGAGCGACGCCATTACAACTAATCCAGGGTCGTTTTCCCATATTTCTCTGCAATGAGCCCCTGGCTTTTCGGCATTCACGCAGACACGAACTGAAACTCACAAATGTGAACTTGCAGCAGGCGTTCGATGAAAATAAAAGAAACAAGCAAAGAACGCCAAGATCCAACAATAGCTCTACGAGTATATTTATTGCTGGATCTGCCCAGTGGCGCAGTGGTCTAAGCGCTGGCTTATGACCATTCTTCTGAGAAACGGTCCGGGTTCGAATCCCGGTGAGGCATGGATGTTGTGCTTGTCTTACGGCGCTTGCTCCATCCCTTCCCTGGAACCAGTTGCCCTAAATTAGGGACGGATGACTGCTTATACCCCATAAAGGTGCTCACAGTGGTCGTTAAACCTTCTGTCGCAAAAAAAAAAAAAAGTTGGGTGTTGCTTTCGTAGGATCAAATTCATTATCAATAGATGGGTGTCATGTTAATCGTAGGGTAGTGCATATACACTGCTGGCCACCCAAAATGCAACAGCAAGAAGGACACGAGACAGCAAAGCCAGATTTACTGGACACATAACAACAGATACAAAGCTGAAACGATTGAGCTTACAGATCCGTGCGACTTGCGGAACACGCATACATCAATAGTACGTGTGGCCCCCATGGCTGGCAATAACGGCCGCTACACGCCGCGGCATCGAACGAAAGAGGCTTTGGATGTGGGCTTGGGGTATGTCGGTCCAGGCTGCTTCCACACGTTGCCACAGTTCATCAGGCGTAGCCGTGGGTGGTGCTTGCCAGGCCACTCGGTTGCCGATCAGCGACCAGACGTATTCGATGTGCGACATATCGGGAGAACAGGAGGGCTACGGCAGCAGTGACACCTGGTGGGCCGTGAAGATTTGTTGCACGATGCGTGCCACGTGCGGCACATTGTCCTGTTGAACGTGGCCGCTGGCAGGTCCTGCAGGTAAGGGAGGACTACAGGCTCCAAAACGT
Source organism: Macrothele yani (assembly GCA_039090855.1). Taxonomy (NCBI): domain Eukaryota; kingdom Metazoa; phylum Arthropoda; class Arachnida; order Araneae; family Macrothelidae; genus Macrothele; species Macrothele yani. Next base: position 55,701,952 of record CM077018.1, on the reverse strand, counting down.
CGGAGATGGTGCGGTGGCTGTTGAGTGTACCGGCGATGCGTACCAGAGGGGTGCGGGTGTCATATCCAAATGCGTCCCAAACCATATCGCCAGGCGACGGACCGGTATGGCGATGCATAGTGCAGGCGTCACACAGTCTCTCGCCGTGGTGCCGCCACACACGGATCCGACAATCGTGGTGTTGCAGGCAGAAGCGGGATTCGTCGGAGAAGACAATGTCGTACCATTCCGTAGTCGAGGTGCGGCGTTCAACGGCCCACTGCCGCCTCACTCGCCAGTGGTGTAACGTCAATGGCAATCGGAGCAATGGGCGCCGTGCCACAAGTCCCCGCTCCTGTAGACGACGTCGAACGGTACGTGCTGACACAGGTTTTTGGGCAACACACCCTAATTCCTGCGCTAACGTTCGTGATGTGGCGGTGCGAGCCGTCAATGCCCACCACACAACATGCCCGTCCTCTTGTTCGGAGGTGTGCCGCGGCTGCGGCAATCGCTCACGTCGGTCCGTCCGTCCCTCCTGCACCCACCGAATCCATGCTCGCCTCACTGTGGCTGGATATCATCGCACACGGGCGCCGATGTCTCGGTACGATAAACTGCTGTCGCGATAAGCCACTATTCGTCCTCTGTCGAACTCCGAAACGTGCTGGAATGACTTCCGTATTCTGCGACGAAGCATCAGGAAGCTTCCCCGCACTGGTTCGGCAGCTCAACACACTTCCACTACTTACACCCCGCCTTCTGTGCACCCTTCTTATAGTGCTTCTCGGTGGCGTGCCGGGCGCACATGATTTGCATATGCCCTGCAATGCTAATCGTTTGCATGTCCTCTCGCGGGCGACGCATGCTGCGAATCTCAGGCCAATTGGATGCTTCCTTCTGGGTGTTGCATTTTAGGTGGCCAGCAGTGTATTACCTATTTTGTACACAGCTCTAAATTCGTTTTATTCCTTTTCATTTTGAATGAAGTCTATTCTGACCCAAAGAAAAGAAAAAAGAGGCAACAATCTGTGAAGCTCTTAGAGAAATTTTAGAAATTATTTTTTGCATTGGACAACCTGAATTCTGAGAAAGAAGTTCTATACCTTTAGGTCTGTTTCTGAGGCATAACCTTCTAGCTAGGGAGCATAAATGCTGATGCTGTTTACCTCGGAATATACGAATTTCTTCTTCCATATAATTGCTTTGAAAATTCCTATCGAAGTGATTAGTTGGGTGTTTCTTTGGGCCGTGAAGAATTGTTGCACGATGCGTGCCAAATAACTTACATTGTTCTCGCTAGATGTCGTAAATGTTCATTGCTTTTCTCTGGGTCCGTGTGCTTCTAAAGTCCGATGTGAAAATTTCTTTTTGCTTCGATTAGTGTTCATGGTGAAAACTGCTGTGAGCATAATTTTTAATTGCCACTAGGAGACGTAAGGGTTAATTTCTATTTGCAACATATCGACATCTCTTCTTCGAAATGCCTGATCTGAAAAATTCTTTTTGCAGCGAATACTATTCGATTGCATACAAAATAATATTTTGAAAAATTTTAAAGGACGTACAAATATTATTTATGTAAATAATATTTTGTGTATCCTTTAAAATTTCCCATAATGAACATTTCTGCCGCTATTTGGCGTATGTATGTATTGCCGTTTTGAACTCTATCTCCGCTCCTTAAAGTCCAATCCAAAATATTATTTTGAACTACATAATTAGAGTTGCTCACGGTTGTAGTTAAACACCCGAAGCAAAAACAAAAAAATCGACACAAAACAAAAAAATCGTTCGACAGGTTATTATTTTTTTTGTTTTGGGTTGGGTGTTTAACTACGACCGTGAGCAACTCGAAGGGATATAAATAATCGCCCATCTCTAATTTAGAGCCACTGGTTCCTGGAAAGGGAGTGAACCATTGCCGTAAGACAAACACAACGTCCATGCCAAAATCACATCGATGTAAAGATTGGGGATGCTATGTACTTTACAAAATACAGTTTTCACACAATGCGGTGTATATTGTAAATTGTTTTCTTGCAAACTCTGCTTCTAAAACCATGTTTGAAAAATAATTTTTCCACCGGATGTCTGCCGTTATGAAAAATACTTAGCAAATACTTCCAGCTATTTAATGGTGAATAGCTCTGCCGCAAGTAGGTGAAAATGTATATTTCTATTTTGCAAGAGTATCTGTCTCCTTTAAAAGTCGGACTGAAAAATCCTTTCTCGATCGGGTACCCTTGAAAATGAAGAACATTTCCTTTCTCAAATAACACTCCGTTTTTCTGGTAAGTACGTTAAGTTATACAGTATAAGGTTTTCCTCTATATCTCTGCTTTTAATTTTTCGATTCGAAGAATTTCTTTCCTTAAATTTTTTTCGGAATTTTGGACCGCCGTTGGTATTTACGATATCAGCAGTAGCCCGTCCCAAATTAGGAGCCACTGGCCCCAGGGAGAGGAGTGATCCAGCACCAAAGGGGGAAAACTCCACCCATACCTCATCCGAGACTCGAATTCGGACCCAGCTGGGATAATTTGGCTGAAGCTCCCGTCTCTGACCACTCGGCCACGGGGTTGGCCAAATTCCTTTTCCTTCATATTAGGTGTAAAAATAATTTTAAAAGCGTTTTAAGACAAAGCAACTTGTAATTTGAGAGAAAACAACAACACCTTTACGAATCAAAATATGCGCCGTCATTATCTATCACCTTCCGCCATCGATCGGGTAGCTGACGGGTTCCAGCCATGAAGAATACTTTGTCGTGTGATGCGATGAAGTCGTCAACCCATTTTTGCCCTTCGTCACATGTCCGGAACCGTACAGCAGAAAAACCACGTTGCATCGATTGCAACAAATGGTAGTGTGAAGGGGCTATGTCGGGACTATACGCCGGGTGCTCCAAAACTTCCCAGCCAAGCGTCAATTACCGCTTCCTTGACCGATTTCGCGACAAGCGTTGTCATGCAGTAATTTCACGGGACGCAATCCTTTGTCTGTGAATGGACGTTTCCGACAGATTTCCTGGTTCAATCGCAGCAATTGTTGCTTGCAGCAGTAACAGTTTGACCCTGTTCCAATAGCTCATAATACAGCACATCCTTCATATCCCACCAGATGCACAGCAGAACTTTCTTGGAGTGAATATTGCGTTTAGGTGTCGAAGTCGTTGCATGCTTCACTGGGGTCTATCCAGCGTTTTTTTTTTTTTTTTTTTGCGTTTGGGATTGTCGTACCATATCCACTTTTCATCTCCCATAACGATTTTCCATAGGAGAGATTTTCTGTGTTGTTTATTCAACAGATTCAAACACTGTATGATACTCTCATCTTTGTTCCTCTGGCCCAGGTCATGTGGCACCCATTTTTCTTCCTTCTGAATCTTTCCCATTGCGCGTAAACGATTGGAAAAGGTTTGTTGAGTTACCCCATGTTGTTCAGCTAGTTCTTTGAAAGTTTGAGACGAATCTTCATCCAGCAATGCTTGCAGTTCCTCATGTGCAACCTTCTGCGGAGCGCCGCAACATTCTCGGTCGCTAACATCAAAATCACCTGCTTTAAATCGTCTAAACCAAAACTCACACGTGCTTTTCGATATGATATCCTCCCCCAGAACAGAACAGATCAATGCACATGCTTTTGCAGCACTTTTTCCTTGATGGCATTCGTAACAAATGCGGTGTCGAATAATTGCAGTGTCGCTTGCCATATTTCGCTTACCGATGTGAAAGTGCTGTAACGTACCAGGAGATGTGACGTACCTGCCAGAAGGACGCACACGACATAAAGGCAGATAGGAATCAGAATAAAATGTCCGCGTAGCTCAATTGGTAGAGTGACTTATTCCGGAATGAGGGGACCCAGGTTCGAATCCTGGCGTGGACAGAAATGACGGAGAAGTTTACTTCGTTATAAATGGCGCCCGAACTATCCGGATGACCCGACCGTTCAAAATCTCGCATTGGTGTGATGTTATTTCCACACCGCGAGATAGGAAAAATAAGAGAATCCCTTCTCCAGCACTACGAAAAAAAAAAAAAAATAAGGGGGAGATGATGTAACGTACCAGGAGATGTGACGTACCTGCCAGAAGGACGCACACGACATAAAGGCAGATAGGAATCAGAATAAAATGTCCGCGTAGCTCAATTGGTAGAGTGACTTATTCCGGAATGAGGGGACCCAGGTTCGAATCCTGGCGTGGACAGAAATGAGGGAGAAGTTTACTTCGTTATAGTGCGTTTGGCTGTTGGGCAAACTTCTTTGTCACATTTTGCACTCTGAAACAGTAACGGTCACGTGACAATAACGCGGGGGAATGTCGGATATATAAATTAGTTGTACACAAAAAAAAACGGTTTAAAAATTATTTGTACACCTAATATATCTTCTGCTATGAGGAATGTTTTGCGTGTACACCAAAACAGGAGTCGTTCTCAAGAGAAGCAACGGGCGGTAGAACGGAGTGGAGGTATGATGGGGTCCGAACTTCGAAGAAATTCTTGTCCTACTTCTGCTTGCCCCCTCTCCTTCGAGTTTCCTCGATTGTCACTTTATTGTCTCTGTGTTGCGAATGTGGGTTGAAGTCCCTAACCTGCTTTAAACCGCTTTAAAGTTACGTACATTTCCCGAGCAGACAGTTAACTGCCGAAAGTGCTCGGCTCTTGACTGAGTAACTTCTCATATCAAATATATTTCTAAAAACTCTCAGAAATCTTGACAATTTGTTCTAGACAGTAAAAAGAATTATGAGCAATAATTCTCTTGCTTTTTGATCCATACGTTCTCAACTACTTTTTGTAGCGGAGATAGGCGTTCCATAACCTCCACGGTGGTACACTCTTAGGTTGACTCGGAGTGTAGTGAGAAATGTTTTTCATGTAATTTTTAATTTTTCGTAAAAAGCCGTTTCGCCAGTAGGGCGTAAGTATACATTTCTGCTTCCGATGCATTTGCCGTCATATCTGCAATCTTGAAACTTCAGTTGAAAACTTCCGCTTTGGGCAGGTACTACTAACAAAGGAAAACTTTTTGGGGCATATTTTCTGCTCATACAATTTTTTCTCCAGAGAGCCTAGATGATATCCTATTTTGCTCTGTATCTTTGGTTCTAACAGCCCGATTGGAAAACTTCTTCCTTTGTCGGAGAGCGTTTTCAGTGATAAAGTGATAAACATTTTGCATATAATTTCTAACCTTTCGTGACAAACGATTTTGTCACTAAAAGACGAAAATTCCTACTTCTGTTTACAAAACTTCTGCGAGTTTAAAAACCCGATTGAAAAACTTCTTTTACTGTCATGAACATCTAACTGTGAAAACATATACACTGAAGAGCAATTGAATTAGAGACAGCTGGCGTTATGCAAATGTGGCGCTGTGGGCGGCCCTGTAAACGGAAACGACATGACGTATGCAGCGATCCGACAATATAACGAGTGATGCGACGGGAATCAGTAAGAGTCGGACACAGTATGGGTAAGACGAAGGATCTAAGCGCATTTGATCGTGGGCAAATCGTCGGGGCCCGACGAATGGGTCACTCCATCTCGGAAGTCGTGCAGGCACTGGGATTTTCACGAGCCACTGTGTCACGGGTGCACCGTGAGTACATCGAATCTGGTAAAATCATCCCTGCAAGGGCCAACTGCCGTGGACAACAGCGTGTGGATGAGCGGGGTCATCGTCGGCTAGCTCGCATTGTAACAGCGGACACACGGGCCACAATGCAAGAAATCACTCGGCAATTTAACGCTGGTGCACAAAAACGTGTAAGGAGTTACACCATCCAGAACCATCTCCATGCTATGTGGTGTATAAGCCATCGACCCACGAGGGTACCGCTGCTGACCGCACATCACAGGGTGCAAAGATTAGCATGGGCGCTGGAACATCGCCACTGGACCCTAGACATGTGGAAAAATGTTGCCTGGACTGATGAGTCGAGATTCACGTTGGTACATGCGGATGGCAGGATACGAGTACGGCGCAAACCATATGAAGCGATGGATCCTTTTTGCCAGCAGGGTACCCTTCAATTTCGTGGGGGTGGCATTCTCGTCTGGCGACTGTTTACGTGGACTGAAATGGTACCCCTGGTACGTGTGACATCGTCCCTCACAGGTCAGTGTTACCGGGATATCCTGGACGATCATTTGCTCCCGTTTGTGCGTCTTTAACACTCCACTGGGGACCTCATCCTGCAACAAGACAATGCAGTTCCCGAATTGTATCCGAATGGTTGGATAAACACTCCACCAACGTGACCTCGCTTCGTTGGCCAGCTAGGTCACCTGACCTCAATCCCATCGAGCACATCTGGGATGCCATTGAGAGAGATGACCTCCCTCCAACAAATCTTCGCGAACTGTGGGAGCTTGTTGAGGGGTCGTGGATCCGTATGGCTTCCCAACGCTTCCGGTGTCTTGTCGAGTCCATGCCGAGACGAATCGCCGCCGTCATCAGGGCGAAAGGTGGTGCTACACGTTACTAGACAGGTATCTCTAATTCAATTGCTCTTCAGTGTATGTATACAGGGTTACAAGGAAAGTCCTTGATCAGGCCAATATCTCACGAACTATGGCAGTTAGTGATTTACTTCTTGTGTAGTTGTATAGGAAACCCCTATGACGCACACAATAACACCACGAGGGATCCCTTCGTCCCCTTTTGGGGGGAGGTTGAGGAGGCTATCTCCCCCCCCCCCTTGCAGATAGGGCAAAAAAGTCAATCACAAACTTGTTCTGCGAGGCAAAAATAGTACAAAAATATTTTGTCCCATAACAAAAGATGGAAGGGGACCGGAAATGTGGCCCCAAGAAAATCCCAACATCCGGGAGCAACGACAGAGTATTTAGACAAGAACTTATTCCTTAGAACTTATCTAAACCGGTAAGTTCTAAGTAAATGAAAGCACAAAGGGAAAGTTCTCCAACAAACCTTATCAACAGTTCTTGTTCTGAAATAAAACGCAGTTCCTTGACATATTCAATATCAGACTCTGATGTCCAATACAGTAAAAAATACACTGAGACAACGAGAAATAGCATAAAGTGGCGAAACACTCATCCAATAGGAGAACTGTATGCACATCTAATTGACTTGCGTACGTGGCAAAGCTTTCGACTTCCCGTCAGTTCTTCACGAAGTGTTGGCATACCGACCACGCATATCATTCTTGTATTCTGACCACGGAACAGAAAGCACATTTGAAATCCATGCTTCGGACACAGAGACTCAGGTAGCTTTCCGCTTTTTACGCATTTGGAGAGTCCCTTTCCATCTTTTCTTATAGGACAAAAACATTTATGTACTATTTTTGCCTCGCTGAACAAGTTTGTAATTGACTTTCTTGCCCTATCTGCAAAGGGGGCGCGATAGCCTCCCCCACCGCAAAGGGGGCGAGGGGATCCTTCGGGGTGTCATTGTGTGCGCCATAGGGGGTTTCCTGTACAACAGCACAAGAAGTGAATCGCTAACTGCCATAGTTCGTGAGATATTGACCTGATCAAGAACTTTCCTTATAATCCTGTATAGATTTCCTGCCCAAAATAATACACAATTTACAGGCTAGAGGGAGCAAATGTATAATCTAATTTTCTCGATAATTCTGCTTCAAAAAGTCCGATTTGAAAACTACTTTTAACACCAGATATAATTAAATTTGGGAAACATTTTGCATGTACTTTTGGATTTTTATAATGCGTAGTTCTGACGCTAGGTGGAGTCCGTTCACCTCGGATATTTTATGCTATTGCCAATTTACATCCGTTTCCATATATTCTATTGAATTTTTTTTTTCTGTTTGACTTTGCTATAATAAAGATTGATCTTCTTCAAGTACTACAACTTCCTCTTTTCTATCCAGCTCTGCTTGCGGAAGTCGCATTTGAAAACTTCTTTTTCCTTCGTTTGCTATGAAGAATACTTTACGAATGTATTCCACTTTTGCGTTATCAACAGTTTTGTCGCCAGGGGCCGTCAGCTTAAATTTCTATTTATCACCGATTCTAAAAGTCCCTTGGAAAAATCCTCTCTGGGTAGGATACTCTTGATTATTAAGACGAATTTGCACCTATTTTCTTCTTTAAGTAACATACAGCTTTCCCGATAGGGGGAGTCATGTTATATCACGTTTCCTCAGTATCTCTTCTTCTCACTGCTCTGTTTAACCCTTTACCTGGCTGGAACGAATTAAATCCGGGTTAGAAAAATGGGCTGAAATCAGCTCGAATGTATTCGCTGTCTAAGAAGGGGACCGAAAGCCGCTGAAACAAACGAGCCTGTGTATCAGAAAGCGTTTCTTTTCCCTTAGCTCCGCTATTCAAAGTGGTTATTTAGGGCGGATGATTAACACTAATCCTTTCTGACTGATCAACAACTCAGAGGGCTACAAAAATGGCAACGAGCCTAAGAGAAACGACGTTTCAGTCACTTGTTCCTGCATGATGTCCCTGTCTGGAGAACTAGCCATTTCCCATCATGACCTGGGGCACGAGAATAAGAGACTGGAAAAGGGTGCTTATAGACATATTTTCGGTCGGTACTGCTGATATGGAAAAGGAATTGTTTTGGCGTAGCTTTGGTAACACCCGTTCGCTATATGAACTAGTTTACATAGTTACCGGGTTTTAGGAAAGTTGTTTGGGAAGCGCAGGAAATTTTGGGCACCATTTAGTTCAGAGGTCGGCCGCTGAAAGGGTTAAAAAATCCCTTTTGCCTGGGATATCTTATACTATGAGAAACGTTTTGTGCACAGTTTGCGATGTTTTGTAGCACACATATTATGAGCTAGTGACCAAAATTAGCTCTTTCTATATTGTAACAAGTTAGTAAAATCATGCAATGCATTGATTATGATACGTTTTCCAACATACCAGAAATCATTACTCAAGTTATAAGGATAATGGCTGTGGAATAAATCTCGTTCCTATGCCCGACCTTTGATCCCATTTCGATGATATTAAACAGAACCGGTTCAGTATACCCCGGAACAACATACTAAAGTTTTGTCCCAATAGAAGCATTTTTAGTCAAGTTATGAGGATAATGGCTGTGGAATAAATCTAGCTCCTGTGCCCTGATCTTTGACCCCATTTCCATGATATTCAACAGAACCGGTTCAGTATACCTTCGGAGCAACATCAAAACGTTTTGTCGCAATCGAAGCATTTTTATGTAAGTTATGACGCGTAAGTGCAATGGAATGGATCCAGCTCTTATGTCCTGACCTTTGACCCCCATTTAGCCCATTTTCAAGAATGTGCGTCCCCAAGTGGTCCCCTACCACATTCTAAAATTTCATCGAAATCGAACCATTTTTACGCACGTTATGACGCATAACGTCAATGAAATGGATCCCGCTCCTATGTCCTGACCTTTGACCCCATTTAGCCCATTTTCAATAATGTTCGTTCCCAAGTTGTCCCCTATCACATTCTAAAATTTCATCGAAATCGAACCATTTTTGCGCACGTTATGACGCATAACGTCAATGAAATGGATCCCGCTCCTATGTCCTGACCTTTGACTCCATTTCGCCCATTTTCAATAGGGTTCGTCCCGAGGTGGTCCCCTGCCACGTGCTGCAATTTCATCGAAATCGAACCATTTTTACGAGAGTTATCGTGCGGACAGAAGGAACGGACAGACAGACGGACAAAGCTGGAGCATATACGCTTCTTCAACCTACATTTGGAAAGCGTAAAAAAGGAAGTAAAAATCGGGTTTATTTTATTTATTTATCTTTATTTTGTAACCTGTTCTATCAGTGATATACCCAGAAACCAAGGTAGGGGGAGGAGGCGTGGGCCGTGGCACACAGAATTTCCCCAAGGTGGGGGTGACCCACCCAAAAAATTTACCGGGAAAATTAGTCAGATGCTATAACGATTAAAAAAGAGATCGACTTTTGTACATTTATTGTTATCCAATAACTGGTAATGTTCCAGTACAAGAAAGTTAAATGATTAGAAGAAGCAGTAGATGAAATTCTTTTCCTGGTTAGATTTTTCTAAATTTATTTAACAGAACTACTCCCTTATATTCATTGTATGTTATAAATTATACGGTACCTGATTAAGAAGTATACACTACATTGACAAAAGTCTCCGGACACCCCTTCAAACGCAAATGAACAGATCCGCTGCGTTGTTAAGTTCGGTACAGCTGCAAACGGTATAAAAACAAACCTGCAGCTGATCGCGATCATATCGCATTCTGAGGTTGAATGAAAATGTCGCGGCGGGAGAGAACTGACTTTGAGAAAGGAAAGATTGTTGGGTGATATATTAGTGGGTTGTCCATATGAGAAACCGAGACGCGTTTAAACATACCCAAGTCAACTGTTTTGGATATACTGAATAAATGGAACACACATGGCGTATCTAAAGCAGCAAAACGTACAGGCAGACCAAAGAAAATCAGTGATAGAGGACGTCGAAGCCTCAGGAGAGTCGTTACAGCTAATTGACGGAGTACTGCACAAGACCTCAGTGTACAGGTGAGTAAAAATGCTGGAACCTCCGTATGTACACGTACCATTCGCAGAGAACTTCATTCCATGGGTTACCGTAGTCGTGCGGCTGCTCATAAGCCTTTCATCTCCACTCGGAATGTTACTCGTCGTTTAGCACAGTGTACAGAACATTTATCGTGGACCGTAGATAAATGGAAACGGGTCATAGGGACTGATGAATCCAGATACACGATCCATCAGTCTGATAGCCATGTGGAGGTATGGCGGCAACCGCGGGAACGTTATTTACCCCAGTGTATTGTTCCTACGGTCACGTTTGGAGCTGGCAGTATACTCGTGTGGGGGTGTTTTTCGTGGTATGGTCCCGGCCTATTGGTTATCGACTTATCATGGATAAACCTGTTAACCCGCACGTCTACCTCGGTATGCTGGACAATTATGCCGTACCACCCATGTGACAATACTATGGAACCTAGGCTTGTTTGTACCAGCAGAATAATGTACTGAGCCATAAATCAAGGACTGTTACTGCGAGATTTGACGATAATAACGTATCGTGTGTGGACTGGCTAGCACAGAGCAATGATCTTAATCCCGTAGAGCACCTATGGGATGAATTAGAGCTCCGTATATGAAGTCTGGAACCAAGGCCTACTACTAAGCAACAGTTAGCGGCAGCATTATGTACTGAATGGAAGCGCATACCTATCGCTGTGTTCTAAAACCTTGTCGAAAGCATGTCTCGAAGTGTCAGTGCATGCATTAGGGCCAAAGGTGTACCGACACAGTACTAATGTATGTTCATAAAAGCTATGTTGTGTCTCTCTTCGACGTGTTCGGTAACTTTTGTCAATATAGTGTATGTAGATCGCGTATAGTGATTTTTTGTTTCAAGCTTCGACGTAATAATTTTCCACTCTGTCAGCCCAAGGGGGGGGGGGGCTGGACCCATGTATTATAAAGAACACTTCTCACGTTTCGTATTTCAAATATGCGCAGATTTCCTCTAGCGGTGTAAAGGCATTGTTTCTATAACTCTGCTCTTAAATACTTTTTTGTGTGTCGAAACGGATTAAAAAGACGTGCTCATTCCATCCTAGAATTCGGTGTCACACTTCTTATATTACATTCCTCTGTTTCTTTTCTGCGTTACCAAAAAAGGTAAAAAAAGAGTGAGTATTACTTTTGTGACCTTTTAGTGCAGTTTCTTGGAACGTTTTAGGCATTTTGTTTTTCGTAAGAAGCAAGATCTTTTACTTTTATGAAAGTTTCTGTTTTACCTTGCTAAGCAGACATGATGTAATATCATTCCCGATTTCTCAGTTCAAGACAGAACTGGGAACTTCCTGTTGTGAAATAGATTGTTTCAAAAAATGCACCCAGCTGCGATTGAATGCCGTTGAGAAGGACACATGCGGAGTTCGAAACCCGACACATCCCGTGCCGTTAGGAAGCCGTGAGAAGATACAAACAAATTCGGATTCCGACAACAGGGGTAAGCGTCGACAAATATTCCCACTAGTCTTCTGACGTACGTTTCTCGGAGCCTTCAGTCTTTCAAAGTGTTCGTGCAGTGAGCTGTGTGGAATTTTGTGCACTGTTTAACCAAGTGTACAAGACGGAAAGTGTAACCAAGAAGTGTACAAGTGTACATATGGATAAAACAAGTGGGTAAGTATCAGTGTTTAATGAAAGTGTTTAATTAATGGGATATTGTAAATTGTAAAATCTCTTCGAAGCTAATGTTTCATAAATTAACGAAAAGAACAGTGATGTCTGTAATGACAGACTATTCAACAGCATCTAGTTCTTTCGTGCAAGATTAAGCATCAGTAGATACGCAATTTTTTTTTTAAGGATTCTGTGATTTAATTAGGCAGTGCGAGAAATTTGTCAGCGAACTCCACGCTATTTTATTGCTGCCAATTCTCACTTTGAGCAGGAAACGGTCCAGTATTTTGAAAATATTCACGCAAAAGAAACTTCTAAAGAAAAGCAGTTTATGTAACTTTAAACGTCACATCAGAAAATAACGTTCCAACGAAAGATTTGTAACTGACAGGTGGGTGAGATGATTACCAAGTAACAGGAAACTGCTGAGAAGTGAGTTTCATACTTCAGTCTTTCACCATTGTATAAAAAATGTAATCTTCAACACTTTAATTTTTTATTTCACTTTATATTTTGCTGCTCGACTATTTTCAATGTTGTGTTTTTTTAATGTTATTGGTTAAACCTTGACGTCTTTTTTTCTTTTTTTGTTTTTTGTTTTGACGACCATCGTGAGCAACTTGATAGGCTATAAGCAGTTCCCCGTCTCTAATTTAGGGCCACTGGTTCCAGGAAAGGGCGAGAGCCAACACTGTAAGACAAACACTACCTCACCGATATTCGAACCCAGACCCATCTCTGATAAATAATCAGAAGCCGGCGCCACAGGGGCAGCAACTCTGACTTAGGCGTTGGGAATCAAACTCACCATAGATATGTATATTCGTGCCGAAATGAAACAGTTGGCCCGGTAGAAATGGTAGTGTGGCTTACTGTTTTATTTCAAACTTATTTAGACTACCTAGTTTACACAGTAGTTAATTGTGCTCTAAACTGCTTAGTGAAAATGCTGATTTTTTAAAATTATTTCCCATAGTCACTAAAACCAGCGGTGTTAGAACGTGTGGGAGTGATATCACATTTCATGTATCTGAATTACACGCACTATTTAACCTTTAATACCTGGGTAACAGGGTTTGTAACTCAGACGTTTCTTAACGGGCCAACAGGAGCTGCCTGTCCAGTGGCGCAGTGGTCGAAGCGCTGGCTTCTGATCATTCGTCAGAAGTCGGTCTAGGTTCGAATCCCGTGAGGCATGGATGATGTTTCTGTCTTACGGCACTGGCTCTCCCCCTACCCTGGAACCAGTGACCCTAAGTTAGGGACGGGCGACTTCTTATAGCCCATTGAATTGCTCCCACTGGTCGTTAAACCCCAATCTAAGAAAAAACAAGAAAGATGACACCGAATTTTCGGGTGTAATAAGCACGTCTTTTGAATCCGTTCTGATACAAATTAAATTTATCAAAGCTATTCAAAGTCAATGGAACCGGTATGGAAAACAATAGTATCTGACGGAACAAAGAAGTTTTTCAATCGGGTTTTTAATCCCTCAGATATTGCTGTAAACGGAATCGTGAGCTTACGCCCTCTGGTTGCAGACTTGTGCGTGAAGAAAAATATGAATTTATATGAGAAACATTTCGCACCGGAAACACTCTCCAACACAGAAAGAATTTTTCAAATCGGACTCTTAGAAACAGAGTTATGGACAAAAATAAGATGTGACTTTACGTCCCCTGGTGGGAAAACCATGCACTATTTTAGGAAGAAAGTATTCTCAAAAGGTTTATCCATATAAGCGGTATTGGTCGAAGAAAAAAAATAGTAGAGTTTTCAGGAGCCCAGATTTTGCAACAAATACTTCAGAAGCAGAAATTAACACTTATGACCCCTGGTGGCTAAACCATTCTTTACCAAACATTATAAATTATGTGAAAAATATTTTCCATCAGGTCTTGTATGCGATACAGGAAGAATTTTTCAAATTGGAGTTTTAGAAGTAGAAATATCGCAGAAAACGCAATTTACCTTTGTTATCGATGTGAGTGGCATCAGTCCACGAAATAATTTTTTCAATCGATATTTTAGAAGCTCCGATTTTATGGCAAATACGTCAGAAGTAAAAATTAACACTTACGCCCCCTAGTGGCCAAAGTGTACTTTACCAAAAATTTGAAATTATATGCAAAAGATGTTCCTTCAGGAGATGTATCCGCTGAAGAAAAAAGTTTCCAATCGGAGTTTTAGAAGAATAGTTATCGGGGAAAATGTAATTTACTTTTACGCCCCCTAGCGGAAAATCTTTGCGTAATTTGAAAAAGTAACTATATCTAAAATACTTTTCGACATAAATGGAATCGAAAGATAAAAAAAATTTCAATCGGATGTTTAGAAGGAAATATGTGGAATAAATCACATTTTTGAATTCGACATCATCTGCATTTACGCCCTCTACCGGCGAAATTGTACATCGTAAAAAAAAAACGAAATGAAGGATCATCGTTTGCATGTTTCAAGCTTCTCAATGCAAAAAGAATTTTTCAAATCGGACTAATATTTGCAGAGATATCGTGGGTACAGACGGACGGACGGACAAACCGATAACAGAAGCACGATCTTTTTTTACAAAAGACGTGCTAAAAAAAAACACAGGGGCGTTGGAACTATTTATGGAACTATTTACAAGATATCAAACAGGATAAGCTGTTTTAAATCAGATCATGAAAGGTATTGTGCTGTTGTAAGGTAGGACGTGGTAACGTTATTTTAACAGGATATCGATAAAATCTAAATTAATATAAAACTCGAATTTTATGTCTGTGTGATGCATTTTATTTTTTATATAAAACATTTTACTCATATTATAAACGAAGTTAAACTCTGCTGATTTGGACATCACATTAATATGAATTCCACAAGAACCATAGCCTTTATGTGATACATCAAACAACACATGCCTGTAAAAATATCTCCATCCCTTTCACACCTTCTCCATTTTATTTTCTTTCTTTAAAAGAAAATTAATTTTATTATACTTAAATGAAACAGAAAACGTCCCTGCTCTTCTTATAAAAACACACCTTTTAGGAATTTCATGACAACTGTTTTTTTTTTATGAGGTTGGTGCTTTGTGAAAGAGATTTTTTTTCCTCATAATGAAAACTACCTTGTATATAGAGCCGATACTACGTAAAAAAAAATTTAAATTAATTTTATATCTATGTGATACGTTTTTTGTAAATAAAACGTTTTACTCATACTATAAACGATGTTAAACTGTGCTGATTTGGACATCACATTAATATGAATTCCACAAGAACCATAGCCTTTATGCCATTCATCAAACAACACATGCCTGTAAAAATATCTCCATCCCTTTCACCCCTTCTCCACTTTATTTTCTTTCTTTAAAGAAAAATTCATTTTATTATACTTAAATGAAATCGAAAACATTCCTGCTTTTCTTACAAAAACACAACTTTTAGAAATTTCATAACTGTTTTTTTATATATATAAGGTTGGTGCTTTGTGAGAGAGATGTTTCTTCCTCATAGTGATAACTATCTTGTATACAGGATTATAAAGAAAGTTCTTGATCAGGTCAATATCTCACGAACTATGGCAGTTAGCGATTTACTTCTTGTGCAGTTGTACAGGAAACCCCCTATGGCGCACACAATAACACCACAAAGGATCCCCTCGCCCCCATTTGGGGGGATTGAGGGGGCTATCGCGCCCCTCTTTGCATATAGGGCAAGAAAGTTAATTACAAACTTGTTCAGCGAGGCAACAATAGTACATAAATGTTTTTGTCTTATAAGAAAAGATGGAAGGGGACTTTCCAAATGCGTAAAGCTACCTGAGTCTCTGTGTCCGAAGCATGGATTTCAAATGTGCTTTCTGTTCCGCGGTCAGAATACAAGAATGATATGCGTGGTCGGTATGCCAACACTTCGTGAAGAACTGACGGGAAGTCGAAAGCTTTGCCACGTACGCAAGTCAATTAGATGTGCATACAGTTCTCCTATTGGATGAGTGTTTCGCCACTTTATGCTATTTCTGCTTGTCTCAGTGTATTTTTTACTGTATTGGACATC
Organism: Macrothele yani; assembly: GCA_039090855.1. Taxonomy (NCBI): domain Eukaryota; kingdom Metazoa; phylum Arthropoda; class Arachnida; order Araneae; family Macrothelidae; genus Macrothele; species Macrothele yani. Next base: position 55,685,779 of record CM077018.1, on the reverse strand, counting down.
AGAGTCTGATATTGAATATGTCAAGGAACTGCGTTTTATTTCAGAACAAGAACTGTTGATAAGGTTTGTAGGAGAACTTTCCCTTTGTGCTTTCATTTACTTAGAACTTACCAGTTTAGATAAGTTCTAAGGAATAAGTTCTTGTCTAAATACTCTGTCGTTGCTCCCGGATGTTGGGATTTTCTTGGGGCCACAATCCCGGTCCCCTTCCATCTTTTGTTATGGGACAAAAACATTTATGTACTATTTTTGCCTCGCTGAACAAGTTTGTAATTGACTTTTTTGCCCTATCTGCAAAGGGGAGAGAGATAGCCCCCTCAACCCCCGAAAGGGGGCGAGGAGATCCCTCGTGGTGTTCTTGTATGCGCCATAGGGGGTTTTTCCTATACAATTGCACAAGAAGTAAATCGCTGACTGCCATAGTTCGTGAGATATTGGCCTGATCAAGGACTTTCCCTGTAACCTTGTATAACGCTGGTACTTCGTAAAACATTTTTTTTTTTTTCTTCAAAATCGAAAACTAGATTTAGTTGTGTCCGAAGAAATTTTAAATGGCAGGATGTGAAAACACAAACTCGTCCGTTACGCAGTTCGAAACCGCGCCTCCTCACTCGGACAGGGCCGGATCAAACTTTCATTCTGGGCACTAAGAAATAAATCTCATATTTTAATAAAGTTGTTACCTGAAAATTATTGTCCGCATGGAAGACTAACGAAAACTACCATAAAGACAAAATGATTATCTCAAAGAAGTATTTGCTTCAGGCTTAAGAAAAATACCGTAATATGAATTCAAAGTTCAAAGAGAGAGAGAGAGAGAGAGAGAGAGAGAAAGAGAGAGAGAGAGAAACAGAGGGAGAGAGAAAGAGAGAGAGAGAAAGAAACAGAATAGAAGAGAAAGAAAGAAACAGAAAAAGATAGAGAAAGCGAGAAAGAAACAGAGAGGGACAGAGAGAGAAAAGGAGAGAAAGAGAGAAACCGAGAGAGAAAAAGAGAAACAGAAAGAAAGAAACAGAGAGAGAGAAATAGAGGGGGAGAGAGAGAGAGAGAGAGAGAGAGCAAAATAGGGAAGTACACGGAGAAAAAAACAGAGGGAGAGAGAAAAGAGAGAGAGAACCATAGATAGAAAGAAAGAAACAGAGGGAGAGAGAGAAAAAGAGGGAAACACAGAGAGAAGGAAACAGAGGAAGAGAGAAAAGAGAGAGAGAAACAAGAGAGAGAGAGAGAGAGAGAGAGAGAGAGAGAGAGAGAGAGAGAGAGAGAGAGAGAGAGAGAGAGAGAGAGAGAGAGAGAGAGAGGGAAAGAAGGAAGTAGACGAAAAAAAAACAAGGAGAGAGAAAGGAGAGAGAGAGAGAAACAGAGAGATAAAGAAAGAAACATAGTAGGAGAGAAAGAGAGAAATAGAAAAAGATAGAGAAAAATAAAAGCAGAAAAGGATAGAGAAAGCGAGAAACAGAGAAAGATAGAGAAAGCGAGAAAGAAACCGAGAGAGAAAAAAAGAGAAACAGAAAGAGAGAAAGAAAGAAACAGAGAGAGAGAGAGAGAGAGAGAAAGAAATAGAGAAGTACACGGAGAAAAAAACAGATTGAGAGAGAAAAGAGAGAGAGAAACAGAGATAGAAAGAAAGAAACAGAGGGAGAGAGAAAAGAGAAAGAACAACAGAGAGAGAGAGAGAAACAGAGATAGGAAGAAAGAAACAGAGAAGAGGTAGAGAAAGAGAGAAAAGAGAGAGAGAGAGAAAAAGAGGGACGTACACGGAGTAAAAAACAGAGGGAGAGAGAAAAGAGAGAGAGAAATAGAGATGGGAAGAAAGAAACAGAGGAGAGGGAGAGAAAGAGAGGAAAGAGAGAGAGAGAGAGAGAGAGAGAGAGAAACAGAGAGATAAAGAGAGCAACAGATGGAGAGAGAAAAGAGAGAGAGAGTAAAAAATATTAAAATCTACTATATTTTCTTTCCGGGGAGAAGGAGTTTTGGTTGTATTGTGACTCATAAAAACGCCTTCACAAAATGGTAAAACGAAACATGCGTTGCGAATATTTTTGTGTAGGAAACACAATATGAGGGTCATTTCATGTCAGATCACCGAAATATTTTGCAAAATGTCACCCAGCAACGCGGATTTTAATGACGCTTGGCAGGTAGATATACCTGATAATGATATGGAAAAATTCTAAGTTTCAGTATTTTAAACCTCATAGTTTTTAAAATACAGTGCTCCAAATTTTAGCCAAACACCCATTTTTGCAGCTGCGCAGTAGAATGCCACTTTTTACATAACATGCTCTAGTTTATGTTTTACTGAATTTAGGGCAATGGAACTTTGGAATCACGTGGAAAAGGGTCCCTAGATATTGAAAACAATTTTCATTTTACTTGAAACACCAGTTAAATGAGTGCCATCTAGTGGTGAAGGAAAAAATTACGGCAAAATTTAAGCATTTCATGGGAGGCTCTGTAGAATATTGCCCTGGCATGAGGGAGAATTTTTTTTATATTGATATTTAACACATCCTATAACATATTTGAAAAAAAAAATGGTGGTTATCAGCATATTTTCGCAGATAGTTAAAATTATGTGAAATGCGTAGAGGGGTCTCCTTCGACAGTTCAGCCATTTTTTGCTACAAACCTGACGCACCGTTTAGGCTGTTGCTGAAAATTAGCATGTAGGTTTACATAACAAAGCTGCAAACAAGGATGTATTCAGGCATCTTCTCGGGGGTGCTTAGCCCCCGAAAATCCATGAATGCCCCCGTAGGTTTTTGGGCGATCTCTCCTTAAGTTTAATCTAATTGTTTTTGTTCATGGCTGAATGTTTGGACAAATTAATTAAAAAATAATTAAGATGAGGAAAAATATATCAATAATAATAATAATAATAATAATAATAATAATAATAATAAAAACATCCACATAGACTTCAATTTGAAATTTCTATCATCCTTCAGTAAAACACTAAACAGTTCTCGCTGAAGGGAGAATTTTTCAAGCACTGACAACTCGGACTACTTCCGCAATAAAAACCTAATTCCACAGAGTAGGGATGCTTGCACCGCAATACATCATCATATTTTGGAAGCTGGCATTCAGATTTATTTATATTGCTACCTAAATTTGAACAATAGCAAATTATTAGAAATTGTTCCCATAAAAGTTTTTTTTTTCCTGACGGTGGGTGGTTTACACTCTGTGACAACAACAACAAAAAAAAAAAAATCAACGCACCTCAAACTGGCATTCAAACGGTTGGTTTTTGTTGTTGTTGTTGATTTTACTACTATGTGCTAATCTAAATACTCTAGAGGGGCTGAAACCAACTGGCAGGAGAATGATTTACACCGAGCGTTTTCTAGTCACACACACTGTAATGATTCCTTAATAATCAGAAACGCGCTTGTTAGTAAGGTGAGGACATTTTTACCATTCCTAATGTTCTGGGGGGGGGGGGGATTTTCTCCAGCACTGCATGTGTAGATTTCTTGGAATTTGCATTTGTGATATACTGGCATAAGAATTTTTTTATACTCTATTTAAAATGTTTATATGTATTAACATGTATATAAATAACAAAACTGTGATTATATGCATATAACAAGTCAACAAGTTTCAGCCCCCTCAATATTTGTAATTGCCCCCCCCCCCCGGAAAAAAACTCTCTGGATGCAACGCAGGCTGCAAAATACTGCTGCAAATTTTTTTCTTACACAATTCATAGTTTCTGAGATACCGCACTCGAAAGTTAGGCCTAACCACTCTTTCAACAGCAAACTGATCCTGTTTCAAATAGTGGAGTCTGTTACATGGTACCTTTTAATTTGAAAACATATGTACATGTGCAGTTGCTGAGTACAGTGCTGGCTTAGAAATCCAAACATTTTTAAATACTTTTTATTTAAGCGTAAAATTCATAAGGAGCTCGGTCGTGTAACCACAGCAGTATGAATTAATGCTGTTATTAACAGTTGATTAAACTCAAATGACGAGTAAGAAAAAAAATCATCTGCTTAACATAAGTGGCACCATTTTTCAAGTATCTGTAAAACAAACCCGCAAAAAATAAATTGTTTTTTTTTAAATACTACTATTTGGCACCAACCTGAATCAATGGTGGTTGTAAGTTATAATTATCCGCATATTAATATTAAGCTGTTATTCATTCCTCGCTTGAATGTGAGAATGTTCAGTTACACGTATAACAGATGTTGTTCTACAGTTTATTCCGATGCATGCCTCAATGGGAGTTTTTTTAGAGGGAACTTTTCTGTGCTACAGACCACTTAAGCTGAACAGCTTTCATGTCTTCTTCACGAAAGTAATATGTTCGGCCCATGCTTGTCGTCATTGGGGGTTGCACTGTACACAATATATGCTGCATAGGCGGATAGCATATATCATCATAAAGTGACCAGTAAAATGATGATGCAGTACCATGGGGATGAATGAACTTAATTTTTACGTTTTCATCCTTTTCAATATCAGTGATCATAGCAAAAAAACAGTTATTATCATATATGCATGCTACATAGCATTGAGTGTGCAACTGTGGCCGATTTATAAACTCAGTGCTACTTTTGAAGTTAAATATCAAACAATATTTGTCATCTATGCTTATCCTCTTCATTCCTATGGTATTTGATGAAAGTTGACAAAAATAGTGAAAACTCCTGGTTCCTAGAATAACTGATGTTTCTAAAAAACGTTCCTGTAGGTTGTTTCGTACAATTTCAATTTCAGGATTTGATATAAAGTGGAACTGAATGTTTTTTATGTTTGCAACACAAAAATTAAAGGCATCTATCAGTTTTGTGATTTGATTTTTGATAGGTCTTTGCAGGCTTGCTCTGATTACGATTCACTTCACTGTATCACCAATACCATCGCAAGGCGATTTTCCATGACTAGTGGCAAAAAATTACCATGACGCAGATATTGCAAGATCATTTTTATGCTTGCACAAATTCAAAAAATTCTTGCGATTTTTTTATTGTGCTGCACACCCATCTGTAAAATAGTGAACTTTCACAACTTCTGGATATTTATTCTTGATGTACTGCATTGTTGTTTGTTGAATTCTGTACACTATACATACATTGTGGTCCAGATCGTTAGAAAAGAAGCAGTGATTGGAAATTTTAAGCAACTGTATCTCACCTCTATTGTACATAATAACTGGGTGAACTGTGCATACATCTGATGTCCAACGATACCTTTGTGCCTCATCTTGTACGATAAATGTGTAGTTCTCATTGAAGTCCATGAGAACAATCGCCATGTCTGGCGTAAGAATTTCTTTGAGTTCCATTAGAAACCTAGATAGTTCTTTCGCAATGTATGCATGTGGGATAAGTTTTTCCATCTTCAACACTAGCATTTGCACAAAATCTTCCATTGTTGAAGTTCGTTTAATTAATTTATAACAAAGGTAATTTCTCCATCATTTTTATCTGCGCCGGGGTTCGAACCCGGATCCCCTCATTCCGGAATAAGTCGCTCTACCAATTGAGCTACGCGGACGTTTTATTCCGATTCCTATCTGCCTTTATGTCGTGTGCGTCCTTCGGGCAGGTACGTCACATCTCCTGGTACGTTACATCATGTCCCCCTTACTTTTTTTTTTTTTTCGAAGTGCTGGAGAAGGGATTTTCTTATTTTTCCTATCTCGCGGTGTAGAAAGAACATCACACCAATGCGAGATTTTGAACGGTCGGGTCATCCGGATAGTTCGGGCGCCATTATAACGAAGTAAATTCCTCCGTCATTTTTGTTCTACGCCGGGATTCGAACCCGAGTCCGCTTATTCCAGAACAAGTCGCTCTACCAACTGAGCTACGCAGACGTTTCTTCTGACTACTATCTGCCTTTATGTCGTGTGCGTCCTGCTGGCAGGTACGCCACATCTCCCCCCAAGGAGGGCCGGGGGCATGGCCCACGGGTCAGCCGTGACCATGAATCGTTGCAGGTAGCCATCCACTGTAGAACGTGCACTTGAGAACTCCCAGTCAATCTGGTGTGTGGAATGCAACGTCACACACATTTATTTTTCGAAGCGCTGGAGAAGAGATTCTCTGATTTTTCCTATCTCGCGGTGTGGAAATAACATCACACCATTGCGAGATTTTGAACGGTCGGGTCATCCGGATAGTTCGGGCGCCATTATAACGAAGTAAATTTCTCCATCATTTTTATCCGCGCCGGGGTTCGAACCCGGATCCCCTCATTCCGGAATAAGTCGCTCTACCAATTGAGCTACGCGGACGTTTTATTCCGATTCCTATTCTGCCTTTATGTCGTGTGCGTCCTTCTGGTAGGTACGTCACATCTCCTGGTACGTTACAAATTCTGTTCTTCCATTTGATGCCCACTGACTGAATTCTATGGTATCATTTTCATCATAGTCTTCAAATTTTGTTTTTAAAAAAATTACTAAGTTATCTGCAGATGGGCAACTAGTTTTTGCAGTGTCTGAGCGTGCAGTTAAGCTCTTTCATGTCACAAACCATATAGCCCAAGGTTGTACAACATACAGCCCGCGAGCCACAGTCCGGCCTGCCAAAGGTTTTAATCCTGCCCGTCGGCTACTGTTCGAAATTTTAAAAATTCCAAGATTTAATAAAGAAAAACAAAAATTATAGAAAACTAAATTCTTCAGAAATAAGCAAAAACCGCGGGAACAGTATGAAACCATTTTCCCGCGGAAACCTTTTTTGCTATCACAAATGAGCAAACAAATAGCCCAGAGAACAGTTGATAGGAGAAGAAAAGGTCTGCACAGTCACTGGAAGTATTGTTTTCTCCAGCTAATCAGTTGTCGACTGTCCACTTGCTCCACGGAAAGCTGAGTTCCGCGTGAAGATTATCTCCTTAGGTTTTTATTAGGAAATCGTCGTTTCAATTGGAAGTTTTTCTCACAGAAGTAACTGTGCTAGTCAAACATCAGTGTGTTTCTTATTAGTTAAGTATCCAGCGAAGCTCTTGGTAAAATACATCGCACCAAATATGGCAGCTCAAGTGAAGGCACGCAAGAAAAGGAAAATTGAATGTAGAGCTTTTAAAGGTACTGGAACCGATGGTTTTTTTGCTAGCTAGCGTAACGGAGCACATTGTGTCTATGGCAAGAGAGCATCGTTGTGGTAAAAGAATATAATATCAAGAGTCATTATTTTACGAAGCATGCCAGCAAATATGCAAATATGACGATCCAACAGACTAAGAAAGAATTGATCGAGTGAACACTCTAAAGAACAATATAGTCAGGCAACAATCTTCCTTTGAAGCTGCAAACCAAAGTTCTGAAACGCCTACCAAGATTATTTATTTGGTAGCCGAAGCAATAGCCAAGAGAGGTAAACCGTTATCGGATGGAGAATTTGTGAAAGATTGCTTGTACATCCGCAGCATGTCTTAATAAAAAGTCGATGGTTGATAAAACGAATCTTTCACACCAGACAGTCTCTAGAAAAGTAGAAGATTTAACAACCAACATTTGAAACGCTTTTATTAAAAGACTCAAATCTTGCCAATTTTACAGCTTAGACTTCGATGAAAGAACAGATATAAGCGATACAGCACAACTAACAATCTACGATGTATCCTATCTCTCGTATGTACGAAGAGTCACCGCCACTTTTGAAATCGGTGAGGAAGTATTGAACTGGTGTCTATTGAAAAACACAACAACTCGGAAAGATATTTTTGATGAGGCAAAATGTGTTTTGGTGAGATTTAATCTTCCAGAAGATAAACTTGTGGAATTACAACAGATGTAGCTCCGGCGATAATAAGAAAGCATAATGGATTTGCAAATCTAATGTTGAAATCAGTGCCTAATGATGTCTATGCATGCCACTGCATCATTTACCAAAAGCAATTGTACCAAAGTTCTGAAACGGCTACCAAGATTATGCAACACGTAATGGATAAGGTTGTTTCAACAATCAGATTTATAACGTCCAAGGACTCAATCACAGACAGTTCAAAACTTTTCTTGCAGAATTAGAATCATTCAAAGGTGATATAATTTACTTCAACCACGTTCGCTGGGTCAGCAGGGCGGTGACATTGGCCAGATTCTGGTCACTGCTGGGAGAAATAAAGACCTTCGCTGCAAAAAAAAAAAAAAAAAAGAACGGGGCGGGAGGCAAAATATGCAAGTTTCATGAATGACTTAGCATTACTAACAGATATCCCTAAATATCTTGCAGACTTAAATGTGAAATTACAAGGAAGTGATCAACTTACCAATAAACTGTACAAGCATATGCAAGCGTTCATGCAGAAGTTACAACTGTTTTAGCAACAGCTGATTTTGAAAAAGTTGTCCGCTTCACTACATTATCAACAACGCCGTCTAAGACAGTGAACCATATAAAGTACTCAGAACTGATTGAAAAATTTAGTGATAAATTCCCAGAAAGATTTTCGGATTTCAGGAACACGATGGTGAAATGAAGTTTTTTTCAGATCTATTTGGAACCGATGTCAATGAAGCTCCTTATATATTGCAGATGGAACACATGGAGATAAAAAATGACACTGCCATGAAGAGAGCATTTATAGAGCATGATTTGTTAACATGTTATAAAAAAATATGTTTCCTCAGATGCTTATCCAAATGTCTCAAAACACCCTCCGATTCATTGCACTGTTTGTTAGTATATATTGCTGCTAACAACTATTTTCAGGGATGAAAGCCATAAAAAAAAACAAAGTCCCATCTGACAGATGAACATCTTACTGGAATTCTGCGTATCATTATATATATATATATATATATATATATATATATATATATATATATATATATATATATATATCAGTGACTTCCAAAGTGGAATATATAGAGCTATGCAAGACAGTACGAAAAAGTATCACTGAAGACGTAAGAAAATTCAACTGTGAACTAGTGAGGAAAGCAATTGAAAACAACCAAAGCCTAAAGATAGCAAAGGGACATCTCAGTAAGGGAAGAAAACAGATTATGGCACTGAGAAAAGAAGATGGTTCTGTAACAAGAAATAGAGGCGAAATTTTGACAAGAGTGAAAGATTTCTACTCCAAATTATATGAAAGGGATGATACATGCACTCCAGACATCATGAAAGATACCAGTACCAGAGTTCCTCCCGTCCTTCCAGCAGAAGTTGCACATGCAATCAAGAACATGAAGCGGGGAAAAGCTCCAGGAGAAGATGGAATTACTGTAGACATCATACAAGAAGCAAGTGGAGAAATCGAAACAGTACTCGCCCAAATTTTTACTCGATGCCTTAATGAAGGAAAGATTCCTGAGGATTGGAACACCGCTACAATGATCCTGCTACATAAGAAAGGTGACATTGAGGATCTCGGAAACTACAGACCTATCAGCCTCCCATCAGTAGTTTATAAAATCTTCACTAAAGTTCTTTCACACCGCTTGAAGGTAACACTGGACATGGCTCAACCGAGAGAACAAGCTGGATTCAGGAGTGGCTACAGCACAATAGATCATATCCATGTGCTGAGAGAACTAATTGAAAGAGCGAGGGAATATGAACTTCCATTGTGCATGGCTTTTATCGATTATGAAAAAGCCTTTGATTCGGTGAAAACATCAGCAGTTACAATGGCTCTGAAAACCTGCGGTATTGAAGATGCATACATTAATATTATTAATAACATCTATGAAAATGCAAGTGCAAAGATTAGGCTGTTTGAAAATACAACACACATAAAAATTGGAAAGGGAGTGAGACAAGGTGACACCATATCTCCGAAGCTCTTTAATGCCACATTGGAGGGTGTTTTTCAGTCACTGAGCTGGGAAAACAAGGGGATAAAGATTAATGGAGATTATCTAACCCACCTTCGTTTTGCTGATGACGTAGTCATTTTTGCAACTAGCCCATCAGAGCTGCAGAGTATGATCCAGGAACTTGCTGACAAGAGTAAAGAAGTGGGATTAAAAATGAACTTTCAGAAGACAAAAGTGATGTTCAATGCTTTTACAAGAAATGAAGATTTATCGATTGATGGAGAAAAGCTGGAGATAACAGACACGTACGTTTATCTTGGACAGCAGATATCCAGTGAGGGTCACATTGATGAAGAAATTAATCGGCGTACAAAACTTGCCTGGAGAGCTTTTGGAAGAAACAGCATAATTTTCAAGAGCAATATGCCATTATGTCTTAAAAGAAAAGTGTTTGATCAATGCATCCTTCCAGTGCTTACGTATGGTGCAGAGACGTGGACCTTAACTAAAAGAGACATACAAAGGCCGCAGACAACTCAAAGCAGCATGGAGAGGTGCATGCTTGGTGTAACCAGGAGAGATAAGAAGAGGAACTCGTGGATCCGAAAAATGACAAGAGTGGAAGACATCATGATCAGAGTTAAATCCCTGAAATGGCAATGGGCTGGACATACTGCCAGAAGGACAGATCATCGGTGGACAGCCGAAATTTTAGATTGGATTCCAAGGGACAGGAAAAGACCCAGAAGAAGACCACATGGGAGATGGGTGGATGAAATTCGAAAGTATGCGGGAGTGACATGGAGGAGACTGGCACAAGACAGACGGTTGTGGAGGAAACTTGGGGAGACCTTCGTCCAGCAGTGGATTGATAATGGTTGACAATGACGGTGATGATGATGATGATATATATTCCACCACGTTCGCTGGATGTAAGGTCAGGTGATGCGTAACATCACAGCCTCTCCTTGACAAATGTCAACCCCACCTTCTCGTGGTGCATCCTGTTCCCACTAAAGGGGCTCTGACGACCGCCAATAGCGGTATAACTATACCATCGGGATTAGAGGAAATGCTATCCCACACTCACCAACCCGCTTGGCCAGCGTGGTGAGTTATGGCCAAACCCCTCCAAAATGACTCCACAACTTAAATCTTGGCCCTCAGTCTCCGGCAGCTGGAATGTACCTGGCCAAGGCAGCGGCCAGTGCGACATGAAGGCAGAGGGTGCTAAGTATCCCCGGAGGACCGGACTAGGCTGCCATCTGATGCTGACCTTGGCAACGTACAATGGACGCTCCCTATCTTCTGATTCAAGGCTTCTTGAATTGGAAGAGGAACTACAAAGGATCAAGTGGGACATCGTCGGGCTAAGTGAGGTAAGGAGAAAAGGAGAAGATCTCATCGAACTGAAAAGTGGACATCTCTTCTACTATCGTGGGACAGATACTGGCAGAACTAGTGGTGTTGGATTTATAATAAACAAGAAACTGAAGGATAAAGTTGTAGAAGTTGAAAGTTCCTCTGACAGAGCTGCACGGCTTGTTATCCAACTCTCGAAAAGATACCAGGCTGAGATAATTCAAACTTATGCACCCACCACAAGTCATCCTGAAGAAGAAATTGAAGAATTTTATGAGGAAATTTGTCATCTAAATAATAAAGGTAAGCAGCACTTGAAAATAATTATGGGAGATTTCAATGTAAAAATAGGGCAACGGCAACAGAATGAAACTTCAGTAGGTAAATTCGGTCACGGCAACAGAAACCAGCGTGGAAATACTCTCGTTGAGTTTGCAGAGGCAGAAGGGTTTTTCATCTTGAACTCCTTCTTCAAGAAAAAGCCACACAGGAAATGGACATGGAGACATCCAAATGGGACGACAAGTGAAATTGATTTTATTATGTGTAACAAAAAATTCGTCATAGAAGACTGCAGTGTGCTAAACAAGTTCAACACAGGTAGTGACCATAGATTGGCGAGATGTAAGATGCACCTCAACACTAAACTTGAACGTGGCAAGCTCATAAGACAAACAAAATCTATTGACATAACCAACCTTAAAAAACACCATAATAACTTCAAGTTGGAACTGAAGAACAGGTTCTCTGCTTTAGAAGGCCTAACATCGGAAGAAGTGGACATCTCTGAAGTTAACAGAAAAGTAACCAAAGCTCTTATGGAAACAGCAACAAAATTAGCTGGGTCTAAGAACAAGTTGCATGTAAATAAATTATCAGGAAAAACGAAAATGTTGATGCAAAAAAGAAGAGAGATGAGGACAACTAAAGAAGATGTGACTTCCAAAGTGGAATATATAGAGCTATGCAAGACAGTACGAAAAAGTATCACTGAAGACGTAAGAAAATTCAACTGTGAACTAGTGAGGAAAGCAATTGAAAACAACCAAAGCCTAAAGATAGCAAAGGGACATCTCAGTAAGGGAAGAAAACAGATTATGGCACTGAGAAAAGAAGATGGTTCTGTAACAAGAAATAGAGGCGAAATTTTGACAAGAGTGAAAGATTTCTACTCCAAATTATATGAAAGGGATGATACATGCACTCCAGACATCATGAAAGATACCAGTACCAGAGTTCCTCCAGTCCTTCCAGCAGACGTTGCACATGCAATCAAGAACATGAAGCAGGGAAAAGCTCCAGGAGAAGATGGAATTACTGTAGACATCATACAAGAAGCAAGTGGAGAAATCGAAACAGTACTCGCCCAAATTTTCACTCGATGCCTTAATGAAGGAAAGATTCCTGAGGATTGGAACACCGCTACAATGATCCTGCTACATAAGAAAGGTGACATTGAGGATCTCGGAAACTACAGACCTATCAGCCTCCTATCAGTAGTTTATAAAATCTTCACTAAAGTTCTTTCACACCGCTTGAAGGTAACACTGGACATGGCTCAACCGAGAGAACAAGCTGGATTCAGGAGTGGCTACAGCACAATAGATCATATCCAGGTGCTGAGAGAACTAATTGAAAGAGCGAGGGAATATGAACTTCCATTGTGCATGGCTTTTATCGATTATGAAAAAGCCTTTGATTCGGTGAAACCATCAGCAGTTACAATGGCTCTGAAAACCTGCGGTATTGAAGATGCATACATTAATATTATTAATAACATCTATGAAAATGCAAGTGCAAAGATTAGGCTGTTTGAAAATACAACACACATAAAAATTGGAAAGGGAGTGAGACAAGGTGACACCATATCTCCGAAGCTCTTTAATGCCACATTGGAGGGTGTTTTTCAGTCACTGAGCTGGGAAAACAAGGGGATAAAGATTAATGGAGATTATCTAACCCACCTTCGTTTTGCTGATGACGTAGTCATTTTTGCAACTAGCCCATCAGAGCTGCAGAGTATGATCCAGGAACTTGCTGACAAGAGTAAAGAAGTGGGATTAAAAATGAACTTTCAGAAGACAAAAGTGATGTTCAATGCTTTTACAAGAAATGAAGATTTATCGATTGATGGAGAAAAGCTGGAGATAACAGACACGTACGTTTATCTTGGACAGCAGATATCCAGTGAGGGTCACATTGATGAAGAAATTAATCGGCGTACAAAACTTGCCTGGAGAGCTTTTGGAAGAAACAGCATAATTTTCAAGAGCAATATGCCATTATGTCTTAAAAGAAAAGTGTTTGATCAATGCATCTTTCCAGTGCTTACGTATGGTGCAGAGACGTGGACCTTAACTAAAAGAGACATTCAAAGGCTGCAGACAACTCAAAAAAGCATGGAGAGGTGCATACTTGGTGTAACCAGGAGAGATAAGAAGAGGAACTTGTGGATCCGAAAAATGACAAGAGTGGAAGACATCATGATCAGAGTTAAATCCCTGAAATGGCAATGGGCTGGACATACTGCCAGAAGGACAGATCATCGATGGACAGCCGAAATTTTAGATTGGATTCCAAGGGACAGGAAAAGACCCAGAAGAAGACCACATGGAAGATGGGTGGATGAAATTCGAAAGTATGCGGGAGTGACATGGAGGAGACTGGCACAAGACAGACCGTTGTGGAGGAAACTTGGGGAGACCTTCGTCCAGCAGTGGATTGATAATGGTTGACAATGATGATGATGATGATGATGATATATTCAACCACGTTCGCTGGATGTAAGGTCAGGTGATGTGTAACATCACAGCCTCTCCTTGACAAATGTCAACCCCACCTTCTCGTGGTGCATCCTGTTCCCACTAAAGGGGCTCTGACGACCGCCAATAGCGGTATAACTATACCATCGGGATTAGAGGAAATTCTATCCCACACTCACCAACCCGCTTGATGATATATATATATATCATCATCATCATCATTGTCAACCATTATCAATCCACTGCTGGACGAAGGTCTCCCCAAGCCTCCTCCACAACGGTCTGTCTTGTGCCAGTCTCCTCCATGTCACTCCCGCATACTTTCGAATTTCATCCACCCATCTTCCATGTGGTCTTCTTCTGGGTCTTTTCCCTGTCCCTTGGAATCCAATCTAAAATTTCGGCTGTCCATCGATGGTCTGTTCTTCTGGCAGTATGTCCAGCCCATTGCCATTTAAGGGATTTAGCTCTGATCATGATGTCTTCCACTCTTGTCATTTTTCGGATCCACGTGTTCCTCTTCTTATCTCTCCTGGTTACACCAAGCATGCACCTCTCCATGCTGCTTTGAGTTGTCTGCAGCCTTTGTATGTCTCTTTTAGCTAAGGTCCACGTCTCTGCACCATACGTAAGCACTGGAAGGATGCATTGATCAAACACTTTTCTTTTAAGACATAATGGCATATTGCTCTTGAAAATTATGCTGTTTCTTCCAAAAGCTCTCCAGGCAAGTTTTGTACGCCGATTAATTTCTTCACCAATGTGACCCTCACTTGATATCTGCTGTCCAAGATAAACGTACGTGTCTGTTATCTCCAGCTTTTCTCCATCAATCGATAAATCTTCATTTCTTGTAAAAGCCTTGTACATCACTTTTGTCTTCTGAAAGTTCATTTTTAATCCCACTTCTTTACTCTTGTCAGCAAGTTCCTGGATCATACTCTGTAGCTCTGATGGGGTAGTTGCAAAAATGACTATGTCATCAGCAAAACGAAGGTGGGTTAGATAATCTCCATTAATCTTTATCTCTTTGTTTTCCCAGTTCAGTGATTGAAAGACATTTTCCAATGTGGCATTAAAGAGCTTCAGAGATATGGTGTCACCTTGTCTCACTTGCTTTCCAATTTTTATGTGTGTTGTATTTTCAAACAGCCGAATCTTTGCACTTGCATTTTCATAGATGTTATTAATAATATTAATGTATGCATCTGTAACAAGAAATAGATGCATATATATATATATATATATATATATATATATATATATATATATATCATCATCATCATTGTCAACCATTATCAATCCACTGCTGGACGAAGGTCTCCCAAGTTTCCTCCACAACGGTCTGTCTTGTGCCAGTCTCCTCCATGTCACCCCTGCATACTTTCGAATTTCATCCACCCATCTCCCATGTGGTCTTCTTCTGGGTCTTTTCCTGTCCCTTGGAATCCAATCTAAAATTTCGGCTGTCCATCGATGATCTGTCCTTCTGGCAGTATGTCCAGCCCATTGCCATTTTCAGGGATTTAACTCTGATCATGATGTCTTCCACTCTAGTCATTTTTCGGATCCACGAGTTCCTCTTCTTATCTCTCCTGGTTACACCAAGCATGCACCTCTCCATGCTTCTTTGAGTTGTCTGCAGCCTTTGTATGTCTCTTTTAGTTAAGGTCCACGTCTCTGCACCATACGTAAGCACTGGAAGGATGCATTGATCAAACACTTTTCTTTTAAGACATAATGGCATATTGCTCTTGAAAATTATGCTGTTTCTTCCAAAAGCTCTCCAGGCAAGTTTTGTACGCCGATTAATTTCTTCATCAATGTGACCCTCACTTGATATCTGCTGTCCAAGATAAACGTACGTGTCTGTTATCTCCAGCTTTTCTCCATCAATCGATAAATCTTCATTTCTTGTAAAAGCATTGAACATCACTTTTGTCTTCTGAAAGTTCATTTTTAATCCCACTTCTTTACTCTTGTCAGCAAGTTCCTGGATCATACTCTGCAGCTCTGATGGGCTAGTTGCAAAAATGACTACGTCATCAGCAAAACGAAGGTGGGTTAGATAATCTCCATTAATCTTTATCCCCTTGTTTTCCCCGCTCAGCGACTGAAAAACACCCTCCAATGTGGCATTAAAGAGCTTCGGAGATATGGTGTCACCTTGTCTCACTCCCTTTCCAATTTTTACGTGTGTTGTATTTTCAAACAGCCTAATCTTTGCACTTGCATTTTCATAGATGTTATTAATAATATTAATGTATGCATCTTCAATACCGCAGGATTTCAGAGCCATTGTAACTGCTGATGGTTTCACCGAGTCAAAGGCTTTTTCATAATCGATAAAAGCCATGCACAATGGAAGTTCATATTCCCTCGCTCTTTCAATTAGTTCTCTCAGCACGTGGATATGATCTATTGTGCTGTAGCCACTCCTGAATCCAGCTTGTTCTCTCGGTTGAGCCATGTCCAGTGTTACCTTCAAGCGGTGTGAAAGAACTTTAGTGAAGATTTTATAAACTACTGATAGGAGGCTGATAGGTCTGTAGTTTCCGAGATCCTCAATGTCACCTTTCTTATGTAGCAGGATCATTGTAGCGGTGTTCCAATCCTCAGGAATCTTTCCTTCATTAAGGCATCGAGTGAAAATTTGGGCGAGTACTGTTTCGATTTCTCCACTTGCTTCTTGTATGATGTCTACAGTAATTCCATCTTCTCTCCTGGAGCTTTTCCTCGCTTCATGTTCTTGATTGCATGTGCAACTTCTGCTGGAAGGACTGGAGGAACTCTGGTACTGGTATCTTTCATGATGTCTGGAGTGCATATATCATCCCTTTCATATAATTTGGAGTAGAAATCTTTCACTCTTGTCAAAATTTCGCCTCTATTTCTTGTTACAGAACCATCTTCTTTTCTCAGTGCCATAATCTGTTTTCTTCCCTTACTGAGATGTCCCTTTGCTATCTTTAGGCTTTGGTTGTTTTCAATTGCTTTCCTCACTAGTTCACAGTTGAATTTCCTTACGTCTTCAGTGATACTTTTTCTTACTGTCTTGCATAGCTCTATATATTCCACTTTTGGAAGTCACATCTTCTTTAGTTGTCCTCATCTCTTCTTTTTTGCATCAACATTTTGGTTTTTCCTGATAATTTGTTCACATGCAACTTGTTCTTAGACCCAGCTAATTTTGTTGCTGTTTCCATAAGAGCTTTGGTTACTTTTCTGTTAACTTCAGAGATGTCCACTTCTTCCGATGTTAGGCCTTCTAAAGCAGAGAACCTGTTCTCTCAGTTCTAACTTGAAGGTATTATGGTGTTTTTTGAGGTTGGTTATGTCAATAGATTTTGTTTGTCTTATGAGCTTGCCACGTTCAAGTTTAGCGTTGAGGTGCATCTTACATCTCACCAATCTATGGTCACTACCTGTGTTGAACTTGTTTAGCACACTGCAGTCTTCTATGACGAATTTTTTGTTACACATAATAAAATCAATTTCATTTGTCGTCCCATTTGGATGTCTCCATGTCCATTTCCTGTGTGGCTTTTTCTTGAAGAAGGAGTTCAAGATGAAAAACCCTTCTGCCTCTGCAAACTCAACGAGAGTATTTCCACGCTGGTTTCTGTTGCCGTGACCGAATTTACCTACCTGAAGTTTCATTCTGTTGCCGTTGCCCTATTTTTGCATTGAAATCTCCCATAATTATTTTCAAGTGCTGCTTACCTTTATTATTTAAATGACAAATTTCATAAAATTCTTCAATTTCTTCTTCAGGATGACTTGTGGTGGGTGCATAAGTTTGAATAATCTGAGCCTGGTATCTTTTCGAGAGTTGGATAACAAGTCGTGCAGCTCTGTCAGAGGAACTTTCAACTTCTACAACTTTATCCTTCAGTTTCTTGTTTATTATAAATCCAACACCACTAGTTCTGCCAGTATCTGTCCCACGGTAGTAGAAGAGATGTCCACTTTTCAGTTCGATGAGATCTTCTCCTTTTTCTCCTTACCTCACTTAGCCCCACGATGTCCCACTTGATCCTTTTTAATTCCTCTTCCAATTCAAGAAGCCTTGAATCAGAAGATAGGGAGCGTCCATTGTAAGTAGCCAAGGTCAGCATCAGATGGCAGCCTAGTCCGGTCCTCCGGGGATTCTTAGCACCCTCTGCCTTCATGTCGCACTGGCCGCTGCCTTGGCCAGGTACATTCCAGCTGCCGGAGACTGAGGGCCAAGATTTAAGTTGTGGAATCATTTTGGAGGGGTTTGGCCATAACTCACCACGCTGGCCAAGCGGGTTGGTGAGTGTGGGATAGAATTTCCTCTAATCCCGATGGTATAGTTATACCGCTATGGGCGGTCGTCAGAGCCCCTTTAGTGGGAACAGGATGCACCACGAGAAGGCGGGGTTGACATTTGTCAAGGAGAGGCTGTGATGTTACGCATCACTTGACCTTACATCCCATATATATATATATATATATATATATATATATTCTATAAAGAAGATACCTAAGCAAAAAAATACATATATAATTTTGACTCACACCTAGTACAACATAGAAAAGGTTATGTATCTACCTGTGTGAGTAAAAGGAGAAAGGATAAAAAAATAAAACAACTGAATGTAGAAGGTGTCGAGAATACTGAGCCTTGGCTTTATCAAGGACCAGCAAAAACTCTGCATTTTCTCACTTCCACAAAGACCTAGTTGTGAGAAAATGCAGAGTTTTTGCTGGTCCTTGATAAAGCCAAGGCTCAGTATTCTCGACACCTTCTACATTCAGTTGTTTTATTTTTTTTTATCCTTTCTCCTTTTACTCACACAGGTAGATACATAACCTTTTCTATGTTGTACTAGGTGTGAGTCAAAATTATATATGTATTTTTTGCTTAGTATCTTCTTTATAGAATGTGAATTCTGAATTTTCAAAACTGCTGCGTTGCGCGTTTTGATTTTCAGGTTATTTTGCAACCTTCGTTTTAAATTCTAAAGTTTTTCCTTAGTCTTCCGTTTTGCTCTTAAGTATATATATATATATATATATAGATGCATATATATATATATAACAAGAAATAGATGCATATATATATATATAACAAGAAATAGATGCATATATATATATATATATATATATATTCTATTAAGAAGATACCTAAGCAAAAAATACATATATATATATATATATATATATATATATATATATATATATATATATTCTATAAAGAAGATACCTAAGCAAAAAAATACATATATAATTTTGACTCACACCTAGTACAAATATAGAAAAGGTTATGTATCTACCTGTGTGAGTAAAAGGAGAAAAGATAAAAAAATAAAATAAAACAACTGAATGTAGAAGGTGTCGAGAATACTGAGCCTTGGCTTTATCAAGGACCAGCAAAAACTCTACATTTTCTCACTTCCACAAAGACCTAGTTGGAAATGGGTTTCTGCAAGGCCATAGATGCAAGTAACATTCCCACCTAAAATAGTTTAAAAATTTATATATAAGTCATGTCCTCCGTAGAGTAGCATGACCTAGCACTAGTTAACAATTTCGCTTGCATCCATTAACCTTCATGGCCCGACCCATGCTCTTCATCTGTTACTATTAAACAGAGAGAAGAAGATTAAAGAGAACTCAAGCTGTGAGAGTGACATTAAATAGAAATGATTTTCAGCTATAACGAAATTCCAAGTTCGTTTGAGAGAGAATTTAAACCTGAAAAACAATGCAAAAGAAATCCAAATTTTACATTGCAATTAAAAAAGGAAATGTTAATTTATAACGAACAGATTTTTGAAAGAAAACTTGAGTCTAAAACCCCCTACTCTACAACTTATGACAGCACGAAAACGAGAATAAGTTAAAGATAATAATTAACTAAAGAAAACTTTGTGAAAGTTATATACCTTAAACAGTTAGTTGCAATATGTACAAAGTATTTCAGCAGTGCTTTAAGTGCATAATTAATTAGTTATTAAGAACTTAACTACTTTGAAAAAACAGCGCATAGACAGCGCATAGAGAAAAGGTACATAAAGTACAAACATTGAACTTATAAAACCTAGAACCCAAAAACAAGGAAGAGAGCTTACCTCTTGTGTGACAAAAACTTTTCTCCTCACAAGAGGAGAACATGGCTGACCTCTTCCGCCACTCCCTAGACGCTGGGGGGCAGTGAGGGTGGGGCTGATGGCCTCCTCATACAGCAAGAAACCAACGCGCGGAGATTTTAACCAGAGAAAAAAAAATATATAAACTTAAGACTGTGGATCTGTATGATCAGAATGAGCAGAATTAACTCTCCAGAATACATGAGAAATATTATAAAATACACGAGCAGTTTATTTAATAATCTTTGCATGTCATAAATCACCTTAGTGAGCTTCTATAGATTAATCAGAATCTTATTAATTTTAATGTTAGTTTTACTATTTTTAGTATAGCTATCCTAGTGATGAATAACTAGTTTTCTTTTTTATTTGTTTTTATTTTCTTTTATAAACAGATTTTTAAGCTTTTTTTGTGATTTTGTTTATATTATTTAATTTTTTGTTTTAATAGGACCGTCATATCCATAGCACTAAGGTTCCTTTAGGTAGTTAATAGGCATCCTCTAGCCAACTTCCTTACGGCTTTGATTGGTCAGAATCATATTATTAACTGTGTAGAAAATTAAAGCAGATCTGCCAACCTTACTCTATTATTCAGAATAATTTTTCTTAAAGTTCTTTTGATGAAAGAAGAAGGAATTTCGTTCTCTAGAAAACTTTCTAATAGTATATTAATGTGGTAATTGAAGTCCAAATTGTTGCTGCAAATTCTTGAAATTCTTAGGACCTGAGAAATTAGTACATTCTCAATTACTTTGGTTGAAATGTTATTATTCCAGTGTAGATATTTAATTACTTTGAAAGGAAAATTAACTCTTTTATCAAAGAGGTTAATAGATGGGTTACCTCTGTTGAGCTTAATGCTTAAGTCTAGGAACTCAAGTTCCTGATTACTGTGGTTGGTTTTACATAAGTTAAGAGAGCTAGGATAGATATTATCAAAATCACTCTCTATAACTTCTGAATTATTGATACACAGCAGATCATCAATATATCTAAAAGTGTAAAGGTAGTTATCTGAGCAGGTGGGGTGATTTTTAATGAATTTATATTCCTTAAAGAACAGGAATAGATTAGCGATATTTGTGGACGTTGATGTTCCCATTGGAATACCGTTCACTTGCTTATAGAGAGTATTATTATATAAGATATGGTTATTTTTTATGCAGCAATTGAGATAAGAGTTCCAAGTTCCTACGTCAACAAATTGGTTAAGTTTAAATTCTGCATACAGCTCTTTAAAGGTAGTGATTATATCTGATAGAGGCAGATTAGTATATAGGTTTTCAAAATCATAACTATTAATATCTAGGGGACAAACTTTGAGTATAGTAGAAATTACTTCTGCATTATTATTAATTATCCAAAAATCTCTGTACATCAAGTTAGAACAGTTTCTAATGTGTTTCAAAACCTTCTTTAAGACATCTTCAAAAGCAAGATCTATTTTCTTTTTATGACTCCTTACTCCACTAGCTATGAACCTGAACTTCACAGGATCCTTATGAAACTTAACCGTTGCAAAAAGAAATGGAAATTCAGGCCCATATCTTCTAGTTTGTGGAATTTTAAGTTTCTTGAAGAATGCCTTAAACCGATTTTCTAACTGCTTGGTAGAATAACTTACGGGCTCGTATGTTACTCTATTATTGAGTTCCATAGTTAACAATTCAAAATAGAACTTCTTACAGATAATTGCAAAATTATTGCTAGCTTTATCCGTAGTGGTAAAAATAAATTGGTCTTGTAGTTTGGAGAGTGACCTTTTAGCTTCTCCAGAGAAAAAGAGATTTCTGTCGAAACAAAAGTCCAGACCTGCCAACTCACCGGTGAAGCTATTGATTATATTATATTTCCATTCTGCGAAGGCCTCAATAGGCTGATTGTACGTTAAACTGGTTTTTACGATGTACTTATTTACATCTTGAGTGAAGCTCTCAAGAATCCTTTCTTTGGAAATTGTGAAGGAAGGTCTGAATTTAGAGCCATACTCTAATAAATTCCTAAGCTTTTCATTTTCAACATAACTCAAGTTTCCGGTGATAATATGGTTGTAATTCTTATCATAGTGAACTGTTTCTTTATGTTCATCACAAGAACAAGTAGTAATTACAGGAATGTAGCTCGAAGAGTTAAGTTTGTAGTTTTTAACTATTGACCCTAAGGTCTTAACATATTTAAAACTTACAATAGACTGGTGCCTGTGGATGGGAAAAAATTGCATTATTGTAGAACAGCTTCCTTACATTGAGATTATCGTAGGCTTTATTTAGGAACCTGATGGTAACAAAATTACTGGAAAATTCTTTAAGAGAAATTTTATCTTTAAGAATATGTTTAAGAATGTCCAGAACCAAAGCAAAAACATGCTTATCAACATGGTCAGCAGTTTCATTCCAGAATTTGAAAAAACATTTAAGGACAGAGTGCTTGAAGGACTTGAGAATTTTGTAAGTATTTTTAACAAAATTAGTGCCAGTTTTAAAGCTTTCCAGAGTTTTTAGCAAGTTAGCAAAATCAACTTTGCTTGATATGCGAAATAACCTCTGTCCTCTATTACCTCTAGAGCAGCTCTTATTATTATTTTTTTGACTCATACCAAGTACAACATAGAAAAAGTTATGTATCAACCGGTGTGAGTAAAAAGAGAAAATAATAAAAAATAAAATAAAACAACTGAATGTAGAAAGTGTCGAGAATACTGAGCCTTGGCTTTATCAAGGACCAGCAAAAACTCTGCATTTTCTCACTTCCACAAAGACCTAGTTGGAAATGGGTTTCTGCAAAGATATAGATGCAAGTAATAAGCCCACCAAAAAATTTGTTTTTAAAAATATATATTTTTTTAAATTATATATATATGTCATGACCTCCGCAGAGTTGTATGACCTAGCTTTAGTTAACAATTTAGCTTGCATCCATAACTTTCATGGCCCGACCCATGCTCTTCATCTGTTACTATTTAACAGAAAGAAGAAGATTATAGAAAACTCAAGTTGTGAGTGACATAATAATTAGAAATAATGTTCAGCAATAACGAAATGCCAAGTTCGCCTGAGAGAGAATTTAAACCTGAATAGCAATGCAAAAGTATTCCAAATTCTTACATTGCAATTAAAAAGGAAATATTAATTATTTAAAACTCAGATTCTTGAAAGAAAACTTGATTCTAAAACCCCCTACTCCACAACTTCTGACAACACAAAAACGAGTATAAATTAAAGACAATAATTAACTAAAGAAATGCTTTGTGAAGGTTATATGACATAAACAATTAGTTGCAATATGTACAAAGTATTTCAGAAGTGCTTTAAGTGCATAATTAAGTAGTTATTAAGAACTTAACTACTTTGAAAACACAGCGCAAAGTACAAGAACTATGAATGGCCAGCTGCTTGGCCTAAGTTTCCTAAAAACGCGCAAAGTTACCAAGAAAAGAAAGAGTTAAAATCCGCAAAAAAGTTAACAGAATTGCCAGTGCCTAAATGCTAAAAAGCAAAAAAAAAAACTGAGAAAAAGTACAAGAAGTACAATCATTGAACTTGGAAAACCTAAAACCCAAAGACAATGAAGAGAGCTTACCTCTTATGCAACTGAACTTTCTCCACACAAGAGGAAACATGGCCGACCTTTTCCCCAAACTTCCAAACTCCTCTGCCACTCCCTAGTCGCTGGGGGGCAGTGTGGGTGGGGCTGAAGGCCTCCACACACTGAAAGAATCCAACTCGCGGAGATTTTAACCAGAGAAAAAAATATATATACTTAAGATTGTGGACCCGTATGATCAGAAAGAGCAGAATTAACTCTCCAGAATACATGAGAAATATTATAAAATACACAAGCAGTGTATTTAATAATCTTTGCATGTATTTAATCACCTTAGTGAGCTTCTATAGATTATTCAGAATCCTATTAATTTTAATGTTAGTTTTACTATTTTTAGTATAGCTATTCTAGTGAGTGAATACCTAGTTTTCTTTTTTATTTGTTTTTATTTTCTTTTATAAACAGATTTTTAAGCTTTTTTCGTGATTTTGTCTATATTATTTAATTTTTTATTTTAATAGGACCTTCATATCCATAGCACTAAGGTTCCTTTTAGCAGTTAATAGGCATCCTCTAGCCAACTTCCAAACAGCTTTCATTGGTCAGAATCATATTATTAACTGTGTAGAAAATTAAAGCAGATCTGCCAACCTTACTCTATTATTCAGAATAATTTTTTTTAAAGTTCTTTTGATGAAAGAAGAAAGAATTTCGTTCTCTAGAAAACTGTCTAATAGTATATTAATGTGGTAATTGAAGTCCAAATTGTTGCTGCAAATTCTTGAAATTCTTAGTACCTGAGAAATTAGTACATTCTCAAGCCGTTTGGAAGTTGGCTAGAGGATGCCTATTAACTACTAAAAGGAACCTTAGTGCTATGGATATGAAGGTCCTATTAAAATAAAAAATTAAATAATATAGACAAAATCACAAAAAAGCTTAAAAATCTGTTTATAAAAGAAAATAAAAACAAATAAAAATGAAAACTAGTTATTCACTCACTAGAATAGCTATACTAAAAATAGTAAAACTAACATTAAAATTAATAGGATTCTGAATAATCTATAGAAGCTCACTAAGGTGATTAAATACATGCAAAGGTTATTAAATACACTGCTTGTGTATTTTATAATATTTCTCATGTATTCTGGAGAGTTAATTCTGCTCTTTCTGATCATACGGGTCCACAATCTTAAGTATATATATTTTTTTCTCTGGTTAAAATCTTCCCGAGTTGGATTCTTTCAGTGTGTGGAGGCCTTCAGCCCCACCCACACTGCCCCCAGCGACTAGGGAGTGGCAGAGGAGTTTGGAAGTTTGGGGAAAAGGTCGGCCATGTTTCCTCTTGTGTGGAGAAAGTTCAGTTGCATAAGAGGTAAGCTCTCTTCATTGTCTTTGGGTTTTAGGTTTTCCAAGTTCAATGAATGTACTTCTTGTACTTTTTTCTCAGTTTTTTTTTTTTTGCTTTTTAGCATTTAGGCACTGGCAATTCTGTTAACTTTTTTGCGGATTTTAACTCTTTCTTTTCTTGGTAACTTTGCGCGTTTTTTAGGAAACTTAGGCCAAGCAGCTGGCCATTCATAGTTCTTGTACTTTGCGCTGTGTTTTCAAAGTAGTTAAGTTCTTAATAACTACTTAATTATGCACTTAAAGCACTTCTGAAATACTTTGTACATATTGCAACTAATTGTTTATGTCATATAACCTTCACAAAGCATTTCTTTAGTTAATTATTGTCTTTAATTTATACTCGTTTTTGTGTTGTCAGAAGTTGTGGAGTAGGGGGTTTTAGAATCAAGTTTTCTTTCAAGAATCTGAGTTTTAAATAATTAATATTTCCTTTTTTAATTGCAATGTAAGAATTTGGAATACTTTTGCATTGCTATTCAGGTTTAAATTCTCTCTCAGGCGAACTTGGCATTTCGTTATTGCTGAACATTATTTCTAATTATTATGTCACTCACAACTTGAGTTTTCTATAATCTTCTTCTTTCTGTTAAATAGTAACAGATGAAGAGCATGGGTCGGGCCATGAAAGTTATGGATGCAAGCTAAATTGTTAACTAAAGCTAGGTCATACAACTCTGCGGAGGTCATGACATATATATATAATTTAAAAAAATATATATTTTTAAAAACAAATTTTTTGGTGGGCTTATTACTTGCATCTATATCTTTGCAGAAACCCATTTCCAACTAGGTCTTTGTGGAAGTGAGAAAATGCAGAGTTTTTGCTGGTCCTTGATAAAGCCAAGGCTCAGTATTCTCGACACTTTCTACATTCAGTTGTTTTATTTTATTTTTTATTATTTTCTCTTTTTACTCACACCGGTTGATACATAACTTTTTCTATGTTGTACTTGGTATGAGTCAAAAAAATTTTTTTGCTTCGGTCTCTTCTTAATAGAATGTGAATTCTGAATTTTCATAACTGCTGCGTTGCGCGTTTTGATCTTCAGGTTATTTTGCAACTTTCGTTTTAAATTCAAAAGTTTTTCCTTTGTTTTCAGCTTTGCTCTTCAGTATATATATATATATATACACACACATTTTGTTTACTGAATCCGCAGCAACCGTTGGCCCGCGAGTTCCGTGAAAAAATTTTAAGTGGCCCTTTACACAAAAAAGTTGGACAACCCTGATATAGCCCATTAGTCTTTCATGCGATTCCTTGATCTGAGCAGCTTTCAGAAGTAATATTACATTTTGATGAATAGTGCAAACACATACAGAATGAGTAACAGCAGCACAAAATAAAGCGCACCATTTTGGTCTTACACTGCAAAATTTTGAAAACTCAACCTTTTTGTCAAGATATTGCTGTTTAAAAGAGCTATACACAGTGCGTCAAAGAATTTTTAAGACTGGGTCTGTAAAATGAAATAGAAACAAGAAATTATAATTTGTTTTGGTTTGTTATTCAAAATAAGTCCCTCCGGCTTCAATACACTTGTTACAGCGATTTAATAATTATTCGAATGCCAGTTCACTTTGCGGAATTGACTCCAAAGCACGCGTCGAAGCTGTTTGTATGGTCGAAATATCATAAAAAACACCCTTTTAACGTCTTTTGAAGTTCTGGGAACAACGAAAAGTCGCACGGTGCTAAATCACGTGAATGCGGCGGATGATTCAACACACAGATGTTATTTTTCGCCAAAAATCTACGAACAAGAAGTGAGGTGTGACTGGGTGCATTATCGTGTAACAAACACCAACTGTTTTCATCTCGATATTCTGGACGAATGCGACGAATTCTGCCCATCAAACGCCTCAAAACATTTAAGTAAAACTCACCAGTAATTGTTTGTCCACTTGGAACAAATTCTTTGTGGATAATAACCCTTACTATCGAAGAATGTAATGAGCATTGTTTTGATTTTCAATGGAACTTTTCTTGTTTTTTTGGCTTGTGGCGAGTTTTTTTACTTCCATTCCGAACTTTGTCGCTTTGTTTTAGGATCATATTGAAAACACCATGTTTCATCACCAGTAACAATCGATTTTAAGAAGTTTGGATCATTTTCAGCGGCTGAAATGATGTCTCTGCAATGTGCACTTCTCCTTGATTTTTGTTCATTGTCGTTGATTAATGTGTGTGGAACAAATTTAGCACGGACTTTTGTTTTGCCCAAATCTTCATGCAGGATGGTTCGAATCGTTTCTTTGTTGATGTTTAAAGACTCTTCCATCATTCTTAGTCACGCACATCGATTGTTTGCCACGAAATCACGCACTTTTTCAATAATCTCAGGTGTCCTCGATGAACTTGGTCTTCCGGTATGCTTATCATCTTCTATCGTCTCTCTTCCGTCCAAAAAAAGGTTGAGCCACAGGAAAACATTTGATCTACTTAAATAAAACTCACCGTAAACTTGTTTCATCATTTGGTACGTTTCCGAGGCACTTTTACCAAGTTTTGCGTTAAATTTAATAACAGCCCTTTGTTCCATCTTAATAATTCAACATGAAAAAATTTTTACTTCTCTAATGAACGCCCGTTTCGTTTGAGTTACTTTAACAACTGCGCAGTACTTTTGGTAGAAAGCAAGCAGATGGTCAAGGTTTATAACGCATTCGCGATTACACTGGTGGCGTCACCGTAAGCTGAAATCTAGCGCCAGTCTTAAAAATTATTTGACGCACTGTGTACAGTTCGTTAAGATTGCACAAAATTAGCCTCTTCTGCACATGCTTATTTCTTCTGATGCTTACAAAATCCTTTCTTCCTGACATCTGCCGAGAAGAAGTGTCATCTTCATAAAATCCCTGAATTAATTGCATCGTTTCATTGCTCAGTCTTTTTGCTATCCTTAGTTCTGGTAGTGACATAATTCCCTTTTCCTTAATCAGTTTTTTAGATTGTTGCACTAGATATTCTGACACTTGAAATGTTTCAATAATCCCCTTTCGCGACCAGGATGGAGCATTTGGATTTTTTTTTGTTCGTTATTAGCATTTGTATTTTTTCTTGCCTGTTGAGTATGGGAAGTTTCTTTTTAATCAGAGCCACAAGCTTATCTAAATCTTTGGCCATTTTCTTTATTGCACTGACCTGGGTATCTTCACTTTCAGAGCTTGAAAAATCTTGTTGTAGTACACGTGCAACTTTCTGTTTAACACTTGATTGTATGTGTTTTATTTTCCTTTTACCATATGGCAATCTTCTGTGTTGCGGTAGGGAATGTAGCTTCAAAGGAGAACAGCCAATATTGATTTCATCCAGTGTTTGTTCTTTTGCTAATGATTCTTGAAGCAGCATTAAATCGTTGTCACTTACGCTTTCACTTTTATACTGTGCAACTGTGATGCTTCTACCAGATTCAGAGCTTGCTACCTCAAGTCTCATGGTTCTATTTCTACAGTTACAACACATCTTTTGCCCATGTTTTATATTAACATGTTTTTGCATAAATTCATTTGCTAAGCCTAGACTGACCATCCTTAGAGATCTTCTAACAGGATTTTTATGAACTTGAAATGGATTGCAGCATGATTTTTGTTGTTCCTCAAATTTTGTTATATAGTAGTATTCATGATGAAAACATAATGTCACAATACTTCCACAGTCTGCTATTTCAGCTCTGAAACACAGCATTTCCTTATCAACTTTACTTATTTCCTCAACTCTTTTTAGTCCCGTTTGTGACGCATAGCAAGTTTTGTGACATGGTGTTTGGGTCAACTGCCAAAAACTGCAGAGGTTTTGTTGATCCATTACTAAGGAAATACGCAGTAAGAGAAAATGTACAGACTAAGAAAACTTCCCCTCTCAACAAAACACCAGTAACAGAACTGAAATCTTACTCTTTCTCAGCAAGCTAAAACTCTTAATTGAAAGCCAAACCAAAGGAGCTGGTCATGACCAGGATAGTGAAACAAAACAAAACAAAAGAAGTTATGAGACTGGAAATCAAACTAAAACCTCATTGGCTTGTTAGCTGAAACCCAAACCAAAACTAAGCATTGACTGGCAGTTGGAAACCAAACCAAAATTGGCTAGCAGTTGAAAACCATACTGTCACTGACTGGAAGTTTGAAACCCAAAATAAAAGTTCATTCGCTGAAACATATTTCAGAAAGTTCTTATCTATCAACATGTTCTCTACCCACACCCCCTTGTGATTACTAAACTTGCTGATAAAGCAAACTTGTGATATGTTGAAATGTGTTCTATGCAATGCCAAAAATGGTTACTCCTGTTGATGCTTTGTCACACTGATAGCAGAAAAATTTATTTCACATAATGTTTCAAAAGCTTTTAAAAATTAGTCAGTGCTTAAAACTTTCTATTTGATTTTGTTTCAGTTTGTCTCAATTGAAAAAAAAGGAGCAAAAATCCTGCACATTAAATCCAAATGATTAGTTACGAAGAATATAGGAATTAATTTTTTAACCTATACCGAAAATACACTGCTGGCCACCCAAAATGCAACACCAAGAAGGAAGCATCCGATTGGCCTGAAATTCACGGCATGCGTCGCCCGCGAGATGACATGCAAACGATTAGCATTGCAGGGCATATGCAAATCATGTGCGCCCGGAACGCTACCCAGAAGCACTATAAGAAAGGCGCAAGAAGGCGAGGTGTAAGTAGTGGAAGTGTGTTGTGCTGCCGGATCTGTGCGTGAGAAGCTTCCTGATGCCTCGTCGCAGAATACGGCAGTCATTCCAGCGCGTTTCGGAGCTCGACAGAGGACGAATAGTGGCTTATCGCGACAGCAGTTTATCGTACCAAGACATCGGCGCCCGTGTGGGACGACATCCAGCAACAGTGAGGCGAGTATGGATTCGGTGGGTGCAGGAGGGACGGACGGACCGACGTGAGCGATTGCCGCAACACACCACCGAACGAGAGGACCGGCATGTTGTGCGGCGGGCATTGACGCCTCGCACCACCACATCGCGAACGTTAGCGCAGGAATTAGGGTGTGTTGCGCAACAACCTGTGTCCTCACGTACCGTTCGACGTCGTCTGCAGGAGCGGGGACTTGTCGCACGGCGCCCTTTGCTCCGATTACCAATGACGTTACACCACTGGCGAGTGCGGCGGCAGTGGGCCGTTGAACGCCGCACCTTGACTACGGAATGGTACGACATTGTCTTCTCCGACGAATTCCGCTTCTGCCTGCAACACCACGATGGTCGGATCCGCGTGTGGCGGCATCGCGGTGAGAGACTGTATGAAGCCTGCATTATGCATCGCCATACCGGTCCATCGCCTGGAGTTATGGTTTGGGGCGCAATTGTATATGACACCCGCACCCCTCTGATACACATTGCCGGTACACTTAACAGCCACCGCACCATCTCCGACGTTTTGGAGCCTGTAGTCCTCCCTTACCTGCAGGACCTGCCAGCGGCCACGTTTGAACAGGACAATGCGCGCCCGCACGTGGCACGCATCGTGCAACACTTCTTCACGGCCCACCAGGTGTCACTGCTGCCGTAGCGCGCCTGTTCTGCCGATATGTCGCCCATCGAATACGTCTGGTCGCTGATCGGCAACCGAGTGGTCCGGCAAGCACCACCCTCGGCTACGCCTGATGAACTGTGGCAACGTGTGGAAGCAGCCCTGGACCGTCATACCCGAAGCCCACATCCAAAGCCTCTTTCGTTCGATGCCGCGGCATGTAGCGGCCGTTACTGCCAGCCATAGGGGCCACACGAACTATTGATGTCTGCGTGTTCCGCAAGTCGCACGGGCCTGTAAGCTCAATCGTTTCATCTTTGTATCTGTTGTTATGTGTCCAGTAAATCTGGCTTTGCTATCTCGTGTCCTTCTTGGTGTTGCATTTTGGGTAGCCAGCAGTGTATTTAAAAATAGGTAGCCGCTAAATTTGATTTTGGAAATTTGCCAAAACTGGAAAAATCCTTGTAATCATGGTACACAAGAAAATGCTTTTTTTATCCTGTTGCTACCTAGCTAACTATTTATTAATAAACTTACATGTTTGAGTATTCTCAAGGTATGCTGCAAGGTAGCAATTTGGAAAGTTGAAATTTTATGTAAAAAATAAGTAAACATTTCTTTTCATTTTTGCAGAGCTTCTTACCCCTCAGCATGTGTTAGTAACTATTTATGAACACACACAATCTCTCTCTCTCTCTCTCTCACACACACACATACATGCACGTGGGCAGACCCGCGCGCGCGCACCCACGCACACACAAAGATTTCAGTTGAAAAGCTGCCACATGACATGCTTCATCATTTGAAGCAGGATCAGCTTGCTGTTGAAAGAGTGGTTAGGCCTAACTTTAGAGTGCTGTATCTCACAAACTATGGAATGTGGAAGAAAAAAAATTGCAGTGTTTTGCAGCTTTGTTAGGCAAACTTACATGCATATTTTCAGCAACAGCCTAAACGGTGGGTCAGGTTTGTAGAAAAAAATGGCTGAATCTGAGAAAATATGCTGATAACCACCATTTTTTTTTCAAATATGTTATAAGATGTGTTAAACATCAATAAAAAATTTTTCTCCCTCATGCCAGAGCAATATTTTACAGAGCCTCCCATAGAATGTCTAAATTTTGCTGTAATTTTTCACTTCACCACTAGATGGCACTCATTTAAGTGGTGTTTCAAGTAAAATGAAAAGTGTTTTCAATATCTACCGACCCTTTTCCATGTGATTCCAAAGTTTCATTCTCCTAAATTCAGTAGCACATAAACTAAAGCATGTTATGTAAAAAGTGGCATGCTACTGCACAGCTGCAACAGTGGGTGTTTGGCTAAATTTTGGAGCACTGTATTTTAAAAACTATGAGGTTTCAAAAACTGGCACTTAGGATTTTCCCATAGCTTTATCGGGTTTATCTACCTGCCACGTTTCATTAAAATCCGAGTCAGTGGGTGACATGGCCTCTGTGATCTGACATGAAAATGACCCATGGATCTCTCTAAAATAAACTGGTAAAAATATTTTTTCCCTGATACATGTTTTAGTGATTGAGTGTTAATGCGCAGGGGGTAATTGCCAAATTTGTGACTTTCTAAACTTTTATACGCGCTCATATATGAAAATTGCCTTTTTTTTTTTCAATTTCTTGTAATGTTTTTAAAGTCACTGAAAAATTGGCCTGTGTATGTAGTCCGAAACCAACTTTGATATTGCTCTTTTTATTTCCTTAAATTTAAGTATCTGGTTTGCACACAAATTGTTGAATATATAAAAGTAGGGGCACAAAATGATGATATTAAATTTGAGACTTTTTGAATGCCGAAAATATTAAGGTAGTTACAATAATCATTTGGAATCTGCAAACATCAGTGTCTGCACGATAAAGGGGATAACCTAATCAAAAATAGAGAGATTGGAAACAAAAAAGCCTTCAAAAATTATATTTTTAAAGGCATCGCTCCCCGAAAGTTACAAAAAATAGCTAATTTTTTTACTAAAATGTTTTTTTCCCTAAAAAACGGGGGCCCCTGAAGGAGGGTGGCCCGGGGTGCCCTTATGATCCAGCTGGCCCTGCACTCGGAAACCAGGGAGAAAAGTGAGGGGGCAAATGTGATGTTTCGCCCTCTACACGAAAATGACTTTGGGGGCGGCTGCCCCCGAGGTTCGGACGCCACTGCATGCAAATGTATGTCCTTTGAGCTCGAGTTTTTGCCACCCCGGTGGCGCAGTGGCCTAAGCGATGGCTTCTGATCATTCGTCCGAAAGGGTTCCGGTGAGGCATGGATGTTGTGTTTGTCTTACGGCACTGGCTCTCTCCCTTCCCTGGAACCAATGGCCATGAATTACACGGAGAAAAAAAAACTTTGTTTGAAACAACAAAATAATGTTGTTGAGCTGTTTTGTTGATTTATTTTGTTGCTTTAGCAAAACTCTATCGGAACTGTTTTGTTGGCAAAACAAAATTATTTCGTTGGCTATATTTCGTTAATTCAACTATATGGAGGTGCACTGAGAAAAAAAGTTTGTTTGAAACAACAAAATAATTTTGTTGGGCTGTTTTGTCCATTTATTTTGTTACTTTAGCAAAACTCCATCGGAATTGTTTTGTTGGCAACACAAAATTATTTGGTTCGAAATAGACTCATAATTACAATGAACACGAAAGAATCCTCATCTTATTAAATGCACATATTAAATTTAAACCCAGATTTTTGAAAAAGCAATAATACATTTCTTATTACGGCTTGCGGTTCCTTTCTTTCTTTCTTTCTTTCTTTGATTGAAGGTTTAACGACCACCGTGAGCAACTCAATGGGCTATAAGCAGTCGCCCGTCCCTAATTTAGGGTCACTGGCTCCAGGGAAGGGAGAGAGCCAGTGCCGTAAGACAAACACAACATCCATGCCCGACCGGGATTCGAACCCGGACCCCTTACGGACGAATGATCAGAGGCCAACGCCTTACACCACTGCGCCACCGGGGCGGCCTTGCGGTTCCTGATCGCAAATAAAAAAATTGCACATGAGTATTGATAAGAGTTGTAATTTATGTATAGAGCTTGATTTCATGTATAGGCTATATATACAGGGTGTTTCAAATTTCGTGCGGCAACTAAATATTGCATGATGATAGTACCCTGGAAAATATAGAACGTTAAAAAAATATTACGATTTTTTTTTGTCTAACCAAAAATGTCAATAATTTGTTTCATCAAAAAACTAAGGAAAACATTTAAAAAGAAATCGGATTTAGAAACATGTTACATACGTACCAAAATAGTGTCAATAAATCGTTACGTCAAGTACAAATCGTCCGTGAAAATTCCAGAAGGTAATAAACCCACCATCAAATGCTGAATTTGCAGATAAGAGCACGCTTGAAAGAGCAGGTATGGCCGAGTGGGTAGCACGCCTGGTTCCTGAACTAAAGGTCTCAGGTTTAAAATCGCTTGGTGAGCGGATTTTTTCATTTAAACACCACCAGAAAGTAAATACGGCGAGAAAAATTTAAATACGGCGGAGGAAAAATTTGCGGTCATCCAGTGTCGAAGGGCATCGGCAAAGTGTTGCCATCGAAAAAAACAAAAAAAGTTTGCCGCCCCGGTGGCGCAGTGGTCTAAGCGATGGCCTCTGATCATTCGTCCGAACGGGGTCCGGGTTCGAATCCCGGTGAGTCATGGATGTTGTGTTTGTCTTACGGCACTGGCTCTTTCCCTTCCCTGGAACCAGTGACCCTAAATTAGGGACGGGCGACTGCTTATAGCCCATTGAGTTGCTCACGGTGGTCGTTAAACCTCAAAAAAAAAAAAATAGTTTAGGGACAAAGTTCCCCAGCTACATAACTCTACATTTTGTTGGAGCAAAAAATTACTGTGTCACGATACCAATATGTTTGGTTGCAGCAACAAAACGTTTTAACACGATAACAATACATATTGTTGGATCAAACAAATTCCCAAAAATCGACAAAATTATTTTGTTAAATGAACATAACGTTCCGTCATGATAACAATAAATTTTGTAGAATGAACAATAACTTTCATCAAAATATTTTTTTTTTAATTTAACAAACTTTTGTTGACTGATCGACTGAAATTTTTTGTTGAATTAACAAAACTTTTTTCAGTGAAGGGACGGGCGACTGCTTATAGCCCCTTGAGTTGCTCACGGTGGTCGTTAAACCTCCAATAAGCCGCCCCAGTGGCGCAGTGGTCTAAGGCGCTGGCCTCTTATCATTCGTCCGAACGGGGTCCGGGTTCGAATCCCGGTGAGGCATGGATGTTGTGTTTGTCTTACGGCACTGGCTCTCTCCCTTCTCTGGAACCAGTGACCCTAAATTAGGGACGGGTGACTGCTTATAGCCCATTGAGTTGCTCACGGTGGTCGTTAAACCTCCAATCAAAAAAAAAAACCTCCAATAAAAAAAAACGAAAAAAAATCTCGGGTTTCTTTTCCATTTTAGATAACAATGGGAAACGAATCTGCCTGAAGAAATAATTCTTCACAAAGACATGGAAGGGGATACAAATGTGATTATCTGAAACAATGATGCCGTATTTTCACTGATTCCCATGTATAGGCACCTCTTCAGAAAACATCAACATTACGTCGCATTGGAATCGAACCCGCACTTCCGATTTCCGTTCCAACATATTAATTATAGTTGTACCATCCAGGATAGTGAAGTTCCGTCCAGCGGAACCTAAGTAGACGTATCTCAAAAGTATCAGATTTGCGCTAGTCCGAGCAATCAGATGTTTCCTCATAGGGTCAATGACTATTTCGCATCCAGGTTCTAGTTTCAGTGTTTCAGAGAGTATCTTTGTTATCAATGACTTTTGTATATGCCTTCCATGTATTTGTGAAGAATTATTTCTTTAAGGGGATTCGTTTCCCATTGATATCTAAGATGTTCTCTAATGCACTAGAACTTGTGATCTGTATCCGCACCTGGACAAAAATTTGCAATCAAAGATACGAGAAAGGATTTGATAGCTTCGACTAGCAGAGATCTGAAAGATGTTCAGATTTCTAAGCTCCGTCTGCTTAGCTTCAGGTGCTTGGAATTTCGTTGTCATGGGTGGCAAAACGGCAGCATGGTCGGACGGCAATCGTTCAAAGCGGGTTCGATTCCCGCTGTCGGGTGGCGTTATTTTCAAGATTTCTGAAAAGGTAACTGTACATGTGAGACAATAAAATTGCGGAACCTTTTGGGCTGATGAGGTCATCTTAACCATTTTGTTGCTCTTTCCAATACAGTTTCTCTATCACGCTTACAAATTTCACTTTTCCAGAAGCAAGAATGCCTGAGATGAAGGCAGCCTGCCGCCGCTGGCGCAGTGGTCTGATCATTCGTCTGAGATGGGTCCGGGTTCGAATCCCGGTGAGGCATGGGTGTTGTGTTTGTCTTACGACTCTGGCTCTCTCCCTTCCCTGGTGTCAGTGGCCCTAAATTAGGGACGATCGACGCCCATTGAGTTGCTCACGGTGGTCGTTAAACCTCCAATCAAATAAAAAAAATTGATCTGTCTAATCCTTCCTCCTACACACACAAAAAAAGCACGTTTTAATGTTGATACACATATGATATATACACTGAAGTTCCAGAAAAACTGGTACAGACGAGTTTACGCAAAATACATAGCAACGTCACCAATGCGCGTACTCGGTTACGTCCGCCAGTGCGTATATAAAGCGATAGCCATCCTTGCTAGCTGTCAGAGCTCTTTTCGGCATGAGAAGGACACGTAATAACGATTTAAGCGATTTTCAACGCGGTGTCATAATTGGCGCTCGTGAGATGGGCCATAGTATTTCGGAGGTATTTCGGAGGTACTCACGGGTGTACCGTGACTACAAGAATTCCGGCAAAACCTCCAACCTACGGTATCAGTGTGGCCGTAAAAGGACATTGGGCGAACGGGACCATCGTCGGCTATCAAGAATCGTTTCACGCGATAGGCGTGCAATACTCTCAGATGTATCATCGGAATTCAATGCTGGAGCCTCAACAAGCATTAGCGTCCGGACTGTGCAACGTACCCTGCACGATATGGGCTTTGGGAGCTGACGACCAACTCGAGTCCCCTTGATGGGTGCACGACACAGAGCAATACGCCTCGCTTTAGCACGGCAACACCGCCACTGGACACTTGATGACTGGAAACAAGTAGCCTGGTCTGACGAGTCGCGTTTCCAACTGTATCGGGCAGATGGAAGGATTCGTGTGTGGCGCAAACCCCATGAAGCCATGGATCTCGCTTGTCAACAGGGAACTGTACCGGCTGGTGGGAGGGGGGTCCGTAATGGTATGGGGTGTGTTTAGCTGGAGTTTAGTGGGACCCCTGGTACGTCTACAAACGTCTGTGACCGGCCAACTCTATGTGCGCATCCTTTCTGACGAGGTACATCCGTTCATGTCCTGCAATCATGCTGATGGGTTGGGCCTGTTCCAACAGGACAATGCACCTCCACACAAGTGTCGGGACGCCACATTATGGTTAGAGGAGCATTCATCTGAGTTTGGGGAGTTGCTATTTCCACCCAAGTTCCCAGTTCTGAACTTGATAGAACAAATTTGGGATGCCATGAAACGCGCTATCGAACACAGGAATCCGAGACCTCGGAATACACCCGAATTGTGTAACGCTCTGCAGGAAGTATGGTGTGCATTGCCTACAGCATATTTCCAGAAGCTAGTGGAGTCCACGCCCTGTCGTATTTCTGCAGTCCTGCGCTCCCGTGGGGGACCTACCAAGTATTAGACTGGTGTACCAGTTTTTCTGGCACTTCAGTGTATATATCAGTTTGCAGCAGAGTTGGGCAAAATCGTAATTGAATTGATCGGTAATGCATTACAGCGTAATGGTAATGCGAACAAGAACTTAGCGTTACCATTACATGGTAATGGTGAACTGGTCATTAGAATTACACTGTAATTGTAGTGACAAGTATAGCAGTTACCCATTATAATCGTAATAGTTAATGGTTAACTATATGTTGGTAATTAACTATTAACTTATGGGTAACAATACAACGTGAATAAACCAGCACACCCTTACACGTTGTGTAGGTTATTTTACAGTTGTTCCACCCTCGGATCTCAAATGCGTGTATGTAGGCATTGGAGATTGTACGTGTATTACATGAGTAGTTGCTCCGTTTTTGCCGCAAGTAAAGTGATTTGAATGAAATAATACATACGAAGTAAGTACGAATGGGATGTTTATTTCGGTTAGATACTCATTTCGTCCATCTCCAGTACAGTATTCTCGTCCATGACATACGTTTCACTGTCCAAAATAATTACCCCACTATAGCCACAAGCACATATTAGCACTACACTCACAGTTCAGCAACTCAGGGAGCACTGCCGAATATTACAGAGATTTGCGAACTCTTGACATTTTTTGCCGTACTTCTCAAGTGTTGTTTTCCATTACTTGTCCGATACGAACACTGGACTAGCGAAAGACTGACTCCTTTATACAGGCGGAAAGTGGAAAAAAGAACACCAAGAAGGAATTGGCGGACGATCAAGAAATTTACATATGTTAATGGGGTCGAGTTTAAGTAGGTGTGATGTTAATTTCGGAACCAACCGGTGAGCGCTTACTACACAGCACGTCATAATATGCAAATTGTCGTCGGCGGTATTTAAGGAGTACGGCGAAGTGAATGTAATCAGTCGTTGGCGTACGGACACGTGCAAAGACCCTAAAGAAGCTGCAATGCCTGGACATGGAATACGTGTACGATTTCAGCAGTTATCGGACTTTGAGCGAGGTCGTCTAGTCGGACTACGCGAGGCCGGGTGGTCGTATCGTCGTATTGCGGAGCGAATTGGACGGGAAGTATCGGTGGTGGTACGATGGTGGCGTAGATGGTCCGAAGAACATTCCCACACGAGAAGACGTGGAACCGGGAGTCACAGACGGACTGATGAGCGAACCGATCGACGCATAAGAAGAGCGGCGTTGTCAAGCAGAACATTCACTGCGAAGCAAATCCGAGCTGCCTTTGCACCTGAGGGGACTGTGCGAACAATCCGCAACCATCTACTGGATGCAAGACTACGTGCACGTGTGCATCTGGCATGTGTACCTCTGACTCCAGCCCACCGTCAGGAACGGATGCAGTGGTGTCGCCAACGTCTGCACTGGAGAACGCAATGGCGATCTGTCGTGTTCATCGATGAAAGCAGATTCTGCTTGAAAGCCTTCGATGGCCGTAATCGTGTTCGCAGACGCACAGGGGAGCGTCTCCACCCTTCTTGCATCCGCCAGCAACACACAGGGCCTACACCTGGTCTCCTGGTGTGGGGAGCGATCAGCTATCACTCCCGTACACAACTAGTGTTTGTACCGGGTACGTTAAACAGCACCTCCTACATCAACAACATCATTCAGCCCGTTGTTGTGCCATTTGTAAGGTCGGTCCATCGTGGTGTTTTCCAGCAAGATACCGCACGCCCACACACGGCACGTGCAACGCAACATGCACTTCAGGGTGTGAGACAACTTCCATGGCCTGCTCGTTCACCGTATTTGTCCCCCATTGAGCACGTGTGGGATTTTATGGGACAACGACTTATCCGGTCTCCACGGCCAGCCACGACCATCCCCGATTTACGCGTCCAGGTTGTGGATGCTTGGAACTCAATACCCCAAACTTACATCCAACATCTGTACGACAGACTCCATGCCAGAATTGCACAGTGTGACGCAGTTCATGGCGGTTCAACATCGTACTAGCCATGTTACATGGAAATGTTATTTTTCAGTTTACCAGCAAATACAGCTGTATTTTGCCATAATGTTTTGATCACGTTACCCTCTGTATTCCGTTATTATGCTGTATAAATTTCGTTGGTATCAGACGCCTCCTTCTTGGTGTTCTTTTTACACTTTCCGCCAGTGTATATACTTCACGACAGGACCTGAACCTTCGGAAATATTCTTGATTTACATAAAGCTCTCCAACTTTCCATCATTCTGGAACATTCTACAAACGTCTAACACATTCTTGCCGCTTCTAGAACATTCTACACGACACTTCGGTCTCTGTCTGCTATGTTACATGGCCGACTTTTCTAGACATAGCTTTTGGCAGACGTACATTTCTATAAACTATTAGTGTGTAATTATTATTTGCAAATTGTGTAATTTCATTACCAAATAATTCCATTGTATTTCAACGGCATTACTAAATAATTGAATTTTCATTGTAATGCATTACAGATTAATTCCATTATCTTGTGCAAACCATACTTGGGATTAACTTGTAATGCATTACCTGTTACTACATTACCTGGTAATGCATTACACGTTAATTGTAATCTGTACTTCCATTACTTTGTAATGCATTCCTGCCCAACTCTGGTTTGCAGCCACAAGTTAGAGTGCAAGAATTTCAGTTTTCTTTTCGCGTTAGTGATATACAGGGTGATCCATTTAAACCAGTACCATGTGATTTACGTATAACTTTTTTATAAATAACAACAAAATCATGCAGTAAGTTGAGAATTATACATGTGGTATTGGAGAATCATTTTATCAAAGCAAATGTTGGAATTGTCCTCCATTTTCTTGTAAACACAGTTGAACACGCAGCACCATATTCAGTGATGTCGCTTGTAGAGCATGAGCAGTAACATTGCCAATTTCAGTCGTGATTGTTTCACGCAATGCATCCAATGTTTTTGGATGGGTTCTGTAAACTCTATCCTTTAAGTAGCCCCATAAAAAAGTCAGGGGAAGTTAAGTCCGGAGATCGGGGAGGCGTTTTTTGAAATTAATTCTGTCATCATCAGCTGATGGATTATGTGCACTTTAAATGGTCGAATATACGCTTTTTTTTTTTTGCTGCCCTTTGACAAGTTCCGTATGAATATCCTGTCTGTTGGCTTAATCTGCGCAACGATTTCGTCGGAGATTGAAGTAAATGGTGCCGAACATCGTCCACACGCGTTTGGGGCATCGGAGGGTGATGTCTACCGCTACCGCTGAGAAGAGAACCGGTTTGCTCCAGTTTTTTTGCCATCGACAGAATTGTTGACTTGCTTGGTCTTTTCGAACTCCAAACTGTCTTCGAAATGATCGTTGCATTTTGATGACAGAATTGGTTACCCAATACGATTTCACTGAAAAAACACGCTCTGGAACAGAGTACTGCATATTTCCGAATGCACGCAAGTGAATGACAACGCAACAACAAACAAATCACGAGCTGAGTTACAGTTACGGTTAACAATCTTCTTTACGGTGGCGGTTTTCATTATCCAGGAGTTGCTGCTTCCATTGAAAAAAAGAAGAAGTTCCTTGCGCGATCCCTTGCAAAAAATATAAGGTTTTTTCAGGGTACTGGTTTAAATGGATCACCCTGTATAATGTGGGAGAAATATTGTTCACATAATACGTGGAAATACATCTGAATTATTAACACAGCAATCAGACATCTCTGAGTTGCGTGTATTTTACTGTTTCTCACGTAACATTAAAATCACATCAGAAAGCTTTTCTGATGTGATTAATGCTACGTAAGAAACAGTAAAATACACCTCATGTGATTAATGTTACGTGAGAAACAGTAAAGTACACGCAACTCAGAGATGTCTGATTTCTGAGTCAATAATTCATAATTCAGCGTAAGTGATTTATTACCGGAAATTTCCTAACAGGTTGAAGTGCGGAAACTCAGCGATATGGAGGGTAACTTCTAGTGCCATGGGTCTGGGTTCGAGTTCCATATAAGGTATTTGTTTTTGTAATTTGTTCCATCCCCTGTCGTTTCTCTGAATCCATCATCATAAATAAAGAAAAGCGACTCTTACTAGTTTGAATGAAGCTGTTGAACAACCGTTCTCCCTACCCCTCCCCCGCCGAAAAAAATATCTCGCAGAAATTATACTTTCTCAATTGACTGCTTGGCAGCAGACACATACCATCAACTTTCTCCTAAAATTACTTTACCAACACGTAATTTAATTCAAAAAACGCAGTGAGCCATTACGATAGTAACTTCTCACTTCGGGGTATTGAGTTCAAATAAAGTCGAACTCGTATATAACGAAGTTGAAGGGAGAATCCGAAATATTCCCTATATGCGAACTTCGTTATAGCCAGACAGATACAAAAAGGGCTATGTTTGGCATCATCATCATTGTCAACCATTATCAATCCACTGATGGACGAAGGTCTCTCCAAGCCTCTTCCACAACTGTCTATCTTGTGCCTGTCTCCTCCATGTTACTTCCACATACTTTCAAATTTCATCCACCCATCTCCCATGTGGTCTTCCTCTGGATCTTTTCCTGTCCCTTGGAATCCAATCTCAAAATTTCTGCTGTCCGTCAATGGTCTGTCCTTCTGGCAGTATGTCCAGCCCATTGCCATTTCAGGGATTTTACATTGATCATGATGTCTTCCACTCTTGTCATTTTTCTGATCCACGAGTTCCTCTTCTTATCTCTCCTGGTTACACCAAGCATGCACCTCTCCATGCCGCTTTGAGTTGTCTTCAGCCTTTGCACTTCTCTTTTAGTTAAGGTCCACGTCTCTGCACCGTACGTAAGCACTGGAAGGATGCATTGATTAAACACTTTTGTTTTAAGACATAATGGCATATCGCTCTTGAAAATTATGCTGCTGCTTCCAAAAGCTCTCCAGGCAAGTTTTATACGCCGATTAATTTCTTCATCAATGTGACCCTCACTTGATATCTGCTGTCCAAGGTAAACTTAGGTATCTGTTATCTGCAGATTTTCTCCTTCAAACGATAAATCTTCATTTCTTGTAAAAGCATTGTACATCACTTTTGTTTTCTGAAACTTCACTTTTTATCCCACTTCTTTACTCCTGTCAGCAAGTTCCTGGATCATACTCTGCAGCTCTGACATGGGGTAGTTGCAAAAAAGACCACGCCATCAGCAAAACGAAGGTGAGTTAAATAATCTCCCTTAATCTTTATCCCTTTGTTCTCCCAGTTCCGTGATTGAAAGACATTTTCCAATGTGGCATTAAAGAGCTTGGGGGATATGGTGTCACCTTGTCTCACTCCCTTTCCAATATTTATGTGTGCTGTATTCTCAAATAGCCGAATCTTTGCACTTGCATTTTCATAGATGTTATTAATATGACATATTATGTCAGATTAAAACTAGTCAATCATAAACTGTTCATCAATTAATCGAAGGTAAGTAATACTTGTTAATTGAAAACTATAGTACAAATATTATCAGTGAGATCTGCAATAAGCAAAACATTATTTAACGAATGTAACAGTGAAGTAATTTCCACAAAATTATAATTTCACTTGTTATACATCAGCATTATTAATAACATCTATGAAAATGCAAGTGCAAAGTTTCGGATATTTGAGGATACAGCACAAATAAGAATTGGAAAGGGAGTGAGACAAGGTGACACCATATCTTCTAAGCTCTTTAATGCCACATTGCAAAATGTCTTTCAATCATTGAACTGGGAAAACAAAGGATAAAGATTAATGGAGATTACTTAACTCACCTTCGTTTTGCTGATGACGTAGTCCTCTTTGCAACGACTCCTTCAGAGCTGCAGAGTATGATCCAAGAACATGCTGACAAGAGTAAAGAATTGGGATTACAAATAAACTTTCGGAAGACAAAAGTGATGTACAATGGTTTTACAAGAAATGAAGATTTATCGATTGATGGAGAAAAGCTGGAGATAACAGATACCTACGTTTATCTTGGACAGCAGATATCAAGTGAGGGTCACATTGATGGAGAATTAATCGGCGTATAAACCTTGCCTGGAGAGCTTTTGGAAGAAACTGTACAATTTTTAAGAGCAGGATGCCATTATGTCTCAAAAGAAAAGTGTTTAATCAATGCATCCTGCCATTGCTTACGTATGGAGTAGAGACATGGACCTTAAATAAAAAAGGCGTACAAAGACTGCAGACAACTCAAAGAAGCCTGGAGAGATGAATGCTTTGTGTAACCTTGAAAGATAAGAAGAGGAACTTGTTAATAAGGAAAATGACAGGAGTGGACGACATCATGACCAGCGTTAAATCACTGAAATGGCAATGAGCTGGACATGTTGCCAGAAGAACGGACCACCGATGGACAACCGAAATTTTAGACTGGATTCCGAGGGACAGGAAAAGACCCAAAAGGAGACCCCATGGGAGAAGGACGGATGAAATTCGAAAATATGCTGGAGTGATATGGAGGAGATAGGCCCAAGACAGACAACTGTGGAAGAAATTTGGGGAGACATTCATCCAGCAGTGGATTGATAATGGTTGTTGATGATGATGATGTCGGATATATGAAACAATTCTTGCTTGCTTTGCGCTTATCATGATGACTGCTTTAAATGGTTTTGAATTTCCTCTGATGTGGTGGTTAACATGTTTCTAAACGGAAAATAAACTCCACGGTTTCCTAAACACAGATTAGATAACTGAAAGGTGGCGGGGGAAGCGATTAAAGACATCACGTGCTCCCAGAAGATGTATGTTTGGTAAGTGTGGGGTAGGGGGCGGGAAGTAGTAAAAAAAGAAACTGAAACGCTCTTGTTTTCATGCAAACTGATCTATCTGTAAGGGAATAACGCGTGTTGTCAACGACACATAATGTTTTCCAGTGAAAGAAGGAGGTTCAGAAACTGGGTAACGGTTAAAAAAAACAAGGGCGAATATTACCAAGTTCAAAGGATCTTTAAAAACTTCAGTTTTTACGGAACTTCGTATTATGTGAGCTCCTTATGTGTGGATTCAACTGTACATAGATGCTGCACTTTTTCGCTCGATTCTATACATCAGCGAACTGGCCTCCAGAAGCAAGTATCCTGCCTACATAAGTTTATAAAATACGCCCCACCAAATAGCCTAAGTTTCCCGTTTCACCAAAGGACGGTATTAGCAAGCTCGAATCGAAGCCTGAGGCAGTTCTTGATCAGACGAGTAACAAATCGGAAGTTCTTATAATTCACCATTTTATCCAGTTCGTCAGAATTGCCTGTGACCTATATCATCATCATCATCATTGTCAACCATTATCAATCCACTGCTGGACGAAGGTCTCCCCAAGTTTCCTCCACAACGGTCTGTCTTGTGCCAGTCTCCTCCATGTCACCCCTGCATACTTTCGAATTTCATCCACCCATCTCCTATGTGGTCTTCTTCTGGGTCTTTTCCTGTCCCTTGGAATCCAATCTAAAATTTCGGCTGTCCATCGATGATCTGTCCTTCTGGCAGTATGTCCAGCCCATTGCCATTTCAGGGATTTAACTCTGATCATGATGTCTTCCACTCTTGTCATTTTTCGAATCCACGAGTTCCTCTTCTTATCTCTCCTGGTTACACCAAGCATGCACCTCTCCATGCTACTTTGAGTTGTCTGCAGCCTTTGTATGTCTCTTTTAGTTAAGGTCCACGTCTCTGCA
Organism: Macrothele yani; assembly: GCA_039090855.1. Classification (NCBI taxonomy): domain Eukaryota; kingdom Metazoa; phylum Arthropoda; class Arachnida; order Araneae; family Macrothelidae; genus Macrothele; species Macrothele yani. The sequence goes on along the minus strand of CM077018.1, from coordinate 55,640,921 downwards.
CCATACGTAAGCACTGGAAGGATGCATTGATCAAACACTTTTCTTTTAAGACATAATGGCATATTGCTCTTGAAAATTATGCTGTTTCTTCCAAAAGCTCTCCAGGCAAGTTTTGTACGCCGATTAATTTCTTCATCAATGTGACCCTCACTTGATATCTGCTGTCCAAGATAAACGTACGTGTCTGTTATCTCCAGCTTTTCTCCATCAATCGATAAATCTTCATTTCTTGTAAAAGCATTGAACATCACTTTTGTCTTCTGAAAGTTCATTTTTAATCCCACTTCTTTACTCTTGTCAGCAAGTTCCTGGATCATACTCTGCAGCTCTGATGGGGTTGTTGCAAAAATGACTACGTCATCAGCAAAACGAAGGTGGGTTAGATAATCTCCATTAATCTTTATCCCCTTGTTTTCCCAGCTCAGTGACTGAAAAACACCCTCCAATGTGGCATTAAAGAGCTTCGGAGATATGGTGTCACCTTGTCTCACTCCCTTTCCAATTTTTACGTGTGTTGTATTTTCAAACAGCCTAATCTTTGCATTTGCATTTTCATAGATGTTATTAATAATATTAATGTATGCATCTTCAATACCGCAGGTTTTCAGAGCCATTGTAACTGCTGATGGTTTCACCGAATCAAAGGCTTTTTCATAATCGATAAAAGCCATGCACAATGGAAGTTCATATTCCCTCGCTCTTTCAATTAGTTCTCTCAGCACGTGGATATGATCTATTGTGCTGTAGCCACTCCTGAATCCAGCTTGTTCTCTCGGTTGAGCCATGTCTAGTGCTACCTTCAAGCGGTGTGAAAGAACTTTAGTGAAGATTTTATAAACTACTGATAGGAGGCTGATAGGTCTGTAGTTTCCGAGATCCTCAATGTCACCTTTCTTATGTAGCAGGATCATTGTAGCGGTGTTCCAATCCTCAGGAATCTTTCCTTCATTAAGGCATCGAGTGAAAATTTGGGCGAGTACTGTTTCGATTTCTCCACTTGCTTCTTGTATGATGTCTACAGTAATTCCATCTTCTCCTGGAGCTTTTCCTCGCTTCATGTTCTTGATTGCATGTGCAACTTCTGCTGGAAGGACTGGAGGAACTCTGGTACTGGTATCTTTCATGATGTCTGGAGTGCATATATCATCCCTTTCATATAATTTGGAGTAGAAATCTTTCACTCTTGTCAAAATTTCGCCTCTATTTCTTGTTACAGAACCATCTTCTTTTCTCAGTGCCATAATCTGTTTTCTTCCCTTACTGAGATGTCCCTTTGCTATCTTTAGGCTTTGGTTGTTTTCAATTGCTTTCCTCACTAGTTCACAGTTGAATTTCCTTACGTCTTCAGTGATACTTTTTCGTACTGTCTTGATCGCGGACCTATATACTCTAATTTAACTTTCCTTTTTAGTTTCTTTCTCTATGTAAATTTGAGTTCGTTCTCCTTAACATTTCTCAAACTTAAGGGGATACCTTCTCTCTCGCTAGAGTATGGTTGGCAACACCCTGAGGTCAGAACGAGTGGCGTACGGATGTCTGACATGAGAATCAACGTTATACACTATATTGACAAAAATCACCGGACACTCCTTCAAAAGCAAATGAACGGATCCGCTGCGTTGTTAAGATGTGTGATACAGCTGCAAACGGTATAAAAACAAACCCGCAACTGACCGCGATCATATCGCACTATGAGGTTGAGTGAAAATGTCGCGGCGAGAGAGAACTGACTTTGAGAAAGGAAAGATTGTCGGGTGTTATATTACTGGGTTGTCCATAAGAGAAACCGAAAGGCGTTTAATTAATACTCAAGTCAACCCAAGTCAACTGTTTTGGATGTACTGAATAAGTGGAAGACACATGGCGTGCTTGAAGCAGCAAAACGTACCGGTAGAACAAAGAAAATCAGTGATAGGGGACGTCGAAGTCTCAGGAGAGTCGTTACAGCTAACTAATCGACGGAGTACGGCACAAAACCTCAATTTACAGGTGAGTGAAAATGCTGGAACCTCAGTATGTACATGTACCATTCACAGAGAACTTCATTCCATGGGTTACCGTGGTCGTGCAGCTGCTCATAAGCATTTCATCTCCACTCGGAATGCTACTCGTCGTTTAGCATGGTGTAAAGAACATTTATCGTAGACCGTAGATCAATGGAAACGGGTCCTATGGACTGATGAATCCAGATACACAATCCATCAGTTTTGATAGCCGTGTGTGGGTATGGCGGCAGCCGGGGAATGCTATTTACCACAGTGTACTCTTCCTGCGGTCAAGTTTGGAGCTGGCAGTGTACTTCTGCGGCGGTGTTTTTTGTGGTATGGTCCCAGCCCATTCGTTATCGTGGACAAATCTGTTAACCAGCTCGTCTACCTCGATATTCTGGACAATTATGCCCTACCAACTCTGTGGCAATACTATGGAACCGAGCCTTATTGGTACCAGCAGGATAATGCACCGAACCATAAAGCAAGGACTGTGTGACGCACCTGCCAGCAGGACGCACATGACAGATAGGAATCAGAATACATGTCTGCGTAGCTCAGTTGGTAGAGCGACTTGTTCCGGAATAAGCGGCCTCGGGTTCGAATCCCGCCGTAGACCGAAAATGACGGAGAAATTTACTTCGTTATAATGGCGCCCGAACTACCCGGATGACCCGACCGTTCAAAATCTCGCATTGGTGTGATGTTATTTCCACACCGCGAGATAGGAAAAATCAGAGAATCCCTTCTCCAGTGCTTCGAAAAATAAATGTGTGTGACGTTGCATTCCACACACCAGATTGACTGGGAGTTCTCAAGTGCACGTTCTACAGTGGTTGTCTGCCTGCAACGATTCATGGTCACGGCTGACCCGTAGGCCATGCCCCCGGCCCTCTTTCGGGGGGAGATGTGACGTACCTGCCAGCAGGACGCACATGACATAAAGGCAGATAGGAATCAGAATACATGTATGCGTAGCTCAGTTGGTAGAGCGACTTGTTCCGGAATAAGCGGCCTCGGGTTCGAATCACGGCGTAGACCGAAAATGACGGAGAAATTTACTTCGTTATAACTGTTATGGCGTGTAATTCCGTATCGTGTGTGGACTGGCCAGCACAGAGCCCTGATCATAATCCCATATGGGATGAATTAGGGCGCCGCATAAGAAGTTTGCAACCATGGCCTACTACTAAGCAACAGTTAGCGGCAGCACTGTCTACTGAATGGAAGCGCATACCTATCGCTGTGTTCCAAAACCTTGTCGAAAGTATGTCTTGAAGGGTCAGCTCAAAATTTACTTAATGTCCCTGATATTAATTTATGAATTAACTGTTCATAAATTAATATCAGTGACATGGGAGAAGTTAAGAAAACATTTTACTGTGAAAAATTGCAATGCTACGCAGCACATTTTTTTTAATAAAAATAATTCATTATGTAATTCAATTAAAAACGACTTGAAATCAGAGAATAGTTTTTATTGTTTTGTTCAGTAACGGATATAGCGGACAAAGGGTTAACAATTCATTTTTTAATTTTGTTTTTAATCTTGAAGATTTCAGCATTCATGATATGCGTGGCCAGCGCTATGACAATGGGGCCAATATGAAGGAAAAACGCAATGAACTTCAAAAATATATACATTTTACGTACTTTAAATCTGGTCTTAAATAACGACGAAAACATTTCTCTAGAAATTGGGAACATTTGCAGCATTGTTTAAGAAATATATGCTTTCTCTTCTGAATTGCCTTACCGTTGGCAAATTCTAAAGAAAGAGCTTACAGCGTTGACCGTAAAATCGTGAGCTGTGAAGCAAGGTGAGAAAATAGGATCGATGCAATAAGGGTAACGAGAACTGGGGAACAGTTTGAATATACGAACCATACTAGAAATGTTAAAACAAGTAAATGGCTGTTTAAAAGAATGTAGAACACATGGGGCTTTTAATGTGGTTCAACCTAAAATCTCTGCTTTTGTTTCCAATGGTAGAACTTCTTTACATATTTGCTTCGCAATTCATTTATTGCCAAGGATGATAATTTGTACATCGATAAAACTAACCTTAAGTTATAGCATGGGATACTTAATACTTGCTGAAACATAACCATAATTATATTAAAAATCAATCATTTTTCTTTGAGTAATGTTCAGACCTGTTAACAGATGGCGCGACCTGTACATTGATGACATCAGTAGACAAACAAATGTTGGATTGCTTAATTATGGTTATGTTTTAGCAAGTATTAAATATCCCATACTATAACTTAAAGTAAGTTTTATCGATGTGCAAATTTTCATCCTTGGGAATACATTAATTGCAAAGAAAACGTGTATAAAAGTTTTACCATAGGAAACATACGGCACAGATTTTAGGCGGAACCACCTTAAAAACATAGTAACTGAACATAAAACAAATGCGCGAGGAAATAGATTGCGAAACAGAATTTCCAACTGTTGAGCTGGTTAGACCAGGTAAGAAAAAAAGAAAAAAAAACGGAATTTTTGGTACTAAAATACGGATGAGATATTGATCTGCCAAAAAGAAAAAAAAGGATAAATTTCCTATTTTTTGATACAACGATAAGGATGGTTCGAACACCAGAACACGCATAACAAGACTTTTCAATTTTTAAATGGCCTTTATTCTTTATTGACACTAAGCAGAGATATAAAAATATAATATTGTAATGGACTTACAAATAAAATTGTCAGCTATTGCACCAAAAAATATGATATAACTGCTTCAGATTTGTGTGATTAAATTGAAATTCTTTGGACTTATGTTAAACATCAGATGAACCCATAAAGTGCTTTAGAATACATATTTTCAAAAGTTTCATTAATATGTTTTCCAAACAATTCAGTAGCTTTAAATATATTTTGATGATGCCTGTAACAAAGTACGGTTTGGATTTTCTGAATTTTTACACAGCCCGAAGATAAACGTCTTTCCTTTTCTTACCATTAAGCTTGAAATACAAAAAGGTCTTTAAAATTACTATGTCCTCTTTTCCATTTCATAGAATTGATAGCGGTAATAAGGTGCACAAAACCCTCTTTTCAAATTTTTACTGTCTGTAACAATGGCTTACAGGGAAAAATCGTTTTCCAAACTTAAAATCATGAAAAGTTAGTTTGCCGCCCCTGTGGTGCAGTGGTCTAAGCGATGGCTCCTGATCATTCGTCCGAAATGGGTCCGGGTTCGAATCCCGGTGAGGCATGGATGTTGTGTTTGTCTTACGGCGCTGGCTCTCTCCCTTCCCTGGAATCAATGACCCTAAATTAGAGAAGGGCGACTGCTTATAGCCCACTGAGTTGCTCACGGTGGTCGTTAAACCTCCAACCAAAAAAAAAAAAAATTCTTTCGATCAAATATGAAACAGGAACGACTTTCAAATACGGGTATCGATAGTACCGGAAACAACATTGCTACAGACCTAGACAATTGAGACATTGCTAAAAAGTTTGTAACAAAAGAAAAAGCTACAAAAGTTAATTTTAGCTGAAACTACACATGTTTGTGTGCTTTCTTGAAGCTTTAGTTTTTTTAGTATATAGGGAAAAAAACATTTTTATTTAATATGCAAACCAGTTATTTCGAATTCTGTTTTTAGTTTTATACAACTTATTTGTATATGTACCCATATGAGAGAGAGGTTTTTTGGTTAGAATAGTTAAAGAGACGCCTCACTCGTCCGAGTTGGGTCCGGGTTCGAATCCCAGTGAGGCATGGATGCTGTGTTTGTCTTATGTCCCTCTCCCTTTCCTGGAACCAGTGGCAATAAATTAGGGACGGGCGACTGCTTATAGCCCACTGAGTTGCTCACGGTGGTCGTTAAAGCTCCAATTAAAAAGAAAAGAAACAAGAAAGATGACACCGAATTTTCGGGTGTAATAAGCACGTCTTTTGAATCCGTTCTGACGCAAATTAAATTTATCAAAGCTATTCAAAGTCAATGGAACCGGTATGGAAAACAATAGATCTGACGAAAGAAAGAAGATTTTCAATCGGGTTTTTAATCTCTCAGATATTGCTGTAAACGGAATCGTGAGCTTACGAACTCTTAGGAACCGAGATATCGACAAAAATAAGATGTGACTTTACGTCCCCTGGTGGGAACGTTTTTTTCAATCAACCATGCATTATTTTAGGAAGAAAGTATTCTCAAAAGGTTTATCCATATAAGCGGTATCGGTCGAAGAAAAAAATTAGTCGAGTTTTCAGGAGCCCAGATTTTGCTGCAAATACAACAGAAGCGGAAATTAAGACTTACGCCACCTGGTAGCCAAACCATTTCTTACAAAAATTAGAAAATATGTGCAAACGATTTCCCATCAGGAGCTGTATGCGGTGCAGAAAGAATTTTTCAAATCGGAGATTTAGAAACAGAGATATAGGGGGGAACGCAATTTATATATTACGCCCCCTAGCGGAAAGTCTATGAATTGCTTGAAAATTTTGAAATTATATGAACTACGTGTAACACTAGATCCCACTATCCAACAAAGAAGGAATTTTTCAAATCGGACTCCTAGAAGTAGAGATATTGACAAAAATGAGATGTACATCTACGCCCCTGGCGGAGAAACTGTGAAATATTTTAAGAAGAAAATATTCCATAAAGGTTTATGGATGTGAGTGGCATCAGTCCACGAAATAATTTTTTTAATCGATATTTTAGAAGCTCCGATTTTATGGTAAATACATCAGAAGCAAAAGTTAACACTTACGCTCCCTGGTGGCCAAAGTATTCTTTACCAAAAATTTGAAATTATATTCAAAAGTTTTCCATCAGGAGATGTATCCGCTGAAGAAAAAAAAATTCAAATCGGAGTTTTAGAAGAAGAGTTATCGGGGAAAATGCAATTTACTTTTACGCCCCCTAGCGGAAAATCTATGCGTAATTTGAAAAGTAATTATATCTAAAATACTCTTCGACATAAATAGAATCGAAAGATATAATTTTTTTTTCAATCGGATGTTTAGAAGCAAATATGTGGAATAAAACGTATTTTTGAATTCGACATCATCTGCATTTACGCCCTCTGCCGGCGAAATTGTACATCGTAAAAAATAAACAAAATAAAGGATCATCATTTGCATATTTCAAGCTTCCCAATGCAAAAAGAATTTTTCAAATCGGACTAACAGTTGCAGAGATAGCGTGGGTACAGACGGACGGACGGACTAACCGATAACAGAAGCACGATCTTTTTTTACAAAAGACGTGCTAAAAAAAGACGCCCGTAATTTTCAATGCTATATACAGGGAGTCTCAGCACCAAACTTACAAACTTCGAGGAAGGGTAGGGTGCACCTAGACGAGTCGGAATCACATAGCAATGCTGGGTCAAAAATGCTTTCCAGACGCGGTAGATGGCGTTGCACGTGCGCGGGATTTCCGAGCGTTCTTGCAGAGACTTCATTTCACACACTGACGCAGCGGTAGTAGAATGGATGATCATACGAACGCGAAGCTAGCGGATATGCATCTGGCATACGGGGCTGCGAAGTGCAATGGGCGAGCCGCACAGCGCTTGTACGCGCAACGATATCCGATGAGGTGTACTCCCAACCATAGCTTCTTTGTACGCCTGCACCAGCGGTTATCTGACAGGGGTTCTTTACAGAGAGCCGTCATGAGCCTGACTGTACGGACTCCGGACATTGAGGAGACTGTGCTAGGTCTGGTACAGGACAGTCCAAGTATATGTACGCGAGGTATAGCGCAGCGTGTCGGGATTTCCCGCTGCATCGTCTGGAGGATTCTGCGTGAAAACGACATGCATCCTTATCACGTACAGCGCGTTCAGGCACTTGAAGATGCTGATTATGCACCTCGGATAGCTTTCGCACAATGGTATCTGCAAAAGCGCGCTACAGATCCCCTTTCCCCAGCCTCTGTGTTGTTCACAGATGAGGCGTTGTTCACAAGGAGGGAATCTTCAATCCTCATAACGCCCATGTGTGGTCGGATGCGACACGAAGTCGTGCAGCACAGAGATGTTTTATGGTAAATGTTTGGGCCGGCATTGTGGGCGATCACCTCATCGGACCGTACCTATTGCCATTTCCGACCCAGCATGTCTTTTCCGACCCAGCATTGCTATGTGATTCCGAGTCGTCTAGGTATACCCTACCCCTCCTCGAAGTTTGTAAACCTGGTGCTGAGACACCCTGTATACGAGGGTTGTACTAAAAGTACTGCAAAAGTGGACATAACTTTTTTATTAACTGACAGAGGTCATTCAAATTGCACGGGTTGGTAGAGTAACTCTTTCTCTGTAGTAACCCTTCTTCTTCATTGCAGGTAAATAATGGATGCCAAGCAGGAGCAACGTGACGTCACTGAGTTAATTAATACAGACATTTGAAGTGGACCAGGAACATCAAACAAAGGTCTTCGCTCTTTCCACGTTTATAAGTGAGTCACGGAAGAATTCTCATTGACCGCCACCGGGAATCGAAACAAGGGTCTTCCAGTTACGCGCCGGATATGCTTCTAATTAGAAGGCGACTGAATAATTATTAATTATTCATTCGCCTTCTAATTATTTCTTCAGTTGCTGCTTACCATCTTTGGTGAATCCCCAGCAATGTGCGGGGCTCCAAGAAGCAACCTGCCAAATTGGCTTGGCAGTTACCGTGTGTGAGTCTGGAGTAATTCTAGGCCGCTGTGGTGTAGTAGAAGCATATCCGGCGCGTAGTTGGAAGACCCTGGGTTTGATTCCCGGTGGCGGCCAATGAGAATTCTTCCGTGACTCACTTATAAACGTGGAAAGAGCGAAGACCTTTGTTTGATGTCATTGAGTTCTTGACGAAGGACGAGTGCAGGCTGTCTGACATCCACAGCAGGCTACAGAATGTTTACGGAAATGACACCATTGACAAGAGCAATGTGCATAGATGGATGAAGAAGTTTAAAGAAGGGGAAACCAGCATTGAAGACAAACCACGCAGTGGGAGACCATCATCTGCGACCACTGACACGAATCGTCAGCGAGTGGATGAATTGATTCGCGCGGAGAGGCGAGTCACAATCTGTATACTTGTTGCACAACTGGACTGTGGTCACAATGCCATACAGAAGATGGTGGGAGACTTAGGGTATCGCAAAGTGTGTGCAAAGTGGGTACCTCGGCAGTTGTACAAAAAGGGTTGAAGTCTGCTCTGATCTGCTGGAAGCGTTTGAAATCAATGAAGACACGGTTGTTGTTTTTTTCGATCTGGTGACAGGGGACGAAACGTGAGCGTATATTTACGATCCGGAAACGAAGAATGAATCCATGGAATGACGTCACACAGCTTCACCAAGGCCGAAGAAGTTCAAGCGCCAGAGATCAGCACAGAAAGTCATGGTGACTGTTTTTTGGGATGACAGGGGTGTCATTCTTCTTGATTTTCTGAAACATGGCAGTACCATTACCAGCGAGAGATACATTGAGACATTCAAGAAGCTTAGAGAACCCATAAGGAAGAAGAGACGGGAAAAGAATGTGAAAAGGATCCACATTCACCATGACAATGCACGACCACACACACATCTTTGGCAACAAATCAGGCGATCAGCAATTTATGGCTAGTCGGTGCTCCTCATCCATCTGGGCTGTACGCCCAGATCTGGCGCCCTCCGACTTCCACCTGTTCTGTCCAATGAAGGACAGTCTCCGGGGACAACGATTTGATGACACAGACGAGGTGACAGTGGCTGTGAAGAAGTGGGTACAACAGTCCACACCTGAAAATTTTCAAAGAGGATTCGAGAGTTGGGTTCAACGATGGCGCAAATGCATCGCTTGTGATGGAGAATATGTTGAGTAGTACCTTTGTATAGAGAAAGAGTTACTCTACCAACATGTGCAACTTGAACGACATCTGTCAGTTAATGAAAACGTTATGCCCACTTTTGCATTCTTTTCGGTACAACCCTCGTATATATCACAATTGCCCCCCCCTTCTCCACTGGGGGAAGCTGTAATATGTTTATCATCGTAAATGACGAATTTTTTCACCGTTAAAGGAGACTTTTGTGTAAATTGAGAGAGAGAAGCTGACTTCTTGGATCATTATTTTTTTTTTTTTTTGATTGGAGGTTTAACGACCACCGTGAGACACTGAATGGGCTGTAAGCAGTCCCTAATTTAGAATTTAGGGCCACTGGTTCCAGGGAAGGGAGAGAGCCAGTGCCGTAAGACAAACGCAACAGCCCCGCCTCACCGGGATTCGAACTCGTACCCCTTTCGGATGAATGATCAGAACACATTGCTTAGACCACTGACCGTCCTCTTCCTCTCTTGGATTATTCGCAGCTTCATCTGAACCAGAGTTTCACAGATTTTTTCCGCCCTCAGTTTTATATGAGACAAATGTATTCTATGAAAGCTCTTAATTTACGGGAAATAGAAAGTAATGCTGCTGAAGGTATTTATTTCATGTAAAAATCAATAAAAAATAGAAAAATATTCTCGTACAAAGGGCGGCAAATCTGAGCTTGCACCCAGGCCGCAAATGCCCTTGGCGCGCCCCTGCTTCTAGATCTATATTGTTATTAATTCAAACAATCCTGTATTTCCCAAGAACAGGGTTGAGTTATTCTGAAGCTTCCTGTGAAAATTTAGGCAAGAATGCCTTTACTTTGTAGTTCTTCAAATGCAGAATGCTTAGCAATTTTAATTTCCATTTGCCATAATTTCCTTACCGCAGAAGCGAAATATTGGAATATTGAAGCTTTAGATTTTTATCATTATGTTGTCACCAGGGTGCTTTCAGAGACGAAACCTGGTTCTAAAATGTTTCATATGTTTAACAACGTGCTTTTCTCTTCTTCTTGGTTACTCAGTCCAAGGACTGGTTGTTCAGTAGATGTACTCTGTCTCTCCATTCCTCTCTATTCTCCGCCGTTCTTTTCAAGTCATAGTATGTCCTAGTATTGGTGTCTTGGAGTAATTGTGCCACAAAACTATTCCTTGGCTGTTTTCTTCCTCTCTTGCGTTCCAAAACTTTCAGAATCGGGCCTACATGGCGCAATGTGTGTCGCATCCATAACATTCTTCTTCTTTTAAACATGTTAATCAGATTCCTGGGTTCTCCCACTCTCTCCAGGACCTCCTCATTAGTCTTTCTACCGAGCCAGCTTATTCTCTCCATTCTTCTGTAGCTCCACATCTCAAATGCACTTTTCACTTCCGTCTTGGTAAATGTCCATGTCTCAGAACCGTAGAGAGCTACTGAGCAAACATATGCCTTTAAAATTCCCTTCCGCAGTTTTAGATCTATATTTTTGGATGTCAGTAGTCTTTGATTCTCTCTAAAAGCCGTTTTTGCAATTCCCAGTCTCATTCTAATTTCCTTTTTACATCTCGCATCTTCAGTAATAATTTGACCCAAATATTGGAATGATTTAACTTGTTCGATGCATTGTCCTTAAAGTTTAAGGAAAGCCTGTTTTGGATCCTTCTCTATCACGATTATTTTTGTCTTATTTTTATTTATTTTCATTCCATAGATATCCGCATTTTCGTGTATTTTTGACATCATGCGCTGTAATGACTTGGCTGATCCTGAAACAATTACCTGGCCAACAGCAAACTTAATGGCCTTAATTCTCTCTCCATTAACCCAAACTCCTTCGCTGGCGCTCCTCAACGCCTGATCCATCATAACTTCGGTATAAATACCAAAAAGCCCAGGTGACAACAAGCATCCCTGCCTTACACCTTTATTTATTGCGACTGTATCAGTCATTCCCTTTTGAATTGAAATCAATGCTTCCTGATTTACATATAGATTTTTGATAAGCTGGATACTGTTATCAGTCTCTCTAGGACTGGAAAAAGTGTTGTCCAAGTCACTCTGTCGAAGGCCTTCTAATAATCAATGAAAGATTTCTAGAGGGAGCGCCCCCTGTCGATCATTTTTTCAGCCAAAATCTCAGCGTGCCAATCGCATCTCTAGAAACACTTTCCTCTTCTAAATCCAAAATGGTACTCTCCCAAAGCCTCTTCCACCTTAAAATCCAATCTCGTTTTAATAATCTTCAGTAGAATCTTCGATGCATGTGAAATTAAACTTATGGTTTTGCACTGTTCACACTCTGTTGCCTTAGGTTTCTTTGCTATAGGAATAATTATGGAGGTCATATGATCAGCAGGCAAAATTCCTTTTTGATAGCAACAATTTACAAAGACGAATAATTGATTAATTAAAGCTTCTCCAGATACTTTAAGTAGTTCGATGGGTATCTCATTTACTCCTAGAGCTTTATTGTTTGGAATTGATCTAAACGCCTTTTCAAATTCTTCTCTTGTAATTCCCTGACCCCTCTCCACTCCATCATTGACTAAGTATGAATTTGACCGATGTGGTTCTTGTTCCTTCTCCTCATTATATAGTTCTGACACATATTCTTTCCACCTCTCTTTTTTCTCCTTTGATTCAGTCAGGTGCTTTCCCTGTTTGTTTTGGATGGTACTCATTGCACTCCTCTCTTCCTCTGTGCCGCGCTTTTAATAGCCTTGTGAACAAGGTCTGACCGGCCCTGGTTTTCCATTCCACTAGTTCTTCACAACGATCCATCCACCATTTTTTTTCTCGCTTTTTTACATTCTCTATACACTTCATTTTTTAGTTTCTTATACATGAATACTCCTTGCTCTGTGTTAATATTTTTCGTTTCCGTCTTTCCTCCATTTTGACTATCACCTCCGTTGTCATCCATTTCTTTCTAATTTCTAAATTTTGTCTTCCGATTGTTTCCTTAGCAGCATCTATTACTATATTTTTATCATCTTCTAATGTTGTTCAGGTTCTTGAATGTCTACTTGAACTGCTTTAATATCATTTAAAATCTTGGTCTGATAATTCAGCCTTACATTTTTATGTCTTAACGCCTCCAAATTAAATTTAATTCTTCTCTTTGGTTTTTCTATCTTCTTCCACTTTAAATGATAAGTCATCTTAAGGAGGTTGTGATCGGAATCAGCATCTGCTCCAGGGTAGGCTATCGACTTTAACTGATACAATTTTCAAAATTTTATAACTGTTGCGAAGTCGTCAAGTTTTCATGCCAAGTAAGCGAAGTCATGGAATAAACCGTCGCTGCACTATTTTCAGGTAAAACTACTCTTTAATATTTAAAAAATGATGTGAAAAACACATTAAAACATTAACAAGTTAGTAAAATCATGCAATGCATTGATTATGATACGCTTTCCAACATACCAGAAATCATTACTCAAGTTATTGTTCAAGTGATGGGGATAATGGCTGTGCAATAAATCTCGCTCCTGTGCCCTGGCCTTTAACCCCATTTCGATTGTATTCAACAGAACCGGTTCAGTATGCCTCCGGAACAACATGGTACAGTTTTGTCGCAATCGAAGAATTTTTAGTCAAGTTAAGAGGATAATGGCTGTGGAATAAATCTCGCTCCTGTGCCCTGACCTTTGACCCCATTTCGATGATATTCAACAGAACCGCTTCAGTATACTTCTGGAACAACATACTAAAGTTTTGTCGCAATAGAAGCATTTTAGTAAAGTTATGAGGATAATGGCTGTGGAATAAATCTCGCTCCTGTGCCCTGACCTTTGACCCCATTTCGATGATATTAAACAGAATTGGTTCAGCATTCCTCCGGAACAACATACTAAAGTTTTGTCGGAATAGAAGCATTTTTAGTCAAGTTAAGAGGATAATGGCTGTGGAATAAATCTCGCTCCTGTGCCCTGACCTTTGACCCCATTTCGATGATATTCAACAGAATCGCTTCAGTATACCTCCGAAACAACATACCAAAGTTTTGTCGCAATCAAAGAGTTTTTAGTCAAGTTATGAGGATAATGGCCGTGAAATAAATCACGCTCCTGTGTCCTGACCTTTGACCCCATTTCGATGATATTCAACAGAACTCCGGCACAACATACTAAAGTTTTGTCACAATACAAGCATTTTTAGTCAAGTTATGAGGATAATGGCTGTGGAATAAATCTCGCTCCTGTATCTCTGTGGTGAAATATCTGGGAAAGGTGCCCGTGTGTTGGTATGGTTTCTAATTATATGACCCTCCTGATCTGGATTGGGAGAAGTCTAGAGTTTTCAGTCCCTAGCAGCACTTGCTAGTGGCCTTATTTTTTACTAGCAAATTGCATTATCTACTAGCAAAAGTTTATTAACATTATACAAAAGAAACTTTAACATGTCCCCCTCTATTAGTCAATCATGACAAATTTTGATTTCACCCCTGTAACTGTCACATTGTAATGCTAAAAAGATTACAAAATATTTAGATATAACTCACCTTTTCATGACCTGTAAGATTATTTTTAACAATTTAATTTGAATGCAAATATTTAAAAAAAATATTTTTTTTTATTTAATGTTATTCACAAAATTCAAGAACACTATTCAAATTTTTCATTTCATATGTTTGGCCAGTATTATTTTCCGTATGGTTTGCGATATGGGTTTCGGTTCTTTTCATCATACTATTTTATAAAAGCAGGCTGGGGTCAAACTTGTCTTCGGACGGACCTTCAAGCTCAAAATTCATGAGAGCATTCAATGTTTGTAAGTTTAAACTGCCCCCTTAATCACCCTGCATTCTCTTCATGAAACTGAACCCAACCTCACATGTAAAAGTAGATAACACTGGTCAACACACTTTTTCTGGCATAAGGTATTCAAACGGTTTTAAGGTAATTTTGGGGTGCTGATTCCAAATCTAGAATCAGCACCCAAAAATTGCCTTAAAACCGTTGACCGTTATTTTGTTACCTTAAAGCCGTTATTTGAGATATCAAATATTGCATTTTCAATAAAAACAGCAAATTTATGCTGATATAGGAATAGCTAAACAGACATACATACAAGAATAAGATAAGATACAATATACAATAATAATGAAACAAACATTTAATGAGCCGTAGCACAAAGTTGTGAGAGTGACTGCATATCAATGTGAGTGAATGCATATTACCATGTGAGAATTGAATTGTGAAGATAAGAAAAATATGTACAAAAAGGTTATTAACAATAGTGATATTACATCTGCATAAACGACCTCTTCTTTGACGATCTCCGATGTACAGCTTGTGGAATGTCTCTCATCAAGGACCAGCAGTAATCTGCCATCATGTTTGAGTCCCATTGGCCTTGGTAACGTTCTTCCATTACTTGAATGTCTTGATGAAAGCGTTCACCTTGCTCTTCGCTCACGTGACCCATGTTCTCTGGAAACTGGACCAAGTGACTATGTAAGTAGTGAACCTTGATGCTCATTCTACATCCAAGTGCTTGGAAACTCAAGAGCACCTCCTCCACAATCTCTCGATAGTTGTCCGCTTTCATGTTCCCAAGGAAATTCCGCACCACATCAGAGAATGCATTCCAAGCTCTAGCCTCTGCCGCAGTCATTGTTGTAACAAGGTGTGGATCCCTGATGAGTGTTCTTATTTGAGGGCTATAAAATATTCCTGCCCTTTTTCTTCTCGGCACTTAGACTTGAAAAGGTAGAACATATATAGCTGAAGCAGTCTCCAGTGTGATCAAGAGCTTTGACAATTTGCTTCATTAACCCAAGTTTTATGTGCAGTGGGAGAAATACAATTTTATTCCTATTAACCAGAGGCTCATTCTTGATGTCTTGTCACCAGGCGTCAAACTCATTCTTGGTGGCCAGTTCTTTTTAACCCAGTGTTTTAATTTAGCCCTACTGTCCCAGTAGCACAGGAAACAAGGGTATTTGGTGTGCTTTCCTTGCTGACCCAGCAGAAAATTAACCATTTTCAAATCAACACAAATTACCCATCCATGAACATGGTATTCCAATCTATCCAGAACAATCTTGACGTTGGCATACTCTTCTTTCATTTTTACAGAGTGTCCTATTGTGATTGAACCATATACACTGCTGGACAATTGCTAAGGACGGATCATAAACGGCTATATAGCGCACAAAAAAGTAAATGTGGTTGGATGCCAAGTGAAGTAAAATAATGTCAGAATGCCAGAACATTACAAGAAAGACAATTTATTGTGCTCTGAAATCCAGAAGGCTTTGGAACGTGTTCAAGGGACAAACGGGCCATTTTGTGCAGTATACGTAAACGTGAAAAAATGCAATTACCGTCCGCAGGCGTTCCGGCGTAAGATGTCAATACGGGATGTGGCCACCATGGAGGGCGATGCAAGATTCCACACGTCGTGTCATGCTTTGCACAACATTATCAAGCAGCTGTTAGGGTAGTTTATCCCATTACTCTGTCAGTGCACGGATGAGGGTGTCCTTGTTTATTGGAGGGCATTGGCGACCAGCAAGACTCCTCCCCAAAGCATCCCACACATTTTCAATGGAATTCAGATCTGGAGAACGTGCTGGCCATACGAGGCGTTGAATATCCTCGCTCTCAAGACACTCCTGTACAGCGACTGTTCAATGACATGTTGCGTTGTCGTCCATGAAAATGAATCTATCACTGACAGCACCACGATACATGCGAACATGAGGTAGCAGAACACCATTAATGTATCGTTGGCCAGTCATAGTCCCAGTTGGAAGCACATAGAGGGACGTACGGCCATTGATCATGATGCCAGCCCATACCATGACACTACATGTCGGTTATCGGTCCCTTTCCTGTATGTTTTCTGGACAATATGCAGTACCACTATCACGCCAGATCAGTTGTCGTCGACAATCAGACGATAGACTGTATCTACTCTCATCTGAGAAGAGGACAGTAGACCAGTCGTTATCAGTCCAATTGCGATGTTCATGGCACCATTGCAAACGGGCGGTACGGTGACGTATGGACAATGGAATGCACACAACAGGACGGCGGGCGTATAGTCCTCCTTCATGCAAACGTCTGGCGACAGTTTTTCGGGAGATCCGCTTGCCAGTAGCAGCCATAAACTGATTTGCTACCTCACTAGCTGTGCTGCGCCGTTGTCTTTTTGTTGATAGCACTATGTACCGATCTTCTGCAGGTGTCGTACTGCGAACACGACCTCCCCCGTGACGTTTGCTACACTCTCCATTTGTTTGAAATGATTTCCAAAGCCTTGAAACAACACTGTGGCTGACGTCGAACTCCCTGGCAACATCTGTTATTTTTCGCCCTTCTTCAATCTTGCCAATAATACGGCCACGCGTAAAATCATCTAGGTGATGTCGGGAAGACATACTGAAAATTGTAAGTTCGTCAAATGATTCTTAACCTTTCAACTTTGCGTTTGAACAACAACGGTCAATACGCGTCAAATCCTTTATATCTCTTATCAGCGCTACGACGTCATGAACAAGTTCGGCAATCCAAAATTTGCATACGCACAACACGTCTTACTGTATCCCGCACTTATGCTAATTTCCACATTTTCCTGCCTTCCATTTTATGGTTGCTATCGTTGCTATTGTCATCCGTCCTTAGCAATTGTCCGGCAGTGTATATTTCTGTTGTGAAGTAGCACACATTTCAAACTCCTTTTACTACTGTCAATAAAAAGTCTCCATTCACTTGAATCATATGCGGGCAGTCCATATTGAGAAGAAGCACTTCAAAATCATTACAATAAACAAGTTGACCATCTGAATGGAAGTACTTTCGCAGTGCTGCTTCTCTGTTACGATAAAAGGAGACACTAGTGCTAGGTCTGAGTAGTCATTTCTCTTGCAGCCTGGAAGCCAATAATTCAACAGACTGCTTCGGCAAATACAAATCTCTTACAAGATCATTCAATTCAGGCTGACTAAACAGAGAAATTTTATGACAATCTGCATCAGATGTCGTATATTTGATCTGAGCATCATCATCGTCATCTGTAGAAGCAGGTAAACTGAGGGATTCAACATCAATCTCTGGTAGCTCAGTAAATACAAGCACAGGTATTTCCTCACAGTGCTCAACTGGTCGTCTGGCAGATGGGATATCTGGGTATTGTAAGTGTTGTTTGTTTTTCCTATTGAAACCTTTTACATTGACAAGGCAGAAGTAGCAGTTATCCAAATGGTTTGTAGGTTCTCTCCAAATCATTGGCACACCAAACTTCAGCTTAGCATTCTTTCCTTTAGACCATGATCGCAAAGTTTCAACACAGGTTTTACACACTTTGTGAGGAGCCCAATTTTTGTCTTGGTCTCCAAGTCGTACTTTAAAGTAGGCAAGATAAATCTTCTTGACAAAGGTATTGATGTTGCGCCTTTGATCCTGCAAAGTGAAGCTGCCACAGATGTAGCAGAAGATATCTGGGTCATTACTGCATTTCCTTCTTTCGGATGTTGTAGCCATTGTTAGATCACGGCCTGCAGAAGCAAAATATTAAATAAATGTGGATATCTACATAAAATGATATTATAAACACACTATCCTAAAAATACAACACCATATTTTAACACTAAAGCAGTCACTGACTCGCAACAACTTGCAATCATACACTGACGGGGAAAAAATCCCAACACCACGAAAAAATAGTTGTAGAGGAATGAAATGACGGCAATACATTTGTATAGGTAACATATTTAATCGATTAAGGTTTCAAGATCACAGCTTATTGTAAGCGCGAGAAGAGCCATTTTAAATGTGAAATGCTGGTACATTAATAACCGGTGTAACCGCCAGAATGTTGAATGCCAGCACGCAAACGTTCATGCATTGTGTCGTACAGGTGCTGGATGTCAGTTTGTGGGATGGAGTTCCATGCCTGTTGCACTTGGTCGGTCAATACAGGGACGGTTAATGCTGGTTGGGGTGACGCTGGAGTTGTCGTCCAATGATGTCCCATACGTGGTCGATTGGTGAAAGATCTGGTGATCTAGCAGGCCACGGCAACATGTCGACACTCTGTAGAGCATGTTGGGTTACAACAGCGGTATGCGGGCGAGCGTTATCCTGTTGGAAAATACCCCCTGGAATGCTGTTAATGAATGGCAGCACAACAGGTTGAATCACCAGACCGACGTACAACTATGCCGTCAGGGTGCGTGGGATAACCACGAGAGTGCTCCTGCTGTCATAGGAAATTGCTCACCAGACCATAACTCCAGGTGTAGGTCCAGTGTGTCTCGGCCGCAGACAGGTTGGCTGCAGGCGCTCACCTGGCCTCCTTCTAACCAACACACGGCCATCACTGGCACCCAGGCAGAACCGGCTTTCATCAGAAAACACAACAGATCTCCACTCCGTCCTCCAATGAGTTCTAGCTTGACACCACTGACGTCGCAAACGGTAGTGGTTTGGAGTAAGTGGAATGCACGCTACAGGGCGTCTGGCTCGGAGCTGTCCTTCAAGTAACCGATTTGTAACAGTTCGTTGTGTCACTGTGGTGGCAACTGCAGCTCGAATTGCTGCCGCAGACGTGGTACGATGCGCCACGGCCATACGCCGTACACGGCGGTCTTCCCTCGCAGTAGTGCCACGTGGCCGGCCGGAACCCGGTCTTCTTGAGGCAGTACCTTCCCTTGACCACCGCTGCCAACAATCATGCACAGTGACTACATTTCTGCCAAGTCGTTCTGCAATATTGCAGAAAGAAAATCCACCTTCTCGTAGCCCTATTACACGACCTCGTTCAAACTCCGTGAGCTGTTGATAATGGCTTCTTCGTCTTCTTAAAGGCATTCTTGACTAACATCACCACCCTACGTCGAATCTCAACGATAACTAACGCTCACGAACGTTACAGCGCGTATTTGCAGGAAACCTGCTTTGCATGTTCCGAGGGGAGCTACTAGCGCCACACGTATGCGCCGAGCGCGAAATTTGCATAGACGTCATCTTACAGATGTACTCTCACCGCCTACCAACTCTCGTTTATCTAACACAACCGCTTCTTGGTGTTGGGATTTTTTTCCGTCAGTGTAAGTGACAAAGAGTTAATTTCTGGTAAAATGAATGAAAATGAGGTATGCCGATAGCATAAAAATGAGATGTGATAGAGCAGATCTGAGATCAGATTTGGAATCAGCACCCTGAAATTAGTCTAAAACAGCTGCAAAAGTCCAGGCCAGATTTTTTTTTTTTTTTTTTTTTTTTTTTTGTTGACCAGCGTAAGGGAAATATACTGGATATTTCTACCAGGGTACGATTTCGACAGGTAGTTAGTAGCAAATTGCTAGCAAGCAAATGCATTTTGCTAGGGATAAAGAGTGGTTCTAGCAAAAGTTGCTAGTGGAAAAGTTTTGAATGTTTTAGTGTGAACTGTAAAGCGACACCTAATTGCTCATGTGGAATATTTTAGACTCATACAAAAAGGAACAACTGCTTTGTGAAAACGAATGTTTCTTGAAAAGTACAAACATTATAAAAACATTTTGGCACTAGTAGAAATATCTAGTATATTTCCTTTATCTACTTCTGCATGTTCAGTTTCATGAAGAGAATCCAGGGTGATTGAAGGGGCAGTTTAAACTTACAATCATTGAATGCTCTCATGAGTATTGAGGTTGAAGGTTCATCTGAATACAAGTTTGATCTCAGGCCTGCTGTTTTAAAGTGGTATGATTAAAAGACCCGAAATCAAGATCATCAATCATAAGGAAAATAACTTAAGATTTTGAATAGTGTTTTTGAATTTTGCAAATAAAGTTAAATAAAAAATTTTTTTTTAAATATTTGCATTCGAATTAAATTGTTAGAATTAATCTGTCAGGTCATGAAAAGGTGAGTTATATCTAAATATTTTGTAATCTTTTTAGCATTACAATGTGACAGTTACAGGGGTGGAATCAAAATTTGTCATGATTGACTAATAGAGGGAGAAATGTTAAAGTTTCTTTTGCATAATGTTAATAAACTTTCGCTAGTAGATAATGCAATTTGCTAGTAAAAAATAAGGCCACCAGCAAGTGTTGCTAGTTGCTACTTCTAGAAAAAACGAAATCAAGGCATGATTTCTACTAGTGCCAAAATCTTTTTATAATGTTTGTACTTTTTAAGAAACATTCGTTTCCAAAAACCAGTTCCTTTTTGTACGTGTCTAAAATTTCCACACACGTGGCGCTTTAAAGTTCACACTAAAACATTCAAAATTTTTGCACTAGCAACTTTTACTGGAACCACTTTTTATCACTAGCAAAACGCATTTGCTTGCTAGCAATTTGCTACTAAATGCCAGTCGAAATCGAGCCCTGCTGTCGACACATATCCACCAATTTTCATGGCGCCCAGACAAATAATTCCTGGCAATATTTTCTTTAAGCGGTCATGCAGGCATCAAAACCATTTGGGCTAAACAAAAATTCTAATCTTCCCACCGCATTTTTATCACCGTTCTTTCCGCAATTGATTTTAAGGAGACAAAAAATTATTAAGAAATTTCATTCATTAAAATTTTTATTTTATAAAACGTGAGAAGCTCAAACTTACTTCTGGAATAAAAACACTGGAAATTAGGAGAAGCATGTTTACGCATAATACACAGTTTCTTTGCATGTCAAAATACCAAGAAGAATAAGAAACGAAATAACAACTAAATGCAAAATACAGTCAACTCCGGATATAGTGAACTCTGTTATAGTGAACATTCGGCTATAGTGAACCAAAATCATTGGTCCCAACCCGCAACATCGGAAATGTACATTAAAATTTTCGTTTATAGTGAATCATCAACTTCGGTTATAGTGAACCTAAAAAATAAAACTTCAAATAAAAAGAATGTTCTTGTAACATGAAACTCTAACTTCTTTCAAAACAAACCTTGCAAAAACTTGAAAGAATGTGTTGAGAACAATATTGTAGGCCTTCTACTCCTTAAGTGCATTGAAGGACAAAGGTAGGGTTAAAAACCCCAGCAACATCAATCTGGTGTTCCTGTCTGCCAACACCATGTCAGTTCTCCAACCCATGGATCAAGGTGTGATTCCTAGCTTTAAAACCTATTACAGATGGGAAGTAACGCTTCATTTAATCCAAGACTTGGAATCAAAGCAGAACATACACTGAAGAGCAATTGAATTAGAGACATCTGGCGTTATGCAAATATAGCGCTGTGGGCGGCCCTGTAAACGGAAACGACATGGCGTATGCAGCGATCCGACAATATAAGGAGTGATGCGACGGGAATCAGTAAGAGTCGGACGCAGTATGGGTAAGACTAAGTGCATTTGATCGTGGGCAAATTGTAAACGGAAACGACATGACGTATGCAGCGATCTGACAATATAAGGAGTGATGCGACGGGAATCAGTAAGAGTCGGACGCAGTATGGGTAAGACGAAGTGCATTTGATCGTGGGCAAATTGTAAACGGAAACGACATGACGTATGCAGCGATCCGACAATATAAGGAGTGATGCGACGGGAATCAGTAAGAGTCGGACGCAGTATGGGTAAGACTAAGTGCATTTGATCGTGGGCAAATTGTAAACGGAAACGACATGACGTATGCAGCGATCCGACAATATAAGGAGTGATGCGACGGGAATCAGTAAGAGTCGGACGCAGTATGGGTAAGACGAAGTGCATTTGATCGTGGGCAAATTGTAAACGGAAACGACATGACGTATGCAGCGATCCGACAATATAAGGAGTGATGCGACGGGAATCAGTAAGAGTCGGACGCAGTATGGGTAAGACTAAGTGCATTTGATCGTGGGCAAATTGTAAACGGAAACGACATGACGTATGCAGCGATCCGACAATATAAGGAGTGATGCGACGGGAATCAGTAAGAGTCGGACGCAGTATGGGTAAGACTAAGTGCATTTGATCGTGGGCAAATTGTAAACGGAAACGACATGACGTATGCAGCGATCCGACAATATAAGGAGTGATGCGAGGGGAATCAGTAAGAGTCGGACGCAGTATGGGTAAGACTAAGTGCATTTGATCGTCGGCAAATTGTAAACGGAAACTACATGACGTATGCAGCGATCCGACAATATAAGGAGTGATGCGACTGGAATCAGTAAGAGTCGGACGCAGTATGGGTAAGACTAAGTGCATTTCATCGTGGGCAAATTGTAAACGGAAACTACATGACGTATGCAGCGATCCGACAATATAAGGAGTGATGCGACTGGAATCAGTAAGAGTCGGACGCAGTATGGGTAAGACTAAGTGCATTTCATCGTGGGCAAATTGTCGGGGCCCGACGAATGGGTCACTCCATCCCGGAAGTCGTGCAGGCACTGGGATTTTGACGAGCCACTGTGTCACGGGTGCACCGTGAGTACATCGAATTCAGTAAAACCATCCCTACAAGGGCCAACTGCCGTGGACAACAGCGTGTGGACGAGAAGGGTCATCGTCGGCTAGCTCGCTTTGTAACAGTGGATAGACGAGCCACAGTGCAAGAAATCACTCGGCAATTTAACGCTGGTGCACAAAAACGTGTAAGCTGCCACACCACCCAGAACCATCTTCTCGCTATGTGGTACAGAAGCCATCGTCCCACGAGGGTACCGTTGCTGACCGCACATCACAGGGTGCAAAGATTAGCGTGGGCGCGGGAACATCGCTACATGTGGAAAAATGTTGCCTGGACTCATGAGTCGAGATTCACGTGGGTACATGCGGATGGCAGGATACGAGTACGGCGCAAACCACATGAAGCGATGGATCCTTCTTGCCAGCAGGGTAATCTTCAAGCTGGTGGGGGTGGCGTTCTCGTCTGGGGACTGTTTACGTGAACTGAAATGGGACCCCTGGTACGTGTGGCATCGTCCCTCACAGGTCAACGTGACCGAGATATCCTGGACGACCATTTGCTCCCGTTTGTGTGTCTTCAACATTCCACTGGGGACCTCATCCAGCAACAAGACAATGCACCGTGCCATCGCTCCCGAATTGTATCCGAATGGTTGAATGAACACTCCACCGACGTGACCTCGCTTCCTTGGCCAGCTACCTGACCTCAATCCCATCGATTACATCTGCGATGCCATCGAGAGAGATGTTCGAGGCTCTGACATTCCTCCATCAAATTTTCGTGAATTGTGGGAGCTTGTTCAGGGGTCGTGGGTCCGTATGGCTTCCCAACGCTTCCCGTGTCTTGTCGAGTCCATGCCGAGAAGAATCGCCGCCGTCATCAGGGCGAAAGGTGATGCTACATGTTACTAGACAGGTATCTCTAATTCAATTGCTCTTCAGTGTATATCAATAAATGTTCTGAATGCTGTACGTTTTGGAAACAAAGCGTGGAGGAATGTGTCAACTGTCACTATACAGAACTGTTTCCGGACTTCTGGTTTGGCTACTGGACGTGTGGCATTCGAAGAGGGCCGCCCCGGTGGCGCAGTGGTCTAAGCGATGGACTCTGATCATTCGTCCGAACTGGGTCCGGGTTTGAATCCCGGTGAGGCATGGATGTTGTGTTTGTCTTACGGCACTGGTTCTCTCCCTTCCCTGGAACCAGTGACCCTAAATTAGGGACGGGCGACTGCTTATAGCCCATTGAGTTGCTCACGGTGGTCGTTAAACCTCCAATAAAAAAAAAAAAAAAAAGAGGAGGAGGATGTGCCTCTCAAGGACTTGCTTCAGCATATCGGTGCGAATTCCACTGAAGCTGAAAATTTTATCGATGCTGGCTGTGAAGTTATAACGAATGAAATTCCGTCGGATGAACCTACTGTGGAGGCTGTGAAAGGTCGGTTCCAGCACGGAAGAAAACGAGGATGATAATGAAGAACATGTCCCAACAGTGAAAGAGGCATTGGGTGGTGTCAGAACTGTGCTAAAGTTCCTAGAATGTATGGAAATTGTGGAATCGAGTGTAGTAAAAGCACAGACTCTAGAAAATGACATAGAGAAAATATGTATTAAAACTGTTTACTGCAAGCAATGAAACATAACAGACTATTTTCATGTTAATTAAGATAATGTAAAATTAATTTTGTTTATTTCATTTAATGAATATACACTACGTACATAAAAATATTATTTTTTTTGGATACATATGTACATATTTTATTTTCTTGCTCACCATTCCACTCAGTTCAGGTTAAAGGAAGACTTAGTGAACCTCAAGTTAACTACTAGTGAACAAAAGAAGACTTAGAACTCTACGTCTTCTTTGTTCAAGACTGGAAGACTTAGTGAGCCTCTAAGTTAAGGAAGACTTAGTGAACCTCTAATTTAAGGATGACTTAGTGAACCTCTAAGTTAAGGAAGACTTAGTGAGCCTCTAAGTTAAGGAAGATTTAGTGAATCTCTAAGTTAAGAAAGACTTAGTAAACCTTTAAGTTAAGGAAGACTTAGTGAACCTCTAAGTTAAGGAAAACTTAGTGAACCTCTGAGTTAAGGAAGACTTAGAAAACCTCTAATTTAAGGATGACCTAGTGAACCTCTAAGTTAAGGAAGGCTTTGTGAACCTTTAAGTTAAGGAAAGCTTAGTGAACCTCTAAGTTAAGGAAGATTTAATAAATCTCTAGGTTAAGGAAGACTTAGTAAACCTTTAAGTTAAGGAAGACTTAGTAAACCTTTAAGTTAAGGAAGACTTAGTGAACCTCTAAGTTAAGGAAGACTTAGTGAATCTGTAATTTAAGGAAGACTTAGTTAACCTCTAATTTAAAGATGACTTCGTGAACCTCGGTTTTAGTGAACCTCCGACATAGTGAACGAAATATGCGAGTCCGCAGAGGTTCACTATAAGCGGAGTTGACTATAATTAGTTCAAATAGAACAAGTGCAAAATCGTTCTGATTTGACAGTATTTTCAAGGAATAAATCGCCTCTCAATTTTTTTCTATCAAACCGAAGACTCGACCGTAGGAATTTAGGACTCGAATATCTTGAGAGTACTCCTAAAATATTGTTTACCATTTATGAGAAAGTTGTCGGCTGATGTCTTCGTCTTTTGTGACTTGTAGACTGTCTCAAGATCGATATGTTGTCCACTTGCGAGATAATATTATTATCATCAGCATATTCAGATGGCTCACTTCCAGTCTGTTGTGTGATTTAGTTTTGATGCTGTTCACTAGAGTACGTTTATGCTGCAGCCTTGCTGCTGGCACATAGATGCTCGCTCAAGCACCTCGCTGCTTGCATGTAGCTGCGATGTTCGTCATGGAGCATTTACCCTGCAGCTGTTCACATCGCTTTTAATATTATAGGAATCACGACTGTATCTCTTATTGTCAAGCAAGCTTTACCAGTGTTATGGCAAGTTTTACAACCACTGCATATGAAGCCACCAACTAAAGAAGAATTCAAAGAAATAGCGTTTATCTTTCACAAGAAATGGGGATTCCCTAACTGTCTAGGTTCTATCGATGGAAAGCACATCCGAATACTTCGCCCTCAATGGTCAGGCTCCATGTTCTTTAATTATAAAAGCTACTTTTGAATAGTTTTGCAGGCCGTTAATAATGCACACTGTAAATTTATTTTCATTGAGGTCGGAGCCTATTGAAAACAAAGTGATGGGGCACTTTTAGAAAGTCTGCTTTGCATGACAGAATGAAAAAGGGTGTGCTTAACATTCCGGAAGATAACTTCCTAGTACTGACATCCAAGCCCCATTTGTTTTCATAGGTGATGAAGCTTATACCTTACTGAGACACATGGTGAAGCCTTATGCTGGAAAAACTCTTGATCAATCCAAAGACAAGTTCAAAAAAAATAAAAGCTCAAATCACAGGAAAACTCCACAAATAAAACTTGCTTCTATGAAAACACAACACGGTTTTTAAAGACACGAGAGAGATGACTGCGTAGTTTCACACTCGGCTGGGAAAGGGGATCAATGGACGGGAAGAGTGGCCTTGAAGGAACCAATTACAGCGTACGTTTTAGGATACCTGGCGATGGTCGAGGCTCCAAAAACAAGCCAGTTTAATATCATCGCTGTGACGATTATCGCAGCGAGCAGCGCAGATAGCATCGCTGCTCCACGATAAACGAGCCTGTAAAGATTTATGGTCTTGTTTCATCACCGCCAGGTATCCATGTGCACAGCTCGGCAATGTGCCAGCAGCGAAGCTGCAGCATAAACCTTCCCTTAGGCTAAATCCTCTCTCAGCACCGGAACTGGAATCTTGAAAAGCGTCGCATATGTAAACCAGCTTTGAAAACTTTTCTTCTGAGAATACATAGCCTACCACATCTTTGAAGGTTTTTAATGCACCTATTTTTAGCTTTTCCGTTATAACAAACTTAAATTCTGTGTATAATGAACACATTAACTTCAACACATCTTTGATTTCATTTTTCTCAACATTTGTCTGAGCTGATTTTGTCAGAAAGTGTCTGTATTTTCTGACAAATGTATGCCTACTGCGCGGAACATATTTCAGCTGCGCAGAGGAAGTTAAGTCGCTGCGCGGCCGCGCGCGTGCTCAGCTTGGAGGGAACATTGATTCCTGGTTAGGCGTTTGTTGTGTCGAATGGTGCACTGAGAAGAACGTTTTGTTAATTTAAAATTGTTGAATCAACAAAAAAATTCAGTCGATATACAGTCAACAACAAAAGTTTGTTAAATTAACAAATTATTTTGATTAAAATTATTGTTCATTCTACAAAAATTACTGTTACCATGACAGAACGTTTTGTTCATTTAACAAAAAAATTTTGTTGATTTTTGGAAATTTTTTGATCCAACAATATGTGTTGTTATCGTGATAAAACGTTTAGTTGCTGCAACCAAACATATTGTTATCGTGACATAGTAATTTCTTGCTCCAACAAAATTTAGAGTTATTTAACTGGGCCACTTTGTCCCTAAACTTTTTCTGATTGCAACACTTTGCCGGTGCCCTTAGACTCTGGGCGTCCGCCAGTTTATTCCTCTGCCGTATTTTAATTTTCCCCGCCGTACTTACTTTCTAGTGGCGTTTAAATGAATTTGGACGATGTCACGAGGAAATATTTCCAGAGCCAGCGAAAAATCGCTCACCGAGCGGATTCAAACCTGAGACACCTTTAGTTTTTTTTTTTTTTTTTTTTTTATTGGAGGTTTAACGACCACCGTGAGCAACTCAATGGGCTATAAGCAGTCGCCCGTCCCTAATTTAGGGTCACTGGTTTCAGGGAAGGGAGAGAGCCAGTGCCGTAAGACAAACACAACATCCATGCCTGACCGGGATTCGAACCCGGACCCCTTACGGACGAATGATCAGAGGCCAACGCCTTAGACCACTGCGCCACCGGGGCGGCACCTTTAGTTTGGAAACAAGGCTTGCTACCCACTCGGCTATACCTGCTCCTGGAAGCGCCCTCTTATCTGCGAATTCAGCATTTCAAGGTGGGTTTATTACCTTCTGGAATGTTCACGGAAGATTTGTACTTAACATAACGATGTATTGACACTATTTTGGTACGTATGTAACATGTTTCTAAATCCGATTTCTTTTGAAATGTTTTCCTTAGTTTTTTGATGAAACAAATTATTGACATTTTTGGTTAGACAAAAAAAAATCGTAATATTTTTTTTAACGTTCTATATGTTCCAGGGTACTATCACCATGCAATCTTTGGTTGCCGCACGAATTTTGAAACATCCTGTATAATAACCTATACATGAAATCAAGCTCCATACATAAATTACAACTCTTATCGTTACCTCATGTGCAAATTTTTATTTGCGATCAGGAACCGCAAACCGTTATAAGAAATGTATTATCAGAAATCTGGGTTTAAATTTAATACGTGCCCCTGTGCATCTAATAAGAAGCGGATTCTATCGTGTTCATTGTAATTATGAGTCTACAAAGTGAGGCCAAATTATCACTGAATCCGACCAAAATAACACACAATAAACACCAGCATTAAAAATACGTCGGAATTATTAAGATATATTAGAAATCTTTATTTATGAATGTCTCTATCAGAGTTGACAGTTCCCAGTCTTCTAACAATGCACTCACTTCGTAGTCAGCCATAATTCAAAGAGAAATCTTAAGCGCAAAACGGGATTCTTCTGGTCAGTGGTGGTCTGGTAGTGCCCGTATGGAATAGCTAGTAATCACGTGCGCTTTGGCGTAAGATCGATGCCATCTCCATATAGTTGAATTAACAAAATATAGCCAACGAAATAATTTTGTGTTGCCAACAAAACAATTCGGATGGAGTGTTGCTAATGCAACAAAATAAATCGACAAAACAGCTCAACAAAATTATTTTGTTGTTTCAAACAAACTTTTTTTCTCAGTGTGTACAACGCATTTTTCGCCCATGCCTTCGGTTCTCTTTCACGGCTCTTGCGCCAAAAAATTCCAATAAACGAAAAAAAATGTATACAATGATACATTTTTGTATTACTATTTCATTTAAACATTAGAATGTATGAGGTAGTGAAACTTCCATTGTGTTTTCTCCAACTTTATTTGTAATCTTAACCATGTATTGAACTATTTCATTTCAGAATGGATTCTAAAAAACTTGGAGGTCTTGAAGAAAAGGATGAAAATCCATCGGCTAATGCGGTGGAAGAATCAGATGCTGAAAGGGACAAGATGGAATCCGTCAACTATAACGAGAACCTGTTTGAAGAATCTTTAATCTCTACAGAAGAAGAAAGTCGAGGTCAAGCTGAGGAGTTTGTGTCCCATGCCCGGTTTACTCAAGAGGGTGGTAGTACGCCAGATGGTGATCGTTCACAGATTTGCGAAGAAACAGGTGCTGCAAGTGGTGTTGATGCTGACCACCCACAAAAATACAGTAGTTCAAGGCAGATCTCCATGGAACCGGAAGAAGAATATGAAGGAATTTCAGAGGAATCTGATGATGAATCACTTTCAGAATATGCCTACGATAACTATGGGTACGAGTTCAACTATGAAGAATATAGTGATACTGATTTCACCAGTTCATCAAACGATGACAGCGAAGAAGATACCTCCGATCCGAGTTCTGATCTTAGCATTCCGGAAGGAACCTTTCCGAAAGGAGTCATTCCAGGAGCCAACCCAGCTTTAAATCACTTTGACCCACTACTTCTGGACTTCAACCGTTTGACACCCTCCTCCGTTGAATCTGCATGTGATCTTTCACTGGATGAAGAAATCCGAAGTATGTAAATAATTTGGTATTTAAAGCTGAAAACAGAACTTAAATTTTTAATATTGAAGTGATTTAACCCTTTCCAACGACCATTTATTTAGCATATCTAATTTGATTTTATAGCGAATCAAGGGCTTTTTTTTCGGTGGTGAGATTCGAACCACGTCTTCTGGCTCCGCAGCCGGACGTTCTCCTGACTGAACTACGCCCGCAAAGCTTATCGTTGTAAATTCCCGTTTTTGACTCTGGCGTCAGTCCCCGCAGTGATACGTCACAATCTATATAGTATCTTCTTACATAGTATAAAATAAAGTCCCCGGTAGGCGTCTGTCTGTTTGTTCGGGCTGATCTCGATAATCGCTGGACGGATTTCGATGCGGTTTTCGCCATTCCATAGAGCATTTGTCGAGGAAGGCTTAAGTGTACGAAACATTAATCTATGACAAAAGGGAGCCGAGCAGTAACGATTTTAGTGACACGTCAAAGAAAAAAACCGCCGTTCGCATTCTTTCGTGGCTTCCACTGCCTAACAACGATGCGCGGCGACCGGTTTACGAAACCGTTTTGCTCATTGGGAAAACGACACGAGGCGCATGCGTGGCGGCCAGTCTGACAGCGTCTAAGGCCACAGACTAAATGCTTAGTTACATCGGACGCTGAAAGAATTGATTTATAGGCGCTCGCACAGAATAAATGCGTAGTTACATCGGACGTTGAAAGAGAATTGGTATATCGGCGCTCGCGCGGACTAAATGCGTAGTTTTCGTCTACACGTACGTATCTCTTTGAGTAGCTCTTTAATTAAAATTTTGAATATTGTATTAACATTATGCCGAGACGAAAATCGAATATAGGTCGTAGTACATCGGACCTAAAAGAATTTGTTTATCCTGTCATAATGAAACTTTCCAAGGAACAGAATCTTGATTCGCAAATGACAGACAAAGAATGGCTTTACAAAGAGAAATACAGTCGCCTGTTGAACGTAATAATCGTCTCTCTTTAGATCGAAGTAGACATAATTCTCAGAGAGAAAGATAATCGTATGTTCAGCGCAGCAATCGTCTATCTACTGACAGGATCAGACACGTTAATCTAAGAGAGAGGAGACGAATAAGTCGAACTGGAAGAGTAATTGTTCGGGGGCCGCCCCGGTGACGCAGTGGTCTAAGGCGCTGGCTTCTGATCATTCGTCCGTACGGGGTCCGGGTTCGAATCCCGGTGAGGCATGGATGTTGTGTTTGTCTTATGGCACTGGCTCTCTCCCTTCCCTGGAACCAGTGACCCTAAATTAGGGACGGGCGACTGCTTATAGCCCATTGAGTTGCTCACAGTGGTCGTTAAACCTCCAATCAAAAAAAAAAAAAAAAAAAAAAAAAAAAAAAAATTGTTCGGGTTCTGTGGTCCGATAAAGAGTATTCCGCTACGAATTCTGATTCATCCAAAAATTATAAAAATTATAGTTCTGTTTCTATAGGTACTATGTCTATTATCTATCAATATTGTTCAGCTCAGAAATGGAAAGACGAATCGAAAGGTGTGTGTTGTTTGCAGGGGAAAATTAAACTAGAAGAAATCTTTCCCCCTCCCGAACCAGTAAATTCTCTTCTTACAGGTGATCATCTAAACTCTAAAGAATTTATGAAACACATACCTCAGTATAATAATGCATTTCAAATGACCTCATTTATGAGTACACAAGTAATCGAACTTGGTTTTATATTATGCCGACATTTAAAAAAAAACATTTTGCCGTAAATTCTAAATTGCTACAGTGCGAAGCCGAGCAGGGTCGCTAGTTTAATATAAAACAGAACTTCTGCAGTTGTTCTGTTTCAGTAGCTGAAACAACGAAAACTATACGTCAAACTAACAACTTTTTTGGAAATAAGTCTTTCGTACAATTCAGGAAAAAAAAGCCTCGCTCATACGATTGCATATTCTTAATTGCTAAATAAATAATTTTCCGACAATCATATAATCTGATGTATGAAACTAAGTGAGAAAGTGACCAAAACCTATTTATTAAAATTAACGTCACATCAAGAGAAACTAATTACTGTTGTATTTAATTTAATAAATAGATTGCATTGCGTTATTTTCCGATGAGCTCTATGTAGTTCTCTACGCACTTGGTTCAGCGTCGCAAGAGCGTGCGTCTTCTGGAAAGAAATGCTTTTAGACTGTCGGAAATCCATATACATACATATACACTCAGTGGCCACTTTATTATGACCACCCCCTCAGTACTTCGTTGGGCCACCTTTTGCCTTTAATACTGCGTCGATTCTTCGTGGCATGGACTCCACGAGATGTTGATAGGTGGTTTGTGGAATCTGAGACCATGCTTGATGAATAGCACTCTCCAGGAATGTGAGATTACAGGGTTGTGGATCGAGCTGTCTGATGGCTCGTTCAACTTCATCCCACAAATTCTCAATGGGGTCGAGATCTGGAGATTGTGGGGGCCGCCTAAGCAAAGTAAATTCACCGGCATGTTCTTGAAACCAATCCTGTACAATACAATACGAGCACTATGGCAGGACGCATTATCTTGTTGAAAGTAGCCATCGCCATTGGGATAAACCATCCACATGACAGGATGCACTTGGTCCGCTACGTTGTTTAGGTATGATGTGCCAGTCAGACACGAATTAAATAGCACAAAGCATGCCAGGAAAACATTCCCCAAACCATAACGTTGCCTCCACCAGCTTGAAGGGTTGTAGCAATGCATTTGGGGTCCATGCTTTCGTGCTGTCTCCGCAAAATTCTCACTCGGCCATCGCCATGGTGTAACTAAAAACGTGATTCATCGGACCACATAATTCGTTTCCAGTTATCGACTGTCCAATCCTTGTGCTCCTGTGCGAACTGGAAACGTTTTCGCTTGTTAACTGCAGACAGAAAAGGTGTTCGAACAGGCCTTCGGCTGCCATATCCCATCCGATGCAGTGTACGGCGAACAGTGCGTACAGAGATCATTTGAGGGAATCTTTGATTAACATGGTCTGTAATTTGTTGCACTGTTGCCTTTCTGTTGTCTGTTACCAGTCTGAACACTCTCCGTTCCGCCCGAGCAATCACTAGTCGATGACGGCCACACGTTGCACGTAGAGACCCAGTTTTTTGGCTGACAGTCCAGTCTTTAAACACTTTAACAACAGCTGCTCTGGAACATTTCACGAATGCGGCGGTTTCTGTGATACTCGCTCCATGGCTCCGAGCTCCTACAATCATTCCACGTTGAAAGTCCGTCAAATCGCATTTTTTACCCATCTCGTCACCCAAAAATCACTTCTACTACTGTCGCAAGCACTAAGCTTTCCCTTTTTATACTAGCTTCGCCCTCTGGCGGCAACAGCGTGCAGCCATAGCTCATTTGCTTAAAACTGTCAGGTGGTCATAGTAAAGTGGCCACTGAGTCATTATCCTCATAACAATTTTGTAGTTGATATGTAGTTCTCTACGGACTTGGTTCAGCGTCGCAAGAGCGCAGCCTGGTGGGTCTCTGCCACCAGAGACCCACCAGGCGGCGCTTTGTGAAACCTATATATATATATATACAGTATATACACGGAAACACCATAATTTTTTTTGTTTTGACTAAACAAATCAAACTGAATAAAACGAAATAATGTTGGAGGGAGCGCCTAAGTCTGCTAAACCTCATAGAAAGCAATTATATAGTAAAAAACCTAGAAAAAAATACAAATAAGTATCAGAAATGTAACAAGAAAAAACAAATAAACAAAAAACAGGTTGCCTTTTTCCAGGAGGGCATCAACCTGTGGGAGTGGCTTTTCTGGTACCAGCGGACGACAAGAAGAATCAAATGTCGGCAGGTAACGCTCCCGAAGCCACAAAAACAAATTGTCAAACTTTAATAAATAAACAAAAGGAAAAAGAACTTACCATCCACGAGCATCATGGAGTGTAAGAAGAAACATAGAACTCTAACTACATGCGTGCAAATATATGCTACAACGAACAATTTTGGTCACGGTTAAATCATAAAACCCACCAGTCCAAAAAAGTGTAAGTGACTTAAACATGCAGAACTGTGTCTTGTATGTATCTTCAGCCACTAAAGACCCACCAGGCGGCGCTTTGTGAAACCTATATAATTAATTTTGTAGGGTCCTGGGTTAGTAAAACATGTTCAGGTGCAATTTAAACCCCCGCGAGACCGAATTAAAGTGCTTAATTAGTTGATCAAAATAATTAATTCGATCAAAATAAATAATTAATTCGGTCTCGCGGGGGTTTAAATTGCACATGAACACGTTTTACTAACCCATGACCCAACAAAATTGTTATGAGGATAATGACAATGGAAGAGAGTTGTGGGTTCGAATCCCGTTCCAGGCATAAAAATGATGGAAATATTTACTTCGTCATATTGGCTCCCGAACTTCCAGGATGGTATCAAGAAGATGTTCTTTACGGTTAGCCTTTATTCAGTCAACACTTCTTTGGCAGATGTTCCTTACGGTTAGTCTTTATTCAGTCAACACTTCTTTGGCAGATGTTCCTTACGGTTAGTCTTTATTCAGTCAACACTTCTTTGGCAGATGTTCCTTACGGCTAGTCTTTATTCAGTCAACACTTCTTTGGCAGATGTTCCTTACGGTTAGTCTTTATTCAGTCAACACTTCTTTGGCAGATGTTCCTTACGGTTAGTCTTTATTCAGTCAACACTTCTTTGGCAGATGTTCCTTACGGCTAGTCTTTATTCAGTCAACACTTCTTTGGCAGATGTTCCTTACGGTTAGTCTTTATTCAGGCAACACAAGGCACAACTACAACTCAATTAACTTAATCCAACTAATGTGAGTTAATAATCACAGCACTTGATTAAGGAAAAGCACTAAAGATATAATACGCAGACTTCAAATAGACCAAACTTCAATTAAACCAAGCCGCTTCCACGATTATAGCATTATTAGCAAACCGGACAAAAAATTAGTCACCCCTAACAGAAATGACAGTAGGAAGTTACCGGTTGCACAGAGGGCGCCTTGATAGCATTGTTGGGAGATAAATAGCAATGACGTGGTCTACATGAGCATTTCTGTCTTGTGCAGAGGTGAACAGCAATGTGTGTGTGTGTTGAATGTAGTCAGCAATATGGGTCGATAGACGTTACTGAGTGGCAAAAAGGAGCCATCGTGTTTTGCCGTGCCCACGGACACAAAGTGAATGAAGTCGCCCAATTTGTTGGTGTGTCGAAGCGTACTGTCTAGCGGGTCTACAAACGGTGGTGTAGTTCGCAGTCAACTGAAAATCGGCGACGTAACTGTGGCCGGAAAACGATTCTCACCAGCAGGAACCGCCGCCATGTTTCACGCCTGGTAACTGCAAATCGGTTTCAAACCCAAAGAGTCAATGAAAGTCCACTCCAACCAATTTTCGAAAGGACATCGCGACGAGAACTGCATGCGACGGACATCTGGAGCAGAGTACCACGGAAGAGGTTTCTTTTAATAGCAAGTCACAAAGTCACACGTTATCAATGAGCTGAGAGTCACCAAAACTTTGCTGTGAATGATTGGAAATGGGTAATTTGGGTCTAATGAGTCTCATTTTTTACGCTTTCCAACAGTAGGTTGAAGAAGCGTATATGCTCCAGTTTTGTCCGTCTGTCTGTCTGTCCGTCCGCACGATAACTCGCGTAAAAATAGTTCCATTTCGATCAAATTTTAGTATGTGGTAGGGGACCACCTGTGCATGAACCCTATTGAAAATGACCGAAATCGGGTCAAAGGTCAGGACATAGGAGCGAGATCCATTCCATTGCCCTTATGCGTCATAATTTGTGTAAAAATGTTTCGATTTTGCTGAAATTTTAGTACGTGGTAGAGGACCACCTGGAGACGAACCCTATTGAAAATGGGCGAAATGGTGTTAAATGTCAGGACATAGGACTGGGATCCATTCCATTGCCCTTATGCATCATAACTTACATAAAAATGCTTCGATTGCGACAAAACGTTTGCTTCTACTGTGACAAAACTTTAACATGTTGTTCCGGAGATATAAGGAACCGGTTCTGTTGAATATCATCGAAATGAGGTGAAAGGTCAGGGCACAGGAGCGAGATTTATTCCACAGCCATTATCCTCATAACTTGAATACAAATGCTTCTATTGCGCCAAAACTTTAGTATGTTGTTCCGGAGATATACGGAATGGGTTCTGTTGAATACCATCGAAATGAGGTCAAAGGTCAGGGCACAGACTTAGATTTATTCCACAGCCATTATCCTCATAACTTGAATAAAAATGCTTCTCATGAAAGAAATACGGGATTACGCCATATTTATCCTGTGATGGTTAAATTCAAATTGATCGGAAACTTGAAACTTGGTCGTTCTGGGTGGTGTAGTGGTTAGCATACCTAGGCGCTTTCTGGGAGACGCGGGTTCGAGTCCCGCTCCAGGACGATGAAAATTTTCAAGTTTTCAAATATTATCTGACTTACCATCCTTGTCACATTTACGCCAAAAATCGGATTGTCATCTTCAAAATTTGTAAAAATGCTTCTATTGCGACAAAACTTTAGTATGTTGTTCCACAGATATACGGAATGGGTTCTGTTGAATACCATCGAAATGAGGTGAAAGGTCAGGGCACAGAAGCGAGATTTATTTCACAGCCATTATCCTCATAACTTGAGTAATAACTTGAATAATGATTTCTGGTATATTGGAATTCGTATCATAATCAATGCATTGCATGATTTTACTACCTTGTTCTTTGTATTACAATGATGGGAGGCGACGAGGGCATCTATCGCAGGCCAATGAAGCCTTTTTCCTGATTGTATCGAAGGTGTTGTTCAAGCTGGAGGGGGTTCTGGGATGTTTTGGGGATGTATTTCGTACCACGAAAAGGCCGAAATGGCTCAAGTTGCAGTGACGATGAATTTGAACCAGCCTGGGTACCTCCGCATTCCGAATGACGAAGTGTTACCCTTTGGCCTACATCTTGTTGCAGTGACGATGAATTTGAACCAGCCTGGGCACCTCCGCATTCCGAATGACGAAGTGTTACCCTTTGGCCTACATCTTGTTGCAGTGACGATGAATTTAAACCAGCCTGGGTACCTCCGCATTCCCTAATGACGAAGTGTTACCCTTTGGCCTACATCTTGTTGCAGTGACGATGAATATGAACCAGCCTGGGCACCTCCGCATTCCGAATGACGAAGTGTTACCCTTTGGCCTATATCTTGTTGCAGTGACGATGAATATGAACCAGCCTGGGCACCTCCGCATTCCGAATGACGAAGTGTTACCCTTTGGCCTACATCTTGTCGCAGTGACGATGAATTTGAACCAGCCTGGGTACCTCCGCATTCCGAATGACGAAGTGTTACCCTTTGGCCTACATCTTGTTGCAGTGACGATGAATTTAAACCAGCCTGGGTACCTCCGCATTCCGAATGACGAAGTGTTACCCTTTGGCCTACATCTTGTTGCAGTGACGATGAATTTGAACCAGCCTGGGCACCTCCGCATTCCGAATGACGAAGTGTTACCCTTTGGCCTACATCTTGTTGCAGTGACGATGAATTTGAACCAGCCTGGGTACCTCCGCATTCCGAATGACGAAGTGTCACCTTTTGGCCTACATCTCTATGAGCAGCATCACATTGCCACTCCTGTCTTCCAAGACTACAATTGCCGTGTGCACGAGATAAAACTGTGTCTGAGTGGCTCGACGAACAATAAGCAACACTGTCTCACCTCGATGGCCCACCAAATCCCCAGATTTAAATCCTATTGAACATCTGTGACATCATTTGTAACAGAAATTGAAACACCGGAATTGACACCCACGTACTCTGGCCAATTGACGCACGAGTGGCTGCAAATCGATGTTCAATACATTCACAACCCCGTGGAGTCTGTAGCACATCCGATTCATGCTGTTATCAAGCCAAGAAGCGCCGTCACTCGTTATTAGGTAAGTTCTGCCAGGGGTGACTAATTTTTTGTCCGGTGGGCTTAACATCCACCATCTCCACACCTTTGCTGCTGATCAAACAGTATACGGAGTTCCAGCTCTCATGGGACATATACTGTACACTGAAGTGCCAGAAAAACTGGTACAGACGAGCTTATGCAAAATACATAGCAACGTCCCCTATGCGCGTACTCGGTTGCGTCCGCCAGTGCGTATATAAAGCGATAGACATCCTTGCCAGCTGTCAGAGCTATTTTCGGCAGGAGAATGGCAACTAATAACGATTTAAGCGATTTTCAACGCGGTGTCATAGTTGGCGCTCGTAAGATGGGCCATAGTATTTTGGAGGTAGAAACGAAGTTCAGATTTTCACTTACGACCATTGCAAGGGTGTACCGTGACTACAAGAATTCAGGCCAAACCTCCAACCTACGATAGCAGTGTGGCCGTAAAAGGACATTGGGTGAACGTGACCATCGTCGGCTGTCAAGAATCCTTTCACGCGACACTCTCGCAGGTAGAATTCAATGCTGGAGCCTCAACACGCATCAACGTCCGGACTGTGCAACGTACCCTTCACGATATGGGCTTTGGGAGCCACCGCCCAACTCGAGTCCCCTTGATGGGTGCACGACACACAGCTATGAGCCTCGCTTGGACACGGCAACGCCGCCACTGGACACTTGATGACTGGAAACAAGTAGCCTGGTCTGACGAGTCGCGTTTCCAACTGTATCGGGCAGATGGAAGGATTCGTGTGTGGCGCAAACCCCATGAAGCCATGGATCCCGCCCGTCAACAGGAAACTGTACCGGCTGGTGGGGGTCCGTAATGGTATGGGATGTGTTTCGCTGGACTTCACTGGGACCTTTGGTGCGTCTACAAACGTCTGTGACAGGCCAACGCTATGTGCGCATCCTTTCTAATGATGTACACCAGTTCATGTCCTGCATTCATGCTGATGGGTTGCGCCTGTTCCAACAGGACAATGCACCTCCACACAAGTATCGGGGCGCCACATTATGGTTAGAGGAGCATTCATCTGAGTTTGGGGTGTTGCCATTCCCACCCAAGTCCCCAGATCTGAACGTGATAGAACACATTTGGGATGCCATGCAACGAGCTATCGGACACAGGAATCCGAGACCTCGGAATACACCCGAATTGTGGAACGCTCTGCAGGAAGTATGCTGTGCATTGGCTACAGCATATTTCCAGAAGCTAGTGGAGTCCATGCCCCGTCGTATTTCTGCAGTCCTGCGCTCCCGTGGGGGACGTACTAAGTATTAGACTGGTGTACCAGTTTTTCTGGCACTTCAGTGTACACGCGTCATACATTTCGACCTCAAGGTGTTGCCAACCATTATCTTGCGAGGAAGAAGATATAACTTTAAGTTTGAAAAACGCTAAGGAAAATGAACTCAAATTTACATATAGAGAAAATAATTAAAAAGGAAAGTTTAATTTGAGTATACGTCACTGATCATTTGATTTCATCAGGTAGTGTCCCTGAAAAACATCCGAAAAATTAACAACTGAGTATCTACGGAAGTCGTTTCACTGAATCTCAGTTTTAAAAACACAGAAAAGAAATTTTCAGTTAAAAAACGTTCAGAAACTTTCAGCACTGCTAGATAGGCATCAGTGGCGTATATTCGAGGTTATCTAAGCTAGCTGCGTAGCCTAGAGAATGCACAAATAAAACTGAATTAAATATACACAAATAAAAGTCAATTATCAACGGTATTAAAACATGTCGGTGCGAAAAAAAAACGCGTTCGGATTCGCTTCTTTGACTCAGTCTGGCGAGCGAAAGCCAACGGTATAACGCAAGCAGCTCTTCCAGAGTCTTCGCAGTTCTGATGCGAAAACTTTCCGTACAATCGCCTGCTAGCGTTTCCATGACAACATGAATCAGCTGGTAGAGGGGAATGGTCCATTGCTTTGGGAAACGGTTCGCTCAGAAATAAGAAGACTTAGACTATCTCAGGCACTCGCATACTCCCGCCCATATGAGTGTTTCGTGAGAGTTGTTACTGTTTTTGTAAAGTGTCAATGAATTAAAATCAGAGATAATAAATCTGAAATTCATGGTTTTGTTGGATTCGAACTGTTTCGATAAACCTTGTGACAGCTTTCCTGAACATCTACTGTCTAAACTTAAATTAAATTATGCTTCAAATTTTGATACAGCTCGACTAAAAAATGAACTGAAGGTGTTTTATTCCCTTAATGAATACAAAAACAAATCAATAAGAGACATTACGTGTTACAGAAAGTTGAATAAATTGGACATAGTGTTTAGTGAGGTGTACAAATTAGCAGACCTCATATTAAACTTTCCATCAACAACTGCAACTGCCGAAAGAAGTTTTTTCGGTATTAAAAAGAATCAAGATATACACAGTGCGTCAAAGAATTTTTAAGACTGGGTCTGTAAAATGAAATAGAAACAATAAATTATAATTTGTTTTGGTTTGTTATTCAAAATAAGTCCCTCCGGCTTCAATACACTTGTTACAGCGATTTAATAATGATTCGAATGCCTGTTCCAGTTCACTTTGCGGAATTGCCTCCAAAGCACGCGTCGAAGCTGTTTGTATAGTCGAAATATCGTCAAAATAACACCCTTTTAACGTCATTTAAGGTTTTTGGAACAAAGAAAAGTCTCAGGATGCTAAATCAGGCAAATACGGTGGAGGATTCAACACACAGACGTTATTTTTTGCCAAAAATCTACGAACAAAAACTGAGGTGTGACTGGGTGCATTATCGTGCAACAAACACCAACTGTTTTCATCCCGATATTCTGGAGGAATGCGACGAGTTCTGCCCATCAAACGCATCAAAACATTTAAATAAAACTCCCCAGTAATTGTTTGTCCACTTGGAACAAATTCTTTGTGGATAATACCCTTACTATCGAAGAATGTAATGAGCCTCGTTTTGATTTTCGATGGAACTTTTCTTGTTTTTTTGGCTTGTGCCGAGTTTTTTGACTTCCATTCCGCACTTTGTCGCTTTGTTTTAGGATCATATTGAAAACACCATGTTTAATCACCTGCAACAATCGATTTTACGATTTTCAGTGGCTGAAATGATGTCTCTGCAATGTGCACTTCTCCTTGATTTTTGTTCATTGGTTAACGTGTGTGGAACAAATTTAGCAGAGACTTTTGTTTTGCCCAAATCTTCATGCAAGATGGTTCGAATCGTTCCTTTGTTGATGTTTAAAAACTCTTCCATCATTTTTAGTGACGCACATCGATTGTTTGCCACGAAATCACGCACTTTTTCAATAATCTTAGGTGTCGTAGATGAACTTGGTCTTTCGGCATGCTTATCATCTTCTAGCGTCTCTCTT
Source organism: Macrothele yani (assembly GCA_039090855.1). Lineage (NCBI taxonomy): Eukaryota > Metazoa > Arthropoda > Arachnida > Araneae > Macrothelidae > Macrothele > Macrothele yani. The sequence goes on along the minus strand of CM077018.1, from coordinate 55,599,661 downwards.
CCGTCCAAAAAACGTTTGTGCCACAGGAAAACATTTGATCTACTTAAACAAAACTCACCGTAAACTTGTTTCATCATTTGGTTCGTTTGCGAGGCACTTTTACCAAGTTTTGCGTTAAATTTAATACCAGCCCTTTGTTCCATCTTAATAATTCAACATGAAAAAAATGTTACTTCTCTAATGAACGGCCGTTTCGTTTGAGTTACTTTAACAACTACGCAGTACTTTTGGCAGAAAGCAAGCAGATGGTCACGGTTTATAACGCATTCGCGATTACACTGGCGGCGCCACCGTAGGCTGAAATCTAGCGCCAGTCTTAAAAATTATTTGGCGCACTGTGTATCTTAGAGCCACACAAGGACAGGCACATTCGAAAAAATTCGCTGTTTTGTCAATGGAGAAAAACATTTTTTTAAAATATGAAAAAGTACTCTGAAGAAACATTTTATGAAAGCGTAACACTCAAGTTCACACAAAAGGAAAGAAGAATGGAGTTCATGTACAAATAAGTGTTCAAATCCTAATCCTCATAATTATTTGGTATCATGTTAGCAATGGCATGTACCTAAAATTTTGAAACAAAATTACTTCTATTACTTAACAATTAAAAATTAAACTTCGCAATTTAAAAAAAAACAGTACTGGGGGGGAGGAGGGAGGGGACGGGTGAGACAGCCCAGATCTCGGACCCAAGATACGCCATTGATAGGCATACATATTGTATGTCGGATACAGCAAGTGTGCTAAAGAGTACTTATGTTGCCCGTTGTAAACGACCATGCAATCGACGACTTCTCGCGCCGCTCCGGTTGTCGCTTGGATCTCGGGTTTGAGTCCTGATCAGGTACATGTGGTGTGTCTGTTTGCCCCGTGCCTCCGGGGACCTGCCTGAAGCCAGTGACCCCAAACTAGAGACAGGCAACTGCATATAGCCCTAGATTGTAACAGCAGTTGTGAACATATTCATTCTTAAGTAAGACCTTCTTAGGTGACATTCTTACTCCAGACTCCTCGGTTAAAACCGACGAATGGCCTGAACATTTACAATTGTCTACACGACCAGATTCTTGAAAAATCTCACCTTGATGATATTTGCGGATGTGACCCTGTATACGCAAAATGGGTATATACATATTTGTCCCTCAAAATGTTTATTACCCTTACGATTATGTCTCTTTACCTGCTAAACGTCTCTACCTATTGTTATATGTTTTCCTTTTTATCCATACCAATGCCTTCCGTACTTTGTTTTTGTACACTAGTACACTGCTGGCCACCCAAAATGCAACACCAAGAAGGAAGCATCCGATTGGCCTGAAATTCGCAGCATGCGTCGCCCGCGAGAAGACATGCAAACGATTAGCATTGCAGGGCATATGCAAATCATGTGCCCCCGGCACGCCACCCAGAAGCAGTATAGGAAGGGTGCACAGAAGGCGGAGTGTAAATGAGCCACGGATGGCTTAGTGGTTAGTGATTCAGACTATCGATGCAAGGTCCCCGGGTTCAAGCCTGAGCTGATCTTTCGGAGATGGTGTGATTTACTAACAATCGCTGAATATTCGCCGTGCATCGGACGAGCACGTTAAGTGACGGCCCCCAGGCTGGACCCACTGGTTAAATGGGTATCCTTTCCTATGTCCCCCCTGAGATTCTCTCATCCCTCTATGTGCAATATCGTACTTGTACGGTGGCGCCATCTACTGTGCTCTAATCTCACTACAAACTGTTCTGTCAAAGTCGCTAGACTTGCTCTCATTCCTTCCGTTTCTGTGTCCTGCCCAAAAGGCGATCTCGCTGTAGGTGGCTGGGACCTAAACTCTACTCACTGTGGAGGGAAGTCCTACAAGAAAATGATAAAAATCTTCCGCGAATAAACTTCCGCGGAGTGTAAATACTGGGAGTGTGTTGTGCTGCCGGACATGTGCGTGGGAAGCTTCCTGATGCCTCGTCGCAGAATACGGCAGTCATTCCAGCACGTTTCGGAGTTCGACAGAGGAAGAATAGTGGCTTATCGCGACAGCGGTTTATCGTACCGAGACATCGGCTCCGGTGTGGGACGACATCCAGCCACAGTGAGGCGAGTATGGATTCGGTGGGTGTAGGAGGGACGGACCGACCGACGGGAGCGATTGCAGCAGCGTGGCACACCACCGAAAGAGAGGACCGTCATGTTGTGCGGCGGGCATTAACGGCTCGCACCGCGACATCACGAACGTTAGCACAGGAATTAGGGTGTGTTGCACAACAACCTGTGTCAGCACGTTCCATTCGACATCTTCAGGAGAGGGGACTTGTCGCAGGGCGCCCATTGCTCCAATTACCATTGACGTTATACCGCCCGCGAGTGCGGCGGCAGTGGGCCGTTGAACACCGCACCTGGAATACGGAATGGCATGACATTGTCTTCTCCGACGAATCCCGCTTCTGCCTGAAACACCACGATGGTCGGATCCGCATGTGGCTGCACCGCGGCGAGAGACTGTATGACGCCGGCATTATGCATCGCCATACTGGTCCGTCGCCTGGCGTTATGATTTGGGGCGCAATTGGATATGACACCCGCACCCCTCTGGTACGCATCACCGGTACACTCAACAGCCACCGCTACATCTCCGACGTTTTGCTGCCTGTAGTCCTCCCTTACCTGCAGGACCTGCCAGCAGTCACGTTTCAACAGGACAATGCGCACCCGCACGTGGCACGCATCGTGCAACAATTCTTCACGGCCCACCAGGTGTCACTGCTGCCCTGGCCCGCCTGTTCTCCCGATATGTCGCCCATCGAACACGTTTGGTCGTTGATCGACAACCGAGTGGCCCGGCAAGCACCACCTGCGGCTACGCCTGATGATTTGTGGCAACGTGTGGAAGCAGCCTGGACTGACATACCCCAAGCCCACATCCAAAGCCTCTTTCGTTCGATGCCGCGGCGTGTAGGGGTCGTTATTGCCAGCCAAGGGGTCCACACGAACTATTGATGTCTGCGTGTTCCGCAAGTCACACGGGCCTGTAAGCCCAATCGTTTCATCTTTGTATCTGTTGTTATGTGTCCAGTAAATCTGGCTTTGCTCTCTCGTGTCCTTCTTGGTGTAGCATTTTGGGCGGTTCCAGCAGTGTATTACTACAGAGGCTGAGTCGAAAGTTTTGCAATATTTGCATAAACGCATGTGCTGCGGCGGGTATGTCACGTGTTTAAACAAGTTCAAGTCGCGCCCTGCAGTCAGTCGAAAGGTATATAAAGTTGTAATGGTTGCTTTGAATAGCATTGCATGTCGTCGTTCCGTATGTATTTGGTACGCCCAAAAATTAACAACCAAAACCGGCTAGTCACGGAACTTTTGATTTACGAGTTTGAACTCGGTCAAAACGCTGCTTAAGCAACACGAAATATTTGTCATGCGATGCGGGAAGGTTCTGTGGACCACAGCACCGCAACCAGATGGTTCAAGGAATTTCGTTCAGGTGACAGAAACTTCGACGATCATCCAAGGTCAGATAGTCCGCGTACCTTGGATTCGGAGGCCGTGCGCCATGCCACAGAGGCAAATTCAACAACCAGCACGCTTAGATTATCAGGCGAGCTGAATATATTACAGACCACCGTGATTCGTCACCTTCAGGAGCTCGGCAAGGACTACAGGAGCTTCCGCATTGTCCTCACGAACTGACGCCAGCTGAAGCAAACCGCCGAGTGGAAGTGTGCACGAAACTCCTAGAAAACCCGCGATATGCACGTTTCATCGAAAGAATTGTTACGTGCGATGAAAAGTGGGTCTATTTCCATAATCCGACCACACAACGGCGGTGGTTGAGACAGGACCAGCTTTCTGAACCAGTTGCCAGACATGGGCTCTTCGAGCACAAGGTGATGCTTTGCGTCTGGTGGAATTTCGAGGGGATAATCCATTACGAATGTGGTCCAGAGGTTCGGACCATCAACGCCAATCTCTACTTTGAAGAGCTAGAGCGGATGTATGCCGTTCTAGAGAAGAAGTACCTGGCAATGGTGAACAGAAAGCGCGCTCTCCTACAGCAGGACAATGCTCGGCCTCATACCGCGCGAACCACCTGGGCAAAACTCCAAGAACTTGAGGGCATTTAACTGATGCCTCATCCAGCATATGGTCCGGACATTTCCCAGTCGGATCATTACATATTCCGGAACATGGCCCACTTCCTTCGCGGGCGGAACTTCAACAAACAGCAGGAGGCTGGGGTGAAGGTGTTCTTCGCCTCGAAAGACAAGAACTTTTACCGCCGCGGAATGGAAGAACTGGCAGACAGATGGCTGAAGACGGTGCAACACGATGGCCTATACTTTGAATGCTAGTCAGCTTTCGTCGTAAAGGTACGTATGAAGACATAAAGTGATCCAAATATTGCAAAACTTTCGACTCACCCTCTGTATTAATCGAAGAACTGGCAGGCAGATGGCGAAAGACGGTGCAACACGATGGCCTGTACTTTGAATGCTGGTCAGCTTTCGTCGTAAAGGTATACGTATGAAGACATAAAGTGATCCAAATATTGCAAAACTTTCGACTCACCCTCTGTATTAATCGAAGAACTGGCAGGCAGATGGCGAAAGACGGTGCAACACGATGGCCTGTACTTTGAATGCTGGTCAGCTTTCGTCGTAAAGGTACGTATGAAGACATAAAGTGATCCAAATATTGCAAAACTTTCCACTCACCCTCTGTAGAATCGAAGAACTGGCAGACAGATGGCTAAAGACGGTGCAACACGATGGCCTATACTTTGAATTCTAGTCCGCTTTCGTCGTAAAGGTACGTATGAAGACATAAAGTGATCCAAATATTGCAAAACTTTCGACTCACCCTCTGTAGAATCGAAGAACTGGCAGACAGATGGCTAAAGACCGTGCAACACGATGGCCTATACTTTGAATGCTGGTCAGCTTTCGTCGTAAAGGTACGTATGAAGACATAAAGTGATCCAAATATTGCAAAACTTTCGACTCACCCTTTGTAGAATCGAAGAACTGGCGGACAGATGGCTAAAGACGGTGCAACACGATGGCCTATACTTTGAATGCTAGTCAGCTTTCGTCGTAAAGGTACGTATGAAGACATAAAGTGATTCAAATATTGCAAAACTTTCGACTCACCCTCTGTATTAATCGAAGAACTGGCGGACAGATGGCTGAAGACGGTGCAACACGATGGCCTATATTTTGAACGCTAGTCAGCTTTCGTCGTAAAGGTACGTATGAAGACATAAAGTGATCCAAATATTGCAAAACTTTCGACTCACCCTCTGTATTTGAGAGGTTCAGAAAATGCGGTTTGCATTCGGCAATACAGAATCCAAAAGTTCCAGGATTGCGTTAATACTGTAAAGTGCGTGTGTCGCATACCCACGGTAATTACTAGATGACGTTACGACATTCTCCCCCAACCCTCACAGGATAATTCGTTTCGCCCATCTACTTCACGCGCTCGCTGCGGTACATCCGGGTATTGTGGGCACCTTAAGCAGTGTTCGGCGTTCGATGAACAAGTTAGTAAAATCATGCAATTCATTGATTATGACACGCTTTCCAACATATCAGAAATCATTACTCAAGTTATGAGGATATTGGCTGTGGCTGTGGAATAAATCTCGCTCCTGTGCCCTGACCTTTGACCCCATTTCAATTATATTCAACAGAACCAGTTCAGTATACCTCCAGAACAACATAGGTTTTGTTGTAATAGAAGCATTTTTAGTCAAGTTTTGAGGATAATGGCTGTGGAATAAATCTCGCTCCTGTGCTCTGACCTTTGACCCCATTTCGATGATATTCAACAGAATTGGTTTAGTATACCTTAGGAACAACATAGGTTTTGTTGTAATAAAAACATTTTTAGTCAAATTATGAGGATAATGACTGTGGAATAAATCTCGCTCCTGTGCCCTGCCCTTTGACCCCATTTCGATTATATTCAACAGAATTGGTTCAGTATACCTCAGGAACAACATAGGTTTTGTCGTAATAAAAGCATTTTTAGTCAAGTTATGAGGATAATGGCTGTGGAATAAATCTCACTCCTGTGTCCTGACCTTTGATCCCATTTCGATTATATTAAAAAGAATTGGTTCCGTATATCTCTGGAACAACATACTAAAGTTTTGTCGTAATAGAAGCATTTTAGTCAAGTTATGAGGATAATGGCTGTAGAATAAATCTCACTCCTGTGTCCTGACCTTTGATCCCATTTCGATTATATCAAAAAGAATTGGTTCCGTATATCTCCGGAACAACATACTAATGTTTTGTCGTAATAGAAGTATTTTTAGTCAAGTTATGAGGATAATGGCTGTGGAATAAATCTCGCTCCAGTGTACTGACCTTTGATCCCATTTCGATGATATTCAACAGAACCGGTTCAGTATACTTCCGGAACAACATGATAACGTTTCGCCGCAATCGAAGCATTTTTACAAAGTTATGACGCACAAGGGCGTTGGAATTGACCCCGCTCCTATGTCCTGACCTTTGACCCAATTTCGTCCATTTTCAAAAGGGTTCGTCCCCAGGTTATCCCCTACCACATACTAACATTTCGTCGAAATCGAACCATTTTTTCGCTCGCTATCGTGCGGACAGACATACAAAGCTAGAGCAAATACGCTTCTTCAACCTACGGTTGGAAAGCGTAAAAAATGGCGTTTTTTGAGCAGAGCCTTAATATTAAGTTTTGCGTTCGTTTGGGAAAATCTTACGAGATGTCAAAAAACGCCGTTTTTTTTTATTGGCGTTTTTTGACATCTCGTGAGATTCTATTAGAATCTTACGAGATGTTGACGCAAGTTTCTGGAGAAAACACCTTGTCTCTGCCACGAAAATTCGATTGGCATCGACGCTTCAAGAAAGGCGTACAGGAGGTCGAAGGCGAAGAACAAAGCTGGCTGCCAGTGACAGCTAGCACGGGTGAAAACATTTCGAAGGTTGCAGCCATCGAATGCGCCAACAGACAACAGACGATCGAGCAAATAACATAGGCTGCTGGAATACGGTTGGCCATATGGATGGAATGTGGTATTAAAATCTATGTATTAATTCTATAAGGTTTTTTACTGTGAGTCCTATTTTGAGAGAACGGCTGAACGTAAAGATATGGTTGAGGTATCAAAATAAAGGTCTTTCCATGTAGATGTGCCAGTCAAAGAGAAAAATGATATTGGGGCAACGGTTCGGGCGTTGTGGGGAGGCAAAGTTTCCATATAAAGTTTATGGGAGAAGCGTGCAGCTGACATTCGATCGCCTGCGGTTGACTCACGCGCTGTTGAAGGCGGAAGCATGGAGCGACTGAGATAGTACAAAGTCCGAAGTCTTCTCTTTTCTGAGCGAACCGTTGCGCAAAGCAACGCTAGCAGGCATTGGTATCAAAGTTCTTCTCATAGGAACAGTGAACACTCTCGAAGATCTGACTGCATTGTGCCGTTGGACTGTGTGATGTATATATACAATTTAATATTCATTCGATCCAGTTTATTCACGTAGTTAGGACGTTTCCCATTATATAAAGATGTAAATAAACATTCCGTTGACCATTGTTAGCTAAAATATTACGGGCGACTGCTTATAGCCCATTGAGTTGCTCACGGTGGTCGTTAAACGTTCAGTCCAAAAAAAAAAAAAAAAAAAAAAAAAAAATCACGAACCTGGACTATTGTCTTTACTGAAGTAGTTGAATGAATTTGTCATTCAAATAAAGTTTACATTTGTGTTTCATATGAGTTTATTCTTTTCCAAAAAAAAAAAACTAACCGTCGATTCCGACTGGTTTTTACTAGTTTGATAGCAGAACATGTACCGCAATTTTCCGCACATAACCCGCAAATGATCTGTTGTTAAAAGTTGATATTTTCTCTACTGTGGATTATACGAAGGTGCGGATAATGCGGCGCTTTTTTTTTCTTTTTTGTATAGGGTATATGCTGACTTCTTTTTTATTCAAAAAAAAAAAAAGTCAGCATTTACCCATTTTTCTCTCTGCGGATTATATACCCCGAATTTTATTTTGTAAGCTGAGTTTTTTCCCTCTGCGGATTATACCTCAGCCATCGGGCTTATATTAGGTGGAGAAACCACTGACTCTGCCGCCATAGGTCACTGCTAATCTTTGGAGTGACGTATCATACAAGCAAAAACGAACTAAATTATACAGCTGATAAAACAATAAGCTTGTATAATTGATAAAGATTATGCAGCACGATCGGTGACTTATGGCGGCCAGTGCTGCGCGGATAAGAGTGGTGACTCCAACTACAGTAGATGTACTCAGCTATCACAATATATCGCGTGCAGTACGTCAACTCTCATAGAGATAACGTAAAACAGACGACAACAGCGCCACCACATCTTAAGAGGTAATATGCGCTGCGAGAAAGTTAACATTCAGGAGAAAACACGTTAGGGGGACTACGGCAGTGAAGCTTTTCTTTGATCCACGATGGTTTCCTTCGATCTGATGACTATTTGCATACAGCAGTTTTTTGTTGTTGTTGCTGTTTCCTGATATCCCGCCCATCCCTTATTTTGGTGAGAAATATATGCAATAACATTAGTATTACTATTTAAATCAAATTTTAGAATATATTATAGTTAGGCCTAAGGATCCGTACAAAATGCAGACATTCCCTAGTATTTGGCATTACTGAAAATGTTTCCGAGAAACTGAAGAACAAACAAAAGTCTTAACTAACCCGATTGGCGTCACAAAACTAACATATCCAATTTGCGAAGTGATTATGCTACCGAGAAGGTAACAATCACGTGCTGTGAGTAGCTCGGCTTACTGTTATTTACCCAAAGAATTGAAGTCAACAGAAATACGCATGCGCAGTCTGCGCATCAGCCTGAATGTTGGCTTATGTGCACTGCATTTTAACTCTTAAGTTATGGCGGCGCTAGTTCCGTCTCGCCGAGCCTTAACTTCTCAGTTAGATATTCTTTGGCTATCAACAGCTAAACTCGATGTACTCAGCTATTGATATTTCTGCACACGGCGAGAACATACAAGTGAATGGCGCTGAGTAGCTGAGGGGAAACCACGTGACATTTCTTGCTGCTGCGCATACAGTCGGAAGCCGCGGAAAGAGAGGGTAGGAGTCAGTCAGTGTCAGTGTGAGCGAGTGTTCGGAGGGATTTCGTGATCGTGTTTCTTTTTCGATTTCTGCTAATAAGGCCCGTTTCACACACATGGATTTTTTTTTTTTTTGCAGAAGCAATAAAACGGTCCCGCAGTGCAGTTTTTGGCTAGCGTTTACACAAGCTGCTTCATTGCTAGAACGGAGGAAAAGATGCCTGAAGAATGAGCGGGAACTATCTATGGTTCTTTGTTCAACAGCACTTTGTTCCCCACCCCTTCTCACAGGAAGGATTGTTTTTTTTTTTTTTTTTTTTGCATTAGCGGACGATCGGCTGGCCTCCTGTGTAAACATCTTGCCTTAGAGTTACGTTTCTCTTAATTTGGTCGGTATTTTCGCCTTCCGGTTTGTAGCGAACCACTCAGATGCTGAGCTGCTACTGCATCTGAATTTCTACCGCTTCCGCGCATCTGAAAGTCTCAGTAAAAGGCCCGTTTCACACAAGCGGAGTTTTTCCGATAAATCTCCCGGCTATCTTACCACTCGTTTTAAAGCGGACTATGAGGATGTAGCACGTGACGTCATCAAGAAGTTTAGGCGAAGTGGCAGCAGTCCCTGCAAGTTCGTGAAGGACAAACATAGCTGGCTGTCGTGCAGTTAGTGTGCACTGTGCGATCATTAGCGGTCGGTGTTTATAAAAATTTGAAGCCAAAATGCCTAGATTTTGTGGCATTATTAATTGCGGTAGTAGAGGAGTTCTTTTTTAGGCTGCCAGCTGTTGTCTCGAAAGGCAGTACCGAAAAGATTCACTTATTTGCCAAACGAAGAGAAATCGCTTTCTAGAGCTTAGAAAACACGTTTTATTGAAGAGTTAGACCCTTCAAAGGCAGAAAACCTTTCAAAGGTTAGTTTAATCCAGAAATCAATTGCTTCTGGCAAGGCAGAGAATATTTTTTTACTTGTTCAAATGCTGTTAGCGTGCAGTGCTTGCACTTATTGGGCCAGGCGTTTCACTTGTTGATTCCAAGTTGAATTTAAAAGGTGTTGGCTGGGTTTTTTTGCGTAGGTTTTATTGTTACGGACTATTTTCTTAAAATAGTCCGTAAAATAGTCCGCAACTCTTTTGACTAAGAGACTAGTTTGTCTCTTAGTCAAAAGTTTTCTTAAATCAAAGCTTAGGTACCCAATCGGCACTTCTGTGCACGTGGGTTTTTCACCTCCATGGACTTCTGTTCAGAAGGTTTTTGGTTGATCTATGGGGGTGTTGAAATTTTTTATAGAGCTAAAAGTTAATTTGTTAGCCAACCTGACTTTTAGTCAGAATTAAATATCTTCTGCTGCTGGATTTTTTAAGAGAGCTCGAGCACACCGTCCTCCTGGTTCACTTTTTTTGCGAGTTTTCAGATTTTCACTAATATCTTCACTTTTAAGGTTATTTGGCTGTCGGTGTTGGGGGGGGTTTACTTTACTAGTTTGTTCTATATGATATTTCCTCCCCAAACCACCGTTGATTTTATTTTTAGTAATCCCGGATTTTTATCTGGAGCTGAAGCACACTTTTACGATAAAAAATTATTAAAATTATTGTCCAAATAAATTATTTGCGGTGTCTAGGTCTGTTTACAGACTGGAAATATGCTACTAAATTTATTTACTGATAAATAAATGAGGGCCCAAATCCCAGCAAATTACTGTGTTTTTTCACCACTATTTCGCGTAAAAAAACACACTTTGCTATAAATTTTTCCAAGTCTTGGAAATCGCTTCTCAGAGCTTAGAAAAACACTTTTTATTGAAGAGTTAAACTCTCCAAAAGGCAGAGAATCTTTCAAGGGTCGGGCTTTATCCAGAAATCAGTGATTCCTGGAAAGGCACAGAACTCATCTTTTTTACCCAGGGCTCCGCATCTGGGAGGACACTTATTAAGGTAGTGTACCTATTTTCTCACTAAATTACTAATTACTCACTAAATAGTGATCTCATTAAATTACCATGTAAAAGAATATCCACGATGAGAAATTGTTATATGCTTCGAGAGTTTTATATGCTTCGAGCTGTTCTGCGGTAAAGGCGCTTCGAGCAAAGACGAAGTAATAGAAAATATTTACTATTTGCATTTTCGGAAAACTTTTCGCGTCACCTTCGAAGATACTTACATTCAGCACATACGTATCTTTTCCTTCAATCACTTTAATTATTTCCAATTACCTCATTTTGTACTCGGAAGTTGAACTTTCAAAGTGATACGCTATCATTTCAACGGGGCCTGGTTGTCCTTCACTTACGTTACTAAGGCTCGTTTCCATGCTGAAAGTCACGTGTCTGTTACATTCCCATAGAATTATACCGAGACTTTCAGACGCGCGGAAGCGCTAGAAATTCCGACGCGGTAGCTTCTCAGCTTCCGAAGGGTTCGCTACAAACCGGACGGCGAAAATACCGTCCAAATTAAGAGAAACGTAGATCTAAGGCTAGACGTTCACACAGGCGGCCAGCCGATCGTCCGCTGGTGCGATAAGACAATCCCTCCTGTGAGAGGGGGTGGGGAACTAAGTGCTGTTGAACAAAGGACCACAGATAGTTCCCGCTCATTCTTCAGGCATCTTTTCTTCCGTTCCAGCAATGAAACAGCTTGTGTGAAAGCTAGCCAAAAAACTGCACTGCGGGCCGGTTTTATTGCTTCGGCAAAAAAAGTCCGCGTGTGTGAAACGAGCCTAATTCTATAGTCCGTTTTAAAACAAGCGGTAAGACAGCCAGGAGATGTATTGCTTCGGCGGAAAAACTCCGCTTCTGGGAAACAGGCCTAAAACCGTTTGGTTATTGTCTGGTAAAGTGACTCTTCGGTATTATCGTAGTGGATTTCATAACAATACATTTTGGCTGAGCCACAGGATGGATCTCTAGCTGAATTTTAAACGTAAAAGAACTGATGATGTTGATGAGGGTTCAGGGCCGTAGCCAGGGTAGGGTCAGGACGGGCAGCGCCCGAGCTGCGTTTTCTTTTCCCGTCCTAGCGACTCACACTACAGTCCAGTGCCCGTCTTCTTTTATAGACATTAGAGATTTATGTAGAGGATTTTAGGAAGGTAGTGTCTAGTTTCAGGTCTTAAACAACACTTGGAAGTAGGAAGCTAAGAGATTTGGGCTAAAGTGCAGGGCAGGAAAGTCACACGGAAGCAAGGTAAAGAGTGAGGGGCCTCCCCGGTGGCTCAGTGGTCTAAGCTCTGGCTTATGATGGTTCGTCCGAGATGGATCCGGGTTTGAATCCCGGTGAGGCATGGATGTTGTGTTTGTCTTACGGCCCTGAATCCCTCCCTTCCCTGGAACCAGGGGCCATAAATTAGGGACGGGCGACTTCTTATAGCCCATTGAGTTTCTCACGGTGGTCGTTAAACCTCCAATCGAAAATAACTTTCATTCCTGCCTGGGATCGATCCCGAGACTTCCGTGGCAGTCCCGAACGTTGACTACGGGACCATCCGCAGCCCACCTCTTTTATATCTTTTGCCCGTCCTCTTTATATCCTTCGCCCGACCTCAACCATCAGCCGCCCCTAACAACTTCTCTATCTGGTTACGAGCCTGTGAGGGTGCACCCTATTCAAAACAAAATGAAGCTTCTTCCAGTCATCTTAAAAAGTGTCGCCGTTATAGCAAGGAATATCTGTCGTTTGGCTTCACGTGAGCAGGTCCCGAAGACAAACCACTTCTACAGTGTGTGTGTTGTGTTACGATATATTGTCCAACGAGGCCACGAAATCGTCAAAATTGCGAAAACATCTCGATACTAAACATGAATAACATGCCACAAAGAGCATCGATTTTTTCACAAGTAAGAGCCATGAGCTTCGGGAAAGTAAAAGAAAAATGGTAAAAAGGCTGCAACTGGTTGTAACAATGGAAATGCAGTGAGGGCTTCATTTGAAGTTTCTCAACGAATAGCAAAACCCGGAAAACCGCACACAATAGCTGAAAAACTTGCGGTGTGGTCGAAAAGTCCCCTAGAGGTTTTGATTGACAGCTGTAGAAAAACGAACCGATCTACAGCAATACGATTTGCGTCATATGAAAGAGTAAATATTCGAGTTTTTAACGTCATCTTTTTCCAACAGATGGCGTTACGTGCTCGCAAATACCGACGCCGACTGCAAAACAACTGAAAATGTCATCGCTGCAGGAGAAAGCAACGTGCGTGCGTTGGTTTTTTGAGATGAAGTCACGGTACAAAGAAATTACCGTCGGACATACGGGAAAGATCCACCGAGTGATTTAAAAATCAGAGCGTGGCAGAAGAAAATCTTCGATACTGGTAGCGTCCTGGACCGGCAAATAAGTGGCAGATCCCCTGTCAGGGAAGAAACTGTGCAGAGTATACAGGAGGTTTTTGCTCGCAGTCCTAGCAATTCAACGAGAAGGGCCTCTTTACAACTGAATGTTCCACGATCCACATTGATGGAAGTGCTTCACGAACACCTGAAGGTAACCGCATGCAAAGTGCAACTCCTACACCAGATTAAACCGAACGATGTATCTCAGCGCTTAGCATTCGTTCGGGATATTTTGGAGCGGCTGGAAGTTGATGAAAGTTTCCTACGCCGTATAATGTTCTTGGATGAGGCAACCTTTTAAGTGCACGGAAAAGTCAACACTCAGAACTTCCATATAGTATATGGGTTAGTGAAAACTCACATTCAGTCAGGGAGCACGTCGTGCACAGTCCAAAGGTGAATGTTTGGTGTGGGCTCATGCATAACCGTGTAACTGAGCCATTCTTTTTCTCCGAGCCCACAGTGCAAATGAATAATTATCTGGACATGCTTCAGAACTTTGCGGTTCCTCAACTACAGGATTTGCAGCCAAATGTCATACTGCAACAGCATAGGACTCCCCCACGTTGGGGACTTGACGTTCGTGAATACCTGAACCGTGAGTTTCACGACAGATGGATTAGCAGAGATGGTCCCATTCCTTGGCCACCCCGGTCCCCGGATATCACTCCTTCAGACTTCTTCCTTTGAGGCTATGTCAAGGACATGGTTTACCGGGAAAGATTAAGCAGCCTTCAGGAGCTCAAACAGCGCATTACAGCAGTGTTTGATAGAATCGATCCTGACATGTTGGAGCGAACATTGCAAGAAATTGAATACCGACTGCATGTGTAACATGCCACCACTAAAGGTGCACATCTAGAGGTGTATTAAGGTAAGATTATTAAACTCGAATATTTACTCTTTCAAATGCAGCAAACAGCATTGCTATAGATCTGTTCGTTTTTGTGCAGTTGTCAATCAAAAGCCATAGGGGACTTTTCGACCACCCTGCTGCAAAAATCATGGTTTCTACATTGATCAAAGAGAAAGCTGCCAAGGAACTTTCCTTAATACCTTTATCAAATAACACAGTTAAGAAGCGAATCGACGGCTTGTCAGCCATTGTCAAGGAAAAATTATTCGAAAGAATTCGCATGACCTCCTATTTTGCTGTGCAATTGGACGAAAGCACAGACATAACAAACAAAGCGACCCTACTGTGCTACGTTAGCTATCAGCACGAGATAAATGTTTTCGAAGACATACTGTTCATCTTCTCATTGGTACACACTACAGCTGAAGAAGTATTTAGCAGCTTAAACCAGTTTATAACATCTCATGACATGGATTGGTTGAAATGCGTTGGAATTACCACAGATGGGGCCCTAGGAATGTCTCGAAAGCCTACTGGACTTGTAGCACGGATTACGGAAACCATACCGTCGGTGACTTGGTACCATTGTGCACACATAGGGAAGCTTTAGTTGCTAAGAAGATACCAAAAAAAAATGAAACAGACCTTAAATGAATCAGTCAAAATTGTCAATTTTTTAAAAAGCAAATCATTGAATTCAAGACTTTTTGCAAAGATATGGCCAGTCACCACCAACTTTTGCTACACTGTGAAGTTCGTTGGCTATCACGAGGTAAAGTGTTGCCTCGTTTATGGGAATTGAGAGAGGAGATAAGATTATTCCTCGTGGAGAAGCAATTTCACCTCAGCAATCGTTTGACAAATTTTTCCTGGTTAGTCAAATTAGCATATCTGTCAGATATCTTCACCCATTTAAATACACTGGTGTGCAAAAATTAAGGACGAAGAGGAGAAATTAACATAACAGCGGAACGAGCAGGCAGAACGGACCGAAAGACCACTCAGGAGATAGATTAGGGTCCGGTACGGTAGGGTATGCGCATATATGCAGCATGACGTGGGGGGGAGTGTCGGAAGGGTATAAAGCACACGGGCGGTGTATGCTCAGCAATTCGGTGAAAGCTATTGCACGGTGTACATCGGTTTAAACGACGTCGATTTGCTGCCACCATGTGATATGGCCAACAGGCAATCCAGCAGACGACATCTGGATGACTTTACCCGAGGTCGCGTCATTGGGAAGTTTAAAGAAGGTCGAAGTGTGACTAGTGTGGCCGAGGAGTTCGGGATCGCTCACAGCATCGTTTCACGAGCTTGGACAGCATTTCAAACGACAGGAACAGCTGTCCGAGAGTTTAGCAGCGGTCGTCCACGAGCAACCACGGCGGCTGACGACCGGTATATTGTCCTACAGGCGAGAAGAGACAGACGGCAGACAGAGGAAGAAATCGCAAGGCACATGCAACAGACAACTGGACGTCCGTTATCGCGTTTTACCGTGGCCAGGAAGCTGCACAAAGGTAGTCTATTTGCACTACGACCATTACGGTGTGTGCCATTGACGCCTGCTCATCGGAGACGGTGGTTTCTGTGGTGCCAGGAACACAAGAACTGGACACATCAGCAATGGGGTCGAGTTCTCTTTACGGATGAGAGCCGATTTAGTCTGACGAGTGATTCTGGACGTATACACATCTGGAGAGGGCAGGGAACACACAATTACACCTCCAACATCATCGAAAGGGACCGGTTTGGAGGTGGCGGAGTTCTCGTTTGGGGCAGTATCATGCTTGGTAGCCGTACTGACCTCCACATCTTCCAAGGAGGTTCAGTCACTGGTGTCCGCTATTGTACCGAGATTCTCCTGCCTAACGTGTGTCTGTTTAGAGGTGCTGTGAGTCCTGAGTTCCGCTTCATGGACGACAACGCTACACCTCGTCGTACAGTGGCTGTCGCAAAACTGTTGGATAGTGAAGATATTCAACGCATGGATTGGCCCGCAAGGTCCCCAGACCTAAATCCAATCGAACACGTGTTGGACCTTCTCGGGAGACGCTTGGCAGCAAGTCACCAGCCGCCAGCAACGATTCCGCAGCTGCGATTGGCGCTACAAAAGGAATGGGCCACGATGCGTCAACAGCTCCTTCAGAACCTCGTCCTCAGCATGGACAGACGTTGTAAATCCTGCAATGCAGTCAGGGGTGATCATATCCCCTACTAAAGAATGGATTTTTCTTGGCAGCCGCCTGTCACATGGACGTTTCGGTCTTCTGTCCAGTTGTGCTCGAAGCTACCTTTTCAATAAAGTGCCTTTGTATCCTTTTGATTCTTTGTTTGGACGGTTTTGCTCACTTGTCTCATATTCTTACATCTTGGGGATCTTATGGTATGATTTGAGTCGATGTGGAGCACTTCTGCACGACGTTACATTCAAAAAACCGTCTCGTCCTTGATTTTTGCACGCCAGTGTATGCTCAACTTAAATTTTCAAGAAGAAAAGGTTACAGTTTTTCAGCTTGAAGACAAGATCGAAGCAATGATCAAAAAATTGGAATTGTGGCATCATCGCCGGTTGAACCGAAACTATGAGACTTTTCCAAGCCTCACAAATTTTATTGGTTCCACCGACGAAGAGTTGCCTGCGTAGAACACATAATTTATAGCACGACATTTGGAAGATTTGAAGCATAGTTTCCGTTAATATTTTCCTGTTCCTAATGCAAGCAGAAACTGGATTACAGATCCATTTACAATAAATGTTGTATTAACTAGAGGGGCTCACAGCGGCAGAGGAAGACAAGGTCATAGAAATATCCACAGATGTTGCGCTGAAATCGCAGTTCAAGGAACAGTCCTTTCCAAATTTCTGGGCACACTTACAAACAGATTTTCCGAAGCTGTCAAAGAGGGCTACGAAAGTTTCGATGCCTTTCGTAACGATATACTTGTGTGAAAAATCATTCCCTTCTCTCGTTTATCTTAAAAATAAGTATAGAAACCGTTTGAAAAACGTAGTCAGAACTCAAAATACAAGTTTTAGCAATTTAAGCCCGCGACTAGACAAAACCCGTCGGAATCGACGGTCAGTTTTTTTTTGTTGTTGTTGTTTTTTTGGGATTTTTTTTTTGAAAAGAATAAACTCATATGAAACAACAAATGTAAACTTTATTTGATTAACAAATTCATTCAACCACTTCAGTAAAGACAATAGTCCAGGTTCGTGATTTTTTTTTTTTTTGATTAAAGGTTTAACGACCACTGTGAGCAACTCAGTGGGCTATAAGCAGTCGCCCGTAATATTTTCATTTACAATGGTCAACGGAATGTTTATTTACATCTTTACATAATGGGAAACGTCTTACCTACGTGAATAAACTGGATCGAATGAATATTAAATTATACATATACATCACACAGTCCAACGGCATAACGCAATCAGGTCTTCGAAAGTGTTCGCTGTTCCTATGAGAAGAACTTTGATACGAATGCCTGCTAGCATTGCTTTGCGCAACGGTTCGCTCAGAAAAGAGAAGACTTCGGACTTTGTACTATCTCAGTCGCTCCATGCTTCCGCCTTCAACAGCGCGTGAGTCAACCGCAGGCGATAGAATGTCAACCGCACGCTTCTCTCATAGACTTTTCATGGGAACTTTACCTCCCCACATCGCCCGAACCGCCTTCAACAGCGCGTGAGTCAACCGCAGGCGATAGAATGTCAACCGCACGCTTCTCTCATAGACTTTTCATGGGAACTTTACCTCCCCACATCGCCCGAACCGCCTTCAACAGCGCGTGAGTCAACCGCAGGCGATAGAATGTCAACCGCACGCTTCTCTCATAGACTTTTCATGGAAACTTTACCTCCCCACATCGCCCGAACCGCCTTCAACAGCGCGTGAGTCAACCGCAGGCGATAGAATGTCAACCGCACGCTTCTCTCATAGACTTTTCATGGGAACTTTACCTCCCCAAATCGCCCGAACCGCCTTCAACAGCGCGTGAGTCAACCGCAGGCGATAGAATGTCAACCGCACGCTTCTCTCATAGACTTCCCCACATCGCCCGAACCGCCTTCAACAGCGCGTGAGTCAACCGCAGGCGATAGAATGTCAACCGCACGCTTCTCTCATAGACTTTTCATGGGAACTTTACCTCCCCACATCGCCCGAACCGCCTTCAACAGCGCGTGAGTCAACCGCAGGCGATAGAATGTCAACCGCACGCTTCTCTCATAGACTTTTCATGGGAACTTTACCTCCCCACATCGCCCGAACCGCCTTCAACAGCGCGTGAGTCAACCGCAGGCGATAGAATGTCAACCGCACGCTTCTCTCATAGACTTTTCATGGGAACTTTACCTCCCCACATCGCCCGAACCGCCTTCAACAGCGCGTGAGTCAACCGCAGGCGATAGAATGTCAACCGCACGCTTCTCTCATAGACTTTTCATGGGAACTTTACCTCCCCACATCGCCCGAACCGCCTTCAACAGCGCGTGAGTCAACCGCAGGCGATAGATGTCAACCGCACGCTTCTCTCATAGACTTTTCATGGGAACTTTACCTCCCCACATCGCCCGAACCGCCTTCAACAGCGCGTGAGTCAACCGCAGGCGATAGAATGTCAACCGCACGCTTCTCTCATAGACTTTTCATGGGAACTTTACCTCCCCACATCGCCCGAACCGCCTTCAACAGCGCGTGAGTCAACCGCAGGCGATAGAATGTCAACCGCACGCTTCTCTCATAGACTTTTCATGGGAACTTTACCTCCCCACATCGCCCGAACCGCCTTCAACAGCGCGTGAGTCAACCGCAGGCGATAGAATGTCAACCGCACGCTTCTCTCATAGACTTTTCATGGGAACTTTACCTCCCCACATCGCCCGAACCGCCTTCAACAGCGCGTGAGTCAACCGCAGGCGATAGAATGTCAACCGCACGCTTCTCTCATAGACTTTTCATGGGAACTTTACCTCCCCACATCGCCCGAACCGCCTTCAACAGCGCGTGAGTCAACCGCAGGCGATAGAATGTCAACCGCACGCTTCTCTCATAGACTTTTCATGGGAAATTTACCTCCCCACATCGCCCGAACCGCCTTCAACAGCGCGTGAGTCAACCGCACGCTTCTCTCATAGACTTTTCATGGGAACTTTACCTCCCCACATCACCCGAACCGTTTCCCTAATCTCATTTGACTCTTCGACTGGCACATCTACATGGTAAGACCTTTATTTTGATACCTCAACCATATCTTTACGTTCAGCTGTTCTCTCAAAATAGGACTCAGAGTTAAAAACCTTTTAGAATTAATATATAGATATAACAAGGCTTCTAAGTGAAATGCCGCACCAGCCTTCTTATTAATTATGTGAATATAATATGTTAAATGTTTTTCCACCCAACTTATGGTTAATTACGTACGGCACAGTTTCGTACAAATTATATTCATGTCATTTTCCAGTTTTCATTTTCATGTGGCGTTTTGTATAGGTGTGCCATATTAATGATATTATATGCTTGTAACTTCAGTTATTCCAGAAAGAATTAAAGACAATTATTATTATGAAAGAAATACGGGATTACACCATATAATACAAATTTTGAAGATGACAATCCGATTTTTGGCGTAAATGTGACAAGGATGGTAAGTCAGATAATATCCGAAAACTTTAAAATTTTCATCGTCCTGGAGCGGGACTCGAATTCGCGTCTCCCAGAAGCGCCCGGGTATGCTAACCACTACACCACCTAGAACGACCAAGTTTCAAGTTTCCGATTAATTTGAATATAATCATCACAGAATTCGCTAGTCGAAGCAACCGGCATTCATGTCTAGCGAATCTGGAGGTTAAGAATCCTATCCCGTGATAGCATACCCGGGCGCTATCTGAGAGACGTGGGTTCGAGTTCCGCTTAAGGACGATGAAAATTTTCTAGTTTTCGGATATTATCTGACTTACCATCATTGTCACATTTACGCCAAAAATCAGATTGTCATGTTCAAAATTTGACAATTATTATTATTATTATTTTAAATTTGTAAGGAATCATTCCAATAAAAATATAATAGGTGAGTGTGAGTATTTCTCACTTCTCTCCAAATCTGAAGACCCTTCATGAGATACTTTACATAAATATTCGATGCACTTTATGGTTTTAAATCTTGAGTTAAGTCTTGGAGGTCTGCGACAACAAAATATATTTAAAGGGAATCCGTGGTAAAGAAAAGGTTAAGAACCGCTGCTGCAGACGATTACAGATGAGCAGCAGCCTTAAACAGTTGTCTAGATTACATGGGGACACAGGTGACCACGTATTTTGCATACACGCTGCGTAAGTGACGTTTAAGTACATCTGCGTAGAGGTTTCTACTTCAATGACAGGTGCATGTGTTAAATTGGCCAAAAAGTAATTGCGTTTTTTTTCCCTGTGTAAATGAAAGGAGAATTTTGAATGGGAAACAAAAACTTTAGTCAACAACATACTGTCCAATTTGTTCGATGACCTTTTGCCATCTCTCAGGCAAGTTCATGATTCCGCGCTCAAAAAAGGTTTTCTTTTTTTTTTTTTCGGCAAAAAACAGTTCCAAGAACGATTTGATAGCCTCATCAGCAGTGAAGAGTTTACCATTTAAGGCATTTTGCAACGAATGAAACAAATGGTAGCCTGATGGTGCCATATCTGGCGAATGTGGTGGATGTGATAACACATCCCATCCAAGCTGTAACAATTTTTGACGAGTGACCAAACTTGTATGTGATCTTGCGTTATCATGGTGAAACACAACCCCTTTGCGATTCACCAATTCTGGACGCTTCTGTTTGACTGCATCACTTAATTTATCCAGACTGACGACAGTACACATCCGAATTAATGGAATGGTTTGGTTCCTTGGAAGCAATTCAAAACACACAATACCTTTGAAAGCCCACCAGACTGACAGCATAACCTTCCTTTGATGCATATCTGATTTTGATGTGCTTTGAGCAGGTTAAGTGAAATATGCCTCGAAGAAAAGTTCGGAAGCAATTCGAGCAGTTGGAGGAGTTTAAAAGGGGCCGCATCGTCAGACTCCGGGAAGCGGGATGATCTTATCGCCGTATTGCGCACCTTACCGGTCGTGCGGATATCCCCATCGTAGGCTGTTGGCGGCAGTGGATAGAACATGGCACGCCGCAGCGACAGGAAGGGTCTGGGAGACCTAGACGAACCACGGAAAGAGAGGACCGACGGGTTGTCCGACATGCTCAGAGTGACACAACAGCCACGATTGCGTATATTCAGCGAGGAGTGGTGCTCTCCATGCATCCTCCTATTAGTGTCAGCACGATTGGCAGACAGCTGCACGACGTAGGACTACACGCACGCAGACCGTTACGACGACTGCCCTTAACACCATTGCATCGTCGCCAGACTGCCATGGAGCCGCTCAGAATGGCAGCGGATGATCTTCGGTGACGAGTCCCGCTTTTGTCTAGGAGGAGACGACCACCGAATCCGTGTGTGGAAAGCAGCGTGGTTAGCGCCAAGATGAACGGTTTGTTGTCGAGCGTCACACGTCCAAAAGGCCTGATGTCATGATGTGGGGTGCATTTGCCTACGATGCCAGATCACCTATGGTGTTCATTACAGGCACTTTGACAGCACAAAGCTACGTTAATGAGGTCCTGCAACCAGTGGCCCTACCTTTTCTGAACGCTCACTCCGGTGCGATTTTGCAACAGGACAACGGCCATACGCATACTGCTGCTGTATAGAGAGCTTGTCTTCAAGGCACTGACACTCTGCCATGGCCAGCCGCATTGCCAGACCTATCGCCGATTGAAAATGTGTGGGAATCCTATTGGACGCGATATCCACACTCCATCTTTACCGCACAATCTGCAGTTCCTGGAGATTGTGCGGTAGAAGATTCAAGCTGCATGTGATGGCTTATCGCAGAACACCATTAGGAACCTATACAACTCCATGCCGAGACGTCTGTCTTGCTGTGTGAGCAAACATGGCGGCCCGACGCCATACTGAGAGACACTACTTATTGGCGTGTAGCTCAATAAATATTGCCCATATCAGTCTCAATGTTTAATCATTTATTGTTCCTGATAACCTTTACCATCCCCTGGAATAGCATTGCAATCCGACACATCCTTCTGGGTACAACTATTTTTTTCACGATGAGTGTAGATAAGAATTCATTTAAATGTTTTTGGTCAACTTTGTATTTAGCTGTACTTGTAAGTGAAATATGTTTTTATTTATCCATTTTGATATTTCAGGATGTTTTCCAGAAGAAGATTCTTCCTGCGAAAGCAACGAAGATGATGATTTCGAGCTTACCGTAGCAGCACAGGAGTACTTACCCCTGAAAGTCAACCTGAACAGGATGGATCGAGCTCATGGCTTTTCTTCAAGAAGTGATATTCCTCAAGTTATTGATACCATATTTCCTAACGTTGACATAAATTCCTATTTTTTCTGCTTGTTTCAGTTTTTAAATGTCATGAATTCTCTGGATGAGAATTCCTATGCTAAAGTTCTAAAAAGATCTCCAACATTGCAGCTTTTTTGCATTTATTTGGTTTTGCTCTTACCGTACATTGTGGAAGCGCTGTCACAATACAGCAGCTGGTAATAATTCATGTACAACACAAACATCCTGTAATCTTAAATGATTTGTCTTTCAGATTTATTCTGGTCACAAAATGCCATTTTGTGAAAAAGTGCCTGTGATACCTTTGGATACAGTTTCTGAGTAACTTGTCATTATGTTGTCATTTTTCGTTTATAGTATCAGTAAAAGTTGATAGATTTTAATGTAATCATATTTCGGTATAAAAGACTATACTCCAAGTCAACATAAAAGTTTACTTTTGTGGAATACTGGGTAGTCGTTCACAGCGTTCCCTTGGAAGGCACAAGAACTTTACCAATTCTCGTCATACTCTAGTCCTGCCCTTTATGACAAGAATTACCCACGCACAGACCCCCTCCTCCATTTACGGCTTTGTGACCTACTCGAAGCTCATTACAGTGCCTTTTCTTGTCTCCTGCTTTACGGTCGTTTCAGTACAACCCCTCGCATTTGTCCAATTGTAAATTAACTGTATCTGTGTTGCCAAAGTTGGCAAAAGTCTTTTATCCCTTTCATTTCGTCCCGTCCCTCTCCAAGTTATTTCCTAGATGAACAGTCAGAGGCCTCTATATCAGCTTACATGCTCGATGCCGGTCGTCATTCTTTTCAACTGACGCATATGATATAGAGTGTCACTTCTGCTAATATGACCTATTCATTCTGCTTTATTTCTACTTTTTCTCGGCTAATAGAAGTAATAGTTTTTTTTTCTTTCTGCTTGCCTATCAACCTTTCAATACTTAATATATTTGTTTCTTGGATATTTCGTGGAATTTCCACAAAGTATGGGGATAGATATAATGGTAAATAATGAGCTTATTTCATTTATGGAATCACAGCAGAAATTGCTCAATAAAGTTTCCCTGAAATTTTTACCTGGAGCATTAAATATCAAGCATTTGAATTTATCTTTCTTTCATAATTAATTTAATGCGGCTATTAATATCACTCTTTTATTCATACATAAAATCATTGGGATGAGTTTTGCAAGGCCGCAACTGCTAAATCTTCTCAACCAATGAAAAATTCACTGAGAAACGGGTAGTAATTGTATTTGGCCAAATATTGAAAAATTTTAGGGACAAGAATTCGCCACATGATATAAATCGTGCAAACGGAAAACAGTTATTTGTTATTTCCATTTTGCTTTGTTTCCGGCAAGTTAGGCCTTGCACAACGCATATCATATTAAAGTATGTTTTAAATACTTATCTTTTTCTAAATGTACGTTTTGAATATTTATTTCTTTTGCTAAATATTGTTAAAAATGCGTTCGCAATGGCTTGTATTAGCGTTTGGATTCTGCATTCATCCTAAGGATTTAGATTCCCACTCGACGAAACTTCAGCATATTTATAGTTTGTACGCGCCAGTAACAGAGGCTATTAATTATTGTATCTGATTATTTATAAATCTAGTGTACTTTTTGCCGGTTTTCTTTTTTCCCTTAGATATATCTTCAATGATATATGTGCTTGTTTTCTTTGTCTGCTGTAAAATACAGTACAAGTGTACAACGGTAACGTTGCAGCTTCGCAATATGTTTTTTTTTCAATTGCTAAACTTGTCATTGTACGTGATTGCTAAAACTGTATAAAGCAGAAAACTGCATAATCAATATGTCATATAAACGCACATTGCGTACGATGTAAGTGCCTATTTTAAAACGTATTGATTTCTTACATTGTATTGATTTCTCTCTCCATTTCTGTAATCAGCCTTTGTTGTGCAAAAAAGAGTCTCGACTAATGTTATTTCGAGTACAAAATATTTCTAAATAATTCATTCTTGTAGTTACATGAAAATGTCCAATTCTTTAAAATCAGCATATTGCAGCGCTTTTTGAATGTCTTCTACATGAAATACCACAGATGTGTAAGCTGCGTTTGCGACATGTCAAAAGTAGTTGTCACGTTACGCTCTTAATGGAGCATGAAAAAGTGCAAAAAGTATTTTTTTAATTACTGAGCCTACTCTCACTTCTTCATGTTATTAATCCGCTCATGATACGTCACAAACATTATTATGCCTCATGCAATGCATATTTAAAGGTTTGCAAGTGTCACTATCAGAATGTAACAGTCTCCAAGAGTCATGCTCTATTTTTGTACTGAATGAATATTTTTAACTTTTATAAAAAAATGGTACTTAGTGTGTAGGTGTACCAAAAAAAAATGCAATTGCTGCTACTATTTTATTCTGGATCAATTTAAACATTTTGCTTTCTTTTTTTTATAATCTTCTTAGTTTTTACTAATTTCGATAAAATGTAAGAATAAATTCGTTGGAAAAAATTAGTTGGAAGCTTTTTTTTTTTAATTTTTGCAAGGACATTCTTTCCTGTTTTGTCCATTCTTCTATTTGCCGTTGTCACATAATAACAAAGAGATTCCCTTCTCTATGAAATAATTATATGCACAGCGGAAAGAACATGTGTTTTGTCAAGTCTTAGAGGAAGTGAAAAATAATGCATATTTTATAACCGCAAATGTTGTTTTCAAAAGCGTTTTATTCTGCTATTAAGTATTAGTTGCATCTGGAATAATGCGTAGTATCGTCAACAAATTCACAGATGTGCATATATGTTAAAGGTAGCAACCTTTAAGGCAAAGAAATTCGAGAGAACGTCTTTGATTATATCCATATAAGCTGTCTATTTATTTTTGCATAGAACTGTAGTAATTTACTGTTTAGCCTGTAGTCACTCTTCATAAATCTTGTACACTGTATCCTTCTAGAGCGGTAATCGAACCCAAATTTCCCATCCGAGAAAACCACAGTTACTCCGGCTTGGCCGATGTATTTCGCAGGAATTTGAAGTACAGGAATTTGAACAAGCATTGCATTGCTCTAGTAGAGGCATCTACTGTCTCTTCGTAGCAACAGTTTCATCCCTAGAAACGAATTCAAGCCGAGAATCATCAGCGCTTCAGATAACGTCACATAAATTAATGAATAATTGATCTTTAAGAATATATGGCAGGTACGAAAGTGACGTAATTTACAGTTCTCGGAAAATCTAACTACTCAGAAAACTTGAATAATTCGGCTTCTTTTTAATGCAGTGCCTTAGGAGGTGTAATGCCAGGACGGAAATCGGGAGATGTGGGTTCGATTCATACTTCAGACTCTGCAATTTTAAATTTTTTTCCTGAGGCTGCAGCAAAATGGATTAAATGTTAATCACGGCATTTATATGCTAAAAAATAAAGAGCTTTTATGCCTGCCACGAATTTATGAAGATCGTACCTACATTAATCGCTGTTATGTTTCCGAGCATCATTCCACATAGGAAGAATTACGTTGGTCTGAATGAATGGTACAGTACAGCTGAGGTCTGTAGTGAATAATACTCTGCAAAACGAATTCTTGATTTTCTGCAAGATCATTTTTACAAAGCGAAGTCTTGCATTGCTGTTCTACACAAAGACACATCTTCTATTGACCACTGGATAATATTACTCTGTTAGATCCTGATGCAGCCTGACGAGTTATAGGTAATAGAGGTGCGATGACCTGGTTTGATACCTCTCTTTTACCTCGAACTGAATAATACAGACATAATTTCGACAACTACTGAGATACACATTTGTTGGATGCAATCCAAGTTGGTTTCTATCACGTTGATGACAGTGGAAAATCCAGAAGTTCTTATGTTCGGTGTTGAATCAAAGAACTTACTTCTCATCTCTGGTAAAAATTCAGTGAAAAAATGTTTCTCCTCCTTGATACATTATCAAAGAATTGTAGACTCCAATGCGCTGAGAGTGGCATCGGCTGTCGACACATGAAGAACTTTGTCGATTATCGTATCCGATCTGTTGAAAGCATGCTTGAACATTGATCCATGGTAAGCTGTATTTCTCAGAAATTTGCTGAATGGTTTGAAGGTTGCAAGAATAGACGATCATCATAACAAGATCGTTGCGTGACAAAAATAATACAAGAAATCAAAATTATAAGACTGTTATTTCTTAAACTAACATGGAACGCAGTACCATAAATACCATTAATATTTTTGTGGCCTCAACGGCCTTACTTTACTCTAGGATTTCGTGAAGAAGGCAGAGTTTTAAATTTTTGCTCTATATTTTGACCGAAAGCATATTAAAAATATAATCAAAATATTGTGAAGATACGGTTAATATAATTACTAAGTAAATTCATTTCAAAAACATTAAACTCCTAGAAACATAAATAATGCCTAAAGTTGTTTTTTTTAACTATAACTTTTTCCAGTGCCTCTAATTCAGCTGTTCTCTCATTCTAGGAAATTAACTTCCTGTTTGTTGAAATCTTGTCCTATTGCAGAAGGTATAAATATATTTATATTTTATGAAATAATTATGCTAAAAGAAAAATTTAAAAGCAAAGATATGTGCAATCTAAAAGTGGGATTGTCATAATAAACAATTAGAAAGGAAGAGATCTCATTGCGTTGCATTCAGGAGTATCAATAGTTGAGAACAGCATACCAGCCATTCTGTAAATAGAAACGTGTTGTAATCTTCTAATGCTAATGATCTAACAATCATCGTTTTTTCTTGTAAATGTATAGGCTAATACATGAAGATTGCCAGCGAGCAAATTATAACCTACTCTCCTTTTTACATGCTATAAATTTTGTAAAATTAAAAGATGGCCACGTCTTCAAAAAATAATTGCGATTTAATAAAGGGCTGTGCAGATTTTGTGGTACTCTATATATCAACATGTTTTTTACCCCTTTTGTGGTACTGATGCAATGGTGACTAATCTCTTGGGATTTTATAACTTCACATACGAAAAGCATTCCGAAACATATTTTAATAGTTCCTAAAATTGCTTTATGCTCATAAATATTTTGAAACGTGTACAAGATCTGCAAATTTAATTTGCTAATGATAAATATTAATGATAGTCATCACTGTTAAACGTATTTGTGATTTGTTGTTATATCATATATATGTTTATTGAACTGTTAAATGAGTGCAATAGTTAATATTTTCTTACTTAGTGAATGTGCAGGAACAAATGCAATGCAGAAATAATTCCACAAAAAAAAACGCTTGTATAATTTGATTGAATGGACGGCGAGTGTATGGTTTTTTATATTTCATCGTTTTTGTAATGTTCCTCGATAACTTGATTTAGAAAGCTGCAGCTGAAGCTTTTGTTTAACGCAAAGCGTCTGTAATTCGTATAAAGAAAGCTACAGATACAGCTGCGTTTGTAGCTTGTTTTTCTAGTGACGAACATCAGGAATATTTCTTGCTGTGATATTGTATTCGTCGTTATTTCCGTAATGATATACTTTGCAATAAGCTTTTGTTTTCTCATAATGGAAATCTTTTCATCAAAATTTTTGTAAGGATTAATTTCTTGTAAAAGTGTGATATTTGTTGTTTGATTTGATTAGATAACCTAGAATATATTGCAAGTGTGTGTTTTCCATGTTTGATCAGTTTTGTGATGTTTTCAAAAAGTTAGGTGTGAAGCTACAGTTTAAACTTATGCAAAGCGAAGAGTTTGTAATTCATATGAGAAACTACGGGTAAAGCTTCATTTGTAACGAATTTTGTTAATAAAATGAACGCAATAAATATTTCTCCCTATGAGTTTTTTTTTATTTTCTTTTATATTGTGATTTTTATTTTTTACTTTTTCATTTAGTTCTTTACTTATTTGATTTTGCCGTAGGATTTTTGTATTTCCACAGTGGTTTATTTTAAAAGGAAAGTACATTCATTTATCGCCCGAATATATCATATTAGCTTTGCCTCAGCAATTCTTCAATGATGTACCTTGGGGTCTTTTTTTTTTGGGGGGGGGTAATCTTTAAAGGCTTGTGGACCTCTTCCAAGATAATACACACCGCGCAGCCCCGTACACCTTACGGAAATGCTTATGGGCTTGCCTATAAACGCTTGCAGGGTGATTCAAAAGTCCCCAAACTCTGAATTCAAATATTTCTACCAGGAATATAGCGATGTATAACTATTTTTACAAACTAAAGAGCAAAGCCGAATACATAAGAAAAACTTTAGAATTTAAAACGAAAGTTGCCAAATAACCTGAAGATCAAAACGCGCAACGCAGCAGTTATGAAAATTCAGAATTCACATTCTATTAAGAAGAGACTGAAGCAAAAAAAAATTTTGACTCATACCAAATACAACATAGAAAAGGTTATGTATTGACCGGTGTGAGTAAAAAGAGAAAAAAATAGAACAACTGAATGTAGAAAGTGTCGAGAATACTGAGCCTTGGCTTTATCAAGGACCAGCAAAAACTCTGCATTTTCTCACTTCCACAAAGACCTATATGGAAATGGGTTTCTGCAAAGTCATAGATGCAAGTAATAAGCCCACAAAAAATATATATATATATATATGTCATGACCTCCGCAGAGTTGTATGACCAAGCTTTAGTTAACAATTTAGCTTGCATCCATAACTTTCCTGGCCCGACCCATGCTCTTCATCTGTTACTATTAAACAGAAAGAAGATGATTATAGAAAACTCAAGTTGTAAGAGTGACATAATGAATCAAAAATAATGTTCAGCAATAACAAATTGCCAAGTTCGCCTGAGAGAGAGTTTAAACCTGAATAGCAATACAAAAGTATTACAAATTCTTAAACATTGCAATAAAAAAGGAAATATTAATTTTTTTCTAAGCACAGATTCTTGAAAGAAAACTGGATTATAAAAACCCCCTACTCCACAACTTCTGACAACACAAAAACGAGAATAAAATAAAGACAATAATAAACTAAAGAAATGCTTTGTGAAGGTTATGTGACATAAATAATTAGTTGCAATATGTACAAAGTATTTCAGAAGTGCTTTAAGTGCATAATTAAGTAGTTATTAAGACCTTAACTACATTGAAAACACATCGCAGACTACAAGAACAATGAAACGGCCGGCTGCTTAGCCTTAGTTCCCTAAAAAACGCGCAAAGTTACCAAGAAAAGAAAGAGTTAAAATCCGCAAAAAAGTTAATAGACTTGCTAGTGCCTAAATGCTTAAAGCAAAAAATAGAAAAAATGTTCAAGAAGTTCAAACATTGAACTTGGAAAACCTAAAACCCAAAGACAATGAAGAGAGCTTACCTCTTATGCAACTCAACTTCTTCCACTCTTGAGGAAACATGGCCGACCTTTTAACCCAAACTTCCAAACACCCCTGCCACTCCCTAGTCGCTGGGGGGCAGTGTGGGTGGGGCTGAAGGCCTCCACACACTGAAAAAATCCTACTCGCGGAGATTTTAACTAGAGAAAAAAATATAATTAAGATTGTGGACCTGTTTGATCAGAAAGAGCAGAATTAACTCTCCAGAATACATGAGAAATATTATGAAATACACAAGTAGTGTATTTAATAATCTTTGCATGTATTTAATCACCTTAGTGAGCTTCTGTAGACTATTCAGAATCCTATTAATTTTAATGTTAGTTTTACTATTTTTAGTATAGCTATTCTAGTGAGCGAATAACTACTTTTCTTTTATATTTATTTTAATTTTATTTTATAAACAGATTTTTAAGGGGTTTTTTGTTTGTGATTTTGTCTATATTATTTATTTTTTTATTTTTAATAAGACCTTCTTATCCATAGCACTAAGGTTCCTTTTTGTAGTTAATATGCATCCTCTAGCCAACTTCCAAAAGGCTTTCATTGGTCAGAATCATATTATTAACTGTGTAGAAAATTAAAGCAGATCTGCCAACCTTACTCTATTATTCAGAATAATTTTTCTTAAAGTTCTTTTGATGAAAGAAGTAGGAATTTTGTTCTCTAGAAAACTGTCTAATAGTATATTAATGTGGTAATTGAAGGCCAAATTGTTGCTGCAAATTCTTGAAATTCTAAGCACCTGAGAAATTAGTACATTCTCAATTACTTTGGTTGATATGTTATTATTCCAGTGTAGATATTTAATTACTTTGAAAGGAAAATTAACTCTTTTATCAAAGAGGCTAATAGATATGTTACCTCCGTTAAGTTTAATGCTTAAGTCTAGGAACTCTAGTTCCTGATTACTGTGGTTGGTTTTACATAAGTTAAGAGAGCTAGGATAGATATTATCAAAATCACTCTCTATAACTTCTGAATTATTTATACACAGCAGATCGTCAATATATCTAAATGTGTAAAGGTAGTTATCGGAGCAAGTGGAGTGATTTTTGATGAATTTATATTCCTTAAAGAACAGGAATAGATTTGCAATGCTCGTGGATGTTGACGTTCCCATAGGGATACCGTTTACTTGCTTATAGAGAGTATTATTATATAAGATATGGTTATTTTTTATGCAGCAATTGAGATAAGAGTTCCAGGCTCCTACCTTAACAAATTGGTTAATTTTAAATTCTGCATACAGCTCTTTAAAGGTAGTGATTATATCTGATAGAGGCAGATTAGTATATAGGTTCTCAAAATCATAACTATTAATATCTAAGGGATTTACTTCGAGTATAGTGAAAATTACTTCTGCATTATTATTAATTATCCAAAAATCTCTGTACTTCAAATTAGTACAGTTACTAATGTGTTTCAAGACCTTCTTCAAGATTTCTTCAAAAGCTAGATCAATTTTCTTTTATGACTCCTGACTCCACTAGCTATGAATCTGAACTTCACTGGATCTTTATGAAACTTAACAGTTGCAAAAAGAAAGGGACATTCAGGCTCATATCTTCTTATTTGTGGAATTTTAAGTTTTTTGAAGAATGCCTTAAAACGATTTTCTAACTGCTTGGTAGAATAACTTACGGGCTCGTAGGTTACTCTATTATTGAGTTCCATAGTTAACAATTCAAAATAGAATATCTTACAGATAATTGCAAAATTATTGCTAGCTTTATCCGTAGTGGTAAAAATAAATAGGTCTTGTAGTTTGGAGAGTGACCTTTTAGCATCTCCAGAGAAAAACAGATTTCTATCAAAACAAAAATCAAGACCTGCCAACTCATTAGTGAAGCCACTGATTACATTATATTTCCATTCTGCGAAGGCCTCAATAGGCTGATTGTATGTTAAACTGGTTTTTATAATGTACCTATTAACATCTTGAGTGAAGCTCTCAAGAATCCTCTCTTTGGAGATTTGGAAGGAAGGTCTAAATTTAGAACCATACTCTAATAAATTCCTAAGCTTGTCATTTTCAACAAAACTCAAGTTTCCAGTGATAATATGCTTGTAGTTCTTATCATAGTGAACTGTTTCTTTATGTTCATCTCAAGAACATGTAGTAACTACAGGTACGGAACTCGAAGAATTAAGTTTGTAGTTTTTAACTATTGACCCTAAGGTCTTAACATATTTAAAACTTACAATAGACTGGTGGATGGGGAAAAATTGCATTATTGTAGAACAGCTTCCTAACATTGAGATGATCATAGGTTTTATTTAGAAACCTGATGGTCACATAATTACTGGAAATTTCTTTAAGAGAAATTTTATCTTTAAGAATATGCTTAAGAATGTCTAGAACCAAAGCAAAAACATGCTTATCTACATGGTTAGCTGTTTCTTTCCAGAATTTGAAAAAACTTTTAAGGACAGAGTGCTTGAAGGACTTAAGTATTTTGTATGTATTTTTAACAAAACTAGTATCATTTTTAAAACTTTCCAGAGTTATTTGCAAGTTAGCAAAATCAACCTTGCTTGAAGTGCGAAATAACCTCTGTCCTCTATTACCTCTAGTGCAGCTCTTGTTGTTAACAAAAAAGAAGAGTTCACGCATAGAAAATTTATGCGGATTATGCTTATTGTCAGAAAGAGTGGAATTAAGACCATAGGGATAAACAGACTGATGCTGCAAAATTTCAAGGGATCCAGGCAGCTTTATACACCGATTCTGAAATACAAGCTATTTTATGTGCACTTCGTCTTGTCTATAATAGATCATTCTTCCGTTTTAATGAGACCATTTACCGTCAAACCGATGGAGCCCCCATGGGATCCCCACTCTCCCCAATTCTTGCTGAAATACTCATGCAGCACCTTGAAAACGATGTTCTTTCAAACTTCTGCACCAAACCATTATTATACATTCGTTACGTTGATGATATCTTATTATTTTGGCCTTCATAAATTATTGATCTGAATACTTTCATTGATACTATGTCGTCTAAATTCCATTCTATAAATTTTACCATTGAACATGAATCTGAACTAACATTACCTTTCCTCGATATTTTGATTAGACGTGAAGCTAATAACCACAATATTATCACTTCAGTATACCGAAAACCTACTGCTTCATTCTCTATGATCCCTGAAGCATCTTCTCACCCCATATCTCAAAAACTTTCCTCACTTCGTTTTATGTTAAATCGTGCAAAAACACACTCTTCAACCATCGAGCTATACAATGCAGAAATCGGAAAAATCAGGGACCTTACTACAGCCTTTGGATATACACCACATACTGTCAATAGGATCTTACAAAAAATTCAAGAACGTACCACCTGCTCCTTAATTAACATTAATAAACGTGACATTCGCTACGTGGGATCTGTACCTTATATCCCGATTGTTATAAACAATCTGAAAAATATTTGTAAACCTTTTGATCTTAATTTTGGAATAAAAACAAGCAATATTTACTCCATCATCAAAAAAGACAGAGATCCCGTACAGCTATCAGACCAACATGGAATCTATGCAATACCTCTCAGAGCTATCGAACCTGGAACGAAGAACTTACTCTATATCGGTTCAACAACTCGTAATCTGAGTACTCGCCTTAAAGAACACAAATATAATATAAAAACTTGTTCTTCCAATACAGCAATGTCACGTTTACTCCTTAACGAACCTTTTCAACCATTGTGGGAAAAAACCAAAATTCTCACCACTCCCAAATCTAAGCATCTAACCCTACTTACTGAGAGTCTGCAGATTTTCGCTCACCGCCACCAATGCTGTAACGACGATTATCCAAGTTTCATTCACAATCCCTAGAGATTTGCTGCTACAGATAGCAGCTTCTAAAAACATTTTTATAAACTTTGAATAATAACACTCTCACCTGTTTGAACTTTTTATGTCTCTGTAGTGCGCATGCCTTCATTACATCCTACGTCATTTGTGTGTCTCATCCCACTGTGCATATATCCTGCTGATCTAACCATCAGGCTTACACCTGAGGATGGATCCGTTGCGGATCTGAAAGATTCTAGTGTGCCTTTTATGTGAATGCTTTTATGACTAAGGTGTTTTTACATTAAAGATTTTTAAACTATTTTATCATGCATAGACGGCAATGTACTTACATTAATTTTCAACCTCCTGCACGAAGTGTTTTTACGGACTCGACACTCATACTTACAGGTAATGAAAACCACTTTACAATAGATGCTGGAATTGTCCACCATTCTGTTGAAGACACAAATTCACCCGACGACACATGTTGACGGACACTCTTTTCAGCGTGTTGGCTGGTATGTCCTTCACGGCTGCAATGATGTTGTTCCGCAGGTCCTGAACCGTCTTAGGGTTGTTGTGGTAAACTGTGTCTCTCAGATAGTCCCACAAATAAAAATCTGGAGGACTCAAGTCTGGTGAGCGAGGCGGCCAAAGTTTTTTCGAGATTAATCGTTCGTGGAACAACTCACGGAGCATCTCCATTTTGTCGTTTGACGTGTGGCGCGTTGCTCCATCTTGTTGAAACCAACAATAACGTTCGTGTTCTTCCAGCATTGCTACAAATTGATGGATGATATCTGCATACCCAGCGGAAATTACAGTTGTATCGAAAAAAATGGCCCTACAATTCGCCGTCTAGACATGGCGCACCACACTTCAACTTCCTGACAGTGAAGTCCAACCTCTATGCAATTGCGTGTGGATTCTCCGCAGCCCATATGCGAGGGTTTTAGCTATAGACATATCCATTCAAATGAAACCATGCCTCGTCACTGAAAAAAGTGTTGTTAAGCTGGTTAGTCACATTGTTGCGCGTGAAATTCTAGAGCCATTGGTAGTAGACAATGCGCTTTTCCGAGTCCAAAGGACGTAGCTCTTGTACTACTCGAATTCTGTACTGCCGTAGCTTTAGACGTTTAGTAGCCCTCTTCAGACTAAATACGATGCCCCTAACTCTTGAGACACCCGCCTAAGTGACTTCCTGAGAGAGCGTTGCAGGGAAACGTGAATTTTCTCCAGAAACGTGGTCGTCACCACGGACGGCTGGCCGCTTTTAGGCTTATCCTGAACACTGCCTGTCTCGCAAAACCGGTTCACAAGGTCATGCACAGTTGTTTTCCTTGGTATAGGAGCACCAGGAAACTTCCTTTGAAAGAGCTGGATGCAACGTTGATAAGATTTTTCCGCAAAATAAACTTCGAACAAAGCGACTCTCTGTTCTTGCGTGAGACTCATGGCTGACTGAACGTTACTGCTTTTCTATCACGTGGCACAACTCGTTCTCCAAGGTCACACACAACAGCCACAAGCATCAATACTCGGATATCTTTTATGGTTTTACAGCAAATACGTTTTAAAGTATAGAGTTCAGGAAATTTTGAATTACCTTGTATTTCCAAACTCGGTTTCTGCAGCGTCTTCTGGCAAGCTGATATCACCTATCTTCTCAGGACATGTCGGCTCCTATCACTTTGTACTTTCTATATATTCAATTTTTTCTTAGGCACAGCGACATCACTGAGCTTCCATTTCTTCACATTGCCAACTGTGGATTTGGGAGTGTATGATGATGCCGCTTCGGTCTCACAAATCGGTATTCCCTCAGTATGACATCCATCATTACCGTTTAAATTTATGTTAACCAGTAGCGCCTGACTTCTATTCATCAATTTTTTGTGTGGAGACATATGCTTCAAAATAATAATGATAATTAAGGCCCTATAAATTATGCGGCATTGATGCGGCAACTTCTTGAAATTATGAACTAGGAAAAGTACTGTACCAGTACACATACATAATAAAAAAATTCCACTTTGAATGGAATATCCATTTTAAAAGCTCTATATTTGCTTTCTTGTTGTGATTACAAAAACAAATAGACTATTTTAGTAATAGAATATTTCCGTGATCACAGTTCGTTAAAATAAAAGGATGTTAGTCCAGCAGCCGAAAATTTCTGTAAACTCTTTGTTTTGTAAGTATTTGGACGAAACATGACACCGGTCTTTCGAATTAAGTAACACCGGGAGTACTTGCCTTGTTTTTCGTGTTAGTCCTGCCTTTGAATTCCAGAATTTGATTACACCAGGAACCGTACATTCCTTTACATATTCCATGTATGCAGCATACTCGTCTTACTGACGGGTTATCAATTCTGGAATACTTTTGGACACTACGTCGTCATCAATGCTCAGGTTGGCCATTTTATCAGGGTCAAACACTCCAGTAGCCTTCATGAAGTTCAAATTAGGTTAGCAAAACTTGGGTCCTCGCTTTTTGGAGATCGTCACTTTTAAGTGGTAGTAAATGTCCAACTTTGCTACGGTTTTGTGAAATACGTCTTGCAGAAATGGATTACGTGTAGCTTTTCGAGAATAGGTTGCCTCCTATTTAAGCTGTAATTTAGATCGCAGATCGAGTACCTTGTTGTATGCTTTGTGAATAGGCACTCCACATGTTTCAAAGAAGAATAGCGTGTCCATCTGGAGTACCTTGTTGTATGCCTTGTGAATAGGCACTCCACATGTTTCAAAGAAGAATAGCGTGTCCATCTGGAGTACCTTGTTGTATGCCTTGTGAATAGGCTCTCCACATGTTTCAAAGAAGAATAGCGTGTCCATCTGGATCTGGCGTTTTCCGCAGTGAACTGCAAGTCTTTACAGATGCATTTACTTTCCATCAGTTACTTGCACTCATTAAGACTGGTAGTGTCAGGAATAAGTTCTGCTTCACTATCGAAAAAGTCTATGTAAACGTCGCAGTACGTAACATGGCACTGCAATGTTTCGAATCAGGACTTCCAGCGTGTTATCACGAGTACTGGGCATACATGTTGTTTACCTTATCTGTTTCTTTCAGTTAAAAGCTGTAGATGACGCCACTTTCTCGCAGGACCATACTTGAACAACTTCTGGGAGCATCCGATGAATTCGTCCACTTCAGCAAAATTCACACGCCATCGGTCAAACCGGTTGATTTAATCGTCCAGGAATCCCGTCAGCTAGGTTTACAATACGAGCATTGCAAGTCGTGTTCACCGAATTATGCAGTATAGTACGTAGCACTTCCTTGTCAGCTCGAGTCATGCAGGTCGCATTGTCGGATAAGATTACTGACACTTTGCTGAAATCCATCTCCATATTTGTTAGGCATTCCACGACGGCCTGAGAAGCTGTTGTCGATTGGACAATTTCAAGACGAACTCTGTTCAGCAGGTAAGGACGCATCACTACCGAATCTGTAAATTGTGGAACAGCGGGAATATGTAAAACGTAGCTGTCACTTTGTCGTCGCTGCATTAATCAAAACCAATGCAGAGCGGGTTTGCTGACTTGAGAATTTCTTCCATTTTTTCTACTTGGCCTCAAATACTTTGGGTTCTGGCGTAGAGAAATAGCGCAAGGTAGAAGAACCACACCAGTGACATTCTTAGTAAGAAATTCATTCACGTGGATGCTCTAGTTTTTCTATGGGAGTATGGACACTTGCAAACGTGTCGATACTTTCGAAGCGCATGAGATGGCGCATTTCACCAAATTCTGTTTGTCTTCTGAACATTGATGATACAGTGGCATGACGCTTTTTCTGCTTGTCAAAGCACTCTTGCGCGGCTTTTCTTTTCTTTTCTTCATGACGAATACGTTTCATGTTGATCGATTGCAGACTTTTTTGTGTGATCGATAAAAGCATTGCATGTGGTACAGGACATTGTGCCAACGGAAACGTGAAAAGCACGTGAATATTTCTAGCATCTCTCCGGTAGAGAAATACACTATCTACCAACAAGTAATTGGACACCCCTGCAATCGACGATATCTGCGGTCCTGATACACGTCATGTCCGCTGCCGTTAAATATCGTGTGGGAAACAACAACGCAACCAGTCGCATGCAAGATGCCAAGCCGTTCAGAGCTCTCTGATTTCGAGAAAGGTGTAATCGTCGGGTATCACAGAAATGGCCGATCCATACGTGACATATCCAGCAAGTTGAAGTACCCAAAATCGACAGTGGCCTACGTGATTGGCTAGTGGAAGATGAGAAGTGACTGTCGGAATGTGCCCCGACCCGGCAGACCCATAAAACTCGGAGTTAGAGACCGACGGGTGCTGGCCAGAGAAATTCGGAAGAACCGCATCAAATCGATGAGCCACATCCGCGAGGAGTTTCAACAGGCATCCGGGAGTGTTCTTTCGATGAATACCCTCCGTAATGAAGCCCATCTGCTCGGTTATCATGGACGTGCTGCCGCCCACAAGCCCTTGATCACCAAGTCCAATAGCGCTGCTCGGCTAACGTGGTGCAAAGAACGTCGACAGTGGACCGTTGAACAGTGGAAACAGGTTCTCTGGAGCGGCGAATCAAGGTTCACCCTCTACCGTTCGGATGGCAGGGTCTGTGTTTGGCGACTGTCTGGAGAACGCCTCCTGCCGGAATGTATTGTGCCAACTGTGAAGTTCGGTGGCGGTGAAATTATGCTATGGGGGTGTTTCTCCTGGTATGGCACGGGACCCTTGGTCGCAATTCCTGGCATACTCAACGCCGAGACCTACTGCACCATTTTGGATGACCATGCGCTTCCTACGTTGTGGCAGTTTTACGGGGTGGACCCATGTTACTTTCAGATGACAATGCCACCTGTCATGTTGCGAGGTCCACCATGGCTTGGTATGGTGACAATGGGGTTAATCGAATGGACTGGCCTGCGCAGAGCCCGGACCTTAACCCTATCGAGCACCTCTGGGACGAGTTGGAGCGTCGACTTAAGGGGTGCCCCCACCGTCCGAAATCGGTGAAGGAACTGACCTGTCTTCTCCAA
This sequence comes from Macrothele yani, assembly GCA_039090855.1. NCBI lineage: Eukaryota > Metazoa > Arthropoda > Arachnida > Araneae > Macrothelidae > Macrothele > Macrothele yani. The sequence goes on along the minus strand of CM077018.1, from coordinate 55,560,787 downwards.
GCCGAGTGGAAGAGAATACCGCTAGCCGTCGTACAACGCCTGGTTGAGAGTATGCCCCGGAGGGTCGCAGCTGCAATCGCCGCTCGTGGAGGCTCCAGCAACTATTGAAGGTGAATAAACTTCGTTTTCCTTTGCTATCACATGTGTCCAATTACTTCAAAAAGTAGGAACTGTACACCAAATTATACTCAAATAGTATAACTATACTAAAAATCCAAAACTTCTTGGCGTAGAATAGAAATAAAAGTTTCCAAGTTTTCGCATATCAACCAGATGGCTTTCTCAAGGAAGGTAGACAGCTAACTGCAAACTGGGTAATAGAACGTTTCAATACTTTGAACGCGGTGACTTGACTAGACAATAAATTATTAGGAGCAAACGTGATATTTCGAAGAAACGAGATTACGTTGGTTGGGCACGCGGTACAATGATAGAGAACTCAGCATTACTTGAAGAACTGATTCCAAATACGTGGCAACTCCAGAGAAACGCTATCATTGCAAGCCTCGCAGCTGGTCAAGATTTCCAAGGCTTCGCGGATGGCGGTAGATTTGGGTGTGGAGTATGAAGCTAATTTCTTTACATCACTCCATAAAGGATCGGCGGACTTTAACTTGACTTCTCTTGATAGGGCAGTGGTTATTTTTCCGTCTCTTGTATCCCTTTTATGTTCGCTGATTCTAATTCCAAACGAACGTTTGGTCATTCCGATGTAGTATCGCCTGGAGCCGTCCGGGTATTTTAGTGGTATGGCATAAACACCTGCTTCATTGAGAAGAGGGGGCTTGTCAATATGTCTCTTAAGCATCGTGTATAATATCGCGAATTCCAGAAGATAATAAAGATGAACTACGTCAACTGTGTTGCTCTAAATTAAAATCGTGGTACAATCAGAAGCAATCGTTTAATAATTTCAAAATTCCAAGGACGATTTCCAACCTTAGAAATGACCACTCCATAATACTGACGGTAACGGACAAATCCGGCCAGATAGCGATAATGGACGCAGCGGATTATAATAAAGAACTAGAAGAATTTATATCCGATTCTGGATCTATAATCTTACGGAGGAATCCTCTAAATTCTTGGATTGCGGTAAAAAGAACTGCAAGGTCAACTGATATTCCAGATGATCTCAAGAAATCCTTCAAATTACCACCTGGCCCTCAGATCCCAAAACTCTTCTGCAGACTTAAACACCACAAACCCGGCAATCCATTGAGACCGATCGTGTCCAGAAGATCCGCACTGACGTACCACTTAGAGAAAGCGTTAACCAAATTCTTAACTAATCATCTACCGGACTCGGACTTTATAATAACCTGCACTCTAGATTTTATCACGAAAATCAAGCAGCTCACCGTTCAACAACGCGACATTATCGGCAGTTTCGACGTAGTTTCTCTTTATCCATCGATCCCCGTACCGGAAGCCATCAGAACATTGAAAGAGGCTATATCTAATTCATCGGCTTATTCTCAGGAGTCTTGCCTCAGCATCTTCAAAATAATGGACTTGGTCTCAAATTCCAGCTACTTCAGTTTCCGAGGGCAAATTTATAAGCAAGTAAATGGTGCTCCGATGGGATCTTCGCTTTCAGCCGTCCTTGCGGAAGCAATACTTCGCCCCCTTGAGCAACATATATTCACCAACATCACCCCAAGACCTACCACCTGGCTATGATATGCAGACGACGTATTTTTCATATGGCCACACGGAAAGGAGACTCTCCCGTTTTTCCTCGATAAAATAAATTATATACACCCTACAATCAATTTCACCATGGAGCTTGAACACAATGGTACCTTACCTTATCTCGACGTCTCAGTGAGGAGCAAATCGCATGACAACCACCTTCATACGGAAGTCTATTATAAACCCACCTCCGTTCCCAACCTGATGCTCCGCAGTTCATTCTGCTCTGATGTTTACAAGACCGCCTTATTCCGTTCTCGAATTAGAAGAGCCTTCGCTGTTTCACCCGATGTTCGTTCTAAACAATCCGAACTAAGAAACATCGTCGAATTGGCCACTGAGGCAGAATATACTTCGAACCAGATGCATAACTTTATCGAGAAAGCCAGAACCAGCAGTGCTAATAACATTTCTATGCCGTAACTTCGCTACCTGGGCTCTATTCCCTACATACCAAATATTTCCTATCAACTCAAAAACGCGCTCAGGAGGATGAACTTCGGTGTCGGCATAAGGTCTCCGGCATCTTTATACACGATGCTTAAGAGACATATTGACCAGCCCCCTCTTCTCAATGAAGCAGGTGTTTATGCCATACCACTAAAATACCCGGACGGCTCCAGGCGATACTACATCGGAATGACCAAACGTTCGTTTGGAATTAGAATCAGCGAACATAAAAGGGATACAAGAGACGGAAAAATGACCACTGCCCTATCAAGAGAAGTCAAGTTAAAGTCCGCCGATCCTATATGGAGTGATGTAAAGAAATTAGCTTCATAATCCACACCCAAATCTACCGCCATTCGCGAAACCTTGGAAATCTTGACCAGCTGCGAGGCTTGCAATGATAGCGTTTCTCTGGAGTTGCCACGTATTTGGAATCAGTTCTTCAAATAATGCTGAGTTCTCTACCATTGTACCGCGTGCCCAACCAACGTGACCTCGTTTCTTCGAAATATCACGTTTGCTCCTAATCATTTATTGTCTAGTCAAGTCACCGCGTTCAAAGTGTTGAAACATTCTATTATCCAGTTTGCAGTTAGCTATCTACTTTCCTTGAGAAAGCCATCTGGTTGCTGTGCGAAAGCTTGGAAACTTTTATTTCTATTCTACGCCAAGAATTTTCGGATTTTTAGTATAGTTATACTATTTTGAGTCCAATTACTTGTTGGTAGATAGTGTATGTATGTCATTCTTCTTGGGTTTTGTAACAGGCATTGTGTCAGCTTTTGTTTACAAGCATGAAAACCAATTACAATTCCGTTGGAAAGTATGTTGTTTGTATGACTTCCCACAAACGAGAGCGTACGATGACGTGGAAGAGCAAGTGGCACGAATGAGAGCCAGCAACTGACGCGAAAATGACCTTGAAGTAACATGCGGTTCGGTCCGATAACGACAAAAATGTGGGAAAAGATTAGCAGGTTGGAACATTAACTGGAATTCTTTGAAGTCCAACCTCAAAGTAGTGACGGGCGATTTCGACTGAGAATTAGTAACTTAATCGATAGCCACGAACCATTGAATGAATCGATTATTTGCAAAAGTTGTCGAATCATTCACATTAGTCGTTTATTCTCTCGCTCTCCATTCAGTCAATGTTGCCGCTAACCAATAACGTATCGAATAATAAATCGATCTGAATGGCTGTCGCTCCCTTGCGAAGAAAAGAAAAGGCAGTATGAATGGATGGAAAACGTTTCATGGCGTAGACCGACGGGGGATGGGGGGAGGGGATGGGGTAGGAGGACGCTGCGTGGAGAACCAGACTGTGTGTGTAACTATCGAGCTGACACGAATAGGCATTAGATCACTGAACCAGTAGTTTAGTTGGGAGGGTTATTAAACGACTAAATCAGTTGCGCCGACGAGACGTCTCTACTGTTTTAGCTGAAACTCAGTAACTAATTCAGTCGATAGTTGAAACCGTCTATCGATTGATTAGTTGATAGTCCTTTTCAACGATTTCACCCATTACTCCCTAAAATAAAAGCAACGCTTCAGATTAAAGCCGTAGGGAACATACGAAAAAAAAAACGAGGAATAAAATTACGCGACAGTTGTAAAATTATACGGAAAATTGCAAATTATGCGAATTCCGCATTTTCCTCATTTTCGCATAATTCATATGGCCCTAATAACATTTTTTTTATAGTTTTTTTTATTGGGGGTTTAACGACCACCGTGAGTAACTCAAAGAGCTATAAGCAGTCGCCCGTCCCTAATTTAGGGCCACTGGTTCCAAGGAAGGGAGATAGCCAGTGCCGTAAAACAAACACAACATCCATCCCTCACCGAAATTCGAACCCGGACCCTTTCTTAAACAAATGGTCATAAGCCAGCACTTCGACTACTGCGCCACCAGGATGGCCATAATAATAATAATACTCCCCAACGATTGAAAAACAATGAAATCAAAAACAATCTAGCCGCCAAAGGCCAAAGCAGCTAATGCAAGGAGGTTAGAATAATACACTGCTGGACAATTGCTAAGGACGGATCATAAACGGCTATATAGCGCATAAAAAAGTAAGTGTGGTTGGATGCCAAGTGAAATAAAATAATGTCAGAATGCCAGGACATTACAAGAAAGACAATTTATTGTGCTCTGAAATCCAGAAGGCTTTGCAACGTGTTCAAGGGACAAACAGGCCATTTTGTGCAGAATACGTAAACGTGAAAAAAATGCAATTACCATCCGCAGGCGTTCCGGCGTAAGATGTCAATACGGGATATGGCCACCATGGAGGGCGATGCAAGATTTCACACGTCGTGTCATGCTTTGCACAACATTATCAAGCAGCTGTTCGGGTAATTTATCCCATTCCTCTGTCAGTGCACGGATGAGGGTGTCCTTGTTTATTGGAGGGCATTGGCGACCAGCAAGACTCCTCCCCAAAGCATCCCACACATTTTCAATGGGATTCAGATCTGGAGAACGTGCTGGCCATACGAGGCGTTGAATATCCTCGCTCTCAAGACACTCCTGGACAGCGACTGTTCGATGACATGTTGCGTTGTCGTCCATGAAAATGAATCTATCACCGACAGCACCACGGAACATGCAAACATGAGGTAGCAGAACATCATTAATGTATCGTTGGCCAGTCATAGTCCCAGTTGGAAGCACATAGAGGGACGTACGGCCATTGATCATGATGCCAGCCCATGCCATGACACTACATGTCGGATATCGGTCCCTTTCCTCTATGTTCGCTGAACAATATGCAGTATCACTATCACGCCAGATCAGTTGTCGTCGACAATCAGACGATAGACTGTATCTACTCTCATCTGAGAAGAGGACAGCAGACCAGTCGTTATCAGTCCAATTGCGATGTTGATGGCACCATTGCAAACGGGCGGTACGGTGACGTCTGGACAATGGGATGCACACAACAGGACGGCGGGCGCATAGTCCTCCTTCATGCAAACGTCTGGCGACAGTTTTTCGGGAGATCCGCTTGCCAGTAGCAGCCATAAACTGATTTGCTACTACACTAGCTGTGCTGCGCCGGTGTCTTTTTGTTGATAGCACTATGTACCGATCTTCAGCAGGTGTCGTACTGCGAACACGACCTCCCCCGTGACGTTTGCTACACTCTCCATTTGTTTGAAAAGATTTCCAAAGCCTTGAAACAACACTGTGGCTGACGTCGAACTCCCTGGCAACATCTGTTGTTTTTCGCCCTTCATCAGTCTTGCCAATAATACGGCCACGCGTAAAATCATTTAGGTGATGTCGGGAAGACATACTGAAAATTGCAAGTTCGTCAATTGATTCTTTCCCTTTCAACTTTGCGTTTGAACAACAACGGTCAATACGCGTCAAATCCTTTATATCTCTTATCAGCGCTATGACGTCACGAACAAGTTCGGCAATCCAAAATTTGCATACGCACAACACGTCTTACTGTATACCGCACTTATGCTAATTTCCACATTTTCCTGCCTTCCATTTTATGGTTGCTATCGTTGCTATTGTCATCCGTCCTTAGCAATTGTCCGGCAGTGTACTTCTGGAGATGCCCTTGTCTCTGAACCGTGAAGTCGGAAGATGTGGGAATTTGACTTAATTCACATGATACCTATGTAATTTCATCGGTTTGTATTTTAGAATTGCGCGGTTTTTGGTTACAGAAACCGTGTTAGTATCAAACCGGAATGAATTGTACTTCTTACACGAGTGAAGTTTACAATTTTAACGTTGTGTTTTGTTTAGAATTCGCACCAATGTTCGTGCATTTCAATTTAAAATAAAAGTGAGAAAGAGCCTCAAAATAAATAAGAATTTTATAAATTCAGCATTTTCTTACACATTGACGGCAAGTTACGGTGTGAAATTTGAAACATTTGCGACGGAAGAAGGCGATTCGGCCAACCCAAAATGCATTGCAATAGCCTTGAAAACCACTAGCTTTCCCACACATTAACGGCCGTCACTCGCGGTTATAGGCTTCACGCAAAGTGGTTCAGCTTCATTAACAAGGGTATCTCCAGATATCTTATTCTAACTTCCTTGGGCTAATGAAGACTAAGCTCAACGCCAGCGACATCACCAGAGCTATCAACACATACGCAAATGAAGTCCTCACGCATTCCTTCGGGATCATCAAGTAGACCACCACAGATCTAGAGGAAATAATTTGCAGTATCAGGAAAACTGTCACTAAATATCGCCAGCACACACCCGAAGTCAGTAGTAGAAAAGCTGACAAGTGGACAGGAAAAAGGAGGACGGAAATGATTGATCTCCTGAAACACCGGGACAAAACAAAAATCAGCAGCCTTAGAAAATACTTCCATAAGAGCATGGTTTCCCCGCATTAAGCGGTAAACCAGAGTGACAAGATGTAGGCAGCCCTAGATCTCTCTACTCAGAACATCGAGATTAAAGCCAGGGCGCCAAAAGAAGAAGCTTGGGGGCAAGAAAGTTCTACACGGAAGCACATCGAGCTTATATTAGATGGAGACACCACTGACTCTGCCGCCATAGGTCACAGCTAATCGTTGGCGTGACCTCACATACAGGCAAAAAATGATTAAATTATACAGTTGATAAAACAGTAAGCTTGTGTGTAATTGATAAAGATTGTTGAATTACTCATTTCATCTGTCTGTACGTCTATAAGCTTTTGCTACATTGGTTTTAAAGCAGCTTCTTTTCTGCGGCTGCGTCTTGCCTGGATATGACGTCATTTGCAGCACGGACGGGGACTTGTGGCGGTCAGTGCTGCGTGGATAGGAGTGGCGTCTCCACCTAAGATAAACTCAACGGGAAAGCACTTCAACGAACTTTTTCTTTTATTGGAGGTTTTTTTAAATGATTTATTGGGCCTGGTGGTACAGAGACATGACAAACAGGCAGACATAGACAGGAGACAGATGTTTCACATCAACAAGTACATATCAAACATGGTTTTTACTGTATGCTAAATGACCAATGTACACAGAGAGCCAGTGTTGTTCAAGTGACACATTATGAACAAGTACACATCAAACATGGTCTTACAGTATGCTAAATGACCAACATGGTCTTACAGTAAACATGGTCTTACAGTATGCTAAATGACCAATGTACACAGAGAGCCAGTGTTGATCAAGTAACACATTAGGAACAAGTACACATCAAACATGGTCTTACAGTATGCTAAATGACAAATGTACACAGAGAACCAGTGTTGATCAAGTAACACATCATGAACAAGTACACAGCAAACATGGTCTTCATCATCATCATCATCATTGTCAACCATTATCAATCCACTGCTGGACGAAGGTCTCCCCAAGTTTCCTCCACAACGGTCTGTCTTGTGCCAGTCTCCTCCATGTCACCCCTGCATACTTTCGAATTTCATCCACCCATCTCCCATGTGGTCTTCTTCTGGGTCTTTTCCTGTCCCTTGGAATCCAATCTAAAATTTCGGCTGTCCATCGATGATCTGTCCTTCTGGCAGTATGTCCAGCCCATTGCCATTTCAGGGATTTAACTCTGATCATGATGTCTTCCACTCTTGTCATTTTTCGGATCCACGTGTTCCTCTTCTTATCTCTCCTGGTTACACCAAGCATGCACCTCTCCATGCTTCTTTGAGTTGTCTGCAGCCTTTGTATGTCTCTTTTAGCTAAGGTCCACGTCTCTGCACCATACGTAAGCACTGGAAGGATGCATTGATCAAACACTTTTCTTTTAAGACATAATAGCATATTGCTCTTGAAAATTATGCTGCTTCTTCCAAAAGCTCTCCAGGCAAGTTTTGTACGCCGATTAATTTCTTCATCAATGTGACCCTCACTTGATATCTGCTGTCCAAGATAAACGTACGTGTCTGTTATCTCCAGCTTTTCTCCATCAATCGATAAATCTTCATTTCTTGTAAAAGCATTGAACATCACTTTTGTCTTCTGAAAGTTCATTTTTAATCCCACTTCTTTACTCTTGTCAGCAAGTTCCTGGATCATACTCTGCAGCTCTGATGGGGTAGTTGCAAAAATGACTATGTCATCAGCAAAACGAAGGTGGGTTAGATAATCTCCATTAATCTTTATCCCCTTGTTTTCCCAGCTCAGCGACTGAAAAACACCCTCCAATGCGGCATTAAAGAGCTTCGGAGATATGGTGTCACCTTGTCTCACTCCCTTTCCATTTTTTACGTGTGTTGTATTTTCAAACAGCCTAATCTTTGCACTTGCATTTTCATAGATGTTATTAATAATATTAATGTATGCATCTTCAATACCGCAGGTTTTCAGAGCCATTGTAACTGCTGATGGTTTCACTGAATCAAAGGCTTTTTCATAATCGATAAAAGCCATGCACAATGGAAGTTCATATTCCCTCGCTCTTTCAATTAGTTCTCTCAGCACGTGGATATGATCTATTGTGCTGTAGCCACTCCTGAATCCAGCTTGTTCTCTCGGTTGTGCCATGTCCAGTGTTACCTTCAAGCGGTGTGAAAGAACTTTAGTGAAGATTTTATAAACTACTGATAGGAGGCTGATAGGTCTGTAGTTTCCGAGATCCTCAATGTCACCTTTCTTATGTAGCAGGATCATTGTAGCGGTGTTCCAATCCTCAGGAATCTTTCCTTCATTAAGGCATCGAGTGAAAATTTGGGCGAGTACTGTTTCGATTTCTCCACTTGCTTCTTGTATGATGTCTACAGTATTTCCATCTTCTCCTGGAGCTTTTCCTCGCTTCATGTTCTTGATTGCATGTGCAACTTCTGCTGGAAGGACTGGAGGAACTCTGGTACTGGTATCTTTCATGATGTCTGGAGTGCATATATCATCCCTTTCATATAATTTGGAGTAGAAATCTTTCACTCTTGTCAAAATTTCGCCTCTATTTCTTGTTACAGAACCATCTTCTTTTCTCAGTGCCATAATCTGTTTTCTTCCCTTACTGAGATGTCCCTTTGCTATCTTTAGGCTTTGGTTGTTTTCAATTGCTTTCCTCACTAGTTCACAGTTGAATTTCCTTACGTCTTCAGTGATACTTTTTCTTACTGTCTTGCATAGCTCTATATATTCCACTTTGGAAGTCACATCTTCTTTAGTTGTCCTCATCTCTCTTCTTTTTTGCATCAACATTTTGGTTTTTCCTGATAATTTGTTCACATGCAACTTGTTCTTAGACCCAGCTAATTTTGTTGCTGTTTCCATAAGAGCTTTGGTTACTTTTCTGTTAACTTCAGAGATGTCCACTTCTTCCGATGTTAGGCCTTCTAAAGCAGAGAACCTGTTCTTCAGTTCTAACTTGAAGGTATTATGGTGTTTTTTAAGGTTGGTTATGTCAATAGATTTTGTTTGTCTTATGAGCTTGCCACGTTCAAGTTTAGTGTTGAGGTGCATCTTACATCTCACCAATCTATGGTCACTACCTGTGTTGAACTTGTTTAGCACACTGCAGTCTTCTATGAGGAATTTTTTGTTACACATAATAAAATCAATTTCACTTGTCGTCCCATTTGGATGTCTCCATGTCCATTTCCTGTGTGGCTTTTTCTTGAAGAAGGAGTTCAAGATGAAAAACCCTTCTGCCTCTGCAAACTCAACGAGAGTATTTCCACGCTGATTTCTGTTGCCCTGACCGAATTTACCTACTGAAGTTTCATTCTGTTGCCGTTGCCCTATTTTTGCATTGAAATCTCCCATAATTATTTTCAAGTGCTGCTTACCTTTATTATTTAGATGACAAATTTCCTCATAAAATTCTTCAATTTCTTCTTCAGGATGACTTGTGGTGGGTGCATAAGTTTGAATAATCTGAGCCTGGTATCTTTTCGAGAGTTGGATAACAAGTCGTGCAGCTCTGTCAGAGGAACTTTCAACTTCTACAACTTTATCCTTCAGTTTCTTGTTTATTATAAATCCAACACCACTAGTTCTGCCAGTATCTGTCCCACGATAGTAGAAGAGATGTCCACTTTTCAGTTCGATGAGATCTTCTCCTTTTCTCCTTACCTCACTTAGCCCCACGATGTCCCACTTGATCCTTTGTAGTTCCTCTTCCAATTCAAGAAGCCTTGAATCAGAAGATAGGGAGCGTCCATTGTAAGTAGCCAAGGTCAGCATCAGATGGCAGCCTAGTCCGGTCCTCCGGGGATTCTTAGCACCCTCTGCCTTCATGTCGCACTGGCCGCTGCCTTGGCCAGGTACATTCCAGCTGCCGGAGACTGAGGGCCAAGATTTAAGTTGTGGAATCATTTTGGAGGGGTTTGGCCATAACTCACCACGCTGGCCAAGCGGGTTGGTGAGTGTGGGATAGAATTTCCTCTAATCCCGATGGTATAGTTATACCGCTATTGGCGGTCGTCAGAGCCCCTTTAGTGGGAACAGGATGCACCACGAGAAGGCGGGGTTGACATTTGTCAAGGAGAGGCAGTGGTGTTACGCATCACCTGACCTTACATCCCATGGTCAAAACATGGTCTTACAGTATGCTAAATGACCAATGTACACAGAGAGCCAGTGTTGATCAAGTAACACATCATGAACAAGTACACAGTAAACATGGTCTTACAGTATGCTAAATGATCAATGTACACAGAGAGCCAGTGTTGATCAAGTAACACATCATGAACAAGTACACAGCAAACATTGTCTTACAGTATGCTAAATGACCAATGTACACAGAGAGCCAGTGTTGATCAAGTAACACATCATGAACAAGTACACAGCAAACATGGTCTTACAGTATGCTAAATGACCAATGTACACAGAGAGCCAGTGTTGATCAAGTAACACATCATGAACAAGTACACAGCAAACATGGTCTTACAGTATGCTAAATGACCAATGTACACAGAGAGCCAGTGTTGATCAAGTAACACATCATGAACAAGTACACAGCAAACATGGTCTTACAGTATGCTAAATGACCAATGTACACAGAGAGCCAGTGTTGATCAAGTAACACATTGAGTGCCAGTGCCGAAAGACAAACACAAACATCCATGCCTCACCGGGATTCGAACCCAGACCCAGCTAAGGCGAATGGTCATAAGCCAGCGCCTTAGACTACTTCGCCACCGGGGCTGCACAACGAACTTCAGTCCGACCATGCGCATAAGGCTGCTCCCAATTGTGACGTATTACAGAGGTGAAGCATACGCCAAGACGACAAATCCTCAGCAAAACATTCCTCTCAAGCCTACAAACAGTAAACAACGCTAGAAAATGCATGGCTAAAAAACGGGTAACTCTTTCCCGAGACCGCAGGATTCCTGATGACTACACAAAATGAAGTTGTAAACACCAGACACTATCGGAAGCATATCCTGAAGGCACAGGCGTAACAAGGGCGGAGCAGGCAAGGCGGTTGTCTCAGGCGCAGCTCAAGAGAGGGAGAAAAACTCATTGCTTACAATCTGATTAAAATTGGAATTGAAACTTTTGCACCGGTTTCTAGATCAGTTTTTTTTCACGTCCTTTGTCCATTTACAGAATTTGTTTATAATATATTTCGCTAGTTTTGGTAGTTTCCTCCTGTCTTACTCAAAATGTTCAGGTATGTTAGTTGAATGCCCTGGTTTAGGGGAGGGCACACGGGGCACGAGCCCAGGGTCCTGATTTTTCGGGGTCCCCTAAATAGAATGAAATGTGTTCTGAGTTAATGGGAATTTTATGTGTGCATATTTAAAATTTATTTTTTTTACTTTTACATGTTCACGTGTTTATAAAGGAGGTGAGTTTGAGTTTAGAATTTCATTTAAACACGTGGCCGTTAATGAATTTCAGTGGTTGAATAGCCCACAAGTGGTCATTGAAGACGATTGTTTCCATTGATTCACGTGACCTTTTATTGCTTCTCCAAACGCACCTAAACCAAACTGGTCCTTCAATTTCTTTTTTTTTTTTTTTTTTTTTGATTGGAGGTTTAACGACCACCGTGAGCAATTCAATAGGCTATGAGCAGTCGCCCGTCCCTAATTTAAGGCCAGTGTCGTAAGACAAACACAACATCCATACCTCACCGGGATTCGAACCCGGACTCCTTTCGGACGAATGATCAGAAGCCATCGCTTAGACCACTGGGACACCGGGGCTGCTCCTTCAAATTCCTCCACACAGCTTGTTGTAACTGTAACAGCAACCGAGATGGCTCAGTTATATTTTGCAACGAATTTCATGGTGTAATCCATGATGGAATGTTGGGTATGTTTATTTAATATACAATCAAATTTAGTTAGTTTTAATAATATATTTAAACTGAAATACACTGACGGAAAAAAATCCCAACACCAAGAACGGGTTGTGTTAGATAAACGACAGTTGGTAGGCGGTGAGAGTACATCTGTAAGATGACGTCTATGCAAATTTCGCGCTCGGCGCATACGTGTGGCGCTAGTAGCGCCCCTCGGCACATGCAAAGCAGGTTTGCTGTAAATACCCGCTGTAACGTTCGTGAACGTTAGTTATCGTTCAGATTCGACGTAGTGTGTTGATGTTAGTCAAGAATGCCTTTAACACTAGCTGATGACTTTACCTGCACCGTCAAAGTGCTGACTTCACAGGGAAATGCGGAACTCTCTCGAATAGTTTGGGATAGATAGGATCCCTTGACGGCGTTCCGACAGCTAGCCCGTCAGTCACCGGAAACCACAGTCTTCTACTCGGACAGATTCGGTCTAGAGACCTGTGGGGATCTGCCTCCCCACGGGACCGGTACCTTACACCCTTCTGTCACAACCCGTGTGTGCGACGTGCTATGGGCAGTTAGGGCAAGCAACTTTTTCGAAAACTCTCATCTCGTGGCCGGGAGATCGCCCGCCAACGCGAGTTTTTTGGGACTACTGTCCTTTATTTCGAAACTCAGCAAAATTACATTCACATTCACTATGAGGGTCTCATGCACCCCTCTCACAATATTTAGACACTAAAACAAAAATCACACACATTGAAATATTCACATTGTTCACAGCTCTAGGGCCAGTGCTGTGGTGATGACCCCGGGCCAGGGTCAACTCAAACACCTTGGTCAATAGACCGAAAAACTCATTATCGAGAGCTGCGTACCTCCAAGGGTACTACCATCCGTCAACGATAGTTGACCCGACTCTTCCTTTGCTCAAGTTCCCTAATAAGACTAGGGCATGTCTTACTGAAGCTGGAGTGTGAGACGTCCAGTTTCAGTCGGAACTTGGCATTAGCAGCGGTGCAGTTGCTGCAGTTCGGTGCGGCGGCACACTGGTGGTGCTGGTGCCCAACTTCACCACAATTGCCGCACCTTGCATCTGTCTCGGGGCAGTTGCCTCGGAAATGGCCGAACCCATTACACCGAAAGCACCTGACCTCCCTCAAAAATTCCTTTAGACGGAGCACTGACCAACCCAAGTTCAGTGTCTTCCGCCTCACCAGCTGCTTGAAGGCCTTGGGTTCCACGTCTGCCACCCAGTGGACCCTACCTCCCTTGCCCCTGATGGGAAAACAGGCTTTGAACCCGTTCTCGAGCTCTGGGTTCTGCCCGCAAACCATCTGCTCGAACTCTTTCCCTGAGAGATCCCCGTCCACCCCATACACTATCAACCGGGGATTTCTCTTTCGTGGGGCCGTGGGGAATGTGCAATCCTTGGTCATAGGATTGCTTCTCAACTCCTGGGCTAGGCTGTCGAGCTTCCCGGGATGGGAACATTCCACCGCGACCCCTCCTTTCCGGATGCTCCGAATGCTCTTGACCCCTATCTGCAGTTTAGTTGGGTTTACTGCAGTTTTCAGGGTCTTCTTAGTGTCCTCTGAGGACGCACTCTCGACTGTCGGGTAGACTAAAGGCACGTGTCTCCTGTCTCCCGACTTTACCTTCTTCTTTTTAATCTCAATCGGGGCGGGCGAAGGCCCTTTCGCCTTGTTAGCACCTTTCCTAGCCGCTTCGGCGTAGGAAACCATTTTCACGTCGGCTTCGCAGCGCGACTCATCCCGCACGGACAGCCTGCCTTCGACATAGGCTACCCGTGCTGCTTGCTCGTAACAAGCGTCTCTAACACTGCTCAGGGCAGCTTTCACCTTCTCTCTCCCTGAGGAAGTGACCCGTGAGTCCGAGAGAACGGACTCAACTTCCTTTGTCAGGTCGAGTATGTGGTTCACAAACGCCTCAGGTGTTAGCACCGGGGGTGTCCTGGGATGCGTACCTCCCACCGAAGGTACCTCTGGGCACCCCGCGGACGACCCTTCAAGAGCCCGAGAGGGTTCGGGCTGGGGTGTTGTTTTCCCCTTCCTTGCCATGGGCGGAACTGGCAAGGGGGTGCTTACACCGCTTGCTGACTGAGACTGCTCAGTCGAGGCTCCCTTCGTGGGTGTAGCGGCTTTAGAGCCCTTCGCTGGGGAAAGCGTCTTTGACAGTTTCCCCTTAGCATTGGGCTCTACCTTCCGGCTGTTCTCGGAAGAAGGGCTAAGGCCCTTAGCACTGCCGACAGGGCTTGGTAGTGCATTTGCCGCTACCTTCTGCGTCCGGGTTGTCCCGGACGATTTGGGGACGGACCCCTTTGCTTTCACTTTACCCTTCTGGGTAGATGACATCTCTGTGAGAGAGATGAAAAACTCAAAATTTTTCTTCTAAGTACTGAGTGGGCACCCAGGGGTTCTCCCACTCTAGTCAAACCTTAGACGCCGGACTCTTGGGCTTTGGGCGGGCGAGGGATCAAATAGCCCCTTCGTCCGCGGGACCGGAACGACGACGACGTAACCAAAACTGATACCAGAGTTCTCAATGCGGGCTGAACGGAACTTCGCCCTCACAAGGGCGTTTTCACTAAGTCCCGTCACTGCTCTAATTGGTGGGTCACGTGAACTTCACCAATTGAAAAAAGAAAAAATTTCGCGAGAGCGGGTTGTAACCCCGTCTCGCGGTTTAAATCTTCAGTTCTGCTTTTCAATGCAGTATTGCTCAGCCAAGTCTCACACTAGTAACTCTCACCCGGTCGGTATCAGAGCGACCGGTCAGAATGCCTTTAAGAAGACGAAGAAGCCATTATCAACAGCTCACGGAGTTTGAACGAGGTCGTGTAACAGGGCTACGAGAAGGTGGATTTTCTTTCCGCAATATTGCAGAACGACTTGCCAGGAATGTAGCCACTGTGCATGATTGTTGGCAGCGGTGGTCAAAGGAACGTACTGCCTCAAGAAGACCGGGTTCCTGCCGGTCACGTGGCACTACTGAGAGGGAAGACCGCCGTGTACGGCGTATGGCCGTGGCGCATCGTACCGCGTCTGCGGCAGCAATTCGAGCTGCAGTTGCCACCACAGTGACACAACGAACTGTTACAAATCGGTTACTTGAAGGACAGCTCCGAGCCAGACGCCCTGTAGCGTGCATTCCACTTACTCCAAACCACTACCGTTTGCGACGTCAGTGGTGTCAAGCTAGAACTCATTGGAGGACGGAGTGGAGATCTGTTGTGTTTTTTGATGAAAGCCGGTTCTACCTGGGTGCCAGTGATGGCCGTGTGTTGGTTAGAAGGAGGCCAGGTGAGCGCCTGCAACCAACCTGTCTGTGGCCGAGACACACTGGATCTACACCTGGAGTTATGGTCTGGGGAGCAATTTCCTATGACAGCAGGAGCACTCTCGTGGTTATCCCACGCACCCTGACGGCATAGCTGTACGTCGGTCTGGTGATTCAACCTGTTGTGCTGCCATTCATGAACAGCATTCCAGGGGGTGTTTTCCAACAGGATAACGCTCACCCGCATACCGCTGTTGTAACCCAACATGCTCTACAGAGTGTCGACATGTTGCCGTGGCCTGCTAGATCACCAGATTTTTCACCAATCGAGCACGTATGGGACATCATTGGGCGACAACTCCAGCGTTACCCCCAACCAGCATTAACTGTCCCTGTATTGACCGACCAAGTGCAACAGGCATGGAACTGCATCCCACAAACTGACATCCAGCACTTGTACGACACAATGCATGAACGTTTGCATGCTTGCATTCAAGATTCTGGCGGTCACACTGGTTATTAATGTACCAGCATTGCACATTTAAAATGGCTCTTCTCGCGCTTACAATAAGCTGTGATCTTGAAACCTTAATCGATTAAATATGTTACCTATACAAATGTATTGCCGCCATTTCATTCCTCTACAACTATTTTTTCGTGGTGTTGGGATTTTTTTCCGTCAGGGTATTATATAATCATCATTGTCAGTCACATTCAATCCACTGCTGGAAGGTCTTTTTTTTTCTTTTTTTTTTTGATTGGAGGTTTTTTTTTTTTTTGATTGGAGGTTTAACGACCACCGTGAGCAACTCAATGGGCTATAAGCAGTCGCCCGTCCCTAATTTAGGGTCACTGGTTCCAGGGAAGGGAGAGAGCCAGTGCCGTAAGACAAACACAACATCCATGCCTGACCGGGATTCGAACCCGGACCCCTTCGGAAGAATGATCAGAGGCCATCGCTTAGACCACTGCGCCACCGGGGCGGCTAATTATTATTTGCAAATTATGTAATTTCATTACCAAATAATTCCATTGCGTTTGAATGGCATTACTAAATACACTGCTGGACAATTGCTAAGGACGGATCATAAACGCCTATATAGCGCATAAAAAAGTAAGTGTGGTTGGATGCCAAGTGAAATAAAATAATGTCAGAATGCCAGGACATTACAAGAAAGACAATTTATTGTGCTCTGAAATCCAAAAGGCTTTGGAACGTGTTCAAGGGACAAACAGGCCATTTTGTGCAGAATACGTAAACGTGAAAAAAATGCAATTACCGTCCGCAGGAGTTCTGGCGTAAGACGTTAATACGGGATATGGCCACCATGGAGGGCGATGCAAGATTCCACACGTCGTGTCATGCTTTGCACAACATTATCAAGCAGCTGTCGGGGTAATTTATCCCATTCCTCTGTCAGTGCACGGATGAGGGTGTCCTTGTTTATTGGAGGGCATTGGCGACCGGCAAGACTCCTCCCCAAAGCATTCCACACATTTTCAATGGGATTCAGATCTGGAGAACGTGCTGGCCATACGAGGCGTTGGATATCCTCGCTCTAAAGACACTCCTGGACAGCGACTGTTCGATGACATGTTGCGTTGTCGTCCATGAGAATGAATCTATCACCGACAGCACCACGGAACATGCGAACATAAGGTAGCAAAACATCATTAAAGTATCGTTGGCCAGTCATAGTCCCAGTTGGAAGCACATAGAGGGACGTACGGCAATTGATCATGATGCCAGCCCATACCATGACACTACATGAGGGATATCGGTCCCTTTCCTGTATGTTTGCTGGACAATATGCAGTACCACTATCACGCCAGATCAGTTGTCGTCGAGAATCAGACGATAGACTGTATCTACTCTCATCCGAGAAGAGGACAGCAGACCAGTCGTTATTAGTCCAATTGCGATGTTGATGGCACCATTGCAAACGGGCGGTACGGTGACGTCTGGACAATGGGATGCACACAACAGGACGGCGGGCGTATAGTACTCCTTCATGCAAACGTCTGGCGACAGTTTTTAGGGAGATCCGCTTGCCAGTAGCAGCCATAAACTGATTTGCTACCTCACTAGCCGTGCTGCGCCGGTGTCTTTTTGTTGATAGCACTATGTACCGATCTTCTGCAGGTGTCGTACTGCGAACACGACCTCCCCCGTGACGTTTGCTACACTCTCCATTTGTTTGAAATTATTTCCAAAGCCTTGAAACAACACTGTGGCTGACGTCGAACTCCCTGGCAACATCTGTTATTTTTCGCCCTTCTTCAATCTTGCCAATAATACGGCCACGCGTAAAATCATCTAGGTGATGTCGGAAAGACATACTAAAAATTGCAAGTTCGTCAATTGATTCTTTCCCTTTCAACTTTGCGTTTGAACAACAACGGTCAATGCACGTCAAATCCTTTATGTCTCTTATCAGCGCTATGACGTCACGAACTAGTTCGGCAATCCAAAATTTGCATACGCACAACACGTCTTACTGTATCCCGCACTTATGCTAATTTCCACATTTTCCTGCCTTCCATTTTATGGTTGCTATCGTTGCTATTCCCATCCGTCCTTAGCAATTGTCCGGCAGTGTAATTGAATTAAATCCTCTTCATTGTAATGCATTACAGATTAGCCGCCCCGGTGGCGCAGTGGTCTAAGGCGCTGGCCTCTGATCATTCGTCCGTAAGGGGTCCGGGTTCGAATCCCGGTCAGGCATGGATGTTGTGTTTGTCTTACGGCACTGGCTCTCTCCCTTCCCTGGAACCAGTGACCCTAAATTAGGGACGGGCGACTGCTTATAGCCCATTGAGTTGCTCACGGTGGTCGTTAAACCTCCAATCAAAAAAAAAAAAAAAAAAAAATTACAGATTAATTCCATTACCTTGTGCAAACCATACTTGAGATTTTTTTTTTGATTGAAGGTGAAACGACCATCGTGAGCAACTCAATGGGCTATAAGCAGTCGCCCGTCCCTAATCTAGGGTCACTGGTTCCAGGGAAGGGAGAGAGCCAGTGCCGTAAGACAAACACAACATCCATGCCTGACCGGGATTCGAACCCGGACCCCTTTCGGACGAATGATCAGAGGCCATCGCTTAGACCACTGCTCCACCGGGGCGGCGCTGGAAGGTCTTCCCAAGTTTCTTCCACAACAGTCTGTCTTGAGTCAGTCTCCTCCGTGTTACTCCAGCATGCTTTTGAATTTCATCCATCTATCTCGCATGTGGTCTTCTTCTGGGTCTTTTTCTGTACCTTGGTATCCAGTCTAAAATTTCGGTTGCCAATCGGTGGTCCGTCCTTCTGGCCAAATGTCCAGCCCTTTTCCATTTCAGGGATTTTACTCTGATCATGATGTCTTTCACTCTTGCCATTTTCCTTATCCATGAGTTTCTCTTCTTATCTTTCCTGGTTACACAAAGCGCACACCCCTCAATGCTCCTTTCCGTTGTCTGCAGCCTTTGTCTGCAGCCTTTGTAGCCTTTGTAAGGACGCATTGGTTAAACACTTTTCTTTTAAGACATAAAGACATATTGCTCTTGAAAATTGTACTGTTTCTTCCAAAAGCTCTCCAGTCAAATTTTATACTTCGATTAATTTCTTCAAAAATGTGATTCTTGCTTGAAATCTGTTGTCCAAGGTAAATCTATGTTTTGGTTACCTCGAGATTGTTCTGCTGATATCAAAGGAAAGATTAGCGATCGTTTTTCGTTTGTTGGTTGGTGCTTTAAAAGTTGGTACACTTTCTTTACATGTTGAATAACCTGTCCGACAGTTTGATTAAAAAAACCCATTTTCGCCCCATATCAAAAACACAAGAATTGAACTGATCCTAGTCGGACACACAGCTACACTATAAATTTTAGTCTCCTTCTAAATTAGAAACAGCTAACGTGTTTTAGCTCCTGTAGATAAACTTGCAGCGTTCCTGGAACTTCAATATCACGCAACTACACAAAGTAATTAATAAAAATTACTTGTGGTAAATAGAGATTAAGCTCTGGCGAAATCATAAACACTATGTATTCCAATGATGATTAGGGTAAACGATCAGCCCACAACTCCTGCACGCCTCCTGGCGAGCTGTGAGATTAATGATCCATTTTTCTAACTGTTAACTGAATGGCAAAGCGAGTACAAGAGTAAACGAGGGAACTTGACGTTAAGGACGAGAGTCTCGAGACCCAAGAATTATCCGCTTGCAGCGCCAATTGAAGCAGCGACCAGAGGGGAAAACAGAATGCGCACAATGCAGTATGCGGGTACATGCCTACCGAGCCGGAGCGAGGGTACAGACGTGTGTATTACTATTATTATACTTCATTAATTATTCTTTTGGATACTGCAAACATATTTATTCCTATTGCTGATAAAACTTCTACAGCGACCTTCGCTCCTCAAAGTACGCTCAGCCACCCCGGTGGCGCAGTGGTCTAAGCGATGGACTCTGATCATTCGTCCGAAAGGGGTTCGGGTTCGAATCCCGGTGAGGCATGGATGCTGTGTTTGTCTTACGGCACTGGCTCTTTCCCTTCCCTGGAACCAGTGACTCTAAATTAGGGACGGGCGACTGCTTATAGCCCATTGAGTTGCTCACGGTGGTCGTTAAACCTCAAAAAAAAAGTACGCTCACAGGATTCAATTTGGATTCAATACAGCTTCACATAAGCTCCACGTGAGTTCGTCAACAGTGGCAAATGACTATTACGAAAGAAATAAATACCAAAGAAACACTTGCCGACCTTTTCGCTTTGGAAATCGAAAAAGGCTCAATTTGTCCTCGTCTGTAATTGAACAATCCTTAAAATGACAACGTTTTCCCACCATATTGATACACTAATTCACCAGATCGCATGCACAGGAACGTGCCAAGCGGGAGCTCACCGTATGCACTGCACCCGGGCGGCAGCTTGCGAGGGGGCGGCAGAAAGTCCCAGTCATATTTTACGGTATATAAATTAATACACTATCTACCAACAAGTAATTGGACCTGTGATAGCAAAGGAAAACGAAGTTTATTCACCTTCAATAGTTGGTGGAGCCTCCACGAGCGGCGATTACAGCTGCGACCCTCCGGGGCATACTCTCAACCAGGCGTTGTACGACGGCTAGCGGTATTTTCTTCCACTCGGCTTGGAGAAGACAGGTCAGTTCCTTCACCGATTTCGGACCCTTACGTCGACGCTCCAACTCGTCCCAGAGGTGCTCGATAGAGTTAAGGTCCGGGCTCTGCGCAGGCCAGTCCATTCGATTAACCCCATTGTCACCATACTAAGCCATGGTGGAACTCGCAACATGACAGGTGGCATTGTCATCCTGAAAGTAACATGGGTCCACCCTGTAAAACTGTCACAACGTAGGAAGCGCATGGTCATCCAAAATGGTGCAGTAGGTCTCGGCGTTGAGTCTACCAGGAATTGTGACCAACGGTCCCGTGCCATACCAGGAGAAACACCCCCATAGCATAATTCCACCGCCGCCGAACTTCACAGTTGGCACCATACATTCCGGCAGGAGGCGTTCTCCAGGCAGACGCCAAACCCAGACTCTGCCATCCGAACGGTAGAGGGTGAACCTTGATTCGTCACTCCAGAGAACCTGTTTCCACTGTTCAACGGTCCACTGTCGACGTTCTTTGCATCACGTTAGCCGAGCAGCGCCATTGGACTTGGTGATCAAAGGCTTGTGCGCGGCAGCACGTCCATGATAACTGAGCAAATGGGCTTCCTTACCGATGGTATTCAACGAATTAACACTCCCGAATGCCTGTTGAAACTCCTCGCGGATGTGGCCCATCGATTCGATGCGGTTCTTCCGAATTTCTCTGGCCAGAACCCGTCGGTCTCTAACTCCCTGTTTTGTGGGTCTGCCGGGTCGGGGCACATTCCGACAGTCACCTCTCATCTTCCACTTGCCAATCACGCAGGCCACTGTCGATTTTGGGTACTTCAACTTGCTGGATATGTCCTGTATGGATCGGCCATTTCTGTGATACCCGACGATTACACCTTTCTCGAAATCAGAGAGCTCTGAACTGCGTGGCATCTTGCATGCGACTGGTTGCGTTGTTATTTCCCACACGATATTTAACGGCTGTGGCCGTGACGTGTATCAGGACCGCAGATATCGTCGATTGCAGGGGTGTCCAGTTACTTGTTGGTAGATAGTGTATAAAAGACGTGGAAGAAGTATAAAAAAAGGTTTTCTGTGAGAAATCGCAACACTTCGTGGCACGTTTGTTTAAAAAAAATTATATATGTAATTCAATTATCACGCTTTCATTCCCAAGGTGCAACATTTCACCACACTAGGAGTCATCCAACACATATGGGAGATTCACGAAATTTATACAAAACCGCTGTCTTTGTCATCAACACAAATGCACCCCTGATGTGTCGCCCATGGCCAGTCAGAATAACCATGGCCCTTGTCTTCCTTATCGTGCTCTCATGCCACTAGACGTGTATCAGTGTTACCAGAAACTATTACCTGAAATCAGTAGACCAGAGCTCAAAAACGCAATAGAAATCAAAAGATCATATTTTGTTTCCTCGAAATATGCGCCGCCACTTCAAAAATGTGATGCAGTATTGAAGGTAATCGCAGTACGAAGGAACACTTTAGTCTACTGGTATGACAGATATTACCAGTACTCTACAAACTGCTATTAAACAGCGGATTGAAATTCAAACCTGAGTCGCTTTTTTGTAACATACACTGGTGTGCAAAAATTAAGGACGAAGAGGAGAAATTAGCATAACAGCGGAATGAGCAGGCAGAACGGACCGAAAGACCACTCAGGAGATAGACTAAGGTCCGGTATGGTAGGGCATGCGCATATATGCAGCATGACGTGGGGGAGAGTGTCGGAAGGGTATAAAGAACACGGGCGGTGTGCGCTCAGCAATTCGGTGAAAGCTATTGCACGGTGCACATCGGTTTGAACGACGTCGAGTTGCTGCCACCGTGGGATATGGTCAACATGCAATCCAGTAGACGACATCTGGATGAATTTACCCGAGGTCGCGTCATTGGGACGTTGGAAGAAGGTCGAAGTGTGACTAGTGTGGCCGAGGAGTACGGGATCGCTCACAGCATCGTTTCACGAGCTTGGACAGCATTTCAAACGACAGGAACAGCTGTCCGAGAGTTTAGCAGTGGTCGTCCACGAGCAACTACGGCGGCGGACGATCGGTATATTGTCCTATAGGCGAGAAGAGACAGACTGCAGACAGCGGGATAAATCGCAAGGCACATGCAACAGACAACTGGACGTTCGTTATCGCGTTTTACCGTGGCCAGGAGGCTGCACAAAGGTGGTCTATTTGCACGACGACCACTACGGTGTGTGCCATTAACGCCTGCTCATCGGAGACGGTGGTTTCTGTGGTGCCAGGAACACAAGAACCGGACACATCAGCGATGGGGTCGAGTTCTCTTTACGGATGAGAGCCGATTTAGTCTGACGAGCGATTCTGGACGTATACACATCTGGAGAGAGCAGGGAACACGCAATCGCACCTCCAACATCATCGAAAGGGACCGGTTTGGATGTGGCGGAGTTCTCGTTTCGAGCGGTATTATGCTTGGTAGCCGTACTGTTCTGCACATCTTCCAAGGAGGTTCAGTCACTGGTGTCCGCTATTGTACCGAAGTTCTCCTGTCTCATGTGTGTCTGTTTAGAGGTGCTGTGTGACCTGAGTTCCTCTTCATGGACGACAACGCTACACCTCTTCGTACAGTGGCTGTCGCAGAGCCGTGGGAGAGTGAAGATATTGAACGCATGGATTGACCCGCAAGGTCCCCGGACCTATTACCAATCGAACACGTGTCGAACCTTCTCGGGAGACGCTTGGCAGCACGTCACCAGCCGCCAGCAACGATTCCGCAGCTGCGATTGGCGCTACAAGAGGAATAGGCCACGATGCCTCAACAGCTCCTTGACAACCTCTTCCTCGGCATAGACAGACGTTGTAAATCCTGCAACGCAGTCAGGGGTGATCATATCCCCTACTAAAGACCGGATTTTTCTTGGCAGTCGCCTGTCACATGGACGTTTCTGTCTTCTGTCCAGTTGTGCTCGAAGCTACCTTTTTAATAAAGTGCCTTTGTATCCCTTGTTTGGACGGTTTTGCTCACTTGTCCCATATTCTTACATCTTGTTGATCTAACGGTATGATTTGAGTCGATGTGGAGCACTTCTGCACGACGTTACATTCGAAAAACCGTCTCGTCCTTAAATTTTGCACGCCAGTGTATAAAAGAAGCCCGAGTATAATGAACGACAACAGTCAGGCAATGTTACTATTCATGGTAAAGTATAGTTGAAATGACAGAAAACAGGAGTAATTTATCTGCGCTTGCCACAATTGCTCAAAGTGCTGTCCTCCGACATCAAGACACAGCTGCACACGACGGAACATGTTGTTCGTAACGCGCCACAACTCATCGGCAGTAATCTGGGCTATGACATCCGTAATGTTCGCTTTTAATTCCTCAAGGGTGTGCGGATTAGTTGCGTACACTTTCCCTTTCAATGTTCTCCCCAGATAAAAGTCACAGGTGGAGAGATCGGGTGATTCCGGTGGCCACAGTCCCTTCGATACAGTTCTGTCCTCCCCAAACACTTCATTCATGCACAGCACGTAGACTGTTCCGCGCCGTTGCACCATCCTGCTGAAAGAAAGCATTCGTTTGCTCTTCTTCTGTAAGTGCAGAAACAAATAGGTTGAACATTTGCTGAGTATGCGCTCTTAGTTGATGGTGTCAGTGAAAAAGAATGGGCCGACTATCCTCTTCGCAGACACAGCACACCAAACGCCTATCTTTTGGTCATGCAGAGGAGTCTCCATTACCGGTCTGGGATTTGTGTCGGTCCAAATCCTGCTGTTTTGCGCATTGACATACCCGGAAAGATCTGTCATCCAAAAAAGTTCATCTGTCATGCAATAAAGTGTTGGGTCCATATAGCCGTTGACAATATTGAAACCACTTACAATATTGCATCCGTTTTGCATAATCAGGAGATATAAGTTCTTGGACCGCCAAAACTTTGTACGGCCGAAAATGCAAATCCACCTTAAGTATGCGTCGGCATGACGTGGCAGATATTCCCGTTGCAGACGATAATCGGCGAATCGACTTACGAGGGCTTTGTAACATCATTGTGCACGCATCCTTGATATTGTCGTTAGTACAAATTGTCTTGGGTTTGTTTCCTTTCCTGTTGCACACCGTGCCGGTTTCACGAAATTTCTGCACTAACTTCTGTACCACTGATTTCGCCGGTGCTGCATAATGTGGAAATTTTTTTGTAAAGAACTCATTTAAAACCTTGTATGAGTTATTTCTGAAATACTGTTCTACAATAAAAATCCGCTGTTCCGTACTTAAAACCATTTCCGATGCCTTTGTTCTCTCTTCACTTACACTTATGACCGCGAACTGCTCCGGCTGTGACTAACCACTCCGGAGAATTCCTTTGCAGCTGTACACGGAGAAAGTGGTTAGAAGTGGAACAAAGCGGTTTTAACTGGAAACCCGCCAAACAACTTTAACCCGCCAAACAACTTTAACTCGCCTAACAACATCTGGCCACAGGGCCTCTTTTATATGGCGCACCCAGTATAAGGGTAGGCAAAGTATGGTTATAAAAAATTATGAACTTCATATATATAAAGTTATAATATGAAAATGTACACTGACGGAAAAAAATCCCAACACCAAGAAGGGGTTGTGTTAGATAAACGACAGTTGGTAGGCGGTGAGAGTACATCTGTAAGATGACGTCTATGCTAATTTCGCGCTCGGCGCATACGTGTGGCGCTCGTAGCGCCCCTCGAAACATGCAAAGCAGGTTTGCTGTAAATACGCGCTGTAACGTTTGTGAGCGTTAGTTATCGTCGAAATTCGACGTAGTGTGTTGATGTTAGTCAAGAATGCCTTTAAGAAGACGAAGAAGCCATTATCAACAGCTCACGGAGTTTGAACGAGGTCGTGTAATAGGGCTACGAGAAGGTGGATTTTCGTTCCGCTATATTGCAGAACGACTTGGCAGGAATGTAGCCACTGTGCATGATTGTTGGCAGTGGTGGTCAAGGGAAGGTACTGCCTCAAGAAGACCGGGTTCCGGCCGGCCACGTGGCACTACTGAGAGGGAAGACCGCCGTGTACGGTGTATGGCCGTGGCGCATCGCACCGCGTCTGCGGCAGCAATTCGAGCTGCAGTTGCCACCACAGTGACACAACGAACTGTTACAAACTGGTTACTTAAAGGACAGCTCCGAGCCAGACGCCCTGTAGCGTGCATTCCACTTACTCCAAACCACTGCCGTTTGCGACGTCAGTGGTGTCAAGCTAGAGCTCATTGGAGGACGGAGTGGAGATCTGTTATGTTTTCTGATGAAAGCCGGTTCTGCCTGGGTGCCAGTGATGGCCGTGTATTGGTTAGAAAGAGGCCAGGTGAGCGCCTGCAACCAACCTGTCTGCGGCCGAGACACACTGGATCTACACCTGGAGTTATGGTCTGGGGAGCAATTTCCTATGACAGCAGGAGCACTCTCGTGGTTATCCCACGCACCCCGACGGCACAGTTGTACGTCAGTCTGGTGATTCAACCTGTTGTGCTGCCATTCATGAACAGCATTCCAGGGGATGTTTTCCAACAGGATAACGCTCGCCCGCATACCGCTGTTGTAACCCAACATGCTCTACAGAGTGTCGACATGTTGCCGTGGCCTGCTAGATCACCAGATCTTTCACCAATCGAGCATGTATGGGACGTCATTGGACGACAACTCCAGCGTCACCACCAACCAGCATTAACCGTCCCTGTATTGACCGACCAAGTGCAAGAGGCATGGAACTCCATCCCACAAACTGACATCCATCACCTGTACGACACAATGCATGAACGTTTGCGTGCTTGCATTCAACATTCTGGCGGTTACACCGGTTATTAATGTACCAGCATTTCACATTTAAAATGGGTCTTCTCGCGCTTACATTAAGCTGTGATCTTGAAACCTTAATCGATTAAATATGTTACCTATACAAATGTATTACCGCCATTTCATTCCTCTACAACTATTTTTTCGTGGTGTTGGGATTTTTTTTTTCCGTCAGTGTATTTGAATGTGTGAATTCACATGAACTAAGATCCACGAAAAAAGCCAGGAAACTTTTATATGACCCCTAAGTTTCTTACTGGTTAGCCAACATGAAAGTAGCCGTTGAATTTTATTTCCATTGATTTTTTTCCCTTGCCTTTGGTTTCCTTTGGCTTTTTTTTTCCTGGATAATTTTTCCGTTTGATTTTTTTCTGGCTTTTTTTTTCCGTGGATCTTTTTTCCTTGGATTTTTTTCCCGTAACTGATTTTTTTATAATTTCCGTAGTATTTTCACAAACATTAAAAGCTACCTTAATGTAATACGGAACTATAACAAAGCGTATAAAAAAATCCTAGTCAGTTGTTCTGATCAGAAGATGCATGAGCTACACAATAGGGCCATGTAAAAGTGCTAATTTTTCTCCGCAAAACAGTTTTGGACCAGTCTACCAAACAGAAGACTTTCTTATCAATAGGATTAAAACGCATCAGCGGCGCTGAAAAACGGAGAGGTATATGAATCTTGTCCATTTAATAGTTTTAAGAGTGTTGTCTATCCAATATTTCATTGGGTGTGTGCAAACGTTTAACCCATTTTTGTAATATATGCAAACTGCGATCGGAGTAGTTACGTCACAAATGACGCTGCGATGCCGAAATTTCGACCAATAAAGCGTGGAGCAGTTCAACATATAGAGGCACTAGGTTTGTCCGAGTAAGTCATTCGTAACGGAAATCACGGACGGTGTAACTTGGCATGCGATAAGGAGCACATTAGACATTATTTACTGTACGAGTTCGATAAAGGCAGTACTGCAGCCGCGGCTTGCCGCAACATCTGTCAAGTGTATGGGGAGGATGCAGTTGATGATAGCACATGTCGCCGTTAGTTTCGGAAATTCCGGGACGGAGACAGAAGGTGTAAAGATCAACCACGTCCGGGACGTCCATCCGTGGCTTCTGACAAGGATGTGAACCAAGCCATAACAAATGACCCACATCCAACCTTTCAGGAATCAGCGAAAACGTTGTCGGTACACAGAACAACAGTCGAAAGACGGATGCATGCGCTTGGGTTCGTCACCAAGTTCGATAACTATGTTCTGCACCAGGAGAGGATCGGGTTTCGTTCATTTGATCGAAAGATCACTTGACCGAAAATCATTTCGCCGGAAGGTTTCTTCATCTAAAAGTTCATTTCATCGGAAGGTCATTTGATCGAAAAGTTAATTTCACCGAAGTATTACTTCACCTAAAAATTCATTACATCGAAAGATTTTTTCACCGAATGGTCAGTTTATCGAAAACTTAGAATTTTGTTGTTAGAGATTTGTTGAAGTGTGATGCGGGTTTTTGAAAAACTGATCACCTAGACATTATTCGTAGGTAGGTCTTTTGAAATATAACAAACGACCTTTTAATTCTCCGTGCTCATATTCATAAGGTTTCCTTAAGGTGTCAAGTTAATAATGTTGCACTATAGCTCAAATCTGGGCATTTTTAGCAAATTTTAATCTTCTCAGCTCATATTCATAAGGTTTACATAGCAAATCAAATAAATAATGTTCCTCTTTTACTCAACTACAAAACATTTACTTTTTAGCAGATTTTAACCCTCGGTGCATATAAGGTTACATAAAATTTAAAGTAAAATATGTTACGCTTTTACTCAAGACCAAAACATTAATTTTAAGGCCCTAGGCCTAGATTCGGGCATTTTTATCAAATTTTAATCCTCCGTGTTTATATTTATAAAGTTTACATAAAAAGTCAAGTTAATAATGTTCCACTTTTACTTAACCACAAAACAATAATTATTCGGCCCTAGGATTAGCCTTTTAAGCATAATTTTAATCCTTCGTGCTCAAATTCATAAGGTTTTCTTAAGGAGTCAAGTTAATAATGCTGTACTTTTACTTAGGCCCAAAAGCTAATTTTAAGGCACTAGGCCTTTTTTTTTAGCATATTTTAATCATTCGTGGTCATATTCATAAATTTTCATAGCAAGCCATTTTAATAATGTTCTACTATTACTCAACCACAAAACGTTAATTTTAGGCCCTGGGCCTAGATATAGGCCTTTTTAGAAAATTTTAGTCCTCCGTGCTCATGTTCAAAGCTGATTTCAAAGCTGATTTTTTGTGTCTGAGTAAATGTACAGTATTATTAACTTGTTATGCAAACTTTATGATTATGATCCTGAATTGGAGACCCTAGGTGCCGAAGTACGGATGATTTAAATTTGCTGGAATGGCATAAACCGATGTCTACGGACTTGAAATTAATTAT
The DNA here is from genome assembly GCA_039090855.1 of Macrothele yani. Lineage (NCBI taxonomy): Eukaryota > Metazoa > Arthropoda > Arachnida > Araneae > Macrothelidae > Macrothele > Macrothele yani. Next base: position 55,531,743 of record CM077018.1, on the reverse strand, counting down.
TAGTCTTAAAATTAATTCTTTCCGTTCCTTGTGGCACGGAGAAATCAAAAGTGCAATTGAGTATGATCCACTAACGTTTCGGTGGTCTGTTTTCTGAACTGGCACCACGATTCAATAGATCTTGTAATGAAATCTAAAGTTTTCGATAAACTGACCCTTCGGTGAAATAACCTTTCAATGTAATGAACTTTTAGGTGAAGAGATCTTTTGATGAAACGAAATTTTCGATCAAGTGACCCTTCGGTGAAATGAACGTTTCGATCAAGTGATCTTCAGGTGAAACAATCTTTTTGGTGAAGTGACCCTTCGCTGAAGAAATCGTCGGGCAAATGAACCAGACCCGAGAGAATCCGTACCTGTGTTTTTTTGCTTTCTCGTCACAGAAACGAACCGTTTTGGGGACAAATTGTAACGGATAATGAGAAATGGGTACTGTACCGTAATATGAAGCGTCAACGGAGTGCGTGCCAAGCTGCGGTGCGTACTCCATGGACCTCAAAAGGAGGACTGCACCCCAAAAAGGTTTTGTTAAGTGTTTAGTGGGATGTCCAGGTAATAATCCACTGGGAGGTGTTGGCACTTAACCGAACGATAAATGCTGACCTCTACTGCCAACAGTTGGACAGATTGCGAGAACAACTGACATTGAAGCTGCCAGCATTCGTCAAGCGCAAAGACGTGATTCTTCATCATGATAAAGCCAGACCTCAAGCTGTTTTAATCACTCGGGAAAAATTACTGGACTTTGGCTGGGAAGTGTTACCCCACTCGGCGTATTCCCCTGACCTGGCACCTACGGTCTACCACCTTTTTCGATCGTTACAGAACGCCTTCGATCTCCAAACCTTCCATGATGTGGACGACGTGAAAACGGCATTACACGACTTTTTTGAATTTAAAACACAGGAGTTTTTCCGGCGTGGGATTCACCTGCTCGTAGATAGATGGCACGAGGTCATACAGAATGATAGCAATTATGTGAAATCCTAAGTACGTTATTTGTTGCATTCTCCTCCTTTCTTTTCGGCCTACAAAAACGGGTAGAACTTATGCACACACCCAATGCATCCTGTTTAATTAAATAATTTAATGTATGTGTGCATGCTATTTTCATAATGCGTGAATTAAATGTTCCCTGTGATATAAAGGCTATGGCGGCTTTTTTCTCTCAGTTGTTCACAGTTACACTTCTACCGACCACCCGTATTCAAGCTGATCGGAGTTTCCCTCTTCCAAGTTTTTTATACAGGTTGATTCATAAAGAAGTATACAATTTCAACGCACTATAAAACAAGAACAATATAAGATATTTTATGTTACCTGTAACAGAATTGTAGGGGAATGTTTCAAGTTTTTTTAGAGGCAGTCACAGATGTTCTATGTGTGCATCCTTAGTCACACGACACACATCGAGCCGGTAATCCATTTCCGCACAAACGCGAGGTAAGATATCTGAATCAAGTGCAGTGATAGTGGCTGTGATACGCTGTTTCAGCTCCGCTAGGTCAACAGGAAGGGGAAATTCTCCAGACAGTGGGCTGTGAAATCTGCACTTCACGACTCACCCTCCGCGTTAATTTTCCCGGGCTTCGCTCAATGGCGGTGCAAACACTATCGACGACGACTTCTGATTCACGCGGTAGTCCAGGACTTTTAAGTTTGCACAAACAGCCAGTAGTTTCAATTTTTTTATTCCAATCGTAGATAGATTTTCTGGTTGGAGGTTCTTTTCCTAATCGTGTTCGAAAATGCCATTGCACAACAGTTATACATTCCGTTTTGCCCAATTCACGAACACAAAACGTCTTCTCCACTGCAGACGATGCCATTTTGACTGACTAGTCACGTTACACGCGCGCTATCGCTTACGTCACTTCCCTCAGTAGCGGGACACAAACTTTATGAGTACATCTACCTAACGGTTCGCAGTTGTGGTCCGTGTCTTTAACTGTTGCTGTTTTACAGCATCTGAAAACTGTATACTTCTTTATGAATCACCCCGTACTTTGATAAGTTTTTTCTTTTAGTAAACGTACTAATTTTTCATATTCTACAAACATTTCGAAATGTTTCTGCATATTTTATGAAACCAAGAGGTGCATATTTATTTTTTTAAATATTGATGATCAGAGAGAACATCGTTTTTTTTTATTTGCTTATTATGAGCAAGTGCAATTGCGTTTTCAAGTTTTGAAACATACATTACGTCGAATCCTGTATTTTGCCTTTTTCTCATTTTTTTAATTTTTCGTCTGACAATGGAATAAAAAGAAGTGTGTTAGCTTCCTTCCAGGTTTGATATGTAAGTCAACGTTCCTTTCCCAATAATTTAGCTAATTCGGCGCCACTGAAAAACACTGTGTTGTGTGTCGTTGGATAGTTTCAAGCACAGTACGAGCCATTGTAGCCCGATTCGTTGCTTCCTCCCAGGTCTGATATGTAAGTCAACGTTCCCCTCCCAATAATTTGGCTAATTCGGCGCCCCTGAAAAACACTGTGTTGTGTGTCGTTGGATAGTTTCAAGCACAGTACGAGCCATTGTAGCCCGATTCGTTGCTTCCTCCCAGGTCTGATATGTAAGTCAACGTTCCCCTCCCAATAATTTGGCTAATTCGGCGCCCCTGAAAAACACTGTGTTGTGTGTCGTTGGATAGTTTCAAGCACAGTACGAGCCATTGTAGCCCGATTCGTTGCTTCCTCCCAGGTCTGATATGTAAGTCAACGTTCCCCTCCCAATAATTTGGCTAATTCGGCGCCCCTGAAAAACACTGTGTTGTGTGTCGTTGGATAGTTTCAAGCACAGTACGAGCCATTGTAGCCCGATTCGTTGCTTCCTCCCAGGTCTGATATGTAAGTCAACGTTCCCCTCCCAATAATTTGGCTAATTCGGCGCCCCTGAAAAACACTGTGTTGTGTGTCGTTGGATAGTTTCAAGCACAGTACGAGCCATTGTAGCCCGATTCGTTGCTTTCTCCCAGGTCTGATATGTAAGTCAACGTTCCCCTCCCAATAATTTGGCTAATTCGGCGCCCCTGAAAAACACTGTGTTGTGTGTCGTTGGATAGTTTCAAGCACAGTACGAGCCATTGTAGCCCGATTCGTTGCTTCCTCCCAGGTCTGATATGTAAGTCAATGTTCCCCTCCCATTAATTTGGCGCCCCTGAAAAAGACTGTGTTGTGTGTCGTTGGATAGTTTCAAGCACAGTACGAGCCATTGTAGCCCGATTCGTTGCTTCCTCCCAGGTCTGATATGTAAGTCAACGTTCCCCTTCCAATAATTTGGCTGATTCGGCGCCCCTGAAAAACATTGTGTTGTGTGTCGTTGGATAGTTTCAAGCACAGTACGAGCCATTGTAGCCCGATTCGTTGCTTCCTCCCTAGTCTGATATGTAAGTCAACGTTCCCCTCCCAATAATTTGGCTGATTCGGCGCCCCTGAAAAACACTGTGTTGTGTGTCGTTGGATAGTTTCAAGCACAGTACGAGCCATTGTAGCCCGATTCGTTGCTTCCTCCCAGGTCTGATATGTAAGTCAACGTTCCCCTCCCAATAATTTGGCTAATTCGGCGCCCCTGAAAAACACTGTGTTGTGTGTCGTTGGATAGTTTCAAGCACAGTACGAGCCATTGTAGCCCGATTCGTTGCTTCCTCCCAGGTCTGATATGTAAGTCAACGTTCCCCTCCCAATAATTTGGCTAATTCGGCGCCCCTGAAAAACACTGTGTTGTGTGTCGTTGGATAGTTTCAAGCACAGTACGAGCCATTGTAGCCCGATTCGTTGCTTCCTCCCAGGTCTGATATGTAAGTCAACGTTCCTCCCAATAATTTGGCTAATTCGGCGCCCCTGAAAAACACTGTGTTGTGTGTCGTTGGATAGTTTCAAGAACAGTACGAGCCATTGTAGCCCGATTCGTTGCTTCCTCCCAGGTCTGATATGTAAGTCAACGTTCCCCTCCCAATAATTTGGCTAATTCGGCGCCCCTGAAAAACACTGTGTTGTGTGTCGTTGGATAGTTTCAAGCACAGTACGAGCCATTGTAGCCCGATTCGTTGCTTCCTCCCAGGTCTGATATGTAAGTCAACGTTCCCCTCCCAATAATTTGGCTAATTCGGCGCCCCTGAAAAACACTGTGTTGTGTGTCGTTGGATAGTTTCAAGCACAGTACGAGCCATTGCAGCCCGATTCGTTGCTTCCTCCCAGGTCTGATATGTAAGTCAACGTTCCCCTCCCAATAATTTGGCTAATTCGGCGCCCCTGAAAAACACTGTGTTGTGTGTCGTTGGATAGTTTCAAGCACAGTACGAGCCATTGTAGCCCGATTCGTTGCTTCCTCCCAGGTCTGATATGTAAGTCAACGTTCCCCTCCCAATAATTTGGCTAATTCGGCGCCCCTGAAAAACACTGTGTTGTGTGTCGTTGGATAGTTTCAAGAACAGTACGAGCCATTGTAGCCCGATTCGTTGCTTCCTCCCAGGTCTGATATGTAAGTCAACGTTCCCCTCCCAATAATTTGGCTAATTCGGCGCCCCTGAAAAACACTGTGTTGTGTGTCGTTGGATAGTTTCAAGCACAGTACGAGCCATTGTAGCCCGATTCGTTGCTTCCTCCCAGGTCTGATATGTAAGTCAACGTTCCCCTCCCAATAATTTGGCTAATTCGGCGCCCCTGAAAAACACTGTGTTGTGTGTCGTTGGATAGTTTCAAGCACAGTACGAGCCATTGTAGCCCGATTCGTTGCTTCCTCCCAGGTCTGATATGTAAGTCAACGTTCCCCTCCCAATAATTTGGCTAATTCGGCGCCCCTGAAAAACACTGTGTTGTGTGTCGTTGGATAGTTTCAAGCACAGTACGAGCCATTGTAGCCCGATTCGTTGCTTTCTCCCAGGTCTGATATGTAAGTCAACGTTCCCCTCCCAATAATTTGGCTAATTCGGCGCCCCTGAAAAACACTGTGTTGTGTGTCGTTGGATAGTTTCAAGCACAGTACGAGCCATTGTAGCCCGATTCGTTGCTTCCTCCCAGGTCTGATATGTAAGTCAACGTTCCCCTCCCATTAATTTGGCGCCCCTGAAAAACACTGTGTTGTGTGTCGTTGGATAGTTTCAAGCACAGTACGAGCCATTGTAGCCCGATTCGTTGCTTCCTCCCAGGTCTGATATGTAAGTCAACGTTCCCCTTCCAATAATTTGGCTGATTCGGCGCCCCTGAAAAACACTGTGTTGTGTGTCGTTGGATAGTTTCAAGCACAGTACGAGCCATTGTAGCCCGATTCGTTGCTTCCTCCCAGGTCTGATATGTAAGTCAACGTTCCCCTCCCAATAATTTGGCTGATTCGGCGCCCCTGAAAAACACTGTGTTGTGTGTCGTTGGATAGTTTCAAGCACAGTACGAGCCATTGTAGCCCGATTCGTTGCTTCCTCCCAGGTCTGATATGTAAGTCAACGTTCCCCTCCCAATAATTTGGCTAATTCGGCGCCCCTGAAAAACACTGTGTTGTGTGTCGTTGGATAGTTTCAAGCACAGTACGAGCCATTGTAGCCCGATTCGTTGCTTCCTCCCAGGTCTGATATGTAAGTCAACGTTCCCCTCCCAATAATTTGGCTAATTCGGCGCCCCTGAAAAACACTGTGTTGTGTGTCGTTGGATAGTTTCAAGCACAGTACGAGCCATTGTAGCCCGATTCGTTGCTTCCTCCCAGGTCTGATATGTAAGTCAACGTTCCCCTCCCAATAATTTGGCTAATTCGGCGCCCCTGAAAAACACTGTGTTGTGTGTCGTTGGATAGTTTCAAGCACAGTACGAGCCATTGTAGCCCGATTCGTTGCTTCCTCCCAGGTCTGATATGTAAGTCAACGTTCCCCTCCCAATAATTTGGCTAATTCGGCGCCCCTGAAAAACACTGTGTTGTGTGTCGTTGGATAGTTTCAAGCACAGTACGAGCCATTGTAGCCCGATTCGTTGCTTCCTCCCAGGTCTGATATGTAAGTCAACGTTCCCCTCCCAATAATTTGGCTAATTCGGCGCCCCTGAAAAACACTGTGTTGTGTGTCGTTGGATAGTTTCAAGCACAGTACGAGCCATTGTAGCCCGATTCGTTGCTTCCTCCCAGGTCTGATATGTAAGTCAACGTTCCCCTCCCAATAATTTGGCTAATTCGGCGCCCCTGAAAAACACTGTGTTGTGTGTCGTTGGATAGTTTCAAGCACAGTACGAGCCATTGTAGCCCGATTCGTTGCTTCCTCCCAGGTCTGATATGTAAGTCAACGTTCCCCTCCCAATAATTTGGCGCCCCTGAAAAACACTGTGTTGTGTGTCGTTGGATAGTTTCAAGCACTGTACGAGCCATTGTAGCCCGATTCGTTGCTTCCTCCCAGGTCTGATATGTAAGTCAATGTTCCCCCCTATTAATTTGGCGCCCCTGAAAAACACTGTGTTGTGTGTCGTTGGATAGTTTTCAAGCACAGTACGAGCCATTGTAGCCCGATTCGTTGCTTCCTCCCAGGTCTGATATGTAAGTCAACGTTCCCCTCCCAATAATTTGGCTGATTAGGCGCCCCTGAAAAACACTGTGTTGTGTGTCGTTGGATAGTTTCAAGCACAGTACGAGCCATTGTAGCCCGATTCGTTGCTTCCTCCCTAGTCTGATATGTAAGTCAACGTTCCCCTCCCAATAATTTGGCTGATTCGGCGCCCCTGAAAAACACTGTGTTGTGTGTCGTTGGATAGTTTCAAGCACAATACGAGCCATTGTAGCCCGATTCGTTGCTTCCTCCCAGGTCTGATATGTAAGTCAACGTTCCCCTCCCAGGTCTGATAAAATAAAAATCCCTCCCAATAATTTGGCAAATTCGGCGCCCCTGAAAAACACTGTGTTGTGTGTCGTTGGATAGTTTCAAGCACAGTACGAGCCATTGTAGCCCGATTCGTTGCTTCCTCCCAGGTCTGATATGTAAGTCAACGTTCCCCTCCCAATAATTTGGCTAATTCGGCGCCCCTGAAAAACACTGTGTTGTGTGTCGTTGGATAGTTTCAAGCACAGTACGAGCCATTGTAGCCCGATTCGTTGCTTCCTCCCAGGTCTGATATGTAAGTCAACGTTCCCCTCCCAATAATTTGGCTAATTCGGCGCCCCTGAAAAACACTGTGTTGTGTGTCGTTGGATAGTTTCAAGCACAGTACGAGCCATTGTAGCCCGATTCGTTGCTTCCTCCCAGGTCTGATATGTAAGTCAACGTTCCCCTCCCAATAATTTGGCGCCCCTGAAAAAAACTGTGTTGTGTGTCGTTGTTTCAAGCAAAGTACGAGCCATTGTAGCCCGATTCGTTGCTTCCTCCCGATATCGTTGCTTCCCCTCCCAATAATTTGGCTAATTCGACGCCCCTGAAAAACACTGTGTTGTGTGCCGTTGGATAGTTTCAAGCACAGTACGAGCCATTGTAGCCCGATTCGTTGCTTCCTCCCAGGTCTGATATGTAAGTCAACGTTCCCCTCCCAATAATTTGGCTAATTCGGCGCCCCTGAAAAACACTGTGTTGTGTGTCGTTGGATAGTTTCAAGCACAGTACGAGCCATTGTAGCCCGATTCGTTGCTTCCTCCCAGGTCTGATATGTAAGTCAACGTTCCCCTCCCAATAATTTGGCTAATTCGGCGCCCCTGAAAAACACTGTGTTGTGTGTCGTTGGATAGTTTCAAGAACAGTACGAGCCATTGTAGCCCGATTCGTTGCTTCCTCCCAGGTCTGATATGTAAGTCAACGTTCCCCTCCCAAAAATTTGGCTAATTCGGCGCCCCTGAAAAACACTGTGTTGTGTGTCGTTGGATAGTTTCAAGCACAGTACGAGCCATTGTAGCCCGATTCGTTGCTTCCTCCCAGGTCTGATATGTAAGTCAACGTTCCCCTCCCAATAATTTGGCTAATTCGGCGCCCCTGAAAAAAACTGTGTTGTGTGTCGTTGTTTCAAGCACAGTACGAGCCATTGTAGCCCGATTCGTTGCTTCCTCCCAGGTCTGATATGTAAGTCAACGTTCCCCTCCCAATAATTTGGCTAATTCGGACGCCCCTGAAAACACTGTGTTGTGTGTCGTTGGATAGTTTCAAGCACAGTACGAGCCATTGTAGCCCGATTCGTTGCTTCCTCCCAGGTCTGATATGTAAGTCAACGTTCCCCTCCCAATAATTTGGCTAATTCGGCGCCCCTGAAAAACACTGTGTTGTGTGTCGTTGTTTCAAGCACAGTACGAGCCATTGTAGCCCGATTCGTTGCTTCCTCCCAGGTCTGATATGTAAGTCAACGTTCCCCTCCCAATAATTTGGCTAATTCGGCGCCCCTGAAAAACACTGTATTGTGTGCCGTTGGATAGTTTCAAGCACAGTACGAGCCATTGTAGCCCGATTCGTTGCTTCCTCCCAGGTCTGATATGTAAGTCAACGTTCCCCTCCCAATAATTTGGCTAATTCGGCGCCCCTGAAAAACACTGTGTTGTGTGTCGTTGGATAGTTTCAAGCACAGTACGAGCCATTGTAGCCCGATTCGTTGCTTTCTCCCAGGTCTGATATGTAAGTCAACGTTCCCCTCCCAATAATTTGGCTAATTCGGCGCCCCTGAAAAACACTGTGTTGTGTGTCGTTGGATAGTTTCAAGCACAGTACGAGCCATTGTAGCCCGATTCGTTGCTTCCTCCCAGGTCTGATATGTAAGTCAACGTTCCCCTCCCAATAATTTGGCTAATTCGGCGCCCCTGAAAAACACTGTGTTGTGTGTCGTTGGATAGTTTCAAGCACAGTACGAGCCATTGTAGCCCGATTCGTTGCTTCCTCCCAGGTCTGATATGTAAGTCAACGTTCCCCTCCCAATAATTTGGCTAATTCGGCGCCCCTGAAAAACACTGTGTTGTGTGTCGTTGGATAGTTTCAAGCACAGTAAGAGCCATTGTAGCCCGATTCGTTGCTTCCTCCCAGGTCTGATATGTAAGTCAATGTTCCCCTCCCATTAATTCGGCGCCCCTGAAAAACACTGTGTTGTGTGTCGTTGGATAGTTTCAAGCACAATACGAGCCATTGTAGCCCGATTCGTTGCTTCCTCCCAGGTCTGATATGTAAGTCAACGTTCCCCTCCCAATAATTTGGCAAATTCGGCGCCTGAAAAACACTGTGTTGTGTGTCGTTGGATAGTTTCAAGCACAGTACGAGCCATTGTAGCCCGATTCGTTGCTTCCTCCCAGGTCTGATATGTAAGTCAACGTTCCCCTCCCAATAATTTGGCTAATTCGGCGCCCCTGAAAAACACTGTGTTGTGTGTCGTTGGATAGTTTCAAGCACAGTACGAGCCATTGTAGCCCGATTCGTTGCTTCCTCCCAGGTCTGATATGTAAGTCAACGTTCCCCTCCCAATAATTTGGCTAATTCGGCGCCCCTGAAAAACACTGTGTTGTGTGTCGTTGTTTCAAGCACAGTACGAGCCATTGTAGCCCGATTCGTTGCTTCCTCCCAGGTCTGATATGTAAGTCAACGTTCCCCTCCCAATAATTTGGCTAATTCGACGCCCCTGAAAAACACTGTGTTGTGTGTCGTTGGATAGTTTCAAGCACAGTACGAGCCATTGTAGCCCGATTCGTTGCTTCCTCCCAGGTCTGATATGTAAGTCAACGTTCCCTTCCCAATAATTTGGCTAATTCGGCGCCCCTGAAAAACACTGTGTTGTGTGTCGTTGGATAGTTTCAAGCACAGTACGAGCCATTGTAGCCCGATTCGTTGCTTCCTCCCAGGTCTGATATGTAAGTCAACGTTCCCCTCCCAATAATTTGGCTAATTCGGCGCCCCTGAAAAACACTGTGTTGTGTGTCGTTGGATAGTTTCAAGCACAGTACGAGCCATTGTAGCCCGATTCGTTGCTTCCTCCCAGGTCTGATATGTAAGTCAACGTTCCCCTCCCAATAATTTGGCGCCCCTGAAAAACACTGTGTTGTGTGTCGTTGGATAGTTTCAAGCACAGTACGAGCCATTGTAGCCCGATTCGTTGCTTCCTCCCAGGTCTGATATGTAAGTCAACGTTCCCCTCCCAATAATTTGGCTAATTCGGCGCCCCTGAAAAACACTGTGTTGTGTGTCGTTGGATAGTTTCAAGCACAGTACGAGCCATTGTAGCCCGATTCGTTGCTTCCTCCCAGGTCTGATATGTAAGTCAACGTTCCCCTCCCAATAATTTGGCTAATTCGGCGCCCCTGAAAAACACTGTGTTGTGTGTCGTTGGATAGTTTCAAGCACAGTACGAGCCATTGTAGCCCGATTCGTTGCTTCCTCCCAGGTCTGATATGTAAGTCAACGTTCCCCTCCCAATAATTTGGCGCCCCTGAAAAGCACTGTGTTGTGTGTCGTTGGATAGTTTCAAGCACAGTACGAGCCATTGTAGCCCGATTCGTTGCTTCCTCCCAGGTCTGATATGTAAGTCAACGTTCCCCTCCCAATAATTTGGCTAATTCGGCGCCCCTGAAAAACACTGTGTTGTGTGTCGTTGGATAGTTTCAAGCACAGTACGAGCCATTGTAGCCCGATTCGTTGCTTCCTCCCAGGTCTGATATGTAAGTCAACGTTCCCCTCCCAATAATTTGGCTAATTCGGCGCCCCTGAAAAACACTGTGTTGTGTGTCGTTGGATAGTTTCAAGCACAGTACGAGCCATTGTAGCCCGATTCGTTGCTTCCTCCCAGGTCTGATATGTAAGTCAACGTTCCCCTCCCAATAATTTGGCTGATTCGGCGCCCCTGAAAAACACTGTGTTGTGTGTCGTTGGATAGTTTCAAGCACAGTACGAGCCATTGTAGCCCGATTCGTTGCTTCCTCCCAGGTCTGATATGTAAGTCAACGTTCCCCTCCCAATAATTTGGCTGATTCGGCGCCCCTGAAAAACACTGTGTTGTGTGTCGTTGGATAGTTTCAAGCACAGTACGAGCCATTGTAGCCCGATTCGTTGCTTCCTCCCAGGTCTGATATGTAAGTCAACGTTCCCCTCCCAATAATTTGGCTGATTCGGCGCCCCTGAAAAACACTGTGTTGTGTGTCGTTGGATAGTTTCAAGCACAGTACGAGCCATTGTAGCCCGATTCGTTGCTTCCTCCCAGGTCTGATATGTAAGTCAACGTTCCCCTCCCAATAATTTGGCTAATTCGGCGCCCCTGAAAAACACTGTGTTGTGTGTCGTTGGATAGTTTCAAGCACAGTACGAGCCATTGTAGCCCGATTCGTTGCTTCCTCCCAGGTCTGATATGTAAGTCAACGTTCCCCTCCCAATAATTTGGCTAATTCGGCGCCCCTGAAAAACACTGTGTTGTGTGTCGTTGGATAGTTTCAAGCACAGTACGAGCCATTGTAGCCCGATTCGTTGCTTCCTCCCAGGTCTGATATGTAAGTCAACGTTCCCCTCCCAATAATTTGGCTAATTCGGCGCCCCTGAAAAACACTGTGTTGTGTGTCGTTGGATAGTTTCAAGAACAGTACGAGCCATTGTAGCCCGATTCGTTGCTTCCTCCCAGGTCTGATATGTAAGTCAACGTTCCCCTCCCAATAATTTGGCTAATTCGGCGCCCCTGAAAAACACTGTGTTGTGTGTCGTTGGATAGTTTCAAGCACAGTACGAGCCATTGTAGCCCGATTCGTTGCTTCCTCCCAGGTCTGATATGTAAGTCAACGTTCCCCTCCCAATAATTTGGCTAATTCGGCGCCCCTGAAAAACACTGTGTTGTGTGTCGTTGGATAGTTTCAAGCACAGTACGAGCCATTGTAGCCCGATTCGTTGCTTCCTCCCAGGTCTGATATGTAAGTCAACGTTCCCCTCCCAATAATTTGGCTAATTCGGCGCCCCTGAAAAACACTGTGTTGTGTGTCGTTGGATAGTTTCAAGCACAGTACGAGCCATTGTAGCCCGATTCGTTGCTTCCTCCCAGGTCTGATATGTAAGTCAACGTTCCCCTCCCAATAATTTGGCTAATTCGGCGCCCCTGAAAAACACTGTGTTGTGTGTCGTTGGATAGTTTCAAGCACAGTACGAGCCATTGTAGCCCGATTCGTTGCTTCCTCCCAGGTCTGATATGTAAGTCAACGTTCCCCTCCCAATAATTTGGCTAATTCGGCGCCCCTGAAAAACACTGTGTTGTGTGTCGTTGGATAGTTTCAAGCACAGTACGAGCCATTGTAGCCCGATTCGTTGCTTCCTCCCAGGTCTGATATGTAAGTCAACGTTCCCCTCCCAATAATTTGGCTAATTCGGCGCCCCTGAAAAAAACTGTTGTGTGTCGTTGTTTCAAGCACAGTACGAGCCATTGTAGCCCGATTCGTTGCTTCCCCTCCCAATAATTTGGCTAATTCGACGCCCCTGAAAAACACTGTGTTGTGTGTCGTTGGATAGTTTCAAGCACAGTACGAGCCATTGTAGCCCGATTCGTTGCTTCCTCCCAGGTCTGATATGTAAGTCAACGTTCCCCTCCCAATAATTTGGCTAATTCGACGCCCCTGAAAAACACTGTGTTGTGTGTCGTTGGATAGTTTCAAGCACAGTACGAGCCATTGTAGCCCGATTCGTTGCTTTCTCCCAGGTCTGATATGTAAGTCAACGTTCCCCTCCCAATAATTTGGCTAATTCGGCGCCCCTGAAAAACACTGTGTTGTGTGTCGTTGGATAGTTTCAAGCACAGTACGAGCCATTGTAGCCCGATTCGTTGCTTCCTCCCAGGTCTGATATGTAAGTCAACGTTCCCCTCCCAATAATTTGGCTAATTCGGCGCCCCTGAAAAACACTGTGTTGTGTGTCGTTGGATAGTTTCAAGCACAGTACGAGCGAACCATTGTAGCCCGATTCGTTGCTTTCTCCCAGGTCTGATATGTAAGTCAACGTTCCCCTCCCAATAATTTGGCGCCCCTGAAAAACACTGTGTTGTGTGTCGTTGGATAGTTTCAAGCACAGTACGAGCCATTGTAGCCCGATTCGTTGCTTCCTCCCAGGTCTGATATGTAAGTCAATGTTCCCCTCCCAATAATTTGGCTGATTCGGCGCCCCTGAAAAACACTGTGTTGTGTGTCGTTGGATAGTTTCAAGCACAATACGAGCCATTGTAGCCCGATTCGTTGCTTCCTCCCAGGTCTGATATGTAAGTCAACGTTCCCCTTCCAGGTCTGATAAAATAAAAATCCCTCCCAATAATTTGGCAAATTCGGCGCCCCTGAAAAACACTGTGTTGTGTGTCGTTGGATAGTTTCAAGCACAGTACGAGCCATTGTAGCCCGATTCGTTGCTTCCTCCCAGGTCTGATATGTAAGTCAACGTTCCCCTCCCAATAATTTGGCTAATTCGGCGCCCCTGAAAAACACTGTGTTGTGTGTCGTTGGATAGTTTCAAGCACAGTACGAGCCATTGCAGCCCGATTCGTTGCTTCCTCCCAGGTCTGATATGTAAGTCAACGTTCCCCTCCCAATAATTTGGCTAATTCGGCGCCCCTGAAAAACACTGTGTTGTGTGTCGTTGTTTCAAGAACAGTACGAGCCATTGTAGCCCGATTCGTTGCTTCCTCCCAGGTCTGATATGTAAGTCAACGTTCCCCTCCCAAAAATTTGGCTAATTCGGCGCCCCTGAAAAACACTGTGTTGTGTGTCGTTGGATAGTTTCAAGCACAGTACGAGCCATTGTAGCCCGATTCGTTGCTTCCTCCCAGGTCTGATATGTAAGTCAACGTTCCCCTCCCAATAATTTGGCTAATTCGGCGCCCCTGAAAAACACTGTTGTGTGTCGTTGTTTCAAGCACAGTACGAGCCATTGTAGCCCGATTCGTTGCTTTCCCCTCCCAATAATTTGGCTAATTCGACGCCCCTGAAAAACACTGTATTGTGTGCCGTTGGATAGTTTCAAGCACAGTACGAGCCATTGTAGCCCGATTCGTTGCTTCCTCCCAGGTCTGATATGTAAGTCAACGTTCCCCTCCCAATAATTTGGCTAATTCGGCGCCCCTGAAAAACACTGTGTTGTGTGTCGTTGGATAGTTTCAAGCACAGTACGAGCCATTGTAGCCCGATTCGTTGCTTCCTCCCAGGTCTGATATGTAAGTCAACGTTCCCCTCCCAATAATTTGGCTAATTCGGCGCCCCTGAAAAACACTGTGTTGTGTGTCGTTGGATAGTTTCAAGCACAGTACGAGCCATTGTAGCCCGATTCGTTGCTTCCTCCCAGGTCTGATATGTAAGTCAACGTTCCCCTCCTAATAATTTGGCTAATTCGGCGCCCCTGAAAAGCACTGTGTTGTGTGTCGTTGGATAGTTTCAAGCACAGTACGAGCCATTGTAGCCCGATTCGTTGCTTCCTCCCAGGTCTGATATGTAAGTCAACGTTCCCCTCCCAATAATTTGGCTAATTCGGCGCCCCTGAAAAACACTGTGTTGTGTGTCGTTGGATAGTTTCAAGCACAGTACGAGCCATTGTAGCCCGATTCGTTGCTTCCTCCCAGGTCTGATATGTAAGTCAACGTTCCCCTCCCAATAATTTGGCGCCCCTGAAAAAGACTGTGTTGTGTGTCGTTGGATAGTTTCAAGCACAGTACGAGCCATTGTAGCCCGATTCGTTGCTTCCTCCCAGGTCTGATATGTAAGTCAACGTTCCCCTCCCAATAATTTGGCTGATTAGGCGCCCCTGAAAAACACTGTGTTGTGTGTCGTTGGATAGTTTCAAGCACAGTACGAGCCATTGTAGCCCGATTCGTTGCTTCCTCCCAGGTCTGATATGTAAGTCAACGTTCCCCTCCCAATAATTTGGCTGATTCGGCGCCCCTGAAAAACACTGTGTTGTGTGTCGTTGGATAGTTTCAAGCACAGTACGAGCCATTGTAGCCCGATTCGTTGCTTCCTCCCAGGTCTGATATGTAAGTCAACGTTCCCCTCCCAGGTCTGATAAAATAAAAATCCCTCCCAATAATTTGGCAAATTCGGCGCCCCTGAAAAACACTGTGTTGTGTGTCGTTGGATAGTTTCAAGCACAGTACGAGCCATTGTAGCCCGATTCGTTGCTTCCTCCCAGGTCTGATATGTAAGTCAACGTTCCCCTCCCAATAATTTGGCTAATTCGGCGCCCCTGAAAAACACTGTGTTGTGTGTCGTTGGATAGTTTCAAGCACAGTACGAGCCATTGCAGCCCGATTCGTTGCTTCCTCCCAGGTCTGATATGTAAGTCAACGTTCCCCTCCCAATAATTTGGCTAATTCGGCGCCCCTGAAAAACACTGTGTTGTGTGTCGTTGTTTCAAGAACAGTACGAGCCATTGTAGCCCGATTCGTTGCTTCCTCCCAGGTCTGATATGTAAGTCAACGTTCCCCTCCCAATAATTTGGCTAATTCGGCGCCCCTGAAAAACACTGTGTTGTGTGTCGTTGGATAGTTTCAAGCACAGTACGAGCCATTGTAGCCCGATTCGTTGCTTCCTCCCAGGTCTGATATGTAAGTCAACGTTCCCCTCCCAATAATTTGGCTAATTCGGCGCCCCTGAAAAAAACTGTTGTGTGTCGTTGTTTCAAGCACAGTACGAGCCATTGTAGCCCGATTCGTTGCTTCCCCTCCCAATAATTTGGCTAATTCGACGCCCCTGAAAAACACTGTATTGTGTGCCGTTGGATAGTTTCAAGCACAGTACGAGCCATTGTAGCCCGATTCGTTGCTTCCTCCCAGGTCTGATATGTAAGTCAACGTTCCCCTCCCAATAATTTGGCTAATTCGGCGCCCCTGAAAAACACTGTGTTGTGTGTCGTTGGATAGTTTCAAGCACAGTACGAGCCATTGTAGCCCGATTCGTTGCTTCCTCCCAGGTCTGATATGTAAGTCAACGTTCCCCTCCCAATAATTTGGCTAATTCGGCGCCCCTGAAAAACACTGTGTTGTGTGTCGTTGGATAGTTTCAAGCACAGTACGAGCCATTGTAGCCCGATTCGTTGCTTCCTCCCAGGTCTGATATGTAAGTCAACGTTCCCCTCCTAATAATTTGGCTAATTCGGCGCCCCTGAAAAACACTGTGTTGTGTGTCGTTGGATAGTTTCAAGCACAGTACGAGCCATTGTAGCCCGATTCGTTGCTTCCTCCCAGGTCTGATATGTAAGTCAACGTTCCCCTCCCAATAATTTGGCTAATTCGGCGCCCCTGAAAAACACTGTGTTGTGTGTCGTTGGATAGTTTCAAGCACAGTACGAGCCATTGTAGCCCGATTCGTTGCTTCCTCCCAGGTCTGATATGTAAGTCAACGTTCCCCTCCCAATAATTTGGCTAATTCGGCGCCCCTGAAAAACACTGTGTTGTGTGTCGTTGGATAGTTTCAAGCACAGTACGAGCCATTGTAGCCCGATTCGTTGCTTCCTCCCAGGTCTGATATGTAAGTCAACGTTCCCCTCCCAATAATTTGGCTGATTCGGCGCCCCTGAAAAACACTGTGTTGTGTGTCGTTGGATAGTTTCAAGCACAGTACGAGCCATTGTAGCCCGATTCGTTGCTTCCTCCCTAGTCTGATATGTAAGTCAACGTTCCCCTCCCAATAATTTGGCTGATTCGGCGCCCCTGAAAAACACTGTGTTGTGTGTCGTTGGATAGTTTCAAGCACAATACGAGCCATTGTAGCCCGATTCGTTGCTTCCTCCCAGGTCTGATATGTAAGTCAACGTTCCCCTCCCAGGTCTGATAAAATAAAAATCCCTCCCAATAATTTGGCAAATTCGGCGCCCCTGAAAAACACTGTGTTGTGTGTCGTTGGATAGTTTCAAGCACAGTACGAGCCATTGTAGCCCGATTCGTTGCTTCCTCCCAGGTCTGATATGTAAGTCAACGTTCCCCTCCCAATAATTTGGCTAATTCGGCGCCCCTGAAAAACACTGTGTTGTGTGTCGTTGGATAGTTTCAAGCACAGTACGAGCCATTGTAGCCCGATTCGTTGCTTCCTCCCAGGTCTGATATGTAAGTCAACGTTCCCCTCCCAATAATTTGGCTAATTCGGCGCCCCTGAAAAACACTGTGTTGTGTGTCGTTGGATAGTTTCAAGAACAGTACGAGCCATTGTAGCCCGATTCGTTGCTTCCTCCCAGGTCTGATATGTAAGTCAACGTTCCCCTCCCAATAATTTGGCGCCCCTGAAAAAAACTGTTTTGTGTCGTTGTTTCAAGCAAAGTACGAGCCACTGTAGCCCGATTCGTTGCTTCCCCTCCCAATAATTTGGCTAATTCGACGCCCCTGAAAAACACTGTATTGTGTGCCGTTGGATAGTTTCAAGCACAGTACGAGCCATTGTAGCCCGATTCGTTGCTTCCTCCCAGGTCTGATATGTAAGTCAACGTTCCCCTCCCAATAATTTGGCTAATTCGGCGCCCCTGAAAAACACTGTGTTGTGTGTCGTTGGATAGTTTCAAGCACAGTACGAGCCATTGTAGCCCGATTCGTTGCTTCCTCCCAGGTCTGATATGTAAGTCAACGTTCCCCTCCCAGGTCTGATAAAATAAAAATCCCTCCCAATAATTTGGCAAATTCGGCGCCCCTGAAAAACACTGTGTTGTGTGTCGTTGGATAGTTTCAAGCACAGTACGAGCCATTGTAGCCCGATTCGTTGCTTCCTCCCAGGTCTGATATGTAAGTCAACGTTCCCCTCCCAATAATTTGGCTAATTCGGCGCCCCTGAAAAACACTGTGTTGTGTGTCGTTGGATAGTTTCAAGCACAGTACGAGCCATTGTAGCCCGATTCGTTGCTTCCTCCCAGGTCTGATATGTAAGTCAACGTTCCCCTCCCAATAATTTGGCTAATTCGGCGCCCCTGAAAAACACTGTGTTGTGTGTCGTTGGATAGTTTCAAGCACAGTACGAGCCATTGTAGCCCGATTCGTTGCTTCCTCCCAGGTCTGATATGTAAGTCAACGTTCCCCTCCCAATAATTTGGCTAATTCGGCGCCCCTGAAAAACACTGTGTTGTGTGTCGTTGGATAGTTTCAAGAACAGTACGAGCCATTGTAGCCCGATTCGTTGCTTCCTCCCAGGTCTGATATGTAAGTCAACGTTCCCCTCCCAATAATTTGGCTAATTCGGCGCCCCTGAAAAACACTGTGTTGTGTGTCGTTGGATAGTTTCAAGCACAGTACGAGCCATTGTAGCCCGATTCGTTGCTTCCTCCCAGGTCTGATATGTAAGTCAACGTTCCCCTCCCAATAATTTGGCTAATTCGGCGCCCCTGAAAAACACTGTGTTGTGTGTCGTTGGATAGTTTCAAGCACAGTACGAGCCATTGTAGCCCGATTCGTTGCTTCCTCCCAGGTCTGATATGTAAGTCAACGTTCCCCTCCCAATAATTTGGCTAATTCGGCGCCCCTGAAAAACACTGTGTTGTGTGTCGTTGGATAGTTTCAAGCACAGTACGAGCCATTGTAGCCCGATTCGTTGCTTTCTCCCAGGTCTGATATGTAAGTCAACGTTCCCCTCCCAATAATTTGGCTAATTCGGCGCCCCTGAAAAACACTGTGTTGTGTGTCGTTGGATAGTTTCAAGCACAGTACGAGCCATTGTAGCCCGATTCGTTGCTTCCTCCCAGGTCTGATATGTAAGTCAATGTTCCCCTCCCATTAATTTGGCGCCCCTGAAAAAGACTGTGTTGTGTGTCGTTGGATAGTTTCAAGCACAGTACGAGCCATTGTAGCCCGATTCGTTGCTTCCTCCCAGGTCTGATATGTAAGTCAACGTTCCCCTTCCAATAATTTGGCTGATTCGGCGCCCCTGAAAAACACTGTGTTGTGTGTCGTTGGATAGTTTCAAGCACAGTACGAGCCATTGTAGCCCGATTCGTTGCTTCCTCCCAGGTCTGATATGTAAGTCAACGTTCCCCTCCCAATAATTTGGCTGATTCGGCGCCCCTGAAAAACACTGTGTTGTGTGTCGTTGGATAGTTTCAAGCACAGTACGAGCCATTGTAGCCCGATTCGTTGCTTCCTCCCAGGTCTGATATGTAAGTCAACGTTCCCCTCCCAATAATTTGGCTAATTCGGCGCCCCTGAAAAACACTGTGTTGTGTGTCGTTGGATAGTTTCAAGCACAGTACGAGCCATTGTAGCCCGATTCGTTGCTTCCTCCCAGGTCTGATATGTAAGTCAACGTTCCCCTCCCAATAATTTGGCTAATTCGGCGCCCCTGAAAAACACTGTGTTGTGTGTCGTTGGATAGTTTCAAGCACAGTACGAGCCATTGTAGCCCGATTCGTTGCTTCCTCCCAGGTCTGATATGTAAGTCAACGTTCCCCTCCCAATAATTTGGCTAATTCGGCGCCCCTGAAAAACACTGTGTTGTGTGTCGTTGGATAGTTTCAAGCACAGTACGAGCCATTGTAGCCCGATTCGTTGCTTCCTCCCAGGTCTGATATGTAAGTCAACGTTCCCCTCCCAATAATTTGGCTAATTCGGCGCCCCTGAAAAACACTGTGTTGTGTGTCGTTGGATAGTTTCAAGCACAGTACGAGCCATTGTAGCCCGATTCGTTGCTTTCCTCCCAGGTCTGATATGTAAGTCAACGTTCCCCTCCCAATAATTTGGCTAATTCGGCGCCCCTGAAAAACACTGTGTTGTGTGTCGTTGGATAGTTTCAAGCACAGTACGAGCCATTGTAGCCCGATTCGTTGCTTCCTCCCAGGTCTGATATGTAAGTCAATGTTCCCCTCCCATTAATTTGGCGCCCCTGAAAAAGACTGTGTTGTGTGTCGTTGGATAGTTTCAAGCACAGTACGAGCCATTGTAGCCCGATTCGTTGCTTCCTCCCAGGTCTGATATGTAAGTCAACGTTCCCCTTCCAATAATTTGGCTGATTCGGCGCCCCTGAAAAACACTGTGTTGTGTGTCGTTGGATAGTTTCAAGCACAGTACGAGCCATTGTAGCCCGATTCGTTGCTTCCTCCCTAGTCTGATATGTAAGTCAACGTTCCCCTCCCAATAATTTGGCTGATTCGGCGCCCCTGAAAAACACTGTGTTGTGTGTCGTTGGATAGTTTCAAGCACAGTACGAGCCATTGTAGCCCGATTCGTTGCTTCCTCCCAGGTCTGATATGTAAGTCAACGTTCCCCTCCCAATAATTTGGCTAATTCGGCGCCCCTGAAAAACACTGTGTTGTGTGTCGTTGGATAGTTTCAAGCACAGTACGAGCCATTGTAGCCCGATTCGTTGCTTCCTCCCAGGTCTGATATGTAAGTCAACGTTCCCCTCCCAATAATTTGGCTAATTCGGCGCCCCTGAAAAACACTGTGTTGTGTGTCGTTGGATAGTTTCAAGCACAGTACGAGCCATTGTAGCCCGATTCGTTGCTTCCTCCCAGGTCTGATATGTAAGTCAACGTTCCCCTCCCAATAATTTGGCTAATTCGGCGCCCCTGAAAAACACTTTGTTGTGTGTCGTTGGATAGTTTCAAGCACAGTACGAGCCATTGTAGCCCGATTCGTTGCTTCCTCCCAGGTCTGATATGTAAGTCAACGTTCCCCTCCCAATAATTTGGCTAATTCGGCGCCCCTGAAAAACACTGTGTTGTGTGTCGTTGTAGTTTCAAGAACAGTACGAGCCATTGTAGCCCGATTCGTTGCTTCCTCCCAGGTCTGATATGTAAGTCAACGTTCCCCTCCCAAAAATTTGGCTAATTCGGCGCCCCTGAAAAACACTGTGTTGTGTGTCGTTGGATAGTTTCAAGCACAGTACGAGCCATTGTAGCCCGATTCGTTGCTTCCTCCCAGGTCTGATATGTAAGTCAACGTTCCCCTCCCAATAATTTGGCTAATTCGGCGCCCCTGAAAAAAACTGTTGTGTGTCGTTGTTTCAAGCACAGTACGAGCCATTGTAGCCCGATTCGTTGCTTCCCCTCCCAATAATTTGGCTAATTCGACGCCCCTGAAAAACACTGTATTGTGTGCCGTTGGATAGTTTCAAGCACAGTACGAGCCATTGTAGCCCGATTCGTTGCTTCCTCCCAGGTCTGATATGTAAGTCAACGTTCCCCTCCCAATAATTTGGCTAATTCGACGCCCCTGAAAAACACTGTGTTGTGTGTCGTTGGATAGTTTCAAGCACAGTACGAGCCATTGTAGCCCGATTCGTTGCTTTCTCCCAGGTCTGATATGTAAGTCAACGTTCCCCTCCCAATAATTTGGCTAATTCGGCGCCCCTGAAAAACACTGTGTTGTGTGTCGTTGGATAGTTTCAAGCACAGTACGAGCCATTGTAGCCCGATTCGTTGCTTCCTCCCAGGTCTGATATGTAAGTCAACGTTCCCCTCCCAATAATTTGGCTAATTCGGCGCCCCTGAAAAACACTGTGTTGTGTGTCGTTGGATAGTTTCAAGCACAGTACGAGCCATTGTAGCCCGATTCGTTGCTTTCCTCCCAGGTCTGATATGTAAGTCAACGTTCCCCTCCCAATAATTTGGCTAATTCGGCGCCCCTGAAAAACACTGTGTTGTGTGTCGTTGGATAGTTTCAAGCACAGTAAGAGCCATTGTAGCCCGATTCGTTGCTTCCTCCCAGGTCTGATATGTAAGTCAATGTTCCCCTCCCAATAATTTGGCTAATTCGGCGCCCCTGAAAAACACTGTGTTGTGTGTCGTTGGATAGTTTCAAGCACAATACGAGCCATTGTAGCCCGATTCGTTGCTTCCTCCCAGGTCTGATATGTAAGTCAACGTTCCCCTTCCAGGTCTGATAAAATAAAAATCCCTCCCAATAATTTGGCAAATTCGGCGCCCCTGAAAAACACTGTGTTGTGTGTCGTTGGATAGTTTCAAGCACAGTACGAGCCATTGTAGCCCGATTCGTTGCTTCCTCCCAGGTCTGATATGTAAGTCAACGTTCCCCTCCCAATAATTTGGCTAATTCGGCGCCCCTGAAAAACACTGTGTTGTGTGTCGTTGGATAGTTTCAAGCACAGTACGAGCCATTGTAGCCCGATTCGTTGCTTCCTCCCAGGTCTGATATGTAAGTCAACGTTCCCCTCCCAATAATTTGGCTAATTCGGCGCCCCTGAAAAACACTGTGTTGTGTGTCGTTGTTTCAAGAACAGTACGAGCCATTGTAGCCCGATTCGTTGCTTCCTCCCAGGTCTGATATGTAAGTCAACGTTCCCCTCCCAATAATTTGGCTAATTCGACGCCCCTGAAAAACACTGTGTTGTGTGTCGTTGGATAGTTTCAAGCACAGTACGAGCCATTGTAGCCCGATTCGTTGCTTCCTCCCAGGTCTGATATGTAAGTCAACGTTCCCTTCCCAATAATTTGGCTAATTCGGCGCCCCTGAAAAACACTGTGTTGTGTGTCGTTGGATAGTTTCAAGCACAGTACGAGCCATTGTAGCCCGATTCGTTGCTTTCCTCCCAGGTCTGATATGTAAGTCAACGTTCCCCTCCCAATAATTTGGCTAATTCGGCGCCCCTGAAAAACACTGTGTTGTGTGTCGTTGGATAGTTTCAAGCACAGTACGAGCCATTGTAGCCCGATTCGTTGCTTCCTCCCAGGTCTGATATGTAAGTCAACGTTCCCCTCCCAATAATTTGGCGCCCCTGAAAAACACTGTGTTGTGTGTCGTTGGATAGTTTCAAGCACAGTACGAGCCATTGTAGCCCGATTCGTTGCTTCCTCCCAGGTCTGATATGTAAGTCAACGTTCCCCTCCCAATAATTTGGCGCCCCTGAAAAACACTGTGTTGTGTGTCGTTGGATAGTTTCAAGCACAGTACGAGCCATTGTAGCCCGATTCGTTGCTTCCTCCCAGGTCTGATATGTAAGTCAACGTTCCCCTCCCAATAATTTGGCTAATTCGGCGCCCCTGAAAAACACTGTGTTGTGTGTCGTTGGATAGTTTCAAGCACAGTACGAGCCATTGTAGCCCGATTCGTTGCTTCCTCCCAGGTCTGATATGTAAGTCAACGTTCCCCTCCCAATAATTTGGCTAATTCGGCGCCCCTGAAAAACACTGTGTTGTGTGTCGTTGGATAGTTTCAAGCACAGTACGAGCCATTGTAGCCCGATTCGTTGCTTCCTCCCAGGTCTGATATGTAAGTCAACGTTCCCCTCCCAATAATTTGGCTAATTCGGCGCCCCTGAAAAACACTGTGTTGTGTGTCGTTGGATAGTTTCAAGCACAGTACGAGCCATTGTAGCCCGATTCGTTGCTTCCTCCCAGGTCTGATATGTAAGTCAACGTTCCCCTCCCAATAATTTGGCTGATTCGGCGCCCCTGAAAAACACTGTGTTGTGTGTCGTTGGATAGTTTCAAGCACAGTACGAGCCATTGTAGCCCGATTCGTTGCTTCCTCCCAGGTCTGATATGTAAGTCAACGTTCCCCTCCCAATAATTTGGCTAATTCGGCGCCCCTGAAAAACACTGTGTTGTGTGTCGTTGGATAGTTTCAAGCACAGTACGAGCCATTGTAGCCCGATTCGTTGCTTCCTCCCAGGTCTGATATGTAAGTCAACGTTCCCCTCCCAATAATTTGGCTAATTCGGCGCCCCTGAAAAACACTGTGTTGTGTGTCGTTGGATAGTTTCAAGCACAGTACGAGCCATTGTAGCCCGATTCGTTGCTTCCTCCCAGGTCTGATATGTAAGTCAACGTTCCCCTCCCAATAATTTGGCTAATTCGGCGCCCCTGAAAAACACTGTGTTGTGTGTCGTTGGATAGTTTCAAGCACAGTACGAGCCATTGTAGCCCGATTCGTTGCTTCCTCCCAGGTCTGATATGTAAGTCAACGTTCCCCTCCCAATAATTTGGCTAATTCGGCGCCCCTGAAAAAAACTGTGTTGTGTGTCGTTGTTTCAAGCACAGTACGAGCCATTGTAGCCCGATTCGTTGCTTCCCCTCCCAATAATTTGGCTAATTCGACGCCCCTGAAAAACACTGTATTGTGTGCCGTTGGATAGTTTCAAGCACAGTACGAGCCATTGTAGCCCGATTCGTTGCTTCCTCCCAGGTCTGATATGTAAGTCAACGTTCCCTTCCCAATAATTTGGCTAATTCGGCGCCCCTGAAAAACACTGTGTTGTGTGTCGTTGGATAGTTTCAAGCACAGTACGAGCCATTGTAGCCCGATTCGTTGCTTTCTCCCAGGTCTGATATGTAAGTCAACGTTCCCCTCCCAATAATTTGGCTAATTCGGCGCCCCTGAAAAACACTGTGTTGTGTGTCGTTGGATAGTTTCAAGCACAGTACGAGCCATTGTAGCCCGATTCGTTGCTTCCTCCCAGGTCTGATATGTAAGTCAACGTTCCCCTCCTAATAATTTGGCGCCCCTGAAAAGCACTGTGTTGTGTGTCGTTGGATAGTTTCAAGCACAGTACGAGCCATTGTAGCCCGATTCGTTGCTTCCTCCCAGGTCTGATATGTAAGTCAACGTTCCCCTCCCAATAATTTGGCTAATTCGGCGCCCCTGAAAAACACTGTGTTGTGTGTCGTTGGATAGTTTCAAGCACAGTACGAGCCATTGTAGCCCGATTCGTTGCTTCCTCCCAGGTCTGATATGTAAGTCAACGTTCCCCTCCCAATAATTTGGCTAATTCGGCGCCCCTGAAAAGCACTGTGTTGTGTGTCGTTGGATAGTTTCAAGCACTGTACGAGCCATTGTAGCCCGATTCGTTGCTTCTTCCCAGGTCTGATATGTAAGTCAATGTTACCCCCTATTAATTTGGCGCCCCTGAAAAAGACTGTGTTGTGTGTCGTTGGATAGTTTTAAGCACAGTACGAGCCATTGTAGCCCGATTCGTTGCTTCCTCCCAGGTCTGATATGTAAGTCAACGTTCCCCTCCCAATAATTTGGCTGATTCGGCGCCCCTGAAAAACATTGTGTTGTGTGTCGTTGGATAGTTTCAAGCACAGTACGAGCCATTGTAGCCCGATTCGTTGCTTCCTCCCTAGTCTGATATGTAAGTCAACGTTCCCCTCCCAATAATTTGGCTGATTCGGCGCCCCTGAAAAACACTGTGTTGTGTGTCGTTGGATAGTTTCAAGCACAATACGAGCCATTGTAGCCCGATTCGTTGCTTCCTCCCAGGTCTGATATGTAAGTCAACGTTCCCCTCCCAGGTCTGATAAAATAAAAATCCCTCCCAATAATTTGGCAAATTCGGCGCCCCTGAAAAACACTGTGTTGTGTGTCGTTGGATAGTTTCAAGCACAGTACGAGCCATTGTAGCCCGATTCGTTGCTTCCTCCCAGGTCTGATATGTAAGTCAACGTTCCCCTCCCAATAATTTGGCGCCCCTGAAAAACACTGTGTTATGTGTCGTTGGATAGTTTCAAGCACAGTACGAGCCATTGTAGCCCGATTCGTTGCTTCCTCCCAGGTCTGATATGTAAGTCAACGTTCCCCTCCCAATAATTTGGCTAATTCGGCGCCCCTGAAAAACACTGTGTTGTGTGTCGTTGGATAGTTTCAAGAACAGTACGAGCCATTGTAGCCCGATTCGTTGCTTCCTCCCAGGTCTGATATGTAAGTCAACGTTCCCCTCCCAATAATTTGGCGCCCCTGAAAAAAACTGTTGTGTGTCGTTGTTTCAAGCAAAGTACGAGCCATTGTAGCCCGATTCGTTGCTTCCCCTCCCAATAATTTGGCTAATTCGGCGCCCCTGAAAAACACTGTATTGTGTGTCGTTGGATAGTTTCAAGCACAGTACGAGCCATTGTAGCCCGATTCGTTGCTTCCTCCCAGGTCTGATATGTAAGTCAACGTTCCCTTCCCAATAATTTGGCTAATTCGGCGCCCCTGAAAAACACTGTGTTGTGTGTCGTTGGATAGTTTCAAGCACAGTACGAGCCATTGTAGCCCGATTCGTTGCTTCCTCCCAGGTCTGATATGTAAGTCAACGTTCCCCTCCCAATAATTTGGCTAATTCGGCGCCCCTGAAAAACACTGTGTTGTGTGTCGTTGGATAGTTTCAAGAACAGTACGAGCCATTGTAGCCCGATTCGTTGCTTCCTCCCAGGTCTGATATGTAAGTCAACGTTCCCCTCCCAATAATTTGGCTAATTCGGCGCCCCTGAAAAACACTGTGTTGTGTGTCGTTGGATAGTTTCAAGCACAGTACGAGCCATTGTAGCCCGATTCGTTGCTTCCTCCCAGGTCTGATATGTAAGTCAACGTTCCCCTCCCAATAATTTGGCTAATTCGGCGCCCCTGAAAAAAACTGTGTTGTGTGTCGTTGGATAGTTTCAAGCACAGTACGAGCCATTGTAGCCCGATTCGTTGCTTCCTCCCAGGTCTGATATGTAAGTCAACGTTCCCCTCCCAATAATTTGGCTAATTCGGCGCCCCTGAAAAACACTGTGTTGTGTGTCGTTGGATAGTTTCAAGCACAGTACGAGCCATTGTAGCCCGATTCGTTGCTTCCTCCCAGGTCTGATATGTAAGTCAACGTTCCCCTCCCAATAATTTGGCTAATTCGGCGCCCCTGAAAAAACTGTTGTGTGTCGTTGGATAGTTTCAAGCACAGTACGAGCCATTGTAGCCCGATTCGTTGCTTCCTCCCAGGTCTGATATGTAAGTCAACGTTCCCCTCCCAATAATTTGGCTAATTCGGCGCCCCTGAAAAACACTGTATTGTGTGTCGTTGGATAGTTTCAAGCACAGTACGAGCCATTGTAGCCCGATTCGTTGCTTCCTCCCAGGTCTGATATGTAAGTCAACGTTCCCCTCCCAATAATTTGGCTAATTCGGCGCCCCTGAAAAACACTGTGTTGTGTGTCGTTGGATAGTTTCAAGCACAGTACGAGCCATTGTAGCCCGATTCGTTGCTTTCTCCCAGGTCTGATATGTAAGTCAACGTTCCCCTCCCAATAATTTGGCTAATT
The DNA here is from genome assembly GCA_039090855.1 of Macrothele yani. Lineage (NCBI taxonomy): Eukaryota > Metazoa > Arthropoda > Arachnida > Araneae > Macrothelidae > Macrothele > Macrothele yani. The sequence continues at coordinate 55,504,894 of CM077018.1, read as the reverse complement.
CGGCGCCCCTGAAAAACACTGTGTTGTGTGTCGTTGGATAGTTTCAAGCACAGTACGAGCCATTGTAGCCCGATTCGTTGCTTCCTCCCAGGTCTGATATGTAAGTCAACGTTCCCCTCCCAATAATTTGGCTAATTCGGCGCCCCTGAAAAACACTGTGTTGTGTGTCGTTGGATAGTTTCAAGCACAGTACGAGCCATTGTAGCCCGATTCGTTGCTTCCTCCCAGGTCTGATATGTAAGTCAACGTTCCCCTCCCAATAATTTGGCTAATTCGGCGCCCCTGAAAAACACTGTGTTGTGTGTCGTTGGATAGTTTCAAGCACAGTACGAGCCATTGTAGCCCGATTCGTTGCTTCCTCCCAGGTCTGATATGTAAGTCAATGTTCCCCTCCCAATAATTTGGCTAATTCGGCGCCCCTGAAAAACACTGTGTTGTGTGTCGTTGGATAGTTTCAAGCACAGTACGAGCCATTGTAGCCCGATTCGTTGCTTCCTCCCAGGTCTGATATGTAAGTCAACGTTCCCCTCCCAATAATTTGGCTAATTCGGCGCCCCTGAAAAACACTGTGTTGTGTGTCGTTGGATAGTTTCAAGCACAGTACGAGCCATTGTAGCCCGATTCGTTGCTTCCTCCCAGGTCTGATATGTAAGTCAACGTTCCCCTCCCAATAATTTGGCTAATTGGCGCCCCTGAAAAAAACTGTTGTGTGTCGTTGTTTCAAGCAAGTACGAGCCATTGTAGCCCGATTCGTTGCTTCCCCTCCCAATAATTTGGCTAATTCGGCGCCCCTGAAAAACACTGTGTTGTGTGTCGTTGGATAGTTTCAAGCACAGTACGAGCCATTGTAGCCCGATTCGTTGCTTCCTCCCAGGTCTGATATGTAAGTCAACGTTCCCCTCCCAATAATTTGGCTAATTCGGCGCCCCTGAAAAACACTGTGTTGTGTGTCGTTGGATAGTTTCAAGCACAGTACGAGCCATTGTAGCCCGATTCGTTGCTTCCTCCCAGGTCTGATATGTAAGTCAACGTTCCCCTCCCAATAATTTGGCTAATTCGGCGCCCCTGAAAAACACTGTGTTGTGTGTCGTTGGATAGTTTCAAGCACAGTACGAGCCATTGTAGCCCGATTCGTTGCTTCCTCCCAGGTCTGATATGTAAGTCAACGTTCCCCTCCCAATAATTTGGCTAATTCGGCGCCCCTGAAAAACACTGTGTTGTGTGTCGTTGGATAGTTTCAAGCACAGTACGAGCCATTGTAGCCCGATTCGTTGCTTCCTCCCAGGTCTGATATGTAAGTCAACGTTCCCCTCCCAATAATTTGGCTAATTCGGCGCCCCTGAAAAACACTGTGTTGTGTGTCGTTGGATAGTTTCAAGCACAGTACGAGCCATTGTAGCCCGATTCGTTGCTTCCTCCCAGGTCTGATATGTAAGTCAACGTTCCCCTCCCAATAATTTGGCTAATTCGGCGCCCCTGAAAAACACTGTGTTGTGTGTCGTTGGATAGTTTCAAGCACAGTACGAGCCATTGTAGCCCGATTCGTTGCTTCCTCCCAGGTCTGATATGTAAGTCAACGTTCCCCTCCCAATAATTTGGCTAATTCGGCGCCCCTGAAAAACACTGTGTTGTGTGTCGTTGGATAGTTTCAAGCACAGTACGAGCCATTGTAGCCCGATTCGTTGCTTCCTCCCAGGTCTGATATGTAAGTCAACGTTCCCCTCCCAATAATTTGGCTAATTCGGCGCCCCTGAAAAACACTGTGTTGTGTGTCGTTGGATAGTTTCAAGCACAGTACGAGCCATTGTAGCCCGATTCGTTGCTTCCTCCCAGGTCTGATATGTAAGTCAACGTTCCCCTCCCAATAATTTGGCTAATTCGACGCCCCTGAAAAACACTGTGTTGTGTGTCGTTGGATAGTTTCAAGCACAGTACGAGCCATTGTAGCCCGATTCGTTGCTTCCTCCCAGGTCTGATATGTAAGTCAACGTTCCCCTCCCAATAATTTGGCTAATTCGGCGCCCCTGAAAAACACTGTGTTGTGTGTCGTTGGATAGTTTCAAGCACAGTACGAGCCATTGTAGCCCGATTCGTTGCTTCCTCCCAGGTCTGATATGTAAGTCAACGTTCCCCTCCCAATAATTTGGCTAATTCGGCGCCCCTGAAAAACACTGTGTTGTGTGTCGTTGGATAGTTTCAAGCACAGTACGAGCCATTGTAGCCCGATTCGTTGCTTCCTCCCAGGTCTGATATGTAAGTCAACGTTCCCCTCCCAATAATTTGGCGCCCCTGAAAAACACTGTGTTGTGTGTCGTTGGATAGTTTCAAGCACAGTACGAGCCATTGTAGCCCGATTCGTTGCTTCCTCCCAGGTCTGATATGTAAGTCAATGTTCCCCTCCCAATAATTTGGCTAATTCGGCGCCCCTGAAAAACACTGTGTTGTGTGTCGTTGGATAGTTTCAAGCACAGTACGAGCCATTGTAGCCCGATTCGTTGCTTCCTCCCAGGTCTGATATGTAAGTCAACGTTCCCCTCCCAATAATTTGGCTAATTCGGCGCCCCTGAAAAACACTGTGTTGTGTGTCGTTGGATAGTTTCAAGCACAGTACGAGCCATTGTAGCCCGATTCGTTGCTTCCTCCCAGGTCTGATATGTAAGTCAACGTTCCCCTCCCAATAATTTGGCTAATTCGGCGCCCCTGAAAAACACTGTGTTGTGTGTCGTTGGATAGTTTCAAGCACAGTACGAGCCATTGTAGCCCGATTCGTTGCTTCCTTCTGATATGTAAGCTTCCCCTCCCAATAATTTGGCTAATTCGGCGCCCCTGAAAAACACTGTGTTGTGTGTCGTTGGATAGTTTCAAGCACAGTACGAGCCATTGTAGCCCGATTCGTTGCTTCCTCCCAGGTCTGATATGTAAGTCAACGTTCCCCTCCCAATAATTTGGCTAATTCGGCGCCCCTGAAAAACACTGTGTTGTGTGTCGTTGGATAGTTTCAAGCACAGTACGAGCCATTGTAGCCCGATTCGTTGCTTCCTCCCAGGTCTGATATGTAAGTCAACGTTCCCCTCCCAATAATTTGGCTAATTCGGCGCCCCTGAAAAACACTGTGTTGTGTGTCGTTGGATAGTTTCAAGCACAGTACGAGCCATTGTAGCCCGATTCGTTGCTTCCTCCCAGGTCTGATATGTAAGTCAACGTTCCCCTCCCAAAAATTTGGCTAATTCGGCGCCCCTGAAAAACACTGTGTTGTGTGTCGTTGGATAGTTTCAAGCACAGTACGAGCCATTGTAGCCCGATTCGTTGCTTCCTCCCAGGTCTGATATGTAAGTCAACGTTCCCCTCCCAATAATTTGGCTAATTCGGCGCCCCTGAAAAAACACTGTTGTGTGTCGTTGTTTCAAGCACAGTACGAGCCATTGTAGCCCGATTCGTTGCTTCCCCTCCCAATAATTTGGCTAATTCGACGCCCCTGAAAAACACTGTATTGTGTGCCGTTGGATAGTTTCAAGCACAGTACGAGCCATTGTAGCCCGATTCGTTGCTTCCTCCCAGGTCTGATATGTAAGTCAACGTTCCCCTCCCAATAATTTGGCTAATTCGGCGCCCCTGAAAAACACTGTGTTGTGTGTCGTTGGATAGTTTCAAGCACAGTACGAGCCATTGTAGCCCGATTCGTTGCTTTCTCCCAGGTCTGATATGTAAGTCAACGTTCCCCTCCCAATAATTTGGCTAATTCGGCGCCCCTGAAAAACACTGTGTTGTGTGTCGTTGGATAGTTTCAAGCACAGTACGAGCCATTGTAGCCCGATTCGTTGCTTCCTCCCAGGTCTGATATGTAAGTCAACGTTCCCCTCCCAATAATTTGGCTAATTCGGCGCCCCTGAAAAACACTGTGTTGTGTGTCGTTGGATAGTTTCAAGCACAGTACGAGCCATTGTAGCCCGATTCGTTGCTTCCTCCCAGGTCTGATATGTAAGTCAACGTTCCCCTCCCAATAATTTGGCTAATTCGGCGCCCCTGAAAAACACTGTGTTGTGTGTCGTTGGATAGTTTCAAGCACAGTACGAGCCATTGTAGCCCGATTCGTTGCTTCCTCCCAGGTCTGATATGTAAGTCAACGTTCCCCTCCCAATAATTTGGCTAATTCGGCGCCCCTGAAAAACACTGTGTTGTGTGTCGTTGGATAGTTTCAAGCACAGTACGAGCCATTGTAGCCCGATTCGTTGCTTCCTCCCAGGTCTGATATGTAAGTCAACGTTCCCCTCCCAATAATTTGGCTAATTCGGCGCCCCTGAAAAACACTGTGTTGTGTGTCGTTGGATAGTTTCAAGCACAGTACGAGCCATTGTAGCCCGATTCGTTGCTTCCTCCCAGGTCTGATATGTAAGTCAACGTTCCCCTCCCAATAATTTGGCTAATTCGGCGCCCCTGAAAAACACTGTGTTGTGTGTCGTTGGATAGTTTCAAGCACAGTACGAGCCATTGTAGCCCGATTCGTTGCTTCCTCCCAGGTCTGATATGTAAGTCAACGTTCCCCTCCCAATAATTTGGCTAATTCGGCGCCCCTGAAAAACACTGTGTTGTGTGTCGTTGGATAGTTTCAAGCACAGTACGAGCCATTGTAGCCCGATTCGTTGCTTCCTCCCAGGTCTGATATGTAAGTCAACGTTCCCCTCCCAATAATTTGGCTAATTCGGCGCCCCTGAAAAACACTGTGTTGTGTGTCGTTGGATAGTTTCAAGCACAGTACGAGCCATTGTAGCCCGATTCGTTGCTTCCTCCCAGGTCTGATATGTAAGTCAACGTTCCCCTCCCAATAATTTGGCTAATTCGGCGCCCCTGAAAAACACTGTGTTGTGTGTCGTTGGATAGTTTCAAGCACAGTACGAGCCATTGTAGCCCGATTCGTTGCTTCCTCCCAGGTCTGATATGTAAGTCAACGTTCCCCTCCCAATAATTTGGCTAATTCGGCGCCCCTGAAAAACACTGTGTTGTGTGTCGTTGGATAGTTTCAAGCACAGTACGAGCCATTGTAGCCCGATTCGTTGCTTCCTCCCAGGTCTGATATGTAAGTCAACGTTCCCCTCCCAATAATTTGGCTAATTCGGCGCCCCTGAAAAACACTGTGTTGTGTGTCGTTGGATAGTTTCAAGCACAGTACGAGCCATTGTAGCCCGATTCGTTGCTTCCTCCCAGGTCTGATATGTAAGTCAACGTTCCCCTCCCAATAATTTGGCTAATTCGGCGCCCCTGAAAAACACTGTGTTGTGTGTCGTTGGATAGTTTCAAGCACAGTACGAGCCATTGTAGCCCGATTCGTTGCTTCCTCCCAGGTCTGATATGTAAGTCAACGTTCCCCTCCCAATAATTTGGCTAATTCGGCGCCCCTGAAAAACACTGTGTTGTGTGTCGTTGTTCAAGCACAGTACGAGCCATTGTAGCCCGATTCGTTGCTTCCTCCCAGGTCTGATATGTAAGTCAACGTTCCCCTCCCAATAATTTGGCTAATTCGGCGCCCCTGAAAAACACTGTGTTGTGTGTCGTTGGATAGTTTCAAGCACAGTACGAGCCATTGTAGCCCGATTCGTTGCTTCCTCCCAGGTCTGATATGTAAGTCAACGTTCCCCTCCCAATAATTTGGCTAATTCGGCGCCCCTGAAAAACACTGTGTTGTGTGTCGTTGGATAGTTTCAAGCACAGTACGAGCCATTGTAGCCCGATTCGTTGCTTTCTCCCAGGTCTGATATGTAAGTCAACGTTCCCCTCCCAATAATTTGGCTAATTCGACGCCCCTGAAAAACACTGTGTTGTGTGTCGTTGGATAGTTTCAAGCACAGTACGAGCCATTGTAGCCCGATTCGTTGCTTCCTCCCAGGTCTGATATGTAAGTCAACGTTCCCCTCCCAATAATTTGGCTAATTCGGCGCCCCTGAAAAACACTGTGTTGTGTGTCGTTGGATAGTTTCAAGCACAGTACGAGCCATTGTAGCCCGATTCGTTGCTTCCTCCCAGGTCTGATATGTAAGTCAACGTTCCCCTCCCAATAATTTGGCTAATTCGGCGCCCCTGAAAAACACTGTGTTGTGTGTCGTTGGATAGTTTCAAGCACAGTACGAGCCATTGTAGCCCGATTCGTTGCTTCCTCCCAGGTCTGATATGTAAGTCAACGTTCCCCTCCCAATAATTTGGCTAATTCGGCGCCCCTGAAAAACACTGTGTTGTGTGTCGTTGGATAGTTTCAAGCACAGTACGAGCCATTGTAGCCCGATTCGTTGCTTCCTCCCAGGTCTGATATGTAAGTCAACGTTCCCCTCCCAATAATTTGGCTAATTCGGCGCCCCTGAAAAACACTGTGTTGTGTGTCGTTGGATAGTTTCAAGCACAGTACGAGCCATTGTAGCCCGATTCGTTGCTTCCTCCCAGGTCTGATATGTAAGTCAACGTTCCCCTCCCAATAATTTGGCTAATTCGGCGCCCCTGAAAAACACTGTGTTGTGTGTCGTTGGATAGTTTCAAGCACAGTACGAGCCATTGTAGCCCGATTCGTTGCTTCCTCCCAGGTCTGATATGTAAGTCAACGTTCCCCTCCCAGGTCTGATAAAATAAAAATCCCTCCCAATAATTTGGCAAATTCGGCGCCCCTGAAAAACACTGTGTTGTGTGTCGTTGGATAGTTTCAAGCACAGTACGAGCCATTGTAGCCCGATTCGTTGCTTCCTCCCAGGTCTGATATGTAAGTCAACGTTCCCCTCCCAATAATTTGGCTAATTCGGCGCCCCTGAAAAACACTGTGTTGTGTGTCGTTGGATAGTTTCAAGCACAGTACGAGCCATTGTAGCCCGATTCGTTGCTTCCTCCCAGGTCTGATATGTAAGTCAACGTTCCCCTCCCAATAATTTGGCTAATTCGGCGCCCCTGAAAAACACTGTGTTGTGTGTCGTTGGATAGTTTCAAGCACAGTACGAGCCATTGTAGCCCGATTCGTTGCTTCCTCCCAGGTCTGATATGTAAGTCAACGTTCCCCTCCCAATAATTTGGCTAATTCGGCGCCCCTGAAAAACACTGTGTTGTGTGTCGTTGGATAGTTTCAAGCACAGTACGAGCCATTGTAGCCCGATTCGTTGCTTCCTCCCAGGTCTGATATGTAAGTCAACGTTCCCCTCCCAATAATTTGGCTAATTCGGCGCCCCTGAAAAACACTGTGTTGTGTGTCGTTGTTTCAAGCACAGTACGAGCCATTGTAGCCCGATTCGTTGCTTCCTCCCAGGTCTGATATGTAAGTCAACGTTCCCCTCCCAATAATTTGGCTAATTCGGCGCCCCTGAAAAACACTGTGTTGTGTGTCGTTGGATAGTTTCAAGCACAGTACGAGCCATTGTAGCCCGATTCGTTGCTTCCTCCCAGGTCTGATATGTAAGTCAACGTTCCCCTCCCAATAATTTGGCTAATTCGGCGCCCCTGAAAAACACTGTGTTGTGTGTCGTTGGATAGTTTCAAGCACAGTACGAGCCATTGTAGCCCGATTCGTTGCTTCCTCCCAGGTCTGATATGTAAGTCAACGTTCCCCTCCCAATAATTTGGCTAATTCGGCGCCCCTGAAAAACACTGTGTTGTGTGTCGTTGGATAGTTTCAAGCACAGTACGAGCCATTGTAGCCCGATTCGTTGCTTCCTCCCAGGTCTGATATGTAAGTCAACGTTCCCCTCCCAATAATTTGGCTAATTCGGCGCCCCTGAAAAACACTGTGTTGTGTGTCGTTGGATAGTTTCAAGCACAGTACGAGCCATTGTAGCCCGATTCGTTGCTTCCTCCCAGGTCTGATATGTAAGTCAACGTTCCCCTCCCAATAATTTGGCTAATTCGGCGCCCCTGAAAAACACTGTGTTGTGTGTCGTTGGATAGTTTCAAGCACAGTACGAGCCATTGTAGCCCGATTCGTTGCTTCCTCCCAGGTCTGATATGTAAGTCAACGTTCCCCTCCCAATAATTTGGCTAATTCGGCGCCCCTGAAAAACACTGTGTTGTGTGTCGTTGGATAGTTTCAAGCACAGTACGAGCCATTGTAGCCCGATTCGTTGCTTCCTCCCAGGTCTGATATGTAAGTCAACGTTCCCCTCCCAATAATTTGGCTAATTCGGCGCCCCTGAAAAACACTGTGTTGTGTGTCGTTGGATAGTTTCAAGCACAGTACGAGCCATTGTAGCCCGATTCGTTGCTTCCTCCCAGGTCTGATATGTAAGTCAACGTTCCCCTCCCAATAATTTGGCTAATTCGGCGCCCCTGAAAAACACTGTGTTGTGTGTCGTTGGATAGTTTCAAGCACAGTACGAGCCATTGTAGCCCGATTCGTTGCTTTCCTCCCAGGTCTGATATGTAAGTCAACGTTCCCCTCCCAATAATTTGGCTAATTCGGCGCCCCTGAAAAACACTGTGTTGTGTGTCGTTGGATAGTTTCAAGCACAGTACGAGCCATTGTAGCCCGATTCGTTGCTTCCTCCCAGGTCTGATATGTAAGTCAACGTTCCCCTCCCAATAATTTGGCTAATTCGGCGCCCCTGAAAAACACTGTGTTGTGTGTCGTTGGATAGTTTCAAGCACAGTACGAGCCATTGTAGCCCGATTCGTTGCTTCCTCCCAGGTCTGATATGTAAGTCAACGTTCCCCTCCCAATAATTTGGCTAATTCGGCGCCCCTGAAAAACACTGTGTTGTGTGTCGTTGGATAGTTTCAAGCACAGTACGAGCCATTGTAGCCCGATTCGTTGCTTCCTCCCAGGTCTGATATGTAAGTCAACGTTCCCCTCCCAATAATTTGGCTAATTCGGCGCCCCTGAAAAACACTGTGTTGTGTGTCGTTGGATAGTTTCAAGCACAGTACGAGCCATTGTAGCCCGATTCGTTGCTTCCTCCCAGGTCTGATATGTAAGTCAACGTTCCCCTTCCAGGTCTGATAAAATAAAAATCCCTCCCAATAATTTGGCAAATTCGGCGCCCCTGAAAAACACTGTGTTGTGTGTCGTTGGATAGTTTCAAGCACAGTACGAGCCATTGTAGCCCGATTCGTTGCTTCCTCCCAGGTCTGATATGTAAGTCAACGTTCCCCTCCCAATAATTTGGCTAATTCGGCGCCCCTGAAAAACACTGTGTTGTGTGTCGTTGGATAGTTTCAAGCACAGTACGAGCCATTGCAGCCCGATTCGTTGCTTCCTCCCAGGTCTGATATGTAAGTCAACGTTCCCCTCCCAATAATTTGGCTAATTCGGCGCCCCTGAAAAACACTGTGTTGTGTGTCGTTGGATAGTTTCAAGAACAGTACGAGCCATTGTAGCCCGATTCGTTGCTTCCTCCCAGGTCTGATATGTAAGTCAACGTTCCCCTCCCAATAATTTGGCTAATTCGGCGCCCCTGAAAAACACTGTGTTGTGTGTCGTTGGATAGTTTCAAGCACAGTACGAGCCATTGTAGCCCGATTCGTTGCTTCCTCCCAGGTCTGATATGTAAGTCAACGTTCCCCTCCCAATAATTTGGCTAATTCGGCGCCCCTGAAAAAAACTGTTGTGTGTCGTTGTTTCAAGCACAGTACGAGCCATTGTAGCCCGATTCGTTGCTTCCCCTCCCAATAATTTGGCTAATTCGACGCCCCTGAAAAACACTGTATTGTGTGCCGTTGGATAGTTTCAAGCACAGTACGAGCCATTGTAGCCCGATTCGTTGCTTCCTCCCAGGTCTGATATGTAAGTCAACGTTCCCTTCCCAATAATTTGGCTAATTCGGCGCCCCTGAAAAACACTGTGTTGTGTGTCGTTGGATAGTTTCAAGCACAGTACGAGCCATTGTAGCCCGATTCGTTGCTTTCTCCCAGGTCTGATATGTAAGTCAACGTTCCCCTCCCAATAATTTGGCTAATTCGGCGCCCCTGAAAAACACTGTGTTGTGTGTCGTTGGATAGTTTCAAGCACAGTACGAGCCATTGTAGCCCGATTCGTTGCTTCCTCCCAGGTCTGATATGTAAGTCAACGTTCCCCTCCCAATAATTTGGCTGATTCGGCGCCCCTGAAAAGCACTGTGTTGTGTGTCGTTGGATAGTTTCAAGCACAGTACGAGCCATTGTAGCCCGATTCGTTGCTTCCTCCCAGGTCTGATATGTAAGTCAACGTTCCCCTCCCAATAATTTGGCTAATTCGGCGCCCCTGAAAAACACTGTGTTGTGTGTCGTTGGATAGTTTCAAGCACAGTACGAGCCATTGTAGCCCGATTCGTTGCTTCCTCCCAGGTCTGATATGTAAGTCAACGTTCCCCTCCCAATAATTTGGCGCCCCTGAAAAGCACTGTGTTGTGTGTCGTTGGATAGTTCCAAGCACTGTACGAGCCATTGTAGCCCGATTCGTTGCTTCTTCCCAGGTCTGATATGTAAGTCAACGTTCCCCTCCCAATAATTTGGCTAATTCGGCGCCCCTGAAAAACACTGTGTTGTGTGTCGTTGGATAGTTTTAAGCACAGTACGAGCCATTGTAGCCCGATTCGTTGCTTCCTCCCAGGTCTGATATGTAAGTCAACGTTCCCCTCCCAATAATTTGGCTGATTAGGCGCCCCTGAAAAACACTGTGTTGTGTGTCGTTGGATAGTTTCAAGCACAGTACGAGCCATTGTAGCCCGATTCGTTGCTTCCTCCCAGGTCTGATATGTAAGTCAACGTTCCCCTCCCAATAATTTGGCTGATTCGGCGCCCCTGAAAAACACTGTGTTGTGTGTCGTTGGATAGTTTCAAGCACAATACGAGCCATTGTAGCCCGATTCGTTGCTTCCTCCCAGGTCTGATATGTAAGTCAACGTTCCCCTCCCAGGTCTGATAAAATAAAAATCCCTCCCAATAATTTGGCAAATTCGGCGCCCCTGAAAAACACTGTGTTGTGTGTCGTTGGATAGTTTCAAGCACAGTACGAGCCATTGTAGCCCGATTCGTTGCTTCCTCCCAGGTCTGATATGTAAGTCAACGTTCCCCTCCCAATAATTTGGCTAATTCGGCGCCCCTGAAAAACACTGTGTTGTGTGTCGTTGGATAGTTTCAAGCACAGTACGAGCCATTGTAGCCCGATTCGTTGCTTCCTCCCAGGTCTGATATGTAAGTCAACGTTCCCCTCCCAATAATTTGGCTAATTCGGCGCCCCTGAAAAACACTGTGTTGTGTGTCGTTGGATAGTTTCAAGCACAGTACGAGCCATTGTAGCCCGATTCGTTGCTTCCTCCCAGGTCTGATATGTAAGTCAACGTTCCCCTCCCAATAATTTGGCTAATTCGGCGCCCCTGAAAAAAACTGTTGTGTGTCGTTGTTTCAAGCACAGTACGAGCCATTGTAGCCCGATTCGTTGCTTCCTCCCAGGTCTGATATGTAAGTCAACGTTCCCCTCCCAATAATTTGGCTAATTCGGACGCCCCTGAAAAACACTGTATTGTGTGCCGTTGGATAGTTTCAAGCACAGTACGAGCCATTGTAGCCCGATTCGTTGCTTCCTCCCAGGTCTGATATGTAAGTCAACGTTCCCCTCCCAATAATTTGGCTAATTCGGCGCCCCTGAAAAACACTGTGTTGTGTGTCGTTGGATAGTTTCAAGCACAGTACGAGCCATTGTAGCCCGATTCGTTGCTTCCTCCCAGGTCTGATATGTAAGTCAACGTTCCCCTCCCAATAATTTGGCGCCCCTGAAAAGCACTGTGTTGTGTGTCGTTGGATAGTTTCAAGCACAGTACGAGCCATTGTAGCCCGATTCGTTGCTTCCTCCCAGGTCTGATATGTAAGTCAACGTTCCCCTCCCAATAATTTGGCTAATTCGGCGCCCCTGAAAAACACTGTGTTGTGTGTCGTTGGATAGTTTCAAGCACAGTACGAGCCATTGTAGCCCGATTCGTTGCTTCCTCCCAGGTCTGATATGTAAGTCAACGTTCCCCTCCCAATAATTTGGCGCCCCTGAAAAGCACTGTGTTGTGTGTCGTTGGATAGTTCCAAGCACTGTACGAGCCATTGTAGCCCGATTCGTTGCTTCTTCCCAGGTCTGATATGTAAGTCAATGTTACCCCCTATTAATTTGGCGCCCCTGAAAAAGACTGTGTTGTGTGTCGTTGGATAGTTTCAAGCACAGTACGAGCCATTGTAGCCCGATTCGTTGCTTCCTCCCAGGTCTGATATGTAAGTCAACGTTCCCCTCCCAATAATTTGGCTGATTCGGCGCCCCTGAAAAACATTGTGTTGTGTGTCGTTGGATAGTTTCAAGCACAGTACGAGCCATTGTAGCCCGATTCGTTGCTTCCTCCCTAGTCTGATATGTAAGTCAACGTTCCCCTCCCAATAATTTGGCTGATTCGGCGCCCCTGAAAAACACTGTGTTGTGTGTCGTTGGATAGTTTCAAGCACAATACGAGCCATTGTAGCCCGATTCGTTGCTTCCTCCCAGGTCTGATATGTAAGTCAACGTTCCCCTCCCAGGTCTGATAAAATAAAAATCCCTCCCAATAATTTGGCAAATTCGGCGCCCCTGAAAAACACTGTGTTGTGTGTCGTTGGATAGTTTCAAGCACAGTACGAGCCATTGTAGCCCGATTCGTTGCTTCCTCCCAGGTCTGATATGTAAGTCAACGTTCCCCTCCCAATAATTTGGCTAATTCGGCGCCCCTGAAAAACACTGTGTTATGTGTCGTTGGATAGTTTCAAGCACAGTACGAGCCATTGCAGCCCGATTCGTTGCTTCCTCCCAGGTCTGATATGTAAGTCAACGTTCCCCTCCCAATAATTTGGCTAATTCGGCGCCCCTGAAAAACACTGTGTTGTGTGTCGTTGGATAGTTTCAAGCACAGTACGAGCCATTGTAGCCCGATTCGTTGCTTCCTCCCAGGTCTGATATGTAAGTCAACGTTCCCCTCCCAATAATTTGGCTAATTCGGCGCCCCTGAAAAACACTGTGTTGTGTGTCGTTGGATAGTTTCAAGCACAGTACGAGCCATTGTAGCCCGATTCGTTGCTTCCTCCCAGGTCTGATATGTAAGTCAACGTTCCCCTCCCAATAATTTGGCTAATTCGGCGCCCCTGAAAAACACTGTGTTGTGTGTCGTTGGATAGTTTCAAGCACAGTACGAGCCATTGTAGCCCGATTCGTTGCTTCCTCCCAGGTCTGATATGTAAGTCAACGTTCCCCTCCCAATAATTTGGCTAATTCGGCGCCCCTGAAAAACACTGTGTTGTGTGTCGTTGGATAGTTTCAAGCACAGTACGAGCCATTGTAGCCCGATTCGTTGCTTCCTCCCAGGTCTGATATGTAAGTCAACGTTCCCCTCCCAATAATTTGGCTAATTCGGCGCCCCTGAAAAACACTGTGTTGTGTGTCGTTGGATAGTTTCAAGCACAGTACGAGCCATTGTAGCCCGATTCGTTGCTTCCTCCCAGGTCTGATATGTAAGTCAACGTTCCCCTCCCAATAATTTGGCTAATTCGGCGCCCCTGAAAAACACTGTGTTGTGTGTCGTTGGATAGTTTCAAGCACAGTACGAGCCATTGTAGCCCGATTCGTTGCTTCCTCCCAGGTCTGATATGTAAGTCAACGTTCCCCTCCCAGGTCTGATAAAATAAAAATCCCTCCCAATAATTTGGCTAATTCGGCGCCCCTGAAAAACACTGTGTTGTGTGTCGTTGGATAGTTTCAAGCACAGTACGAGCCATTGTAGCCCGATTCGTTGCTTCCTCCCAGGTCTGATATGTAAGTCAACGTTCCCCTCCCAATAATTTGGCTAATTCGGCGCCCCTGAAAAACACTGTGTTGTGTGTCGTTGGATAGTTTCAAGCACAGTACGAGCCATTGTAGCCCGATTCGTTGCTTTCTCCCAGGTCTGATATGTAAGTCAACGTTCCCCTCCCAATAATTTGGCTAATTCGGCGCCCCTGAAAAACACTGTGTTGTGTGTCGTTGGATAGTTTCAAGCACAGTACGAGCCATTGTAGCCCGATTCGTTGCTTCCTCCCAGGTCTGATATGTAAGTCAACGTTCCCCTCCCAATAATTTGGCTAATTCGGCGCCCCTGAAAAACACTGTGTTGTGTGTCGTTGGATAGTTTCAAGCACAGTACGAGCCATTGTAGCCCGATTCGTTGCTTCCTCCCAGGTCTGATATGTAAGTCAATGTTCCCCTCCCAATAATTTGGCTAATTCGGCGCCCCTGAAAAACACTGTGTTGTGTGTCGTTGGATAGTTTCAAGCACAGTACGAGCCATTGTAGCCCGATTCGTTGCTTCCTCCCAGGTCTGATATGTAAGTCAACGTTCCCCTCCCAATAATTTGGCTAATTCGGCGCCCCTGAAAAACACTGTGTTGTGTGTCGTTGGATAGTTTCAAGCACAGTACGAGCCATTGTAGCCCGATTCGTTGCTTCCTCCCAGGTCTGATATGTAAGTCAACGTTCCCCTCCCAATAATTTGGCTGATTCGGCGCCCCTGAAAAACACTGTGTTGTGTGTCGTTGGATAGTTTCAAGCACAGTACGAGCCATTGTAGCCCGATTCGTTGCTTCCTCCCAGGTCTGATATGTAAGTCAACGTTCCCCTCCCAATAATTTGGCTAATTCGGCGCCCCTGAAAAACACTGTGTTGTGTGTCGTTGGATAGTTTCAAGCACAGTACGAGCCATTGTAGCCCGATTCGTTGCTTCCTCCCAGGTCTGATATGTAAGTCAACGTTCCCCTCCCAATAATTTGGCTAATTCGGCGCCCCTGAAAAACACTGTGTTGTGTGTCGTTGGATAGTTTCAAGCACAGTACGAGCCATTGTAGCCCGATTCGTTGCTTCCTCCCAGGTCTGATATGTAAGTCAACGTTCCCCTCCCAATAATTTGGCTAATTCGGCGCCCCTGAAAAACACTGTGTTGTGTGTCGTTGGATAGTTTCAAGCACAGTACGAGCCATTGTAGCCCGATTCGTTGCTTCCTCCCAGGTCTGATATGTAAGTCAACGTTCCCCTCCCATTAATTTGGCGCCCCTGAAAAACACTGTGTTGTGTGTCGTTGGATAGTTTCAAGCACAGTACGAGCCATTGTAGCCCGATTCGTTGCTTCCTCCCAGGTCTGATATGTAAGTCAACGTTCCCCTCCCAATAATTTGGCTAATTCGGCGCCCCTGAAAAACACTGTGTTGTGTGTCGTTGGATAGTTTCAAGCACAGTACGAGCCATTGTAGCCCGATTCGTTGCTTCCTCCCAGGTCTGATATGTAAGTCAACGTTCCCCTCCCAATAATTTGGCTGATTCGGCGCCCCTGAAAAACACTGTGTTGTGTGTCGTTGGATAGTTTCAAGCACAGTACGAGCCATTGTAGCCCGATTCGTTGCTTCCTCCCAGGTCTGATATGTAAGTCAACGTTCCCCTCCCAATAATTTGGCTAATTCGGCGCCCCTGAAAAACACTGTGTTGTGTGTCGTTGGATAGTTTCAAGCACAGTACGAGCCATTGTAGCCCGATTCGTTGCTTCCTCCCAGGTCTGATATGTAAGTCAACGTTCCCCTCCCAATAATTTGGCTAATTCGGCGCCCCTGAAAAACACTGTGTTGTGTGTCGTTGGATAGTTTCAAGCACAGTACGAGCCATTGTAGCCCGATTCGTTGCTTCCTCCCAGGTCTGATATGTAAGTCAACGTTCCCCTCCCAATAATTTGGCTAATTCGGCGCCCCTGAAAAACACTGTGTTGTGTGTCGTTGGATAGTTTCAAGCACAGTACGAGCCATTGTAGCCCGATTCGTTGCTTCCTCCCAGGTCTGATATGTAAGTCAACGTTCCCCTCCCAATAATTTGGCTAATTCGGCGCCCCTGAAAAACACTGTGTTGTGTGTCGTTGGATAGTTTCAAGAACAGTACGAGCCATTGTAGCCCGATTCGTTGCTTCCTCCCAGGTCTGATATGTAAGTCAACGTTCCCCTCCCAAAAATTTGGCTAATTCGGCGCCCCTGAAAAACACTGTGTTGTGTGTCGTTGGATAGTTTCAAGCACAGTACGAGCCATTGTAGCCCGATTCGTTGCTTCCTCCCAGGTCTGATATGTAAGTCAACGTTCCCCTCCCAATAATTTGGCTAATTCGGCGCCCCTGAAAAAAACTGTGTTGTGTGTCGTTGTTTCAAGCACAGTACGAGCCATTGTAGCCCGATTCGTTGCTTCCTCCCAGGTCTGATATGTAAGTCAACGTTCCCAATAATTTGGCTAATTCGACGCCCCTGAAAAACACTGTGTTGTGTGTCGTTGGATAGTTTCAAGCACAGTACGAGCCATTGTAGCCCGATTCGTTGCTTCCTCCCAGGTCTGATATGTAAGTCAACGTTCCCCTCCCAATAATTTGGCTAATTCGGCGCCCCTGAAAAACACTGTGTTGTGTGTCGTTGGATAGTTTCAAGCACAGTACGAGCCATTGTAGCCCGATTCGTTGCTTTCTCCCAGGTCTGATATGTAAGTCAACGTTCCCCTCCCAATAATTTGGCTAATTCGGCGCCCCTGAAAAACACTGTGTTGTGTGTCGTTGGATAGTTTCAAGCACAGTACGAGCCATTGTAGCCCGATTCGTTGCTTCCTCCCAGGTCTGATATGTAAGTCAACGTTCCCCTCCCAATAATTTGGCTGATTCGGCGCCCCTGAAAAACACTGTGTTGTGTGTCGTTGGATAGTTTCAAGCACAGTACGAGCCATTGTAGCCCGATTCGTTGCTTCCTCCCAGGTCTGATATGTAAGTCAACGTTCCCCTCCCAATAATTTGGCTAATTCGGCGCCCCTGAAAAACACTGTGTTGTGTGTCGTTGGATAGTTTCAAGCACAGTACGAGCCATTGTAGCCCGATTCGTTGCTTCCTCCCAGGTCTGATATGTAAGTCAACGTTCCCCTCCCAATAATTTGGCTAATTCGGCGCCCCTGAAAAACACTGTGTTGTGTGTCGTTGGATAGTTTCAAGCACAGTACGAGCCATTGTAGCCCGATTCGTTGCTTCCTCCCAGGTCTGATATGTAAGTCAACGTTCCCCTCCCAATAATTTGGCTAATTCGGCGCCCCTGAAAAACACTGTGTTGTGTGTCGTTGGATAGTTTCAAGCACAGTACGAGCCATTGTAGCCCGATTCGTTGCTTCCTCCCAGGTCTGATATGTAAGTCAACGTTCCCCTCCCAATAATTTGGCTAATTCGGCGCCCCTGAAAAAAACTGTTGTGTGTCGTTGTTTCAAGCACAGTACGAGCCATTGTAGCCCGATTCGTTGCTTCCCCTCCCAATAATTTGGCTAATTCGACGCCCCTGAAAAACACTGTGTTGTGTGTCGTTGGATAGTTTCAAGCACAGTACGAGCCATTGTAGCCCGATTCGTTGCTTCCTCCCAGGTCTGATATGTAAGTCAACGTTCCCCTCCCAATAATTTGGCTAATTCGGCGCCCCTGAAAAACACTGTGTTGTGTGTCGTTGGATAGTTTCAAGCACAGTACGAGCCATTGTAGCCCGATTCGTTGCTTCCTCCCAGGTCTGATATGTAAGTCAACGTTCCCCTCCCAATAATTTGGCTAATTCGGCGCCCCTGAAAAACACTGTGTTGTGTGTCGTTGGATAGTTTCAAGCACAGTACGAGCCATTGTAGCCCGATTCGTTGCTTCCTCCCAGGTCTGATATGTAAGTCAACGTTCCCCTCCCAATAATTTGGCTAATTCGGCGCCCCTGAAAAACACTGTGTTGTGTGTCGTTGGATAGTTTCAAGCACAGTACGAGCCATTGTAGCCCGATTCGTTGCTTCCTCCCAGGTCTGATATGTAAGTCAACGTTCCCCTCCCAATAATTTGGCTAATTCGGCGCCCCTGAAAAACACTGTGTTGTGTGTCGTTGGATAGTTTCAAGCACAGTACGAGCCATTGTAGCCCGATTCGTTGCTTCCTCCCAGGTCTGATATGTAAGTCAACGTTCCCCTCCCAATAATTTGGCTAATTCGGCGCCCCTGAAAAACACTGTGTTGTGTGTCGTTGGATAGTTTCAAGCACAGTACGAGCCATTGTAGCCCGATTCGTTGCTTCCTCCCAGGTCTGATATGTAAGTCAACGTTCCCCTCCCAATAATTTGGCTAATTCGGCGCCCCTGAAAAAAACTGTTGTGTGTCGTTGGATAGTTTCAAGCACAGTACGAGCCATTGTAGCCCGATTCGTTGCTTCCCCTCCCAATAATTTGGCTAATTCGACGCCCCTGAAAAACACTGTATTGTGTGCCGTTGGATAGTTTCAAGCACAGTACGAGCCATTGTAGCCCGATTCGTTGCTTCCTCCCAGGTCTGATATGTAAGTCAACGTTCCCCTCCCAATAATTTGGCTAATTCGGCGCCCCTGAAAAACACTGTGTTGTGTGTCGTTGGATAGTTTCAAGCACAGTACGAGCCATTGTAGCCCGATTCGTTGCTTTCTCCCAGGTCTGATATGTAAGTCAACGTTCCCCTCCCAATAATTTGGCTAATTCGGCGCCCCTGAAAAACACTGTGTTGTGTGTCGTTGGATAGTTTCAAGCACAGTACGAGCCATTGTAGCCCGATTCGTTGCTTCCTCCCAGGTCTGATATGTAAGTCAACGTTCCCCTCCCAATAATTTGGCGCCCCTGAAAAGCACTGTGTTGTGTGTCGTTGGATAGTTTCAAGCACAGTACGAGCCATTGTAGCCCGATTCGTTGCTTCCTCCCAGGTCTGATATGTAAGTCAACGTTCCCCTCCCAATAATTTGGCTGATTCGGCGCCCCTGAAAAACATTGTGTTGTGTGTCGTTGGATAGTTTCAAGCACAGTACGAGCCATTGTAGCCCGATTCGTTGCTTCCTCCCTAGTCTGATATGTAAGTCAACGTTCCCCTCCCAATAATTTGGCTGATTCGGCGCCCCTGAAAAACACTGTGTTGTGTGTCGTTGGATAGTTTCAAGCACAATACGAGCCATTGTAGCCCGATTCGTTGCTTCCTCCCAGGTCTGATATGTAAGTCAACGTTCCCCTCCCAGGTCTGATAAAATAAAAATCCCTCCCAATAATTTGGCAAATTCGGCGCCCCTGAAAAACACTGTGTTGTGTGTCGTTGGATAGTTTCAAGCACAGTACGAGCCATTGTAGCCCGATTCGTTGCTTCCTCCCAGGTCTGATATGTAAGTCAACGTTCCCCTCCCAATAATTTGGCTAATTCGGCGCCCCTGAAAAACACTGTGTTGTGTGTCGTTGGATAGTTTCAAGCACAGTACGAGCCATTGCAGCCCGATTCGTTGCTTCCTCCCAGGTCTGATATGTAAGTCAACGTTCCCCTCCCAATAATTTGGCTAATTCGGCGCCCCTGAAAAACACTGTGTTGTGTGTCGTTGTTTCAAGAACAGTACGAGCCATTGTAGCCCGATTCGTTGCTTCCTCCCAGGTCTGATATGTAAGTCAACGTTCCCCTCCCAAAAATTTGGCTAATTCGGCGCCCCTGAAAAACACTGTGTTGTGTGTCGTTGGATAGTTTCAAGCACAGTACGAGCCATTGTAGCCCGATTCGTTGCTTCCTCCCAGGTCTGATATGTAAGTCAACGTTCCCCTCCCAATAATTTGGCTAATTCGGCGCCCCTGAAAAAAACTGTTGTGTGTCGTTGTTTCAAGCACAGTACGAGCCATTGTAGCCCGATTCGTTGCTTCCCCTCCCAATAATTTGGCTAATTCGACGCCCCTGAAAAACACTGTATTGTGTGCCGTTGGATAGTTTCAAGCACAGTACGAGCCATTGTAGCCCGATTCGTTGCTTCCTCCCAGGTCTGATATGTAAGTCAACGTTCCCTTCCCAATAATTTGGCTAATTCGGCGCCCCTGAAAAACACTGTGTTGTGTGTCGTTGGATAGTTTCAAGCACAGTACGAGCCATTGTAGCCCGATTCGTTGCTTTCTCCCAGGTCTGATATGTAAGTCAACGTTCCCCTCCCAATAATTTGGCTAATTCGGCGCCCCTGAAAAACACTGTGTTGTGTGTCGTTGGATAGTTTCAAGCACAGTACGAGCCATTGTAGCCCGATTCGTTGCTTCCTCCCAGGTCTGATATGTAAGTCAACGTTCCCCTCCCAATAATTTGGCTAATTCGGCGCCCCTGAAAAACACTGTGTTGTGTGTCGTTGGATAGTTTCAAGCACAGTACGAGCCATTGTAGCCCGATTCGTTGCTTCCTCCCAGGTCTGATATGTAAGTCAACGTTCCCCTCCCAATAATTTGGCTAATTCGGCGCCCCTGAAAAACACTGTGTTGTGTGTCGTTGGATAGTTTCAAGCACAGTACGAGCCATTGTAGCCCGATTCGTTGCTTCCTCCCAGGTCTGATATGTAAGTCAACGTTCCCCTCCCAATAATTTGGCTAATTCGGCGCCCCTGAAAAACACTGTGTTGTGTGTCGTTGGATAGTTTCAAGCACAGTACGAGCCATTGTAGCCCGATTCGTTGCTTCCTCCCAGGTCTGATATGTAAGTCAACGTTCCCCTCCCAATAATTTGGCTAATTCGGCGCCCCTGAAAAAAACTGTGTTGTGTGTCGTTGTTTCAAGAACAGTACGAGCCATTGTAGCCCGATTCGTTGCTTCCTCCCAGGTCTGATATGTAAGTCAACGTTCCCCTCCCAATAATTTGGCTAATTCGACGCCCCTGAAAAACACTGTGTTGTGTGTCGTTGGATAGTTTCAAGCACAGTACGAGCCATTGTAGCCCGATTCGTTGCTTCCTCCCAGGTCTGATATGTAAGTCAACGTTCCCCTCCCAATAATTTGGCTAATTCGGCGCCCCTGAAAAACACTGTGTTGTGTGTCGTTGGATAGTTTCAAGCACAGTACGAGCCATTGTAGCCCGATTCGTTGCTTTCTCCCAGGTCTGATATGTAAGTCAACGTTCCCCTCCCAATAATTTGGCTAATTCGGCGCCCCTGAAAAACACTGTGTTGTGTGTCGTTGGATAGTTTCAAGCACAGTACGAGCCATTGTAGCCCGATTCGTTGCTTCCTCCCAGGTCTGATATGTAAGTCAACGTTCCCCTCCCAATAATTTGGCTAATTCGGCGCCCCTGAAAAACACTGTGTTGTGTGTCGTTGGATAGTTTCAAGCACAGTACGAGCCATTGTAGCCCGATTCGTTGCTTCCTCCCAGGTCTGATATGTAAGTCAACGTTCCCCTCCCAATAATTTGGCTAATTCGGCGCCCCTGAAAAACACTGTGTTGTGTGTCGTTGGATAGTTTCAAGCACAGTACGAGCCATTGTAGCCCGATTCGTTGCTTCCTCCCAGGTCTGATATGTAAGTCAACGTTCCCCTCCCAATAATTTGGCTGATTCGGCGCCCCTGAAAAACACTGTGTTGTGTGTCGTTGGATAGTTTCAAGCACAATACGAGCCATTGTAGCCCGATTCGTTGCTTCCTCCCAGGTCTGATATGTAAGTCAACGTTCCCCTCCCAGGTCTGATAAAATAAAAATCCCTCCCAATAATTTGGCAAATTCGGCGCCCCTGAAAAACACTGTGTTGTGTGTCGTTGGATAGTTTCAAGCACAGTACGAGCCATTGTAGCCCGATTCGTTGCTTCCTCCCAGGTCTGATATGTAAGTCAACGTTCCCCTCCCAATAATTTGGCTAATTCGGCGCCCCTGAAAAACACTGTGTTATGTGTCGTTGGATAGTTTCAAGCACAGTACGAGCCATTGCAGCCCGATTCGTTGCTTCCTCCCAGGTCTGATATGTAAGTCAACGTTCCCCTCCCAATAATTTGGCTAATTCGGCGCCCCTGAAAAACACTGTGTTGTGTGTCGTTGTTTCAAGAACAGTACGAGCCATTGTAGCCCGATTCGTTGCTTCCTCCCAGGTCTGATATGTAAGTCAACGTTCCCCTCCCAAAAATTTGGCTAATTCGGCGCCCCTGAAAAACACTGTGTTGTGTGTCGTTGGATAGTTTCAAGCACAGTACGAGCCATTGTAGCCCGATTCGTTGCTTCCTCCCAGGTCTGATATGTAAGTCAACGTTCCCCTCCCAATAATTTGGCGCCCCTGAAAAAAACTGTTGTGTGTCGTTGTTTCAAGCAAAGTACGAGCCATTGTAGCCCGATTCGTTGCTTCCCCTCCCAATAATTTGGCTAATTCGACGCCCCTGAAAAACACTGTATTGTGTGCCGTTGGATAGTTTCAAGCACAGTACGAGCCATTGTAGCCCGATTCGTTGCTTCCTCCCAGGTCTGATATGTAAGTCAACGTTCCCTTCCCAATAATTTGGCTAATTCGGCGCCCCTGAAAAACACTGTGTTGTGTGTCGTTGGATAGTTTCAAGCACAGTACGAGCCATTGTAGCCCGATTCGTTGCTTTCTCCCAGGTCTGATATGTAAGTCAACGTTCCCCTCCCAATAATTTGGCTAATTCGGCGCCCCTGAAAAACACTGTGTTGTGTGTCGTTGGATAGTTTCAAGCACAGTACGAGCCATTGTAGCCCGATTCGTTGCTTCCTCCCAGGTCTGATATGTAAGTCAACGTTCCCCTCCTAATAATTTGGCGCCCCTGAAAAGCACTGTGTTGTGTGTCGTTGGATAGTTTCAAGCACAGTACGAGCCATTGTAGCCCGATTCGTTGCTTCCTCCCAGGTCTGATATGTAAGTCAACGTTCCCCTCCCAATAATTTGGCTAATTCGGCGCCCCTGAAAAACACTGTGTTGTGTGTCGTTGGATAGTTTCAAGCACAGTACGAGCCATTGTAGCCCGATTCGTTGCTTCCTCCCAGGTCTGATATGTAAGTCAACGTTCCCCTCCCAATAATTTGGCTAATTCGGCGCCCCTGAAAAACACTGTGTTGTGTGTCGTTGGATAGTTTCAAGCACAGTACGAGCCATTGTAGCCCGATTCGTTGCTTCCTCCCAGGTCTGATATGTAAGTCAACGTTCCCCTCCCAATAATTTGGCTAATTCGGCGCCCCTGAAAAACACTGTGTTGTGTGTCGTTGGATAGTTTCAAGCACAGTACGAGCCATTGTAGCCCGATTCGTTGCTTCCTCCCAGGTCTGATATGTAAGTCAACGTTCCCCCTGATAATTTGCCCCTGAAAAATGTGTTGTGTGTCGTTGGATAGTTTCAAGCACAGTACGAGCCATTGTAGCCCGATTCGTTGCTTCCTCCCAGGTCTGATATGTAAGTCAACGTTCCCCTCCCAATAATTTGGCTAATTCGGCGCCCCTGAAAAACACTGTGTTGTGTGTCGTTGGATAGTTTCAAGCACAGTACGAGCCATTGTAGCCCGATTCGTTGCTTCCTCCCAGGTCTGATATGTAAGTCAACGTTCCCCTCCCAATAATTTGGCGCCCCTGAAAAGCACTGAGTTGTGTGTCGTTGGATAGTTCCAAGCACTGTACGAGCCATTGTAGCCCGATTCGTTGCTTCTTCCCAGGTCTGATATGTAAGTCAATGTTTCCCTCCCAATAATTTGGCGCCCCTGAAAAACACTGTGCTGTGTATCGTAAATAGTCATTTCAGGTGAAATCGCCTCGTTCATGCAGAGAGGAGAGGTTCTAAACGCCTGGCCCCAAGAACAAAGCAGACCCCCATCAGAGAGAGCTCTGAAGAAACCGCGAGCCTCTTCGTGAAGAAAGAGGGGAGAAAACTTTTGTGTGTGTGTGTCTGAGTACGTACCTCCAGTGACCGGGGAACGACATCGTTTTAGCCACTGCAAAGAATGAGCGGTGATGGAAGTTAATATCAAACTACCCGTGTGGGTGTTGTTTTTTTTTTGGTGTCATCAAAACTTTGGATGCTCGAGGACCTATGTAAGTACTTTTTACCAGTATTTTATTTGCGTCCCATTGTAAACGAACTGACTTTTCGTTAGGCCACATTTTCTGAAACACCGAAGAGGGCCAAAGCTGGCCGGAAATTATAACTTTCATAATTAGATGAAAAATCCGGTGTAACTTATGCAAATATCTATTAAATTCCTGTTTTAATTGTTATACTGTGCCTCCATTGGTTTATTAGTGTACCGTGTCGGCGCATTGGCTAACGAGGTATTGGTGGATCCAGTGATTCGAATCGCAGTCCGGAATTAATTTGTCATCCTGATATCTGAAGACCAAAACATCGCAACAATATAATAACATTGTTGTCTGATCTCGTGGGTTTTTGTAAGTTTTGTACATGGCATAACTCTGCTCCGAGTAGAATATCAAACTCAAACTTTTTACTGGAGTTTTACTACCATATAGTACTTTACTGTGTGCAAAATTTAAAATTTTATTAGTTCCCTCACCAGAGATATTTGCCCCTAAATTTTACCAAAAAAATTAAAAATACCGTATTTGTGGGTCCCTTTAAAAAAAAAAAAAAAGAGACACGTATCAGGGTTTTTTTTTTTTTTACATAAACTATCCTACCATAGGTACTTGCAAAAAAAATTTGAAGCTGAATATTTTAGCCTTTCTCAAAAAATTGCCCTTCCGAAATTAGAATTTTTTATAACCGCGAGCGTCAAGTTCGGCATGAAATTTTAGTCACATGGAAATAATGTAGCCAAATGATGTAATTAACAAAAATGTAGTCCAGAATGTGCCGAGAATAATAAATTTTGTTCCACAGCTCTGTGACAAACCATAACTGAAATATGCAGTTTTCCGCAAACCTCTGGAAACGAAAAAAATGGGGCATAGCGTGAAGCAAAAATGCATGCCTATTTTAAACGAGTCAGTATGAAATTAAAATAATCTTGAATTTAAACTACCAACATATAGGGGTCATCACCACCAATTTTTTTTTTTTTTTTTAAATGGTAAAGCAACTAGAGCTGGACCACTTGATATGGATTGACCCTACTTCACTTCTGTCGAGGAGGTTTACACAAGTATTGATGACTTTATCAACTCGAAACAGCCCTCTTTTTTTTTTCCGCAGTGGTATTTGGCAGCTCCCTGACCCATGGCTCAAATATATCCAACACGACGGGGATTATTTCGATTAGGTACGTACAGAGTTGCAGAATCTAGACGTACACTGTAAGTTTCCAAGTTATTAGCAGATTTTGCAGATAGCTTTTGCTTGTAGAATTAAAAAAAAATGGAAATGTTTCTTATCTACAGCAATTAAAACACTTACTCAAGGCTTTACTCAGATTGATGATTAATTCTGTTTTAACTTAAAGAACTTTCACTTATTTTCCACATCTTCGCAGTTCCTTTGTTTTTACCGCGTTTTTGGCCTCTAGATTTTATCAAGATCTGTTTGTTCTCAGTGTTTGTTTTTTTTTGTTTTGTTTGGAGGTTTAACGACCACCGTGAGCAACTCAATGGGCTATAAGCAGTCGCCCGTCCCTAATTTAGGGTCACTGGTTCCAGGGAAGGGAGAGAGCCAGTGCCGTAAGACAAACACAACATCCATGCCTGACCGGGATTCGAACCCGGACCCCTTACGGACGAATGATCAGAGGCAAACGCCTTAGACCACTGCGCCACCGGGGCGGCTTGTTCTCAGTGTATAGGACCTGTATCAAAAATTTTGTTTACACAAAAAGAACTTAAATTTTATTATTGCTAGGTTCCTCTTGCAGTTGCCAGTCATTAAATTCAAATCTTTTCCTCAAGTGTTTTGTAAGTCTACTATTTTAAAATTAAGTTGTTGAAAATGCAATTTAAAGATTTTTAAGGTTCATTAGTGGAACTGTTTTTCTGGATATAGAAGCTTTCTTTAAAGAGTCTCTTGTTTTTATGAGGTTCATAGTCCAACACTTTAATATTTTGCGATAAAGGTCCATTTCACACACATTATTGCACATTCAATTATAATGTGGCTGCCCCGCCCCGGTGGCGCAGTGGTCCGAGAGATGGCTTCTGATCATTCGTCCGAAAGGGGTCCGGGTTCGAATCCCGGTGAGGCATGGATGTTGTGTTTGTCTTACTGCACTGGCTCTCTCCCTTCCCTGTAACCAGTGACCCTAAATTAGGGACGGGCAACTGCTTATAGCCCATTGAGTTGCTCACGGTGGTCGTTAAAACCTTCAATCAATTATAATGTGTTTATTTTGTCCTCAATACAAAACATTTCGTGCCACGAGTCACATACAGAAATATTCAGCAGTCTATATGCGATAAACACAAATATTTTAAATTTGTGATGCAACCTTAATTTGTGTTTATCGTGCATAGGCGGCTGGATATTACTATATATTTTGTCATCATTGGAATCTGTAATGTTCTAATAATTATTTATTATTTTATTAATTGATCTTTAAATTATCTTATTCTATTATGTTCGCGCTTCGCAGGTTTGCAGCAAGTTTTCTGTTTCTAAGATTATGTACGCAGATACATTTTATTTTTATACAACTCTGGGTACGTATTTGATTTGCTATAATTTGCTGTCAACGTGTCGTGCCTGTGGCCGAGAATTAAGTTGCACACCTAATACATAAACTAGGGCCACCAGCTGCAGGAAACTAGGGCCACTGGCTGCAGAAAGCCAATGCTGTAAGACAGACACAACATCTATGACTTAGAGGGATTCCAACTTGTACCCATCGTGGACAAATGGTCAGAAGCCAACACTAAGCTCAGTCACCAGAGCTGCAGAATGTAGACGTAAGCGTGTACATGGTTCCAAATTATTAGCAGATTTTGCAGATAGTTTTTGTTTGTAGATTAAAAATAATAAAAATGTTATCAACAGCAATGGGCCGCCCCGGTGGCGCAGTGGTCTAGCGATGGCCTCTGATCATTCGTCCGAACAGGGTCCGGGTTCGAATCCCGGTGAGGCATGGATGTTGTGTTTGTCTTACGGCCCTGGCTCTGTCCCTTCCCTGGAGCCAGTGACCCTAAATTAGGGACGGGCGACTGCTTATAGCCCATTGAGTTGCTCACGGTGGTCGTTAAACCTCCAATAAATAAATAAAAAAAAACAGCAATGGACCTTATTCATGCGACGTCAGAAGTGGGTTTCTGTGGACCAACATATCTGCTGATTCAACGTTATCGCCATTAGATTACCCCTTACCGTTAGCCAATTTTTAGAATTTCAACGTCTTGGAATATGCCAAAGAAGTATTAGAGCCACAGGGCAAAGAAGATGAAATTATTTTTTTAAAAGAACAAATCAAGGTTGTAAAAATATATCAAGACAATTTTGTGTTCGATCTTGATTTCAAATGATGCATGACAACATCGCCATTAGTCATGGTGAAATTTTTAATGAAGCGTTTTTTTTTTGTTTTTTTTTTTGATTGGAGGTTTAACAACCACCGCGAGCAACTCAATGGGCTATAAGCAGTCGCCCGTCCCTAATTTAGGGTCACTGGTTCCAGGGAAGGGAGAGAGCCAGTGCCGTAAGACAAACACAACATCCATGCCTAACCAGGATTCGAACCCGGACCCCTTACGGACGAATGATCAGAGGCCAGCGCCTTAGACCACTGCGCCACCGGGGCAACATGAAGCCTTTCTCAGACACGGTATATTAAATGTCACGTTCTTCTTGTCAGACATTGGAGAAACATCTGAAAGGAACCTGGAATTATTTATTTATTTATTTGCAAATCGAAATATTTAGAAGTTTAGACAAGTAGGTAAGCCGCCCCGGTGGCGCAGTGGTCTAAGCGATGGCCTCTGATCATTCGTCCGAACAGGGTCCGGGTTCGAATCCCGGTGAGGCATGGATGTTGTGTTTGTCTTACGGCACTGGCTCTCTCCCTTCCCTGGAACCAGTGACCCTAAATTAGGGACGGGCGACTGCTTATAGCCCATTGAGTTGCTCATGGTGGTCGTTAAACCTTCAATTCCCCCCCCCCCCAAAAAAAAAAAAAAAAACAGGTAGGTAATATGGGAACAGACTAGGGTTTTTTTGTTGTTTTTTTTGGATTGGAGGTTTAACGACCACCGTGAGCAACTCAATGGGCTATAAGCAGTCGCCCGTCCCTAATTTAGGGTCACTGGTTCCAGGGAAGGGAGAGCCAGTGCCATAAGACAAACACAACATCCATGCCTCACCGGGATTCGAACCCGGACCCCGTTCGGACGAATGATCAGAGGCCATTTTTTGGTTTGGTTGGAGGTTTAACGACCACCATGAGCAACTCAATGGGCTATAAGCAGTCGCCCGTCCCTAATTTAGGGTCACTGGTTCCAGGGAAGGGAGAGAACTAGTGCCGTAAGACAAACACAACATCCATGCCTCACCGGGATTCGAACCCGGACCCCTTTTGGACGAATGATCAGAGGCCATCGCTTAGACCACTGCGCCACCGGGGCGGCGACTAGGGTTGGAAAAAAAGCAAAACAACTAAAGACTTCTCATTGTCGCCCGCTAGGCAATGTACTTAAACATGAAAGCCGCCCTAAGCGATGGCCTCTGATCATTCGTCCGAAAGGGGTCCGGGTTCGAATCTCGGTCAGGCATGGATGTTGTGTTTGTCTTACGGCACTGGCTCTCTCCCTTCCCTGGAACCAGTTACCTTAAATTAGGGACGGGCAACTGCTTATAGCCCATTGAGTTGCTCACGGTGGTCGTTAAACCTCCAACCCAAAAAAACAAAAAAAAAAAACATGAAACGAATGCTTAACATTAAATAAAAAAAAAAATACAGATGTTTTGCTCTTTGGGGAAAGAACATACAAGATAATGCGCAACTTACCGATTTAGATATGCAATTCGCTTGCTTTTTTCAAACCTTTTTTTTTTTTTTTTTTTTTGAAATTAAATATCGAAGGAATACTACCAGGTTTTAACAGTCTTCTATTCTTACTGCCACAACATGCAAAATCTTCATTGAAATGGACGGAACATATTCGAGAATGCACACTGGGATGGAATCACCGCGTTTCATTTTACCCAGCCATTTTCTCTAACAGTTTTAGCCTTTTCAGAGGAAAATTATGGAAAAATATTCCTTCTTCTGTACATTTTAGGTGACAGATTAATAAATTTACGAAAATCGCGATTTTCCTGAACCCCTGCAACAAATGCCATGTTAAGCAATGGGAAAACGCATGTAAACAAAGTACTGCTGGTCCGCAGACACAGAATTTTTTTTTTTTATTGGAGGTTTAACGACCACCGTGAGCAACTCAATGGGCTAGAAGCAGTCGCCCGTCCCTAATTTAGGGTCACTGGTTCCAGGGAAGGGAGAGAGCCAGTGCCGTAAGACAAACACAACATCCATGCCTCACCGGGATTCGAACTCGGACCCCTTACGGACGAATGATCAGAGGCCAGCGCTTTAGACCACTGCGCCACCGGGGCGGCGCAGACACGGAAATGTTTTCCCATGATGCAATGCGAGGTGAATAAGGTCCATTAGAGCTTTTACTTAAAGCTTTACTTAGATTAGTATACTTAATTCCATTTTAACATGAAGAACTTTTACTTATTTTTCACATGTTCTCAGTTATTTGTTTTTATAGACGTTTCTGGCCTTTATATATTTTTTTTTTTATGAGGCCGGTTCTTGATCTACAGAAACTGTAACAAAAGTTCTGTTTACATAGAAAGAATTAAATTTTTGTTGCTAGGTTCCTCTTGCAGTTGCCAGTTATTAAATTAAAATCTTTTCCAGATGTACTTCGTACGACAACTATTTTTGAATTAAGTTGTTGAAACTGCTACTTATTATTTTTTAAGGTTCATTAATGGAACTGTTTTTTTTAGATATAAAAACTTTCTTTAATTAGTAGTTTTTCTGAGGCTCATAGTCCAATATTTTAATATTTTGCCATAAAGGTCCATTTCACACACATTTCTGCACATTCAATTGTAATATATTTATTTTGCCCTAATTGGAATGTGTAATGTTCTAATAATTATTTATTGTTCTACTATCTTTTAATTATTTCAGTCTATTGTTATCGTGGTTCGCACTTTGCGGGTTTGCAGCACGATTTCTGTTTTAATAATTGTGTACACAGATACATTTTATTTTTATACAACTCTGTGCGTCGCGTCGTGTCACTGGGGCGGCTGTGAATTTTATGTGGTGTACTTATATAGAAAAATTTCAATGATGTAATAACATTTTTTGGTACTTGTTTCCTTGAGCACCTTCTTATAATTCACCCGAATTTCTTTATAAAACTCACGTTATCCCATTATTTGTGGTCTCGTGATACCATATGTTTCTGTGGAGCACGAACTTTTGGTGTTTAAATTGGTCAAAATGAAATTTGAAACCCGGTACCTACCTGCTGCGATGCTTCGGCAACTGCCATTTGCAATAGCACGTGAAGTTGTTTTCACAACACAGAGGTCATCTGCTACATGGAACTGCCGGTTGCCAACTGATAAGCTGTGGAAGCACAAACCTCTGAGCTGCATGCTGTCGCATTACAGCTGAGCAGAAAGAGCATTCACAACAACCAAATGTCACAGGAAAATGGATTGCGATTCTCCCAGCTGAACATTAATCTATATGTATATTTTTTTGTCTTGTGCGACTGTCTGCTCTACTTTACGAATAGATCTTGCAAAGTTTAAGTAAATTAGGATCAAAGCTTTTAAAGATCAGTAAACATTTCCTCCGACTGCAGAAAGGACGTGCGAGTCTTTAACGAAACACTGGAAGTTCCGGTTGCTTTGGGAATTGTTGCTGTGCAGAAGATCATCCGCACATATTTTGTTTTGTGCTATTACTTGGTGCAGTTTGATTGGGTAATTCTTGTTTCCCACCAAAAGCTTCATATTTTGTGGGCAGTATATTCAGCTATTAATAAATTTTACTTTGAGATTTTGGAAATTCTGCTTCATTATGCCATTTTGCCAAGGTTCTTCGTGGAAACTCCTGCAACAGCATAGAGCTTCGAGTTTTACCCATACACTGCTTATTGGTTAGCAACCAGAAGTTCCACGTAGCAGACAACACCTATGCTGTGAAAACAGCTTTACGTGCTATTGCAAATGACTGTTGCCGAAGCACCTCTGCAGGTAGGTACCGAATTTCAAATTTCATTTTGACCAATTTAAACGCCAAGAGTGTGCGCTCCACAGAAACATGGCATGATATCATATGATCATGAATAATGGGAAAACATGAGTTTTATAAAGAAATTCGGGTAAATTATACAAAGCCACTAAAGAAAACTAGTACCCATTTTTTTATATACAGAAATGCAAGTTCTTTTATACAAATGATATACTGAATGATAATAGAACATATGTTTGTTTTTAGCCAAACTAGCCATCAGCCTGCTACACACTCAAAAAAAAAAAATATATATATATATATATATATATATATATATCATCATCATCATCATCATTGTCAACCATTATCAATCCACTGCTGGACGAAGGTCTCCCCAAGTTTCCTCCACAACGGTCTGTCTTGTGCCAGTCTCCTCCATGTCACCCCTGCATACTTTCGAATTTCATCCACCCATCTCCCATGTGGTCTTCTTCTGGGTCTTTTCCTGTCCCTTGGAATCCAATCTAAAATTTCGGCTGTCCATCGATGATCGATGATCTGTCCTTCTGGCAGTATGTCCAGCCCATTGCCATTTCAGGGATTTAACTCTGATCATGATGTCTTCCACTATATATATATATATATATATATATATATATTCTATAAAGAAGATACCTAAGCAAAAAAATGCAAATATAATTTTGACTCACACCTAGTACAACATAGAAAAGGTTATGTATCTACCTGTGTGAGTAAAAGGAGAAAAGACAAAAAAATAAAACAAAACAACTGAATGTAGAAGGTGTCGAGAATACTGAGCCTTGGCTTTATCAAGGACCAGCAAAAACTCTGCATTTTCTCACTTCCACAAAGACCTAGTTGGAAATGGGTTTCTGCAAGGCCATAGATGCAAGTAACATTCCCCACCTAAAATAGTTTAAAACATATATATATAAGTCATGTCCTCCGTAGAGTTGCATGACCTAGCACTAGTTAACAATTTCGCTTGCATCCATTAACCTTCATGGCCCGACCCATGCTCTTCATCTGTTACTATTAAACAGAGAGAAGATTAAAGAGAACTCAAGCTGTGAGAGTGACATAATAATTAGAAATGATTTTCAGCCATAACGAAATTCCAAGTTCGTTTGAGAGAGAATTTAAACCTGAAAATCAATGCAAAGAAATCCAAATTTTACATTGCAATTAAAAAAGGAAAAGCATGGGTCGGGCCATGAAGGTTAATGGATGCAAGCGAAATTGTTAACTAGTGCTAGGTCATGCAACTCTACGGAGGACATGACTTATATATATATGTTTTAAACTATTTTAGGTGGGAATGTTACTTGCATCTATGGCCTTGCAGAAACCCATTTCCAACTAGGTCTTTGTGGAAGTGAGAAAATGCAGGATTTTGCTGGTCCTTGATAAAGCCAAGGCTCAGTATTCTCGACACCTTCTACATTCAGTTGTTTTATTTTATTTTTTTGTCTTTTCTCCTTTTACTCACACAGGTAGATACATAACCTTTTCTATGTTGTACTAGGTGAGTCAAAATTATATTTGCATTTTTTTGCTTAGGTATCTTCTTTATAGAATGTGAATTCTGAATTTTCAAAACTGCTGCGTTGCGCGTTTTGATTTTCAGGTTTTTGCAACCTTCGTTTTAAATTCTAAAGTTTTTCCTTAGTCTTCAGTTTTGCTCTTAAGTATATATATATATATATATATATATATATATATATATATATATATAAGAGCACAAGACTAAGGAAAACTTACAGAATTTAAAACGAAGTTGCAAAATAACTGAAAATCACAACAACAGCTTTGAAAATTCAAATCATTCTAGAAAGATACCTAAGCAAAAAAAATATATATAATTTTGACTCACACCCTAATTTGTATAGAAAGTTATGTATCTACCTGTGTGAGTAAAAGGAGAAAAGATAAAAAATAAAATAAAACAACTGAATGTAGAAGGTGTCGAGAATACTGAGCCTTGGCTTTGAGACCAGCAAAAACTCTGCATTTTCTCACTTCCTAAAGACCTAGTTGAAATGGGTTTCTGCAAAGGCCATAGATGCAAGTAACATTCCCACCTAAAATAGTTTAACAAATATATATATGTCATGTCCTCCAGTTACATGACCTAGCACTATTAACAATTTACTGCATCCATTAACCTTCCTGGCCCGACCCATGCTCTTCATCTGTTACTATTCAACAGAGAAGAAGATTAAAGAGAACTCAAGCTGTGAGAGTGACATAATAAATAGAAATGATTTTCAGCTATAACGAAATTCCAAGTTCGTTTGAGAGAGAATTTAAACCTGAAAAACAATGCAAAAATCCAAATTTTACATTGCAATTAAAAAGGAAATGTTAATTTATAACGAACAGATTTTGGAAGAAAACTTGAGTCTAAAACCCCTACTCTACAACTTATGACAGCACGAAAACGAGAATAAGTTAAAGATAAATATTAACTAAAGAAAACTTTGTGAAAGTTATATACCTTAAACAGTTAGTTGCAATATGTACAAAGTATTTCAGCAGTGCTTTAAGTGCATAATTAATTAGTTATTAAGAACTTAACTACTTTGAAAAAACAGCGCATAGACAGCGCATAGAAAAGGAACAGGCTTAGCCTTCTTCTGTTCCTAGGTACCCCAAAAGACGCTCAAAGTTACAAAAGTAAGAGTTAAAACCCGCAAAAATGTTAACAGACAAACCAATGCTTAAAAGCTGAAAAGCTAAAAAACGACAGAGAAAAGGTACATAAAGTACAAACATTGAACTTATAAAACCTAGAACCCAAAAACAAGGAAGAGAGCTTACCTCTTGTGTGACAAAAACTTTTCTCCACACAAGAGGAGAACATGGCTGACCCCTTCCGCCACTCCCTGAACGCTGGGGGCAGTGAGGTGGGGCTGATGGCCTCCTCATACAGCAAGAAACCAACGCGCGGAGATTTTAACCAGAGAAAAAATATATAAACTTAAGACTGTGGATCTGTATGATCAGAATGAGCAGAATTAACTCTCCAGAATAC
The DNA here is from genome assembly GCA_039090855.1 of Macrothele yani. NCBI lineage: Eukaryota > Metazoa > Arthropoda > Arachnida > Araneae > Macrothelidae > Macrothele > Macrothele yani. The sequence goes on along the minus strand of CM077018.1, from coordinate 55,470,931 downwards.
ATGAGAAATATTATAAAATACACGAGCAGTTTATTTAATAATCTTTGCATGTATTAAATCACCTTAGTGAGCTTCTATAGATTAATCAGAATCTTATTAATTTTAATGTTGGTTTTACTATTTTTAGTATAGCTATCCTAGTGATGAATAACTAGTTTTCTTTTTATTTGTTTTATTTTCTTTTATAAACAGATTTTTAAGCTTTTTTGTGATTTTGTTTATATTATTTAATTTTTTTGTTTTAATAGGACCGTCATATCCATAGCACTAAGGTTCCTTTAGGTAGTTAATAGGCATCCTCTAGCCAACTTCCTTAGGCTTTGATTGGTCAGAATCATATTATTAACTGTGTAGAAAATTAAAGCAGATCTGCCAAGTGTAAGGTTGGCAATTATTCTGAATAATAGAGTAAGGTTGGCAGATCTGCTTTAATTTTCTACACAGTTAATAATATGATTCTGACCAATCAAAGCCGTAAGGAAGTTGGCTAGAGGATGCCTGTGCTACCACAAAGGAACCTTGAGTGCTATGGATGACGGTCCTATTAAAAACAAAATTAAATAATATAAACAAAATCACAAAAAGCTTAAAAATCTGTTTATAAAAGAAAATAAAACAAATAAAAGAAAACTAGTTATTCATCACTAGGATAACTATACTAAAAATAGTAAACCAACATTAAAATTAATAAGGTCTGATTAATCTATAAACTCACTAGTGATTTAATACATGCAAAGATTATTAAATAAACTGCTCGTGTATTTTATAATATTTCTCATGTATTCTGGAGAGTTAATTCTGCTCATTCTGATCATACAGATCCGCAGTCTTAAGTTTATATATTTTTTTCTCTGGTTAAAATCTCTCCAGCGTTGGTTTCTTGTATGAGGAGGCCATCAGCCCCACCTCACTGCCCCCAGCGTCTAGAGTGAGAGAGTCAGCCATGTTCCTCTCTTGTGTGGAGAAAGTTTTGTCACACAAGAGGTAAGCTCTCTTCTTGGGTTCTAGGTTTTATAAGTTCAATGTTTGTACTTTTATGTACCTTTCTCTGTCGTTTTTTAACTTTTCAGCACTTTTGCATTGGTTTGTCTGTTAACATTTTGCGGGTTACTCTTACTTTTCTTTGTAACTTTGGTCTTTGCAAGACAGAAGAAGGCTAAAGCCTGTTCTATATCTGTCTATATTGTTTTTTCAAAGTAGTTAAGTTTATAAATAACTAATTAATTATGCACTTAAAGCACTGCTGAAATACTTTGTACATATTGCAACTAACTGTTTAAGGTATATAACTTTCACAAAGTTTTCTTTTAGTTAATATTTTCGTTTTCGATGCTGTCATAAGTTGTAGAGTAGGGGTTTTAGACTCAAGTTTTCTTCAAAATCTGTTGATTATATAACATTTCCTTTTTAATTGCAATGTAAAATTTGGATTTCTTCTTGCATTATTTTTCAGGTTTAAATTCTCTCTCAAACGAACTTGGAATTTCGTTATAAGCTGAAAATCATTTCTATTTTTATGTCACTCTCACAGCTTGAGTTCTCTTTAATCTTCTTCTCTCTGTTGAATAGTAACAGATGAAGAGCATGGGTCGGGCCAGGAAGGTTAATGGATGCAAGCGAAATTGTTAACTAGTGCTAGGTCATGCAGCTCTACGGAGGACATGACATATATATATTTGTTAAACTATTTTGGGTGGAATGTTACTTGCATCTATGGCCTTGCAGAAACCCATTTCAACTAGGTCTTTGTGGAAGTGAGAAAATGCAGAGTTTTGCTGGTCCTTGATAAAGCCAAGGCTCAGTATTCTCGACACCTTCTACATTCAGTTGTTTTATTTTATTTTTTTATCTTTTCTCCTTTTACTCACACAGGTAGATACATAACCTTTTCTATGTTGTACTAGGTGTGAGTCAAAATTATATATGTATTTTTTTTGCTTAGGTATCTTCTTTATAGAATATATATATATATATATATATATATATACACTGACGAAAAAAATCCCAACACCAAGAAGGGGTTGTGTTAGATAAACGACAGTTGGTAGGCGGTGAGAGTACATCTGTAAGATGACGTCTATGCAAATTTCGCGCTCGGCGCATACGTGTGGCGCTAGCTGCGCCCCTCGGAACATGCAAAGCAGGTTTGCTGTAAATACGCGCTGTGACGTTCGTGAGCGTTAATTATCGCTGAGATTCGATGTAGGGTGTTGATGTTAGTCAAGAATGCCTTTAAGAAGCCATTATCAACAGCTCACGGAGTTTGAACGAGGTTGTGTAATAGGGCTACGAGAAGGTGAATTTTCTTTCTGCAATATTGCAGAACGACTTGGCAGGAATGTAGCCACTGTGCACGATTGTGGGAAGCGGTTGTCACGGGAAGGTACTGCCTCAAGAAGACCGGGTTCCAGCCGGCCACGTGGCAGTACTGAGAAGGAAGACCGCCGTGTATGGCGTATGGCCGTGGCGCATCGCACCGCGTCTGCGGCAGCAATTCAAGCTGCAGTTGCCACCACAGTGACACAACGAACTGTTGCAAAACAGTTACTTGAAGGACAGCTACGAGCCGGACGCCCTGTAGCGTGCATTCCACTTACTCCAAACCACTGTCGTTTGCGACGTCAGTGCTGCCACGGAGTGGAGATCTGTTGTGTTTTCTGATGAAAGCCAGTTCTGCCTGGGTGCCAGTGATGGCCGTGGTGTTGGTTAGGAGGAAGCCAGGTGAGCGCCTGCAACCAACCTGTCTGCGGCCAAGACACACTGGACCTACACCTGGAGTTATGGTCTGGGAAGCAATTTCCTATGACAGCAGGAGCACTCTCGTGGTTATCCCACGCACCCCGACGGCATAGTTGTACGTCGGTCTGGTGATTCAACCTGTTGTGCTGCCATTCATGAACAGCATTCCAGGGGATGTTTTCCAACAAGATAACGCTCGCCCGCATACCGCTGTTGTAACCCAACATGCTCTACAGAGTGTCGACATGTTGCCGTGGCCTGCTAGATTACCAGATCTTTCACCAATCGAGCACGTATGGGACATCATTGGACGACAACTCCAGCGTCACCCCCAACCAACATTAACTGTCCCTGTATTGACCGACCAAATTTTTTTTTTTTTTTTTTTTTTTTTTGGGATTGGAGGTTTAACGACCACCGTGAGCAACTCAATGGGCTATAAGCAGTCGCCCGTCCCTAATTTAGGGTCACTGGTTCCAGGGAAGGGAGAGAGCCAGCGCCGTAAGACAAACACAACATCTATGCCCGACCGGGATTCTAACCCGGACCCATTACGGACGAATGATCAGAGGCCAGCGCCTTAGACCACTGCGCCACCGGGGCGGCACCGACCAAATGCAACAGGCATGGAACTCCATCCCACAAACTGACATCCAGCACCTGTACGACACAATGCATGAACGTTTGTGTGCTTGCATTCAACATTCTGGCGGTTACACCGGTTATTAATGTACCAGCATTTCACATTTAAAATGGCTCTTCTCGCGCTTACAATAAGCTGTGATCTTGAAACCTTAATCGATTAAATATGTTACCTATACAAATGTATTGCCGCCATTTCATTCCTCTACAACTATTTTTTCGTGGTGTTGGGATTTTTTTTTTCGTCAGTGTATATCTGAACTATACTGTTCACCAATAATTTTATTTCAAGGGCTTTCCACGTGTGCCAGGTTTTATCCATGGCTGGCAGGGGGAAGGGTGCATTGAGGATATAACTGACAGTTCATAAATCTACATCAGTCACTACCACAGGGCAAACAAACTACTTTGTAGTTAAACAATGACAAAAAGATATGGCCACAAGCAATTTGAAGCCCCCCCACCCACCCACCCAATAGAACATATTACAAACATAAATGCATAAAATGGAGAAAAAAACCTAAGGCATACATGAGGAAGCATTAGGCAGTGTGCCAAATGTTTTGATGTGCAAATGACCCTAATTTTTGCTTCAGAGCTCTCCAATTTAACATTATGTTCCAGGACATGCTGTCCTTTTAAAAAATAAACACTTTATTTGAGAAGCACGTTATTACCAGGGTACGAAACTAAAAAAATTTGCCATGTGCTAAATGGCCCGTGCAGTTAAATATTTAGGAGCCATTCACAATTTTTTAGGAGCCAAAAATATATATATATATTTTTTTCTTCACAATTGAAGAGTAACTAAAATTCTGGACAGCGATTTCGCCCAGTATCAACTTCTCAGCAAGTACCACAGCCACATTTGTCTTTTGTTGACTCTGCAGCTAAGCAACATCCAGTGCTTAAATTTTCATTTTGTTGTTATCTTTGTTGCCCTTCACATTTTTTATTGTCACTTTTTTGTTCTTTCTTTTATGCCCTTGGATGACAATTTTATCCATCATGCTGAAAAACTTTCAGTCTGTGAGGACCATGAATGCATGATAGCTTTCATTACTTTTGATAAGATAAAGTGTAACTTTGAGGATATTATATATACTTTTGAACACTATGCATCAATTCTTACAAACTTTTCAGCTTCGTCACTTTCATTTTCGGACCTTCCCCCCCCCTTATCAAGATGAAATGTAAACCTTTTTGGGGGAATATTTAAGAACACATGTTCAGAACATCGTTGAGAAAAAAAAAAAAAGTTAGGGGGAAAATCTTTGCTACGTCTGATTTCTGTTTTCAAACATTTCCCCCTCCATTTTCAAGGTGAAATACGAATATTTATGAACTAAAATGATATTTAACAACAATTCTAGGCAGAGGAAACATCGCGTTAAAAATAAAATAAAATTATGATTACGGGAAAAATCTTCAATGCGTCTAACTTCCGTTTTCCAAAGCTTTGAAAGACAAAATTTCCGTTTTCGAAAGTTTCAGGTGGAAAGCATCCTTCACCAGTACCAATTGCCCCAAAATTTCTGTTCAGTTATGCATTGATCTCGAGAATAACGCAAATTAAGACGGAAAAGGAGAAATTCTAGAAGCCGTGGCACTCTCATGCCTGAAAATTATAGGGGAATTTTCGCCCCATCGAATTTCCGTTTTCGGAAATTTTTCCTCCAGTTTCAAACTGAAATTCAAATATTTATGGAATAAAATGATATATAAACAACAATACTGGGCAGAGGCAAGCAACATCGCGGGAAAACGAAATCACGATTACGGAAAAAATCTTTATTTCGTTTACTCCCGTTTTTGAAAGACGAAATACCGTCTTGATGTGTATTTTTACACGTTGGTAAAACATTCGCAGTGAATTTTACGCATTTCTCGATGCGTATTTTTACGTGTTGGTAAAATTTCGATGCGTACTAGACGTGTAATTACGCATTTTGGCGAACTCTGGTAAGTGCAACATGCTAAAAAATCATGCGCCATAAGCCAAGAAGTTATATTGACGCTAGATTTACAATGAATGAGTTCAAAGGACAACAGATGTGTAAAGCGATGAACAAATAATCATTCAATTCTCCAGTTGCAATTACGGAATTTCAGGCAAGCCGTGGCTCCGCTCTGCTTCAGGTTGAAAGGGGTGGAGGGGTGCTCACAAAGGTCCAATGATCACTGTGGGAGGATCCTGCTCATTGTTCCAGGTCGCTTCTTTAACTTGCTTGTGTGACGATAGTGCGGGCGAGAAAGGGAAGTCAGCAACGCGAGCGAGCACGATTGATACACAGTTTTACGTGTTAAGTGCATCTTGAAGATGAATTAAGAAACTGAGCGGGGAGGGGGGACAATTCTTGGAAACCACTAAGAATCGCGAACAAAATAGTCATTCAGATTAAAAAGAATAATAAAATGCAGTAGAAAATACACGTAGTCGCAATTTGGCCCCTGATGTCAAATCGCTGGTCGCCAAATGAAAAAATGCAGTCGCATTTCGCTCGTGGCCCCAGTTAATTTCGAACCCTGGTTATTACAGCACCTAAATTACATCATTCTAACAAATGCACTTTACCCTTGCGCCACTAAACTCTAACTAACCAACAAATGCACTGCACAAAATGTAACAGTGGAGTTAATTTCTGTGGCCCATGATTGTGGGTGTGTAGAAGTCTAATTCAAACATGGATTACTTGATGTGCTGAAATTTGGATGCCTACCCCAGTATTTTACTGAGGTATGTATATAATTTTTTAACCAGCATTGAGATATATGTACAGCAATGAGCCATTACATTATGACCACCTCCAGCTTAGAGACTGAAGTGAACGGAGGCGAGGGTGAAGTTCACAGAGCAGTATATATACAACCCGAGAACCAAGTTTTGGTTAATAGAGAGTTCAGAGTTAGAATGGGAAAAGCTGCCAATTTATTGGAGTTTGATAAAGGACAAATTGTGATGGAACGTTGTGAGTACATATCAGAAGTGGTGCACAGATAGCCAAAGGACGAATCGTCGCCCAGCTGTGTGTTGTCCACAGCTCAATGATGCCAGAGGGGAGTGGAGACTGTCTTGCATTGTTTACAGCGACCGCAGGGCCACAGTGTGACAAATCAGCCACAGCTACAATGGTGACCAGGGCAATGTATCACAGCACACAGTTCACCGCAGCTTCTGTGCATGGGCTTGCATAACCAAAAATTCAGCCGGGTCCCCATGCCCACTACACATCATCGCCAACAACGCATGAAATTGGCCCAAGATCATCCAGATTTGACCGCGGATGATTGGAAGAAAGTGGCCTAGTCAGACGAATCAAGATTCTTGGTGCATCACGTATACGGCTGAGCACATACACCGATTAATTACCAACGGAGGCTATGGCACATGGATGCAGCGTTGGGTGGAAACACGCCGGCGGCAGCAGTGTTATGCTGTGGGCGATGTTTCCTAGGGTCACTTAAGGCCCCATTATCCCAATAGCACAATCTCTGACAGCTGTCTGGTATCTGAGCATCATTGTGAACCAAGTTCACATATTCATAGCAACTGCGTTCCTTGCTGGTGATGGTCATTACCAACAGGATAATGCACCATGCCAGAATTGCCAAGGATTGGTTCGAGGAACATGCTGGTGACTTTCTGTTAATGCTCGGGCTTCCAAATTCACCTGACATGAACCCCAATGCAATCAAACATTTGTTGTTCGACTTGGGAACAACTAATGTTCAATTTAATGTTTTGATTTTTGAGAGTTTGCGCTAAATCCCCACCACACCAAAATATGCGGGAACTGCAGGACCTGCTGTTGACATAATGGTACCAGATACCCCAGGATATTTATCACCACCTCATTGAGTCAATGCCTTGCCTAGTGGCCGCTGTTTTGCAGGCTAAAGGGGGTCCCCTACAGCTTATTAGGTAGGTGATCATAATGTTATGGCTCATCGGTGTATATACAGGGCTTGAGAAATATGTTCCAGATCTAGGAGCCAGATGAAACAAACTGGATGAAAATGTGATCTGGATGATGAGAATATTCCGGTGCACTTTTTGGGGTCATTTTTTCGCCCCTCGAAATTGCACTAACCTGAAAAAAAAAAACTGATCTGCAAAATAACCGTAAAACAAGTGGAATTTCCGCAAATTTTACAGGTAAACATAAAACTTGGCAGGTATGCTAAATTTACAACTTTTTAACAGATAACCTGCAAATTATACAACACAAATTGCATTATTTGCTGGAAACTACAAAACCTGAAGTAAAAAATATTTGGTGCCAGGGACAGATATCTAAGTGCCTGGGCAAGCTGGCACCCGGGATTTGTCAAGTGCTGTGTGTGTATATATTATTAATATCTTAGCAGTTCACCTTTAATTTAAACAAGGATAAATGTTATTTGCTGAAAAGAGTTGACATAATTCATTTGAACTTGGCACTGATCTCTAACTTTAAAACCTTCAAAAAAATTATCTTGTTCAGCGATGACAATTTCGGGCCACGGATTGCTTAGTAGCCAACATCTGTGACTGTCATGGAGAAACCTCAGGTTCAATCCCAGCAGTTACAAATGCTCGAACCACTAAATATCTACTGTGCGTCGGATCGGCATGTTAAGATGTCAGACCCCTGGTACTGCCCCCTCCCAGTAACAAATAAGGGAGTCTTCCTCCTCCTTTCTACCTCGCTTCCGTGTCACTTTTCTATCTGGCACTCTAGCACAAATCTCCTAGCATCCGATTTCTAAGGGTTGTTTAAGACCTGGGCTCAGACACTCCCTAAAATCCTCTACATATGATCTATGCTATATGTGATGACAATTTTATATTGTAACCATTGAGGTAAACTATTTCTATGTAAAATAAAGAACAAAGTTTGCATCAAGTAATCACACAAAAATATTTTGTAATGTTTTATTTTGCAGTGACAGCTCAGATCAAAATGGGAAAACAACTGCATCCCAGTGCAAATGTCACAATGAGCATAAGCTTCCTGTCATTTTAACTGTTGGCAAAATTAAAATGGAATTGTTCCCCAGTTATTTCAGTATCTTCTTGTGAAATTTTGTAAATTAACCCAGTTGCTGTCATTTTATCCAATTTTTGCAAAATGTCACATCTTCGCAAGTTTAAAACATCTTCTTTAGATGTATATGTACACACACACACACACAGTCGAGTCACATGCGACAACCAGCTAATATCCAGAGTAACCGCCTTGTGCAGCGCGGGCAGCAGCTAGACGGGCTGGGAGCGACTCATTAAGGTGCTGGAAAGTGTTCACGGGTATGTGGAGCCATGCTGACTGCAATGCATCGGACAGCTGCTGGAGGGTGTGTGGTGGTGGATCTATAAAGCGAACAACACGATAGAGGTGGTCCCACATATACTCAATGTTTAAGTCTGGGGAATTAGGGGGCCAGGGAAGTACTTTGAAGTCTTCATCGTGCTCTTCCAACCACTCTTGGACATTTCTAGCTGTGTGACAAGTCACATTGTCGTGCTGGAAGATCCCATCCGCCCCAGGGAAGACAATCAACATGTATGGGTGTACGTGGTCTGCAAGGATGGATTCATAATGAATTCAGTCCAGAGTGCCTTCCACAGGAATTGTCTGGATTCATAACTAATTCAGTCCAGAGTGCCTTCCGTGGAATTCTCTGGATCCACGCGAACAGTGGATCCAGAGAATTCCACGAAAACATTCCCCAGACCATAGCGCTGCCCCCACCAGCTACTGTTCTGTTAGCAGTGGTTGAAGTGTGTTTGTTTTGATATTTCTCGCCTTATACGCTGACGTCCATCTGTCTGATGAAGCAGAAAACGTGGCTCATCAGAGAAGGTAATCCTCTGCCAATCAACGGAGGTCCAATTCCGATACTGCTGTGCAAATGTAAGCCTTTTCTGCCAATGCATCTTTGTTAGCATAGGTGCAGTGACCATCTGTCTGCATCAGTCCCATACGAAGATGGGTTTACTAAACTGTTGTTTTAGACACACTTCCGGTAGCCCCCTGGTTCATTCGGCCAGTGAGTTGCTCTACTGTAGCGTGTTGATCAGCCCTCACGCACCTTCGAAGCAGACGTTCACCTCTCACATCAATGGCACGTGGTGCTCCGCAGTTTCCACTTAGCTTATTCGCAACAGTGTCATTTCTCCAATCACTATACACTTTAACCAGAGCAGCACGCAAACAGTTCACAAACTGTGCTGTTTCAGACATACTGCCACCCTTGGCTCGAAAGCTGATCATCCCTTTTTGCAAATCTGATAAATTGCTCCCTTTATCCACGACAGCAACAAGTGACGTTTTCAGAATGCCTACAGCCACACTTTATATACCCTCCAAGCCAGCTCACGACACGTGCCTTCTTTCATCGGCTATGCGCTGTAGATGTCAAAAGTAGGAGGTGGTCACAATATTGTGACTCAACTGTGTATAATCAGGTCTTGAGAAATATTTGAAAAGTTACAAGCCCAGCTGGACATATGACAAAATTATTTACCTGACCCGGAAAATTTCCCTTTAAAAAAAAAAAAAAAAAAGTGGGTTCTGATTTGTTAAGTTAAAAACTATAAACTTTTTTTTTTACATGTTTTGCATTTCCGTTTAAGTCTGTATTCAAAATGTTCAATGCACAAAAGGTTTATGATGTTGAAATTACACTGCTGCCCACCCAAAATGCAACACCAGGAAGGAAGCATCCGATTGGCCAGAAATTCGCAGCAGGCGTCGCCCGCGAGAGGACATGCAAACGATTAGCATTGCAGGGCATATGCAAATCATGTGAACCCAGCACGCTACCGAGAAGCACTATAAGAAGGGTGCACAGAAGGCGGAGTGTAAGTAGTGGAAGTGTGTTGTGCTGCCGGACCTGTGCGTGGGAAGCTTCCCGATGCCTCGTCGCAGAATACGGCAGTCATTCCAGCACGTTTCAGAGTTCGACAGAGGATGAATAGTGGCTTATCGTACCGAGACATCAGCGCCCATGTGAGACAACATCCAGCCACAGTGAGGCGAGTATGGATTCGGTGGGTGCAGGAGGGACGGACAGACGCGAGCGATTGCCGCAGCCCACCACCGAACTAGAGGACCGGCATGTTGTGATGCGAGCATTGACGGCTCGCACCACTACATCACGAAAGTTAGCGCATGAATTACGGTGTGTTGCGCAACAACCTGTGTCAGCACGCACCGTTCGACGTCATCTGCAGGAGCGAGGACTTGTCGCACGGCGCCCATTGCTCCGATTACCATTGACGTTACACCACCGGCGGCAGTGGGCCGTTGAACGCCGCACCTGGACTACGGAATGGCACGATGTTGTCTTCTCCGACGAATCCTGCTTTTGCCTGCAGCACCACGATGGTCAGATCTACGTGTGGCGGCACCGCGGAGAGAGACTATGACGCTTGCATTATGCATCGCCATACCGGTCAGTCGCCTGGCGTTATGGTTTGGGGTGCAATTGGATATGACACCCGCACCCCTCTGGTATGCATCGCCGGTACACTCAACAGCCACCGCTACATCTCTGACGTTTTGGAGCCTGTAGTCCTACCTTACCTGCAGGACCTGCCAGCGGCCACGTTTCAACAGGACAATGTGCCGCACGTGGCACGCATCGTGCAACAATTCTTCACGGCCCACCAGGTGTCACTGCTGCCGTGGCCCGCCTGTTCTCCCGATATGTCGCCCACCGAACAAGTCTGGTCGCTGATCGGCAACCGAGTGGCCCGGCAAGCACCACCCGCGGCTACGCCTGATGAACTGTGGCAACGTGTGGAAGCAGCCTGGACTGACATACCCCAAGCCCACATCCAAAGCCTCTTTCGTTCGATGCCGCGGCGTGTAGCGGCCGTTATTGTCAGCCATGGGGGCCACACGAACTATTGATGTCTACGTGTTCCGCAAGTCGCATGGGCCTGTAAGCTCAATCGTTTCATCTTTGTATCTGTTGTTATGTGTCCAGTAAATCTGACTTTGCTATCTCGTGTCCTTCTTGGTGTTGCATTTTGGGTGGCCAGCAGTGTAGTATTTGAGAAATTTGGTGATTCTGCCATATTCCTTCCGTTTAAGTTTTTGGCCTTCGTCGTTAAACACCATAGGCTAGGTTCCATCAGCAGCATACATCCTGTCTCTGACTATAAACAATACTTGGTGCAAAACTACATGTGGTTCCAATTTTTGGAACTAAAACATAATACAGACATGCCAACCTTCAAAATCTGAAAATCGGGAGATTTTTACAGCTCATAAAATCACAGAAGCGCTATGTTTTTCATCGACATTTTTCAGACGTTGAAACATTTTTTCAGTAGTATTATTGGTCCACCAAACGTTCGGGGGGGGGGGGGAGGGGACTGCGAAAATCAACACCCTTACTGAAATTTGTTTTCAAGTACGTCGGTTCCGCAAGATAATGAAAACGTAAAATGGCCCGCATGTTGTTTTCTATGAATAAAATACAGTATTTTCTTTAGGTTGTGCGCGAAGGCGACAAAAGCATCGTACTAACATCGCCTTTCGTTACAAGGCGAGGGCCAACTGTAACTACTTCCTTTTGTCGTTAAGTGAATTCGCCGAAACTCAACTGTTCATCATCACTTAGAACATGAGCTGGTCTTTTAGGCGAGGGGTTGAAAGACTGAACTTCAAGTAGACGGCAGTGCAGCTCCCATCTGTCAATCAATTACTGACCCTCCCCGGCATTCTAGTGCCAGAGCGGGAGAGATCTTTGCTGAAGACGTCGTATGACACTCGGACTCGGAGAAATTTTTTAAAGCAAATTTTTCCGACCCATCTCAGACAATTGGTCAGAAGCCAGCACTTAGACCACTGTGCCACCGGGGCGGCTTTCTATTTGCAGATATGAGGAGAGGAAAAGTACGAAACTGATGACTGTAATGCCGCCTTGCATCGAACCAGAAAGAAAAATATTTCACGGGTGGTTCAAAATCAGGGTGGTCGACGGAATTTTGCCCATCCTAACGGCTAATACTCTATGAAAATCAGGATAATTTACCATTCATCCGGAGGGTGGGAGGAAGGGCGAAGGGCTGAAAATCCGGAGAGTTGGCATGTCTGATAATAAATTAAAGAACTGATAATTCTTCTGTCCTTAGCAGTAATCAGCATCGAAATGAAAAGTTTTTATCTGCCCAGGCCAATAATTTACATGCCCCGGGCATCCCGGACACAAAGTTCCCAGAAAAAAATTTCAGGAGTATTTTTACCCCATAGAATTATGTTAAGGAGTATTTCTCAAAAACAAGTATCTTAGTAAATACGACAAAGTAATGGTAATAATAACAGTTGATTTTATTCTTTCAGTGAGTTTATGTAGTAAAATTTAGTCTATTAATTAAACATTCTTATTTTTACATAAAAACACTGATCCCCAATTCAACAAATTTAGCTTTTGTTTCTTAAATTTTCTTATTACAGATTCAAAATCCATGTCACAGAATACATTACCAAACTGATCAATGTCCAATGGAGGCCCTTCAGCTGATATGCGGGTCAGAGTTTCAACATGGATATCACCAAATCAATTGCTTACTTTTGATTTTATCTTATTCTGGGTGGAAAACCCTCTTTTACACCCTGCTGTGGAAAGTGGCAAAATCAGTCCAACAGCAATAAGCTTTCTAAATTGGGGATATAAATAAATATCCTTGTCATAATCACTATTGGATAGTTAGTTTACAAGCTTTGAAAAGTCAGTCAGCTTCATTCCTTTGTACCGTATTAACAGGTCTTTAATAACGAGACATTTTCTCTCAGTGAAGCTCCTACATGTCGTAAATCCCCATAAATGTGATTCAAATCTTCATTAAAGTAAGTGTTTATGAGACTATCCATAGCTTCATCGACAGTTGTAGCTGAAGGATTTAACCACCAAGTCAAAGTTCCTAAATATTTGCATTGTTTCTTCATTGAAACTCATATCTAAATGTTTGTAGATAAACTTGGCTTTCATGTCTTGGAATAAAGCTTCTGAATGTGGTAGTTTCAACCACAATACCTCTGTAATAGCACTTTCTCTGCTGATATTCATCAAGGAAGTTTTTAAGATGTGGACCAGGATCAGTTTTCATTTTTTTGAAGTCTATTTCACTCAGCATACATACTCTTTGAACCACCAGTGAAAAATCTAGGTTGTCAGACTGAAAAGCTTGCGAAAGTTCAACGTAATACAGTATATCGCAAAGCAAGGAGATGCAGGCAATAAACAGCCTGAAACTTTCAACAAACCACGTGATTTTTGAGCACCTATTTTACATGAGCTGGCTGCATCATTTAATACAGCAATCAAACTGTCATAACTTTTACATACAGCTTCAATAGCTTTCCCCAGAGAAAGCCAGCTTATTACATGATGATTCAAAGTTACATGTTGTTGCTGTAAAACCTCTTGCATTCCTTGTAGTTTGTTATGACTGATGGCAGAAGATTTAAATTGTGTACAGAGGCTGTTAATGGTATCTTGAATAGACATCTTGGGGTAAAAATTAGCTGCTTGACTGACAGCTGGTGCTAATTTATGGGCCATGCAGTGAATGTGAAGCATCAATGGACTTTTGAAAGTATTGCCCCCGACTATTTGAATGCCCATCATCACTGAAGCTCCGTTGGTAGCAAAACAAAATGCTTTTGAAAATAGCAACTTAAAAAACTGGAGTATTGTTTCAGCAGTGCAATCACTCTTCATTGTAATGTTCCCCAAACTGTACCTCGAAGTTTTCTAACAACTTTACAAAAACAATAAGTTTTTTTGTAACAGTGATATCTGTTGACTCATCTATAAGGACTGACACAGGGTGGTCGTAAACTCAGGCAACCCAAAGTTTGAATTTTCATAAATTGTTGCTAAATCGGTATAACACTCTTTCTGCCCATGATGTCACTACCAAAATGTTAGGAAGTATGAGTGAAGCAGAGGTCACTGTGATTTGTACAGGTTGTTCATAGTGTAGTTTCATTCGCTGCGATGTTCCCAGACGCAGCAAATTTTCATTCTGGAAAGTTATGTCACAACTCGTTCATATGAATGTGTTGCCGAGGACTTTCCAGGTACAGCAGTCCCCAATATCTTGATTAGAGCAGCGTTTTAGGGACACTGTATCTGTTACGAATAAAAAACACTGTGGGAGACTCATTTTGACTGACCATAAAGTGGATGAGATAAAAGCGAGTACAGCAGCAGTCGCCACGAAAAAGCCTCCAGAAACTTGCCGTGCAATCATCAATCTCGTACGGTAGTGCTCAAAGCTGCGAGATTGTTACATCTTCATCCATATTGTATTCACGCATTGCATGAACTCAAGGCCCCAGATGCAGGCAAACGAATACACTTCTTCCGATGGTTCCACTCATTCCTTGAACAACGTGGAATACAGTCTGGATACAGTTTTCTCCAGTGACGAGGTCTGGTTTCACCTCGGAGGTTATGTCAATAGTCAGAACAATAGGATTTGGTCATGTGAAAATCCACGTTTTTCTTGAAAAAGGTTTGCATTCGAAAAACTTGGGAGTTTGGGGTGTGATATCGCGTCGTCGCATAGTGGGACCGATTTTTTTCGAAACTACTAGATAGTTCCGTCTACCAAGATCACACAGTTTTTTTGTTTTGTTTTTATTGATTGGAGGTTTAACGACCACCGTGAGCAACTCAATGAGCTATAAGCAGTCGCCCGTCCCTAATTTAGGGTCGTTGGTTCCAGGGAAGGGAGAGAGCCAGTGCCGTAAGACAAACACAACATCCATGCCTCACCGGGATTCGAACCCGGACCCCTTACGGACGAATGATCAGAGGCCATCGCTTAGACCACTGAGCCACCGGGGCGGCGTACAGTTTGTGGCACTCCTTGATGTCAGTGAACGACATTGTTGGTTCCAGCAATACAATGCCGCATGCAACACGTCTGTTAGTACTGTCAATTTGGGGGGGGGGAGAGATTTTTTCAGTGAATGCTTTATCTCCAAAAACCTGTGGCCTCCCAGATCCCCAGATTTATCGCCGCTAGACTTCTTTGGGGTTATCTCAAAGGTGTTGTGCATCATGATATTCCTCACACCCTGGATGAACTTGAAATGAACATAACAGCAATTGAAAACATCAGAGTGGCAGTGCTTCACAAGGTGTCACATTTGGTAAAAAGAGCGTGCGTTTGCATTCGCTTATACAGAGCCCACTTTGAACATATGTTGTAACCTATATTTGACAATGTTTATTTTTTTTAACAATTGCAATTAACCTCATACAAAATTTTTCTGGGTTGTGACTTTATCACCCTGCACATATGTAATTTTCATTACATCTTTATCAATGTTTTCTGTGAATACATCTAATGCATTTTCAATTGCCATGATTTTTGTGTGGTGCACTGCATGTTGATAGTGTCAGGGTCTATGTTTTGCACATCATTAAGCTTTTTGCAGCAGCAGCGCAATTGGCTTGTACTTTCTTTGAGCCATTTCTTATTAAAGCATATATACTGTGTGGAAAACAACCTACTCGTTATCAGTTACTTCAAAACTAAATTTTTCAAGACGTGGTTGTAATTGCATCATCGTTGCAAACCACAGGGTTAGTCAAAATCTCCATGGTTTCTCTGATGGCAGTGCCCCTGGTGGTATCCCAAAGTGGGACCAGATAAAGCGAATTGCTCCTTATACTACCGCCAGGGGAACTGCCATCAGGGAAACCATGGAGATTTTGACTAACCCTGTGGTTTGCAACGATGACGTCTCACTTGAGCTTCCCCAAATATGGAACACATTTCTTCACGCTTAGCAAGTTTCTGTTGACATCTCTCATTGTTGCATGCACCCGACGCAACATATTACGTTCTCAAATTCTGTTCATGTTTATTTTAAAATTTTCTATTGCTTATTCCTCTTGTCTTGCCTAACCACGAACAAGTCTGAAGAAGGCACCCGTTGGTGTTGAAAGCTTACGCTTTATTAATAATATTTATACGCCAATAAACGGATATTTTATTTCCTTTTCGTAGTGCTTCTAGATGAGATGGTTAACCACTTGACAAATATGCCTACCAAAAGTGTGAAAGCAGGATAAAGATTACGATACTGACCTTGTTACCCGAGAGTTGGAGTGTTGTTGTTTTTTTTTTTTATTGGAGGTTTAACGACCACCGTGAGCAACTCAATGGGCTATAAGCAGTCGCTCGTCCCTAATTTAGGGCCACTTGTTCCAGGGAACGGAGAGAGCCAGAGCCATAAGACAAACACAACATCCATGCATCATCGGAATTCGAAACCGGACCCATCTTGAACAAATGATCAGAAAATATCGCTTAGACCACTGCGCCAGAATTGGAGTGCAAGGAAGATTTTTAAAGAATTCAAAGCTCCAAATTATCAGGTTAGGCAAGCCAAAAAGCTCTTACAACAGAGTGTGATTTTGTCTACACCAGATCACAGGCCAGAGAAAATTCTACACACATCAACTGTCAATGTATAAAGCAGTTTTACGGGAATGATGAATTCAGTAGACCAATGCCAGGCATCAAGGATTGTTTCAATGATGGACAGTGAAGGCAAGAAAGTGAAAGCTTCCGTGAACAACTCAGTGGACTATAAGCAGTTGCCCTTCCCTAATTTAGGGTAACTGGTTTGAAAGGAAGGCAGAAAACTAGTGCCATAAGACAAACACAACATCCATGCCTCACCAGGATTTGAACTTGGACCCTTCTCTGACAAATGGTCATGAGCCAGCACTTAGACCACTGCACCACCTGCTTTACATAATTTGAAAGAGGCATACAAGCTCTTCCAAGAAAATAATACTAAAGTTGGATTTTTAAAATGTGCTGAGCTATGGCCAAAAACTGCATACTAGCCAGCCAGAGTGGTACACACACTCAGTTTGTGTGTATCATCCATCAAAACAAAACTGATGGAAAACTCCAAAATGAATTTTATTATGGATGGGCAGATTCAAAACAAGGATTGTCTTTTGAAAATGGTGTGTAGTCCAGCGTCCACTGATGGTTACTTTTCAAATTGTGATTCTTGTCCTGGTGTTGATGATATAAAAAAAATCTTGGAAGACTGATTTGAAAAAAAAACTTAATGTTTCTGAAACAGTAACTTTTTGCCAATGGATCTCAATTGACCACTACAACTGGGAAATTCTACAAAAACCTGTTCACGAATTGCAGCAATCTAAAAGTTCATGATTTCACTGCCAAATAACAGAGAACTTCAGAGTCCATACCAAGGAAAATTTGTCCCATTTCAAGGTGGCAGTAGTTTGTGACTTTTCTGAAAACTACCATTTTGTTTTACAAGATAAAGCCCAATCTTATCATTGGAACAGCGCTCGAGCTACTATTCACCCCTTTGTGGTTTATTTCAAGGAAGTGAACACTAGCTTTGTTGTCATCTCAGAGTGTCTTGGTCACAAAACAACCATGGCCATTTTATTTATTTCAGAAAACACTTATCAATTTTTAAAGGTCAAAATTTAAAGATTATCTGAAGAATAATTTTTATTTTTTTGGACAGTTCAGCTGCCCAACATAAAAATAACTTTTTAAATCTTTGCAATCACAAAAATGATCCTGGAATTGAAGCAGAATTACATTTTTCAAGCTACAGCTTACAGTAAAGGCCAGTGATGGGGTGGGAGGAACAGTTAAAAAGAGGCAGCAAGAACGAGTCTATAAACGCCGTTGCAAAATTCGATCACTACACCTTTCAATTCCATGAATGGGCAAAACATGACCTTTCCAGGTCCATGGTTTTCTGACACCAGAATAAACTGGATAACTCATTTTTATCTCAAGATATTAAAAGTTGAATGGTTACAAATCTTCATAAATGCACAGAAATTCAAAATTTTGACCTTTTTTCAAAACAATCCAAAGGATTTTTTTTTTTTTACAACATACCTTCTTATTAATTTTTGTTAAAATCTGAGATGTCAAGGTTGAGTACTGTGTTGATTTGGCATGAGTGTGCTGTGTGAACAGATTAAACAGTAAAAGCATATTGGCATGTTACATCTCATTAGGGATAAAATCAATATTCTAATTGACAGACTACATGGTAAAACAAGGTAGTGTGTATGCGTGCGCGCGCAGAATGTGTCTGTGTGTGTGTGTGTGTGTGTGTGTGTGTGTGTGTGCTCTCTCTCCCTTCCCTTATATTTTGATGTAATTTCTAAGCTTTAAAGCATAATTAATTAAGCAAAATTAAATGTCATGTATTAATAAAAACTGGGCAACATCCATGAAAGAAATATATTGAAACTCTAAAATGTCACTAAAAAATTTAGCATGGTCAGTCCTAAAAAACTGAATGAACAGGAAATAATGTTTCAAATCGACAATAACAAACAAAATGCAGACCACAGTCATTTAACACTTTTCTCAATACTAACTTTGGTACTTCAACATAGGAACATCAGAAACCCTAACAGATTAACACAATATGACAATGCAAAGATGACACTACAATATGATTAATTCACAATGCACTAAGAACCTGAGATGAATCAGGAAACTTCAATTTTCTTGAAGGTCCCTCAGAAATGCCAGACCACATTAAAATTTAAGTTCTATTTTCTTTTACAAGGCACTCAAAACTCCTCCTATGGGATTGCTTTGGATTTCCCTGAACTTCAATTCCTGGAAATGAAGCTTGAACTCTTCTTTCGAAGCAACAGCATTACGGCTGTAAATCTGCCCTCCTGGCAGTCTGCAAGAAAAAAAGAGGAAAAGTTGCAGGATAACTCTTCCAGCAATATATATTCCAAGTTTGGAGACAATTAATAACTGCCAATTTTGAAACTAACAGCCTTAGCAAAAATAGCATTACAGTTTACACTTCATATTTATAAAACTTACATGCAAAAAATAATGCAGTTTAACACCTTTTATATTAACTTGCCTTACTATTGGCTACTAGATATTAAGACAATTTTTTCAGACTGAACAACTACTGCATTATTACATTATGATTTACTCATACCAGAATTCCAGTGCTTGTGTTGAATTTTCTGGTTACCAATAAAATCTTTGGTAAGACCAAATTAATTTTTTTTTTATGCAACAAAAAAATGCTGCAGTGTTCAGTGGGAAAATAGCCTTTTTTTTTTTTTTTTTTTTTCACACTTTAATGGCTATTGTGCAAGAACAATCCCCCTTATGGGGGTGGGGGAGATGCTAGGAATTTACCTAGCAAAAGTTCAGGAAAGTGTCAAATAGTTGCTTTTAAGCGACTCATTCCATCATCGGTAACTCTACTCAAGAAGGAAAAACTCCAAATTCAACTGAAATTGTATGAACGTAATGATACAAATGAATGATGCACATGATGGCAAAAATAGAGCTGCAGGACAATTACAGAGGGATATGTGGCACGCAGTCCGGTCATCTTCAATAGCATGTCGCACCACCCTGTGCAGCGATACATGCTGAAATACGGTTTGACATGGAGGTGAACAGATGCCCGATTTCCTGCGGCAGACTGGCCTACACGTGTTGGACGGTGTGCTCCAAATCCCGAATAGTGCGGCATGGAGGCAGCCGGCATTTCAACTGGTCCCATACGTGCTCGATAGGGGGCATGTCCAGGGAGCGGGCAAGCCATGGAAATGTCTGGACATGATGTAGGCCATCCTGGGCAACCCAAGCCGTGTGTGGGCGGGTATTATCCAGCTGGTATAGCACACCTGGAATCCCGGCCAGGAATGGGAGCACATGGGCTTGTAGGATCTCATTTACATACCGCTGGACCGTCAATGATCCACGTACCACTACTAGAGCTGATTGGCTATTGTAGGCAATGGCTCCCCAGACCATAATGCCTGCAGTGGGCGAGGTGTGGTGCTCGATAGCGAGGTTGGGATTGTGCAGTTGACCCGGGGACCTCCATACCCCGGACACGATCATCTGCCAACAAAATGAAGCGGCACTTATCACTGCATTCCACGTCGCTCTGTCCTGACACCACTGCAAACAGAGCCGGCAATGTTCCTGTGTTAATGGCAACACGCATAAAGGGCGCTGGGATCGCAGATTCACTTCCGCAAGGCGTCAGGAAATGGTTCGTGGGTACACAGGAGCCACTACATCTGCCTGTAGAGTGGACCGGGTCCTCGTGCGATCCATTTGTGCTTTGCACACGATCTGTCGATCCTCTTTACCGGTGGTCCTCCTATTCTGTCCGGAGCCGCTCTGCTGTGTGGCAGTGCCATTACATGTCCACAGCTCCCAACACAGTCTGACAGTATAGTCAGAACGATCCGCATGGCGGGCTGTACGGTGCGCCGACCACCCTGCGGTTTTCAACCCGATGATCAGGCCTCTCTTAAAGTTCGTAAGTTGCGTAAATCAATGTGTCTGGCATCTACCCTGCATTCTTGTCACTGACCTCTTGCTTCTGTCAGCCAGTGCTTCCGGCGGCACCCACAGGGTGTGCTGTTATGCGCAAATGCACCAGACGTATATCATTCGCATACCAGCACGCACTCTAGCTATTTGCAAAGTTTCGCAGTTGTAGCAAGTTTTCCAGGTGCGCAAATTTCATTGTCCGCGAGTGTACGTTTATGCAATAAAATCATATTTAAGAATAAAACTGGACACAAAGGCAACATCGGGAGAAAAATTACGATTACAGTAATTGTTTTACTCAGTTTAACTACAGTTTTCAAAAGTTTTGAAACACAAAATACCATCTCCAGACGATAAACGCACCCCACCCCCAGCAATTTATCTTCAGTTTTACATTGATCTTTAGAACAATCTAAATGACAAAAAAAATGTGGAATTCTGCGAATCCGCTTAAGAATTTTGTGTATATCATAAAACAATACCAAAATTTAAAAAATTAAACAAAATGAAAATTTGTAGAATCTGTAGTTTCGACAGCGAGGTCCGTAGTCAGACAACTAAATCTACAGAAACTACAGACATTCCATAGTAGTTGGTAGGTATGGGGATGTTAAAAGTACCATCCAGCTAAAAAAAATTGCCACCCAGCTGTAAAAAAAACTAGGGAGAACCCTATTTGTCAATCATTGTCAGGTCATCCACCAAATACCTTCTGCAAATTGCTGGAGTGAAATTTTCTCCAGCAAATTGCATCTTCTTGATTTAAAAGTAGATAAAAAATGTTAACGATTACTGCAAAAATTCTGTTCAATTTGCTATAGAACACTTTGAACACAGAGTTAGTAAACACACCAGCCAAAATTTGGCCAAATTTTAAGCATGGGAACTTTTTGAGGACTATGCCAGTGGTATTCTGAACTTGCAAAGTCATCACTTTTGACAGTTGATGGACATTGAAACGGTATGGTGAAAACAGCACTGACAGTGATGACAAATGAATGCATAATCACTCTCCCAACACCAAACTTAGCACAGGCTTTTGCTGCCTATGTGATGAAAACATTTCTCATTAGTCATGACATGCGTGTAGTCAAAATGTACAATGAGTGTACAAGAACTTTTACAATATGTTCAAAAATTCAAGCTAAACTGGCAGTATTTTAAAACTAGCTAAGTCTGCTGTTAGAGTTAGATCATATATAGATAAAAATGACGTAGCACATATCTACTCCAGAAATTGTATGAAAACGAAAGACTTCAATCAAGGAATGATGCTTTGTTAAAGGGAAGTGGATCAAACATCTGTTTCCTGTATTAAATATCATATTTTTAAAATGTAAGGGTTTGTGTCTTCTATAGTAATATCGCTAAAATTTGAAGTTTTGTTCACACATTTATTTCAGTCCCTGGAAAATATAAATCGAAGCTCTACTGTATTTCATTCCTCAGCTATGGGTAACTCAAATTTCTGGGACTGCTTTGGTGGTGCTGTAGCTTACGAGCTGGCTTCTGACCTTTCTTATGAGATGGGCTGCGACCTCTGAGGATTACTTGATTATGACAGATCAATGTTGCCATTTGTTAGAGAACAGTTAAAAACCTCTTGACATTAAGTGACATCACACCTTTTTTTACGTCTAGTTATACTTATTTAAATTTTTAAAAGTAAAATGCAGTTGCTATGAGATGTTTTGATCTTGCTTAATTCTGCTTTTTGTTGAATTAAAACCAATCAGAAGCAAAGCTATATTAATTTAATTTTTCTAATATCTTTTGATTCAAACAACTTACCTAGATCATTAAATCCCCTTCCCAACCAATAAATTTTTTTGAGTGAAAATATAAGACCACAATGTAATATATTAAAACTTGACGCTTTGCATTTAGTTGTACAATTGCAGCTTTGAAAGGAATCTCTTTTATAAGATGAAAATAAACTGCTAGAAGGTAATAAAGTTAGTAGTTTAGAAAATAAAAATATATTTCTTCTAATAATCTACATGCAATCGAGTTTATAATCATAACTATCAGTTTTTGCCTTTGATACAATAAACAAATGAGCCACACTGCACGAAAGTAAATACACAAATCTCAATATGCACGATGGAGGATTTTAAAAGAAAAGGTAGTTATAAGAATTCTCTTGATGTAACATTTATGACATTACATTAGTTTAGCAATTACAACAAAATGAACTGATACGAAAAGGATAGTATGGCTTACGCATTTGCTATACAAATGTATTTGCAGCAAATTTTGTTGTACCCTTAATTTTTAACTTAGTTTTTATTGTTTAAGTGGGTGTTTAAAGAAATTATCTTTAATTAGATAGTTCCATGCAGCCCCTGGGCCTTATTTTAAAATTACCATTAACAGAAAATGGAAATTATTATAAACCAAACACATACACAGTATGGTGGTCCTTAAAACACTAAGAATTTTTTTTTCGACAATTTATATGATCTGACCCCCAAAAGTGCTCCTCGATGTAAAAAAATGTGTGTAAAATTTCTATCATTTTAATCAACATTTAGTGGTAGCTCAATATGCTCAAAGTTTTACTTGTGGTTGCATATATTTGTACATCATAAAATTATACATCAATTAGTGCAGAAATACTGATTTATTAATTACTCTAAAAAATTCCATACACAAATCCTTATCTAAATTTATTACGCCTATCAAAGACAACATAACATTATTTCCACTCTAAGTAATATTCATTGTTAACACTGAGAAAATCAGTAAATCACTTAAATCTGAGTTCCTTGGTAACTTGACTCATCTGAGATTAAGTTTTTTTTTCCTCCTGCAGTCGGGATAACGACACTTTTGTTGTTCTACAACTTGTAATAAATATTGTTTTTGGTCTTATTTCTGTTTTTTTTTTTTTTTAATTGGAGGTTTAACGATTACTGTGAGCAACTCAATGGGCTATCAGTCGCACGTCCCTAATTTAGGGTCACTAGTTCCAGGGAAGAGAGAGAGTGCCGTAAGAAAAGCACAGCATCCATGCTCACCGGGATTTGAACCCAGACCCATCTCGGACGAATGACCATTTCAGGATCAAAATCTAAATACTTTCTTGGGATTTTAAGGCAGTTAAAGAAATTCATAGCGTTTTTTGTCACAAAATCTTCATACCACGAGAAATCTTGCCACTCAGCTTGATGCGTTTAAGAGGTTTCGTCGACCCTGTCCTTTTCATTAAGGGATCAAAGCATTGCCTTTTTAGGACTTGTAGGCACGTTTTGTACATTTGTAGACACGTTTTGTTTTCCTTTTGCAATTTTTTTTTTCAGCTTGAGCCACTTTTCACGAAGTTTCTTCAATTTCTTGATACAATCCTGTTCGTGGATAAATGTGAATACGGGCTTTTTCCCAAAACACAGTAGTGCAGTTTCCTTAACAACAACCCTCCAACGCTTACGAATTGCCTTCAAGGTTTACATAAGCAAGCTTTTTTGTGAAAGTGTAAAGAATTTTTTTTTTTTTTTTTTTTTTTTTTTTGAGGTTTAACGACCACCGTGAGCAACTCAATGGGCTATAAGCAGTCGCCCGTCCCTAATTTAGGGTCACTGGTTCCAGGGAAGGGAGAGGGCCAGTGCCGTAAGACAAACACAACATCCATGCCTGACCGGGATTCGAACCCGGACCCCTTACGGACGAATGATCAGAGGCCAGCGCCTTAGACCACTGCGCCACCAGGGTGGCGTAAAGAATTTTCCAACTATACATACATATCACTAAGCTGTTCTCTGAGATTCAGAGGTTAGCTCCAAAAGAAATACAAACTTCCAGATATTTTTACTTATTGTTGTCGTATCAAACTTCGCCATTTACAGCGATCTTGACATACAACTCTTGCTTCACTGATATATATCCATTACACGCCTTACACAAGATCTTTTATACTTCATACTCATAATCTTTTTCTCATGCAGACACTCCTGAATCTGATCCACCCATGTCTTCCTTGGCCTTCCTCTGCCTTTCCTTCCTGCCACTTGGGTTGAAAATATTTTCTTAGTAAGCATTTCATCACTCATACTTTCAACACGGCCAAACCACCGAAGCATATTGGTCTCCACCTTGCTAACAACATTTTGCTTTACATCACACAACTGCAATACATCTTCATTCCTCACACAATCAGATCGTGTCTTGCCACAAACCCCACGTAAGTAACGCATTTCTCCAGCACACAAACGACTCCTATGCTTCTTCTGCAGTACCCAGGTTTCACTGCCATACATCAGAGTAGGAACAATTACTGTTTCATCACCTTATTTATGTTGAGTATTTGATTGACATTTAAGTAAACTAAGACAAGAAGGTGAATGGGGAAGTCAGGCGACTGGGATAATACAGTAAGTGAATATTTCAACTGACTTGAGCAACCTCTAAATATAGTCAAGATCTACCTGAAACTTTACAAAAAAAAATATTTTTTTTATATGGTAGAACAACATAGGAGGGTCAGACAACAACATTTCAGAACTTCAAAAATAAGGACCATCCTAATACAGTCATATCATAAATATGACCATCTACCTAATAATGGGAATAACCACCTTTGGCCCAGATGACAGCAGCGAGGCGACGTGGCATGGACGCAATGCAGCCCTGGAAGGTTGCCTAAGGCACACATGCCCATAGCAGAGCACGGAGGTCCTGGAGATGACATGGTTGTATAGGTGCAAACTGGAATTTTAGCTAAGCTAACTGGAATTTTAGCAAGTCTGAAAAAGTTAGTGGCCACAAAGGGAAAAAAACTGGCTGGTACGTTAACAAATCTTAGTGGCCAAAAGAAGCTGCCAGCATAATATAATAAAAAAGTGTGAGATTAATAGGAACTTTTATGTAACTCAACTGTCATTATTTACATGGATGGCTTTATCTGTACATAAAATCCACTCACTGGGCAAAATAAAAACCATTTTGTAAAACCTTTTTTCCCTCTGGTTTTACTCATTCCCAAAACATCGATAGTATTGGTGGAAATTTGCCACGTAGCAGTGAAAACCTTGATGTTTTTGCTAATAAGCCGATGAATTCTTATTTTTCCAGCTGCAACATTAAATGGGCACATCGGTGGGTAAAATCCCTGCTCAATATAATGGTGATTACTCACCAAATCAAATCTAGTAACCAATAATATCTGTTAAAACGCTCGATGTATTGGTGGAAAACTGTTTCTTTGATATATCGGTTCCTGTAGCATCGAGGAAAAGAACCTGATTTCGTCGATGAAACATCGAATAAAACAACCATTCACGAAATAAAAATATGGTATTCCCTTCCTCTTTACAATAATGCAACAAAAAGAAATTCCTTTACTTTGCACAAAAATATTCTTTACCAGTTTCAAGCATCAGTAACGAAACTTCGATGTTTTTTCGATGTAACGACTTCTGAAACAGAGGTTTAAGCCCTTTTAGTGCTACGTGAAATGTGTGTGTAGTGCCAGAATGGGAAGAAGATGTGGGGGATTCATAATTCGCTGAGTTTTGCGATTGTTTCGGTTTGTTGGGAAAAAAGAAATTAAAAATGTGAAGAGTTTCTAGTAATAAAACACATTTTGTTCTCCTGTGCGGGAAAGTTCGAAAGAAAAATGAACACTCCGTTGTCACTGGACCACGAACTGCGGGTTATTTCACTTTGTCACTGGACCACGAACTGCGGGTTATTTCACTTTGAACGGGGCTCGAAAAATGATTTCTGACAGTTTAACATTCTATAATTCACCCAATTCCCATGTGAACAGCCCTGCCTCAACTGCAGTAGGAAAACTTTTAGTTAAAACTAGCCTTCCTCCCGTCACGTGGCGAAAGTGGTAAGACTATAGCAAATGCAAACTTACGACATGATTCTTAGACTGTATATTCTCATGCTTTTTTCAATAATATTGCTGTTTTACAGTATGATTCATGGAGATTTCATTTCAAGACAATATATTTATTAAATGATATCGTAACTCACGCAGATATCTGCTGTTTGATTCGTTAACTCTCCATGTGAAAATCGAAGGCTTAGTCTTTTAGCACAACATGCGCAGATTATTGTATTGATCGCCGTCGCACTAAAAGGGTTGTGCAATATCAAGGTTTAAACATCGACTATATATTATCGTTTGCAAAACTTGGATGTTCAAAAACATCCGAGGTTTTTGGCCATCCCTAGTTAGGACTGGTTTCACTTTCTTTCACCTTTACTTTTGAATTATTAAACTTTTGTAAATTGGCACTAAAAATCACAAATGGCCAACACTAAAATAAGCGATCGCCAAAGTTGCCAGTTAATCGCCATTTGGCAAGTGCTAATTTGCACCTATATGTGGTTCTGGGTCGGCACATCGAACCTGTCAGGATCTAAATAGTCTCACGTCAATATAAGTCTTTCAGGTCAGGTGATTTTGCCAGCCAAGGGGGAATGGAGGCATCGCTGTCGTGTTCCTGGAAGCAATCATGCACCCCCTTAGCATGCCACATTGTCTTGTTTTTAGACACCATCACCACCAGGATAAACGTCCAACATGAAGGAATGCATGTGGTCAGTCAGAATGGACAGGTAGCATTCACGGACCCTTCCAGTGGTACCAGCAGTCCCAGGTCATACCAAAAACATTCCCCAGACATGCACACTGTCACCATTGGCCTGTATTTGATCAACAAGAGTGTCTTGGGTGTTGGTCCTCGTGTGTCAGGCACTGTATCCACCATTACCAGTCACTTTTGTGGAGTAGAAACCTCGATTCATCGGAGAAGGTGCCAACCTTTTCCCACTCTTCCACTATCCAACGACAGTTGTCCCATGCGAACAGCGGGCATCATTGCCGATGGACCTGGGTTAACAAGGGCACCTTGGCGCAGCGTCTATTCCGGAGACCCATGCATAACAGGGTTCACTCTACCGTTAACGTGGACACATACTTGGGTGCTCTAGTGTTTATTTGTGTTGCCAATTGCTGCGCTGTTGTGCATCAATGGCCTTTGGGGCTCCACAGTTATGACATCAAGAGGTACGTGGTGTGCTAGCGGTCCATTCTTGATACACCCTTACTACAGCCCCTC
Source organism: Macrothele yani (assembly GCA_039090855.1). Lineage (NCBI taxonomy): Eukaryota > Metazoa > Arthropoda > Arachnida > Araneae > Macrothelidae > Macrothele > Macrothele yani. The sequence goes on along the minus strand of CM077018.1, from coordinate 55,443,109 downwards.
GCATACAGCCTAGGAAGTCTGTTCCCGAGATGCTTCCACCCTTGGCACGATAGCCGAAGATTATTCCTTTCTGAATGTCTGTCAAATCAATCACTACCTCTGCCCATTGTACTCACATTATGCACTATGGCTCATCTGTCCTGGCTGACTGCTTATATCTCCGTGTGGTAGACCTGTCACATGCACTGTGTGACGCGCCTGGGTGGGTTACACTAATTCCAGGGGTGGTCATATTATTCTGATATGACAGTGTACACAGAGTTCGCCAAAATGTGTAATTAAGTGTCTAGTACGCATCGAAAAGTGTGTTTACGCATTGAAATTTTGCCAATACGTAAGAATACAAATCGGGAATTTTAAGCTGAAAAATGTTTTTCATTTTATTCGAATTATGTATTTCAAATATGTGATCAGCGGTATACTTTGTTACCTCACGCCAGATCTCGCGTTGTACGTGATCCATGCCTGTCCGTGGTTTGCTTGGCGCGGCCGGAGCTATGGCAGCGTGTCCCGCCAGCCAGTGCGGGAGACATCGTTCCTCACCGTGATGTCATCGGGAGCACAATCGCATGGGCTAATCTGCTGTCATTGCTGCTACAGCGTGAAGAAGGCTTTGCAATTCCGGAGTGCCTCGTGGATCTAAGAACCTTGCCTCGTGGTTGTGGAGTCGTGATTTGTACTGTCTTGACGGTGGTACGTGGTTGTGATTTGTAGAGATTGAAACAGCTTTATCAGACACTGTAGTTTTGAATGATGTTGAAACAGCGTACTTTAACATCTTTTTTTTTTTCCGGCAAGGCTCAGTCCAATGGTGTAGAAAAGAAACGAAAGGCAGAGGAAGGAAACAATGAAAGCTGCAAAAAACTAGTGGTGGAAATACCAAAGCAGCCAACGAACACGGGCGCTTCATTAGAAAACGAAGAATGCGTTGATAAAGACTGTTTCCTGTGTTAAATCGACGTCAAAGTTGGAAATTCATTCTCGTTTTTTACCAAAATGGTACAAAGAATTTCCATGGATTACTTTCGATGAAAAGATTCAGAAAGCATTTTGCAAAGTTTGCAGAAAAAACAAATTTACGGGCATAATGGCAACAAAAGGATCGTCGAATTTGCAGCATTCCACTTTTTTGCGCCACGAGGCTTCCGCAAAGCATAAGGCAGCTACAGCTGTTTCACAGCAAGCAACAAGTTTGAAATTATCTCTTGAAAATGCAAATAAAGTAAGTGAACTTGATTTAATTTTATTTTGGACTCTGTATGTGATAAGCAAAGAAGAACTTGTACAACGAAAATTTAAAATTATTTTGATGTTGCAGAAAGCAAATGGTGTGGAATCCATCACTTCAGAATGCATAAATATGCATCATAGAAAAATAACAGATATTGAAACAGCTTTATCAGACACTCTTCTTGAGCAACTGATGGTTGATATTCATAAAAGCCCCTTCATATAATTACTGATTGATGAAAGTACAGATGTTTCTGTAACTAAGAAGTTAATTGTGTATGTAAAAATTTTGAAAAATTGCAAACCAGAGATCCATTTTTTAGCCAATCTTTCATTGGAAGGCATGCAGTGCACCTCAGACAATATTGCAAAAATTCTAGTAATTTTTTTAGAAGAAAGAAGCATTCCGTTGACTAAAATCATGGGATTAGGAACAGACTGAGCATCTGTTATGATGGGCACAGTGAATGGTGTGGGCATTCAGTTGAAGAAAGAGAACCCTCTTATGATACACATACATTGTGTTGCACACAAATTAGCTCTTGCTATCAGTCAGGCAGCTGAGAGTATTTCAAAAGTTGGCAAAGTGCAAGACACTATAAACAGCCTTTATTCCTATTTTAATTCATCATCTTTACGGCATAGCAAACTTAAGGAGATGCAATCTGCTTTGGAACAACAACTGATAAACCTTAAAGCACCAGCATGCAATACGTTGGTTATCGTTAGGTCGAGCAATTAAAGCCATACACAAAAGCAATGATTCCATAATTTTAGTTTTAACTGAAGAGGTAGCTGCTTTAGATAAAAAATCAGCTGGTGACAAAGCCAGTGGTCTATTAAAAGCAGCATCTACATATGATTTTATATTCTTTATTTGTTTATTGAGGGATGTCCTAGCTCTGATTGATAAGCTATCACTATCTTTTCAGTGCAATGATTTAAGTTTTAGCATTTTAGTGGATAGATTAGAACTGACCAAAACAAGAATTAAGAATGGAAAATGACTCAGGTCCTCATTTAAAGGCTTTTCTACAAAAATTTGAAGAAACAAAGGGCTATTACAGAAACATTAAAATATCAAATTCACAATCTGAACTAAATATAAAAAGTAGCAAAAATAAATTTATTTCTGCACTCGCAGAAAACCTAGACAGGCGATTTGATAAGGACACCATGGAACTTTTTGTCAACTTTGATAAAGTTCTGAATCCATCGTCTCCCCCTTCTAATTTTAGCTCTTGATGAAGCTATGGATAATGTAATCACAAGATACTGTGACAAAAAGTGGCATCCACTATATAAGCAAACTTTGCCGCAAGAAGATCTTAGAGAAGAATGGATTTCAGTAAAGGTGTTACTAGAGAAATACAAAGGCATGGAAATGCTGAACTTTTGTCAACTTATACTAGAAACCAATGAAATTAAATATGGTGAAAAGACAGATTACTTGTATCCTGAATATGTAAAATTAATGGCCATTGGCATGACACTTCCTTTGTCAACAGCTGCTTGCGAAAGAGGCTTCGCTGCTCAGAACAGGATAAAAGATAAGAGAAGCACTCGCCTTGGTGATAAGCATGTAGAGAGTCTAACTAGACTTTCTACTGAAGGACCTGAATTCTTTGAAAGAGCTGGAAAAGTTTCATGTAATATGGACTTTGCTGCAGCTATAAAAAAATTGAATAAGCAATAAATTCAATGTATGATTAAAAACAAGAGTTTGTCTTAGTTTATGAGATATTTTTAGATGTCTGTAAGGATCTCTAAAAGTGCTATGTGTTCACTTCTTGAACACATTGCTGTTGCTTATGGTCATTACAAAACATAAATGAAATATATACAAGGATAAAGGTAGGTCCACTTTGAATAATTATTTTTTATTTGAGATGACTTAAATATTGATATCCTGACAGGTAGGGAAGATGGGATGTCCACTTATTTCTTTTTTGGGCCAGGGTTGCTAAATTTAGACATCCGCACGAAACCTGTCAGAGGTTCAGCTGTCGACCATGTATAATTTATGGCTGTCGCAAAGTTATGAGTTCTGTAGTGCTCATAGTGTTTATGTATTTATATACAATATATATATGTTATAACTAAAAAAAGAAGCAAACGTCCAAATACATTCAGTAGTAGCGAAATATTTTTTAATATGAATAAAAACAGGATTGGTGTTTTATAATTTCCCGGTGTTTTCATAAGTTTTTTTTTTAATTATTTCACTCCTTAATTTTTCTAAAATACTCCTCACTTTTAAAAATTATTCCCTAAATTTTCCCAAAAGAGTAAAAATACTCCTTTAGATTATTGTTTCGGCAAACTCCGAGTGTACATTTCAAAACTAAATTCTTAAAGTTGTTAATGGATAGATTAAGGACAATTCTTTAGGGTAACTGAAAACTAAAATTCCAGACAGTGATGTTTCACCAGAATACATGGCCAGCTTTCATGCAATAATGAGAAACAAATGCTTTGCTTGAAAACATTTGTGAAAATAATACTGTGATGGTGAAATTGTTTTTCCTTCCCCTCTTTTCACATTGCCTTCACAGATGCAACATTTCCCATACAAGCAGAAAACGCACAAGGCACAGACCATTTTCATTCACCCTGCAAGTTCCCCCAATAAGTAAAATTGTATTGGCATCCAGCATTTGGATCACATTTCCACACATTGCACTTACAATGTATTTTTTAGCAGGGGTAGGAAAAAAAAAACCAAAATTTCCTGGCACCAGCTCCTTTTCTTCAGGAGATAGCACATCCCCCCCCCCCCATGAGGTACAAGGTGAAAACCATTTTTGATCTAAACAAAAACTACACATACAGAGCTGCAACTAACAGTCAGTGCAACACCCACAATTAATATTAGGGAACATTATACACTTATTTTAAAAGTTGCCTTTCAAAATCTAAATGGATTTTCATGTCCGAAAGTTCAACTTTGTCTTCTTGAACATAACATTCAATTAAACCACTAATCAATAAATATACTTATAAGTTATAAGCACCTCATGTGAAATCAGTGCCATAGCTATGGACTAGAAGTGGGCTTAACAGTTATTTTCCTGTCAGTGACAAAACGCAGCCAGCAACGCTGATTGTGTCGCTGTTTACGACAGCAGCGACAAAGCTGGAACTGTGAGTAACCATCTTACTTGTTAACAGTATCAAAATCACTGTTTACAACAAAGGTGGCACAGCAGTAACAGAACAACAAGACAGTCTCACCTGCAACACTGACAATCTCACTATGAATTATTTTGTTTACGAGCAAATGCACAGCAAAAGCCAAAACTATCCTAAATGTGGGTAAAAGGGAATACTGAAAGAATGCTCACATCACTAGTGACCTTTATGATGTGATGTTTCAACAGAAAAGACATTCTTTAAATATGGTGTGTGGTAACCAAAACTATGACGCAACAGTGACTTTGGACCTCAACATTGCTTGAAAACAGTTTACTGTGACATTGGTGAACTTGGAACTTACCTTTTGCTACTGGCATAATTGGCAGGGATTGATCCCAATTTTAAGATACCCATATTTGTGAATTTTGCCTATTTGAGTTTAGAGCATTTTCAATCCTCTATAATCATTATTCTGATAATGATTGTTTTATTATATTTTCAGTTATTTTTTTTATTTATTATTGCTAATCATGGTTCACAGTTCTCCATTTTGCAATAAGGTTTCTGTTCTGACGACTGCTTATGCAGATTTTTTTTTAATAACTGGTTATACTCTAGCTGAGATTTTGCACACCAGGTTGTATTGAACCAGGAGTCAAAGGTCAATTTTTCAGTGTGGAGGAAAACAACTCTCACTAAAACATAAAAAAAATTAATAAGTCACAACGGTCAGCACTTCATCCTGATCCTTTCCTCGTAATTGTAAATATATTTCCTGAAACTTTGGACAGTATGGCAAAGATTAATCTGAGTAGGGGATGGGCAAAAAAAATTGGCAGAAAAGACGTTTTTGAGCATCATTGTTTTGCAAATGATAATCGACATTTGACACCGTAAAAAGAAAATTTCCTACATGAATTTCTTTCTATTGCATTCTTTTAAAGGGAATATAATATTCTCATGTCATGAACTAGCTTTGTTTTTTTTGCTGTTTTGTTAAATGTTTCATTGCCAAAAATAGAGTTCTTGTTTTTGATGTCACAGGAGCCCATACAGTGAGATTTCCACCGATACATCATGTGTTTTAACAAATTTTATTACTTGAAGTTGAATTGGTGAGTAATCACCAATAAATGGACACATCGATTTTTTTACCTATCAATGTGCCTTTTGCTGATTGCAAATGGAAAAGATGCAAGTTCTTCAGCTTTTTTTAAGCAAAACAGAGGTTTTTACTAATACATCAAAAATTTTCATTGATACTACTGATGCATGGATGTTTCGGGAATGAGAATTATTCACCGATGTCCAAGATCAATGTTTCTCACTGATGTGCCCATCCCTACTTCTAAGTTAGCTCTGAAAAATGCAGGCAAAGTGAGGCTGCCAGAGGAGGAAAATGCTTCCATAATGCTTTGGAGTACCTTTCAGAGGCCTCAATTGCCTGTACATAGCCATGCTGGAAATGAAGACGCAGTGATTGAAAGGTATCCACAAGGGACAGTTTTGCTGAAAACTGTTCATGACAAAAAAAAAAAAATGCATCACTTAAACAGAACAATTTTGAAAATTAAGCTAACACTAAAACATTTTTAAGATAAATTTTTACTGAAAGTGACAATACCATCACAGTTCAAAATATTTTTGTTAAGATACCACTCAACAGTATCAAATGCTGCCAGGATTGACTTGAGTGGTGACAATAAGTGAAGCGATTTTCAACCCACCTGTACAACTGACATGTCTGATACTTACTCTGCAGGCATACGGAACTTCAGCTTGAAACATTCTGCCGACATTGGTGCAGAATTTAGTCACTCTGGTGGCAATAGTGCCAAAAATAGATATGGGTATCTTTGTATAATTCTGATTTTACATAAGGTAAGTGGCCTACAGAAAATACTTAAACAAAAAAAAAACTGTACTTGTTGCTTAATTTAAAAAATGGAAGCTTCATAACAGAAATCAATGAAATCTGAAAACAACTAGGGGCCAGGTCAAATTTTTTAGACACCATTTCAACTTGGATTTTTTTTTACCCTTGCACTTATAAGTGGATCCACAGTTGAATAAAAACTTGCACCACTTACACTTCAATAGACCAAATAAAAATACCAACGTTTGCCACAATCAAAGGTTTATTATACACAGTGTGACCACCGCCTACTTTTGATGTCAACAGCGCGTAGCCAATGAAAGAAGGCACATATCGTGAGCTACTGGCTTGGAGGGTATATAAGGTGTGCTGTAGGCATTCTGAAAATGAATCACTTGTTGTTGTCATGGATACAAGGAGCGATTTATCAGATGTGCAAATAGGGATGAATATCAGCTTTCGAGCCAAGGGTGGCAATATTTCTGAAACAGCGCAGTTTGTGTACTGTTCGCCTGCTGCTGTGGTTAAAGTGTATCGTGATTGGAGAAATGGCACCATTTTGAATAAGCGACATGGAAACTGCAGACCACCACGTGCCATTGATGTGAGAGGTGAATGTCGGCTGCGAAGGTGAGTGAGGGCCGATCGTCATGCTACAGTAAGGCAACTTCCGTGGCCAAATGAACCAGGGGGCTACCAGAAGTGCGTCTAAAATGACAGTTCAGCGAACCCAACTGCAAATGGGCTTTGATGCACATGGATGGTCACTAAACCTATGCTAACAAAGGTGCAGCGGCAGAAAAGGCTCACATTTGCACGGAAGTATCGTAATTGGACTTCCGCTGATAGGCAAAGGATTGCCTTTTCCAAGGAGTCACATTTTCGGCTTCATCGAATGGATGGATAAGCCGAGAAACATCGGAGAACACTCTTCAACCATTGCTGGAAGAACACAAGCTGGTGGGGGCAGCGTTATGGTCTGGGGAATGTTTTCGTGGCATTCCCTAGGTCCAAGTCGCCACTCGCCACGTGGCGACTGGATAAAATAAAATGTCCAATAGAAAAAGTAACTTTAGTTGCCACGCTCGAAAATTTGGCTTGTTTCATTGCTAAAGAATTAATTTGCATTTTTAAAGCGCTCCCGTTAAAGGAAATATATTTTCAAATCATCCAACTCGCGCACGGTGAAAAACAGCCCTTTCCTCCACAAATAAGTGGGTATGATCTATTTATAGATTCACTTTTCAAGAATGGGGGCAGCTGTTTGTTTTTCCACTTAAGTTGGTGCACAAAGTAAACCATATCGGGAATGGACACCTGTGGCTTTAGATGGAACGGCATCACAACTAGTCTTCAGCAGCTCGTTTTTTAAAGTTTGGTTTCTCTGAAAATGCACGATTTTTCCATTGCTTAGGCACTTCTTGCTTATCGTCAAACAAAATGGGCAAACATTTTCTCTTTTGTTTACAAAAAGAAATCAAAGGTAGAAAATCGGGAATTCACTTTCCGGCGCTGTGCGCCGTCTTTCATTCCACGCAGAGTCGCGTTTCCTTTGCACGTGTGAAGTTGGCTTTAAACAAAACTAAAAAAAACTCTTGTCTACCCCTTAATACAGTAAAATGTTACTAAGGAATGGGTAAACACAAGTTTTTCAGCGAAATTATATATCAAAAATCAGTACTGTATTGTTCACTCTGCCGTGATAGTACACAACTGGTACTGATAACCAAGCGCCATCCTTGGTACAGGGTCAATCTATAAAACTTAAAACGGCACATCGCAACTGGATTCCTGCTACTGTATCTGCAAAACTTGATACCCCTCGCGCCTATTTAGTTACCACTCAGGATGGCACCACTCTTTGCCGCAATGCAGAGTGTACTTGTCTAACAAAAGCTAAATTCATGCCGAAAAAACCTGTAGTTACGTGCCCACCAGTTTAGTTTCCCCTGGAGAACTCTCAAAACTATGATACACCTATGATTACTATACACGATTCTAATAAGTTGCTCCTTCCTCAGTACTCTCCAATTAAAGATGAAAGTCATGTTACTATACCTGCACAATTACCATATCGTTTTTCTCAGTGCATTGGCACACCTACTAAGTTGTCTAATTCTGTGACCACTCATTCAGGACAAAAAATTCATCCACCTGATAAACTGGATCTCAAAAAAAAAAAAAATGTCATATATTGTTGTCATATTCTCCTGTACTTCTCACATACATGTAAAATGTCACCAGTCCAAAAATTGACAATGTTAAATTCCATCAATACACGATAGTATCATTAGTACTACAGGAAGTTGTTACAAGTGCTTTACATCTGTTAATGGCAAACACGCTAAAAGCAAACAAATGTCCAGTCATTAAAACTGACCAATGTGGAACTTAATATTTACAGTGATGTAAAGTTGCAAAACCAGGGATCATAGCATACTTCTGGAAAATTTCAGGTAGGAATTTTAGGACTTTTTAGAAAAATTTTAGGAGTGTATTTCAATAAAAACTAGATGTATATTTGTATACATCTAGTAAAACAACTTTGTATACATTGTAAAGAGTTTGCTTCACACCCTTCAAACATATATACTGATAGACTGCGCATGACATCAAAATTTCTGGCTCCAACATAAAATCACATGACATCAGTCAAAAAGATGGGTTACACCTGCTGTGCTTATGGTTGCTCTGAGCGATATAGTAAAGAAAGTTCTATGATTTTTCATGGGTAAGAAACGAATTAAATACCTAAGTCAATAAAGTTCAATTACTTAACCAGATACTTGCAGCTATTGATATAAAAATACAGTAACTTAAGAAAAAAAATGGAATGCATGTTCCAAATTCTTCGCAAATGTTCATCACATTATAAATCACAAAATGTAAACAACCCGATCATGCATGTATATAGCTCATAAGTAAACTTACCTGAAGAGTTTTCATTATATATGAGGCACATTCACATAATACACCGAAAACACTGAAGTTCTGCAGCGTAAATTAGTAATCATAACAGCATTTTTACACGAAATTTGGAGTCTGATGATGACGTGCCCAATGTTTGAGCCATGGTGGCTTTGATGCAGCTATTGCCAATGCGCAGTCCATTAGTATATATGGTCGAAGTACACACCCAAATTTTTTGCATAACGTCTAATGTCTAAAGTTTAAGTATGATTTACTTCTAATGTTCAGTTCTTATCTTTTCACGTGTTATTATCATATTCAAGTATATTTACCACATTCAAGTTTCACTTTGAACATTAATATGCTGTTGAACCAGAAGCAATTCACGATTTTCACAGTAAAGTTTTCAGGTTTCACATTAAATTATAATATCCTAAAAGGTAATTGAAAACCAAGAACTATGTACAATTGTTCACTGAATTACTTTTTTCATATTATTGTTTTAACCTTTTCCTGATAAGCCTATCTTTTTCTGCTTCCACCACAACTAATTTACTTTGTTTTCTTTATTTCAGCTGAACCTTGTATGATCAAGTTAGAGGCAACTGCTATTTCAACAGTATTTTGTTTTTCTACAGCTTTTCTCATTCTTTCTGTTCCCTCTTGAATTATTGCTAGGGAGGCTTCTTTATCTTTTTTAAGCCTATTTATTTATGCATCATTTTCTTTTATTTTATCATCAAACTCAGCTTTTCTTTTTCTCTAGCTGCTTTTCCTTATTTTCCCCTTTCTTTCTGCTTCCTTTCTTTTACCTTTTTTGATTCTTCTTCCTTCAGCTTATCAGCATACTCTTTATAAAATTTATGTGAATCACGAACACTATTTAACAAATTTCTTGTTATGGGAACTTTACTTACACATCCATAGTGTTTAATGGCCCCTTTACCTATTCTTAATGATGTTATAGTTGAGTCTTTTAAGTTAGCCTTGTCCTTCCTTAACAGAGCAGTGTTAACCAAAAATCCCCTTTCTGCATCAGCATTACCATGAGGTAAAACTAAAATTGACTTTATGAGTTTAGCAAGATTTGAGTATTTTTCTTTTCCGCTAGAGTCTTTAATACTAAATATATTACACCAGTAATGATCAATCCGCACTGGAATATGCCCTTCCTCTGAAAATTTCACTAGTTCATCTAGAGTTGGCTTATCGCAATTTAAAAGTATCCACTCTTCTCTTACTCTATCAATTTGTTCCTCAGAAAGATGCAAAACACTTGAAATTCTGGTTATTTCCGAAAGTCCTTCAGTGACTGAAAGTTGAGTTGACTCTTTCTTTGGTTCTTTTACCTTTAAAACTTCTATGTCTCTTAGCTTTTGATTGCAGAATGGCAAATTTGACTTTAAATATTTTGTGGTTGCAATTAGTGATGATCTTACATCTAAGAGAAATAATTTCTGCCTGGTCTCCTGAACATTCCTGAGGAGATTTTTTGTCTTCATACCAACTTCTAACTCCCCTAGTTTTTTCCATGAATTTTTGTTTTCAAAATCAACATTCTTTAGGTCTTCTCCAAATTTCCCTGCAATAACATCATCTTGGATAAACTGAGCCATAACATTCCTCATTAAAGTATTTAAATCAGAATATAACTGGTGTATTTTTGGTTCTTCACTCTGATAACATAATGAAAACTTTTCAAAATTTTGGTGTGAAAATGAAATTAATGCTAAATAGCAAGGAGTTAGCTCATTTTTCAGGAAACAGTGAATTCTTTTATACCTTGCCGAATTGCTAAGTTGTTTTTCAAATATTTTTTGAGATGGCAAGAAGTTTAAAAAATATTCTGTAATATTTAGCCATTGATCCAAGAGCCTCTGGGCTACAGAACCAACGGTTAACCATCTGTTGCTGACATGACGCAAAAGAAATTTCGCTGTGACCAATGTTATATCCTCGACAGATTTATAATCCTCTCGTCTTGCAGCACTATTCCTTAAAAAGTAATGCATATCAGTAGCAAATTCGTTAAAATCTATATTTAAGCTTGTCAAATAATTTTAAATGCATTACTAACAACATGCAGGTTGCAAAAACCTAGTTCCAAAGATTTCTGGCCTGTTTCTTGTTTTACAACTTCATTGAATTTGCATAAAAAGCACTTATTTACATTTGGGCTGTCCATGGATACACAAATAATTCTGTTCAACGAAATATTGAAGGATGATAACACATCAAGAATTTCTTTTAGCAAAATATCTGCTGTTATATGACCCAGAAAAATGCTTGTTAGGTATCGGCAAGAAACTGAATTTATTTCTGAAGACCAGTACCTGAGATACACATCCAACTGCCGTTTCACTTGTGTATTTGTAGTTTCATCAAATGCTATAGTAACCTTTCCTGGGCTACTAGATGCAATGTCTTTTTTCAAATCCTCTTCAAAATATTTTGACAATCCATGTGATATCACATAAGCAACTTTTTTTTCTTTAAGTTGCATTTTGGCTGCAATAGCAGAATCAGGAAACATTTCTTTGAAAAGTTCAACTGTTTCAGTGCATAAAACAAAAGACATTGTCCTTAGCAACTTTCATGGCCCATAATGCTTCGGCTTTAGCCAACTGTAAATCATGACTCAGTACTTCACTAATATTTGTTTTGGGCTGAAGATCCCGTCCTCCAAAGGCTTTCATCAGGATGGACTTATTTTGAAATTTACTTTGAAATTTCTGCAAATGTTTTTTTTCCTTTATGATGCGCTTTTACTTGTGAAAAGCCACTATTAGAAATATTGAAAATTTCTGAACACAATATACACTTACAGACTTGCCAACCTTAAGAGAAAAATCCTGCAATCTTCTATGAAAATAATGCAAGCTTATTTTCGTATGTTTGAAATAATTTTTTTTTTTTATTGGAGTTTTAACGACCACCGTGAGCAATTCAATGGGCTATAAGCAGTCTCCCGTCCCTAATTTAGGGTCACTGGTTCCAGGGAAGGGAGAGATCCAGTGCCGTAAGACAAACACAACATCCATGCCTGACCGGGATTCGAACCCGGACCCCTTACGGACGAATGATCAGAGGCCAGCGCCTTAGACCACTGCGCCACCGGGGCGGCTGTTTGAAATATCAATGGATATAATTTGAAGCACTAATGTTACGTTAAGGTATATAAAAAATGTAAAACAATTTCTGTTAACAAATATTTAAAAAAATTATGTTAAGTTATGCATCGATCTGGAGAATAACTCAAATTAAGACGGAAAAGGAGAAATTCCTCGAAACCGTCAGATTCTCATGCCTAAAGCGAAATTTGTTTGCCGTCGAATTTCATATTTCGGAAATTTTTCCTCCATTTTTGAACTGAAATACAAATATTTATGGAATAAAATGATATATAACAACAATACTGGACAAAGGCAGTATCACAGGGAAAAAAATATTGATTACGGGGAAAAACCTTTATTTCGTTTACTTTCGTTTCTGTACCGTCCCGATGCGCATTTTTATGAATTGGTAAAATTATTCGATGCGTAGTTTTACGCGCGAGAAAAGTTCCCGACGCATATTTTTACTCATCGAGAAAAATTCCTGATCCGTATTTTTACGCGTTGGTAAAATTTCGATGCATACTAAACGCGCAATTACGCATTTTGGCGAACTCTGGTCAGCACATCACTTGAGCACTCTACCGCACGATGTCACAAAGCCAGCGAGTCAAAGATGACATCATCGCGTGACACAGCGCTCGTAAGGTCTGTTAGAAAATCTAAGTGGATGGTTGCAGGGGTTGAAATATTTTGATTGAGCAATCTAAATATTAAAAAATCTGTTAAAAAAGACCTCCATCCGTAAATCAGTAAAATTTTACGGGTAATCCGTAAAAGTTGGCAAGTATGCAAGTCTATTTTTAAAAATTTCCCCATTTCGGCAACAACGCACGATGTTTTTGTCCTGTTACACATGCATGTGTTTGAAATGTTACTATCTGGGAACATTTTCTTGAAAAGCACACTTGCATGGTCAGCACAGCTTAAAAGTAAGTTATGTTACACGAGGAATGAAGTAACCAAGCACTCAGCATGGATAATCACATCTGAAGATGAACTATCTCTAGCAAAATTTAATGTTTTGTTATTTTCCACGCACTTAGAATTGGCCACGTGTTTTGCGTAAGAATGTGATTAACGATACTTCCTTTGCCCTTGCGGACAACGAAAAAATCACACCTACAAATAGAGCAAAATGCAAATCGTTGGCGGTTCTCCTTGATTTCGATTATACACGGATAATCTGTCGTATACATGGGTGCAAGTTGTGAGATGTGGCCAAGACTGAAAATATTTTGAATACCCCCCCCCCCCCCACACACACACACACAACCACCACCACGCACACTCAGACATAAACACAATATACATTAAATATTATATGTGGTTCAAATTCATTAAATCAAAAGTGCATAAAACGACCGAGCATTAGTGCATATGTATGTAAACAAAATTTGATGTCCATGCAAATTGTAATCGGAAAATTAAATTTGTTTATTAGGTAGGAACTACCAGTTGAAATTTAACAAATCTCCAAAATTCCTTATGTTGCAAAAAAAAAAAAAAAAAAGATCTTGCATTATATTATATTCAAATCCAATCCACATATTTGCTTCTTATATAGCATTTTAAGCCCATAATAGAAATATGTTAACCAAATTATTGAAATTGTAATAATAATACATAACATACAGTGGAAGATGTTTCAAATAATCTTTAGTAAATCCTGTTGAATCAAATAAGTGTTGCACACTTTTAAAAGAGTCATAAGGATAAAAAAATTATAATCAAGATTATGCATGTCCAACTGTAGTTGTGTACACAGAGAGCTCGTTTCATTAATTCACTTCACCATGATCACAGTTTTATAGTAACCATCGCAAATTATCATAGGTGAATTATTTCTTTAAAAAAAAACTTGTTATTGTGGCACACTTGGATTTTTTAACAGGCAAGTTCTCAGCAGTACCTTGTGGTGCATGTCGTTTCCTTGTATGCTGGACAGGAGTAGTTGATGCACCTTTTTTGATTCAATAGGTTTGGCAAGTGGAAGAGTAGTTGATGCACTTTCTTTTGAAGCAATATGTTTGGCAATGGAATTACTAGGACACAATTGCTTTGTTGAGCAAGTGGGAACATCTGTTGTTTTCGTAGTAATTTCATATTGAGGAATATTTGAGACTTTATTTCCTTTTGTTGATAGGAATTTCTTGTAAGAGGCATAGGCGGAATGAATTGCACTACACATCTGCGTGGTGGGCTTTAATTCTACAGACTTTATCTTCTTTCTTCGTAAGCTGTATTTCACAATAGCAGTAGCCTCATAATTTTCCATAGTGAGACAACTTCTATCATCTGTAATAATGTCATCCATGATATTAAATGTCCCTTCAACCAGAGGACCAGAAAAGGTTGACAATAGAGCTCTCACAAGAATTCCTAAATATTTATACCTAATAGTAACACCATCACTCTCCTTCAAATCAAAAATATGTGACCACCAATCACAATCTATCCTTGAACTATCATCAAGACAGATTCCTGTGGCTTCCAACTCTGTTATAGCATTATCAAGTGAATACCTTCAAACCTCTTCTAAAAAGAAAGCTCCTATCTGAATCATTAATTACTTGAGGCAAGCACTCGCTTAATTTGTCAAATGCTGATAAAGTAGTGTTGCATCTCCGCTGCTTTGGATGCAGTACCGAAAGCCAAATCAACACTTTATTATTGAGTGGCAAGTTTTTCATCATATATATTGCAGTATTTTGATATGCGTGTCTTAAATTTTTATAAAATGCAGAGATCCAATTAACTTTCTTCTTTCGCAACTCTTGTGCTTCTGAGTAAGCAAACTTTCCAACACTCAAAAATTTATCAGCAAGCTGTATTTCTGTATTTTTGACATCAACACTCAGAAGTTCAATAACACTGCTCTCTGGAATAAATTCAACTTTGATGAATAATGACAAAAATTCCTTGCACAGGACAAACATTTCACAGTGGATTCGGTGCATCATAGGTGCCTCACATTGAAACATTTTTACGAATGAATGGAACTTGGACAATATACCCCTGTAAAAGTTCAGGAACAACGAGAATTTTTGCTGGAGGTGGATCAGAGAAAGCAAAATTCTGTCTTTTCGTACTTTACCAGCTGCTGTCTGTTTTTGTTTTGCAAGATGGTACTGAATTACATGTATGCGGCTGCGCTAAGCATCAGACACTTTTCGAGTCTTATAAACATTACTCAAAAGTGCATCTACACTTCCACTCTTCTGTTCCTCATTTGACAAAAAGCTATAATAATACACAATCAAGGCATCACGTAACTCATGGAGTCTGGCGCAAGTGGTCAACATCTGCAGAAAACGTGTTTCAGTGGGCCTTAAAATTTGCTTCGCTGAACTTGAATTTAGCAAAACTTGTACTTCAGAGAATAACTGTTTGGCCTTGGGAGAATCCTGAATATCATAACAAACATCGCTTGCAAAACCCTCAATAAACATATCGAATTTCTGAAAAAATTGTTTTGCAGAATTGTGCACTATATGCACAACATCTCCATGAATATCCAGAAGATTTGGGTTTTCCTTTCTCATTAAAGTCTCCACTCCGCCCCTACATCCCCGCATTGTGTTGCAGTTATCCATCAGACAACTTATCACTTGAGTGAAGGCTAAATAATTTTCTGAAAGAAGTTCCTTCACCTTTTGGAAAATGTTGACAGCCGTGGCAACATTTTCTTTTTTTGATCCAAAAAGATCTGTGACTGTTTTCTTTTGCTCCTTATCATAGAATCATACCATTACATTGATGATCTTGTCCATTGTATTATTCGTAGCTTCATCTATGTTCAAGGAGAAAAAATTTCCCTTCAACTGTTGGACTAACTCCTTTCTCATGTACTTTGCAGTACCATGTGTGTTGATGTAGGTTGCAGTCGTCCTGGACATTTTCAATTTAGAAAGTGCTAACTTATCACCTGCAAGATGCTTAGATAGCTCAACTAACTGTGGTGCCAAATCGAATGGCAGCGTGTTTTCGCATAAAAATGCAGTCAGAACCGCTTTCTGATGTGCAATTCTGTCAGATATTGATGCTTTGGCCTGAACAGGAGCGACTCCAGGCAATGTTTGTGTATGCTGCTGTGCTCGTACACACTTTTGATGATCAGCATCCTTACTGTGTTTGAACAGCACTTTTTTACCATTGCTTCCATAGTTTAACTTTCTGCTGCATAAAACACAAAAGCAAAATCCCGGTTCCTTAATTTTCCGGCACCAAGAACCAAATTTGACGTCATGGGAATCAGTCTCATCTAACCATTCCCATCGCCACTTATTTTTAACACTGCTATCGTTCAAAGCTGACTTATTTTTCGAATCTATGAATTCAATAGCTGACTGCATGTTGAAAAAAGGAATCACAAATTTACCACACGCGTAAAATACGGCAAGATCGACTGGTACGACTCACTCCAAAGATTAGCTGTGACCTATGGCGGCACAGCCAGTGGTGTCTCCACCTAATACAAGCTCGATGGGTGAACCAGTTATGGTGTGTGACGTACACATAGTGAAGAGAAAGCCAGGGACGGGGGGACGGGCGAGGTTGGGTTGGGTTGGGTTGGGTTGGGTTGGGTTGGGTTGGGGGGTTACGACGTAGGCGAGGATCGGTGTAGAACCTCCAACGGAGCTGCTCCTCGATTCCTCTTCGACCAGAATGCCCCTCTTACCCAGAATGCATTAGGCGCCACTGCTACTCCGAGTTTACGATAAACGAGGTACTACGGTACGAGCGTGGTTGCCGATGGCGTACTAACGTTCCGGAGTAGAGCGTATGGATAGAAAGGGAAAAAAGCAAAATACACGCCATAATTTTCGGACTAAGAGCCGCAGGTGAGAAATTTTGCAATCTTGGAAGCAAAAGTTGCCGTAAGGGCCACACCAGCATAGGGGCCGCAGCTATGAAATCGTGGTGCTGCTCAGAAAACTAAATTATCTTCCTTATTTTCATGAATTAATGCACACCCAACGTAATTATATGTATACTTCAAAGGCTAATTCAGAAACTCAGTGTCGATCTACTTTATGCACTTATTTTTTCATACTGGCAAAAGCTTTTATTTGTGCATTTTTTTTAATAATGCTAATGACGTTATTTGTTTGCCCTTATTAAATGCTCAAAACCATATATGTAATCAATATAAATAACAGTTAATCTTAAGACTCCTATTAGAATATTGAATTGCCTGTAAAACCGCACAATTGTCTAAATTCCATTCAATGTGGATGTCTGCTACAGGATGGTTCTCTGTTCACCGCAATAGAATCCTCCGTCTTAGAAGTAATTAACTTATAAATTATCATTTGTAATGCTTTCGATTAATGTTTTCTTTAATAACATGTTCCTTCTATCTTTGTTATGCTTTTTTCTCATCTACAGATGTTTTTTGTTAGAATGTAGTTGCTTTTCTTTATGCAGCTGCTAAATGGGGTAGTTAACACATCCCTCCCACGCTTCCTTTTACCAGCTGCCTCGCACGTGTTCGCTGACCCCCCCCCCGCCAATCACTTCGAAAAACAGCGGTCTCCGCTGTCTCGCTTTTTTTTCTTTTAAGTGGTTTGACCTACTTTCACTCAGCCTTCGCGTTGAGCTCCGTCCACTTTTACATGAATACGAAACTCTCCCTTCTTTTGCGTTTGTGAAAAGATTTTATCTTCAGCCAAGTATTAAATTAATTACCCATTGTTAACATCATTACTTGTCACAATCTTTTTCATGTTCTCTGCTTTAAATCAGGAGAACGTTTTGCCGCTTCAATGCAGCTTTCTAAATATTTAACAAATTTATTGCCAGATGAACCAAGAAGAGTGAACAGAATTTGTCTGTCGTCCCACCAGTATTGTTTGGAATAGGTCAAGGTCACTGGCTTACTACTAATGGAATATCGCTGGAATCATCCTGGGGCAGGCTTTTGCATTGTTCATGTTCTTAAGCTCGGAAGTCACGCTACTGGTTTGTGTGCTTATGTCTCCATTCCATCCCCCATCTATTAGCATTCCATGCTACTGCCACGGGATGTGCTTCCCCCACTCCCATGCAAAGGGCATTTGGATCAGACATTCCTTTCACAAACAAACCTCCTGACCTTAAGACCTACACCTACCAGAGTGTTTCCCCCCCCCTCCCCCACTTTCCCTTCTAAACCAACATCAGCGGAGCGGAGTTATCTTTTCAATATACATGTCTAACGTATGAGAAGAAAAAGGAAATAAAACTATCACAGTTGAGTTTGTAGAAAAAAGCGTTCTTTGAAAAAATTTACTAAGCATCTGCATGAAAAAAAAAAAAAAGGAGCGCAGAAACAGTCTTTTCGAAAACAAATTCGGCATAAGGGCCGCTTCAGCATAAGAGCCGCGGCTCTTAGCCCAAAAATTTCGATATTTGGAAATTATTTTTACTGATATTTTCTTCCGTCCCACTTCCGTCTTCGGATATTTTCAAAAGACGGAATTCCGTCCTCTGGACGGAAAACTTGCACCCATGGTCGTATACTTCTTAAAAACAGACTGATATTTTCTACCAGCCATCGCTTGATTAAACGCGTGCACAAAAAATTCTCAGAAATTCCTGTTAAGACAGACGAAGTACATGAAACAAACCAAAACACTACCGCACGCTTACGATAGAAATCTGCGTCGGTGCGCGCCAAGGCCAAGCCCGCTCCTACTCCGTGCGTGCAGCGCCAGATATCATTACCGGTCGGAGCCGAGATATATTGCGCATCGAAGGTCGCTGTCGCCGACGCACGATCGAAGGTCAATGATCACGTGCTCTACTGCCTGCCATGATAACACTCAGCTACCATCCCATCGTCATTTACCGGAGGTTACGGAAGGAGACCACATGTTTCCTCTTTGCTTCCACCCACCTGCGGTTTACAATAACAAAACATCAGCAGAAAGAGGAGGTTCCACAAGGCATGCACAAAAATAAAGTACAATCTTTTGCGTGCCACGGAGTTAGTCTGCAAAGCGCAAACCAGGGGTGAAAATGACCCCTCCCCTTTTCCCTTAGATCTCTTGTTACTCTCGAAAACTGTCCGAAGGCACATAAGTGGAGCGCCAGCCCCGAAGCAAGTGCATCTCAATGGCGTCATTTTCCCTCCCTTCAGCAGCACAGCATACAGGCTGTGTTTCTACAATAACAGGTCTTTTTACCTTACCGTAATGGTAAATTTATTGGCGTTAATAACTGTTGTATTTTTAATAAATAAGCTTACGAAAAGTTTAGGAAGAATAGCAAATTTTAGGTATAATTTTAGGAATTTAAGGAGGGTCACAAAATATTAGGAATTTTAGGAGGAATGCGATCCCTGCAAAACCATTTTTGGGGCAGCAAAATGCATTTTTGGAGCAGGTAAAATACATTTTTGGAGCAGCAAAATGCGTTTTTGGAGCAGGTGAAATACATTTTTTGGAGCAATGAAATGCATTTTTGGAGCAGCAAAATGTGTTTTTGGAGCAGGTGAAACACATTTTTGAAGCAACAAAATGCATGTTTGGAGCAGATAAAATACATTTTTGGTGTAAGAAAACACTTTTTAGAGCAGGTAAAATATTAGTAGATAGAACAAACTTTTAAGCAGAAAATACGAGCTATAGAGGCGTCATAGACGTGGCGGATGACACCCGACCTATTCAGCGAAAAAGAAACTCCTCGCGAGCGCCGACATCCGAGCTATAGAAGCGTCATGGGCGTGGCAGATAACACCCGACCTATTCGGTGAAAACGAAATTCCTCGCGAGCGCCGTCATGCGGGCCATAGAGGCGTCATCGGCATGGCGGGTGACACCGGAGCTATTCGGTGAAAACGAAATTCCTTGCGAGCGCCGACATGCGAGCCATCATCGGCATGGCGGGTGACACCCGACACGCAGATGAAGTTTCTTTTTTTTAACCGGTGAAAAAGAAACGTCTCGTGAGCTATAGGGGCGTCATCGGCGTGGCGAGTGACACCCGTCCTATTCAACGAAAAAAAAAATGTCTCGCGAGCACCGACATGCGAGCTATAGAGGCGTCATCGGCATGGAGGGTGCCACCCAACACGTGCGATATTCGACGAAAAAGAAATGT
Organism: Macrothele yani; assembly: GCA_039090855.1. NCBI lineage: Eukaryota > Metazoa > Arthropoda > Arachnida > Araneae > Macrothelidae > Macrothele > Macrothele yani. Next base: position 55,422,760 of record CM077018.1, on the reverse strand, counting down.
CTCGCAAGCCCCGACCCCACGAGCTATAGAGGCGTTCAAATGATCATATGTAGAGGATTTTAGGAAGGGAGTGTCTGACCCCAGGTCTTAAACAGCCCTTAGAAATAGGAAGCTAGGAGATTTGGGCTAGAGTGCCCGATAGGAAAGTCACACGGAAGCGAGGTAGAAAGGGGGAGGAAGACGCCCTGATTTATTACCGGGGGCCAGTACTCGGGGTCCGACGGCTTAACGTGCCCATCCGACGCACGGCGGATATTCAGTGGATCGAGCGTTCGTACCTGCCTGGGATCGAACCTGAGGTCCTTTCCATGGCAGTCGCGAACGTTGCCCACTAGGCTATCCGCGGCCGCTATAGAGGCCTAATGAGCGCGGCGGATGACACCCGACACGCAAGCTATTCGGCGAAAAAATGTCTCGCGAGCACCCACATACGAGCTATAGAGGCGTCAGACGTGGCGGATGACAACCGACCTATTCGGCGAAAAAGAAATTCATCGCGAGCGCCGACATGCGAGCCATACAGGCGTCATCGGCATGGCGGGGGACACCCGACACACAGATGACGTTTCTTTTCTTTATCCGGTGAAAAAGAAACGTCTCGCGAGCCCCGACATGCGTGCTATAGGGGCGTCATTGGCGTGGCGAGTGACACCCGACCTATTCGACGAAAAAGAAATGTTTCGCGACCGCTGACATGCAAGCTATAAGGCGTCATCGGAGGGGCGGGTGAGCTATTCGGCGATTTCGTAATGTCGGGTGTCACCCGACAGTCGAGTGGAAAGGGTCAAAACGTTTGCACCGAAATTTTCACAAGCACAAAGCCACATGCAATCAATGTAAAGAGTTGGCAAAAGGCGCTGAGCGGAGTTCCCTCTCGACTTTTGTGCACGGTACTCTCAAATGGCTGTATGGGGAATCACGTGACAAATTCCGCCTCCGTTGGCGGGGAAGTCAGAACATCGAAGGCGCATAATGAACTATCCATAAAGTGCGTTTTTTCGACCAAAACTCGGTAAAAAATAGAAATTGCGTGCAGGGATCTTGCAAGGGCTTTTCCGTAGTTTTTTCGGGCAACTTCCGTAAAACCGTAGGATGGAGTGAAAATCCGTAAAGTTGGCATCTCTGAATACCTATGAATCCTTTAGAAACAGAACCATTGTATCCTTGTATCATTGTACCCAAAAATTTTCTTCAAGAAATGGAGAAAAAAATAAAGTATACATCGGAAGTTCTAAAAGAAGATTTAAGACCAGATTAGGTGAACACATATCCAACTGGAACAAAAAAGAGAGAAAAACATCTTTAATACAACATTGCATAGAAAATGAGGCTATTCCAGATTGGTCTGAAGCAAAGTTATTAACATCACATAAAACAAAAAATCAAGTATTAACATCGGAGGCAGTGATGATTGAAAAAACTAAGGAAGCAAATTGTAATAATAATGACCCAATAGAGCATCCATACGCTTGGAGATATCTTATTGAAAAAGGAAATAACTGTAATAAAAATAAAAAATACAGAAACAGGACAAAGTATAAATCTATCAACAAACAGATGGCGACACCTAACGAATTGGAATCGGAAGAAAATTTGAACGATCCAATTAAAAACGAACACGACTAGTGATGCGCAATGAAACCAAACACCGAATGCACAATGGTTCGACCGATGTAGAACATCGGACTCTGCCAGTAGATTTGATTTAGGTGGCCAGGAGACAACATGAATGAGAAATAACTCTTATATACCCACTGAAGACGATTACAAAATAGTAATTGAAACTAGTATGGGTGCTTGTGCCATGGGAAACGAAGATTGAACCATCATCGATAAAAAATATTTTATTGCCAATTCAACTCACCTTTAGCAAGGGGTTCGAAAGTTTTAATTCTTTTAAAGTTCATAAATCATATTTTAAATGACGAATCTGAAATAGTGGTAATCACTTGCTACTTTTTCATCTACATATTTGAAGACTGTCACATTTATGCTAACCTTGAATATCCACATGAAGACTTCTTCCATATCTTGGGGACCTCGTGAAAGAATGTGAGTAACATGTTGAAATTTTGGTATATATATATATATATATATATATATATATATATATATATATTTATAGTATATCTTGGCCCTTAAATCTTGGCCCTCAGTCTCCGGCAGCTGGAATGTACCTGGCCAAGGCAGCGGCCAGTGCGACATGAAGGCAGAGGGTGCTAAGAATCCCCGGAGGACCGGACTAGGCTGCCATCTGATGCTGACCTTGGCTACTTACAATGGACGCTCCCTATCTTCTGATTCAAGGCTTCTTGAATTGGAAGAGGAACTACAAAGGATCAAGTGGGACATCGTGGGGCTAAGTGAGGTAAGGAGAAAAGGAGAAGATCTCATCGAACTGAAAAGTGGACATCTCTTCTACTATCGTGGGACAGATACTGGCAGAACTAGTGGTGTTGGATTTATAATAAACAAGAAACTGAAGGACAAAGTTGTAGAAGTTGAAAGTTCCTCTGACAGAGCTGCACGACTTGTTATCCAACTCTCAAAAAGATACCAGGCTCAGATTATTCAAACTTATGCACCCACCACAAGTCATCCTGAAGAAGAAATTGAAGAATTTTATGAGGAAATTTGTCATCTAAATAATAAAGGTAAGCAGCACTTGAAAATAATTATGGGAGATTTCAATGCAAAAATAGGGCAACGGCAACAGAATGAAACTTCAGTAGGTAAATTCGGTCATGGCAACAGAAACCAGCGTGGAAATACTCTTGTTGAGTTTGCAGAGGCAGAAGGGTTTTTCATCTTGAACTCCTTCTTCAAGAAAAAGCCACACAGGAAATGGACATGGAGACATCCAAATGGGACGACAAGTGAAATTGATTTTATTATGTGTAACAAAAAATTCGTCATAGAAGACTGCAGTGTGCTAAACAAGTTCAACACAGGTAGTGACCATAGATTGGTGAGATGTAAGATGCACCTCAACACTAAACTTGAACGTGGCAAGCTCATAGGACAAACAAAATTTATTGACATAACCAACCTTAAAAAACACCATAATACCTTCAAGTTAGTACTGAAGAACAGGTTCTCTGCTTTAGAAGGCCTAACATCGGAAGAAGTGAACATCTCTGAAGTTAACAGAAAAGTAACCAAAGCTCTTATGGAAACAGCAACAAAATTAGCTGGGTCTAAGAACAAGTTGCATGTGAACAAATTATCAGGAAAAACCAAAATGTTGATGCAAAAAGAAGAGAGATGAGGACAACTAAAAAAGATGTGACTTCCAAAGTGGAATATATAGAGCTATGCAAGACAGTAAGAAAAAGTATCACTGAAGACGTAAGGAAATTCAACTGTGAACTAGTGAGGAAAGCAATTGAAAACAACCAAAGCCTAAAGATAGCAAAGGGACATCTCAGTAAGGGAAGAAAACAGATTATGGCACTGAGAAAAGAAGATGGTTCTGTAACAAGAAATAGAGGCGAAATTTTGACAAGAGTGAAAGATTTCTACTCCAAATTATATGAAAGGGATGATACATGCACTCCAGACATCATGAAAGATACCAGTACCAGAGTTCCTCCAGTCCTTCCAGCAGAAGTTGCACATGCAATCAAGAACATGAAGCGAGGAAAAGCTCCAGGAGAAGATGGAATTACTGTAGACATCATACAAGAAGCAAGTGGAGAAATCGAAACGGTACTCGCCCAAATTTTCACTCGATGCCTTAATGAAGGGAAAGATTCCTGAGGATTGGAACACCGCTACAATGATCCTGCTACATAAGAAAGGTGACATTGAGGATCTCGGAAACTACAGACCTATCAGCCTCCTATCAGTAGTTTATAAAATCTTCACTAAAGTTCTTTCACACCGCTTGAAGGTAACACTGGACATGGCTCAACCGAGAGAACAAGCTGGATTCAGGAGTGGCTACAGCACAATAGATCATATCCACGTGCTGAGAGAACTAATTGAAAGAGCGAGGGAATATGAACTTCCATTGTGCATGGCTTTTATCGATTATGAAAAAGCCTTTGATTCGGTGAAACCATCAGCAGTTACAATGGCTCTGAAAACCTGCGGTATTGAAGATGCATGCATTAATATTATTAATAACATCTATGAAAATGCAAGTGCAAAGATTAGGCTGTTTGAAAATACAACACACGTAAAAATTGGAAAGGGAGTGAGACAAGGTGACACCATATCTCCGAAGCTCTTTAATGCCACATTGGAGGGTGTTTTTCAGTCACTGAGCTGGGAAAACAAGGGGATAAAGATTAATGGAGATTATCTAACCCACCTTCGTTTTGCTGATGACGTAGTCATTTTTGCAACTACCCCATCAGAGCTGCAGAGTATGATCCAGGAACTTGCTGACAAGAGTAAAGAAGTGGGATTAAAAATGAACTTTCAGAAGACAAAAGTGATGTTCAATGCTTTTACAAGAAATGAAGATTTATCGATTGATGGAGAAAAGCTGGAGATAACAGACACGTACGTTTATCTTGGACAGCAGATATCAAGTGAGGGTCACATTGATGAAGAAATTAATCGGCGTACAAAACTTGCCTGGAGAGTTTTTGGAAGAAACAGCATAATTTTCAAGAGCAATATGCCATTATGTCTTAAAAGAAAAGTGTTTGATCAATGCATCCTTCCAGTGCTTACGTATGGTGCGGAGACGTGGACCTTAACTAAAAGAGACATACAAAGGCTGCAGACAACTCAAAGAAGCATGGAGAGGTGCATGCTTGGTGTAACCAGGAGAGATAAGAAGAGGAACTCGTGGATCCGAAAAATGACAAGAGTGGAAGACATCATGATCAGAGTTAAATCCCTGAAATGGCAATGGGCTGGACATACTGCCAGAAGGACAGATCATCGATGGACAGCCGAAATTTTAGATTGGATTCCAAGGGACAGGAAAAGACCCAGAAGAAGACCACATGGGAGATGGGTGGATGAAATTGGAAAGTATGCAGGGGTGACATGGAGGAGACTGGCACAAGACAGACCGATGTGGAGGAAACTTGGGGAGACCTTCGTCCAGCAGTGGATTGATAATGGTCGACAATGATGATGATGATGATGATTTATAGTATTGACGTTTCCTGTGCTCAATTTTATGATAACGTGAGAAACAGTGAATTATATGACGGCAGGTTTGTTGACATATAAATCACATCTCTTTAGAATGGTAAGGCTCCGGAAGTTGATGGCATAACTACAGAGATGCTGAAATATGGTGGCGACTCTGTAATTGACTGATTAACTGAAATTTGCCCTGGGAGTTAGGAATGGTCCCTCGAGATTGGAAGGATGCTATTATTGTTCCCTTGTATAAGGGAAAAGGTGATCAGACTGAATGCAAGAACTATTGTGGTATTAGCCTACTAAGTGTGCCAGGGAAAGTGTTTGGTAAGGTTGTTATTGAAAAAGTACTGGGTCTTGCATCAGAGAAAGTGTGGGATGTTCAGAGTGGTTTTATGCCTGGTAAAGGCTGCACTAACCAGATTTTTGCATTATGATTGAAAAGTATCTGGCTGTTGGGAAGAAAGTTCTTACTGCCTCCATAGATTTAGAGAAAGCTTACGACCAAGTGAATAGAACACTTTTGTGGAAGGTATTGAATGAATATGGTGTTACTGGGAATGTACTTAATAGTGTAAAAGCCATGTATGCAGGTAGTAGAGCTTGTGTAAGAGTGAATGGTGTTTTATCAAAATGGTTTTCTATTGGTGCAGGAGTTAGACAAGGTTATGTAATGTCACCATGGCTGTTTAATATATTTATGGGCGCATGCATGCGCGAGGCCAAAATAGATAATAGTGGGTTATGTCTTGGTGATATCCGTGTGTGCAGATTGCTGTATGCTGATGACACTGTCCTGTTGGCAGAGAGCAAAAGTGAGTTGCAGAGTATGTTGACTCGGATGCACGAAGTTTGCATGAAATTCAAACTGAGTATAAATAAGGAAAAAACCAAAGTTATGGTGTTTGAGAGAGGAATGGGTAGCACTGAATGTAATGTAAGTACAAATGGCACTGTGATTGACCAGGTGAGTGAGTTTGTGTATTTAAGAAGCATGTTTGACAGAGAGAACAAGTTGGATGGTGAAATCGGTAGGCGAGTGAATTCTTCTTTGAAAGTCATAGCTGCTCTGGGAGGTTTTCACAAGAATGATGGGTTTTCTAGAGAGTCCCACATGGCTGTGTATGAAACTGTAATTGTTCCTACTCTGATGTATGGCAGTGAAACCTGGGAACTGCAGAAGAAACATAAGAGTCGTTTGTGTGCTGGAGAAATGAGTTACTTACGTGGGGTTTATGACAAGACACGGTCTGATTGTGTGAGGAATGAAGATGTGTTGCAGTTGTGTGATGTGAGGCAAAATGTTGTTAGCAAAGTGGAGACCAATATGCTTCGATGGTTTGGCCATGTTAAAAGAATGAGTGATGAGATGCTTACTAAGAAAATCTTTTAGCCCAAGTGGCAGGAAGGAAAGGCAGAGGAAAGCCAAGGAAGGCATGGGTGGATCAGATTCAGGAGTGTCTGCATGAGAAAAAGATTATGAGTATGAAGTATAAAAGATCTTGTGTATGGCATGTAATGGATATCAGTGAAGCTCGAGTAGTATGTCAAGATCACTGTAAATGGAGAAGTTTGATACGACAACAGTAAGCAAAAATATCTGGTAGTTGTATTTCTTTTTGGAGCTAACCTCTGAATCTCAGAGAACAGCTTAGTGATATGTATGTATGTACAAACAAATAACTTAAACTTTTGTTCTCATGGAACAGCAGCAAGCAGGACCGGTTGGCATGCACAATTTGTCAATCACGTCTACCATTTCATTCACAGTCCTGTGAGCCACCTCTTGAACTGCCTCCTTCCCTAACTAACGATAAAAATGCAAAAAAAAAATAATTTTCCAAATTTTCATTTAATAGAGCTGAATTTTTGACAGATACCATAACTTGGTCTTATAAGGTTACCCTGCAAATTTCGCTTGGATCCAATGAAAAGTTTTTTAAATTACGCACTTTTTTTTTATTAACCCTCCAAGTGGTTTGAACGTGCTGATATTCTTCAAATATTTTAAGTAGCATGTTTAAGTCCAGAAAACTTTTTTTTTCTCGTGATGCTGTGTCTTGAATCACTACACAAATAATAACAACAATAATAATAATGCATGTATGTAATACATACCTGCTTAAAGTATGCATCCAATTCTGCATCAAGTTCTTTTGAACTGGGGGCTCTTCCTCTCCAACCTCTTCTACTTCCACTCCAGCGTCTTCCACCATAGGCACGACCATCATAGCTAAAGAAAAAACAAAGCATGACTAACAGAACTTCTGCATCCAATACTTTAAGACTAAATGGCAATTATGCAATACAAATAAATGGTCACCACAACTAAATTTGCAACATGAAATCACTGGTAAGGTACTGATATCGGCACAATATACACTGCTCACCAAAAGTCAAGCAAAGCACAATGTGTGAAAAAAAAAAAAAAGAAAAAAAAACTAAACAGAGATCCCAAAATTTTCACAGTGCAGCTAAAATATGTAAATGTTGAAACATTGGCTGGGTGTTGAATTGCCCAATAAGCACATCAAATCACCTGGGTAAAAGACCATTTCTATCAGAGGTATCCATATAAGGTGGAATGTTTCAATGAAAACTGGGAATAGCCAGTTTCTTTGCCACATTGCAGAACAGATGCCTACAAAATTCAGAATGATGAAGAACCATTGGCAGGTTAGAAGCTGCCAATAAATGACAGAGGTGACACAGTTCTTTGGTGAACTAACCATTCTGTAATGTCATTGCTGTGGATCTAATATCAAACAAAGGGAAGAGTAATCTGGGAAGCTTTAAGATGCCAGCTCAAGATCACATTATTAGCCAGAGGTAATCAAGAGACAAGCTGTACTTGGACTTCATCACAACCACAAGAAGCTAAGTATCTGTATCTACAATGACCAGAAATTTTCACAACTGAGGGCTCTGTGCCCATAGTCCTGTTGTAGGTATGCCAACCACAGGCATGCCTACTTGAGATGGTGTTATGATCATGTTGATGGGACTTTGAAATAGTGTAATGTCTGTTAACAAGGAGTTTTGTACCTCATCAGACTGTGTTTTTATTCGCACAAAAAGCTGGACCCTGACACCAAGGTTCGTAGCCTTCCTAGCAAAATAAATTCAAGTACTTTTCAAAACCAAATTATCATATGTGTGTGTGCTGTCAGTAGGTAGGTAGGTGTTTTAGTAAGTTCTGACCATTAAACTTGGCTGGGACGGGCACATTCTCAATAAACTATCCCCCCCTGGTTTTTTTTTTAACTTTGAATTGCCCTTCTAATTTGGTGTTTTTAGAAATCATTTCATTTCGTGGAATATTTTTTTGATTTTGATTTGAGTTATAACGACCACCGTGAGCAACTCAATGGGCTATAAGCAGTCACCCGTCCCTAATTTAGGGTCACTGGTTCCAGGGAAGGGAGAAAGCCAGTGCCGTAAGACAAACACAACATCCATGCCTCACCAAGATTCGAACCCGGACCCCGTTCGGACGAATGATCAGAGGCCATCGCTTAGACCACTGCACCACCGGGGCGGCTGGAAGGGCACATTTTTTTTATATTCATCTGCTGGTATGATATTTATTGTTTGCTTTAATTTTTTATTTTTCACGCATGACTTTGATGCATTTTTGAATGCAGCCAGGAGACGAAGGGTCCACACAGGAAGCACAAGCAATTTCTAGAAGTTCCACCCTCTGGCAAGAATGTGTCCTTACCCCGTCAACAGAAAGCCCATCACAATTCGCGAACACATCATTCCACTTACTTTACTCCAATGGCCGACATTTCATTCTGTAGTGATGTCACAGCCAAGCTGTTCACACACTCTCCCGAGTTAAACGCAAGTTATGTGCTATTTAATCAGTTTGGTGTTTTTATCAGAACTACATAAAAAACATCTATACAATGTTTTAGCACATTTACTTTACACATACACTTTCATATAATTACTTTGTAAATAGTGCTTGATTTTTTTCTAGAGTCTTAAATTTTTTCAAGCACTATCAAGGGCTTGGAAATGAACTTTTTCAAGGAGCGTACGAACCATGGACACATCTCACAGCACCATAACAACATGAAAAGTTTTATTGTAGTGATGTGTCAGTGTTGGCTAATTTTTCAAAGGGTGGCCACACCAACTTCAATGTGACCCCTCCCCTCCCTAAAAGGCCTGTACCAGTCAACGCACGCCTTTTAAAACAAATGAAGAAGTCTGCATTTTCTCGACCTAAATAACACTGAGTATTTAAGATGTCTGAAGTCTGGAAAAGAATATACTGCGAGGACTACTGCTGCCCTTGACCTCAAAATACATTCCCATCTGTCTGTGGCTATTAACCACATTCCCATTTGCACAGTTCTCTTATTGTTGGTATGACTCAGTGCCAAGGGGGGGTCATTCCATTATGACAAGACATTTTGGATACTAAAATGCCAACTCTATTTTGGGTAGCACTGTCATTTCATGTGTGTCCGTATTGACTCAAACTTGTAAAAGGCACATACGCTACAAATTTGAAGTTGTGATTCCGTCTATTGGTGTAAATTATGACAAGAGTGGTAAATCATATAATATCGGAAAACTTGAAAAGTTTCATCGTCCCGGAGCGGGACTCGAACACACATCTCCCACTTTATGCCCAAGTATGCTAACCACACCACTACCCAGAACAACCAATAGAGTTTCTGAGTAATTCGAACTTAACACATCACAGGAATCACCGGTCGAAGCAACGGCATTCATATTTAGCGAATCTGGATGAATAAACTTCATTGTCTCCTATGATTGACCAGAGAAGCAGATAACCATGAATACATAGAAGTTATAAAACAGTTTAAACCATGGCACATACACTATTTATCATTGTACTGTACTATGCTATAAGATTTGATATAAATTGGTTAATTAAATTGATTTAACTACACTTCCTTGTTTAATGCTTACGCTTTGAGAGCCAGCATGTTTTTCAACACAGTGTGATCAACCTACATTTAACTTATCATTACCTCTGTACATACAGTTTTAAGAAAGTACTTTGTTATTAATGCACCACTATACCAACTACATTAATTACTTTCTTAGCATACATGCCAAGATAAATCCATCAGTTCCTCAACAGAAACAAGCCATAATGGAGGTTTCACTGCCATATTACACTAGACTGGGTGGCTGGTCCCACAGCTGAGGTGATCAGGGAGCAGACATCACATGAAACCATCACACATTTGAGTCCCCAATCCCAGAGACCTGTGGAAAACTGCAAACTTCATAACCATTAGCCATCCACATAACACTTAGCCAACTGCACCATGCAAATGGTAACTTCTTAAAAAATTATCATTAACAAATTTGCACCAAATCATGCATAAGTTCATATATGGGACAAGGAGGTGGGGGACCTACGCATCATTTAAGGCTACACTTAACAAATCAGTACCTACAGCAGTATAAAAATAATGAATTATCATACTGCAAAAAATACTTCTTTTGATTTTTTTGCAGTAATCATAATGGCATCCAAGATGTTATTCACAATCAATATTTGAAAGCTATCAAAAAAAAAATTATCATAACATCTTTCCATTTTCAACACATCTTTTCCAGTAATAAGCATGGGAATAATTTATACCTGATACTTTGTATTTTATATGCATACATGAGAATGACAGAAAAAAAAGCTGAACTTTTTAATCAAGTGAAAAATCAGAATGCTAGGCAAAAAAGTATGAATATAATGCAGCATGATAAGCAAGACAGAATTGTTCACTGTGTTTGCAATATAAAATTACAATTCAAAACGAAATAAAATGGCTTTAAAAGACTGCTCCAAAGAGTTTTTTGTTGTTTTGTTTTGGTTTTACACTTGCTAGAACATCAGCTCAAGTTTCCTCTTGTGAGCAAGCCTTGCTTCCTCCTTAGCAAATTCCACTGTCTTGTTGACTAAACAGCTGCACAGAATCTCTCCATGGTTTAATCTTTCTTTCTGCTGATACATTTCCCTTCCCATTTCTTTGTCACTTTTCCATCATTTTTTTAAGCACTGCAATTTCATCTATCATGCTGAAAGAACTTTTTCACCCTGTGGACCACAAATACATGATATCACAGTTTTCACTAGAAAAATGGTGTAACTTTGAGATTATGAATAATAACACATTTCTTATACAAATTATACAAATTTTCCGACTTCTTCCCTTGTGTTTTGTATACTAATTAGTCTCCAAGAACTGTAGATTTTACATAGTAGACAGGCCCACCTACCTATTACTAAGTAGATAGGCCTACCACTGTAATTTCAACCCCTCCTCCCTCCCACAACAAAGCAGCTTCCTGCTCATTTTACTACGCAACACACATAGACTGCAGCACAGCCCAATTTTGCTGGATGCCGGGCCACCTGAAGCACTTCAGGAGGAAACGAATGGTCCAAGAAAATCATACAACTATACTACAGAAACAGATATATGTCCTTTCTCCACTACCCAGATGAGATAGATACCAGCAGGGGAAGGAAAGAGTGGAAGTCCGGAAGGAGATTTATTATTATTAATGCCTAAACAGGTTGGTCACAGTTTTCAGGCTCTATTTTGAGTTATCAGGGTTCGTACACTTTTTTTTTTGGGGGGGGGATTCAAGGAATTTCCAGGCCTTTTCCAGGACATATACAAAAAATTCCAGGATGATTACTACGCTTTACAGTATTATGTTCAAATTATTTATTAAAAGTAATTTCAGTTTTAAGTAATAAAAATGATGAAAGATGCAAATGGATCAAGTTTATCAAGCACAAGATCGTAAAGAACGAATTCTGTTCTTATGCCCTGACCTTTGAATTCAAGTTGGACCATTTTCTACAAGGGTAGGTTTCTCCTCCCTGATAACATACCAAAACTTTGTTGCAATCAAACAGATTTTATGTGAGTTAACATTCCTAAGCTCGCAGAACGAATACTGCTCTTATGTCTTGGCCTTTAAATTTAATTTCGACCTTTTTCAACAGGGTAGGTTTCCAGGTTGTACCAAACAGCATACTAAAATTTTGTCGAAATCCAACCGCTTTCATGCGAATTATCGTACAGACAAACCCAAAGCATAAACGTTTCTGCAACCATAGTTTGAAAGGATTAGTAATTTCGAAAATAAAAACATAACGAACAGCGCGAAAACTAGCTCATAAATAGAATATTTGAAACTACAGTATGCACTCTCAATTATTAGGGATGGTAGAGGGGAAGGGAATAGAACTGTCCAAAATTAGCATGTTTTTGTTGCGCTAGGCGCTTAAGCATGGCTGAATTCCTTCAGACCCCACCTACCCCCAATGTTCAAGTGATTGAAATGTGCTGATGTTCATGGAATCAAATGGTTGATCAGCTATGATGACTGCATAAAAGTTCGGGAGGGGGGGGGGCGAATTTTTTTATTTATTTTTTTTAGTTTATGCAACATTTTACATCACTCCAGTATTTATCTTGTCATCATCAACAATCGCATTGCAACTACCGCTTACGATCGCGGATATCGGCAACCGAAAATCAGCCATATCACTAAGTGATACAACACACAGTATCCTGTTACAATGTATTGTAACTGAAAAAAAAAAAGGATGTGGAAAAAAGAAAATTTCAGAAGTTAAGATCATCAAGTCATGCGTTTCAAAAATCCGTTTTCCTTTATAATGTTTAAAAACATGTTTTTGCTTTTTTACCTGTAGTGTATAATAAAAAAACTACGTTGATTTTTTTTTATGGAATCAGACGTCCCTATGTCTGATTGTCTTCATCTGAATTCACACATTAGCTACTGTGTACAAGTAGATCTATTTTTTCAGCTCAAAAATATGTAGTTTTGTATATATTCAGAGTATAAGTCATTCCTTATTCCCACAGAACTGAATTCAGCAGATGCAAAATGAAGAACATCAAGACCCGCCCAATACCATGTTTCTGATTGTCTGCTGTTTATATTCAAGAAATGCAAATATGGATCAATGGTGAATGCAGCAACTATGATTTTTATTTATTACCAAGAAAAAAGAAAAAAGAACCGTGAAAGCTGTAAAGCTGAAACGGATATTTCTCTCACACACCCCACCCCCACCACCACCCCCCAACCCCCGTGCACAAAAATATTCCGATTAAGATCAAACAGCAGGAGGACGCGTCCACGCACAACCTTTGGAATGTCCTGACGGAACGGCTTCTTTTCATTTGGCACATCGCCATAAATCACCACCTGCAGCTCACTGAACTGACAAGTTGCACCCTTCCTCCTTCACCCTAACTATAATAGAAAATGTAAAAAAAATAAAGAATGCTCCCCAATTTTCGACAAAATTACCAAATTTACGTCATGATGTTGCAATTTACTAAAATACGTTTATCTGCTATAAAAATGTATGTTTGTAATTCAAATAGAGTCCATATCATCATAGAAAATTTTTTTAAGGATCACTCTGTTTAAATAAACCATGGCATCTAAAAAAATAATTCACTTGCTTTTCCCGTAATTTATAATTACCGTTTCTTTTTTTCAATCCGATTATGCAACGGACGATTTTTTTTTTTTTTTTTGCGTCTGTTAAAGTTCCTAACGGAATTTGGCAAAATTTGCACTAGAACTTTATTGTGATTTATCTTAACCACTGTAAAAATTTTACTGTGTTATTTTCAAAATTTGGAAAAATGGATTTCTGAAAAATTTCTCCTAGTCCTTTTGAGCTGTTGAAGTGATAAACAGGTGTTTGCTTTCTTCCCAACCTAGGGCTTCAGATCAGTGTTCCCAGCTGTCAATCAACTGTTGCTATGGTAACACCCTTTCTGCTCGAGGCTCGCTCGGTCCAAAGAGGCACACATACTTGTCCATAATAAAAATTACCAATGCTAACTTTTTAAGTTTTAAACCGATTCAATTGGTATTCTGGAAGTGAGCTTCTGTAATCCAATTATAGTGAATGTAAAAATTTCAGCCACTTTCGTGAAAAATTTGCAAAGATAGTTTTCTTATTTCTTATCATAAGTAGCGGAAGTCTCTTGAGGGGAGGGAGGGCTGGCATGCGCGTAAATAAGAAGAAGATGAATGTGTTGTTCAGGCATACTCCTCACTGGTGGATGCCAGCTGACTTGGTACATACGTGACCCCCCCCTGCAAATGCTAAATGCCTCTTCTTTCCCCTTCTGTTCTCAGCAGTTGTCTGACGGACATCAAGCTCCCCTTCCTAACAGACCTACTAGTAATCATCCAATTTTATTGTACTCGAAGTAGTACTTTTTTTTTCTTTTTTTCTCCCAGCCAAATTAGGATTTGGTGCACGTCCGAAACACCACCGTTGCCGGCGTTGAGAACAGAGGAGAGGAACTTTAAAAAATGAAGGGGGTAACAAGTAACACGATTTCCTAAAAGGGCATTTTTTTAAGCACTAATTTCAAATTTCAAGGCTTTTCAAGACAGCATTAAAAAAAACACTGTTTTTCCAGGATATTCCAGGCCTTGAAAACGTAATCATGATTTTCCAGGACTTCCCAGGTTTTCAAGCACGCGTGCGCACCCTGAGTTATAAATTTTGGCTCTTAAAATTGAGCCTGAACTTAGTTAGCACTGAGAAATGCCTCTTTGGTGAATTACATTGCAGACAACTTGGACAAGACCCTCAATGCACTCTAATGGCTGACAAGGGCCCAAGTGGCCGAATCCATGGAACCAGTAAGTATTACTTTCTGGCATGTCATTTAAAATAGGATCAAAATTGGAACATTTTCGTTTTAAATAATTTCTGGCATTTCATTAAAAATAGAATCAGAATTGGAACAATACCCTTACCTGATGCGTGTAAAATTGGGATACAAGCATGACATTTCCCATTCTACCATTTTTCGGCACATCCATAAGCTTGGATTTGTTTTAAAAGTACCCAAGATAGCTATCACACAAGTTGACTGAGCAGGGTTGCCAATCAGATTGGCTTTAAAAATTTCCCGAGTTTACCAGGTTTTCCTGAAGATAATTTTGCGGGGAATTTCAGGTAAAATTTACAGATTATGTATAACTCCATGACAATATACATACCATATGCCACATCTAAATGCAATATATTCAATGCAAGAAAAGCAAAAAAAAAAAAAAATAAATCGAATTTTCGGGTGTAATGACCACATCTTTTGAATCCATTCTGGCGCAAATTAAATTTATCAAGGCTATTCAAAGCCAATGGAATCAGTATGGAAAACAATAGCATCTGACCAAAGAAAAAAGTTTTTCAATAGGGTTTTTAATCCCACAGATGTTGCTGTAAACAGGACCTTGAACTTGCGTTCTCCGTTTGTTTTTTAATTGGAGGTTTAACGACCACCGTCAGCAACTCATTGGGGTAAGGGCAGTCGCCCGTCCCTAATTTAGGGTCACTGACACCAGGAAAGGGAGAAAGCCAGTCCCGTAAGACAAACACAACATTCATGCCTCACCGGGATTCGAACCTGGACCCATCTTGGACAAATGATCAGAAGCCATCGCTTAGACCACTGTGCTAATAGGGCGGCATCCTCTGGTTGCAGACTTGTGCATTAAGAAAAATTTGAATTTATATGAGAAACATTTCCCAGTGGAAACACTCTCCAACAAAGAAGGAACTTTTCAAATCAGACTCTTAGAAGCAGAGATATGGACAAATATAAGATATACATCAACGCCCCGTGGCGGGAAGAACATACATTTTAGGAAGAAAGTATACTTGAAAGGTTTTTCGATGCGAGCGGTATCAGTCCAAGAAAAAGAAAATTTTAGTCGAGTTTTCAGGAGCTCAGATTTTGCTGCAAATACATCAAAAGCAGAAATTAAAACTTATGCCCCCTGGTGGCCAAACCATTCTTTAAAAAATATTAGAAATTTTATGAAAAACATCTTCCATCAGGAGCTATATGCAATATAGAAAGAATTTTTCAAATTGAAGTTTTAGAAGCAGAAATATTGGGGAAAACGCAATTTACCTTTGTGCTCCCTAGGGGAAAGTCTATGAATTACTTGAAAATTTTGAAATTATTTAAAAAGCATGTCACACCAGAAATTCTATCCAATGAAAAAAGAATTTTCCAAATTGGACCATTAGAAGCAAAGATATTGACAAAAATAAGATATATATCTACACTCCCTAGTGGTGAAACCATGCAATATTTTAAAAGAAAATATTCCAAAAAGGTTTTTCGACGTGAGTGGCATCGGTCCACGAACGAATTTTTTGAATCAAGATTTTAGAAGCTCAGATTTTATGGCAAATACACCAGAAGCAAAAATTAACACTTATGCTCTATGGTGGCCAAAGTATTCTTGACCAAAAATTAGAAATTATATGCAAAAGATTTTCCATCAGGAGCTGTATCCGCTGAAGAAAAGATTTTTCAAATCGGAGTTTCAGAAGAAGAGATATCGGGGAAAACATAATGTACTTTTACGCCCCTAGTGCAAAATCTATGCGTAACTTGATAAAGTAACTATACCTAAAATACTTTTTGACATAAATGGAATAGAAAGATAAAATAATTTTTTCAATCGGATGTTTAGAAGCAAATATACGGAATAAAATGTATTTTGAATTAGACATCTGCATTTACGTCCTCTAGAGACGAAATTGGACATCGTAAAAAAAAAAAAAAAAAAGGATCATCATTCACATATTTCAAGCTTCCCAATGCAAAAAGAATTTTTCAAATCGGACTAATAGTTGCAGAGATATGGTGTCTACAGACGGACAGACAAACTGATTACATAAGCACGATCTTTTTTTACAAAAGATGTGCTAAAAAAGCTATCATTGTACACTTGAATTATTTGCTGGTTTTTTTAATTGCTGGCTGAAATTTTCGATTTTCATTGCATACTCGACACCTTTCGTTGTCTACAGCGGACTGACGATTTCCGTAGCACACTGTTTTCCGTTGTCCGTAGCAGACAGACTATTTTCATAGCATACTCGATATTTTCCGTCATTCGTAGAGGACCAATGATTTCCATAGCATACTCGATACTTTCCGCGATCCTCAGCGGACCGACCATTTCCACAGCATACACTATGTTTTCCGTTGTCCGTAGCGGACAGACGATTTCCATAGTAACTACATAAAACCCTTAGTACTTTGAATCGCTGAATCGTTCTTCCCACCCCATGGTCTTCTTATTCAGCAGCAAGCGGAACTCTGTGCACACAGAGAATTTAGTGTGCCAAAGTACCGGCGATGACGACGGGGCACGGCGGTTCTGGTCCGCAATGGCGCAAGATTTTTGTTTTGGCGCACTCTGCCCCAGAATTTGCATCACTGGTAACTGCATATGCATTATGCAAAAAATTATCAGTTCAATTTTCCCTTACTCTTCCAGGTTTTTGCAAAAAAAAAAAATTCTCCCTGAGTTTTCCCTGATTTTTAGCCTTATTTTCGGATTCCCCAATTTTTCCCGGTTTCCTGGTCGGCTGGCAACCCTGCTGAGAGAATCCTAATGGACAGTCACATGAGAAATGAATAACTCTATAGTAACTCTGTGAGAAAAAGAGTTTACTCTCTATGCAAGCCGCAACGATCTGCTCCAACCATCTCAAAATTAAATATTCGTCCACAGAAGTGAATGTTGTGCAACTGGTGGGACAGAAACCATCCCATCTATTCCGATCTCGTTGCCAAGGGAAACCATCCCATCCATTCCGATCTCGTTGCCAAGGGAAACCATCACTACAGTGATGCTATACCCTTTCTGTTGGCCAACAAACATTGCTGCACAATAACACAAGGACATAATTGTTTTGGGGACACTGCAAAACGTCTGAGTGATAGGGATTCCTGGTTTAAAAACTTCTGTAATTTTTAAAAATATTTTCAGTCAACAGCCATTTTCAGGCATGAAAGTGGTCATGGCAGAAAAATGCTGAACTTTCCTCACATAGGAATATGCGAAATTAATTAACCTTTCAGCATTTATTGACTACTTACTCTAAGCTACAGCACCATATATGCATATATCATCATCATTGTCAACCATTATCAATCCACTGCTGGACGAAGGTCTCCCCAAGTTTCCTCCACAATGGTCTTTCTTGTGCCAGTCTCCTCCATGTCACTCCCACATACTTTCGAATTTCATCCACCCATCTCCCATGTGGTCTTCTTCTTCTAGGTCTTTGCCTGTCCCTTGGAATCCAATCTCAAATTTCGGTTGTCCATTGCTGGTCTGTCCTTCTGGCAGTATGTCCAGACCATTGCCATTTCAAGGATTAAACTCTGATCATGATGTCTTCCACTCTTGTCATTTTTCGGATCCACGAGTTTCTCTTCTTATCTCTCTTGGTTACACCAAGCATGCACCTCTCCATGCTTTTCTGAGTTGTCTGCAGCCTTTGTATGTCTCTTTTAGATAAGGTCCACATCTCTGCACCATATGTAAGCACTGGAAGGATGCATTGATCAAACGCTTTTCTTTTAAGACATAATGGCATATTGCTCTTGAAAATTATGATGTTTCTTCCAAAAGCTCTCCAGGCAAGTTTTGTACGCCAATTGATTTCTTCATTGTCAGCAAGTTCCTGATCATACTCTGCAGCTCTGATGGGGTAGTTACAAAAACGACTACGTCATCAGCAAAACGAAGGTGAGTTAGATAATCTCCATTAATCTTTATCCCTTTGTTTTCCCAGTTCAGCGATTGAAAGACATTTTCCAATGAGGCATTAAAGAGCTTCGGAGATATGGTGTCACCTTGTCTCACTCCCTTTCCAATTTTTATGTGTGTTGCATTTTCAAAAAGGCGAATCTTTGGACTTGCATTTTCATAGATGTTATTAATAATATTAATATATGCATCTTCAATACCACAGGATTTCAGAGCCATTGTAACTGCTGATGGTTTCACTGAATCAAAGGCTTTTTCATAATCGATAAAAGCCATGCACAATGGAAGTTCATATTCCCTCGCTCTTTCAATTAGTTCTCTCAGTACGTGAATATGATCTATTGTGCTTAGCCACTCCTGAATCCAGCTTTTTCTCTCTGTTGAGCCATGTCCAGTGTCACCTTTAAGCGGTGTGAAAGAACTTTAGTGAAGGTTTTATAAACCACTGATAGGTCTGTAGTTCCTCAGATCCCCAATGTCACCATTTTTATGTAGCAAGATCATTGTAGCGTTGTTCCAATCCTCAGGAATCTTCCCTTCATTAAGGCATTGAGTGAAAATTTGGGCGAGTACTGTTTCGATTTCTTCACTTGCTTCTTGTATGATGTCTACATTAATTCCATCTTCTCCTGGAGCTTTTCCCCGCTTCATGTTCTTGATTGCATGTGCAACTTCTGCTGGGAGGACTGGAAGAACTCTGGTACCTTTCATGATGTCTAGAGTACATGTATCATCCCTTTCATATAATTTGGAGTAGAAATCTTTCACTCTTGTCAAAATTCTGCCTCTATTTCTGGTTACAGAACCATCTTTTCTCAGTGCCATAATCTGTTTTCTTCCTTTACTGAGATGTCCCTTTGCTATCGTTAGGCATTGGTTGTTTTCAATTGCTTTCCTCACTAGTTCACAGTTGAATTTCCTTAAGTCTTCAGTGATATGATACTTTTTCGCACTGTCTTGCATAGCTCTATATATTCCCCTTTGGAAGTCACATCTTCTTTAGTTGTCCTCACCTCTCTTCTTTTTTGCATCAAAATTTTGGTTTTTCCTGACAATTTGTTCACATGCAACTTGTTCTTAGGCCCAGCTAATTTTGTTGCTGTTTCCATAAGAGCTTTGGTTATTTTTCTATTAACTTCAGAAATATCCACTTCTTTCGCTGTTAGGCCTTCTAAAGCAGAGAATCTGTTCTTCAGTTCCAACTTGAAGGTATTATGGTGTTTTTTAAGGTCGGTTATGTCAATACATTTTGTTTGTCTTATGAGCTTGCCAAGTTCAAGTTTAGTGTTGAGGTGCATCTTACATCTCACCAATCTATGGTCACTACCTGTGTTGAACTTGTTTAGCACACTGCAGTCTTGTCTGACGAATTTTTTGTTACACATAATAAAATCAATTTCACTTGTCGTCCCATTTGGATGTCTCCATGACCATTTCCTGTGTGGCTTTTTCTTGAAAAAGGAGTTCAAGATGAAAAACCCTTCTGCCTCTGCAAACTCAACGAGAGTATTTCCACGCTGGTTTCTGTTGCCGTTACTGAATTTGCCTGCTGAAGTTTCATTCTGTTGCCGTTACCCTATTTTTGCATTGAAATCTCCCATAATTATCTTCACGTGCTGCTTACCTTTATTATTTAGATGACGAATTTCCTCATAAAATTCTTCAATTTCTTTTTCAGGATGACTTGTGGTGGGTGCATAAGTTTGAATAATCTGAGCCTTGTATCTTCTCGAGAGTTGGATAACGAGTGGTGCTGCTCTGTCAGAGGAACTTTCAACTTCTACAACTTTATCCTTCAAATTCTTGTTTATTATAAATCCAACACCACTAGTTCTGCCAGTATCTGTCCCACGATGGTAGAAGAGATATCCACTTTTCAATTCAATGAGATCTTCTCCTTTTCTCTTTACCTCACTTAGGCCGACGATGTCCCACTTGATCCTTTGTAGTTCCTCTTCCAATTCAAGAAGCCTTGAATCAGAAGATAGGGAGCGTCCATTATACGTAGCCAAGGTCAACATCAGATGGCAGCCTAGTCCAAAGCCATAAAGTTGTCGAACATTTCTTTAGGGATGAATAAGAAATTTATTTTAGTCCGTGTGCTTAAACCAAACCAATTATGTCAATCTCATATTTATACTGATCTAATTTTCCCACTTACACCCATTTTCGTTTTTTCACAAAACTTTCCCACTTACATCAGGGTCATTCCATGTCAAATCACCGATTTTTTGTTTGCAAAATGTAACCCAGACTCGGATTTTAATGAAACTTGGCAAGTAGATATACCCGATAAAGATATGGGAAAATCCTTAGTTTCAGTTTTTAAACCTCATAGTTTTTAAAATACAGTGCTCCAAAATTTAGCCAAACACCCACTTTTGCAGCTGTGCAGTAGCATGCCACTTTTTACATAACATGCTGTAGTTTGTGTGCAACTGAATTTAGGAGAATGAAACTTTGGAATCACATGGAAAAAAAGTCCCTACATATTGAACATATTGAAAACACTTTTCATTTTACCTGAAACACTAGTTCAATGAGTGCCACCTATTTGTGAAGTGAAAAATTACAGCAAAATTTAGATATTTTATGGGAGGCTCTGTAGAATATTGCTCTGGCATCAGGGAGATATAATATATATATATATATATCATCATCATCATTGTCAACCATTATCAATCCACCATTATCAATCCACTGCTGGATGAAGGTCTCCCCAAGTTTCCTCCACAACGGTTTGTCTTGTGCCAGTCTACTCCATGTCACTCCTGCATACTTTCGAATTTCATCCACCCATCTCCCATGTGGTCTTCTTCTGGGTCTTTTCCTGTCCCTTGGAATCCAATCTAAAATTTCGGCTGTCCATCGATGGTCTGTTCTTCTGGCAGTATGTCCAGCCCATTGCCATTATAGGGATTTAACTCTGATCATGATGTCTTCCACTCTTGTCATTTTTCGGATCCACGTGTTCCTCTTCTTATCTCTCCTGGTTACACCAAGCATGCACCTCTCCATGCTTTCTTGAGTTGTCTGCAGCCATTGTATGTCTCTTTTAGCTAAGGTCCACGTCTCTGCACCATATGTAAGCACTGGAAGGATGCATTGATCAAACACTTTTCTTTTAAGACATAATGGCATATTGCTCTTGAAAATTATGCTGTTTCTTCCAAAAGCTCTCCAGGCAAGTTTTGTACGCCGATTAATTTCTTCACCAATGTGACCCTCACTTGATATCTGCTGTCCAAGATAAACGTACGTGCCTGTTATCTCCAGCTTTTCTCCATCAATCGATAAATCTTCATTTCTTGTAAAAGCATTGTACATCACTTTTGTCTTCTGAAAGTTCATTTTTAATCCCACTTCTTTACTCTTGTCAGCAAGTTCCTGGATCATACTCTGTAGCTCTGATGGGGTAGTTGCAAAAATGACTATGTCATCAGCAAAACGAAGGTGGGTTAGATAATCTCCATTAATCTTTATCCCTTTGTTTTCCCAGTTCAGTGATTGAAAGACATTTTCCAATGTGGCATTAAAGAGCTTCGGAGATATGGTGTCACCTTGTCTCACTCCTTTTCCAATTTTTATGTGTGTTGTATTTTCAAACAGCCGAATCTTTGCACTTGCATTTTCATAGATGTTATTAATAATATTAATGTATGCATCTTCAATACCGCAGGATTTCAGAGAGATTGCAACTGCTGATGGTTTCACCGAATCAAACGCTTTTTCATAATCAATAAAAGCCATGCACAATGGAAGTTCATATTCCTTTGCTCTTTCAATTAGTTCTCTCAGTACGTGGATATGATCTATTGTGCTGTAGCCACTCCTGAATCCAGCTTGTTCTCTCGGTTGAGCCATGTCCAGTGTCACCTTCAAGCGGTGTGAAAGAACTTTAGTGAAGATTTTATAAACCACTGATAGGAGGCTGATAGGTCTGTAGTTCCTGAGATCCTCAATGTCACCTTTTTTATGTAGCAAGATCATTGTAGCGTTGTTCCAATCCTCAGGAATTTTCCCTTCATTAAGGCATCGAGTGAAAATTTGGGCGAGTACCGTTTCGATTTCTCCACTTGCTTCTTGTATGATGTCTACAGTAATTCCATCTTCTCCTGGAGCTTTTCCCCGCTTCATGTTCTTGATTGCATGTGCAACTTCTGCTGGAAGGACTGGAAGAACTCTGGTACTGGTACCTTTCATGATGTCTGGAGTACATGTATCATCCCTTTCATATAATTTGGAGTAGAAATCTTTCACTCTTGTCAAAATTTCGCCTCTATTTCTTGTTACAGAACCATCTTCTTTTCTCAGTACCATAATCTGTTTTTTCCCCCTTACTGAGATGTCCCTTTGCTATCTTTAGGCTTTGGTTGTTTTCAATTGCTTTCCTTACTAGTTCACAGTTGAATTTCCTTACGTCTTCAGTGATACTTTTTCGTACTGTCTTGCATAGCTCTATATATTCCACTTTGGAAGTCACATCTTCTTTAGTTGTCCTCATCACTCTTTTTTGCATCAACATTTTGGTTTTTCCTGATAATTTGTTCACAAATTTGTTCTTAGACCCAGCTAATTTTGTTGCTGTTTCCATAAGAGCTTTGGTTACTTTTCTGTTAACTTCAGAAATATCCACTTCTTCCGATGTTAGGCCTTCTAAAGCAGAGAATCTGTTCATCAGTTCCAATTTGAAGGTATTATGGTGTTTTTTAAGGTTGGTTATGTCAATACATTTTGTTTGTCTTATGAGCTTGCTACGTTCGAGTTTAGTGTTGAGGTGCATCTTACATCTCACCAATCTATGGTCACTGCCAGTGTTGAACTTGTTTAGCACACTGCAGTCTTCTATGACGATTTTTTTGTTACACATAATAAAATCAATTTCACTTGTCGTCCCATTTGGATGTCTCCATGTCCATTTCCTGTGTGGCTTTTTCTTGAAGAGGGAGTTCAAGATGAAAAACCCTTCTGCCTCTGCAAACTCAACGAGAGCATTTCCACGCTGGTTTCTGTTGCCGTGACCGAATTTACCTACTGAAGTTTCATTCTGTTGCCGTTGCCCTATTTTTGCATTGAAATCTCCCATAATTATCTTCAAGTGCTGCTTACCTTTATTATTTAGATCACAAATTTCCTCATAAAATTCTTCAATTTCTTCTTCAGCATGACTTGTGGTGGGTGCATAAGTTTGAATAATCTGAGCCTGGTATCTTCTCGAGAGTTGGATAACGAGTCGTGCAGCTCTGTCAGAGGAACTTTCAACTTCTACAACTTTATCCTTCAGTTTCTTGTTTATTATAAATCCAACACCACTAGTTCTGCTAGTATCTGTCCCACGATAGTAGAAGAGATGTCCACTTTTCAGTTCAATGAGATCTTCTCCTTTTCTCCTTACCTCACTTAGCCCGACGATGTCCCACTTGATCCTTTGTAGTTCCTCTTCCAATTCAAGAAGCCTTGAATCAGAAGATAGGGAGCGTCCGTTGTACGTAGCCAAGGTCAGCTTCAGATGGCAGCCTAGTCCGGTCCTCCGGGGATTCTTAGCACCCTCTGCCTTCATGTCGCACTGGCCGCTGCCTTGGCCAGGTACATTCCAGCTGCCGGAGACTGAGGGCCAAGATTTAAGTTGTGGAGTCATTTTGGAGGGGTTTGGCCATAACTCACCACGCTGGCCAAGCGAGTTGGTGAGTGTGGGATAGCATTTCCTCTAATCCCGATGGTATAGTTATACCGCTATTGGCGGTCGTCAGAGCCCCTTTAGTGGGAACAGGATGTACCACGAGAAGACGGGGTTGACATTTGTCAAGGAGAGGCTGTGATGTTACGCATCACCTGACCTTACATACTATATATATATATAGATGTTTAACACATCCTATAACATATTTGAAAAAAATGGTGGTTATCAGCATATTTTCTCAGATGGTTAAAATTATCTGAATTTCATAGAGGGCTCTCCTTTGACAGTTCAGCCATTTTGTTCTAGAAACCTGACCCACCATTTTGGATTTTGCTAAAAATTAGGATGTAGGTTTACCTAACAAAGCTGCAAAACACTGCAAATTTTTTATCTTCCACATTCCATAGTTTCAGAGATACAGCACTCAAAAGTTAGGCCTAACCACTCTTTCAATAGCAAACTGATCCTGTTTCAACTTGTGGAGGTACCAAGTTCAAAACATGTGTACAGGTACAGTTACGAGTGCAGTGCTGGCTCATAAATCCAAACATTTAAATACTTTTTATTTAAGCGTAAGATCCGTAAGAAACTCAGTCCTGTAATCACAGTGCTCAGTATGAATAAATGCTGTTATTAACAGTTAAACTGAAGTGATGAGTAAGAAATAAAACCATATATTTAAAATAAGTGCCATTTATCAAGTAGCTGTAAATAAAAAACCACCGGAAAAAATCAGTTGTTTTTAAAAATTAACTACAATTTGCATTATCCTGAATCAATGACCAGTGGAATAGGTTATAATTACCTGCATATTAATATTAAGCTGCTATTCATTCCTTGCTTGAATGTTATAATATTCAGTTACACGTATAACAGAGGTTGTTCTACAGTTTATTCTGATGCATGCCTCAGTGGGAGTTTTTCTATCTGTAGGGAACTTTTCTGTGCTGCACACCACTTAATCTGAACAGCTTTCGTGTCTCCTTTACGAAAATAATATGCTTGGGCCATGCCTGTCATCATTGGGGGTTGCACTGTACACAATATATGCTGCATAGGCACATAGCATCACGATGATGGGCAAAACACGTAACAATATTAACAAATAAAGGTAATTTGATCATGCTAGTTACCCTACAGGAAAAGAACTTTTACAAGAAAGTTCATAAGTTGGGAGCTTTCGACCTTATCTTAGTTCTTCATCACGCCAATCTTAGTCCTCCATTGGCGTGATGAAGACCTAAGATAAGGTCGAAAGCTTCCAACTTACGAACTTTTTGTAAAAGTTTTCAGTTAACGTAACTAGCGTGATCAAGTTACCTTTATTTGCACATAGCATCATGAAGTGGCCGGTAAAATGACTTTGCAGGACCATGTGGATGCATAAACTGAATTCTCATGTCTTCATCCTTTTCAATATCAGTGATCATACCATAAACACCAGTTATTATCATATATGCATGCTACATAGCATTGAGTGTGCAACTGTGGCCGATTTATAAGTTCAGTGCTAATTTGTCATCTCTACTTATCTTCATTCCTATGGTATTTGATGAAAGTGGACAAAAATAGTGAAAACTCCTGGTTCCTGGAATAACTGACGTTTCTAAAAAAAAACCGTTCCTATAGGTTGTTTCGTACAATTTCAATTCCAGGCTTTGATATAAAGTGGAACTCAATGTTTTTTATGTTTGCAACACAAAAATTAAAGGCATCCATCGGTTTTGTGATTTGATAGGTCGTTGCAGGCTTGCTCTGCTTACAATTTGCTTCACTGTACCACCAATACCATCGCAAGCTGATTTCCTGTGGCTAGTGGAAAAAAAATTACCATGATGCAGATATTGAAAAATCACTTTCATGCTTGCACAAATTAAAAAAAATGTGATTTTTATATTGTGCCACCCATCTGTAAAATAGTGAACCTTCACAACTTCTGGATATTTATTCTTGATGTACTGCATTGTTGTTTGTTGAATTCTGTACACCATACAAGCATCGTTGTCCAGATCGTCAAAAAAGAAGCAGTGACTGGAGATTTCAAGAAACTGTGTCTCACCTCTCGTGTACACATAATAACTGGGTGAACTGTGCATGCCTCTGATGTCCAATGATAGTCTTGTGCCTCATCTTTTATGACAAATGAGTAGTTCTCACTGAAGTCCATAAGAACAATTGCCATGTCTGGCATAAGCATTTCTTTGAGTTCCTTTAGAAACCTGGATTGTTCCTTCGCAATATATGCATGTGGGATAAGTTTTTCCATCTTCAACAATAGTATTTGCATAAAATCTCCCATTGTTAAAGTTTGTTTAATTCTGTTCTTCCACTTGATACCCACTGACTGAATTCTATGGTATCATTTTCATCATAGTTTTCAAAAAATCATACACGAGACCGGCCGATGACAAAAAAAGCTGAACTTTTTAACTGGGTGGAAAATTGGGACACACGAACGCATGGTAAGCAAATTCAAATACAGCATATATACAATATTTAAGAGTATACTAGCCATATGGAATTATTTTCTGTAAATTATGTAAGTAAATATTAAAGTTAAGCACATTATTATATTCACAATAGAAAAGTAGGGATTTAAGAACAAAATAAAATGAAATATTTAAAAAAATCAGATTTAAAACTTACATGTGAATCTTTACTAGCTAAACCCTGAGGTGAAAAGTATTTGTCTAGGAAAGTTTGTGCATTTAGACAAGCAATTAGAAACTTGCAAGAATTAGAAACATATATCCAAAGATTAATGTTTAGTCATTGAAGTCAATAAAGTATTTCTCAATGTAACCTTATAAAATGGCTTGCAAAGTTTTTTGCTTGCATTGTGAATATGGTGACATGAATCTCCATCATGTCAAGCAAGTGGGGAGATTTCCTCTGCCGAATTCTTGTTTTTAACCCTGTTTTTGAGCCTCTCATGACACATTCTTTCCACTTAGCTTTCAAACAAGCAAAACAAATTCCTTCTTAGGAAAAAAAAAAAAAAAAAACGGAAAGCTGCGCCACGAAGTTTGTAGATGCTTCGGTCCGACGTAATACTTGAACGAAGCCGTGCTCCCCCCCCCCCCCCAACTTAGCTTTCAAACATGCAAAACACATTCTTCCTTAGAAAAAAAAAAAAGGAAAGAAACAGAGTTGCGTCACGAACTTTGTTCAGCGGCTTCGGGCCGACGTTATCCTAGCCGGGCGCCGTGCTTTCTTTCCACTAAGTTTTCAAACAAGCAGAACACATTCCTCCTCCTCAAGGTTCGTCGCGAACATGGTTCAGAGGCATCGGGCAGACGCAATTCCGGGCAACAGTGAAAGCACGTCCAAACCAACGTAATTCCGGATCACGGCAAAAGAAGCCCATTAGGCCTACATAATCCAGTGGCAGCTTTTCAGGTGAAGTGCCTCTTCACCTATTTTATTTGAAATAGTTTCACTTAATAATTTCGTATAATATATTCTTTTTTTGCCTTTATTGCATGCTAAAATACCCAAAATTTTGATTAGATATCAATTCACAATGCGTGTCCAATACGGAAAACAAGTCCTTGTACGCAAAACAGTTCAAGTGAAGAGCTGAAATCAGAATGCTTAGAGGTCTGCAGTTTCCGTCCGAGTTGCCATGGTAACTGTGACGTCGCCCTCCCCTATCTGCCGGGCAAGTGAAGTGTTTTAGCTTGAGACGCCAAGCCTCTGCACCTGAAGTAGTAACCTTCCGAAGAGATTGCAGTGGAACGGGAATCCTTGGCAATCCACTAGGGCTTTGCGGTGTTTCGGTACATACTTTCCGAAAGAGATTTGTTTTTTCGTATTTTGCGATTGTTTGTTAAAAACTTCATTATTTACTTTAGTTTTGTGTACAGTTTAACTAACAGTGATAGTATTAGTTTTCAGTATGTATCCTGTGAACGACGTTGTCTGTAATTTATTGCAAACTCCATTCAATCGGTGGAAAGATGAAAATAAAAGAGACATTTTACTTCAACGATGACCGACGGATTCACTGACAATTGTCGCCAAGAAAGAAATCAAGAAGAGCGGCAAATCTTACATTAATTTTAAAAATTGTTGGTTTGCTGAATATAAATGGCTTTGTAGCCCTTTTGTGTTACAAAAACTATTTTGTTGGCCTTGCTTATTTTTTGGTAATAAAATTCGGCGTGGAATAAAGACAATTTTCGGATTTCTTAAATATAAAACTGTCACTTCACAAATGTGGGGATTCTAGCAAACACCTGAAATGCGAATTAATGCTAAATAATTTTGAAAAGAATCAGAATACCATTGCCGATGCCCCGAGGGAGAATGCTAGGCTTTTAAAAATGCATTTCAGCGAAAGCGTTCGTTTAAATACTTTTCCTGCAGACAATGATTGATGCAGTACTGTATTTGAGTAAACAAGAACTAGCATTCCGTGACCATGACGAAGACATTGACTCGATAAATCGTAGAAATTCAAGGAATTGCTTTCATTGTTGATATCAAGAACTCCTTTAAAAATTCTAAATCAACATGAAACGATAAAAAATGTCTTCACAAGTGACTCAAAAACTATTCAAAACGAATTAATTGAATGTATTTCTGAATATATAAACGACCACATCAAAAATGAAATAAATGAAGTTCAATGCTTTTATATTCAAGTAGATGGGAAACCATAACCAGACTTCCGAGTGCTCTTTAATAATACGATCTGTTGATTCGGAAGGTGTATTGGTTGAGCGATTTTTGGGTTTCCATGGTGTGAGTGAAGACAGAACGTCAGAAGCTTTATACAAAACGCTAGACAAAGTTTCGGAACAGTTTGATTATCAACACAAGTCAATAGGACAATGTTAAGATGGGGCAAACGTAATGTCTGGACACTGGACTGGGCTCCAGAAAAAAAGGTTAAGCATAAAGCTTCTCAAGCTGTTTTTGTTATTGCTTAGTACATCGTTTGAACCTTGTATTACAGCAGAGTTTTTCTAAAATTTCTAAGTGTCGAATATTTTTTGCAAGCCTCAGTGTAATTCCTTTGTTTTTCATCACTCATCGAAGAGATCGCTTCGCTGAGTGGTGAAAAAACAATACACTCACATCAACAACTTCCCAAGATGCATGCAAACCATAACAGAAACTCGATGGTCTTCCACTTCGAAGTTAGTATGTGTAATAGTTGAAGATTGGGACAAATTGAAGGAAGTATTCGAATTTCTCACAAATAGTGACCAGTCAGAAAAAAAATCAATTCAACTTGCCCAAGGGTTTTTAAATGATATGAACACTTTTGAATTTACATTTTTGGGAATAGTATTTAATGAAATATTTGACCTCACCGATCTATTGTTCGAAATTTTGCAGAAAAAATCACTAGACATAAACTACTGTGTTACTCAAATTAAAAACAACTTAAGAAATTTTGAGCCATAAAAGGAATGATGAGGTATTTGGAACACTGTTTGGAAAAGCTAGCAAAATCACAGAAATAAGCAGATCTAAACGGGAATATGCTGCTCTTACACCAGAAACATTTTTTTCAAAATTATAAACAATTGTATTTTGAAATTTTGTACCACATTCTTATGGAAATGGATATAAGATTTCAAGACTGTGAGAAACTTAAACTTCAATTTGCCTGGCTTGGTGACACAACCAAATTCGACCAATTTAATTCATGCTTTCCCTCTCACACTTTTGAAAATCTACAACATTTTTATGGAAATTTTTTTACTACACACCAGCGCCTTAAAGATGAACTGAGCCTTGTATATGCTGATAAAAAATTAAGGAATATTTCGACTCGTGAACTTCTTCGAGTGCTTCCTGGAGATAAAGGCATTTTTACAGAAGCTTATAAATTGGTTTCCCTGATTTTAACAATTGCATCTGCAAATGTTTCAGTGGAAAGACGTTTTTCTTGCCTTAAAAGAATACAAAGTTACTCTAGAAACACTATTTCTCCAGATAAACTTGCTTCTTTGGCAAATTATTCTATTCGGAAAGACATTTTCTTGATGTCACGAAGAAACAGCCATTTTCTGACGACATAATCGACACATTTCCAGCTTTAAAGAGAAGAATTGATCTAATATATAAAAAAATAGGCAAGTTCTCATTAACTGATTTTCATTGAAGACAGTTGATATCTTTTCATATTGCTCTTGTAGCTTCTTCACCTATTTTTCCTACCACGAGCCACCACTGACATAATTCCGGCGCGGCGCCATGCTTCCTTTCCACTTAGCTTTCAAACAAGCAAAACAAATTCCTTCTCTTCGGGGGGGGGGGGGAGAGAATTTAAGAAAAGAAAGCTGCATCACGAACTTTATTTAGATGTTTCAGGTCGACGTAATCCCGGGCCACGGCGAAAGAAGCACGACTGGCTTTTTTTTTGTTGTTTTTTTTTGTTCACACTTTGAAACAAGCAAAACAAATTCCACCACTTAACAAAAAAAACAAAGGGCTGTATTACGAACTTTGTTCAGAGGCTTTTACGTCGATTATTTACAAAATCAGTAAAACTTTCTTAATAAAAGCGAAAATCTGAATATCCATAATTTTTTTGTTAGTCACCCGTAATCCCGGGGGAAATCCGTAATAATTGCGGAGATTCTGTATTTTTTGGCATCCTCCGTAGGAAGAGGATTCACGAGAGCTTCGATTCTCCAACGACCTCAGAAAAGCGAGAACGCACTCGGGTACATTTGCAAATTACAAGAGAGTTTCTGGCGATGAAGTCACGGATAGAATCAAGCGGATAGTTTGGCCCTGATAGAATGCAGAGTGGCGATTTCCCGCAAGACACTGAAAGGGCTGCGTGAGTTTCCCTAACGCACGAAGTAGGCGGAGCTTCCACCCTTTGTGCTGCGATGCTCAAGTGACTGACATCCCATCCATTGTTGACAGCAGTAAACGAATCGAGCTCCTGACTCTACCTTCCAACATTTCTTCTTGAACCCCCCCCCCCCGTGTCTGCTCCAAAAATAACACTTTCAGCTAGAAAGCGCTTAGTTCTTTTACTCCACAAAAAAGCGGAATCACGGAATTCCGCTTTGTTTTTAATTTTTCTATAGAACGAAGACCCCCCCCCTAAAAAATCCTGAAAAATTTCTCTTCATTTTTGCAATGACCTCGAGAATGACCAAAGTGATGCCGAAAAAAGCGGAATTCCGTGAATTCGCGGAAGAATCTCATGTATGAAAAATTTACTAAGTTATCTGTAGATGGGCAGATTTTGCAGTGTCTGAGCATGCAGTTACGATCTTTCACGTCACAAACCATGTAACCCATTAGTGTTTCATATGATTCCTTGAACTGAGCAGCATTCAGAAGTAATATAACATTTTGATGTATAGTGCACACAAATACAAAATGAGTACCAGCAGCACCAGTTAAAACACACCATTTTGGTCTTACAGTGCAAAATTTTGAAAATCCAACCTTTCTGTCAGGATATAGTTTTTTATCAACTACATTAACTTATAAAGTTCTTATCTTTCAACATTTTCTCTACCCACATCCCCTTGTGATGATTAAATCAGCTGATAAAACAAACTTGTGATATTATATTTGCACTTTTAAGGTATTAAACCCCTGCAAAGTGCACATAGTTTATGTGCAATTCATAAATGAAATACTATTAGAAAGCACCAATCACTCACCCTAAAGATCATGGTAATTTCCATCGACAACACACTTCCAACACGTCAATTATCGTAATGTTGCTGGCCTTCAAAGGTTTACAGACACCTTGCTTACGATTCCTACTTCCGGGTATGAAACATATAATTTTTTTTTAAGCCTTATGAGATGTAACTATAAGCTTGTCAATTCCATAAAAGACCACACAAGCATACTACTCATTCATACAATTCAATTAAAAACTATGTACATATTTACATAACCTTACATTCCTAGGTGGTTAAACCTTTGTCAACTGTAAGTACCAAACTGCTCCTTCTGTTTCAAAACCCCTGCCACTCCCACTGCAAGTGTCACTCATTCAGCCCCTCACACACAATCCTCTAGCGCTTTCAACAGACTACTGTCGTCATCAGGAGGCAGGTGTCTCACCCGCCCACCACAGCTCAAGTGAGCAGAGCCATCGAGGCACGGGCCCCAGTCGCAATCTCTGAATCAGTGTCTCTGGCGCCATCTATTGTCATTGCTGCTCTTTTTTCCCTTTTTCTTTCTAAGCTGTTGTTCAATTTTTATTAGGGCCTTCCATTGTTCGTTTAAGTTACTAGGCTCATTAATGTTGCATAATCTTGATCTGTTTTTTTTTCAATTAGCACCGACTCTGCAATTCTTAACTGCCTTTCATTTTTACAGCTCTTAATAATTTTAATATCCTAAAACCTTGGACATTGTTGATTTTCCATACAGTATTGGGTTAATGCTGTCTTAGCTTCTCTTTTATTCAAATTATTCATATGCTGGTTCAATCTATACTTTAATTTATTCTTGGTGCTGCCTATATATGACACAGGTGGTTACTGGTTTATAGGGATTTCATAAATTCCTGCTCTATCTAATTGGCTGATTTTTTCATTTTTTATCACTAAATTTTTTACAGTAAGTACCTGATTTCCTACCTGTATGTCATACTTGCCACAAACTTTATTAATTTCTGCTGAAACATTTTCTACATATGGTATTGCCCCTACATATTTTACAAGTTTTTTTATCAATCTTGGCTTTATTGTTAGCTTGAGTTACTTCATAAATCCATTTTTTTAATACCTGTTTAGGGTAACCAAAATCATACGCAATTTTTTCAATATATTCAATTTCCTCTTTTTTATACTGTTCCATTGATGAGTGTGTTAAACTTCTTTTAATTAGTGTTTTAAAACTATTTCTTTTATGTGTTAATGGATGCGATGACTGAAATGGTATAAGTACTGGGGTATAAGAAGATTTTCTATGCACTCTGAATTGCATATTATCATTTGTTTTAATAATCAAAATATCCAAAAATGCCAAAGTATTGTCATGTTCTTGTTCTACTCTACTGTCAGTTCAATAGATGAATAAATTTCACTATACTTTTTTGTCAAGTCCTCAAGTTCATCATTTTTTAGCCTGGACAACAGAAAAATGTCATCAACATATCTGCAGTATATCAGTGGTGGCTCTTCGAGTTTACTTATTATTTTTTCCTCTATGTCACTCATTATAATTTCAGCAAATAAAGTTGACAATGGTGACCCCATAGGTCCACCATAATTTTGTTTGTACATCTTGTTGTTAAACTTAAAAATGTTATTTTCATATATGTACAATAAAATTTCTCTTAACTCCTCTATTTGTATTGCATTCATTGTCTGTAACACATATAATTTTTCAATAATTATTTCTATTGCCTGAGGTACTGGTGTGCTAGGAAAAAGAGCTCTCACATCCATACTAGCCATATGATATTCACTTAAATCTTGTTTAATTACTTTAATTTTCTCAATGAATTCGTATGTATTCTTCACAGTGAACCTTGTCTTCATGAACAAAAGTGCCAAAAATTTGTAGATTTTTTTCCAGCTTTATTAGTAGGGAATTCCTTTTTGATACAATCACTCTCGTAGGTGTATCAGGCTTATGAGTTTTTATTTTTGCAAACATTTTTGGTATTCCAGTACCCATTGGTGGGTACGCTTTCTTTATTTCTTCAGGCAAGGTGCTGTGATTTCTTATTCTAGCTAAGTACCTTACTTGAGATTCGGTTGGGTCTTTTGCCAGAATGCTGCAATTTAGTTCCTCTATAGCTCTATTCATTTTTAGATTATATTCAGTTGTGTTTAATATTACAATTTGCCCTGTTTTATCGGCTTCACAAAATTTAATTGTTGGGTCATCTCTTAATTTAATCATGAATTTTATCTAAATGATATAGTGTTTTAAATTTAATTGTTGGTCATCTCTTAATTTAATCTGAATTTTATCTAAATGATATAGTGTTGTCTGCATAGAATATTTCTCACAAAATTAGCTCATGATAAAAACTAAATCCTGTCTCTCTAAATTACCCAGTCACATATGAAGGTATAGGTTTTGGGGTCATTTGCCAGATCACAAGGTTCTCGCACTAATGATCAACAAAGAGTCAGCGCTCCATCTCCTTTATAGCTGTACCTCCACGAGCATCTAAGGTAAAAGTCACCTGTCCTTACTTACAGTGACTAGTTCCAATCCAAGGATGGAAGCAAACGCAACATCTATGTCTTGTTCAAGTTCAGCAACAACACAAAGAGCCACAAACCAGCACACTACACGATTGAAACTTGAATCCTAAGCAACCTCAGGGCCCACTACAGTGTTGTTTATTGTTATAAAGAGCATTAGGGGGGGGTAAAAAAACAAAAGCAAACATTAAATTTTACACTGAAATGACTAGTGATAAGCCATATTCACCTGACGGATGATGTCCTTGGAGTGCTGCTCAAACCTCTAACTGAGCTTGGTATCGACGAAAACGTCATTTCAATACAGATCGCCTTTCCTGAAGAAAAACAGAAATGTTACATCAGTTAATGCAACAAACAGTACAGAGCATAGTACATAGGCGAGTCAAAAAGTTAGTTGCACTGCTTGATAAAAGAACACAGGATCGAAATTACAGAAAACTGTTATATGTACCTGAAAGTTCCATACAAAAGTTACTTCGACGTAATCACCTAGTTTATTGAAACATTTGTCGAGGCGGGGCATAAGTTTTTCTATGCCTTCTGCAAAGAAATTCCGCCCAACGTCCGATAACCATTGCTGGGTTGCAGCTTTCACCTCGTCATCCGAGTGATATCATCGCTTTGCAAGTTCTTGTTTCATGGGACCGAAGATATGGAAGTCGCATGGCGCAAGTTCAGGGCTATAAGGGGTGGTTCCACACCTCGCACCTAAACTTTTTCAGAAGGTCCCTCGTTAGGTCCGCCGCATGCGGTCTCGTATTGTCATTCAGGAGTCAATTTTTAAGTGAATTGTGCAATCTCTTCAGGGTTTCACAATAAGACGATGCTGTAATCGTGGCACCCTTCTGCATGAATTCGGTACCACCACACCTTCTCTGTCAAAAAACAGCGTCAGCATCACCTTCCCCGCAGATGGAACTGTTTGGCACTTTTTTCGAGTCTGGGAAGTGGAATGTTTCCACTCGAGAGAGCTGCGTTTCATCTCAGGTGAGAAATGATGCACCCACGTTTAGTCTCTGGTCACAATTTTGTCCAAAAACTCATTTCCTTCCTGCTGATAACGCTTCAAGAATGCAAAGGCACTTTCAAAACGATTCACTTTGTGTTCTTCAGTCAATAGACGAGGCACCCATCGAGCACAAACTTTATGGAATTCAAGATGCTGCACAATAATCATATGCACACTTCCATGTGAAATATCCAGTTCTCTTGCGATTTCATCTTCTGTTACTCGTCTGTTTGAAAGACATTCACGCGCGCAACGTTTTCAGCTGCTGTCGAAGTTGACAGTCTTCCCTAGCGGTAATTGTCCTTGATATCAGTACGTCCGTTCACGAACAAGATGCACCCCTTTGCGATAGCTTGACGCGATATTGCGTTCTCACCGTACACTTTGTTCAACTGCCGAAAAATGTCAGTGCAGTTACCCCTTTTGCCCACAAAAACGAATCGCTGCATGCAGTTCCAATTTGGACGCCACCAGCAGCTGCCGAGGCATGTTCACGAATCATTAGCGAGCAAACTAAAACTACTGCGTAGAAGCAACTGCGGCACGTGCTGCAGATAAATGCCAGCAGTGTTGCCACAAAGTGTCAACAAAATATCCTTTTACCGAAATGTTTTACGGAGGAGTGCAACTAACTTTTTGACTGCCCCTCGCATTTTATAACTCTAAGACATGTTAACACGAAACTTCATGCTGCATGTGCTAACCTACATAATTCTGTTACAAAAAGAACTATCTCACAGACAAAAAGCTTACGTGTTTGTGAGAATGATGAATCAAAAAATTACAACAGCTCTATTTCTTATGACATAGATAATGCATCAAAATGCCATCATCATTGCATAAATTAATAATTTGCATGTATTCTTATAATAATTTTTAATCTCAAATTAAAAAATCATGCACACAAGGTACAGCAAAATATAAGCAAAGTTGCCCCCCCCCCATCTTTTACTACATATCCAATCCCACCTGTTTCAAAAACGAGTCGACCAAAAACTGCTTTTCTTTTTTTTTTTAACACTAAAAGCAAATTTCATCTGCACAATCACAAAAACAACTTTTTATTACACTGATGATAATTAGCAAGGGATACATATTTCTCTCAGCTTACAGAAGAAAAAAAGAAATGCACAAAAACTCAGTTCCAGCAAATTTTGAGTGAAATTTATAAAGCACGATTTTACTAGATAGTTTTGGACTCTAAAAATTCTGTGATCCATAACACCTCAGAATTTTATCTTGCACTACAATGGCAAGTTTACAACATTTGGTTATATCATCATCATTGTCAACCATTATCAATCCACTGCTGGACGAAGGTCTCCCCAAGTTTCCTCCACAACGGTCTGTCTTGTGCCAGTCTCCTCCATGTCACTCCTGCATAATTTCGAATTTTATCCACCCATCTCCCATGTGGTCTTCTTCTGGGTCTTTTCCTGTCCCTTGGAATCCAATCTAAAATTTCGGCTGTCCATCGATGGTCTGTCCTTCTGGCAAGATGTCCAGCCCATTGCCATTTCAGGGATTTAACTCTGATCATGATGTCTTCCACTCTTGTCATTTTTCGGATACACGAGTTCCTCTTCTTCTCTCTCTTGTTTACACCAAGCCTGCGCCTCTCCGTGCTTTTCTGAGTTGTCTGCAGCCTTTGTATGTCTCTTTTAGTTAAGGTCCATGTCTCTGCATCATACTAAGCACTGGAAGGATGCATTGATCAAACACTTTTCTTTTAAGACATAATGGCATATTGCTCTTGAAAATTATGATGTTTCTTCCAAAAGCTCTCCAGGCAAGTTTTGTACGCCGATTGATTTCTTCATCAATGTGACCCTCACTTGATATCTGCTGTCCAAGATAAACGTACGTGTCTGTTATCTCCAGCTTTTCTCCGTCAATCGATAAATCTTCATTTCTTGTAAAAGCATTGAACATCACTTTTGTCTTCTGAAAGTTCATTTTTAATTCCACTTCTTTACTCTTGTCAGCAAGTTCCTGGATCATACTCTGCAGCTCTGATGGGGTAGTTGCAAAAATGACTATGTCATCAGCAAAACGAAGGTGGGTTAGATAATCTCCATTAATCTTTATCCCTTTGTTTTCCCAGCTCAGCGACTGAAAGACACCCTTCAATGTGGCATTAAAAATCTTCGGAGATATGGTGTCACCTTGTCTCACTCCCTTTCCAATTTTTATGTGTGTTGTATTTTCAAACAGCCGAATCTTTGCACTTGCATTTTCATAGATGTTATTAATAATATTAATGTATGCATCTTCAATACCGCAGGATTTCAGAGCCATTGTAACTGCTGATGGTTTCACCGAATCAAACGCTTTTTCATAATCGATAAAAGCCATGCACAATGGAAGTTCATATTCCCTCACTCTTTCAATTAGTTCTCTCAGTACGTGGATATGATCTATTGTGCTGTAGCCACTCCTGAATCCAGCTTTTTCTCTCGGTTGAGACATGTCCAGTGTTACCTTCAAGCGGTGTGAAAGAACTTAAGTGAAAATTTTATAAACCACTGATAGGAGGCTGATAGGTCTGTAGTTCCCGAGATCTTCAATGTCACCATTTTTATGTAGCAGGATCATTGTAGCGTTGTTCCAATCCTCAGGAATCTTCCTTTCATTAAGGCATCGAGTGAAAATTTGGGCGAGTACTGTCTCTTTCTCCACTTGCTTCTTGTATGATGTCTACAGTAATTCCATCTTCTCCTGGAGTTTTTCCCCGCTTCATGTTCTTGATTGCATGAGCAACTTCTGCTGGGAGGACTGGAAGAACTCTGGTACTGGTACCTTTCATGATGTCTGGAGTACATGTATCATCCCTTTCATATAATTTGGAGTAGAAATCATTTACTCTTGTCAAAATTTCGCCTCTATTTCTTATTACAGAACCATCTTCTTTTCTTAGTGCCATAATCTGTTTTCTTCCCTTACTGAGATGTCCCTTTGCTATCTTTAGGCTTTGTTTGTTTTCAATTGCTTTAATCACTAGTTCACAGTTGAATTTCCTTAAGTCTTCAGTGATACTTTTTCCTACTGTCTTGCATAGCTCTATATATTCCACTTTGGAAGTCGCATCTTCTTTATTTGTTCTCATCTCTTCTTTTTTGCATCAACATTTTGGTTTTTCGTGATAATTTGTTCACATGCAACTTGTTCTTAGACCCAGCTAATTTTGTTGCTGTTTCCATAAGAGCTTTGGTTACTTTTCTGTTAACTTCAGAAATATCCACTTCTTCCGATGTTAGGCCTTCTAAAGCAGAGAATCTGTTCAGTTCCAACTTGAAGGTATTGTGGTGTTTTTTAAGGTTGGTTATGTCAATAGATTTTGTTTGTCTTATGAGCTTGCCACGTTCAAGTTTAGTGTTGAGGTGCATCTTACATCTCACCAATCTATGGTCACTACCTGTGTTGAACTTGTTTAGCACACTGCAGTCTTCTATGACTAATTTTTTGTTACACATAATAAAATCAATTTCACTTGTCGTCCCATTTGGATGTCTCCATGTCCATTTCCTGTGTGGCTTTTTCTTGAAAAAGGAGTTCAAGATGAAAAACCCTTCTGCCTCTGCAAACTCAACGAGAGTATTTCCACGCTGGTTTCTGTTGCAGTGACCGAATTTACCTACTGAAGTTTCATTCTGTTGCCCTATTTTTGCATTGAAATCTCCCAAAATTATCTTCAAGTGCTGCTTACCTTTATTATTTAGATGACGAATTTCCTCATAAAATTCTTCAATTTCTTCTTCAGGATAACTTGTGGTGGGTGCATAAGTTTGAATAATCTGAGCTTGGTATCTTCGAGAGTTGGATAACGAGTCGTGCAGCTCTGTCAGAGGAACTTTCAACTTCTACAACTTTATCCTTCAGTTTCTTGTTTATTATAAATTCAACACTACTAGTTCTGC
The DNA here is from genome assembly GCA_039090855.1 of Macrothele yani. Taxonomy (NCBI): domain Eukaryota; kingdom Metazoa; phylum Arthropoda; class Arachnida; order Araneae; family Macrothelidae; genus Macrothele; species Macrothele yani. The sequence goes on along the minus strand of CM077018.1, from coordinate 55,383,229 downwards.
CAGTATCTGCCCCACGATAGTGGAAGAGATGTACACTTTTCAGTTCAATGAGAACTCCTTTTCTCCTTAACTCACTTAGCCCGACGATGTCCCACTTAATTCTTTGTAGTTCCTCTTCCAATTCAAGAAGCCTTGAATCAGAAGATAGGGAGCGTCCATTATACGTAGCCAAGGTCAGCATCAGATGGCAGCCTAGTCCGGTCCTCCAGGGATTCTTAGCACCCTCTGCCTTCATGTCGTACTGGCCGCTGCCTTGGCCAGGTACATTTCAGCTGCCGGAGACTGAGGTCTAAGATTTAAGTTGTGGAGTCATTTTGGAGGGGTTTGGCAATAACTCACCACGCTGGCCAAGCGGGTTGGTGAGTAAAAGTTATGGAATTCAAGATTAAAAGGCGCACTGTCTTGTTGGAAAACAACGTCATATCTTTTATATCATCATCATCATCATTGTCAACCATTATCAATCCACTGCTGGACGAAGGTCTCCCCAAGTTTCTTCCACAACGGTCTGTCTTGTGCCAGTCTCCTCCATGTCACTCCCGCATACTTTCGAATTTCATCCACCCATCTTCCATGTGGTCTTCTTCTGGGTCTTTTCCTGTCCCTTGGAATCCAATCTAAAATTTCGGCTGTCCATCGATGGTCTGTTCTTCTGGCAGTATGTCCAACCCATTGCCATTTCAGGGATTTAACTCTGATCATGATGTCTTCCACTCTTGTCATTTTTCGGATCCACGTGTTCCTCTTCTTATCTCTCCTGGTTACACCAAGCATGCACCTCTCCATGCTTCTTTGAGTTGTCTGCAGCCTTTGTATGTCTCTTTTAGTTAAGGTCCACGTCTCTGCACCATACGTAAGCACTGGAAGGATGCATTGATCAAACACTTTTCTTTTAAGACATAATGGCATATTGCTCTTGAAAATTATGCTGTTTCTTCCAAAAGCTCTCCAGGCAAGTTTTGTACGCCGAGTAATTTCTTCACCAATGTGACCCTCACTTGATATCTGCTGTCCAAGATAAACGTACGTGTCTGTTATCTCCAGCTTTTCTCCATCAATCGATAAATCTTCATTTCTTGTAAAAGCATTGTACATCACTTTTGTCTTCTGAAAGTTCATTTTTAATCCCACTTCTTTACTCTTGTCAGCAAGTTCCTGGATCATACTCTGTATCTCTGATGGGGTAGTTGCAAAAATGACTACGTCATCAGCAAAACGAAGGTGGGTTAGATAATCTCCATTAATCTTTATCCCTTTGTTTTCCCAGTTCAGTGATTGAAAGACATTTTCCAATGTGGCATTAAAGAGCTTCGGAGATATGGTGTCACCTTGTCTCACTCCTTTTCCAATTTTTATGTGTGTTGCATTTTCAAACAGCCTAATCTTTGCACTTGCATTTTCATAGATGTTATTAATAATATTAATGTATGCATCTTCAATACCGCAGGATTTCAGAGCCATTGCAACTGCTGATGGTTTCACCGAATCAAAGGCTTTTTCATAATCGATAAAAGCCATGCACAATGGAAGTTCATATTCCCTCACTCTTTCAATTAGTTCTCTCAGTACGTGGACATGATCTATTGTGCTGTAGCCACTCCTGAATCCAGCTTGTTCTCTCGGTTGAGCCATGTCCAGTGTCACCTTCAAGCGGTGTGAAAGAACTTTAGTGAAGATTTTATAAACCACTGATAGGAGGCTGATAGGTCTGTAGTTCCTGAGATCCTCAATGTCACCTTTTTTATGTAGCAAGATCATTGTAGCGTTGTTCCAATCCTCAGGAATTTTCCCTTCATTAAGGCATCGAGTGAAAATTTGGGCGAGTACCGTTTCGATTTCTCCACTTGCTTCTTGTATGATGTCTACAGTAATTCCATCTTCTCCTGGAGCTTTTCCCCGCTTCATGTTCTTGATTGCATGTGCAACTTCTGCTGGAAGGACTGGAAGAACTCTGGTACTGGTACCTTTCATGATGTCTGGAGTACATGTATCATCCCTTTCATATAATTTGGAGTAGAAATCTTTCACTCTTGTCAAAATTTCGCCTCTATTTCTTGTCACAGAACCATCTTCTTTTCTCAGTGCCATAATCTGTTTTTCCCCCTTACTCAGATGTCCCTTTGCTATCTTTAGGCTTTGGTTGTTTTCAATTGCTTTCCTTACTAGTTCACAGTTGAATTTCCTTAAGTCTTCAGTGATACTTTTTCGTACTGTCTTGCATAGCTCTATATATTCCCCTTTGGAAGTCACATCTTCTTTAGTTGTCCTCATCACTCTTCTTTTTTGCATCAACATTTTGGTTTTTCCTGATAATTTGTTCACATGCAATTTGTTCTTAGACCCAGCTAATTTTGTTGCTGTTTCCATAACAGCTTTGGTTACTTTTCTGTTAACTTCAGAAATATCCACTTCTTCCGATGTTAGGCCTTCTAAAGCAGAGAATCTGTTCTTCAGTTCCAATTTGATGGTATTATGGTGTTTTTTAAGGTTGGTTATGTCAATACATTTTGTTTGTCTTATGAGCTTGCTACGTTCGAGTTTAGTGTTGAGGTGCATCTTACATCTCACCAATCTATGGTCACTGCCTGTGTTGAACTTGTTTAGCACACTGCAGTCTTCTATGACTAATTTTTTGTTACACATAATAAAATAAATTTCACTTGTCGTCCCATTTGGATGTCTCCATGTCCATTTCCTGTGTGGCTTTTTCTTGAAAAAGGAGTTCAAGATGAAAAACCCTTCTGCCTCTGCAAACTCTACGAGAGTATTTCCACGCTGGTTTCTGTTGCCGTGACCGAATTTACCTACTGAAGTTTCATTCTGTTGCCGTTGTCCTATTTTTGCATTGAAATCTCCCATAATTATCTTCAAGTGCTGCTTACCTTTATTATTTAGATCACGAATTTCCTCATAAAATTCTTCAATTTCTTCTTCAGCATGACTTGTGGTGGGTGCATAAGTTTGAATAATCTGAGCCTGGTATCTTCTCGAGAGTTGGATAACGAGTCGTGCAGCTCTGTCAGAGGAACTTTCAACTTCTACAACTTTATCCTACAGTTTCTTGTTTATTATAAATCCAACACCACTAGTTCTGCCAGTATCTGTCCCACGATAGTAGATGAGATGTCCACTTTTCAGTTCAATGAGATCTTCTCTTTTTCTCCTTACCTCACTTAGCCTGACGATGTCCCACTTGATCCTTTGTAGTTCCTCTTCCAATTCAAGAAGCCTTGAATCAGAAGATAGGGAGCAACCGTTGTACGTAGCCAAGGTCAGCATCAGATGGCAGCCTAGTCCGGTCCTCCGGGGATTCTTAGCACTCTCTGCCTTCATGTCGCACTGGCCGCTGCCTTGGCCAGGTACATTCCAGCTGCCGGAGACTGAGGGCCAAGATTTAAGTTGTGGAGTCATTTGGGGGGGGGGGGGGGGGTTTGGCCATAACTCACCACGCTGGCCAAGCGGGTTGGTGAGTGTGGGGATAGTGATATATATAATAATATATATATATATATATTATTATATATATCACTAAGCTGTTCTCTGAGATTCAGAGGTTAGCTCCAAAAAGAAATACAAACTTCCAGATAATTTTACTTTTTGTTGTCGTATCAAACTTCTCCATTTACAGCGATCTTGACATACAACTCTTGCTTCACTAATATCCATTACACGCTGTACACAAGATCTTTTATACTTCATACTCATAATCTTTTTCTCATGCAGACACTCCTGAATCTGATCTACCCATGTCTTCCTAAGCCTTCCTCTGTCTTTCCTTCCTGCCACTTGGGCTGAAAAGATTTTCTTAATAAGCATCTCATCACTCATTCTTTCAACATGGCTAAACCACCGAAGCATATTGGTCTCCACCTTGCTAACAATATTTTGCTTCACATCACACAACTGCAATACATCTTCATTTCGCACACAATCATATCGTGTCTTGCCACAAACCCCATGTAAGTAACACATTTGTCCAGCACACAAACAAGTCCTATGTTTCTTCTGCAGTACCCAGGTTTCACTGCCATACATCAGAGTAGGAACAATTGGTTTCATACACAGCCATGCGGGACTCTCTAGAGAACCCATCGTTCCTGTGAAAACCTCCCAGAGCAGCTATGACTTTCAAAGAAGAATTCACTCGCCTACTGGTTTCACCATCCAACTTGTTCTCTCTGTCAAACATGCTTCCTAAACACACAAACTCACTCACCTGGTCAATCACAGTGCTATTTATACTTACATTACATTCAGTGCTACCTGTTTCTCTCTCAAACACCATTACTTTGGTTTTTCCCTTATTTATACTCAGTTTGAATTTCATGCAAACTTTGTGCATCCGAGTCAACATACTCTGCAACTCACTTTTGCTCTCTGCCAACAGGACAGTGTCATCAGCATACAGCAATCTGCACACACGGATATCACCAAGACATAACCCACTATTATCTATTTTGGCATCACGCATGCATGCATCCATAAATATATTAAACAGCCATGGTGACATTACACAACCTTGTCTAACTCCTGCACCAATGGAAAACAATTTTGATAAAACACCATTCACTCGTACCCAAGGTTACAACATTTGGTACAGCAGCTAAATTAAGAACCAAAACAATTATTTGAATTTTCAGAGAAAAACAACTCACCTGTTCCATGAGAAACAATCATTTACACAACACTCATGAAACTACTGCTAAGGCTCTATACGATACATAGAAATTTCAGTTTCTTTCCGAGGTTAAATGTTGGAGGGGAGTTAAAAGCAAACATTAATTCCTTCAGTGACAAACATGTCTCACATTTTGTTGTGAAAAAAGCATCTCAAGATATTCCATTTAATGAAATCTCTGGTTTCAATACCATGATGTGTGACAAGTCACAGTAGCTTTCATAGTGCAGGACAGCAACAAAGCATTTAGGAAAATAAAGGTAAGTTTCTTACAACCCAGAGGACCATTCTTCCACTACCTATCAAACCTGACATTCTTCCTGTACCTTCTGCATGAAGCCTTGCAAAAGAGAACCACCTACTGCAATACTGTGTTAACACTTTACAAGAAGCTAGCATGCCCCTCACTTCAGATATTTTGAAGAAAGATAAACTTAATGGTTATCTTTCTTCAACAAAAGACCTGTATGACTGCCTTCGAACTCTGAGAGATCTTAATTGTTTCAAGTTCAACAACAAATACTACTGTCAGTAGAAGGACTTCTGATGGGTTCACCTCTCTCTCCACTTCTGGCTGAAGTTTTCATGCAACATATAAAAAAAACATAGTCATGGAACACAATCTACAACCTTCTATTTGGCTTCGATATGTTGATGATATTTTTGTAATTTGGCCACACAATAGAACTGACCTTGAATCTCTTCTTGAAAAGATTTCCCTAAAGTTCCCATCAATAAAATTCACCATCAATGAAGAATCACAGCAAGGCATTGACTTTTTGGATGTTCACCTGGCAAGGCAAGGGAATCATCTCAACAGATCTGTCTACAGAAAATCCTCTGCAATAGCAAACATAATCCCATTTTTAACCCACTCCCCAACTGCTCACAAATTTGCAGCCTTTAAAACTTATGTCAATCGTGCCAGGATTGTCTGCAACACTGAATCTTCCTTCAATGAAGAAATTGACACCATAAAGAAAATTGCCAAAGCTTTCTACAATTCAAAAATTCCTCCAAAATTCCCACTTGAAAAATCTGTCTGCTCTCTCACCAATAATAATGGAAAAACCACCATTCATTGGTTCCATCCCTTTCCATGGATCCTTCTCTTATAAGATGTGTAAACTTTTCAAAACTATGGGCTACACTCTCACAGTGAAACCAAACCCTTCTGCAATAATGTACCTGCTTAAAGACAGGGAACCTGTCTCACCCTAGGACACCCCTGGAGTTCATGTTATTCCCATTTCAACGTCTTCTGGTCTCTCAGTGTATATTGGAAGCACATACCGAAGCATCAAAACAAGACTTGGTGAACACAAAAAAGATGTTTCCAATGGTCTTCCAAATACAGCTTTATCTGAACTAATTCTTGAAGACACCTCTGCAGTTCCCATTTGGAAAGAAACCAAAAAAGTTGCCCCTTTCATCAATAAGGCATCTCTGCGTTTCCAAGAGAGCATTGAAATTTTGTTCACCAAAAACTGCAATTCAGAGACCCCTCACCAAATCCCATTTATTTGGATCTCTTCTAAAATCTGGCAACAGTTCCAACACCCCAACTTCAAATTGTAGTTCTGGCAACCAGCCCATCCAGTTGATCGCGGGTGATCAAGGTCGTAGGATGACCGAAAGCTACCGCTAAACAAACCTTTTACCATACGTGACTGTGTTTTCGCTCGTTTTATATGTTTATGGAAAACTTAGTAATTTCAGGGCTGCCAGCATATCACCCCCAAGAAAATAGTTGCTTTAGTAGCCACTAATGGTAAAAAATAGCAGCCTTAATAACTTATGTTAATGACTAAAATAGTTGCCCAAAAAAGTGAGTTTTAGAATGTAAGTGCTCCACACAAAAAAAAAAAAAAAAAAAAAAAAGTTTTTTTTTTTTATTTATTTATTTCAAACCATGGTGACAAAATTAGCACATGTTCACATTTTGGTGGGGCGCACGCACGCACGCACGCACACACACACACACACACACACACACACACACACACACACACACACACACACACACACACACACACACACACACACACACACACACACACACACACTGCAAAAAGGGCAACTTAAGTTTCAATATAATGCTACTCAAGACACTCAGAATTATAAAGGTTATGGAAATTACAGCCCCCCCCCCAACTATTCAATTATACAGGGTGTCCGAGAATTATTGGACACATTACAAAATCATATAAAACAAAACATTAAACAGATAGAAAGAAACTGACTGTACTAACTTACAATGTAACTACACAAGTTAATAAATTTCGATGCGAGATCCCTTGGTTGCTCGTAGTACGTCCAAGAGATACTCGATTTCACGCCATGTATTGGCAAGCATCTGAGGAGTCACGGAATTAATAGCAGCTGTGATATGCTGCTTCAGTTCCTGCAAATCAGTACAAGGCATCTGATAGACACGATCCTTCACATAGCCTCACATGAAATAATCCAATAGAGTTATCTGGAGAGCAAGGAGGCCACGTAATGGGACCACCACGCCCAATCCATCTGTTGGGGAAAATGCTCATTTAGGCACTTACGATCACATGTTGACCAATGCGGAGGCGCACTGTCTTGTTGGAAAACAACGTCATGTCTTTTGATCTGGGGTATAGCAAAATTTCTTAGCATAGCCAAGTAAATGTCACCATTTATGGTTTTTTCACAGAAGAAGAAAGGGCCAATCACTTCTCTTTTTGATAGGGCTCACCACACATTAACTTTTGGAGAATCACGTTTCCAATTCAATAGCAGCATGAGGCAGTTCACTGGCCCATATCCTACAGTTGTGACGATTCACAATACCTGATACATGAAATGTGGATTCATCACTAAAAATTACAGTACTGAGAAAGTTTTTGCCGTATATCCACAGCGAAATCGTATCGCAGAGTGCGATCATTTACATGCATCTTTTGCACTATTTGAATTTTATATGCATGAAACTTTAATTTCTTGTGCAAGATATCGTGAACTGTCCATTTCGGAATGCATAGTTCTCTGCTTGCTTTACGAACGGATTTCCTGGGGCTTCATCAGAAACTTTCATTAAATTGGTCAACCATCTCACCGCTGATGCTAGGCCTACCGGCTCCTCCGCAATATTCCACAATGCCAGTTTTTTAAACTGTTTCATCCACCGCTTAATTGAATTCGTTGACGGAGGAATACAACCATACTCTAAACGGTGCCGTCTTTTATCTTTAATGACAGACTTTAATTCCGCAAGCCATAACACACACATCGCCTTCTGCTGTACGGATGACACGACTACTGATTGCGTATTTCTCATACATTCCTCATCAGGCCACACCTAGCACCATCTATCAGATTCTAGGAATAACAATTCTGCAAAACAAAAATATAGAAACCATGTTTGTAATATGTGACATAGAAAAACAGACAATGCTCATAATTTTTTTGTACATAATTTTGTAATGTGTCTAATAATTCTCGGACACCCTGTATATCAAAAACTACTTACATAAACTAACCCGATACAAACTTTAGAATTACGAAACACTTTCTCCTTTGTCATTGCTCTGTAGGTCAGATGTTCTCATTCAGATGTTCTCATCGGTATCAAGCCAGTACGGAGAGCTTTCTTCTGTGTTGTAGTTGGTAAAAAAATATATAAGATTTCCCAAGTGGGCTTCATACACTGTGTTGAAAAAAATGTTGTGTATTTCTTCTTTCAAAGGCCATAGTTGTGGTCATTCAGTGCTATGATGATCACTTGTTTTATTCTGTACACATAATAATTGTAGTTATATGATATGATGTATATTAAGAATCTCATTCGAATAGATGAACATTTGGAAATATTTCAAACTTGTCTCTTGTACAGCTATGACAATAAATATCAAACACTGTGAATGCAGTGTTTGATATTTTGGTATGGAACAAAAAATACGAAGCCTAGAGCTAGAAAAATGAAAACTTGCAGTTTATTATCATCAGGAATGGAATGGATATAGTGTAATCTCCCTCTTCAATAATGGAAACTCTTTAACTCATAATATTAATAATGGTGCTTAACATGATTTTTTACTTATGTTGTAAAAGAGTACATTTTATTTTGATTCCTATATTTGAAAGGTAAACGTGAAAAACCTGTCTGAAACGCCTTCATTTCATTAGGACATGAACAATTGTCTTACAATTCAAGCTCAAGTCTGTGTAGGTCAGGTATAATTGACATGAAGCATTTCACTGATATACACCTGCCTTGATAATGTTACAGTCATTCTTCACAGTGTCCTTGATGCTTTTGAGACAAATATAAAGAAATTACTTTATTCTGTAAAATTATTCCAACTCATAATTACAGAAATAAGAAAAAAAACTTGACTTTCTTCTAATTTGGGTTACTTTTATAACAGCAGACAGTTAAAATCCCTAGATGTTAACCATGATCGATTTTCAAAGCTCTAACAACAGTAAAACTAAGATTATCCTTACACCCACTGATGACAACAATAAAACCAATGCTCAAATTTTTTGAAATGATTGTTTTTTAACTCTTCTGAAAATTACTGTCATGGGACATCAAAAACTTTTATATGACCCCCCAACTATGTATAAATAAACTGTTTTTGTCATTTAGCAATCTTGGGGGGGGTCTCTTTAAAGTTTACATTATTCTTATACCATGGTAGCAATTTGGAGGGGTTATATGCAGTAAATTATTTCAAAAAATTGAGTGTGAATTTATACCACAAGCCAGTAAGAGACTAAAACAAGCATTTTTAATGCTTGCTTTAGTCTCTTACTGGATTCTTTAAGCACAGAGTCTAATGATTCTTGTACTTCTCTTTTTCTTGAACAGGAATTTTTATCTTGTTTTCCATGTTTTCTATAGTTTGCTTTCTGCTCTTCAAATCCTTTATTTGGCAATTCTTGTTTCAATCTCTCAGAACTTTCTCTCTCTGCTTTCAGTTGCTGTTCCTTTAATCTCTGCTCCTCTTCCAAATGGTTGCTATATCATATATGACCTATGTACATTAAGTGCTAATTTTATTAGTTCTTTGGTTATTAGCACCTTTGCAACTTAGTTGTTATACATTTTTAATGCATTTCAAATTGTTAGTCTCTCATTCAACATCTTCTCAGACATAGATGCCTTGTCATCTGAAAGAACTCTTGCTGATACATAAGAGCCTCCATCTACATCGAAGTTGCCATGTGATAAAGCAAGGCATGCTTTCACAACTTCGGCCAAAGATGGATATTTCCAGTCTCCAAATGTCTTGATACAATATGTCTCTCCAAAAATGGAGAATCCTAATTTCTTTCGCTGTTTGGAATAAATTCTTATCCATACAAGTACATCTATACCTAGACCCACGTGATTAGAGGAACGACCTACTCAAATGACAAAAAGTACCGTCTCGTTATTTTTAACAGATACGCAGAAATGTCTCATCAGGTGTTTTTTTTTTTTTATTGCCACTTAATTTTTTTGTTATGAACAATTCCTAATTTATATTAAACAGTTTGTAGATAATGTAAAGTGAGTTTAAATGTCTGTTGGCGAAAACATGCATTTTCCGTGTCATTCGGAAAATAAAGCTGTAAAAGCAATCGCGCAAATTTATTTCAATGAACATATCATTCATGAAATTCTAGGTACAAAATTTTCAACTTGAAATTGATACATTCAACTGCAAATAAACTTCAGTAAGCACAGAAAACAACAGTCTTTAATATGGTGAATGCAAGATACGTGCTCGCTCCTGGCACTGTTGTACGGCAATCTCTGCCATATTCCAAACAGTAAAATGAGACACTTTTTCGGTGGAATATCTTGATTTGAGTAGGTCGATCCTTTAATCACATGTGGGTCTAGTCTATACTTACCACTGACTTTCCTCCATGATATTTGCAATAAAGCAGAAAGCAATAAACTGAACACGACATATTGATAACGATTCGCATGATTCATATGCTTTTTCAATCACAAAATTCCAGGACTTTTCCAGGACATATGATCCAAATGCTCTTAATATAGTGAAACCATATGTCTGTTCAATTTGTAACCTACAACAAACAACTTCCTGCACGCTTGGGCAAACTTAAAGCAGAACGTTAGAAATTATGTCTGCTGCAGCTAATCAGAAACTTAGAATCACAGATAAATACTGAAATACCAAAACTGTCAATGAAAATGTGACCAGGTTTAATATCTACTAAACTTTTATATACAGTATACTACACTGATTTTGAGAAAACTTTATTTTTCTACTTTGGCTTTAGTTCAATTATTGAAGCAAATTACAGAGTAAAAAAATTTCCATAAAACTCAAAAATACATAAATATGTGGCATTTCTCTTGAAATGCTTTCATATACCACTCAATCAATACATAAAATACTATTTATATTTAATTATTTTGAAATAATGCTTACATTGGAAATTTAAGGGTGAGGAAAAGTGAAATATCTAGAACTTTTTCAAAGGACCAAAGGGATTGTTATTTCTTATAATCATGGGAGCAAGTATTTGTGTTACATTTTACAGGGGTGCTTATTCTGTGAAATCAAATTTCCTGAAACCAAACCCAAATTTCCTGAAATTAACGTACTTACAAAAAAAAAATCAGGATATATGTGTTACATTCGTAATTTATTTTCCAAGTTCTGATATTTTTTTAAAGAACAGTGGCCTTTATAAAATTTTACTAATTGCAAATTTCCAGTGTTTGGCCCTTCAAAGTTATAAATAATACTTATAAAAAGTAAAATACTGAGAAAAAAAAATAAAAAAGCTGCTCAGGAAATCTTTGTCATTGCATTGAAACCAATGACAAAGATTTCCTGAGCAGCAACCAGCAGGCATCCCAAAGGGAAGGGGAGGGGTGAACAAAAAGTCAGCAGGGAGATCCTCCCTAGATTTCTGATGATGAGATGAGAAGTCTTGACAGTCAAAAGCAGCAGACAGAGTGGGTGGGCCACTAAGCCCTGGGGTGGGGCAGGAGCAAAGGGGCACTGCCAGGAAAAGAAAGGGGTGAGAAATTTCTGTTTGGAGTAGCTCTGGGCAAACCCAGCACCAAACCACAAAGGAAAGCAAACAGTTAACACACTTTTAGAAGACAAATATAACATTAGGTGGGGGGTGGGGTAGGGGTTGGGAGGTGATCTCTCCCAGCTGAATTGGGTAGACACAGAGTGGACCTGTTTCTCTTCTCTGTGGGGGTAGATTGGCAGTCAGATTTCCCAACTCCCAGTGGAATTGAGTTTTGCTTTGGCCACCAACCAAGGGAAAACAGGGAAAGGACAGTGACAGGCCTTGCCACTGGCTATAAAATAAAATTTATGAAAAAAAAAAAAAAAAAAAAAAAAAAAAAACGCCGAAAATTTCCGGAATTTCCGGAAAATAAGCACCCCTGATTTTATTTAGGGAAGGAATTTTCAATATAATATCGATGCTATAGCTATATTTTTAATTTTTACTCGCCAGCAAACAAAGTATACACAAAAATTTCCAACGTGAAATGAAAGAGAATAACAGGAAAACCTTATGTCCAAGGGATGTGTGCAACTGCATTCATTAGTGATCATGGCAATTTAACTGGGCATGATTAAAAAACTAATTATAGATGCTCAGAAAATACTAAGAAACAATTAGATTTACGTTTCTGATATTAGAAAGCACAATCTGATTTTATGGCAAAATTTTATACAAAGTATTCATTACAAAATTTCAGTAAAGGTAAAATCCCCCCCCCCCCACACACACACACACACACACACACACACACACGCGCGCGCGCGCGCAAAATCAACTATTTATTATTTCCACCAGTGGCTAAAAAATAGGTCACGAAAATTAACAAATGGCGCAAAAAAAGCAGAAGGAAGGTATTGGAAACAAATTGATTTTCAAATCGATCAGTTAAAAGGAGAGATATAGAAGGAAACATGATATATAACTATGTGTTTCAGCAGAAGAATTTTGCATAATGGAAAAGTTGAAAACAGGAGAAAAGCATTCTTCATAGCAAAAGCTATGCTAAGGGGAAAAAAAAAACTTTTCAAATAAGTCTCCCGGAAGCAGAGATAGCAAGACAAGTGTTTTGACCTTTACAACCCCTAGGGGGAAAGTTTTACATTATTTGAAGAGGATCTCCTTATTGTAGCAAAAATCTTATTCACTCTCCATTTTTATTATAGGGTCATTCCACATAAATCATCCAGAAAAAAAATAAAAAAAGAACCATAGGTTCTCAGTTTTCTTTCAAAATTGGTACACAGTCACTACTTGTTAAGGTCAGAAAAATCCCAATTTTTAGATAAATATATTGAATAATTTAGAAGTTATGCCATTTTGAAGTTTGGTTTGGGGTGTACAGAAGCCGGTCTTGAGGATGGTGCTGTAATTTGGCATAGGTTTCACTCTTTTGCTGACAGAATGAAAACCATTAAAGATATGGTTTTGAAACTTGGTACTCTGTTAGTTCTGAAGTCCGAGATTTTAAAAATGCCCACATTTTGTTTTTATGACTTCAACACCACTTTTGCAACTTTTTGTAAGAATAAGTGGGTCCTTTTCGCAATTTTTTTCCCCATGTGTCAGAGGTGGTACAGCATTGTTCTTGCACTTTTTAAAAAAAAGTAATTGTGTAAATGTCCATTTCATCCAAAAAAAATTATGGCTTTTTAGTCCAACATAGAAAAAAAAAGGTTTTTTGAAGTTTTTTCACCTTTGTTACCAGGGAGGTGGCACTTACGTTAAGGAGACCCCAGCCTTATAGAGCAAATTTGGTGCTTATAAGAAGAAAAATTATAATCATGTAAATCTAGCAGTGTTTTATACTGGGAATAGCACAATCTTTCCAGTGCTGCTGTGTGCCAGCCAGCCAGCTTCAGAACTCTGTTAGTTCTGAAGATTGCCTTTGAAGGAACTGAATGACTTTTTATTTTTATTCAAATGTGTCTGCTATCCAAGAAATAAAATAAGTATTGATGTTTTACAGGTGTATTCACCACTGGGTGTAAGTAAATATTTCATGCAATTTATTTTAAAGTTCATTGGAAATATGTATAATACAAATTGGCATATGAACATTTAACTAATTATTAAAAAAGACTAACGGGTTTTTTAGTCAAACATTAAAAGAAAAAAAACGTTTTTAAAGTTCTCTCATGAACTTGTGATCAGAGCTGCACTTAAAACGTTTACAAGTTTGTTTTTTAATATTTTTAAAAGTTCATTGGAAGTATAATACAAATTGACATATGAACATTTAATTAATATTAAACTGTTTTCAAAATTTTACTAAAGAACAGGGCACATACCTAATTACACACAGATAAATAATTTCACATTTAGCATACTTAGAAGTAGAGGATGACAAAGTGTCATACCTAATGTTTGTAATCAGTCCCTTTTCTATTTATGAACTTAATGATTGCATCATCTAACCTGTACTGGTGCCCTGTTGATGTGGTTGGTGCTGGTATGTTACATAAAATATGCTGAAGTGGAATCCAGCAGTTATTCCTTTCAGGCCACTGAAAGGAAACTGCTGGTCCTGTGGGTGCATAAAATGAATAAGTGCTTAACCAGTTTCATGTTCAATGTCTGCAACAAACCTAAGTACCACCTGTTGTCATACACACAGCATACATAAGTATTTAATTTAATTGTTTGTGAAAGTGGTTCTTCTTCGCAAAAGTTAAACACTAATGCAAAATCCTTATCTGTGCTGATTCATTTGGATGCTATTGTTGAATCATTCTGTGGAATAAAGCAGTCATCTTCCTTGAGAAATGCAAAATGTATTCCTAAAATTTATTTCTTGCAAAATTTGTACATTTGTAAAGTATAAATATGTTCATTATATGGACGCTGCAGACTAGAGCTTGCAGTTATTCTTTTGACAGTACCACCTATGCCATCACAAGCAGACTTACCATGGCTGGTAGCAAAAAATTACCAGCAAGCTGTTATTCCACTGAAGTCACTTTTATGACAACATAAATTAAAGAAATTTTTACAATTCTTGTATTGCATAGCACATCCATTGCTGAAAATTCAATCTTCTTAAGAAGTGGAATCTCTGATTTCAGAAGTGCTACTGTTTTCTTTTTGAAGCTCATGCACAAATAAAACATCATGCTCCAAGTCATCTGACAACACACACAGACTGAGTGAGCACAACAAGGAATTCATTTTGTAATATGCAATCACTGGGTGCAAGGTACACATTGATTTGTTCCAGTGAAACCCCTGGATTTAATTTTGTACTACAAAACTGTAATTTTCTGAAAAGTCAAGAACTACCAGGGCCTCAGTCTCATTTTCCAGTGTGTCTTTTCTTTTTCTAAAATAATGTGACTGTACTTTAGCAATGTATGCATGAGGTCCTAAAGCTTGTATTTGTGATAGCAACTTTTCAATAAGATCACTTACTGGTAGCTGTTGTTTTATCATTTCTGCTCTGTCAATTGTTGCCCACTGGCTGAATTCAATATAGTCTTCAAAATCATTTAAGTTTTGGGACAAAAATTGCTAGAGATTATCAATGCCAGGATACTGATTACACCTTCTTAGCATACAGTCTCTATTTTCTAGATCACAAACTGTTTTCTTAATCAAGTCGGAGTGTTTTTCTTCAAGATTAAGTGCTTCTATTATTAACTGGACATTTTGGTGCAGTGCACAAATACAAACTGAATGTGTTCCACTGGATCCAGCTAAAACACCATTTGGGTGTCAGTGAGCAAAACTTTGAAAAGCCTATCTTTTGTTTGGGATATTTTGTTTTAAATGCTGAATATAATTCTTTCATGTTACATATGATTAAGCGTTTTTGCATGTGAATGTTTCTACTAATGCTAACTTTATCCTTCATTACTGTTAACTGGCGAGAATACTCATGACCTTGATAACAGTTTTGTATCAAATTAGTTGTTTCTGCAGATAATTTTCTGCCACCATGAAGTTGTGGTAAGGCACAAATTCCTTTTTCTGTAGTGAGTAAACATGCTTGACGAACCATGTATTCAGAAATGCAGAATGTTTTGCTAACTTTCTTTCTAGACCAAGAACAACTGTTAGCAACGAATTTTGTGCCGGTTGGTTACTTGGGGGATTTTACTTTGTATTAATGATATTATCTCATCTAAATCCTTTGCTTTTTTTCTTATTTCAGACACACCAGGTTCACATAATTCACTTTTTGAAGAAACATTTTCTTGGGTGTGCGATGGTCCTCCTAAATCAATTACTTGTGCCAACTTTTTCCTTACTGAATCTTTTATTTGCGCCATTTTACGTTTCCATACCTACCAACTTTCAGAAACCAAAATCTGTAAAAAAATTAATCGATATGTTCGATGAAAATTTTAATCGATATATTGATGAAATTACTTGTTGCGCATATTGATTAAATGTACTGAACATATCGATTAAAACACGATATGTTACCTTTGAAACAAGTATCAACTTTTAATTGATATGACTACAGATGTTTGAATTTGTCGGCACGTTTATTTCGATTGAAATACACTGACGGAAAGTGAAAAAAGAACACCAAGAAGGAGACGTCTGATACCAACGAAATTTATACAGCATAATAACGGAATACAGAGAATAACGTGATCAAAACATTATGGCAAAATACAGTTGTATTTGCTGGTAAACTATAAAATAACATTTCCATGTAACATGGTTAGTACGAGGTTGAACCGCCATGAACTGCGTCACACTGTGCAATTCTGGCATGGAGTCTGTCGTACAGATGTTGGATGTAAGTTTGGGGTATTGAGTTCCAAGCATCCTCAACCTGGACGTTAAATCGGGGATGGTCCTGGTTGGCCGTGGAGACCGGATAAGTCGTTGTCCCATAAAATCCCACACGTGCTCAATGGGGGACATATCTGGTGAACGTGCAGGCCATGCAAGTTGTCTCACACCCTGAAGTGCATGTTGCGTTGCACGTGCGGTGTGTGGGCGTGAGTGATCTTACTGGAAAACACTGCGATGGACCGACCTTACAAATGGCACAACAACGAGCTGAATGATGTTGATGTAGGAGGTGCTATTTTTTTTTTTTTTTTTTTTTTTTTTATGTTTAACGACCACCGTGAGCAACTCAATGGGCTATAAGCAGTCGCCCATCCCTAATTTAGGGTCACTGGTTCCAGGGAAGGGAGAGAGCCAGTGCCGTAAGACAAACACAACATCCATGCCTGACCGGGATTCGAACCCGGACCCCTTACGGACGAATGATCAGAGGCCAGCGCCTTAGACCACTGCGCCACCGGGGCGGCTCAGAGGTGCTATTTAACGTACCTGGTACAAACACTAGTTGTGTACGGGAGTGATCGCTCCCCAAACCAGAAGACCACGTGAAGGCCCTGTGTGTCGCTGGCGGATGCAACAAGGGTGGAGATGCTCTCCTGTGCGTCTGCGAACACGCAAGCGGCCATCAGAGGCTCCCAAAGCAGAATCTGCTTTCATCTCTGAACACGACAGATCGCCATTGCGTTCTCCAGTGCAGACGCTGGCGACACCACTGCAGCCGTTCCTGACGGTGGGCTGGAGACAGAGGTACACATGCCAGAGGCACACGTGCACGTAATCCTGCATCCAGCAGACGGTTGCGGATTGTTCGCACAGTCACCTCAGGTGCAACGGCAGCTCGAATTTGCGTCGCAGTGGATGTTCTGCTTGACAACGCCGCTCTTCTTATACGTCGATCGTTCAGCTCATCAGTCCGTCTGTGACTCCCGGTTCCACGTCTTCTCGTGTGGGAATGTTCCTCGGACCATCTACGCCACCATCGTACCGCCACCGATACTTCCCGCCCAATTCGCTCCGCAATACGACCACCCGGCCTTGCGGAGTCCGACTAGACGACCTCGCTCAAAGTCCGATAACTGCTGAAATCGTACACGTCTTCCATGTCCAGGCATTGCAGCTTTTTCAGGGTCTTCGCACGTGTCTGTACGCCAACGACTGATTACATTCACTTCGCCGTAATCCTTAAATACCACCGACGATAACTTGCACATTATGCCGTGCTCTGGCGTAAGCGCTCACCGGTTGGTCCTGAAATTAACATCACACCTACGTAAACTTGACCCCATTAACATATGTAAATTTCATGATCCTCCGCCAATTCCTTCTTGGTGTTCTTTTTTCATTTTCCGGCAGTGTAGAATCTATACATAATTTATCATTACTATGCTATCATTATAATCTATAAAGAGATAAAAATTTATTTTTATGGAGGTTTGCATCTCAAGGGAAGGATGTTCTACCTTTTGACCCCCAAATCCAATAGGATCGTATCCCACGCAGTCACGGAACAAACTAAAATGTTTTCAAAAAGGAACCATTTTCATGCTAGGATTATCTTACGGAGAGACGGACGATGAGACAGTCAAATGAAATAAATGAGTGACTGAGGGACACTAACTGGTAAATTATGCTCAACTAAAAACGAAGTGAATAAACACTTTGCACGAATCACATCCAGTTCATTATAACTTTTAACAAAGGAAGTTAATTTCGTATTTTTTTTTCACGCAGTCAACATTAGATTTATGCTTGGCGCTATGATTAGCAATATCATTCCTTTCAATACGCGAAACGCTGAAATTACATCGACGCGTAGGGCAAAATGCAGATTTTTCATTTTTTGAAGATTTTGCAATACACAGGAAACTCCGCAGAATATGCATTTTTATATTGCTGCTTATAGTGAATCACCAATACTAAATTTATTGACACTTGAAAAAAACTGCTATAGTAAAATAGTAACAGTTTAAAGAGATGCAATTTGCAGAGGAAAAAATAGTACCGCAACATATTAATTTGGTTGAATCAAGGCAAAATATTTTTACACATGTTATCGAGAGACGAACAAAGCACGGTTGGAAAACGTAAAAACTTACTAACTGGACGAGCAAAATAAATCATTTCTGGAGAAGCACTGGCTCGAATGAACATTGGACTTTTTTTTTCTTTTAACTTCCTAGGAGCATTCTTCCCTTAGGTCAAATTTATTACCAGAGAAGAAGTTACGAAACCATGGCCCAATACATTTTTAATTTCACAAAACTGACAGTTTTTGCTTAATTTCGTCATGTTGGGTATCGATCTGGGCTCGCATAGATCGCATTTTGAACTAGGAGTAGTAAAGACACCTGCTCCAAGTGTGTGCTGCAATGCAAGTCACACCCACTTTGGTCTCCTCAGAAGTTGCGACCCGGGGGGGGGGGGGATGAAGAATGCATTACCTGAAAAGGAGAAGAGGGGAACAGCGAAAGAGAACTAAGCCCAAGGTTAAACAAGCCCAGCTGGTTGTTATCCTTATCAATTCACGCGCGGCGCAAGTTTTAGTGTTTGAAACAACGCAAAACCTAACAAGTGGGGGGGGAAAACAGCTGCAAATGTTCCCACAAACACATTACGAATAAGCTTATTTATAATAACTAAAAGTTGTTCGTAACTTACATCGCCGCTTTACTTTGAATGGATTAAGTTAAATAAAAAAGTTTTAATAAAAGGGTGAAAATCATCAAAAAAAGGAAAATAAATCTCGGGGAAACCATCAAATCCGTAAAATTAACATTTTGCCTGTAAAACCATAAAACAAGTCACATTTCCGTAAATTTTACGGGAAAATCGTAAAACCTGGCAGGTATGCGTTTCATGTAATGCTTTTTCTTTTCACATGATAATGAATGGAGTTTTACAGGTGAACATCCTAATTCATTCATGCTATCTTACTCTGCTAGCCTGCTTGATGTCTGCAATTCTGTGTCACACTCAGACTTCTGAGGACTACTTGAACTATCAGTTTCTGCAGTACAGCTTTTTATCTTTATGGGAACGGCATTGTGGGCATAATATTTTACCAGGTATAACACAAATTCCCACTGACTGAAATTCTTCAGCATGCTTCAAGTTTATAATTCCCAGTGACTTTTTAATGATTTTCTTATGTCTAGAAAATGGATCGCAGCAAATGGTTTGTTGATTCACATATCTCAGTAAATACAGTTGTTCATGATGTCTGCACAATATGAAGGTTGAAAAATTTATGGCTGCATCATTAATGAGTCCAGTTCTCCACATAAGAGCTGTTTTTCTTCCTCTGAAAGCTCATCCAAAGTTTTTAGTCCACTTGCTCTTGTGTAAGTTGTCTTATGACAGGTATCACTAAGATTATACCCAATACTGCATTCTATATTTGTGCTGGTTCCTTCTTTCTTCGTTGTAGTACTGCATTAATTTTAGTCACATCACAATAATTAAGTAATAGGCAGACACAAGCAACATCTATTCACAGGGTCACAGAGGTTCTTGGACAGCCTGCAGCAAATAGTGAAACTAAGCACATTAAAAGTAAATTCCTTTTGATTGGCTGCAAAGCTAAGTACAAACCAAAACGGAACTCAACCCTAGTGACATTCAGACTGAAACCAAAACTAAAAAAGAGTAGTCGGGAAACAAACCAAAACTAAACTAAATTTCCATTGGCTGTCAGTTGAAATCAAAGGTTAATTCTCTGCTAGATTATCATCATCATCAATGTCAACCATTATCAATCCACTGCGGGATGGTCTCCCCAAGTTTCTTCCACAACAGTCTGTCTTGTGCCAGTTACTCCCACATACTTTTGAATTTCATCCACCCATCTCCCATGTGGTCTTCTGGGTCTTTTCCTGTCCCTTGGAATCCAATCTAAAATTTCAGCTGTCCATCGATGGTCTGTCCTTCTGGCAGTATGTCCAGCCCATTGCCATTTCAGGGATTTAACTCTGATCATGATGTCTTCCACTCTTGTCATTTTTCGGATCCACGAGTTCCTCTTCTTATCTCTCCTGGTTACACCAAGCATGCACCTCTTCATGCTTCATTGAGTTGTCTGCAGCCTTTGTATGTCTCTTTTAGTTAAGGTCCACGTCTCTGCACCATACATAAGCACTGGAAGGATGCATTGAACAAACACTTTTCTTTTAAGACATAATGGCATATTGCTCTTGAAAATTATGATGTTTCTTCCAAAAGCTCTCCAGGCAAGTTTTGTATGCCGATTAATTTCTTCATGAATGTGACCCTCACTTGATATTTGATGTCCAAGATAAACGTACGTATCTGTAAACTCCAGCTTTTCTCCATCAATCGATAAATCTTCATTTCTTGTAAAACCATTGAACATGACTTTTGTCTTCTGAAAGTTCATTTTTAATCCCACTTCTTTACTCTTGTCAGCAAGTTCCTGGATCATACTCTGTAGCTCTGATGGGGTAGTTGCAAAAATGACTATGTCATCAGCAAAACGAAGGTGGGTTAGATAATCTCCATTAATCTTTATCCCTTTGTTTTCCCAGTTCAGTGATTGAAAGACATTTTCCAATGTGGCATTAAAGAGCTTGGGAGATATGGTGTCACCTTGTCTCTCTCCTTTCCAATTTTTATGTGTGTTGTATTTTCAAACAGCCGAATCTTTGCACTTGCATTAATAACATCTATGAAAATGCAAGTGCAAAGATTCGGCTGTTTGAAAATACAACACACATAAAAATTGGAAAGGGAGTGAGACAAGGTGACACCATATCTCCCAAGCTCTTTAATGCCACATTGGAAAATGTCTTTCAATCACTGAACTGGGAAAACAAAGGGATAAAGATTAATGGAGATTATCTAACTCACCTTCGTTTTGCTGATGACATAGTCCAAGGAAAAAAAAAATCTTTGTTTTCCCCTTGAAGCCTGGTAAGTAGATAGCTTTTGTCATGATTACTTGAGATGTGAAAATGCCCTCTTTGAAGTGATGCATGCAGGATACTACGATCATGTTTTTTTCTAACTGATAGACACATTAATTCGGGGGAATATTGACCCAATTTGCAGTAATGTTTGTAAGGCTATTTAAGTTTTTGTATTTGTATCATATTTTTCTATTACTCGTGAGTGAAAAAACGTGTGCATGCACACCAAATAGTGTGGTTTGTCTGGGAAGGGGTTCGTTATCTTTTTTTTTTTTTGAACGTAAGTTACTAATATCAGTAAGTTAGGTTGTAGTTTATGAAGGTTAAAGTAAAGTGCTAAGATAATAATGTAATATAGACTTGCTTAGCGATCAAACATTGCTACTGATATCTTGTAAGTAGAAAATAAAATTTTCTTCCAAGTGCTTAAAAATGTCTAAAACCACTTTGGTAATGATGCACTCAAGTTCCAATTCAGAACAGAAGACCGGTATCAATTTGGTCAATTACTTTCAAAAGTATGGCATGTTGTATTTTCACTTCAATGCACATTGTCAACACGAAAAAGTTAAGATGGCAGAGGGACACTATCATCCCTAATAAAGAGATTTATTTCCACAATATCCAAGCTTCAAAAGGAATTAGAGGCATCTATCTGATTTTATTTCTAAATTTTATTTATTATTTTCTTGATTTCTTGTATTGGAAATTTGAGATTTTTTGCGTTTAGCTATTTTTTTCTGGTATTTGACGACGGATGATGTCACATTGTGAGAGGAGTGGCTTTCTATTGATGGGATTTGGAGAGGTTTTTTTTTTTTTTTTTTTTTTTTAAGAAGTTAACTTGCAATAAAAATTATTCAGTTCCTTCAAAGATAGTCTATGGGTTTCAGATTTTAATACTTTCATAAATGGTTGAAAAAAAAAAGAGGGGGGGGGGGGGGGTTCTTAATACACATTTTGAGAGCATTCTTCCCTTATGAGCACGGGAATAAGGCATGGGGGTGGATAAGCAACACCACAGTAAGGTTTTACGTGGTTTCCAGTATGGAATATTATTGGATAAACATGACTGTTCATAATTTTTTTTATAAGCACGGAATTTTTTTCTCTAGGTTCTATCTAACTTGTAAACATTTAATTGCAGCTCTGGTCACAAGTTCGTGAGAGAATTTTAAAAAAAAACGCTTTTTCTTTTAATGTAGGACTAAAAAAGCCACTAGTTCTTTTGTTTTTTGTAATAACAACTAATTAAATGTTCATGTGTCAATTTGTATAATATTTCCAATGAACTTAAAAAAAAAAAAAAAAAAAAAAATTGCATGAAATACTTACACCCAGTGGTGTGAATACACCTGTAAAATGTGTACATCAGTTTTTCAGGTTTCAATATCATCTTCAGTAACAAACATTAATTTTGGGAAAGAGAAACAGAAATATCAAGCAAAATTTTTATTCTTGCGATACACACAAAGGCACAAACTTTCCTTATACATCTACATGGCTCAAACAGGTGGTATGGGAGGAGGGAGCTGCCTGGCACACCGCAGCACTAGAAAGTACGTGCTATTCCCAGTATGAAACATGATTAGATGTACACGATTGTAATTTTTCTTTTTATAAACACCAAATTTTCTCTGTAAGGCTGGGGTCTCCCTAACATAAGTGCTACCTCTCTGGTAACAAGGTGAGAAAACTTTTTTTTTTTTTTTAAGATAAAATGGAAGTCTACACAATTACCTTTAAAGTGTGAGAATAATGTCTGCCACATAGAAAAAAAAATTGTACCTCTGCCACATAGAAAAAAAAAATTGTGAAGAGGACCCACTTATTCTTTCAAAAAGTTGCAAAAGTGGTTCAAAATTTTTTCATAAGTATAAAAGTTAAAGTCATAAAAACAAAACGTGGGCATTTTTGAAATCTCTGACTTCAGAACTAACAGAGTACCAAGTTTCAAAACCATATCTTTAATGGTAATGAAGAAAGAATTTTCCAAATCAGACCATTAGAAGCAGATATATTGATAAAAATAAGATACATCTACGCCCCCTAGCGGTGAAACCATGCAATATTTTAAAAAGAAAATATTCCAAAAAGGTTTTTCGACGTGAGTGGCATCGGTCCACGAACAAATTTTTTGAATCAAGATTTTAGAAGCTCAGATTTTATGGCAAATACACCAGAAGCAAAAATTAACACTTATGCCCTATGGTGGCCAAAGTATTCTTGACCAAAAATTAGAAATTATATCCAAAAGATTTTCCATCAGGAGCTGTATCCGCTGAAGAAAAGATTTTTCAAATCTGAGTTTCAGAAGAAGAGATATCGGGGAAAACGTAATGTACTTTTACGCCCCTAGTGGAAAATCTATGTGTAACTTGATAAAGTAACTATATCTAAAATACTTTTTGACATAAATGTAATAGAAAGATAAAATATTTTTTTCAATCTGTTTAGAAGCAAATATATGGAATAAAATGTATTTTGAATTAGACATCTGCATTTACGTCCTCTAGAGGCGAAATTGGACATCGTAAAATTAAAAAAAAAAAAAAAAAGGATCATCATTCACATATTTTAAGCTTCCCAATGCAAAAAGAATTTTTCAAATCGGACTAATAGTTGCAGAGATATGGTGTCTACAGACGGGCGGACGGAAGCACAGACAAACCGATAACATAAGCGCAACCTTTTTTTACAAAAGACATGCTAAAAAGCTATTATTGTACACACAAATTATTTGCTGGTTTTTTTTTTTCTGGCTGAAATTTTCGATTTTCATTGCACATTCGGCGTTTTTTGTTGTCCGCAGCGGACCAACGATTTCCGTAGCATACTCCATGTTTTCCGTCGTCCGCAACAGACCAACGATTTCCATAGCATACTCTATACTTTCCATGATCCGCAGCGGACCAACAATTTTCATAGCATACTCGATGTTTTACGTCGTCCATAGCGGACAGACGATTTCCATAGTAACTACATAAAACCCTTAGTACTTGGAATTGCTAAATCTTTCTTCCCACTGCATGGTCTTATTCAGCTTCAAGCGGAACTCGGTGCGCACGGAGAATTTAGTGTGCCGAAGTATCGGCGATGACGACGGGGCATGGTGGTTCCAGCGCACAATGGTGCAAAATCGGCCTTTTGTAGCATGATGGCGCAAAAATTTTATTTTGGCGCACTCTGCCGCAGAATTCACATCCCTGGTAACTGCATACGCATTATGCAAAAAATTATCAGTTTAATTTTCCCTGACTTTTCCAAGTTTTTGAAAAAAAAAAATTATTTCTCCCTGAGTTTTCCCTGATTTCCGGATTCCCCGTTTGGCTGGCAACCCTGAAATAAGGAGTTTTCAATATTTTTCAGTCGGGTTTTTAGTCTGCAGATATTGCTGTAAACAGAAATGTGAGCTTACGCCCTCTAGTGGCACAATTGTGCGTTAAGAAATATTTGAAATTTTATGAGAAACATTTCACACTGAAAAAGTTTTCCAACAAAGAAAGAATTTTTCAAATCGGACTCCTAGAAACAGGGATATGAACCAAAGATAAGATATACGTGTACGCCCCTGATTTCCAGCTCAGATTTTGTTGCAAATACATCAGAAGCCAAAATAAAACATTTACGCCCCTGGTGGCCAAACCATTCTTTACCAGAAATTAGAATTTGTACGCAAAACATTTCAACCTTAAGCGCTGTATCTGACTCGGGAAGAATTTTTCAAATCGAACTTTCAGAAGCGGAGATATTGGGAAAAATCGCGATTTACCTTTACACCCCCTAGCGAAAATTTCTGCATTATTTAAAAAAGGGACTGTAACTAAAATAGTCTTCGATATAAACGTCATTGAAAAGAAAAATAATTTTTTCAATTGGATATAAGCAAATACATGAAAAGCATTTTAAATTCGATATGATCTCCATTTGTGCCCTCTAGCGGCGAAGTTTGTGCATCGAAAAAAAAAACCGGAACGAATGGATCATCATTCTCACATTTTAAGCTTCCCAATACAAAAAAAGAATTTTACAAATCAAACTAATAACTGCAAAGATATGATCTCCCCGGCGGGACAGACAAAGTGATAACATAAGCATGACATAACAGATGCTAATAACGCAGTTTGTCCTCCTATACAAGAAAACCGATAGATCTCCCCCCTCCCCCGCGCACACACAAACACACATTTTGCAGGGGGTGGGGAGGGAAATTTGTCAGACATAAGTTGTCAGTAGAAAAATCCTCAACTACAAAACATCATGCAGGGACAAAAAGGCAGAAATGGATAAAATTCCAGGACATGTAACAGAATTTTAGGACATTTCCAGGACAAAATGGAATTCCAGGATGCGTAAGAACCATGGATTTGACATATACATATCGATATCAAAGTTGATATTCACGTGTATCAGTATTAAAAGTGATGTTATACAAGCACATCGACATATGCAACACAAATCACGTTTTTAAAAAAATAGTAGCCTTACAATTAAAATAGTTAAAGGTTTTTCTGAAAATAGTTGCTTTTGGCTGTATTTTGTAAGAAATAGTAGCCATAGTCGCCTGTCATCAAAAATAGTCGCAATAGTCGCCACTGGCAACCATGTAATTTGCATGAATACCATTGCAGTTATTAAACAATATTTAAATCCTTTTTGTTAACACAAAAATTACATAACTGTACAATTTACCAGATTTTTCTGTAGTAAATCAGTGGCCTTAAGATCTGTAAAAAAAAAACCGAGTTTGTCCCAAAACTGAGAATGTTTTTATAAAAAATATGCAATACTGTGTTCAACCTTGGCATGAGTCTCGAAAAAACGGTAGTCATTGAAGTAACCATGGCAACCAGCCACACCTGTTTATATCACGCATGAGTTGTCGGTAGTGCACAGTTTAATAAGAATTGTTTTGTAAACCCCTAACAATTGTTTTGTAAACCCCTAACAATTGTTTTTATGCTGTAATTTTTCAAAAAAGAGGATGTGCACGGGGAAACAAGATACATTGTCGACTTAAGAAATCTGGCAGAGATTTTTCGTCTTATGCAAGAGGCTTATACAGACTAATTTCTAGCAAAATCAATCATTTACAGATGACATGAAGAGTTTATGGATGGTCGTGAGTTGGCAGCTTTAAATCATGCATGGAGGAAGACCTTCAACAAGTGTTACAGAGGTAAACATCAATACAATCTATATATTAATTCTACAAGGTTTTTTACTGTGAGTCCTATTTTGAGAGAATGGCTGAACGTAAAAATATGGTTGAGGTATCGAAATAAAGGTCTTACCATGTAGATGTGCCAGTCGAGGAGAAAAATGAGATTGGGGCAACGGTTCGGGTGGCAAAGTTCCCATGTAAAGTCTATGGGAGAAGCGTGCAGTTGACATTCGATCGCCTGCGGTTAACTCGTGAACGCTGTTGAAGGCGAAAGCATGGAGGGACCAAGATAGTCCAAAGTCTACTCTTTTCTGAGCGAACCGTTGCGCAAAGCAACACTAGCAGGCATTCATAACAAAGTTCTCAGTGGAACAGCAAACGCTCTCGAAGACCTGATTGTGTTATGCCATAGGACTGTGTGATGTACATACAGTGTACAATTTAATATTCATTCAATCCAGTTTATTCACGTAGGTAAGACGTTTACCATTAAGCAAAGATGTAAACAAACATTCCATTGACCATTGTTAGTGAAAATATTATGGGTGACTGCTTATAGCCCATTGAGTTGCTCACGGTGGTCGTTAAACCTTCAGTCAACAAAAAAAAAACTCCCCGTTGATTCCGACGGTTGAAAAGTATTCGCAATGTGAATCTCTTTCCAACAACATTTACAAACACAGTTGTGACTGAAGATGAGAGTGAAAGAGTGCGCTATCCAGTTGAATTTTTGCACATGATCGAGATGAGTGGACTTCCGCCTCACATTTTACAACTGAAAAGGTTACAGTCGTGATGCTCATCATGAACCTGGCCGCCCTGGTGGCGCAGTGGTCTAAGCGCTGGCTTATGATGACTCATTCGTGAAGGGACCGGGTTCGAATTCCGGTGAGGCATGGATGTTGTGTTTGTCTTACAGCACTGGCTCTCTCTCCCTTCCCTGGAACCAGTGACCCTAAATTAGGGATGGGCGACTGCTTATAGCTCATTGAGTTGTTCACGGTGGTCATTAATCCTTCAGTCGAAAAAAAATCACGAACTTGGACTATTGTCTTTACTGAAGTGATTAAATGAATTTGTCAATCAAATAAAGTTTACATTTGTTGTTTCATATGAGTTCATTCTTTAAAAAAAAAAAAAACTAACCGTCGATTCCGACGGGTTTCATCCAGTAGATGTTATACGGGAAGACAGACACCTATCAATTAGAGATATCCAAGATATGGCTCACAGAATTTTAACCGAGCATTTGGGCATGAAACGAGTTTAACTTGGGCTCCTCATTTTTTATTTCAGATGCACAGGGGTGCTTCAATGGCATTTCAGAAGAATTCCACAAGACATTCGAAAAGTGCGAGGAACAATTAAGACACCTGTATTCAATGCAATGGACAGTATTTCGAAAAAGATGACCACTTCCTTGATAATTAAGCTATGCATAATTTTTTTATGGAAACATTCTCAGTTATTTAGGGATAGCCAGGCTTGTATTTATTTTCAAAATATGAAGAAATACTTTTTTCCAGTCTTTAAACTTAGCACAATGCTATAAATTTCTAAGAACACACACACATGCACTGAAATAATAACTAAGGTTCAAAATGCTCTTCAAATGAAGTTCGTCTTTTATTCCTATGAAAATAAAGCTGTTATACAACAATCTAACGCTTTATTGAATATCTTTAGGACAAGCTGCATTTTATTCCCCCATCTTTTGTTTAAGTTATAATCACTTTAAAATTATACTGTGAGATTGTTTTTCTTTGAATGTATGCATAATTCAGGAACTGTTGATTACAGAAAATCATAATTTCAAAATTTTTTATGTGTTGACTATTTATACAACTAGAGGGCCAAAAACCATCCAAACTGGTGAGGTCAAGATTCAAAATATTCTTCACTGGCTGATTTCAAATAGAATATGACTTGTAAAGCATTAACTTTTTTTAAAAACTGAAATGCTAAAATTTGATGCTGGGTATGATATGTTTGGTAGTTTTAGCTCATATAGTGAATTCCTATTATCTTATAAAGCAAGAAAAGTTCAACTTTGTTGTTTAATATTATTATGTAAAGAAATTTGAACCCATTGAATAAATCGGTGAAATAAGGATTGTGACAATGCAATTCAAAAACTGACTTTTTTTTTTTTTTTATTTCACTGTTTAGATTCCTCTTAAAATATAAGTCATCCACTTATGAGAATAAGGAAATGTTTTTCACCTAATCATTCTTCATAGTTTACCTCAATCAACAAAACAAAGATGAAAAATACCAAAAATTGATAAACTTCATCACAAGTACACACACACAATTGAACTTTTAATACTGAACACTTAACAAAACCAAGTAATTCACTGTTATCAAAGACATTTTAACTTACTCCGGCATTTCATAATTATATGTTACAGTACTAGAAAAAAGTATCAATCTGGAAGCTCTGATTTGCTTTTCACAAGACCATTTGAGCTATGTTAACATTATTCAAGTCTAACCCATGTAAACTATCAGCATTTTGCATGTGCACCAGCTTTCCACTGAATCTCCCCAGTTATGCAAATTGCCACAAGCTGCTGCATCTGATTTTGTGATCATAACTTTTCAAAATAGTGTTCGTCCTCAGATTTTGGACACCAGTGTAATTTACTGCCTAATAATATGCAACAGTGGCATAACAATGCTTGCACAACACAGCGTGCTATAAAACATTAAAACTATAGAAAACAAAATTTCAAATAAAGAATCTCACCATTAAGAGGCATATTGTTGCACAGTTTCATAGCTTTGGCAGCATCTGAATTTAACTTAAATACGATGTCTGCTGTTCCCAATGATTTTCCTAATCTGTCGTAATGAACTGCTACATTTACAGGATCAAAGTCTTTGAACGCTTTCTATAAAAAAAAAATTTGAAAAAATTCAACATTAATCACTATAAAAGCCAATAATTTAATTTCATACTACCATGATATAATCAAGTCGCAACATTTCATGTAGACTTTATATTAGCACAGATTTTGTAGTTCTAGCAAAACTTGGATCCCCAAAATATCTGAGAATAAGTGACCAAATGAACAGTTTGTGAATATGTTAAAGCTACCTAAAAAACCTATTAAAGTATGTGCAAACAAATTGTGTATGAAACTTTAAACAGAAGTCAAAGTGGCTATACATAGGAACAGGGTTTAAAAACACCTGGGCCTTTTTGAAACAACCCAGCCCACTTGGATTTTTTTATTTATTTCTAATTTGCATAGCTGGAATTTATTTGAAACAGGGTTGGCAAGGTTTGGGACATGACGGTAAAAACCACGGTATTTACCGTACTGTCCAAAACCTCTGCCAGACAACCGTATGTAAAAAATATTATAAAATATGTAAAAATACACAATATAAATAACCATATGTAAAAATTTTGAAATTGAAAACTATATATACATATGCAGTTACATTAAT
The DNA here is from genome assembly GCA_039090855.1 of Macrothele yani. Classification (NCBI taxonomy): domain Eukaryota; kingdom Metazoa; phylum Arthropoda; class Arachnida; order Araneae; family Macrothelidae; genus Macrothele; species Macrothele yani. The sequence continues at coordinate 55,353,183 of CM077018.1, read as the reverse complement.
TGTTTTTAGATTAATGTGTCCAACATTTTAATACAAACAGTATGACATTTTTGTTAAATTTTACTTATACACTGAGTGGCCACTTTATTATGACCACCTGACAGTTTTCAGCAAATGAGCTATGGCTGCACGCTGTTGCCGCCACAGGGCGAGGCTAGCATGAAAAGGGAAAGCTTAGTGCTTGCGACAGTAGTAGAAGTGATTTTTGGGTGACGAGATGGGTAAAAAATGCGATTTGATGGACTTTCAACGTGGGATGATTGTAGGAGCTGGGAGATGTGGAGCGAGTATCACCGAAACCGCAGCATTCGTGAAATGTTCCAGAGCAGCTGTTGTTAAAGTGTTTAAAGACTAGACTGTCAGCCAAAAAACTGGGTCTCTACATGCAACGTGTGGTCGCCGTCGTCGACTAGTGACTGCTCGGGCGGAACGGAGAGTGTCCAGACTAGTAACAGGCAACAGTGCAGCAAATTACAGACCATCTTAATCAAGGATCCCCTCAAATGATCTCTGCATGCACTGTTCGCCGTACACTGCATCGGATGGGATATGGCAGCCGAAGGCCTGTTCGAGCACCTTTGCTGTCTGCAGTTAACAAGAGAAAACGTCTCCAGTTCGCACAAGGATTGGACAGTCAATAATTGGAAACAAATTATGTGGTCCGATGAATCATGTTTTCAGTTGCACCATGCCGATGGGCGAGTGAGAATTTGGCAGAAACAGCACGAAAGCATGGACTCCAAATGCATTGCAACAACCCTTCAAGCTGGTGGAGGCAGTGTTATGGTTTGGGGAATGTTTTCCTGGCATGCTTTGGGCCCTTTAATTCGTGTTGATCAACGTCTGACTGGAACATCATATCTAAACATCGTTGCGGACCAAATGCATCCTGTCATGTGGATGGTTTATCCCAATGTTGATGGCTACTTTCAACAAGATAATGTGTCCTGCTATAGTGCTCGTATTGTACAGGATTGGTTTCAAGAACATGCCGGTGAGTTTGCTTTGCTTAGGTGCCCCCCCCTCCCCCCAATCTCCAGATCTCAACCCCATTCAGAATTTGTGGGATGAAGTTGAAAGAGCCATTAGACAGCTGGATCCACAACCCTGCAATCTCACACTTCTGGAAAGTGCTATTCATCAAGCATGGTCTCAGATTCCACAAACCACCTATCAACATCTCGTGGAGTCCATGCCACGAAGAATCGACGCAGTATTAAAGGCAAAAGGTGGCCCAACGAAGTACTGAGGGAGTGGTCATAATAAAGTGGCCACTCAGTGTATACAGCCATTGATGACACACTGTTACATTTAAAGAAATACAATTTGCATTAGGCTCAATATTGGGTTTAATTTTTTTTAAATGTACATTTGTTGTACTACAAAAAGTGAACAGTAATATGAAACTAATACATGAAAAGGGGGAAGGGGACAGTTACCAACACTACAGAAAGATATTAGTGCAAAGTACAAGAGAAACGTTAATAATCCAGCGCAATTGGTCCTCTTAACATCCGATAACACATAACCAGTTTAGATGCTGTGTTTGTGCCAAGACGATTTCCGAGTTTTGAATGTATTACTCCAAAGTTTGAAAACATTCTTTTAATTGATGCAGAACTTGCAGGGCACGAAAGTAGGAAAGCAATATGTTGTAGAGAATCTTTTGAAAATCCTTCTAGTTCTAGTGTTTTTCCTACTGCTGTCCACCATGTGACAGGACTGATACTTCTTCCAGATACAGTGAAGTAAGTAGGAGGAAATGGCTCAGCTTCAGCTTCATATGCAATCAAAAGGGAAATGCTGTTAGGATGCCAACCTCTTACAGCATTCATGTGTAGTCCAAGCCATAAAAATGTGTAGTTTTGAGCTTTCATGTGTAGACACAAGAAATATTACGAAAAAGTATTTTAAGATGTTTTAAATTTACGACAGACTAGGCAGTTATAAAAATAACCAGTAAAAAATCAATATTGAGAACTGTATGTGCGGATTTAAGATTTTGATTTAAACAATTAGCAACTTATGAAACATTGATAATGGAGAAAATTAAAACTGGTGTTTTACTTACCCCTATTCCTGCTAGAATAAACGACAGAATCCACACAAATAGAAAATACAAAGGTTGGGCATGAACACACAGTTTCATATATCTCGCGGTTGTACACAAATTATTTTGTGCTTTCCCGACTTGTGAACACATTTAGCGATTACACGTTCTAATATGGCTGAACAAGCAAGAAAGAAGTTAAAGATTGCAGATCAGAAGTTTAAGTCATCGTATTCGGAAAAATGGCCATGTTTGTGTGCATCAGATGTGTCATCGAATGATGCATTTTGCATTGTGTGTAACAGCAATTTTTCTGTTAAACATGGTGAATTAATCTCAATGGTATTTCTTCGTCATCATCATATTGAATGAAGCAAACTCAATCTCAATGTATTTCTTTCTTCATCATCATGTTGAAAGAGCTCCAGAAAAAAATCCAGACTTAAATTTACTCTGAAATCTGAGATTAACTTCAGCATGCTGCAAAACTTTATCTTCCAAAGGGAAGTTCTTTAGCATGTAATGGCACGCTTCTGTATAGTATGCAGATACGGATTTGTAAAAACAATTTTTTTCTGCTTCTGTTAAATAGTCTCCCATTAAATACTGGCGTGTTTTTGAATCTATCACCAGATCATCCTTAAATTTTTGAAGCTTACACTCAGTAAATTTTATTGATAAAACATTTTCAGCTTCACTCACAGCTGATGGCTTCATAAACCTTGACACTATTTCTGTAAATAATGATAGAAGCTCTCTTTGTAGTTTATGGATATGTGGGTTTTCTTGCTGCATAAGAACATTTGTCTTGCAAAACAATGGCAGCACATGCTGGTGGAAAAGCAGATACAGTTTTGTAACAGGAGACTCAAAAGTTCCTTTAATTTGTCTAAATTTCTTCGAGTCTTTATCCTCATATTCATAGCAGAAGAACTTTTGCAAGGGCTCCCACTGATCAAGGAAATGATTTACCACATTCATCAGTGACAGCCACCTTGTTGACACATGTTTTATTATTTTCTGTGTTTCTTCCCCCACATAAAGTCTGACAATTTTAAAGCATCACTTCTCTTCATACTTCTTTTTAAATAAAAGTATACATCCACAAAAAAATCTTCAATGGATACATTTAGCTTCTTAGCAGCACTACGTGCTGTATTATGAATCCAATAACATGTACAGACAAAAAAAAAAAAAAACAATGGAAGGGTTTTTATCTTTTATAAATTTTGTAACACCACGGTGCTTTCCCACCATAACTGTTGCATTGTCTGAGCAAAACGCTATACAATTTTGCCATGGAATCTATCGTTTCGTGAGTTCTTGATCCAGCAAGTGAAATATATTTTCCCCAGTTGCATTACCACTTAGATTCGGTAATGACAGCAATAATGGGACTACTTTACTTAAGGTTTGGTCAAAATTACTGACTAAAATAGGAAATATTTTTTGATCTGAATGGGAATTACTACCATCTGTAGCTAAGCAAAACTTGGACATCTTCAGAACTTCCGTCAGTTGCTGCACTGAAGTGTCAGCAAAACTCCTTATAATTGCAGAAGTTTTTGTGTGGGCACTTCCATACTTTGCGGCAATTGCTGAATGACCATTTCCATCTCAATTCAGGCAGGCATGACCAACATGTGTCAGTTGACCACCTCCAATTTTTTTGAAAAGATTATGGTAGCTACTCCTAATAGAGATATAAAGTACTGCAAAGGATTTTTCATGAAAAAAATTTGGGTCGAGCTATACAGCATTTTGAAAATAGGCAAAAAATACACTCGTGACGAAAATCATGTGAAACGCCAAATTTTAAAATGAACACTGCTCCTGAACTATAACAAGTTGAGACTCCAATTTTTTTTTATTTTGAAGCTATTGAATTGGCCTTTCTACAAATTCACAGAAATTGCTTAAACAAATGTTACCAGATGGAAAAAAAAAATTATATTTATTACAAAAAAAATTTAATTTTCCACAAATTTAGGATTTTTTTTTTTTTTTTTTTTTTGAGAAAAAGACTTATCAGGTTTGTAAGTGTGCCAACCTGCACCCCTACTAGGGTTGTCTCAGCAGTAATTTCATTTTTATCCTGTGATGCTTGTAACTCATAAAATTAATTTTTTAAATATACAAAATTTCAAAAAATCATCATTTTTGAATTGCAATATCTCAAAAATCCCATTTTTTTAATTCAGAAATTTTGTCCAAACAATGACCTAATGGTAGGTAGTTTACTGGGGAGTCAAGTTACTGGATTTTTGCCTTGAAATTTTTTTACATATTTTTGAAAATGACACTTTTTTTCAAATTTTTGAATTAAGTGAAAAAATGAGAACTGTAAACATTTAGTAAATTTTTAATAGCGGGAGAACACAATTCCCAGCAGGGCTTACACTAAGCATTCACCAAGCAGCTAAATGTGACTAAATCCGAAAATGGCAAGTAAAAATTAGTAACAGTGAAAATGGTGGTGAATGATTTTATGAAACTTGGGCAATTTTTGACTTATAGGTAAACTGCAATTTGCAGTAATTTTTGGGCTAAACTGCAGCTGATATGATTTCAAAGTTTGATTTTCCAAAGCTGTGGCACTGAAAATGGTACTGCCCAGTGCAATTTTTATGGAGTACTAAACACCTATTAAGGCTGCTTGAGAGTCATTGGGGGAGTCAATGAAAATAAGAGCTACTGAAGGTGGGGGATATCGAGAAAAAAGAAACTCTTCCATAATTTATAATGAGTGGATCCAGAGAAATGGGATAGCAGAGGTTAAACAGTCTGCAGCACATAGTCCAGTGTTGGTGTTGCACTTTGACTTTGCTCAGAACTGATCTGTAATTCTACCTGATGAAGTGCACAGTTACTACTGGCAAACAATGTCCAGATCTCACTCTTTACATGCATTGTATATTTTCCAAATGGTAGCATGCAATGATATAAGCCATGACAGAGCACATGCTCTGTGTGCTATTCTGCTCATAAAAAGTGAAATTGCTAAGACTTGTCCTTTGGAAGAATTTAAAACAATTGTTCACGTCTCAGATGGAGCAGCCGGGCACTTCACTTCAAAAACAAATATCAGTTCTATGAACTTATGAAGGGGGACCCAAATGTAACAAGGAAGTGGATCTTCTCAGCCACAGGCCAATGAAAGAGTGCATGTGATGGTGTGGGTGGCTGTGCAAACATTTTGCTACTAAATTCAACTTACAGAAAGAAGCTTCACAAGCTACAAGAGATGTACCTTCATTTGTTGAAACTGTCTCCCCCTTGATCCCAAAGACTAAACTTTTACTCCTCACAACTTGTGAAATTCAATCCTATCGAACCAGCAAAGTAGAAGAGTGGGATACAGTAAAATCTGTTGTTGAAATACAGTCACAGCATTCCTGGTTAGTACAAGGAAATAAACCATCAATGACCAGAACAGTCTGACACCCACATAAAGCAGTGCAATTTTCAAGCCAACAAAAAGAACCCATTTTCTGTGAATGATTTTCAAATAGGAGAATTTTTAGGATGCATTTATGACGATAACTGGTGGATGGATGGAACAGATTACAAACATATCTAAAGAATTCGAGGACATAACAGCATCTTTCATGGACCAGCCAGAGGTTTTTGGTGGCCAGAAGTATGTGGCAAGAAAACAGGTCAAGTGTCCAGTGCCCTTAAAAATGTACTTCTAAAGGTGAATGCCCAACTCCTGTTGGATGTTCTGCACAACTTCATACCTTTGATGAGAAGGAAATAAATAAAATCCAGCAGCTTTTCTCAGTTTGAATAATAATTTGTAGTTATGATGGTAAGCTCATAATTTTGTTTTGTTTTTGAGGCTTTTTTTTTTTTATGAAAATAGAAATTGAATCTTAACTGCAACTGAGAAAGTATTATTGTATGTTAAAGACTACGGATTTAAAAAAAATTAAACATGTGCATAGGTGACAATTATTGAAATCATAAAAATTATTTTAAAATATAGATTGACACTGCAATTTGGAATATATACTCATGAAAACTTTTCAGAAATATCTTTCGAAGTTTTTTTTTTTTTTTATAATAAACCCAACTGTGAGGTTCGAGCAGGAGAGAAGTGCATTTTCAAAAATTTGTAGGAAAATTTCAAGGCAAAAATCCAGTAACCTGATTCCCCCAGTAAACTATCTACCATTAGGACATTGTTCGGAAAAAATTTCAGAATTTTAAAAAATGGGATTTTTGAGATATTGTAATTCAAAAATGTTGATTTTTTGAAATTTTGCATGTTTTAAAAATTAATTTTATGAGTTACAAGCATCACAGGATAAAAATAAAATTACTGCTAAGACAACCCTAGTAGGGGTGCAGGTTGGCACACTTATCCACCTGATAAGTCTTTTTTTTTTTAAAGAAAAATCCTAAATTTGTGGAAAATTAAAAATTTTTGTTATATTATTATTATTATTTTTTTTTTTTTTTTTTTTTTTTTTGCCATCTGGTAACATTTGTTTGACCAATTTCTGTGAATTTGAAGAAAGGCCAATTCAATAGCTTCAAAATAAAAAAAAAATTAGAGTCTCTCTACCTGTTATAGTTCCGGAGCAGTGTGCACTTAAAAATTTGGCGTTTCACATGATTTTCGTCACGAGTACATTTTTTGCCTATTTTCAAAATGCTGTGCTCGACCCCAATTTTTTTTTTTTTTTTTATGAAAAATTGTTTTACAGTACTTTATATCTCTATTACACTGTGTTTACTGGCTTTGCAAAACGAAATTTGGGGACTTCTTGATGACTACCCTCAATTTTTTTACCAGACATTCGTACAAAAATATTCGTTAAGTATTTTGTAACCTGACAAACATAAAAAGTTACCTTAAGTAATAGCAGAGTTTGGTACAATATCACAACACTAGATAGGACAAAATAAAATCACATGGTAATCAATCATTATCATTTTTCTGCATATTTTCCCCCAATATGTAAATGTATCATATTTGCTCTATTCTAAAATCTCAACTAGTATTTGAAATGCAAAAAGCACACACAAAAAAATTGAAAGATTCATGTTAATTTTAATAAAAATATGTTACATTACTGATGTTCATCCTAAAAATTTTATATAAAGGGGCAGGACACTACTTAACAAAGTAAATGTGTGTGTTAGTGTAACCCCCTAATACAAAAAGTTAGCAGTAAAATATTTCTTAAAAGTGCAGCGACAGAAAAAAGAAAGAATTTTGTAAGAATCTAAACACCATTTTAACCTTTTAAATAATGTGTAAGGCTTATTTGATCAAATAAGGGTTTAACACAATGATTTATCAATAAAAAGTGGGCACTGATAACATACCAAATTTAATCAAAATCAAATATAGTGAAACAGTTTTTTTTTTAATTTGTTTATTTAACATGGAATGACTCTTGAACAGGTGACACTGAACTTAACAAACTAGCCCTGGCTCTGCAGTTAACATCTTTTTAATTTCTTCTGTGTAGCTGCAATTTCTGCTTCTAAAGCAATTTCTGCTGAAGCATAAGCAAATTATGTCTGAAGCATAAGTTTGCACTTCTTTTCCTTTAGTGATGCAAGTTCTTTGGCCAAAGACTTTATGGTGTGTTCTTGTTGATCTTCTACCTTTTTTTTTTTTTTTCAGCAAGAGCATCCTTACGTTTTGCAGATGACCTACACACTGCTGCAATGACACTTTTTGTTATTAGTATGTTTGCAATTCCACCAGCTGACATGATTTCAGAGTAAACTGATCTCTGGGCAATTAACAAATCTTCACCAAGGTTTTCTACCAAACATTCTCTATTAACAGAAAATCTACGTTCCACTTCAGCATTTCCATGGAACATAGGGAGAATCTTTCTTGCGAAATTCAAAAAAGGAGTGTTGGCTTCGTCTTGTCCCAAAACTTCTTGGAAGAATACGTCAAGACTTTGTTTTTGCCACTTAAAGTTTTTTAGCTTTTCTATTATCCCTGGCTGATCACAAATGCTAATGTAGTTTTTCTTAACTTTATCTGCTTCAGTTCCTGGCATGTGTTTCTTGCATGTCAGATAGTCAAGAGCTGTCGATACTCTAGAAAGGTGTAAATTTTAACTCAACATTATGGATGGTGAAAGACAAGAAGCACCTTTCACCATCTGTTTACGCAATGGAGATTTTACACAAAGTTTGGTAAACATGGTGATCAGGAAATCTTTACAGCCACGTTTAAAGGGAACCACTTTTGACTGGCTAATCTTACAGCATGCTGCAGCAGCACCAAAACCGATGTCAATTGCTGTAATGGGTAATTGGTTCTCACTTTTTTTTTTTTTTATATCAATTTCCAGTAGCTGATTGGCATTTTTAACTGAAAATAATACATCTGGTTTTAATACACGGCTAGCTATGATGCGCAACATCGAGTACAGTTCTGCATACAGGAATGGCAAAAGGGGTTTATTCGATTGAAAGGAGATCAGGAAAGGCTCTAACTCCTGAGCTGCCGTTTGCATAAAAGATAGTTTGGCTGGCAAAAGTTCATCTGAGACAAATTGCTGGACAATTTGAAAATTTTTTGTTGCTGGTAGTTTGGTTTTAACACCATCTACATAAAGCACCAGAGATGGAAGCATCTGAAGTGCTCTAGCAATTATACCAGAGTTTTCCACCCATCTCATAGAGTACATCTTTTTGGGGAACGAAGATATGCCAAATTTTTGTATTCTGCTCGTCTAGAGGGAAAATCTCTGAATAGATAATATAGAGCGCAGAAAATTATTCAATTCCTAGCCAGAGCACTTATGAGCAGCTTTATAACTGCCATGAACAATATGCAGGGAACAAGTACCAATGTCAATCAACTCTTGTTCGGAATTATCCAATTTCATGACTTCCATAAAATCGTTAATAAATTTTATATTGACATTATTTGGGCCATCCATGCAAATTTGCAAAATATTTCTTACAGACAAACCCAAATGCCCCAGTGCAGATAAAAATGCAGACAGTAATAGTGTGCTGCAGAACGACCCAAAAAAGTTGATGTCAGGTACCTTGTAGATACTTCATTTTTTATGTCATTCCAATAGCGGACAATTACGTCCATCTGCCCTTTTCGGGATATTTTATTTACACTTTCATCCAGTGATATGCAAAAATAGTTGCACTTCTGTATCTCTTGTGCAAGATGCTCTTGAAAATAAGGACAAGTCCATAAGTAATCATGTATGCCAGTTTATCTTTATGTAGCTGCAATTTGTTAGCAATATGACTGTCAGGAAACATGAGAGGAAACAAATCAGTAGCACTTCCTGCACTTCTGTGTGGTGAATGGGAAAATACTTTCTAAAGAGCCCATATAATTTCTGCTCGTGTGACTTCATCTCTGACAAAAACATTTTGCAAACCTGATGATTCACCAACCTGTAGGCCTGAAGATGGTGCTGTTTCAGTGCCATGTACACTGCTGGACAATTGCTAAGGACGGATCATAAACGGCTATATAGCGCATAAAAAAGTAAGTGTGGTTGGATGCCAAGTGAAATAAAATAATGTCAGAATGCCAGGACATTACAAGAAAGACAATTTATTGTGCTCTGAAATCCAGAAGGCTTTGGAACGTGTTCAAGGGACAAACAGGCCATTTTGTGCAGAATACGTAAACGTGAAAAAAATGCAATTACCGTCCGCAGGCGTTCCGGCGTAAGATGTCAATACGGGATATTGCCACCATGGAGGGCGATGCAAGATTCCACACGTCGTGTCATGCTTTGCACAACATTATCAAGTAGCTGTTGGGGTAATTTATCCCATTCCTCTGTCAGTGCACGGGTGAGGGTGTCCTTGTTTATTGGAGGGCATTGGCGACCAGCAAGACTCCTCCCCAAAGCATCCCACACATTTTCAATGGGATTCAGATCTGGAGAACGTGCTGGCCATACGAGGCGTTGAATATCCTCGCTCTCAAGACACTCCTGGACAGCGACTGTTCGATGACATGTTGCGTTGTCGTCCGTGAAAATGAATCTATCACCGACAGCACCACGAAACATGTGAACATGAGGTAGCAGAACATCATTAATGTATCGTTGGCCAGTCATAGTCCCAGTTGGAAGCACAGAGGGACGTACGGCCGCTGATCATGATGCCAGCCCATACCATGACACTACATGTCTGATATCTGTCCCTTTCCTGTATGTTTGCTGGACAATATGCAGTACCACTATCACACCAGATCAGTTGTCGTCGACAATCAGACGATAGACTGTATCTACTCTCATCTGAGAAGAGGACAGCAGACCAGTCATTATCAGTCCAATTGCGATGTTGATGGCACCATTGCAAACGGGCGGTACGGTGACGTCTGGACAATGGGATGCACACAACAGGACGGCGGCCGTATAGTCCTCCTTCATGCAAACGTCTGGCGATAGTTTTTCCCATAAACTGATTTGCTACCTCACTAGTTGTGCTGCGCCGGTGTCTTTTTGTTGATAGCACTATGTACCGATCTTCTGCAGGTGTCGTACTGCGAACACGACCTCCCCCGTGACGTTTGCTACACTCTCCATTTGTTTGAAATGATTTCCAAAGCCTTGAAACAACACTGTGGCTGACGTCGAACTCCCTGGCAACATCTGTTATTTCTCGCCCTTCTTCAATCTTGCCAATAATACGGCCACGCGTAAAATCATCTAGGTGATGTCGGGAAGACATACTGAAAATTGCAAGTTCGTCAATTGATTCTTTCCCTTTCAACTTTGCGTTTGAACAACAACGGTCAATACGCGTCAAATCCTTTATATCTCTTATCAGCGCTATGACGTCACGAACAAGTTCGGCAATCCAAAATTTGCATACACACAACACGTCTTACTGTATCCCGCACTTATGCTAATTTCTACATTTGTTGCTATCGTTGCTATTGTCATCCGTCCTTAGCAATTGTCCGGCAGTGTATGATGCCTGAAGGCGTAGTGGGTTGAGTCTGAGATTTCCGTACCACTGCATCCTGAACAGCTGTTTTGAAAGATATTCTTGATTGCATTCCACTTACAAGAGAACTGCTGATATGTTGATGTTTTTTTCCTTGCTCATGAACTTTTTAACACCATTAAAATCACTGTGGCTAACATCAAACTTAGAATTGCAGAAACTACAAAATGCCTTATATCGATCGTTGGCCACAGGACGAAGCCACATTGAAATTTTGTTTGTTTTCATCTTTAGTCAACCAGAAATCTTGAAAGCTGCATTTTCCTGGCATTTTTACTGCAATGCTGAAAAGAAAAAATTCAAATATTGTAACTAAATCTTCATTTACCTAGCTAGAAAAATATAATTTTTCATATAATGGCTACACACAATTGATAAAAAAATATATACAGTAAACTCAGCACTCTATAAGCTATTTAATAAAGCCCCGAGAAAAAAACTGAAATTTGTATTAGACGTCCTATTGATGTCCATGACCAATTCTGACAGTCTGATGGGGACTGCTATTTTCATATAAATATGTGACAAATACAGAGATGCCAACCGGTTTCAGATATTTTCAGTAGTACTCGTACAAATTTTCAGTTGTTTGGGGCATTTTTCTGTAGTCATACCAAAAAGAATAATTTTAATCGAGGAAAACATGCTATTACTCATTTAATTTAATCAGTATTTTTTGCTTACTATATTCATTTATATACATTATAAAATATGTATCAAAATATCAGAAATATTTCAAATTTTCCTACATGGAAAATAATATACACAATGAAACATTTGTTTTTTACAAACAAAAATGTTTCATTGTGAGTCAACAAATACAAGTGGAGAGAGAGAGAGAGAGAGAGAGAGAGAGAGAGAGAGAGAGAGAGAGAGAGAGAGATTAGGGACTTAATATTGAAACCCACTGAGAAATAATCTTTGAGAGTCCAGTTCTACAAGAAAACATAATTACTCTGAACAAAGTTTTTCATAAATACATTAAATCTGACTTGAAGCTACAAAAAATAAATAACATATATGCGCTCTTCATTTGAATGGCTGTATGCAAAAATATGCCAACATTTGAAATAACAAAAAATATAAGCTCCATAAACAACAGATATGGGGGTAATTATTCCATATAACTTGGACCCCCTTATACTGGGTGGCCTCAGAACACTTATAAAATAAGATCGGAGTAAGCTGTGTGAATGCATCCTGGAAAATTTTAATTGAGGGGGCCCAGACACAGGACATGCAAAGGGCCTTGACTGAACAAAATCTAGCCCTGCCCCCCTTATATTGTTATTTTTTGGCAGATTTTGAAACATTTCATGAAAACCAGTGGTGCAGTTCTAAAAAAAGAAGTGACCTGGCACTCTGAAGACCAACATGAGTCAGAAGTCAATAGGGAGAGGATGTTAGGAGGGGAGTACTTGACCAAAAAGATCTTTACCTCCCAGAGAAATAGGAAACTAGGAGAGTGGAGTAGTCCCCAATAGGAAAGTAATGCAAAAATGGAAAACGATGGGGGAAGTCAGGCCGTTGCACATTTCTGAGGTGGTTTTGGTAAACAAAAAGGTCTACGGATTTGTGCATAGCCACCATGGGAAAAAAAAATAAATAAATAAAATAAAGATAGTGAAGAAAGGGGGAAAAAAACTTGGTTAAGATTATTTGTGTTACAAAATGTCGATTTTGACGGCCGACGATTGAATACATTAAAAAAAAAGTCCAATTCAGTTAGGTAAAAAGTTAAGTAGTCTGGCATCGCGAGGCCTTGAAAAAAAAGTGGCCTGACGGGGCCTCGGCTGCATTTCTGGTAAAAAGGACCCTAGGTACGCAGATTTAGCATGGGAAATTTTTTTTTTTTTTTTTGATTGGAGGTTTAACGACCACCGTGAGCAACTCAATGGGCTATAAGCAGTCGCCCGTCCCTAATTTAGGGTCACTGGTTCCAGGGAAGGGAAAGAGCCAGTGCCGTAAGACAAACACAACATCCATGCCTGACCGGGATTCGAACCCGGACCCCTTCGGACGAATGATCAGAGGCCAACGCCTTAGACCACTGCGCCACCGGGGCGGCTTAGCATGGGAAAGTTTGACTTTTTTGGAAAAAAAAATTTTTTTTTTTTAATTATGTGTACCTCATGTACTGTAATTTAATAGTAACACTCACAGATTATGAATGTATTAAACAGTAACTCTACCTCTTTTTTTCACCAGTAGATCAAAAAGTAATGCACAATAAAAAAATATGCAGTAACAATTGGCGTGCACACACTGGGATGGTCCGGCGGGGGTGGAATTTATCGAACGTAGCTGTAACATCGTTATTCCATTCCCTCTCTATTGAGAATCTTCCCGCAGGAAAAAGAAAACAGGGCAAAACGTTTTTTGTTACATAATTTCACTCCGCCCAAAAAGAAGAAAAAAAAAAAAAAAACGCTGTATACACCGCGGCTTATCTACCCGAAATTACGGTAATTGATCGTAAACATTCAGCTAATTTTTTAAAAATTAAATAGATGCATAAAAATTGTCTTGAAACTGAAACAAATCATACAAACATCCTCCCTTAACAAAAAAACAAAAATAATAATAATAAATTAAGAAACACATGAATAGTCTGACTCACTACACTAAAAAGATAGTTTGCGTAGCATTATTGCAATTTGGCCTGCCACGACATGATTGAGCTATAGAATTCAACAACATCAATGTTATACTGAGTACAGTTTGAAAAACTTTTCTGCCATTAAAAAAATGACAAATACAAAAAGTTTACTTACTTTTAAAACAGCATTCCTTCCCGATGCTCGAGGTAACTGCAATACGACACCAAAACAATACAGATGGATTATGGAAAAGCACAACAAAAAGGGGCGTCCGACAAAGCAAGTTATTCCTTGTGTTGGTGAGGAAGCCGTACATCCCTTATTAATTCCTCCCCTTCAACATGAATTGACTCTGCTTGACACTCTGCCAACCAGGGGTCTCTCAAGTGTGGGCGAACTATATGCATGCTGCTTTACGACAGGGAGGGATCTCTCTTTTGTTCATTGGTGGGATGTTCATGAGATGCACTTCCGGTCTATGAGATGTCCCCCGATAACGGAGAAGCTATTCGCGTAAATGCTCTTAAGGCATAGTTTAACAAACTTTTCCTTTTAACAACAGAAAACAAAAAACTGAAAAAAATTTGTGACCTTACGTTGAAATTCGTGACTATTTCGTGACCTTTTTCTCATTTCGTTACTTTTTCGGGACTTTCGTGATCGGTAGACACCATGTATTAGCTACCATAATTTTTTCAAAAAAATTGGAGTTGGTCAACTGACACCCCCTGCCTGAATTGAGATGAAAAGGGTCAAATCTGGAAACATTTTTTTAAATAATGCACTTGCATGGTCAGAAATGGCAATTGGGCAGTTGTGCTCTATTAAAAAATTTGCAAATAATGCTTCTGCTCTAATGAAGAAGTCATCAGATTGCACAAACATTTTTGTTAATGTTTGGTTTGATGCTTTTCTTTTTGCATTCTCAATATGACGGCAACATTCCACATGACGTCTACAGTCGTCTCTTCCACGATGTGCAACAGAGAAGGAAATATCACAACCAGTACAATAGGCATTATTTGCTGTTTCTTTCGATCTTTTTAAAACAGGCCACGTTTTCTCATAAGCATCTTTAAAAACTTGGTTATGTCTTTCCCTTAGAGAGAGACATGATAAAAAAAAAAAAAAAAGCCAGCAGACCAATTTTTTAAGGAAAAAAAAAACAGCAACCAAAATACGGAAATGAACAACACAAACGAAAAACATCAACTTTTTATTCTCACGAAAGAGAAGAGCAGCGTAAAAAGGACCAACAGGCATGTGCCATTCGTCACTCAGATCAGAGACCCACAGAGGGCATTGCGTGGGCAAGACACACGTAATCTATTAAAGTGGGTCTCGGTAGGGTCTCCCCTTTCATTCACAATCCCGTTGGCAACCTGCTGAGTTACTCCACTTTCCCTAACTAAGGATAAAAATGCAAAAAAAAAAAAAATTCCGAATTTTCATTTAATAGAGCTGAATTTTTGACAGATGCCATAACTTGGTCTTATAAGATTACCCTGCAAATTTCACTTGAATCCAATGGAAACTTTTAAAATTACGCACTTTTCTTTTTTATTATTAAGACGTTCAGAGAAAAAAAGACAACTTCATGGGAAAGCGCAAATGACCGAAAATTACTGGCTTGCAACATTCATTTCCCTCCCCCTTTTATTCTGAGCCCCATTTGCCACCTGCTGTTGTATTGCGTCTTTGCTTAACTGAGGATTAAAATGTGAAAAATTAATTTTCCGAATTTTCATTTTAAAAAGCTGATTTTTTTTATATAGATGTCTTAACTTAGTCAAACAAAGTTACCCTGAAAATTTAGTCTCTAAATCCAGTGAACACTTTTTAAATCACTCACTCACTCACTCTCTCTCACACACACACACACACACACACACACACACACACACACACACACACACACAAATTGGACACTTAGAGAAAGAGGTATTAATAAAAAAAATTGTATTTCTAACTCAAAAACTTTTTCAGTTATCAAGGTGAAATTTTCAGGGCCACTTTGTTTTAATAAATGATGGCATCTGTAGACAGTTCTGCACATTTAACTGAAAATTCTGGAAAAAGATAATCCGCAATTTTGTTTCCCAGTATGTAAAAACATCACGCTGCCTGCACTGGGCGGGGATCCCTCACTTCAGTAGTTATCTTTAGGTCATTCATCTACTACAGACATTGCAACGTGCTTCCAACAGCTGTAAGCCGCCCGAGTGACGCAACACGAAAACATTAGGTAGAATGCCTGCATGTAAAGCGCAATTTTCTTCTTTCTTTCCTTTCGGCCTTTTTTTTTTTTTTTTTTTTTTTTTTTTTTTTCCGGATTTTAACAGTTTGAGAAAAATTATTATTATTATAAAATTATTGTGCCAACCCTTGAACTTTTTAACAATATGCAGCAATTATGAAATAAAACGAAATAAACAAAAATTTTAGATTTTATCATATCTACACCAAGATTGGTCATTTTGTCCGGAGTTTTCACAAAATTTCCGGGATGGCCGGAGCAACTCTGGGCAAACAGGAGCACTTGTAACTCTGCACATGGAAAGCAAGCAGACTCACTTGGTCATAAAGAAAGAAAAGCACTATAAAATCCAATCCGAAGCTGTACTATTAAGCGAGCGCCACGGCGGCGCTCCCACGTTGTCCAATTAGAAGAACATGAAACGTGCGTGCGCACGCATGCAAGATCAAATGGTATGCTAAAAAGCCTAAATAAACCACGTGCTTACTTCAGTGAAAACGCTTTGAGTAGTACCCTTTGGTACAGAGCGCGCGCACTCCGATTCCTACGTGACGCTGCTACCCATCACAGGAGGGTGAAACCAGTTCCAGTCGGTTATCGTGTTCATCATTTTGTCCGGAGTGACACAAAGAGTCACGGAGACACAGGCGAGGGAGTGGGGTTGTCACGTAGCCGAGGATCAGCGTGGAACCTCCAGTCTTTAACGCACAGTTACCAGCCTCGGTGGCAAAGCGCCACCTATTGGCAGTTGCTTTGTTGTAGCAGACGACGCAGGACAGATACCGAAGTAGAACTGGCAAAACATAGATGGAGATTCTGCATTGCGCTTTTTGACTATTCTTATATGCAACCTGTTATTGAGTTGTCTGAATACACTAAAGCAATGGGTCCATGACAAATGTCAAGGGGTCTGCAAATAACACAAAAATTATGCTAAATAAAGTTAGTGGGAGGAGATGCGCCATCATAGCAACAAAAACATAGTATTAGGCATATGATGCGTAGTGTAAAGCTAAAGAAATGTGTAGTTTCTACGCCAAATGCGTAGGGGTTGGCATCCCTGCCCTTTTAACTAGCCATGAGCGTGCACTTTCTTTCTGAATGTTAGACAGACCTTCTCCTTTGTATTCAGGAAGTAGGCCAGGAAGTGGAAAGGTTTCATGGCTTGAGCCATTCGTTTTGTAACTTCTTGGATGCAGGGCTGTAAACACTCTTCTTTCAACAACATGAGCAATGTATGGCAGGCTTCATGAATGGTAGCATTATCTCTTTGCAAACAGCCCAGTAAATCGGCAACTGGCTTCAGTTGTTGCAACGTATCTTTAGCCTGTTTATATAAATTATAATCATTTATAAGAGTGACTATGGTTCGGTGATCTTCATGTTTCCTCAACTATTTTTTGGTATGCTGCACTGTTGTGCAGAAATTTGACTCTTCCACCTTGTATCTCCTGGTAACTGGGGCTTCAATGAATTAGGAATTTCATTAAGCAATGCACTAGGTACATGGTGGTCGCGGAAAAACTTTTGAACCTAAACAATGTTGTTTAGCACTGAAACTGGTGTTATATCCTGTCCCAGCAAACAAATAATGGGCACTGCACATCCATATACCACCAAGCTATTATCTTCTTCACACAAGAGTTCCTTTACTTTCTCCATAACTCTGGCATTATCAGTGACCACAGCCTTTATATCACAATTATATTCTTTTCTTTGCCTTTGCAATAGCCAATTGTAAAACATCTTTGCGATATTGTGCATTTTTTGTATGTGTACCTGCTTCCACTGAATCCAAAAATAAGATTTCCCCTCACACTGAATACAAGTTTCAATAAGTGGATCATTGTGTATATTACTCCATCTAACTTCAATCTGTTTGCTATTGATAAGTGTCTTGTTTCTATTTGTGACTTCTGCTGGCACTATATCTAAAAGTTCTCCTGCTAATGCTTTACGACTTGACGGTCTATATCCTGGACGCAGAGCTGAAATTAATTCTTTGAAGGTTTGATGTTCTGCTGCAGTGAAGGCAATATTGTTGGCGTAAAAAAAAAATTGGCAACCAGTATATTCAAATTTTCTGCAGTTCTGTCACTTGTTTTTTAAATATGGGAATCTAAACACTGCTGAGTTTTCATCTTTTTCGGTGGCACCACAAATCCACTTTCATTTACTTCTAGGAGTTCAAGGTTAGATGAATCCCGATCTCCAGTTTCTGCATTACTTACAGTTCTATCATTACATACCTTTTCAGCTTTGCAAGATAAAATGTGTTTTCTCAATCTGTCTGCTTTTTCAAGTTGAACATTTTCACAGTACTTACAATTTAGCATATTAACTATTACTTCCAGATTTTCCCTCATTCTGTACCTTAAGAAAATGTTGCCACACACTATCTGATTGTCTACCACCTTTGTGCCTTTTCAGTTTAAAATTTAATTCAGATTTTTTTACTAAAACAAATACACTTCTTTCTTCTTCAGGTTTTAGGCACCTCAAAACCAGTCTCCTCAAATCAAAATAAAGAAGTCTATCTCCTGAAATGTAATGAAATATTTATATTTCAGTGAAATGCTGGTACATTAATACTTTTTTTTACACGCACATGATAATCACATATTTATTATTACTGTACATAATTTTACATGCAAAACTTTTTTAGTAAAAACTAAAAAACTTTACATTGTTAGTAGTTTTTGTTGTTGTTGTTGGTATAGTTCTAGGAAAATCTACTGGTTTTTATTTGATATTTTTCATATTTTGACAGCTCTAGGTTTTAGATATTTTTGGACAGTAAAAACCACATGTCCTGTCCAAAACCCCAACCCTGATTTGAAACAGTATGGGAAATTACAATCTTATATATAATTTGGTAGAGCCCTCCTCCGTGCCACATTTCTGTGATGTTTAGAAAAGGCACTACTTTCACATGATGGAAATCCTCATAATATAAGCTACAAACAAAATATGCTTGCAGTCAGGCCTCGCGAATGTCGGTCGCCAGTCGCCAATTGGCGACCAGATATTTCGTAGTGGCTAGTAATTTTTTTAGTATGGTAGCCAATGATGGAGAGTAGATTTTTTCCCCCAAATGAGCAACTATTTTTGTCCAACTTTTCCCCTCACTAAGACTCGTGAATGTATCGATACATCGTGAAAAACCGGGGTGAATTTAACATCGATGTTGCAGTGTTTCGACTGATGAAACTACGATTCATCACCACTGCGATGTAAATGCTTGCGATGTAATCACCATCGCGTGCCACCAAGCACTGTTGTTCAAACCGGCTTTCCAAATCCGAGACACATGAATATCGGCTGACCCTCATGCATGTGTGCGTCTCCGATGCAGTTTCTCGTGGTGTCTTGTTCCAGATGCATTTACATCAGGGGATTACTCATCAGAAATTCGCCTGCCAGGCGAGTAATCGTAGACATCGTAGCTTCGTGAGCGATCCCATCTTGAGTCCCATCACGATGCAGACACAATATTTAAACAGGTTTCTTATCGGGCCTCCGTGCGTTGATGATGCTATCAAGAGGCTGCATGTTCCACGCATTGGATGTCGGAAATTCCCCACAGCTTAGGAACAATAGAAAGTATGTGGCAGGGTTTTTTTTTGACGTGAATACGTCTTTAAAATCAGACCAGTACTAGGTGGCTAGTTCAGTCTAATAATAAAATGGGCACCAAGTTCAGTCTAATAATTGGGCACCAAGTTCAGTCTAATAATTTTTATATTATCAACGCGAACCAAACCAACTTAGTGCCATTCGATAGCTAAGGGAACAAAGACTTATTAGTGACAGTGAGTTACCGCGCAGCGATAAGGGGCTTATGCGCTACGTCGCGCAAACTTTTAATCAGTACAACTCGGCACTGCAAAGCACTACAACGTCGAAATTGGTCTCAAACGAAAGCTAACATTGTGATCTGTCAATTTAAGACATTAGAAGTCAAATCAAATACAGTTTTGGTTGTGAAACTTTAGATCGCAGTTGAAAATTTTCGCGTCGGTATATACTCGTCGAAAAGCCAAGCAAAAATACGTCGAACATAGTCTACGCTAAAGAGCAACTCAGCTTTTGATAAACACTGCACTGTCTGCGGTAGAATGCATGAGAAAGTATCGGCAGCGAAAGAAGAAAATTGCAACGGCGCAGCACGCGAGCACTTCGTCAGCAGCGACACACGAGCCCATTGACATCGAGCATCAACAATGAACCTTATAAAAACCAGTAATTGGGCATGTCTGAATAGTGACACTTTAAACGCCTTAATGATGATTAGATGCAATGGCACTTCAATTGAAGATTTTGATCCTCAAAACTATTCAATTGTGGTGGGCAGATAGATACCTTTGTTGGGAAGATCAGACACAGTACATATCAGTGGTAAACTGTATCAACATTATTAGTGCCACTTTATGTATACACTGAAGAGCAATTGAATTAGAGACAGCTGGCATTATGCAAATGTGGCGCTGTTGGTGACCCTGTAAACAGGAACAACATGACGTATGCAGCAATCCGACAATATAAGAAGTGATGCGACGGGAATCAGTAAGAGTTGGATGCAGTATGGGTAAGACGAAGGATCTAAGCGCATTTGATAGTGGGCAAATTGTCGGGGCCCGACAAATGGGTCACTCCATCATGGAAGTCGTGCAGGCACTGGGATTTTCACGAGCCACTGTGTCACGGGTGCATCGTGAGTACATCGAATCCGGTAAAACTATCCCTGCAAGGGCCAACTGCCGTGGACAACAGCGTGTGGATGAGCGGGGTCATCATCGGCTAGCTCGCATTGTAACAGCGGATAGATGGGCCACAGTGCAAGAAATCACTCTGCAATTTAACGCTGGTGCACAAAAACATGTAAGCAGCCACACCATCCAGAACCATCTCCTCACTATGGGGGATTAGCTTGGGCACGGGAACATCGCCACTGGACCCTAGACATGTGGAAAAATGTTACCTGGACTGATGAGTCGAGATTCACGTTGGTACATGCAGATGGCAGGATGCGAGTATGGCGCAAACCACATGAAGCGATGAACCCTTCTTGCCAGCAGGGTATTCTTCAAGCTGGTGGGGGTGGCATTCTCGTCTGGGGACTGTTTACGTGGACTGAAATGGGACCCCTGGTACATGTGACATCGTCCCTCATAGGTCAACGTTACCGGGATATCCTGGACGACCATTTGCTCCCATTTGTGAGTCTTCAACATCTCACTCGGACCTCATCCTGCAACAAGACAATGCACCGTGCCATCGCTCCCGAGTTGTATCCAATTGGTTGGATGAACACTCCACCGACGTGACCTCAATCCCATCGAGCACATCTGGGATGCCATCGAGCTAGATGTCCGAGGCTCTGACCCCCTCCATCAAATCTTTGTGAACTGTGGGAGCTTGTTCAGGGGTCGTGGATCCGTATGGCTTCCCAACTAACCAGTGTCTTGTTGAGTCCATGCCAAGACGAATCGCGCCGTCATCTGGGCGAAAGGTGGCGCTACACGTTACTAGGCAGGTATCTTTAATTCAATTGCTCTTCAGTGAATATATCCTAATTGTTTTAAATATTATTAAAAGAAATCAGACATCTAAATTCAATGGCCTCTCAAAAACAAATTATGTATGTGTAAATTAAGATAGTAAGAGTAATGATATTACAGCAATGAAAATAAATTGTCAAAAAATCAATCATTTTGGAACAAAAGCATGTGCAATATTTGCAGTCAGTCTAATAATCCTATGTGGAAACTGCTCTGCATCTGTTTTTATGAAGTTAATGGGGGAGGTGTCTCTCATTAGAAAGAAAAAAACATGCACCCATTTAATTTTACAGAAACATAAGTAGAGAAGTTACTGAATTATTATTATTTTTTTAATTTCGTATGGCCAGTAGATTTTTGTCAATTTGGCTAGGAAAATTTTTATTCCACTAGCCACATTGGTTTAGTAGAAATTTCAGCAC
Source organism: Macrothele yani (assembly GCA_039090855.1). Classification (NCBI taxonomy): domain Eukaryota; kingdom Metazoa; phylum Arthropoda; class Arachnida; order Araneae; family Macrothelidae; genus Macrothele; species Macrothele yani. The sequence continues at coordinate 55,331,317 of CM077018.1, read as the reverse complement.
TTTCGCAAGGGCTGCTTGTATACAATACCTTCAAATCCTCATTTGAAACATTCTCATCTAAATTCGAGATTATCAGTTTGGTGGCAGCAGTGGAGGGACTTTGGATTCCATCTCTAGTAATTCTTCAGGCTGCAATACAAACAGTGAAACATAAATCAATGTGCTAAATTAATTAACAAAACCGATAATACACAGCAATAAAATTCATACTGAATTTAATGGAGAAAAAAATACAAATACCAATAATAGAGTACTTAATAGAAATGAATACACTATCAAAATAGAAATAACTCTGCAGTAGAATAAAATGTTTTCTAACAAGATTTATTACAGAAACTAATCCAGTAGAACACTTACTTAAAAGATATGTCACCCAGAAGGATTGGCTTTGGACATTTTATACTGTTGGGCTCTAGTTTAAATCCCAGGTGAAGAAGTGTACAATATACACTGAAGAGCAATTGAATTACAGACAGCTGGCAAATGTGGCGCTGTGGGCGGCCCTGTAAATGGAGATGACACGACGTATGCAGCGATCCGACAATATAAGGAGTGATGCGATGGGAATCAGTAAGAGTCGGACGCAGTATGGGTAAGAGGAAGGATCTAAGCCCATTTGATCGTGGGGAAATTGTCGGGGCCCGACAAATGGGTCACTCCATCGCGGAAGTCGTGCAGGCACTGGGATTTTCACGAGCCACTGTGTCACGGGTGCACAGTGAGTACATCGAATCCGGTCAAACCATCCCTGCAAGGGCCAACTGTTGTGGACAACAGTTTGTGGATGAGCGGGGTTCATCGTCGGCTAACTCGCATTGTAACAGCGGATAGTCGGGCCACAGTGATAGAAATCACTCGGCAATTTAAGGTGGACGTCAAGTGAAAATCCGCCACTGTATTTTCAATGGGAAAATTTTGTTACATAAGTTCTCATACAAGAAATGCTTCCTGACTTGTGAAAATTCGCACACGCACGAAGAAGGCGCTGAACTATAGGGAGTGGCAATCAAATTTGAGAAAAAATTATAGGAAATATTTTAAAATTAAATTTTCTTGAGATGGAGTAGTGTAGCCTATCGTTACTAGGTGGCGCTCTAGGTACGTCAAGTACTGAAAATGTGGCATATCCTTGACTTTTTCCGTGAATATTAAAAGTTTTCACACAAATAATAATAACTGAGCAGTCTTAGACTTTAGTTTAGGATGTCAGTAATTATTTAAATCACTTACATTACAGTTTATTAGCTTGCCTACCCTCAAACTTATGTAAAACAGAAATCACAGGCTAGTACTCAAAGATGCTGACCGAAGCTTTTACGAATCATTGCTACCTCCCCTGCAAAGCAGGAGATTGGGGATGAGATTTCCCCTTCAGCAAAGGGGATCGACTGACGGCATTAGTTTTCTGTAGTATTTGGGGAAAGAGTAATTACGTGTGAAACCTATTGTGCTGACCCTTCTTCACGAATAATGTTTCAAAACAGAACCAACGTTCATTGGGACGGAGCAGGGCTATTGGGATGAGGAATTAATGTTTGGCCACGACAGAACGAACGCATCTACATTAATTTTTCGTTTATTATTTTTTCCATGCAAGAAATGTTATTGTGAAAAATGAAAAGAAAAACAATTATCAAAAAATGATATAGTAAAAGTAAGACACGGTGGCTCATGGAGGATTTCTTTATGGGGTAGCCCAAAATATTAAAGATGCAAATAAAAAATATCCCGAAGAAAACATCTCCCAAAATATTGCAAGGCGATAAAAATATATACCCCAAAAGCACTTATTATTCGTAAAATATATATTTAAAAATATGTACCAATATATTTTTAAAAGAGCAGCCAGAGAACGAAGAACCAAGTGATACCTAATGGAGAGGGCACGGGAACCTTGTCCACCCACACTGAATAGGTCACTTGGTAAAACAAATGTATGATATAAAATTTTGATACTTTATTTTTTTAAGAAAGTTACATGTATTCTAGTGTCCAAATAACAAAAGCTAGATATGAGTTCACAAATAGCAGCAACCGTCTTCGTTTCGGAATTTGTAATTTCAACTCAAAACTTTTTTAAATTTGTTTTTCATCATGTTTCATTTCCTATCTAGGATAAATCAATCTTTTTTTTTAATTTGAGAAAATAACCCGTAAACCATAAAAAAATTGTTATGCATTTGTTGTAAATAAGTACACGATATTTACACAAGACATGGAAAAAAAAAAAAAAGGTTTATCCAGAAATGAGAACTGACCAAAAGCGTAACAGCGTGAAAGAACACAAAAATCATCCAGAGAACATAGATATTGTCCTTAGTAACTTTCCCTCCCTTCTTGTGTCAAAAATATTTGGCAGAATGGGATCAGGCAAAATGGGAAGATGATTTTAGACTGAAATTTCGTTTCACGTCCACTAATGACCCCTCCCCTTCCCTTAATATCTGGCAATATGGGATTCGGCAAAATGTTCTTACACAAAATAGGAAGTAAAATTGCTACTGAAATTTCATACCTCATTTTACAGCTGCTAATGATTTCCATGTGGCAATATGGGAATATGGGATTAGAAAAAATGAATAGTGGTTTCCATATGTGTCTTCTTCATACGCAGGAAATGTTTGCCATGGAAGCTAGCTGAAATAACAATTTTTAATTTTCTTTTTCTTTCTTTCCTTTCTTCCGTTTTTTTTTTTTTTTTCTTCTCTCAGCGTGCTATCATGTAGGCAAAATGGAACCGCATGCAAATAAATAAATAAGTAAATAAATAAAAATCTAATAATCCTCGCACGTATGACCTCGAGTTATGTGAGTTGAACTCACAGAAATGAACTGCAAATGAATAAATATATATAATTTTTATCAACATTAAGAAATATATTTTTACCAACACCCCACCTCAAAAAAAAAAAAAAAAAAAAAAAAAACTGTATGCCCAAACAATACCACTGTTTCATCCACTCCTAGTCCTACCTCCAGCCATAAAATCCTGGAAATATAGTCCCAGTCAACTAACCTTCGTGGAAGGTACGGAACAGCTAGCTACTCTTCGGAAAACGGTGACCAGCGTTTAGGACGAAAAGCAACATAATCATTGCTCAGAATCCATTTTTGTCTGTGTGAAAATTGATATTTAAAATTTTCAAAATGGCAGAGTGTTTCAGTAATAGATTTGATACAAGAAATAACTCAATCAATATCCTTGCATTTTCGGCAGCTTAGTCCATCTGGCAAGTTTACACAACTTGGAGACTGGTGGGGGTGGGCAGTGGAAGGTACAGAAATCTTCTGCCAACATTCGCTAAACACAGGCAATAAACTGACAATCGGACAAGTGCGTGGGGGTAAGCAACCGTGGGGAAAACTATTCTTCCAAGTTAAGACCCTACCTCACTCCGATTCTGTTCCATCTCCACTGTTCTTTCGAAAGATAGGAAGATGCAATGATCTACGTTTAGGTCATCAAGTCGTAAATGAGGGAAGGGGTCATAGCTGGAGAAATGTTCACAGCAAGGATTGTTTCTTGATGCAAGGTGGAATAACTGACAAATTAGTGAAATTTTTTATGTTTATACATCCACATGTGTGAATGCTTTCTTTTTAATTTCATGTGCCTTTTTTAAAGTCACTGAACATATAGCCTGAAAACAGCTGATATTGTCCTTTATTTTTTTTAATTTAAGTATCTGGTTTTCATACAGATTGTAGAACATACAGCAGAGAGTTACAAAATTATGTTTGCTATTTCATGAATGAGGAAGGTTGCCATAATAATAATGGTAATTTGAAATCTGCAAGTCTAAGTGGCTGAACAATGAAGGGCGGCAACCTATTTGAAAGAGGGGGATCATCAACTAAAAAAAATATATTTAAAATATCTTTTTAAGGGCTTTAAGGGCCTCGCACCCCAAAACTTTAAACAATAACAATAAAGAGAGAAAATTTTTCAGCAAAAATAATTTGTTTTATTTTTTCCAGCAAAAATGATTGTTTTTATTTTTTAACCTGAGGAGATTGGGGCGACGCTGCCAGTTGCCCCTATGGTACTCACGACACTTCTATTACGGTAACAAATACTAAACCTGAGCTGATTGTTGAACTTCATTAGTTGTCACTGTGTACGTTTCCAGGACTCTCTGACAATATTGTAATCGTATGTTGCATTCAGCAACAGATGCACTCCAGGCAGGGCTGGCCCTAGACGTGGGATCGTGCCCATGTCGGCGGTCATATGGAGGGCGGCTGGCCGGTAGACTGCCCTTATTTTGCTTTAGCTTTTTCATATAAATATACACTGACTGAAAAAAAAATCCCAACACCAAGAAGGGGTTGTGTTAGATAAACGACAGTTGGTAGGCGGTGAGAGTACATCTGTAAGATGACGTCTATGCAAATTTCGCGCTCGGTGCATACGTATGGCGCTAGTAGCGCCCCTCGGAACATGCAAAGCAGATTTGCTGTAAATACGCGCTGTAACGTTCGTGAGCGTTAGTTATCGTTGAAATTCGACGTAGTGTGTTGATGTTAGTCAAGAATGCCTTTAAGAAGACGAAGAAGCAATTATCAACAGCTCACGGAGTTTGAACAAGGTCGTGTAATAGGGCTACGAGAAGGTGGATTTTCTTTCAGCAATATTGCAGAACGACTTGGCAGGAATGTAGCCACTGTGCATGATTGTTGGCAGCGGTGGTCAAGAGAAGGTACTGCCTCAAGAAGACCGGGTTCCGGCCGGCCACGTGGCACTACTGAGAGGGAAGACCGCCGTATATGGCGTATGGCTGTGGCGCATCGTACTGCGTCTGCGGCAGCAATTCAAGCTGCAGTTGCCACCACAGTGACACAACGAACTGTTACAAATCGGTTACTTGAAGAACAGCTCCGAGCCAGACGCCCTGTAGCGTGCATTCCATTTACTCCAAACCACTGCCGTTTGCAACGTCAGTGGTGTCAAGCTAGAGCTCATTGGAGGACGGAGTGGAGATCTGTTGTGTTTTCTGATGAAAGTCGGTTCTGCCTGGGTGCCAGTGATGGCCGTGTGTTGGTTAGAAGGCAGCCAGGTGAGCGCCTGCAACCAACCTGTCAGCGGCAAAGACACACTGGACCTACACCTGGAGTTATGGTCTGGGGAGCAATTTCCTATGACAGCAGGAGCACTCTCGTGGTTATCACATGCACCCTGACGGCACTGTTGTACGTCAGTCTGGTGATTCAACCTGTTGTGCTGCCATTCATGAACAGCATTCCAGGGGGTGTTTTCCAACAGGATAACGCTCGCCCGCATACCGCTGTTGTAACCAGGGTTTAAGCTGGCTCAAAAAATGCTGTAGCAAAAATGCTAAAATGGGGAAAAAAGTTGTAGCAAAATGCTAAAGAAAATTAGCGGCTTTTGTCACTTAAAAAATTGTAATATCAAATTAATTGTTCGCTCCAACAATGCCTTGGACAGCAATGTAAAACTAATTACCTTGGAAGATACTAACATATTTAAAAGAAAACTGTGTTGGGCAGTGTAAGTTGATATACAGCTCCTAACAGGATAAGGATTTTTTTTTTTTTTTTTCTAAAATCATGATTAAGTAAGCATAAAATCCAAATCTGAAATTTGATTTTGTGAGTTACCATTGTCTTTGCATGAATGATTTGATTAATGACCAGTATGAAGTGAATAAGTAAAATGCCAATACTGTTACTATTAATAAAAATTTTATTTGTGTCAAGAGATGTACCGAAAACCCGGGTTACGACATTATAAGCTGCTTTCGCGATTGAACTTGCTGTGTACCCCCATCTACCCGTATTTTAGGTTAAAATTTATTAAAAAAAGACTATTATATATATAAAAAAAGGTATATAAGTGTAAATAAATAAAAAAAAAAAAACAGTCTGAGCATCAATAACCCTTCTCAATCCAAGTATTTCTAAAACCAGTTAAATTTAAATTTTTATTAATAGTAACAGCATATTCCTCGAACCAACTATTATTTTAATTACAATATAATAAAATATTACCATTTCAGCCTTCTAAATATTTATTTTTTAATATCAAACAAAGACAAAGTACATATGGTTCATATCGCGAATCGGCAAAAAAAAAAAATATGCTATGAAAATAATATTAGTCCTACAATTATTGTAGTGTGAGTATATTTGTATTTCACACATTAATTTACAGGTACTTGCAAATGTCAAAAAAATAAAAAGCTTCTGGTGAAAAACATTCCTCTGCATTCGCACTTCCTCACTTCTTATAGAAGAGCGGGTGAGCAAAGTACAGAAGGAACGGCTACTTCACCGGATGTGTGATTTTGAATGTGCTTCCTCGTTGTTTTGCACTGGGACCTCTTGCTCCTACCTCTTCCATGTCATTTCTGCCGATCGCAGGCAAGAACTTATTTTGCAATCGGTTCTTCAGCTTTCATGGAATTCATGCTATTTTTGCAGAAGACAGAACTGTCTGTTTTGAATCGTTAACATAGCAGTGTTAAATGTTTTTCAAATAGGGAATTTCGTAATTGCTAACACTCAAGATTAATTCATCATCATCATCATCATTGTCAACCATTATCAATCCACTGCAGGACGAAGGTCTCCCCAAGTTTCCTCCACAACAGTCTGTCTTGTGCCAGTCTCCTCCATGTCACCCCTGCATACTTTCGAATTTCATCCACCCATCTCCCATGTGGTCTTCTTCTGGGTCTTTTCCTGTCCCTTGGAATCCAATCTAAAATTTCGGCTGTCCATCGATGATCTGTCCTTCTGGCAGTATGTCCAGCCCATTGCCATTTCAGGGATTTAACTCTGATCATGATGTCTTCCACTCTTGTCATTTTTCGGATCCACAAGTTCCTCTTCTTATCTCTCCTGGTTACACCAAGTATGCACCTCTCCATGCTTCTTTGAGTTGTCTGCAGCCTTTGTATGTCTCTTTTAGTTAAGGTCCACGTCTCTGCACCATACGTAAGCACTGGAAGGATGCATTGATCAAACACTTTTCTTTTAAGACATAATGGCATATTGCTCTTGAAAATTATGCTGTTTCTTCCAAAAGCTCTCCAGGCAAGTTTTGTACGCCGATTAATTTCTTCATCAATGTGACCCTCACTAGATATCTGCTGTCCAAGATAAACGTACGTGTCTGTTATCTCCAGCTTTTCTCCATCAATCGATAAATCTTCATTTCTTGTAAAAGCATTGAACATCACTTTTTGTCTTCTGAAAGTTCATTTTTAATCCCACTTCTTTACTCTTGTCAGCAAGTTCCTGGATCATACTCTGCAGCTCTGATGGGGTAGTTGCAAAAATGACTACGTCATCAGCAAAACGAGTGGGTTAGATAATCTCCATTAATCTTTATCCTTGTTTTCCCAGCTCAGCGACTGAAAAACACCCTCCAATGTGGCATTAAAGAGCTTCGGAGATATGGTGTCACCTTGTCTCACTCCCTTTCCAATTTTTACGTGTGTTGTATTTTCAAACAGCCTAATCTTTGCACTTGCATTTTCATAGATGTTATTAATGATATTAATGTATGCATCTTCAATACCGCAGGTTTTCAGAGCCATTGTAACTGCTGATGGTTTCACCGAATCAAAGGCTTTTTCATAATCGATAAAAGCCATGCACAATGGAAGTTCATATTCCTCGCTCTTTCAATTAGTTCTCTCAGTACGTGGATATGATCTATTGTGCTGTAGCCACTCCTGAATCCAGCTTGTTCTCTCGGTTGAGCCATGTCCAGTGTTACCTTCAAGCGGTGTGAAAGAACTTTAGTGAAGATTTTATAAACTACTGATAGGAGGCTGATAGGTCTGTAGTTTCCGAGATCCTCAATGTCACCTTTCTTATGTAGCAGGATCATTGTAGCGGTGTTCCAATCCTCAGGAATCTTTCCTTCATTGAGGCATCGAGTGAAAATTTGGGCGAGTACTGTTTCGATTTCTCCACTTGCTTCTTGTATGATGTCTACAGTAATTCCATCTTCTCCTGGAGCTTTTCCCGCTTCATGTTCTTGATTGCATGTGCAACTTCTGCTGGAAGGACTGGAGGAACTCTGGTACTGGTATCTTTCATGATGTCTGGAGTGCATGTATCATCCCTTTCATATAATTTGCAGTAGAAATCTTTCACTCTTGTCAAAATTTCGCCTCTATTTCTTGTTACAGAACCATCTTCTTTTCTCAGTGCCATAATCTGTTTTCTTCCCTTACTGAGATGTCCCTTTGCTATCTTTAGGCTTTGGTTGTTTTCAATTGCTTTCCTCACTAGTTCACAGTTGAATTTTCTTACGTCTTCAGTGATACTTTTTCGTACTGTCTTGCATAGCTCTATATATTCCACTTTGGAAGTCACATCTTCTTTAGTTGTCCTCATCTCTCTTCTTTTTTGCATCAACATTTTTCGTTTTTCCTGATAATTTATTTACATGCAACTTGTTCTTAGACCCAGCTAATTTTGTTGCTGTTTCCATAAGAGCTTTGGTTACTTTTCTGTTAACTTCAGAGATGTCCACTTCTTCCGATGTTAGGCCTTCTAAAGCAGAGAACCTGTTCTTCAGTTCCAACTTGAAGGTATTATGGTGTTTTTTAAGGTTGGTTATGTCAATAGATTTTGTTTGTCTTATGAGCTTGCCACGTTCAAGTTTAGTGTTGAGGTGCATCTTACATCTCACCAATCTATGGTCACTACCTGTGTTGAACTTGTTTAGCACACTGCAGTCTTCTATGACGAATTTTTTGTTACACATAATAAAATCAATTTCACTTGTTGTCCCATTTGGATGTCTCCATGTCCATTTCCTGTGTGGCTTTTTCTTGAAGAAGGAGTTCAAGATGAAAAACCCTTCTGCCTCTGCAAACTCAACGAAGTATTTCCACGCTGGTTTCTGTTGCCGTGGACCGAATTTACCTACTGAAGTTTCATTCTGTTGCCGTTGCCCTATTTTTGCATTGAAATCTCCCATAATTATTTTCAAGTGCTGCTTACCTTTATTATTTAGATGACAAATTTCCTCATAAAATTCTTCAATTTCTTCTTCAGGATGACTTGTGGTGGGTGCATAAGTTTGAATAATCTGAGCCTGGTATCTTTTCGAGAGTTGGATAACAAGTCGTGCAGCTCTGTCAGAGGAACTTTCCAACTTCTACAACTTTATCCTTCAGTTTCTTGTTTATTATAAATCCAACACCACTAGTTCTGCCAGTATCTGTCCCACGATAGTAGAAGAGATGTCCACTTTTCAGTTCAATGAGATCTTCTCCTTTTCTCCTTACCTCACTTAGCCCCACGATGTCCCACTTGATCCTTTGTAGTTCCTCTTCCAATTCAAGAAGCCTTGAATCAGAAGATGAGGGAGCGTCCATTGTACGTAGCCAAGGTCAGCATCAGATGGCAGCCTAGTCCGGTCCTCCGGGGATTCTAGCACCCTCTGTCTTCATGTCGCACTGGCCGCTGCCTTGGCCAGGTACATTCCAGCTGCCGGAGACTGAGGGCCAAGATTTAAGTTGTGGAATCATTTTGGAGGGGTTTGGCCATAACTCACCACGCTGGCCAAGCGGGTTGGTGAGTGTGGGATAGAATTTCCTCTAATCCCGATGGTATAGTTATACCGCTATTGGCGGTCGTCAGAGCCCCTTTAGTGGGAACAGGATGCACCACGAGAAGGCGGGGTTGACATTTGTCAAGGAGAGGCTGTGATGTTACGCATCACCTGACCTTACATTACAATACATAAAAATAAATATTTTTAAAAAATAGCGTTAACTTTTTCAGTACTGCTGGAAAAGAGAACGAAAAAAAAAATAAATGACCTCCTACCCCTTGCGATTGTTAATTATACTCGACAACCGTTTCTGGTACGTCCTCCTCGTAATCCATCCCCTCTAGCTTGTAAAATATGTGATGACAAACCACGGGGTGAAACTTTACTTGCCTGACAGACTGTTGAGTGTGTTTACATTTTCTGGGGATCGAAGCCGCCGGAATTCTTTGTTTATTTTTATTTTCTTATTTTGGTCTTGTGTGTTTCTGCTTCCAGTATCTCAAGGTGAAGAGCGCGCGCCCTTAGCAGTTGTTTACAAGCAACTATTTCCTGAGGTTTTTTCTCCAGCTCAAAAGCCGTGGTTTCGGCAACAACTGAAATTTAAAAAAATTTCTACTGTAGTTACGCAAACACGTTGTCTCTGTCATGCGAGACGGAAAGTTGACACATTATTGTTCAGATGTTTCGATCAACCTAAATTGATTGATGTTTTAATCGCCCTAAATGTTTGATGCTTCAATCGAACTCCTTCCGCGTAGGAAATTTTTCGATTAGTTAGCAGCCATGCACAAAAAACAAATATATGAAAATAATTGGAAATTGGGAATTTTCACTTAATTTATCACTTGCTAGGACGTAGCTTTTTCTTGCTGCAATGCACAGTTCGCAGTTTAAATATGGTATTTTATCCCTCCAGTTAACTTGCACCCATTTGTAAAGGGAGCACCATTTTCGCACAAGTTGCTCGGAAGGTATATTAGATTGAGTAGCAGTTTTACTTTTTTTTTTTTTTTAAACTCGCATTCTTTTTCAGTTGTTTTATCGGCACTGTCTTCGCAATCTTTGCGTTTCTTAATAATGAATTTATCCATTGTAATGTGGCACGTTGTATGATAGACGGCACCTTGAGTGGCGAGAGCAACCCTCTAATCCCTCTAGCCTCTATCTTACCCTGCCAGCCTACCCCACCCTTTATGGAGCACTCTAGAGTGTATGTAGGGGGTGAGGAGTGATTCAAAAGGTCCTGTAGGGACACAGTAGGAACCTATTATTCCTTAAGGAATAAGAAAATAACATTAGCGGAGTACAAATCGCTGCCAGAATTTTGGAAACTTTAGTTTCCACAAAAATAGAATAGCCGGAGTAGAATCCGCTGATGGGTTAATATTTAAACGGCGGGCGCAATTCTGCGACAGGCACTCATTTTTTTCTCGCATTTTAGATTAACTCATCGCATTTCGCGAAAATAGCGACCGCAGCTTAAACCCTGGTTGTAACCCAACATGCTCTACAGAGTGTCGACATGTTGCCGTGGCCTGCTAGATCACCAGATCTTTCTCCAATCGAGCACGTATGGAATATCATTGGACGACAACTCCAGCGTCACCCCCAACCAGCATTAACCGTCCCTGTATTGACCGACCAAGTGCAACAGACATCCAGCACCTGTACGACACAATGCATGAATGTTTGCGTGCTTGCATTAAACATTCTGGCGGTTACACCAGTTATTAATGTACCAGCATTTCACATTTAAAATGGCTCTTCTTGCGCTTACATTAAGCTGTGATCTTGAAACCTTAATAGATTAAATATGTTACCTATACAAATGTATTGCCACAATTTCCTTCTTCTACAACTATTTTTTTGTGGTGTTGGGATTTTTTTTTCCTTCAGTGTATATATCATGTTTATATGATAATAATCTGAAAAATAGTGTTTCATAAAATACATATTTGTCCTTTTTTCTTTGTGAATTAATCGCGTTTGTTTCATCCGTATTATTACATAAAAGCATATTCCTAATTGCAATATTTTATAGCCGTTCTTCTAAGCCAGTATATTTAGCCTTTCTATTTTTGAAGTCTGTATCTTTGCGCCTCTTCCTGGATCTGAGACAACATTACTCGCCTTGAGGCTACAGTCATGAAAATGTCTCCAAAGTATGATTGTCACTTGCTTCTTGACCAACCCCTTGTTTTGCAAAGCAGGAGGCGCCAGGAGCATGACGGAACGACCCTAGGTGTTCTCCCCGTTACCCTACCACTATAGCACGGTATATCATTTTCAAAATGACCGCATCCACAACTGAAACTAATTACACCATAAAAGGAAAAACGGTATGACCGCTATGATGGGAATATTTGTTTTCAGAGTGAATATTTGTCTTCTCAGGACCGAGTAGGAAATTGTATGTTTGATTGGTACAGCATGTGATTTAGCAATTCTCATTTTACCCGTATGAGGTGAAGAGACTGAATACAGGAAAAAATACTCTATACATTTAGAGGAAAAAAGAAAATTAAGATTTCAGTGGGGAAGGAAATACTTTTTTTTTTTTTATTTCATTTTCGAAGGATTTTGAATTATTTTGTTAACGTAATTGCTAATGAAATCCAGATTGCTAATATAATAAAAAGAAAAACTTTAAAACAAATGCGTACACTACAAAATTCAGGTAACGCCTCAATCCCAGTTTTTCTTTAGATACCTTCGTACATACAGTGCTAACTTAACGAGTTGGTTTCGAGCCTCGCATTAATCAAGGGACTCCAACTTAACGTTTTAATCGAAAGGAAAAAAAAAATTTCCTGAGAACTTTAAAGTGTAAAATCAGTATTTGAGAATTTTCCGTGCAAGTTAGTTTGCCCCCCCACACACACACACCGGCTGTGTGAAGGAAACATACTCTGTCGTCATTTCTGTCTGAAATACAGTAGCGAACAAAAGTATTTGGCAAAACACTTTTTCGACCATAATTTTTTTTCTGCTGGACCAAATCGGGTCATTTTGGGATATGATATGTGTTGATTCGTTGATTACAATGCCGCGTAGTTTGTATTTTGCTCAGAACGAAATTGCCGTTCGAAATGGGCCATATTCAAGAGTCGCCAATTATTACCCATTTGTTTGCTGCATGTATTAATGTTTTTCTTGTGATTTTTGTGAGTTTTGTGATGTGCAGTGTGATAATAAGTCAATCTTAGGTTTTCAGAAATGGGTAAAAAGGCGGAGATTCCTGTTGGAGCACGCCAGGCGGCCACGAACATGATGGAATCCGGAATGCGTGTCACCAACATTCCGAGGGCCCTGAACATCAGACACCAGTCCATTTCAGCTATGCTGCAATGTTATAAGAAGACTGGCAACGTCGAGAACAGTCCGCGATGTGGTTGGCCTCGTTCCCCTACGTTGTGTCAGGATAGACGCATCCTCCGTCGATCTCGTGCTGATCCCACCTTGACTGCTGTGGACATCGCCACCGAATTCCGCAACAGCGACGACCTGAATGTCAGCCAAATGACCATCTCCAGTCGTCTCATTGCTGGTGGTTTGAATGGAAGACGCCCCGCCAAGAACCACTCATTAGAGTCAAGAATCGACGAGCCAGAATCGTGTTCGTGCGCCGTCATCGACACTTGACCGCGGCGGACTGGAGTAAGGTGCTTTTCACCGACGAAAGCAAGTTCAACTTGTTCGGAAGTGATGTCATCCGATACGTACGACGTCTGTGTGGCCAGAGATTCAACTCCCAGTTCATTCAGCCGACTGTCAAGCACGGAGGAGGATCGCTCATGGTTTACGGCACCTTCTCTCGCAATGGAATGGGCCCAATCGTCAAGATTGACGGAATAATGACCGGCCAGAGCTACACGAACATGCTCATCAACGATGTTTTCCCATGGGCAAACACCAGAACATGCTACCCAGATGGATCATGCAGCAAGACAACGACCCGAAGCACACCTCCACAGTAGCGAAGGCAGCCTCCCAGCAGCAACAGGTTACACTTCTAGACTGGCCAAGCCAATCTCCAGACCTCGACCCCATCGAGCACATGTGGGAGGAGCTGGAGAGACGATGTGCGAAGAAAACCTGCCGGAATAGGGCCCAGAAGTTCGACCAGCTGTCTGCAGAATGAACGCAAATTCTGCAGGTCACCGTCGAGAAGCTAGTGGACTCTATGCCAGCCCGTTGTGCAGCTGTTATTAAGTCTCGTGGTTATCCCACTATGTATTAGTTATTGTTTGGTCGTTTTCTCGTACTTGTTTTCTGTTATCGTTGCATTAAATGAATGTGATACACACCTACTTTGTTGGTCAATTTGTAAGATCTTTGCGATTAAGCTCGGTACCTGATCTGTGTAAAGCTTTCCGATCCATCTGCATATGGGTCATGTTTACAACTGAATAACATATCATATACCAAAATGACCCGATTTGGTCCAGCAGAAAAAATATTATGGTCGAAAAAGTGTTTCGCCAAATGCTTTTGTTCGCTACTGTACATTCTTCAGTCGGTTTTCAATATTTCATTTTTCTGTTACCTGTTCTGAAAGTTCCTGGAAGTATTCCCACAAGAAGCATTTTTTCCTGATGTGTATTCTTACAGGATTCTCCCTCGAAATACAAACTGGCAAATTTGTGCGGGTTTTCATTGAATTTTTGGAAGATAATGCTATCACTATGTGGACCGCGTGCCTCAAGAAAAGTGGGAGGGGGGGCATGCGTGTAACAAAACATCTTAATTTCATCTAAAGGTGGCCAGACCTTCACCTTGCCCACGCATGAACAATATTAGTACGGGCCGGCCTTGACTGCAGGGCAATAATAGGTTTGCAAAGAATCTGCTAGCAAGCTGTTGCTAAGAGAAGAATGTCGAGTTTCCAAATGATGCCTCTGTTTTGTAAACTGTAGTCTGGTAGAGTGTACGATTTGCTGCAGCATGCATGCTAGATATCTGTACTATTTCCAATCAACATGTGCGGACGTCTGGAACTGTATCTGCACTGCTGTGTCCATCATGACCCCATGGGGTGCATAGCGTTGCACTCTGCTGGGTTGGCGTAACCTCAGGCTACTGCATCCCAGATTTACAGATAGCGATTATTCATATTTTCTCAGAGTTCAGTAATTTCCCATATGGATTGCAGTTTCCTTCCCCAGGCATAGTGAGACGTTCGGACATTGCGCTCGCCCTCTATACTCTTACTTTTTATATTCTGTCCACTATGATGAACCAAAATAACTCCTTCTACATGAATGCTTTTCATTTACAAGCCACAAATCAGAAAAGAAATAAATTTTGTACTAGTACAAATAAGTGTATATAACAATGGTTGTTTGGAGTAACAAACTTATTAACAATCTTCCGCTTGGGAGAAAAGCATCACTCCTTTAGGCTGCAACCGTACTATTGTAATATCGTAAATATTAACTTTGGGTGCATTAGACATATTTATCATACTCTAAAATTTGTATTCAAAGGAAAATCTGTGTATATAAAAAAGTTGAAAAGCTATTATGCGCTAAATAAAATTTTCACCAATGCATAATAACATAATACTATTTACAAGCTGCGTGTATAAATTCATTCGTACTCGTAGATTATCAGTCGAAAAACATTGGCTTCCCAACACAGAAAATATCTGCTACACTCACTTTCTATCCTAGGTAAAAAAAAAATTATTTGAAAAACCATTGCGTAGAGCAAGTGTTTTTCAGAAATATTATTTATTGAAAACTATGTTACATCATGGACAGGTTTTTTATGCCACTAATGTATATATAATCTTTTTATAAAACCATTTATTCTTTGCAGGGAAATATTGGCGATTCCTTAATTGTTTCTTCTCTAATTTTCACAACATCCGTAGATGCTGATACAACTTTGCAAAATGTCGCTAGCGGATGAAATCGGTCCCAACTAATGTAACGGAAGAAAAATGCCCCGATATATTCAACCATTAGGCTCTCTGTATGAAACTAAAAATGTTAACATTATGAACTTCGTAATTATGTGCTTGGTTTATTTCTCTGTAGTACTGGAGAAATATGGATTAATGTGGGTACTATCCCCATATAGCACAGATGCTTTATAATTCAAGTCACGTGTAATTTCTTGATTGCAAGCGCAATCGGAGCACAACATCCTATATCCTAAAGAGAATTTACTCTCCACACAAGACATAAATAGCCATAAAAGGACAAAAAATTCAATCTAAGTTGAAGAAAATAATTTGTTGGCAAGGCACCTGCTGATGTCTTTTGGATGACATTCATATGGCTATCAGGCTTTACTGGTAAGAAAGTGCACGTATAAAACAGTGAAACTGCAAAAGGATAGAGTAAAAATGAATATATAACTTTAAAAATAGTGAAAAAAGATAAAATAGTAAAGTAAATTTACTCCTTCACCGTTATCTGTTAAAATTTGAATTATTTATCAGTTCCTCTGTGCTGTCATATATCACAAATTTTCGGATCATTTGTGTTAGCAGAAAACAAAAAAAGGCTTGCGTTTTACTTGCCTAAAACGGCGTTCTAACGGAAATGTTGTACTGAGCTTCCCCCTTGGGAAACATGGGGGTGAGGAAGGAGGATAGGGAGCTGAAAACTGATCCTGCATCTGATAAGGGAAAGTGGTCATAACACTAAGACCTCACAAGAAGGGGATAGGAAATGATCGTGCGAATTTCAGCGCCTTCTATGAGCAGAAGCTTTACGTTCAACATGCCTTTATATCCACCTTAAGGCTGGTGCACAAAAACGTGTAAGCAGCCACACCATCCAGAACCATCTCCTCGCTATGGGGTACCGCTGCTGACCGCACATCACAGGGTACAAAGATTAGCATGGGCACTGGAACATCGCAACTGGACCCTAGACATGTGGGAAAATGTTGCCTGGACTGACGAGTCGAGATTCACGTTGGTACATGCAGATTGCAGAATATGAGTATGGCACAAACCACATGAAGCGATGTATCCTTCTTGCCAGCAGGGTACTCTTCAAGCTGGTGGGGGTGGCATTCTCGTCTGGAGACTGTTTACGTGGACTGAAATGGGACCCCTGGTACATGTGACATCGTCCCTCACAGGTCAACGTTACCAGGATATCCTGTTCCCGTTTATGCGTCTTCAACATCCCACTGGGGAGGCCTCATCTCCTGCAACAAGAAAACGCCCCGTGTCATCACTCCCGAATTGTATCCGAATGGTTGGATGAACACTCCACTGACGTGACCTCGCTTCCTTGGCCAGCTAGGTCACCTGACCTCAATTCCATCGAGCACATCTGCGATGCCATCGAGAGAGATGTTTGATGCTCTGACCCCCCTCCATCAAATCTTCGTGAACTGTGGGAGCTTGTTCAGGGGTCGGGGATCTGTATGGCTTCCCAACGCTTCCGGTGTCTTGTAGAGTCCATGCTGAGACGAATCGCCGCCGTCATCAGGGCGAAAGGTGGTGCTACACGTTACTAAACAGGCATCTCTAATTCAATTGCTGTTCAGTGTATATGTGTTCATCCTGTCAGCACTGATTCTCCCCCCTCATAATGGAAAAAACAAATATGCTGCAATATCAAACCTTTAGCTAAAATTTACATTTATAATCAATTTACTTAAACTTCTTGTACATGCCCTTGATTTATGACAAATCCAAAGATCACAGAAGATAAATCCTGATACTCATAAAATCAGGGTTGATACACATTTTACGGAAAAATTCCAGAACTTTTCTCTGAGTTAGTCCAGAGTAAAAAAATGCCAGAAGCTTATATTCTTGCTAGAATCATAGTGCTTTATTTTTTTATATTTTGCTAATTGGGGTGAAATTAGCTGTGCATTTAGAATTCCAATGAAGTCTCATGGGTTCTGCTGTTACAGTATTCTGCGGTGTGTGTTAAATCGACGAGCTCTTCACGTGGACTTTCAATCAAAAACTGATCTAGTAAAATCTCTTGATTGTTAATTGGCATAGTGTCACTGTAATTTGATTTGATGTACCACATAATTTGATTGCCACAGTGTTTGTGAGTGTATTTCATACATAAGTATTTTTAGTGAATGTGATACGAACGCACCAAAAGACAGCTAAACTTTCTGAAATGAGAACCTATATTGAAATAAAAGCATTAATATTTAATACAAGTGTACAATGTGTTCTCCAGTTTTAGTTGTAAATTTTTCACTGAACTGTTGAACAATAACTGAGAAACAATACATAATTTTTTATTTTTGAAGGTCACAGGTCTGTATGTTTAGTTTTTGTTAAGATTCATCGTGATTTTCTTCTTGTATAGTTTGAAAAATCTGCTGGCTCCTGTGCAGTTTTTTACTAGGGATGGGACATTCGAATCTTGAAAAAGATTCAAGATTCGAAAACTCCATCATTCGAATTCTTGCTTTTCTCATCATTCGAATCTTAACCTAAAAAACTTGGCATTCGGTGCTTGTTCTAGACAGGGTTTGAAAAACCCAGCTTACTTGGGTTTTATCAGGCTTTTTCGGGTTTTATTGGGCTTTTCCAAGTATTATTGGGCTTTTTGGGTTTTATCAGGCTTTTTGGGTTTTATCAGGCTTTTTCGAGATCTGTTGTAAAAAAACGAAGAAGCAACAATCAATGAGTAAATTCCGTCTTAAAAGCACAAAAGGGCCTTTAAAAGGAATCTCTTGATAAAACAGTGGCTTTTTTTTTTTTTTTAATGCTGCTAACATACCATTCAATGCAGCAGAATTGGATCAGTTTAAAATCATGATTGAAACACTGAGACCTGGACATCAACCACCCTCAGCAAAAGCCATTGGTGGGAAACTGTTTGATACTGCAGCAGAAGAAACTGAATCTCAGCTTTCGGAAAAATAAAATTAGGCAGTTTGTCTTTCACCATAGATTGTTGGTGCAGTGTGAAGAATGAGCCAGTCCAAGCTATTAGGGTTCATACCAGAACAGAAAGTTTTATTTTCTGTATGCTAAAGATACTGGATCAGAAAAGAAAACAGCAAAACATTGTGCTTCTAAATTAGAGGCAGCCATAAAGAAGTGTGAAGAAATATTTGGAAAACCTGTTCTTTCTGTTGTGAGAGCAACAAAATGATAAAAATGTGGAAATTTTTAAATGAAAGATATCCAACTCTCATAACATATGGATGCTCAGCACATCTGTTGAATTTGTTAGGAAAAGATGTTTTCCCCAAAGACTGTTTTAAAGCAGATTGCAGCAGCACAAAAATATTTTCGTAACAAAGGCCTACATCAACCACATGGATGGTTCAAAGAAAAGCCTGGCTTAATGCCATAACTACCTAACGAAACACGGGGCAACTTTCATCCCATACCTGCCAACTTTCAGAAACCGAAATCCATAAAAAAAATTAATCGATATGTTCGATGAAAATTTTAATTTACATATTCAATGAAATTACTTGCCGTGCATATTGATTAAATGTACTGAACATATCAATTAAAAAACAATATGTTACCTCTGAAACAAGTATCAACTTTTAATTGATATGACTACAGATGTTTGAATTTATCGGCACGTTTATTTCGATTACAGTAGAATCTATACATAATTTCTCATTACTATGCTATCATTATGATCTATAAAGAGATAAAAATTTATTTTTATGGAGGTTTGCATCTCAAGGGAAGGATGTTCCACTCTTTGACCCCCGAAGCCAATAGGATTGTATCCCACGCCGTCACGGAACAAACTAAAATGTTTTCAAAAATGAACCATTTTCATGCTAGGATTATCTTACGGAGAGACGGACGATGAGACAGTCAAATGAAATAAATGAGTGACTGAGGGACACTAATTGGTAAATTATGCTCAACTAAAAACGAAGTGAATAAACACTTTGCACGAATCGCATCCAGTTCATTATAACTTTTAACAAAGGAAGTTAATTTCGTATTTTTTCTTTTTTCACACAGTCAAAATTAGATTTATGCTTGGCGCTATATGATTAGTAGTATCATTCCTTTCACCACACGAAACGCTGAAATTACATCGACACGTAGAGCAAAATGCAGATTTTTCATTTTTTAAAGATTTTGCAATACACAGGAAACTCCGCAGAATATGCATTTTTATATTGCTGCTCATAGCGAATCACTAATACTAAATTTATTGACACTTGAAAAAATGCAAGTAAAACTGCTGTAGTAAAACAGTAACAGTTTAAAGAGATGCAATTTGCAGAGGGAAAAATAGTACTGCAACATAATAACTTGGTTGAATCTAGGCAAAATATTTTTACGCACATTATTGAGAGACGAACAAAAGCACTATTGGAAAACGTACAAACTTACTAACGGACAAGCAAAATAAATCATTGCTGGAGAAGCACTGGCTCGAATGAACATTGGACTTACTTTTTTCTTTTAACTTCCTAGTAGCATTCTTTCGTTAGGTCAAATTTATTACCAGAGAAGTTACGAAACCATGACCCAATGCATTTTAAATTTCACAAAACTGACAGTTTTTGCTTAATTTTGTCCTGTTGGGTATCGATCTGGGCTTTAAAATTGCACAGATTTAAAATCTGTTTGAATTATTTTCCTACGATAACTATGTTCTGAGATCGCATTTTCAACTAGGAGTAGTAAAGACACCTGCTCCCAAGTGTGGAAAGGAGAAGGGGGGGCAGCGAGATAACCAAGCCCAAGGTTAAACAAGCCTAGCTGGTTGTTATCCTTATCAGTATATGCGCGGCGCAAGTTTTAGTGTTTGAAACAACGCAAAACCTAACACGTGGGAAAACTGCTGCAAATGTTCCAACAAACACATTACGATAAGCTTATCTATAATAACTGAAAAGTTGTTCGCAACTTATATCAGCGCTTTACTTTGAATGGATTAAGTTAAATAAAAAAGTTTTGATAGCGGGTGTAAAATCATCAAAAAAAAGAAAAAGAAATCTCGGGAAACCAACAAATCCGTAAAATTAAAATTTTGCCCGTAAAACAAGTTACATTTCCGTAAATTTTATGGGAAAATCGTAAAACCTGGCAGGTATGTCATCTTGATTGTGTTAAAACATTTGTGGCCAATTATCACAAATACAGAGAAATATCTTAAGAGCATATTGAGGAATTTGATCAATCTATTTAAAAAATCTTGGATGAAATGGGTATTTACCGTGAAGCTATTAATCTGGAAAAGCAGTAATCTGTTGTTGCTAGCACACTGAACACACTTCAGAGAGACGCAACATCCGTTTCAGTTGCTGTTGAAATATAGCCAGATTTACTACAAGAAGAAATCCTGCAGCCCTACAATCTAGATTTTAAAAAAGGTTTGAACAAGCAATTCCTGCACACCATTTTCTAACAAACCTCATGGATCCAAAGTACAGAAGTCAGAAACTTAACCAAGAACAGGAAAGTATTGCAGAAGAGTGGATATCCAAATTTTCCCCTGCCTGATTACACAGTCATATAATATGACCACCCCGGAATCACTGTGTACTCACCCAGGTGTGTCACAGAGTGCACGTGACAAGGTCAACCACATGGAGATATAAGCGGCTGGCCAGGACAGAGGAGCCATATTGCATAATGTGAGCTCAATGAGCAGATTTAGTGATTTGATGGATGTCCAAAAAGAATGATCATTGAATACCGAGCCAAGGGTGGAAGCATCTCAGAAACAGCAGACTTTGGGGGCTGTTTGTGAGGTGCTGTAGTAAGGGTGGTACCAAGATTGGACTGCCAGCACACCAGGTACCTCCCAACATAACTGTGGAGCCTCAAAAGGTCATCAACCCCAGAGGAGAATGTCACCTCCGTCAACTTGTAAAGGGCATTCTACACACAACAGTGCTGCAATTGACCACGCAAATGAATGCTGGGGTACCCAAGTACGTGTCCCAGATAACAGTAGAGCGAACCCTGTTATGCATGGGTCTCCAGAGCCGACGCTGCGTCAAGGCACCCATGTTAACCCAGGGCCATTGACAATGATGTCTGCAGTTCGCATGGGACTACTGTCATTGGACAGTGGAAAAGAGGTTGCCTTTACCGAGGAATCAAGGTTTCTACTTCACAGAAGTAACGGGTGGTGGTGGACACGACATCAGATACACGAGAACCAACACACGGACACGCTTGTTGGTCAAGTAGAGGACAGCGGTGGCAGTATGCATGTCTGGGGAATGTTCTCCTTGTATGCCGCGGGACCACTGGTACTACTGGATGGTTCCCTGAATGCCAATGGCTACCTGTCCATTCTTGCAGATCACATGCATCCCTTCACATTGGACGTTTACCTCGGTGGTGATGGTATCTAAAGCACAATGCACCCTGTCACGTCGGTAAGGCAGTGCACGACTAGTTGCAGGAACACGACAGCGATGTCTTCGTTTGCCCTTGGCCGATTTCATCGGCCAAGCTCAATCCCCCAGAACACTTGTGAGGCTATTTAGATCAACAAATTCAGCATGCCGACCCACAACCACGTCATCTCCAGGACCTCCATGCTCTGCTGCAGTCCGAATGGGCACATGTGCCACAGGACTCTTTCCAGGGCTTCAGTAAGTCCATACCACGACATCGTGTAGCTGTCATCCCATCATTACGTAGGTGGTCATATTATTCTGATACGAACGTGTATTTACCTAGTATAATGACTTTCAAAATTAACGATACAAACTGTTAACTAATATCAATGATGAAAGAAAGTGTCATCAGCCAGTTTTCTCCCATAAAAGGATGGCAAGTCATGGCAAAAAAGTCTGAAAAGGGTTTAAATTCAAAATTGCCTGCAGGATTTCTAAATTTGTATGCCTACATTCAGCACCAGCTTCATCTGCCTCCATTTTGAAAGAATTTTCTCTATGTTTCAACTAGTTTGGAATAAGTTACAAAATAGGATTGAGATAGAGAAAGCCACAAAACGTGCTCAGTTTATACATTTTTGGATCAAAAATCTCCTGTAGATTAGTAGGTTTTTTTTTTTCAACTAAAACCCTCCAGAATTTTTTTTTTTTTTTGATTGGAGGTTTAACGACCACCGTGAGCAACTCAATGGGCTATAAGCAATCTTATAGCCCATTGAGCAATCGCCCGTCCCTAATTCAGGGTCACTGGTTCCAGGGAAGGGAGAGAGCCAGTGCCATAAGACAAACACAACATCCATGCCTGACCGGGATTCGAACCCGGACCCTTTACGGACGAATGTTCAGAGGCCAGCGCCTTAGACCACTGCGCCACCAGGGCGGCGCCCTTGAGATTACATTAATTATTTAAATGTGGCTGTTTACCGAATAACTGAGTGGTTTGAAAATATTTGGGAAATTGTGTGGGTCACAAAACTATGATAATTTCAGACTACTTTTGAGGTTCTAGTTAAACACAAAGCAAAAATACTTTATTATCTGCACCATTGTTTAATTTTTAGGCGACCTTTGTAAATAGTCAAAAACCACTGCAGTTTACACACTGCACACAAATAATCTCAGGGAAATTTTATTTAAAGATAATATTATAGTTAGAAGCTAAGTATGTTATATTTTGTTTCTCTATTATTATTTTTTTCTTTCTATAGTATGAATCGATAATGTTGGATTGTTGGTCTATTCTATATAGTTATTTTTTATAGGTGGAAAGCTATTTATATGCAACCATTTATTATTTTCAGTATTATTGTTTCATTTTTTTTTATTTCAGATCAGTTGCTTTGTCAGCTGATCTAAAAGGATTGTTGTGTGTTGTTAAAAAATAAAATCCGTCAACAACCATCACCTTTGAGAAGACAAGAAACAGAATCTAGTCATTATTCCTATTGTTATTAACTGTGAAAGAAAATATTTTGTTGGGTGCTAATTAAATTTGTAATATTGTAGAAGAAAAAATAGAATCTAATTTTGAAAAAAACCTGCATGGGTTTTTTCAACTGGGCTCACCCTGGTTGTAGAGCGATATTTGTTCAAATTTTTGTCAGTATGATGAGTTCTGACATTAGAAAACAATCAAAGAAGATAGTCCACAGTGTGTACACAGCTATTTAAAATAGCTTGTTACTTCCAAACCGGATGCAACAGTGAATGAATTGTTCAGCCAAACACAGAGAGCAACCGCCGAAGCGATTGGCATCTTCCATCTGACAGTGCCTTAGCCACCGTACCTCAAGTACATACCTGTCAACCTGAGAAAATTCAAATGTGTAAAATTACATGCGAATGACATTTCTAATCATTTTTTTTTTAAACTATGCACGAACAACATTTATAACTATTTTTTTTTAACTATGCGCAAACAACAATTTTGATGGGTTCCATTTCAACTCAGGCAGGGCCGTACCATCATGGTCTCAGATTTCTCTAAAAAAATTAAGGGGTGTTCCTTGACTAAAATAAGGAGACCCATATTTTTTCTTTCGGCAAGAAAAAAATTTTCCCTTCGAGATAGCGGGTTTCAAATCTTGCACCGTTAAACAAGCTCTCTAGAAAACGGTTATTTTTCCTAACTTCAGCGAGTCATTGCAGCAAAGTTAAAAAAAAGATATTGTGTTCTTGTATTTTTTTTTACATTGTGTGTATAACATATAATAATATATGGTGCTAATATTTGCTACACATTGTATGATTAAAATTTAAAAAAATCGTAAACTTTGTGATTTTTTAAAAAAATTGAATTTTTTAATTTTTTTTAAACAGGTTTGGATGGAGTTTTTCTATATTCGTTTTTTTCGTTAAAGACATACAAATGTGCACTTTATTTGTAATTTTTTGTGTGTCTGTGAAACTGCTAGTTTCCGCGTTTCGGCAGCGTTAAAAACAGCCGATTTTGAAAAATCTCTAACTTTGCCAACGATTTTCTCAAAAAGGCCATTTTTTAAAATTCTGAAAATTAAATCCCTGTTTTATCATCAACAGGAGAATATCTGTGTAAATTTTCACGGACCTAAAAACGCCCGTTTTCGAGTTAGACGCGTTTGAATTCGGTTTGAAAGCCTGAGATTTTCCGTGTTCTAAAGGCGCCATTTTGGAAAAATCTCAGGCGCAAAGTACGTACGTTATCTCTTACTCGAATCAAAGCATTAGATATTCTTTGCCCGAATGATGGAATGAGAGCATTGGGTCAGCTGGCCCTGGTTGGATGCATCCACCTCGCCCTTCCCCGAGTGATGACATGCCTATAAAACTGTCGGGGGGGGGGATAACCAATACATAAAGAAAATTCTTGCTGCTCCACAAACAAAGTTCTGTTGCGAAAGACAGCAGCAGCAGTTGTTTGTTTACGTATATACTTAAACATCACATAAGAAAAGACTATGAAAGAGTAGAAAACTGTTGTAAAACAATATTAAGAAAAAGAGTGCAGGCACGTGTACTGTAAGTTAATTTTCGATGGCTAAACAACCTCGAGTTTTCCTGGGAGTTGCTAATTGTAGGCTACTGTCAGAAGAGCAGTTGCTGTTTTCTTATAGTTGCTAAAGTTAACTTCTCAGTTTTTCGTAATAGTAAAATATTCGCTCAGGAGAGTTTTGTCCTCTGCGAACGGGGGAGAAGGTGCAATGCTCTTGACCTCGCTGCTGGGTTGATAGCGCTGGTCGCTACCGAAACTCTGCTTACCTCTTCTCCAAAATGTAATGGCAATTGTCTAATCTACTAAATAAATAACAATTAACACAAACGTGTGCATGCTTATTCATAAAATGTAAGTTGAGTATATTTCCTGTTCAGTCAGCTGATTTTACAAGTATAATTCATATACAACTTATGCGCTTATAATGGTGTAAAGATTTTTATCTATTTAAAACATATTCAAAGATTTCAATTTTTTTAAAGAGGGAAGGGGGATGGGGTGATTGTGTTCTTAGTGATTTCCACCTGGGCCACGATAAACCATGCACTGCCCATGGCTTCTGTTCCCTTAGAAGATAATCCTGGATCGATGGGAGACCAGCGGAGTTTTGACACACACCCCCACCCCCTCACGTGGTGGTGAGGTGTCTCAAAGCTAGGTAGCTTTCAAAAATGTTTCAACTTAGTTGGCTGGTAACAAGAGAGGGATTCCATTTTCACCTCTGGCAGGGTCGTACCATCATGGTCTCAGATTTCTCTAAAAAAATTAAGGGGGTGTTCCTTGATTAAAATAAGGAGACCCATATCTTTTCTTTCGGCAAGAAAAAATTTTCCCTTTGAGACAGAGGTTTTCAAATCTTCCACCGTCAAACAAGCTCTCTAAAAAACGGTTATTTTTCCTAACTTCAGCGAGTCATTGCAGCAGAATTAAAGATATTTTGTTCTGGTATTTTTTATTACATTGTGTGTATAACGTATAATAATATGTGATGCTAATATTTTTTACACATCGTATGATTAAAATTTTAAAAAATCGTAAACTTCGATTTAAAAAAAAATTGAAATTTTTGAGATTTTTTTTAACTGGTTCAAATGGAGTTTTTGTTTTCTATACTCGTTTTTTGTTAAAGACATACAAATGTGCACTTTTTTTGCAATTTTTTATATGTCTGTGAAACTGCTTGTTTACGCAGCGTTAAAAACAGCCAATTTTGAAAAATCTCCAACTTTGCCAACGATTTTCTCAAAAAAGCCCTTTTTTAAAATTCTGAAAATTAAATCCCTGTTTTATTATCAACAGGAGAATATCTGTGTAAATTTTCACGGACCTAAAAACGCCGGTTTCCGAGTTAGACGCGTTTGATTTTGGTTTGAAAACCTACGATTTCTCCGTGTTCTAAAGGCGCCATTTTGGGAAAATCTAAGGCGCAAAGAACGTATTTTCTTACTCGAATGAGAGTGTTGGGTCCGTCCACCTCACCCTACCCTGAGCGATAACATGCCTAAAAAACGGTCTTGGAAAAAAATAACAAATCTATATATAGAGAGAATTGAATGTATGTCAATTTAGAACCATCAAACTTGGTATACTATCTCATGGTACTCTAACTTAGAACGTAGACGGTTTTTGGAAGGGGGAGCCCGGGTCAAAGGGCCCCACGCAAAATTTCCGTAAAATCTAGTTTTCAATTTAGAACCATTAAATTTGGTATACTTTTTCTTGGCACCCTAACTTTGACTAGACGGTTTTGGGAAGGGGTCGGAACCCGGGGTCAAGCCTCCCACCCCTACAAAATTTTCGTAAAATATTTTACAAAGTTAGGGTGCCAAGAAAAAGTATACCAAATTTGATGGTTCTAACTTGAAAACTAGATTTTACGGAAATTTTGCGTGGGGCCCTTTGACCCCGGGCTCCCACCCACCCAGGGCTCTGCCCCTCTTCCAAAAACCATCTACGGTCTCAGTTAGGGCACTATAGTATACAAGTATATTTTACGGAAATTTTGTGTGGGGGCCCTTTACCCAGGGCTCCGACCCCTTCCAAAAACAGTCTGCGGTCTAAGTTAGGGTACCATGCTATAGTATTCCAAATTTGGTGATTCTAAATTGAAAACTAGATTTTATGGAAGTTTTGTGTGGAGCCCCTTGACCCCGGGCTCCGACCCCTTCCAAAAACCGTCTACGGTCTAAGTTAGGGTACCATGAGATAGTATACCAAGTTTGGTGGTTCTAAATTGAAAACTGTAAATTTGTTTAGCAGACATACATCAATTCTATATATATATAGATTTGTTATTTTTTTTTCCAAGACCGTTTTTTAGGCATGTTATCGCCCAGGGTAGGGTGAGGTGGGCGGATCCAACGCTCTCATTCGGGTAAGAGAATACGTACTTTGCGCCTGAGATTTTTCCAAAATTGCGCCTTTAGAACACAGAGAAATCGTAGGTTTTCAAACCAAATTCAAACGTGTCTAACTCGGAAACAGACGTTTTTAGGTCAGTGAAAATTTACACAGATATTCTCCTGTTGATAATGAAACAGGGATTTAAATTTCAGAATTAAAAAAAAAGGGCTTTTTTGAGAAAATCGTTGGCAAAGTTGGAGATTTTTCAAAATCGGCTGTTTCTAAACCCTGCAGAAACTAGCAGTTTCACAGACACATAAAAAATTGCAAATAAAGTGCACATTTGTATGTCTTTAACAAAAAAAACGAGTATAGAAAACAAAAACTCCTTTTGAACCTAAAAAAAAAAATCTTAAAAATTTCAATTTTTTTTTTAAAATCAAAGTTTACGATTTTTTTTTAATCATACGATGTGTAAAAAATATTAGCATCAAATATTATTATACGTTATACACACAATGTAATAAAAATACCAGAACAAAATATCTTTTTTAATTCTGCTGAAATGACTCGCTGAAGTTAGGAAAAATAACCGGTTTTTTAGAGAGCTTGTTTGACGGTGGAAGATTTGAAACCCTCTGTCTCAAAGGGAAAATTTTTTCTTGCCGAAAGAAAAGATATGGGTCTTCTTATTTTAATCAAGGAACACCCCTTAATTTTTTTTTTAGAGAAATCTGAGACCGTAATGGTACGACCCTGCCAGAGTTGAAATGGAATCCCTCTCTTATTACCAGCTAACTAAGTTGAAACATTTTTGAAAGCTACCTAGCTTTGAGACACCTCACCACCACGTGAGAGGGGTGGGGGTGTCAAAACTCTGCTGGTCTCCCATCGATCCAGGATTATCTTCTAAGGGAACAGAAGCCATGGACAGTGCATGGTTTATCATGGCCCAGGTGGAAATCACTAAGAACACAATCACCCCACCCCCTTCCCTCTTTAAAAAAATTGAAATCTTTGAATATGTTTTAAATAGATAAAAATCTTTACACCATTATAAGCGCATAAGTTGTATATGAATTATACTTGTAAAATCAGCTGACTGAACAGGAAATATACTCAACTTACATTTTATGAATAAGCATGCACACGTTTGTGTTAATTGTTATTTATTTAGTAGATTAGACAATTGCCATTACATTTTGGAGAAGAGGTAAGCAGAGTTTCGGTAGCGACCAGCGCTATCAACCCAGCAGCGAGGTTAAGAGCATTGCACCTTTCTCCCCCGTTCGCAGAGGACAAAACTCTCCTGAGCGAATATTTTACTATTACGAAAAACCGAGATGTTAATTTTAGCAACTATAACAAAACAGCAACTGCTCTTCTGACAGTAGCCTACAATTAGGAACTCCCAGGAAAACTCGAGGTTGTTTAGCCATCGAAAATTAACTTACAGTACACGTGCCTGCACTCTTTTTCTTAATATTGTTTTACAACAGTTTTCTACTCTTTCATAGTCTTTTCTTATGCGATGTTTAAGTATATACGTAAAAAAACAACTGCTGCTGCTGTCTTTCGCAACAGAACTTTGTTTGTGGAGCAGCAAGAATTTTCTTTATGTATTGGTTATCCCCCCCCCCCCCCCCCCGACAGTTTTATAGGCATGTCATCACTGGGAAGGGTGAGGTGGATGTATCCAACCAGGGCCAGCTGACCCAATGCTCTCATTCCATCATTCGGGCAAAGAATGTCTAACGCTTTGATTTGGGTAAGAGTAACGTACGTACTTTGCGCCAGAGATTTTTCCAAAATGGCGCCTTTAGAACACGGGAAATCGTAGGCTTTCAAACTGAATTCAAACGTGTCTAACTCGAAAACGGGCCTTTTTAGGTCCGTGAAAATTTACACAGATATTCTCCTGTTGATGATAAAACAGGGATTTAATTTTCAGAATTTTAAAAAATGGCCTTTTTGAGAAAATCGTTGGCAAATTTAGAGATTTTTCAAAATCGGCTGTTTTTAACGCTGCCGAAACGCGGAAACTAGCAGTTTCACAGACACACAAAAAATTACAAATAAAGTGCACATTTGTATGTCTTTAACGAAAAAAACGAATATAGAAAAAACTCCATCCAAACCTGTTTAAAAAAACTTTAAAAATTCAATTTTTTTTAAAAATCACAAAGTTTACGATTTTTTTATTTTAATCATACGATGTGTAGCAAATATTAGCATAACATATTATTGTATGTTATACACACAATGTAAAAAAATACAAGAACACGATATCTTTTTTTTAACTCTGCTGCAATGACTCGCTGAAGTTAGGAAAAATAACAGTTTTCTAGAGAGCTTGTTTGACGGTGCAAGATTTGAAACCCTCTATCTCGAAGGGAAATTTTTTTCTTGCCGAAAGAAAAAATATAGGTTTCCTTATTTTAGTCAAGGAACACCCCTTAATTTTTTTTAGAGAAATCTGAGACCATGATGCTACGACCCTGCCTGAGTTGAAATGGAACCCATCTTTTAATGAATTTGGCTATGTACAGTCAAAAATAAATGCAAATATTTGTGCATTTCATAATTTTTAGATGTTTATAATATAAACAAATTATATCACATTTTGATACCGCACGCAATGTTTTCATTCGTCCGTAGCGGACGGACGATTATCATAGCATACTCGATGTTTTCCGTCATCCGCAGTGGACCGACGATTTCCATAGCATACTCGATGTTTTCATTCATCCGTAGCGGACCGACAGTTATCATAGCATACTCGATGGTTTCCGTTTTCCATAGCGGACCAACGATTTTCATAGCATACTTTAAGTTATTCATCGTCTGTAGCGGACCAACGATTTCCATAGCATACTCAAAGTTTTCCGTCATCCGTAGTGGACAGACTATTTCCATAATAGCTACGTAAAATTCGCAGTAAGTCGAGTCTCTGAATCTTTCTTCCCACCGCATGATCTTTATTCAGCGTCAAGCATAACAGTGTGCACAGAGAATTTACTGTGCCGAAATTCCGACAGTGACTACGGGCACAGGTGTTCTGGCGCACAATTCCCATCTCTGTTATATATTTTATTTACAGGGTTATTTTTAACAAAAAATACAGAAAATTTTAAAAATCCGGAAGATAAGTTCTTCTGGCCGGAAAACCGGAAGACTATAAAAAAAACCGGAAAACTTCCGCAAATTCTGGAAGAGTTGGCGGGTATGATTTAACTGAAACATTAACAAATATTTCTCAAGGAAGATTTAAAAAAAAAAATTAATATACGGAAATGTGCAAAAAAAAAAAGCGATATATGTGTAAAATCGTAAAAGAACAGTTAAAATGCGTAAGAGTTGGCAGGTATGCAAGTATAGTGGGAAAAGTGGCTTAGCCATATTTTTCTCTTTCCCGGCAGCTTTTACCGTGGTAAAGAGCATGAGAACGGAGGGGAGGTGGGGGGGGGGTCTTGAGCCGTGTCACACACGACTCAAGTTACTATGCCTACAGCTCAGCGTTTCTAGTTCTACTCAACTCTCCGCAGCGTCTCACTTGCACACGCTATCAGAATACGCTTGGCTTCATCGGGTCTGTATTTTTTGTCTCAATCTCAAGAGTTTCTCATGCTTTATTGTTTTTATTCCTACGTAGTTTCTGTCATTCCGAAGTATGTGTACATGCTAACCACAGCATTTACACATATTTAGGAACGATTTATCTTGTGCCTGTCACACAAGATAATCGCTCGTAAGCATTACTAAACAAGAGTGAAATTAAGGAAATAATGTCGACTTGCCGGAGTATTGTGGGACATTTCAAGCACCCTTCTAAAGCCATGAAAGTCTTACGAGCTTCTCAAGCAAAGCTAAGTCTTAAACCTTGTTTGATACAAGATGAACAGACTAGAAGGAATTCTCAGCTATATTATACTTTACACACTTGTTGTCGATGGTTATTAAAACCTTTTCCGCATTAGGGTATTTCGATCTGAATAATTCTGGTATTTTCAATGTACACTCAAAAATTTCATGTTTTTTGTGAAATTTCAAAACTTTGAGCCTCTGGTCAAGGCCGATAATATTAACTGACTTGAAAAATATTTCACAAAATTTTCAGGTGCTCACTCACAACGTTTCCACACTAGGGCATTTCGATCAGAGAATTTCGGGGTTTTTCAACCCACCCTACTCAACATCCTTAAGACATGAAAGGGCTTAGACAGGCTTTCCACGAATAGTGGTTGTACTACCTACTGAGCTCTTAGACACCTTCACCAACAGCATCAAATATCACTGTGAGGCCTGCATTGTTGCAAGAGGGCAACCACACTCTATATTCAGGTACTTAGGCTATTTCATTCTGATACCTTACCCTTCAACTGGTTTTGCATAGTCGTTTTTGTTGGAATGAAGTACTTGTTACAAAATGTTTTAGGGTTTCTCCCTAAGGACACAGATTTGCATCAAATTTTATAAGTTTCGTTATTTTTCAAATAATTAAAGTTTTTCAGTTTTGTTTTGTTTTTTTCTTAATTTCTAATTTTGGAATTGTTGATTAAACAAACTACACTAAACCAGTGTAGTTTGTTTAATCAACAATTCCAAAATTAGACCTTTATTTTGTCCTAATTTGTTTGGGACTAGGTCATAGTAAGAATTTTCATATTGAATTCTCATTCCAATTACTATGGGACTAAATTTGCTAAAAATGATTTTTCTACACCTGTAGGTATGTAATTCATCATTACCTAGTGATCTGTCAAGAGATCATATAAAAAAAAAAAAGTAACACATTGTCTTGCAAACATCCATACCCCATAGCAGTCTCGCAACGACATGCAACATATATATGGCACATTTTATTTTGTTCCTGCAGACAAAAATGATATTCCCAGAGGTTTTATTTTGATCCTGCACGGGGGAAAAATATCCCAAGAATCCTTTTAATCCTCTCTTGCAGATAGATACCCAATCATGAGTGAAGGTTTGGGGGATGGAATTCAGTCTTTCAAAACCTTCCAAAAACTAGTAAACATCTCATATGAACCCAAAAATTTGTGTTTCCGGGTCATACATTGATTATTCCCACCAAAAATTCTATAGTTACAAATAAATAGCCACTTATGGATCTAAATACCATTACATACCTTATAATCCATAGCTGATATGGCGCACATTGTTACTGTGTCAATTCACTTTCTTTGTGGACACACTGACGAGTCCCAACCATGTCACGATTCTTCCAATTACCACTCCATTGGTACAGTAGTGGCCAAAATTGTGGAAACCTTTTGGAAAAACTATTTTTTCAGGTTTGATGGATCATAGCACCACTTTGTTTTGGAGTAATAGCATAAAAATATACATCAATGGAAAGAGAATTTCATCAAGAATGTAATGCAATAACTTTTATGAAGGATTTTTTTATTAGAACAGCAGTTATACAGAAGAAAAGTCAAACACATTGAAAAAATGAGATACACAAAAATTCTCACCATGTCAGTTAAAACTTAGTTGGCTAAGCTTTGGCATTAATTACGGCCTTACAACACCTTCCCATGGAATGGACCAAGTTTTTTAGTTCTGCAGCTGTTATAATGTAAAACAAAGATTGAATTGTTGCTTCTGTTAATTGGGTTTTATTGCTGGGTTGCTTCTGAACCCCATCGAAAAACTATGAGCCGACTATAAAGAAACTTCTGATCAAAACCTACAAGTTTTTTAGTCGGCTCCACAGATTTTCGATGGGGTTAAAGGTCTGGGCTGTTCCAGTGGAATATAATTATCTTAAAACCACTTTTTGCACACAGCAGAACATGAAATGGAGCTGAATAGTGTTGAAATATAAATGCTTCATTATCTTGGAAAAGATCACATGCGGAAGGCTTCAGTTTGGGCTCAAGTATTTCATTAATGTATTTTTGGCCATTTATATTCTCATTAGTCACGCAAATTCTGCCCACACCTTTTGATGTCATACAACCCCAGATCATAACACTAACTGGATGTTTCACGGTACATGTAACGCAATCAGGATGCAAATCTTCTCCGATTCTTCTCCTTACATATTTTATTCCATCACTACCAAACAGGGAGTTTTTGGTCTCATCATTCCAAATAACACTGTGCCATTTTTTCGCTATCCAGTTAACATGGGTTTTATCCCAGTTTAATCTTTTCAACCTTTGCTTGAGAGATAAAAATGGCTTTTTTCGGGGAATTCTAGCTTTTAGACCAAATTCCTGCAGTCTTCGCCGAACAGTCCTTGCACTCAACTTCATACTATATTGCACCATTTAACCTTGTATATGTCCAGATGATTTTCTTCTGTCACCTAGGCACAGTCTCTAAATTCTTTTATCATCACTTGCTGTTGTGCACCTTTTTCCTGCCTTTACTAGTCTGGTTTTGTAGTGACAGAGTCTCCTTATACCCCCTTCAAAAATTTAGAAATGCCACCTTTGGTTACGTTTCCACCCATTTTTCTTCTAATTTCTTCATAACTGAAGCCTTGTTCACTTAATAGTACTATCTTAAATCACTTTCTGGGTGACCAGTTAACTCTTTGCGCCATTTCTTTAATTTTATTATGTTTTACAAGCTGACTAAATGAAAGAACACAAAAAAAACCTACCAACTTGACAGCAATCACATTACACACTGACTAATATCCTCCTCTCATTTCCAATACATGAGATCAATAGCTGAATCCTACTGTGCCCTGATTGGCTCATTGCCAAAGCATGATGACGCCCGATTGGCTAAACACTCATGCTCATTGGCTACAGTCATTTCAAATGAAGGAAAGCTACTTCATATCAACCTAAGCAAGTCGTGCTTCATTTTTCTGGTTATTTGGCTATAACTTTTCATAGAATACAGATAATTGAACAAACTTTAGTGCATTACATTCTGGATGAATTTATCTTTTCATTGATACATAATTTTATGGTATTACTCCAAAACAAAGTGGTGTTATGAGCCATCAAACCTCAAAAATACACTTTTTCCAAAAGGTTTCCACAATTTTGGCCACTACTGTAGGTGAAACATCTGGCTTTATTCTCTCATTCATGTACATTATTGCACTTTGGTTCCAACACTTACTCAAGAATGTAAGGAGAGACACGTGATCATTTAGCCCTTTGGCACACATAGAGGACCCTGTGGTGGAATCATCTAACGCACATAGTCAGTTTACAACATTGTGTATCAGAGATAGTTCTGACGACGGCTTTAGAAAAGTTGAAAAGCTTTAACGAGAGTTTAGTGGAAGTTAGATGGTGGAACAGTGGTGATTGTGAGCATAGCGTGTTTTTAAACTTCTTATTGGATTTTAATGGTGAAATGTTCTTAAACTTCAAATTTAACTGGTTGTGCAACAAGTGCAGGTGAACATCAATGGGATAAGAAATTGTATCGGCATGCACATAGTGATTTTGACATTTAGAGTGTTGGAACCAAAGTGCAATAACGTGTGTGCAATAATGTACATGAATGAGAGAAAAAAAGCCAGATGTTTCACCTACAAATGAAGTTGTAATTGGAAGAATCGCGACATGATTGGGACTCGTCAGTGTACACAAAGAAAGTGAATTAACACACCAACAATGTGCTCCGTATCAGCTATGGATTATAAGCAGGGTGCCCACTCTTTTTCAGGGAACAAATTCAAGGGCTTTCAAGGACCTTCAGGAAAAAATTCAAAGATGAATTTTTCAATGTCCTAAACCACAATGAATATATATATATATATAAAGAATGTGTGTTGTAATATGATATTCATTATCTTCATAAAACATCTATATGCATCGCATTAATTCTTTCTGTAGGTTCAAAACTCCCAATACACAAAATTATCATAACAATAAAACACGTAATATCTATTTTAGAATTACAGGTATGTATAACACATGTCACTTTTGTACAGTTTTTAGATTTATGCTAATACCAAATTTCCGTCTAATTATTTATATCATACTTTATAATATAACATTTACCTTTTTACCATTAATAAAAGAAATATTTAAATTTCATGAATTGAAAAAAAATACAAAATATTTTAATAACATATTAGCTCACTTTCATATTGAAATTTCAACACAGCAAAATTAGAAAACTTTCATGTTATTCAGAAATAAAAATCCTTTCTTCACTTTCACATTAAGAAACCTTCAATATTCACAAGTCTCAACATAATTGATGGATTTTGGATGCATGTCATTTTTCAAATACTTCTGTGGGGTAACCAGTTTTGTACACATTGAATTAAATACCAAGAATGATAACAGATTAGATGATCATATATTATTCTTTGTGAAACAATAGAGTTTTCCTTCATATTGTCAATTATTAGTTCCTTATTAATGGAGAATCCTCTCTCCACTGATGCCTGTCCATGCCAGAGCAACAGCAGCTTTTCAGTTGCTTCCCACAACAGATCATAGTTTTTACTTAAGGATAAATGTTCATAAAGCAACATCTATTCTTAATTCCTCATAATTGTTATCAAAAAGTTTAAAATCTGAAGTTACTGCTGCAACACTATTTATAAAATCCTTTAACTGCAGCATAATAGGGTCAACAACACCAGATTTCAGATGATTTGCATCCACGAGAATTTCTAGAATAATCTTGAAACTTTTTAAGCAAGATTCCTTCTCAGCACTCATTAATTTAGGATCTGTAAACACTTCATGTGCCCCACAAAAGCATACTGCAGCGGGCATTTAGTGAGCAATTTTTTGACAAGGTTTTGCAAAATTGATCTGTATTTTATACGAAATTCCATTATCTGCTTTTCACGGATCCAATCTTGACCTACTTAACTCCCCATCAGACCGCAATGCACCCTTTCTCCCAGTGACACAGCTGCTTTGAAGTTCACTCTTTTTGACTTCTGTTACACAGCACTAGCAGTGTTCCTGCCGAGTCGGCCGGTAACGGTGCTTGGGACCTGAAGTACAATTTAGTTGGCCGCGGCACCAGGTGAGAATCTCAGGTGCACTGCTGCACTCAAAGATTCACACCAGAACATAAAAAATGAAAAGTTGAAGAATGACCCGAAGCACAAGGCTTATGTGAATCCACCGTGTGAACAAAATAACAACAAATAAAAAATAAAATAAACTAAAAAAAATGATACTTTGGGATCAGAGTTGTGATGAGGTTCACCCGCAATCACCAATTCGTGACAGTGTAGTGGTCCGGATCTTACTCCGGTACATTCAATCCCCAACCAGCCAGTACAACACTCACTTTCGTAAATAACACATGATTCTCAAATACACAACACAACATTTAATAACGTTCTGCGAGATTTAAACAGATACGGCGCTCTCTGGGCGTATAGACAATTGCCCCTCATATGTGGGCAGCATACGGTGTCACACTTTACTGTCGGAAGACGCAGCCGACTGAGTCTCCACCGGACTATCTGAACAGGAGATACTACTCGTTTACACACTAAATAAAGCTGCAGGTGATATTCATATACAATTGCTTAGAGAATGAAAAAAAAATTATATGCAAACGATCACATTAAAAATACTCGCAACACAAAATACACAAGCACGTTAATTTGCGGTATAAGATTATAGGTGCGAAATACTGCCAAAGTTAATTAACTAAATCTAATAAGCATGCACATGCAGAATCCTGCCCCGCTGACGTTGGTCCTGAACCAAAGTTAAAAGAAACTGTCCCGCCCAGCGGAATTTGTGGCCACACCCTCTCCCTTATTCATGTAAAAAAAATAATCAGGAAATGGGCCCTGTAAGAAATTGAAATCTGTATGTGCAAGTATTTCCTCTGAGGTTCAGTCACTCAGCATTACTGCATCTATGTCCATGCAGCTTTGGGAGTCGGGATGGCACAAGTTCGCAGATGTGCGAAGAAAGAAAAAGGAAATATTCATCTACTTACAGTTTCGTGACTTTGCTGTGCAAATCCGTTGTGCATCACGTAATATCACACGACAAAACAAAAACACGCACACACACACAGACACTTGCACCATGTGGCAGCACCAATGATTCAACACTTCACTTTGAGGCTTGATGTAAATGAAGCACACAATTAAAATGGTGATATCACGCCGCACTTTGTTGCGCTGATGCGAGTATACACGGATCCACTCTTGTGAAGATTTAAAGGTGGCCGTCAAACAAAATAGCCCCTCTCACATCTGCTGTTGCAGTTTCCGAGACCGATTTTCTGTGTTCCTGGGAAATGATTTCTGTCGTCGTGAAGAAATAATTCTGACCATCAACTGCTTGGAGAGTGGAACCCCCTCACTTCCGCTGCTGC
Source organism: Macrothele yani (assembly GCA_039090855.1). Classification (NCBI taxonomy): domain Eukaryota; kingdom Metazoa; phylum Arthropoda; class Arachnida; order Araneae; family Macrothelidae; genus Macrothele; species Macrothele yani. The sequence goes on along the minus strand of CM077018.1, from coordinate 55,293,812 downwards.
TATAGTAGATTCCGTCCGTCGCTACCTTCCGTCCTTTTTGACCGTTCATTCCCAATTCGGTCAGTTCCTTTCCGTTAGCATAACATCTACCCTGCCTGAGTACGCAGTTCAAATATGCCCCTCGCAGGTTTTGTTTCCATTTTTTTTATCGAGTTGCGACCGCCAGCCCTGAGATTAATTTTCTCGGCCGAGCGAAATCAGACGTGCTTTTACCTTAAGCGTATATCGGCAACTGCCGACCGAAAACAACGCTCGAATCTACCCCGTATTCTTTTCGGCGATTCTATACTCTTAATTGCCCATTGTCCCTAGCAGACGTCAGAGTATCTTTCTTGCTGACAGAGTTATGTGTCTGCTGAGGGTCTCTTGGCCCACCCACTGAAGTAAACATACGGACCACAGCGTTAAGCTACAGGCGGAAAGAAGAAAAAAAGAAAAGTGAAAAACCACTTCGAACAATGCTGCTTCCATCCGCATTCGAAAACACATTTCCCTCGTTCGTTTTGCAGCCCCTCGAAGACACTTGAGATAGGAATTTTTATGTTTCACTTCAGAGCTATGTGTGAGGTCTAGCAATTAAAAATGGCAAAAATATTGCGTTTCTTGCCTTCAAAAGCATTGGAGCGACTTCCCAATTATCCCGCAATTTTGTTAATTAATTTAGAGAACAGCCGAAAGAAAAAAAAACAACGTAAATGAGAAATAAATAAAAAAAAAGCTGTGAACTGTAAAAGAACATGTGAGCCTGCCGAACTGTGATTCCTAGCTGCCTCATACAATACGCGACATGGCGGACAAATTTTAAAGTTTTCTTCAGGTTTTAGGTTGGGGGGGTGTCCACTGTAACACTTCCGATGTCAATGGGGATTGCAGAAAAAAGTGAAATATAACAAAAGGAAAAAGATCGAAAATTCTGATCTAAATTTTTCGGCTGTGGGATTTTTCAAGGACATTCCAGGCTAATTAAAGAAATTCAAGGACATTCAAGGCCTTGAATTTTTTTTTAATTAAAGGACTTTCCAGGTTTTCAAGGACGCGTGGGCACCCTGTATAAAGTACGTAATGGTACTTAGATCCATAAGTGGATATTTATTTGTAACTTTCCAAAAACTGAAATTAGACGAAGTAATGTGTTTCAGCTTGAAAACAGAGGCAACAATTTCCAAAAACAGATCGCTGTAATCTTAAATTCTTTTTTTCACAATGGCCTCTATCAAAGTAGCAGAATGTAGATGTACACGTGTATGCTGTAAGCGAACATTTCCCAAATTGTTAGCAAATTTTGCATAGTTTTTGCTTGTAGATTAAAAATAAATTAAAAATGTTATTAACAGCAATCAAAACACTTACTCAAGGCTTTACTCAGATTAATACGTAGTGCAATCAAAAAGTTCCGAGACAAGGTACATAGCGTGCCAACAGATGGCAGTACGAGGATACACGAGCAGTGGTCGAGCGGAGGGACCTTCATGAGTCATTGTGCCAAGTGGCATCATTCTGTGAACATCGGGAGCTGTGCTACATGATATTTCGTGATCACATGCAGAACACAGGACTGCAAACTAGAGCAGCGAGCGAACATCAAATTCTTCGTCAAACTCGGCAAATCGGGAACGGAGATGTATGAAATGTTGCAGCAGGCTTATGGCAATGAATTGTGCGAGGTGCTTTGAGCGGCACTCGCGCTTCAAGAGCTGCTGAAGGGCACTGGAAGACGACGAGAGGTCAGGGAGACCGTCCACGAGCAAACCCCCCCGAAAATGTGGACAAAACTAGGGAAATGGTGCGTGAGGATCGCCGGAGAACCATTCAAGACATTGCTATGATCATCAATGTGTCATATGAAACAGTGCAAGAAATTCTGACGTCGGTTTTGAACACGCACCGCATTGCTGCAAAGTTCGTGCCAAAGATTCTGAACCCCGAACAGAAGGCGCTCCGTGTGGAACTCTGTCAAGATCTTGGTTAGCAGGTGGTGAATGAATGATCCAACGTTCCTGTCGCAGGTTATCACTGGGGAAGAGACTAGGGTCTACGGTTACGACCCGGAGACCAAACAACAGTCGTCGCAGTGGAAGAGCACGGCATCCCATCGCCCCCACTTTTTTTACTGCAATGTTCTGCAGCGTCTTAGGGAGGACATTCTCCGCAAACGACCTGAAATGTGGCTCAAGGGCGATGATTTTCTGCTCCATCACGACAATGCAGCAGCTCACAGAACGTTAGCAACACACCAGTTTTGCAGCCGCAACAACATGACTACCCTTCTTCACCCGCCTTACTCACCAGATTTGGCTCTCTGCGACTTCTTTCTGTTCCCGAAGATGAAGCTCAAGGGTCGCCGTTTTGAAACCATGGAAGAGATCCAGCGCAAATCGCAGGCGGTAATTGACACGATTCGCAAACAGGACTTTTAGGGAGAATTCCAACAATGGCAAAAACGCTGGCAGCGGTGTATCACTACCCAAGGAGACTACTTTGAGGGAGATCATAGCCAAATTACTTAAGTACTTCGTTGTATATCGGCTTAGACTCTGAACTTTTTGATCGGACCTCGTATACTTAATTCTATTTTAACTTGAACTTACAATAATTTTTCACATCTTCAGAGTAATTTTTGTTTTTACAGACATTTCTGGCTTCTATTTTATTAAGGCTTGTTCTTAATGTAAAGGCACTGTGTCAAAAGTTGTTTACACAAAGAATTTAAATTTAATTGCCAGGTTCCAGGGCCAGAGCTAGACCATTTGCCGCCCTGGTGCAGAAAACAATTTGTCGCCCCTTCCACAATTTTTCAGAAATGAAGACATGCAGCAGTGTGTATATATATATAGCTTTTCTCCATCAATCGATAAATCTTCATTTCTTGTAAAAGCATTGAACATCACTTTTGTCTTCTGAAAGTTCATTTTTAATCCCACTTCTTTACTCTTGTCAGCAAGTTCCTGGATCATACTCTGCAGCTCTGATGGGCTAGTTGCAAAAATGACTACGTCATCAGCAAAACGAAGGTGGGTAAGATAATCTCCATTAATCTTTATCCCCTTGTTTTCCCAGCTCAGTGACTGAAAAACACCCTCCAATGTGGCATTAAAGAGCTTCGGAGATATGGTGTCACCTTGTCTCACTCCCTTTCCAATTTTTATGTGTGTTGTATTTTCAAACAGCCTAATCTTTGCACTTGCATTTTCATAGATGTTATTAATAATATTAATGTATGCATCTTCAATACCGCAGGTTTTCAGAGCCATTGTAACTGCTGATGGTTTCACCGAATCAAAGGCTTTTTCATAATCGATAAAAGCCATGCACAATGGAAGTTCATATTCCCTCGCTCTTTCAATTAGTTCTCTCAGCACATGGATATGATCTATTGTGCTGTAGCCACTCCTGAATCCAGCTTGTTCTCTCGGTTGAGCCATGTCCAGTGTTACCTTCAAGCGGTGTGAAAGAACTTTAGTGAAGATTTTATAAACTACTGATAGGAGGCTGATAGGTCTGTAGTTTCCGAGATTCTCAATGTCACCTTTCTTATGTAGCAGGATCATTGTAGCGGTGTTCCAATCCTCAGGAATCTTTCCTTCATTAAGGCATCGAATGAAAATTTGGGCGAGTACTGTTTCGATTTCTCCACTTGCTTCTTGTATGATGTCAACAGTAATTCCATCTTCTCCTGGAGCTTTTCCCCGCTTCATGTTCTTGATTGCATGTGCAACTTCTGCTGGAAGGACTGGAGGAACTCTGGTACTGGTATCTTTCATGATGTCTGGAGTGCATGTATCATCCCTTTCATATAATTTGGAGTAGAAATCTTTCACTCTTGTCAAAATTTCGCCTCTATTTCTTGTTACAGAACCCATCTTTTCTCAGTGCCATAATCTGTTTTCTTCCCTTACTGAGATGTCCCTTTGCTATCTTTAGGCTTTGGTTGTTTTCAATTGCTTTCCTCACTAGTTCACAGTTGAATTTTCTTACGTCTTCAGTGATACTTTTTCGTACTGTCTTGCATAGCTCTATATATTCCACTTTGGAAGTCACATCTTCTTTAGTTGTCCTCATCTCTCTTCTTTTTTGCATCAACATTTTCGTTTTTCCTGATAATTTATTTACATGCAACTTGTTCTTAGACCCAGCTAATTTTGTTGCTGTTTCCATACGTTTATCTTGGACAGCAGATATCAAGTGAGGGTCACATTGATGAAGAAATTCATCGGCGTACAAAACTTGCCTGGAGAGCTTTTGGAAGAAACAGCATAATTTTCAAGAGCAATATGCCATTATGTCTTAAAAGAAAAGTGTTTGATCAATGCATCCTTCCAGTGCTTACGTATGGTGCAGAGACGTGGACCTTAACTAAAAGAGACATACAAAGGCTGCAGACAACTCAAAGTAGCATGGAGAGGTGCATGCTTGGTGTAACCAGGAGAGATAAGAAGAGGAACTCGTGGATCCGAAAAATGACAAGAGTGGAAGACATCATGATCAGAGTTAAATCCCTGAAATGGCAATGGGCTGGACATACTGCCAGAAGGACAGATCATCGATGGACAGCCGAAATTTTAGATTGGATTCCAAGGGACAGGAAAAGACCCAGAAGAAGACCACATGGGAGATGGGTGGATGAAATTCGAAAGTATGCAGGGGTGACATGGAGGAGACTGGCACAAGACAGTTTGTGGAGAAAACTTGGGGAGACCTTCGTCCAGCAGTGGATTGATAATGGTTGACAATGATGATGATACTGTATATACACGGTTGAGCCACATTGTGGTGACCAATAGCTAATATCCAGAGTAACCGCCGTGTGCAGAGCGGACACCAACTATACAGGCTGGAAGTGATTCAATAAGGTGCCTGAAGGTGTTCCCAACTACGTGGAGCCATGCTGACTACAATGTATCTGGCAGCTGCTGGAGGGTGCGTGGTGGAAGATCAATAGAGCGAACAATATGATCGAGGTGCTCCCACAGATGCTCAATTGGATTAAAGTCTGGGGAATTAGGGGGCCAGAGAAGTACTTTGAAGTCTTCATCCTGCTCTTACAACCACTCTCTGACATTTCCAGCTGTGTGACACGTCACATTGTCGTTCTGGAAGATCCCATCCGCCCCAGGGAAGACGATCAGCATGTATGGGTTACATGGTCTGCAGGTATGGATTCATAACGAATTCGGTCCATAGTGCCTTCCACAGGTATGAGTGGACCCAGAGAATGCCATGAAAACATTCCCCAGACCATCGCTGCCTCCACCAGCTAGTGTTCTTCCCGCAATGGTTGAAGAGTGTTTGTTCTACAATGTTTCTTGCCTTATAACTAAGCCAACGTCCATCCGTTCGATGAAGCAGGAAACGTGACTCGTCGGAGATTGGCAATCTTTTGCCAATCAGTGGCAGTCTAATTCCGATACTGCCATGCGAATGTAAGCTTTTTCTGTCGATGCCCCTTCGTTAGCATAAATGCAGTGACCATCCGTCTGCATCGTACCCCACACGCAGCAGGGTTCGCTTAACTATCGTTTTAGACACTCCCGGTAGCCCCCCCCTGTTCATTCGGCCAGCGAGTTGCTCCACTATAAGCATGTCAATCAGCCCTCACACACCTTCGAAGCCGACGTTCACCTCTCACATCAATGGTACGTGGAGCTCCGCAGTTTCTGCGTCGCTTATTTGCAATGGTGCCATTTCTCTGATCTTGATACACTTTAACCACACCTGAGGTCTTTACCGGGCTTAGCGATGGGAAAAACAATTGCTAGACGCCAAGAATCAGGGAAATGTTGCTCGCACCAGATTCTATTCAAGAGTGTAATGTTGTCGAGCGAGGACGGCGATAGCTGCCGTAACATTTCATAGTGGATCTGGTCATATCCAACAGCAGTGTTTCCAGATCGAAGAAGTGCAGCCCGCAGTTCCGGGAGAGTAAAAGGCCTGTTGTAGTCCAAAAGGTCGTGGGTGGAGAAGTTTAATTTCTGCCGTTCGGCGCTCTCTTTCATCCCACGGAACAAGGCTGGGTAGGCATCACTGCTGGAAACGGAAGCAAATGTTTCCCCAAAACAATCCACTATGCCAGAAGCATCGGAAATTTTTTCACCGTCCCACTCAAGCACAGAGATCTGGCTGGAGCGATAACTTCCCCTGATCTTGCGTATCCGGTCCCAGATATAATTGGGACTCTAGCCGGTACGAATGGTGGAGACGTAAGTCTGCCAAGAACCCCTTTTACTACGGCGGAGCACCAAACGAGCATAAGCCTTTGCTCGCTTGAAGACCGAAGCGTTATCCTGAGAGGGGTAACTTCAAAATTTACCAATACTGATGAGTCGCACAAAATTTACACCACGCCCTATGCTGCGCTTTCCTGGATTCGCAACATTCAGCATTCCACCAGGGTTTCGGGAACTTAAGAGGATGACTCTAGGTCTTGGGGATGGCAGAGTCAACCGCCCACACAATACAATCCGTAACCTCAGAGACTGCAGCATGGATGGACTCCTGGGTCACCATATCCTCAGTGACGACGGCAGGGGCGATGAAGACATCCCACTTGGCATGATCAATTTTCCATCTGGTCGGGCGAGAAGGTGGACAATACTCATCACGGCAAAGAGAAAAAAATCGGAAAATGATCACTGCCAAGGGGATCCCGCGACACAGTCCACTCCCAATCGGCAGCAAAAGATGGGGAACCCAGGGCAAGGTCGATGGCGGAGTACGTTCTACTGCAGGGCTTGAAAAATATCTGAAAAGTTACATGCCCAGCTGGGCATGTGCAGAAAATATTTACTTGCCCAGAAGTAAAATCTACATGCCCAGAAAAACTTATCTTTTAAGATAACAAAAGAGAAGCCTCATTTTTTTAAAGTTAAAAATTATGATAAACTTTTTATAAATCTTTTGCATGGTCATTTTGAAGTGTGTATTAAATGCACAAAAACATATATCTCAAGTTTTAAAAAAGGTAATCGACGGCATTTGAGAAATTTAGTGATGATGCTATGTTCAAGAATTTTTAATATATGTTCTGTGTTTTGCAAAAAAATTAAATAATCATAGTTAACTGTACAACAGTTTAAGTAGTTTTTAACAACAATTTTGAATGTGATAATTATTAAACTTTTTCTCTTGTGCAAACAGAAGTGATTTTGCATCATAAAATATCACAAAAATTGTTGTTTAGAAACAAAGGCAATCCCTATCTTTGAATATGGTTGTACGAACTTAATATAGTTATTAAATGTATATCACCACCTGACACCCTATATCCTTGAAAAAATTGCTAATGATATCAGTAATTTTAGGATGGTTTTCGCAAACAGTGCACCACATAATAGTCTTGTCGTCATTTGAATTTAGCCAATTACCGTAAATGTTTTTATCCAAGATACCTCAACTGTGCGACAGTGTTTTTTTGTTCGCTTTATCATAGCTCGCTTGCGCAAGTTTCCGTTTTACAGACGATGTAGAATCTGATTCTGAAATTAAGTCACTCAACCATGCGAAAGACGAATTTTATAACTACCGCTGGGCGCTGACAGATCGAGAATTTCACATAATTGCTTACTATGAGATATACTGTCATTGCCGGATTTTTTTCCAAAAAATCTTATATCCATTACTAAATACAACTTATATCTGCAGCTAACACGAACTACTGTTCTCTCAGATAAACTAAGCGATCAGCGTCGGTAATTTTAGCTTTTCTCCCGATTAAGTGGAATGCATTGCACAGGCTCATTCTTAAACGAAACTTAGCTTTCGTTTCAGTAGAACCGCTGTCAGTTCATGTGTGTGTGTGGGGGCACGCGGGCGGAAGATTCAGCTTACCCCTCCCTCACTCGCACAAGTTATATCAGAGACCCCACTCCACCCATGGCTGTGCAATAAATATTTCGTTGTCACTCCCTCCCCATAAAGCACGGCTTTTTTCCCCATCAGTCTGCATCCTCCTGTTTCATGGCTGTTTATACATTTGGCCACTAAACCCCGTAGGCTAGTTTCATTCGAGGCATTCATCCTGTCATTAACTGTAAACAACAGCTGGAGCAAAACTACGTATGGCATAATATAATTGAAGCAATATTCTTCTGGCCTTGGCACTCCATTACATAACAATATAATACAACTTCTGGTGATTTGCAGTAAAATGAAAAACATGTGACGACAGTCTTTTTTTTTTTTTTTTTCTAGAGTAGAAAATTCGTCATTTCAAACGTTTTTTTTTTTTTTTTTTCTTTAAATCTAGTTGCTTGATCGGGCAACTAGATTTCATTATTACTTGACCAGGCCAATAATTTACATGTCCCGGGTATCTCGGCCATGGTATTTTTCAAGCCCTGCTACTGGGTTTGTGAAAGTATGTGCAATTGCCCGTATTCAGCAAACACAGAGCTGGAGCTGGAGGCCTGAAGACCCTCCACTCTGCGGCCTCTAGTATCAGTATGATCACTGCCCCACAAAGGACTGTGCACTGAAGTCCCCCACCAGGAGAATGGGAGAGGGCAGTTGATCCACAAGCCAGGGCGCCATGGGGCATGGCGCCTAAAAATTTCATGCTGGCGACAAGAATTTTTTGCGTTTAATTTATGTATTTAACAGATGTGGTTTTCCTATTCTGAAGTCAGAAAATCTACTTTGTCAATGTTTTTACTGTAATTAAATTGATGAACATGGAAAACAGCTTTTGCGTGAAGAGGGAAGTCCCGCAATTTACCAGTGACTATCTAGATCGGCGCGTTTGTATCTGTCGCATACAAAAGCTGCTCCGTAGTTAGGGCGCTGAAGCGCTCAAGGCACCAGCTGTTATCAAGGTCTCCTTTGTGGGTCAGGTCGTGACCTTCGGTTGAGGTGATCTGCTAAAGTAGGAGGAGCTTGCTCCCTGCAGAGTTAGTGGTTTCTTTTTTTTTTTTTTTTTTTTTTGATTAGAGGTTTAACGACCACCGTGAGCAACTCAATGGGCTATAAGCAGTCGCCCGTCCCTAATTTAGGGTCACTGGTTCCAGGGAAGGGAGAGAGCCAGTGCCGTAAGACAAACACAACATCTATGCCTGACCGGGATTCAAACCCAGACCCCTTACGGACGAATGATCAGAGGCCAGCGCCTTAGACCACTGTGCCGGCATTTTAGTGGTTTCTGCCACTGCAAGCAAGTACAGAGCGTGTATTCTTGTATGATTGTGATCCAAATTATTAGAATGTCAGGAAGGTACTTTATGACAACTACACAGGGTCAGAATAAAAATAATTATCCTTTTCCTTTGTAATATACTCCTATAACTCCAAATTATAATTTTTCTCTTTAAAAACACTTCAATCGGGACTCGCATGTCGCTTCTAATATATTTAATTCTTCAGATTTATACAACTGCATGTGAAATAATTTATATGCCTACTGGATTATTTTATTTTAATCTTTTTAGCATGTATAAGGCTGGGTGAAAGACAAATTAATTCACCAGTGGTAATAACTTTACTTTTCCCCAATTGCTCTGTAATGGTTTAGCGGAGAGGGACTGTTATTTTCTTCAATGCTATTTTCGATGCTGGCTCATTATTATTAATTACTAGTCGTGAATCCCATATTCATAATGAGATTCTTCCACGTATTCGTGGAATTCCGCTTTTGCCATCATTTGGGTCATTTTCCAGACCGATGCAAAACTGAAGAGAATTTCTTGGGGGAGGGGGTGTGTCTTTCCCATTTGTGGACGGTATATTCATGTTTCGAAAGCGTAAGTTAATTCTTGGGCGTTGTGGCGCCCAAGAAGCGATAGCCGATGACAGAAGCAGCCTGTGAGAACCACCGAAATGCCCAGCTGACACGGTCTGTGCTAGTCGGAGCAAAACGTCCCCTCGATGACGCTAATGGAGTATTACCGAAAGTACTAGGGTTATGAAAAATTATTGAAGTAAATGAGGAGGCAGCAAAGGAAAAAAACTCATTTAGTGATGAGGCCAGATAAATACCAACGGGAAAAAAATGAAGTGGACCTGTGACTAAATGAAAAAAACCCCCATGCCGCATCCACATAACAGAAATAAGAATTGAAAGCCATGCCCCACGTGCGGTAAGTGTTAATCGAACTTTACCAACAAAAAGGGAAGTTCAAAAATGCAAATGCATTAATGCACGTTAAAAATATAACCTCCAATATCGGAAGTAAATTGAAAAGTTGTGATAACATTTTCAGTACTTCTGAAATTGCTTCGTATTAAAGCATGCAGAGTGGCTTGTATTAGAAACTAGATGCCTTCAATGTAGCCTAGTGAAAGGTTGAAGTGGAGTACGTTCCTCATTATAAATGTAAAATAATAAACCACAGAAGTTATTACCATACTTCTGTGGTTTATTATTTTACATGAAACTGATTTCTTGTCGGATCGTACTTTGATGTATTCATTCCGCAGGCCTTTTCTTGGAAGTTAATATTTGAAAGTGCAACTGCAGATGGCTTCCTATTTTCTGCTAGGAACTGCCGTTAATTTTTTCTGTTAAATGTTTCAAGGCCATCCAAAAATAAAGGAAAGCTGCTTCTCCCGCGCCACTTGATCCTACAGGTGGGGCGCACGCGTCAATAATAGCAAGTGTGCGTGCTCAAAGCAATTCCTCCTTTAGTGGAGAAGCACACTCTGCACTTGGAAGTGGGAACTCGTAACTTATCGGGAGCGAACGGGCTGATGGCTGAAGCTTCGGCAATTACGCTTGCCGACAACTACTGCCTTTGTTCAGCGGATTGAATTTTACATCAATTTTTTTTTCTTCGGATTTTGTATGTTGCAACAGAACTTTTAAACTTCAAAGTTAGCTGAAACTCAGTTGTGCAGAAAGAGTTTTGACCAGACCCGTAGCCAGGCATAGAAATTAGGGGGCGGTAGGTCATTGAGGTCGGGCGGCTCTCCTCTGGCTACGACCCTGGTTTTGACCTTTGTCCGTCCGGTTTCTTTTGCACCCTTCCTTTCCCGCGTGACGCAAGTCAGCAAAACAAAGCATGTGACTAACCATTGACCTGGGGCGAGCTGCAGCGGAAAACATTTCATTTATTTCTCTGGCTCCACTTTCATTGTTCCCCTTCTACCTTACTCTCCCTGCAGGCAGATAGCGTCACAGAAGGTAGTGTACCTGCAAACTGGTTGTCATTAACAGAGAACCCTTCTGTGGTGATAGTTCAACTTTAGTCGCATGCTTACGCATTTTATTTTGGTTTCAAGATTCTGTTGTGTTTTTTAACCTCAGCTTTGTGTGTTTTATTCATTTCAAAAAATGAAACAAGCAGCTGCAAGCAGAGATTTGGAAAATGGGAAGCAATCCCGTTTAACAAGTTTTTTTGTGATTCCACAAAAAAGGAAAGATCCTGAGCCTTCCATTTCATTCGCAGAAACTGAGGTGGAAGTTAGTACAGAAGATCCGAACCTCCATTTCCCTTCACTGAGTCAGGCATACAGTGGAAAAAGGAGGAAATTTCAAACAGTGTGGTTAAAGGATTTACTGTGGCTTACTTTTAATGAAAGAACAGGTATAGCACAATGTGAAATATGTGCTGCATTTCCTGGGATAGCGGATGTCAGTTCTAAAGTGGTAAAGGGTGTTGTTGGACCTTTCAAACTGGAAACATTTAAAAAACATGAGAAGTCATATCAGCATCAGAAATGCATGGTAGCACAAAATGCAGAATTACATCCAGAAACACTACCCCTATTGCAGTGTGTGTAAAAAAAATGGATCAAAAAATGTTTGAGCACATGAAATCTGTTTTTAATATTGCCTATTTCACTGCTAAAAATAATAAACCTTTTAGCGACTTGGAAGGGCAATTGTTATTGGCAGAAAAATTAGGTATTGAAGTCAGAAAAGAATATAACAATGACAAAAGATGTAAAGAATTTGTGTCTTATATTGCAGCAGGGGTAAGAAATGAGCTGATTTGTGGACTAAAAGATCAGAATTTTGTAAGTTTATTGCTGGATGGATCGACAGACAAAGGAGTTGTAGAAGAACTTATATTATATGCAAGATATCTGAAAGACAAAGGAATAAAAGAAGTATTTTTATCCATCATTCCACTTGAAAGTGCAACTGCAGATGGATACATGAAAGCAATTTATAGTGAACTTGAAAGACTAGAGCTGTCAGAATGGTTAAGTTCCAATCATCTGATTGGTATTGGGACTGACGGAGCAGCCAGTATGATTGCTGGGAATGGTGTAGTTCAGAAGATTCGTCAAACATTGAGCCATGTGGTAGGTATTCACTGTATTGCACACAGATTAAACTTAAGTGTGTTGAGTGCTGTAAAAAATGTAAAATTCATTGATGACATTGATGCAGTTCTTAAGAAACTGTACAAATTTTATCGGTCATCACCAAAGAGAATGCGTCAACTGGAGCAGATATCTGAAATTTTGCAGGGCCAACTTTTAAAATTTCAATTTCTCTACAAAGTAAGATGGGTTGCCAGTAAAGTTAGTGCACTTGCTGCTTTGGTAAAAGATTGGAAATGTGTGGTGGTACATCTTGAAGATATTTCTAATGAGAAAGGTGATTCTTCTGCAGTTGCAAAGGGTCTGTTGAAGAAACTGAAGGATTTCAGGTTTGCCCATATGCTACACTTTCTGTTAGATTATCTTACTGTATTTAAGAACCTGTCTCTCATATTTCAAAGGCAAGAACTTTTCTTGAGTGCTGTTGAACTGCACATAAAAAGTACTGTAACAAAACTCACTACATTGATCGATGTTCCTGGTCATTATGAAGACATGTTCATCAGTAGCACAACACTGAAAGGCATTTATCAAGAAGTGCAACTGCATGGACTGAATGAATGCCAGTTCAAGTACTTCCTTAGAAGTTGACAAAAAAAACAACAACCTGGTGCAATGCGGAGCACAATATTTACAGGAAAGATTTCTGAACAATCATAACATCATTCAACATTGCAGGGTTTTTGATACCTTCACGTGGCCAACAGGAAAGGATCTGGAGAAGTTTGGAGTTTATGAGATAAGAGCCCTAGCTCAACATTTCAAAAAACAACTATCATCTCCAGATATGAATAGCAAAACATGCATAAATCTTCTCCAGAACGAATGGTATGAGTTTAAGGTGCTTGGACAAGGGATGAAGCTCAGCGAATTGTTGAACAAAGTGATGTCTAACAGTGACAGATTTCCAGTTTTAGGGAAACTCTTATCAATAGTGTCAGTATTGCCTGTTTCCACTGTAAGTTGTGAAAGAGGTTTCAGCTTGATGAACCTTATTAAAAACAAATTTCGATCATCAATGGAAGCGGAGAGCTTAAATGATTTAATGATGATCAACTTTAATGGCCCCTCCTTATCTGAATTTGACCCTTCAAAGGCTATTGACAGGTGGTATTTTGGTGCTAAAACCACAAGACATATTCATGGCCATAATAGGGCGGGCATCTGGGATTTAGTTTTCTTACAATGCTCTTTTTTTTTTTTTTTTTTGGCTTTTACTCAGTAATTTAATTCTATCTCATTTGTTTAAAAAAAAGTTTCCACATTTCAATCCTTAATTGCTGCACAAAATCAGCTAATATTAATATAATTTAATTGAAAGCAATATCATAAACAGTCTCCATATTATAGGAATTGTGAAAAATCACCTGCTTTATTGTCATAAGTAAATTGAAAGACAAATATAAATTCAAAGACATAATTCTAAAGAAATTATGAGTCATGCACCAACTTACTACACGTTTTGGTTCTGGAACTGAAATATCTTTGTGATTTCAACAAGCACCTAGACATAAGGTATGTTTCTTATCGATATGTTTCATGTTATTTGTCAATGGTATGTAAAATACATTCTACTCTATTATATATTTTTATGCTGCCCACATAAAACATATCGATAAGAGAGTAAATAAGAGGTAAAAACAATAAACCTTAAGTCTGCCCCTTTCTGTTTATTGATATTTTATCAACTTAAAAAAAACGAACCCCCCCCTGCTACACAACCCTGGCTCCTAAATTTTGGAGGTGGCTCCTAAATCATAATCATATTTGTCAAGGCCTGCACAAGACTCTCGAGATCGGCAGCACTAACAGCATCAAACGGCGGCAGGTACAGACAGCAAACGGTGAGCAAGGACTTCACAGAAAGTTTTACTGCCACAAGCCTGCAAAGTTGTGTCGAGGGAAAGCTGCAAGGCTGGAACAGTATGAGGGACAAGGATGGCTACGCCCCAAAACGCGATGTCACCACTGGTATAGTCTTTCCTGAAGCTGCTGTAGTGCTTGACCAACAGCAAATTGCTGGGTCGAAGCTTCGTTTCCTGCTATCACATGCACACCAGCGAATGAGTAGTGAGCAGATTTTTAACATAATCGATATTAGAACGGAAACCCCGACAGTTCCACTGGACAATGCATGCAGCCATAAAGAAAAAGCAACAAGAGAGAGGGCAGTGATAAAGAGTAAATTAAAACTCCTAATCGCTCAGTAGAACCGACGTCTAATCCTTCGTCACCGGAAGGTCAGAGGAGAGGGACGAACTGACACTCTCCTCTCCCTTATGTTGGTTGAAGGTGGGGATTTCGGTGAGTCAGGGACAGCGGCAATGTTGGTCAGTTGGACTGCGACAGTTGGAAGGACACTGCACACTCTTTTTTATTTAGGGCCGGCTCTTCCACAAGTGCAAGGCTTTCCTGTGAGAACTAGAAAAGTCTGTCGTCTTCAAAAAAGAAGGCTCAGAGTCAGCAGGTCGAATATGTTGGAGCTCGGAGAAATCCACCTGTGTCCTTGTTCAGCTGTTGACATTTTGGCAAGTCTGGAGAGAGCTACAGGGCGCTGCATAAAAGACTGCACAGGTTGTGGTGGAGACTGAACTACTGCAGCAAAAGTATGCTGCCGGTTGTTAGGAATACCCAACTTGGCCTTGACGGCAGGGTACGAGAGGCCTTCCAAGGTCTTGAGGTGCTGAATCGCCATCTCGTCCAATTCCATTTCATACAGTTGCAAGAGTAAGCTACATGGGTCTCACCACA
Organism: Macrothele yani; assembly: GCA_039090855.1. NCBI lineage: Eukaryota > Metazoa > Arthropoda > Arachnida > Araneae > Macrothelidae > Macrothele > Macrothele yani. Next base: position 55,278,806 of record CM077018.1, on the reverse strand, counting down.
GTTAACACAGCAGGCCACAGAAGTGCAACCTGCCCAGTCATGTTCACTGAAGCCACAATTTGCATGCGGAGCGGAACTGTTACAGGAACGTTGTGAATGCCCATACCTCTGGTACCTGAAATCGCACAGAGGACTGGGGATGTGCGGGCGAACTCCACAGACTAAGTAGCCAGCCTTGATTTTGGTCGGAACTTTCATGGAGTTAAAAGTCAAGATTACATTTTTAGACTTTATCAAAGAACCATCGCGCCGGAACATCATACGACGTGCAGCAATAACACCCTGATCTGCTAGTTCACTCACCAATTTGCCCTCACTGCATGCCAAGAGATCAAACTCCGAAATAACACCCCAAGAGGTGTTAAGAAACGGGTGAGGTGTCACTTTGACAGGAATGCCTTGAAGACTAGTGAGGTGCAGAAGAGTGTTACTCTGAGAAACACTGCAAGTTTGGACAAGCAGGTCCCCAGAGCGAAGCTTCCTCACAGACTTCAAGGAGCCAACCGCAGCGTCCAAAGCTTTAGAAATGAAAAAGAGAGATCTGGTGGACAGTCTCTCATTCGGATCGATGGATTCTATAACTAAGTGTGTAGCACGCGTATTCACAGCAATCGAGGGAGACGACGCTTCAGAGCGACTGGTACAGCTGCCGAAGACGAGGTTCCACGTTCTTGGTCCAGGTCATGATCTAAAGTCCGTTTAAGGTTATGGGACTTCGTAGGTTGAGAAGACGAAGGGGAGTCGTCAAATATAATTTTCTCAGGCGACCTGAGTTTGGAGTTTTTGTTTTTACCCATGACAAAAATGAGGGGGATTTGTCTGCAGACCACTCCACCCACCACCCAACCCAACAAAGGAGAACTTGAGGTCCGCAAGCCAAGAAACTGACGCTGGACACAGTTCTGGAGCTCATACGCTGCAGATATAGTCCGTTAGCTGTGTTCACACGCACTCGGCGGACACTTTGGCCTCCATAGTACAGTCATGCCAACACCTTTGTCATGATCCCACAGCCCCCGGGCTCACCCTGCCGTGCTATATGACAATAGAGCCACCAAAACCCTGTACATAACTTGGTACAAGACTTCTGACTAGAGGTGGGTTAGTCTCTAGCCTCCCATTTACAGCGAAGTCTGGGTCGAAGAGGAGTGTTGGTACACAGGAGGCACTTCTCCGGTCTCCTGCGACCTCAGCCGCCAGACATCCAATTTACCTCACGGGTCTCCACACACGGCAAACATGCAGGTAGGTCTAGCACCCAAAAAAGAAAACGGGAAAAGAGGAATCCAAAGAAGAAATAACCCCTGGAGTGGAGCCTAAACTGAATCTCAGCAGCCTACGAAATGAGCGGTTAATATAAGCAGGTAGAAGTGGAGGGTAACAAAAACACAAAACCAGGGTGTTAGTAAATAGCGTGGTAGCGATTAGGGAGAGTGTAAAACACAGGCAACTGGCCAGTGTAGAAAATAAATGAGAACGAAAAAGCGAATCACAAGACCAGCTTGGGATCGTGGAGGTGTGACTCTCCAACAGCTGGATGAACAGCCGTCCCTGCAAACTCCAACAGCACCGAAAAAAAACAAGCGGTGGCACGACACCAGATGTTGACCGGTCACAAGGTCAGCTCGGGCCATGGAGATGCCACTCCCCAAATAACTGGAGAACCAGTTATCCCCATGCAGGGACTGTTGAGAAGGAAAGCGTGGCTCTACATTACATGAGGTGGGAATTTCAGACGCAGCATGTATCATGTGTTCAAATTTATCTCGGTAGTTTGAGAGACTTTTTTTAAGGAGGTCTAAATATTCAATGCAAAATGATGAATCTGTGTTTCGATTTGGCAACATTTTGGAAACAACGTTTACTCTCGATAACACCTCATACCACATAACAATGGAACATATAAATGTAAAAGGTTCCAATTTTTCTAACAAACATTGGCCGTCATGCTTAGTAAGTAGCTCACTTTTTTCATCAGCGATAATTTCTGATAAGCTGTCACAAACTTCCGATCAACCGAATCGTAAAGGTTTTACTGCTTCAACTCTACTTTCCCATCGAGTGTTTGCAACTGCTTTCAGGGTAAACAGACACATTTTTGGTTCAAATTTCCCAACCTCTTAGTCGAACAAGATAAGTATGTATGCAGACGCTGAATGACAGAAAAGAAATCAATTACTCGATAATTTACTTTTGCGGCATCATAAACTACCAAACTGAGCACGTGAGCAGAGCAAGCAACATAAAATGCTCGTAGATTTTTTGTTTAGTATATGTGCCTGCAAGCCTTATTTTGGGATTTGTTGTTTGGTTTTTTACCAACCAACCCCAAAATGATTTCATGTGCTACACGGAGACAGAGGGCTAAATGGCCCGGGCGAATCTCATGGGAGGGGGGTTAGAATTGTTCAGAACGAGGAATCTCATTACCCCAGCACCAACGTCTTAATGAGACTTCTGAACCACAGCGGATGTTTGGTAATCCAGTTGACCTCGAGGAGAGACCGCTGCTACAAGGCCACCGCAGCGCTACTTATTTTGAGGGTACCCAGGTGAGCAATAACTGATGAATTTATTTTAAATTAACACATATTTTAACTTATTACGTTTTGTAATAAAATATGTTGTTAGTATTTAAATTTGCATATTCTGCATCATTATCATTAAGAAAAATTTCATTTATAGTTTATAATCTGTCCCGCAGACTTTTCAACTTTCTCTCAAAAGCAAAGATATTGACAGAAATAAGATATACCTCTACGCCACCTGGCGGAGCAACCATGCATTATGTTAAAAAGAAAATATTCTCAAATGTTCATCAACACGAGTGACATTGGTCCACGAAAGAATTTTTTCAATCAAGCTTTTAGAAGCTCAGATTTTGCTGCAAATACCTACGAAGTGGAAATTTACGCTTACGCCCCCTGGTGGCCAAACCATATTTTATAAAAAAAAATTAGAAATTGAAAACATTTCCCACCAGGAGCTATATCCGGTGCAGAAAGAATTTTTCAAATCGTAGTTTTAGAAGCAGAGATATCGGGGAAAGTGCAATTTACCTATACTCCCCTATCAGAAAGTCAATGAATTACTTGAAAATTTTGTAATTACATGAAAAACACGTCGCACCGAAAACTTTATCCAACAAAGAAAAAAATTTTCAAATCGGACCATTAGAAGCAGAGATATTGACAAAAATATGATATACATTTACGCCCCTGGAGGAGAAGTATGCATTATTTTAAGAAAATATTCCGAAAAGGTTTATTGATCCGAGTAGTATTGGTTCGCGAAGGAATTTTTTCAGTCGAGATTTTAGAAGCTCAGATTTTGCTGCAAATACATCAGATGCAGAAATTACTTACCGTCCCTGGTGGCCAAACCATATTATAACAATTAGAAATTATATGCAAAATATTTCCCATCAGGAGCTGTATCCGCTACAGAAATAATTTTTCAAATCAGCGTTTTAGAAGCAGAGATATCGGGGAAAACACAATTTACTATTACGTCCCATAGCGGAGAATCTATGCGTAACTTGAAGTGACTATACCTAAAATAATCTCCGGCATGAATGGAATCAAAAGGTAAAATGATTTTTTTAATTGTATATTTGGAAGCAAATATATGGAATAAAATGTATTTTGAATTCCATATCATCTGCATTTACGCCCTCTAGCGGTGAAATTGTGTATCGCGAAAAAAAAATGAAATGAAGGATCATTATTCACACATTTCAAGCTTCCTAGTGGAAAAGAATGTTTAAAATTGGAGTATTAGTTGCAGAAATATGGTGTCTACAGACTTACGGACAAACCGATAACATAAGCACGATCTTTTTCCAAAAGACGTGGTAAAAAAATCTGTAGTGGCCTCCACTGGACTGTCTCATACATAAACTGAGATGTGAAGATGCATAACAAAAAAAAACTGAAAAAAAAAATATGTTGATAAGTGCGGAAATTATTGAGTTATATATATTACAAAATAAGAAAAGTTCAATAAGGAGCGCATACTTCCGCTACCTGATTTTTACTCAAATCTAGTGAGCACATGAATATACGTATAACAAAGCTCTTAAATAAATTAAGTCTAGATATCCATGATAATATTTGGGCTTTATAAAGAAAGAGCAAGCGCGTTACGGGGAATGCCCTCTTCCGTTTCCCCGATTTGTACCAAAAAAATAATCAACACATCAAAGTACCACAAAACCCCCAAATATTGAATTTTGCTAATATAGTTTTTGAGTTATGGTGGACACAAAACAGACAGACATACAAAAAAACACGGTCAAAATAGTGAAATCGTATTCGGCGGTCCCCAGAACAAGTATTACTGTTGAAATCTCGAAGTCGAATTTTTGCACGATGAATACTTCCTCATACTAATGAATGGAAAGTTAAAAAGGGCCTGCGAACACTGCATTTTCAATTGTTGCTTTTAATGACCAGATTACTTGTAAGCTAGATCACTCTTACCATAAATCTTCTTGAGATGATACTTATTCACAAACCAAAACTTGTAGGTCGACCGTCGTAGTATCAATATGTCTGTGTACTTGTTTGAAGCTCACGGTCGTCGAGCTAAGCACGCTGCTTTGCATACAAATAAATAGCTGACTGCTGACAGCATTTTCACGCGATGAAGTTTACTGACACAAAATTAAATTACACTTTCTGTACATACTGCATTGACATTCACTAAGTACTTGATGTTACACAGGAGGAACAAACATGATAGAGGATAAGCAACTTCACTACTGACTAAGTTCCCGAACACCCACTACTCCAAGAGCGAGACAGCTGGATAAGAAGGCTTACGCACTGCACTCATGTGATTCACTATAGCTTGATCTTTGTCGCCATCGTTTTTATTCTTTATTTTTTACTTTTCTTTTTTTGCTGAACCCAGGCGAACTGAAACATTTAATTGTTTGCAAAATTAAATTTGAATTATTTTATTTTTACTTATTCTTTATTTTTTAGTATTTTATATATATTTTTTTCTTATCTTTCTTTTCCTTTTTTCTACTTTTAATTTCTTTCTCCTTTCATTATTTTTGACAAAAAAATGCCGCCCTCTCAGGAGTGCCGCCCTGGTGTGTCGCGTTGGCCCTGCCAGGTTCCTCTTGCAGTTTCCAGTCCTCATCTTTTCCACGTGTACTTCGTAAGTTCACTAGTTTTTAATTAAGTAATTGAAAATGCTATTTACAATTTTTGAAGGTTCATTCATGGAACTGTTTTCTGGGAATAAAAACTTTAATTAGTCTCATTTTTATGAGACTTATAAGTCCAATATCTTAATATTTTCCCATAAAGGTTGATTTCACATATATTGCTGCATTCAATTGTAACGTACTTATTTTATCCTCATTAAAATCTGTAATGATCTAATAATTATTTATTAATTTTTCTATAAATTATCTTATTCCATTTGTTATTGTGGTTCATGCTTTGCAGCAAGTTTTCAGTTTCAATGGTTGTGTACGCAGATGTTTTATTTATATACAAATCTGGCCTCTATATTGTTATATAAATGTTTTATTCCATAAATATTCATAATTCAGCTTGAAAATGGAGGGAAAATTTCTGAAAACTGAAGGATAAATGGGTCATTCCATGCCAAATCAACAAAAAAATTTCAATATTCAACCTGACAATCTCAAATTTCAATGAAACCTTCAGTGATAATTCTCCCTAATGATATAAATGAGAATATGTTTTTATTTTTTTTTTTATCTCATTGGGTTTTCATGTAACTTTTTAAATTTTGAAAAATTGTCATTTTTGGCTTGCATAAACTTTTTCAATCTTTAATTTCTCAAGTTCTATAAGGCCTAGAGAGTTGTTTGACCCCTCAGTTTAGAGAGAATTTCATAAGTTTTAATTTGATATGCAACTTGACTATGCTTGCTGAAAAAAAAAATTAATTTAAAAATTTTTGAAAAAAAATATGTTTTTTGTAATATAAGCTTTAAATCCTGAAACTTTTAGAGTGGGATCTCAATGGGATCAGGAGCTATGGCAAAAAACTTAAAGTTACTGTACAAGTAATAATGGATTATTATTCTTGTTTTAGTGTGTTTACATGATAACACAATGAGTTTTAAAATCTACATAATACATCATACTAATACATAGTCAAACATAAAACAAGGGAAGGATAGTTCCAACAGGCTAAAAGTTTTACCTGGTAACATTAATAAAAGTTTTTTTCAGTTAGCACTCACAGTTGTAGTTACGCCAAAATAGCGGCCTCTTAGTTCTTCTTTAATTTAACAAATAATTTCTTGTTTGCCTTTTTCGTTTCTGAGTCTAAGTCGATAAACTCTTCCTGTAGCTGTTGTAGGATCAACTTTTGTTAAAACCTCACTTTTATGCACAACTAGTATGTCAGCAAATTGTGGGTATTTGAAAGATGGAGAAGGGCCATGTGGTTCCAAAAAACTTATTTTTACTTCATCTCCTTCTATTCCTAACACACAACCTAACCACCACTTGTCTGAGTATTGGCAAGTAACAAGGCCAACAATGTCATTAATGTCCAGATCATCATCATTGTCATCAGCTGAAACTATTTCTGCACTTGATTCCTCTGAAAATGAGTAGCTTTTCACTAAAACTCTAGTCTCATTCACAGGACTAACTGTGAAATTGGATTTTTTTTTTTTTTTTTTTTTTTGGATTGGAGGTTTAACGACCATCGTGAGCAACTCAATGGGCTATAAGCAGTCGCCCATCTCTAATTTAGGGTCACTGGTTCCAGGGAAGGGAAAGAGCCAGTGCCGTAAGACAAATACAACATCCATGCCTCACCGGGATTCGAACCCGAACCCCTTTCGGACGAATGATCAGAAGCCATCGCTTAGACCACTGCGCCACCGGGGCAGCATGAAATTGTTGAGTACCCTTTATTGTTGTTGCTACTTCAAACCTACTCTTCAAGGTCTTTTCCTCTGCCTCGTATTAGTCTGTAGTGGAATACAAAAAACTGATGTTGACAACATTGTCTTTAGCCCAATCATAAAAGTTGGCGAAGGGTCATAATTTGATCATTGTAGACCATTCGTAGACTGGCCAATGCCACTAATCGTTTAACAGTTCCTCCAACACCATCACATGCATTTTTTCCATGTGACGATGCGAAGAAGTTCCATTCTGCATTGATGCCAAAATCTTTCTCATGATGGGAGAGATTTAGAAAGTTTGATTTGTTTTTGTACTGTGATGATGCTCCATCTGAAAAGTAATTCAGCCTTTTGGGTTTATGGGGCAGACTCTGTTTAAGAAAGTCAATCATGAGCAGGGCAAGATTTCATCGTTTTTGCTCACTAGCAAATTTTGCTAGTGACCAAATAGTTTGCTAGCAAAACATTTGCATGACTAGCAAGTAAAACTAAATCACATCGTAACTTATTTTCTAATAAAGTTACACAGAAATTTAAATATGTGTATAAATATTTTGACTTACCTTTTTGAATAATGAATAGAATCTTAGATAAGTTTAGTGACTATCTTTATTATTAATTTCTAACAAATTCTCATACCACATGAATATATTTCACTGACATTCTAATTCAGATTTCTTCCCATATGGATTTCTTCTCATCATGCTCAGGGTGTCTGACTTTGTCATCATACCACTTTATAACTGCTGACCGTGGATTAAAATCCCTTCTTGTGGCCCTTCTACAGTATTTCAATTGTCATCAGAGCATTTAAAGTTTCAACAGACAAATTGTTCCTCCAATCCCCCTTGTATTCTTTTTAAAAAACTGAATCCCACCTCACAACATGCAGTACTAAGTGGAAGTATCGCACAAATTTCTGCTAAACTTCTACACACTTCATATCTGCCAACTACCACACAATGCCGTAGTTTCTACGGAATTAGTTGTCTGACTACGGAACTCACTATCAAAACTACGGATTCTACAAATTTTCATTTTGTTCCAAATTTTTCCTTTGCTATTATTTTTATGATATACACGAGATTCTTACAGGGATTCGCGGAATACCGCTTTATTTTTTATTTTTTTTGTCATCAGTTAGATCATTCTGAAGATCGATATTTGGGAGATGGGGGTGGGGGTCGTCATCCATCTGGAGACGAAATTCCGTGCTTCAAAACTTTCGAACACAGTAGTGAAACTGAGTAAGAAAATTTTGCCGTAATCGCAAATTGCTCTCCCAATGTTGTCTTTGTGTCCGCTTTTCTTGTTAAATATCATTTTATTGCATAAATGTTTGCATTTTAGCTTGAAACTGTGGAGAACAATTTGCAAAAACGGAAGTTGGCTGCTGCAAAATATTTCTGTAATCTTCAGGCACGAGATTCTTCCGCGAATTCAAGGAATTCCGGCTTTTTTCGTTATTATTGGAATTCCGTCTTTACGAAACTAGAAAACGAAAGGTCGACGGAATTCAGATTTTTTCCGAAATCATATTTATTTATTTTTTCTCACGATGTTGCCTCTGTCAAGTATTATTGCTCATTAACATTTTACTGGATAAATATTTGTATTTCAGCTTGAAAATACAAGGAAAATTTCCAAAACCAGAAGTCAGACGAAGCAAAAGTTTCTTCCGTAATCGTTTACCCCCTCCACGAACACGTTTCGTAAAAAAGCGTCTATCTATGCCACGCAATAAAGGCGATCGCTTGGCTTAGGGTACGACAGGAGTTGAGGACAAAGTTCGTGGGGCAAAAGAAGGGAGGGTGGCAGAGCAGGTGGTCAAACAACCGATCCATCCCAGAGCTCTGGGTTGCCACAGCAACCATTGCCGACGTCACGTTCAGATTCTGTAATAGACCAATGAGGGCACGATGGAGAGGAGTTTCAATGCGCTTCTACGACAGTTTGGAAGGGATGAAAGATATGGGGAGGATGGGTATTAAGTGTCGAAAGGAAATTGGCGAAAGAGAATAGCTGATCGTCGCTGTTTTAACAAGTGATAATAGAAACTGTTATGTAAACTTCGTGGATTAATAATGATTTTTGGTTACTTTAAATAAAGAAATTACCTTACTAGCAATACTTGCTACTGCGATTTCTTTTCACTAGCAAATTTAATTTTTCACTAGCTATTTGCTAATCGGTGAAATCGCGCCCTGTTGAGCAGTCTAAAGGGGTTTCAAAGAAACCCATATTCACTTCAATACTTAGTTTTGCGGAAACAGTGGATATAATCGGACGCGCTATCACTGGTCCCTCTCAACCAAAAGTTCCTCGGCGGGCACATTCTTCCGTGAAAATAAGAGATGATGCCGATAACCTGTCATGAAGTACAGAAATGAAACGTATTCTTTTACTAGCTGTAGTACAACCTGCACTGAAAGTGAGAATGAAGACTGCCGCATTCTTTTTCATACTCTGCCTTAACAGATTTTGGATACACATTGGTGTGATGGTCCCGACATCATGAGAAGAATTCCGTTCACTGGTGTACCAGGACTGAAAATTAATATGATAGGTACTGAACCAATCAATTTTTTATCTTTTTGCAAATGAGGAATTTTACTATCTATTAGTTAGGGAAAGTAATGCATATGCTGTAGAAGTTTTTATCTCAGGAGTTACCGAAGGTTCACGAATAAATGAATGGAAGGATGCGTCGGTAGACGAGATGAAAGTTTTTCTGGCCTTCTGTTTCATATGGGCATTGTACAAATGCCCCATCTCCAAGATTACCGGAAAACAGATCCATTATTCAAAATGGACTGCTTTTCTTCAAATATGAGCAGGAATCATTTTCTTCTGATCATGCGGTGCTTTCATTTTGCAAGAAATCCTCAACCTGGCAAAGCGATTACAAATAACTGCCTTGCAAAAATAATGCCTTTACTGAATTTATTTAATGATACCATAGAGAGCATATACTATCCTGGAAAAGAACTTATGATTGATGAATCAATGGCTTTATGGAGAGGTCGTTTGATTTTCAAACAGTACATGAAAGGAAAACGTCATAAATATGGGGTGGAACTTTATATGCTAACTGAACCAAATGATATGATTCCAAAAGCTTTGGTTTACACAGGGCAACTGGACTCCCTGAGGAGGGGGGTGGGGAGAGGTCATGCTGCTAATGTAGTTTTAAAATTGATGGAAGGGAAGCTAAATGTTGGTCATGCTATTTATATGGATAATTTTTATAATAGTTACAATCTTGCATGGCAGTTGTTGAACAATGACACTTATTGGACTGGAATTCTCCATGCAGACTGACGAGATCTTCTTAAGGATGTCACGAAAGCTAAACTTTTGAAGGGGGGAACGAAAATGCCAATATTCTAATACTGTTGCAGTGTGCAAATGGAAAGATAAAAGGGATGTCCTCTTCATTACCAAGGAGTTTGGGGACGATTTAGTTCAAACTGTAAATAAAACAGGACAGATAAAAGAAAAACCAAAGGTTGAATAGTGCTATTTTTCAACTATAATAAATTTGTCAGGAGTAGATCGTCAAGATCAAATGCTAGCGTACTATCCTTGTGAAAGGAAAACCATAAGATGGTACAAGAAGCTAGGAATACATATATTTCATATGATAATCACTTCCTACAACGTGTATAATAAATTATCGGGAAGAAACATAAGCCTCTACGATTTTAGGCTATCCATTGTACGTCAACATTTGAATCAAGAGCGATCAACTTCCCAAGCTAAGATATCTAAATCATTAAAAGTATGTGGCCATCTTCCAGTCAAAAAAAAGGGACGTTTTTGAAGAGACTGTGCAAAATGTGCTCTGCCAAAGGGATTCACAGGGACACTCTCTATTACTGCGCCCTGTGCCCAGAAAATCCTGCACTGTGCTTTCAGCCATGCTTCGAATCATCTCATCGTAGATAAGGGATAAATATTTTGTCTTCCTATTTTGCTAAAAAAAAGTATGTTCCAAGTCGAACTGCATGTTTGTGTGATTGGGATTTTTTCACCCTACCCAAATCAAAATGTATGGATTTTGTATTTATCTAGTTATGCATCATAGCACTATTTGTGGAATTCTTTGGCATTTGTAAGCATTATTTCTCTTGTTTTGTATGCAACAATGTTCGAAATATGTATCCAGTAAATGTCTACTTCAGTATCGGAATAATATTTAATTACTGGCAGAATTATAATTACGAATATCAATTATGGATAAATTTTCTCGTATTTCAGAACTGCTAAGTCATGCAAAGCTATGAGATGTGAACACACGGCTGGTTGGTCCAAACGCATAAAAGCTCAATCGTGGTGCCGCGTGACGCCTTGTGGTGTTGTGGGAGATTTGCACAGGTTTCACACCGGCAGCGAACGTGTTAAACATTAGCTGCAACCTGCAAGAATGTTAATCCAGTGCATCCAGCTACAAGAATGTTAATCTGTTCTTGCTATCACAATGCTCAGGCACTCCTAGATTAAGAAAGAGATTTGGAAGGGGATCTATTCAACAGGAGGTAGGGACTTAATCTCTATTGATGAATCATGTCTGTCTGACTAAGGCCGAGATGTTGGTGACAAGTTCAGTCATTTTCTAACGGAGGAATGCAGAGAAGTCACCCGAGTGATCATTGTCATTGTGACTGTGGTGAGCTACACAAGGCAGTAAACCGTAGTAGCAAATAAGGAAGTTATCAGTTCTGTGTTACATTTGTCCAATGCATATAAAAATGGAAAAAACACTACTTTGCTACTTTTCTAAGTCTTCTAAAAGTTCCACTGAAAGAAAACATCCCTCAACCAGTGAACAGTTGAATGATTCTTCTGTTTCAGGAAATGCTGAAAAAACTGAACAACTTCCAACTCAAGGTCAGCAGGTGAGTACTGTTCATTCCAAGCACCATTCTAGTGGCATTAACAAAGAATGGTTTCAGAAGTACAAATGGTAAACTGTGACTGAAGATGGAATGTTATGCACCATATATGCTTGAAATATGCTACAAAAAATTGAGAATTTAACATGGGTGGATACTCCTTGTGCTCGACTGAGGAAAGAAAGCCTTTCAAATCATGAAAAAAGTAAGATGCACCCTGGTGTCTGCTCACTTTCTTCATCTGCTGCTTTACTTTCTAATACTGGAGTTGGAGAGATCGAAAGATCTGTTTCAGCTTTAAATAATTTGCAACGTGATGCTTTTTTAGGTGCACTGAAAAGTGTATACTGGCTTGCCAAAAATGAATTGCCTCATACAACTTTATATGAAAAATTATTGGAGCACTGCAAATTGATGGGATGCACTTTAGTAATTTGAAAGTGGCAGAAAATGCTAATTACTAATCTAAAGCAACTTATGGGAATTTACTAGGAAATTTTTTCATTTATAGCAAATTTTCGGAGAAAACTCTTCTCCTTCTTCAGGCTCTCTTGTTGTTGTCACTTTTTCTGCCTAACATCTGGCAGGATTTGTTGAAAAATAACCTAAACCGTCAAGGTTAACCGTAACCGTCAAGGTAAACCGTAACCATGATAGTGACAAGCAAAAAGTGACAACAACAAGAGAGCCTGAAGAAGGAGAAGAGTTTTCTCCGAAAATTTGCTATAAATGAAAAAAATTTCCTAGTAAATTCCCATAAGTTGCTTTAGATTATTAATTTAATTAAACTAGGAAGCCATTTCTCAATATGAGCTTTATTCAAAGAATGCTAATTACTTCCGAGAGAATTGTTCAAGAGCTCTTAGAGGTGCTAGCTTCAGAAATACGCTCTAATATAGTAAGAGAGTTAGCCAAAAGTCAGTTTTTTAGTGTGCTGTGTGATGAGAGACAACTGATATTTCAGTTGTAAAGCAGTCAATAATTTATACAAAATTTATGACCACAAAAACAAAAGAAGTTGAAGTTGATTTCCTGACCACTAAAAGTAAAAAAGATGGAAAAACTACAACAATTGCAAATAATTTAACTGAAACGAAACATTAGGTGAATTAAATTTACAGCTTGAAAAACTGGTAGGTTTGGGATCTGATGGTGCCATAGTGATGATTGGCAAGAATAATGTTGTTGCAAAATTGCTGAAGGATGCAACTCAAAATATTTTAATTGTCATTGTGTAAATCACCGTCTAGCTTTAGGTAGTGCCCAGGCTGCACAAGAAGATAAGGCTCTACGAGACCCGCCATCTTGTATTGCTGCCTTCTCTTGTTAACCAACGGGCAAGCGTATTTCACAAATTGCTCGGGCAATTTTGCACATTTTGGAACACCGTTTGTGGCTAACGCAAGATATATGATAAATAAAGAGTTCCCTGGTTTCAGAATTTTTATTGACCTTTCCCTTCATTTTTTATCTGCAGTGAAAGTCGTACCAAGGCGTCTTCCATAATTTTATTAATTAATAAAAAATACTTAAAGGGTCCAAAATGAAAATCTGAAACCAGGGAGCTCTTTATTTATCACATATCTTGCGTTAGCCACAAACGCTGTTCAAAAATGTGCAAAATTGCCCGAGCAATTTGTGAAATACGCTTGCCCGTTGGTTAACACGAGAAGGCACAATACAAGATGGCGGCGGGTCTTGTAGAGCCTTAAGTATTTAGTAAAATTCAATGACATTCTGCAGCAGTTTTTTTTTTTTTTTTTTTTTTTTTTCAAAATTCTGGTGTTCGAATGGCTGGACTGCACCAAATACAAGACATTTTCAATATACCTCAGATGAAACTGAAAATGGCCAGTGATACTAGATGGCTTTCTCATGAGGCTGCTGTTCAGTCACTTCGTAAAACACTAATGAGTGGCTGCACTGGAGAGAGAAGCCATTGAACGGAATGATGTCACTGCAGAAGGTTAAGTAAATTTATAAAAACATACTCATTTCTTGCTACATTAATGATGATGTGTGATATACTGCCAATTTTGAGCAACCTATCTAGATCATGGTTACAGTAAGATACAGACTTAACCACTGTTAAATCAATATTAGAGGCAACCAAATCTAAAATAATTTTACTGAAATTTGCGTTTATAAACTGCCCTAAGTGAAGCTGAACCAGGAGAAATTTTCAGAAATCTACCCTTGCTATTGGAAAATGAGTGGATGAACCTGGCTGTTAAAGCAGATGAGGAAAGTGTAGAGCTGTACAAGAAAAATGTTCATGATAAATATCTGGATGTGATACAAATTCATTTAGAAGACAGATTCCCAGATATGCCAATAATGTCAGCATTTTCTATCATATTTAACCCTGTTGCTCTAAAAGAAACATCACCAGATAGGGTTAGTGAGCTATGCGAAGAGTATTTATTCACTACTCAAAAAATGGAAATTCCTCGCCTCTTGATTATACTGCAACAAAAGCAGAATGGAGTGTAGCATCAGTGATGATCAGAAGTGACTCATATAAAGATATGTCAACAAGAAACTGTCTCAAAAAACTATCTATGAATCATGAACTTAGAGAATCGTTCCCCAATTTAGCAACAATTTGCCTCTCTACCAGTGTCAACTGCAGAATGTGAAAGGGGATTCTCTGCTTTGAAAAGAACTAAAACTTGCCTACGAAACAGAATGAGCCAGAAAACTAAATAATTTATTGACGATTGCATTAGAAGGTCCTGATCCTTCAACTTTCAATTATGATCGAGCTGCTAATAACTGGGCAGGGAAGAAAAAAAGAAAAATACATATCTGAACACCCTGGTTATACGTGTACATTAGAGCTGAGACGGGATGAGCCCGAAAGCCCGGGCCTGAATTGGGCTCGGGCTGTAGAATATTTACTGCGGTTCGGGCTCGAGCTCTTGGAGAGAATTTTTTTTAATGTATAAAAGGGATTTTATATGATTTAGCAAATGAGACACTTTATAGGAGGTAAAGGGAATTTTTCGGCAACTGGTTCTGATTGGGGAGCACGCATTCGAGATGGCTATTTATTCCTGGCTTGGGTAGAAAATGCCATAGGACGCGCATTAGTGTGTTTCTGCAGAGAAGAAAAAGCTTTTTCAAGAACTATAAATATTGTATAGTTGATAGCTTGCCGACGATAATTTACCCTGTATCTCCACGCAGTAACTCCCTGCCAATTCTACTTAGTAACGCACATATTTCAGCGCGATAATATTAGCATTATTTGAGCAACATATAGAGAAAATCGTACAGTTACACTGTAAAAATAGATAGAGGTCTCTTCCCCACTCTCTATTTGAGAAATACATTGGTTAATTGCAGGAGGAAGAGAATTGAAGTGTGGAAAAGAAGATGTTTTTTATTAATGGTTGAACAGGTTGGCCAGTTTTCGGGCTCGTTTGGGCCCGGGCTCTATCTTTCAATATAAAATTTGGGCTTGGGTGGACTCTGGCTCCAAAAATTGAGCCCGAACTCAGCTGTAGTGTACATCACACATTAAATTAAGAATAATGTAAACTCTGGCTGGCACCTTAAATAACAGTTTTCATTTTTAACCCTGCAGGCAAGAATAAAAAATTATAGTTTTATTGCTAATTCAGTAAAATTTCAAAAATTAAATAAGTTGTGATTTCCTTTATAAGTACTTTCTTTATTGGGCTCCATATTAACTGCACATAATTGTAAGAGTGGAAAACTTATTCCCACATACACCATAAATACTGATGAAGACTGGCTGAAATCTGCATCAAATTTCTTTTAATTAGTAAGTACCCATTTTTTTATCATTTATGTATAATTTTCTAATATTTATCATGTTAGTTACCTTAATGCCTACTACACTGCTATAAAGATGTTTAATAAGTATAATAATATTAAACAAAAAATCATTTTTTTATCTTTGTTTGCGAGTGGGAGGGGGGGTCATTAAAAGTACAATCCAGCTAAAATTTCTTGCCATCCAGCTTTAAAAAAATCTAGGGAGAACACTAAAAAAATATTTTTAAATTTTACAATAGTTCTGCTAAAAAGGTTGCACAGATTACAAGAGACATCACAAGCACTTGGTGAAAAAATTGTGAATCTTGGTGACATTCATGGTGTCCGGTGGATATCAAGCAGATCAAATGTACTTCATGCTCTGTCTCAGTCACAGAAAACTATTGTTACTGATCTTGAACAGTCCATTGCAATTAATGATTCTGACTCTGCAAAAGCTAGAGGACTACTTAAACCCCTAAAGCAATTTCTTTTTGTGAAATTAATTCATTTTCTAGTGGAGTTTTATGACAAGTTGAGACCTTTAAGCCTGGCCTTACAGAGTAAGTGTTTAATAATTTCTTCATTAAAAGGTAAAACTGAATATGCTCTGAATTCACTAGATGAACTAAAGAATAGTGTTGGTCCTATGGAGCAACATCACTAGATGAACTAAAGAATAGTGTTGATCCTATGGAGCAAGCATTTTTGGATAGTTTCACTTGTTGAAAGTTACAAGGAAGTGCAACTAACGAATGTAAATGCAGGTGAAAAGCAGTTCCAAGCAATCGGAGAAAAATTGATTCCAGATTGCTTGGAACTGCTTTTCACCTATTTGCTAGAATCCCTTTCATCAGATATTGTGTCATCTTTTCAGATTTTTGATGTGTTAAAGTGGCCTCTTCAGTCTCATGTTTTAGACTATGGTGTAGAAGAAATGAAAACACTATGTTAATATCTCTACCCAAAAGATCATGACAAGAAAATGAACCTGTTACTGGCTGAATGGGTAAAATATAAACTTACATTGTCATCTCTGACTTTTTGCAAGCATTTTTTTTTTTTTTTTTTTTTTTTGAGGTTTAACGACCACCGTGAGCAACTCAATGGGCTATAAGCAGTCGCCCGTCCCTAATTTAGGGTCACTGGTTCCAGGGAAGGGAGAGAGCCAGTGCCGTAAGACAAACACAACATCCATGCCTCACCGGGATTCGAACCCGGACCCCTTTCGGACGAATGATCAGAGGCCATCGCTTAGACCACTGCGCCACCGGGGCGGCATTTGCAAGCATTACAAAGAATAAGTAAACATTCCGAAAGGTTTCCCAATTCGTAAATGAATTTAATCCTACAGCAGCTATTGACAAGTGGTATTTCAGTGCAGAAAAGCAAAGGTATACTAACCTTCATTAACGGGAATGTGTGAAACTTAATTAAATTATTTTCATTTTATAATTTTGGCCAATGCAGAGTGGAAACTTTGAAAAATTTAGCATGTGTAGTATTATTTGTATGCTATTCTAAGCACTTGAACAATGATTACCGAGGCTAATCAACAATGAATGATATACACTCCATTCCTATAAATTTCTAGTAAAACTGCACAAGCCTGAAATTTTGATGCTTAACTGTTATAACTTGCATTTTTCCATTGTTTCAGCGCAATTGTGGTTGCAACTTGCAAGTCATAAAAATAAAATAATATATTATATTTAATATATTTCCACCTTCAGTCAGTATTTCCCACCTTCCAATTAGCTGAAAGCCATGGATTTTGTTTTCGATTCAAGCCCACTCCCATTAGCAAAGTAGAAAAATGAAAGCAACTTACCACAGCATTTGAAACAGAACGGCTGCGACCACGGACAGGCCAAAAACTACCCCTGGCCCTAGGATGTCGAAATTCACTTTTACTTTGCATTATAATATCATCAAGCGACATATCGTGACCCTCCATTTTCACTAGAGACTACCTAAATACGCGCGAAGCGTTTATAATACACTTCCTAAATTCCACCAGGTTTCTTCAACCAACGTACTAAACCGCGCAAATGTATAGCGGTGATTGCTGATTGGTGAAGCAGTGTTGCCAAACTTCTCAATGAGAAAGTAACAAACTTAGCTGAGCTCTGAAAAGTATCCGGCGCCCCGGTGGCGCAGTGGTCTAAGCGATGTCCTCGGATTATTCGTCCGTAAGGGGTCCGGGTTCGCATCCCGTGAGGCATGGTTGCTGCGTTTGTCTTACGGCACTGGCTCTCTTTCCGTTCCCTGGAACCAGTGACCCTAAATTAGGGACGGGCGACTGCTTATAGCCCATTGAGTTGCTCACGGTAGTAGGAGTTGCGACTTCTGAGCTCCGTCAATTCGTGCGTATTTTGTGTCTTTCTAGTGAGTTGTGAATCCCAAGTTTCAAAGAACTTACCTTTGGAAGGTTCCGCTATCGTTTGTGAATACTCCCAGATTGGTGAGTTGTCTTTTTCTTTTCCTATTACGTCTTGTTTATCTCTCGGCCGAGCTGGTCGAAGCTACGATAGTCGGCATCATTGCAAATGACGTCTTCCGGCGGTGGGGATGTCTTTTGGCGGTGGGGATGTCTTGCTGTGGTGGGGATGTCTTGCGGCAGTGCTCACTTTCGGTATCCCATCGATGCTGACGACACCTCTTCTTCTTTCATGGGTGCTGCTTCGCTGCCCTCCGCAATAGGCGGCGTTGCACTGCCCTCAAATCGGGATATGAACAACCCCTTTCCTCAGGCTGTCCAGTTGACTTCTCACTCATCTCAAGCTGCTACCACCTTCGTTGCTGACGACGCCGCAATGGATGTCTCGTGCAACGGTACCTTCCCCATGTTATAGCGTCTAGAAGGGAAAGTGTTCCGAGCGCCTAGCGTACGTAATGATTGGCGTGGATACCGAAATTCGCCGCCCCGGTGGCGCAGTGGTCTAAGGCGCTGGCCTCTGATCGTTCGTCCGTAAGGGGTCCGGGTTCGAATCCCGGTGAGGCATGGATGTTGTGTTTGTCTTACGGCACTGGCTCTCTCCCTTCCCTGGAACCAGTGACCCTAAATTAGGGACGGGCGACTGCTTATGGCCCATTGAGTTGCTCACGGTGGTCGTTAAACCTCCAACCAAAAAAAAAAAAAAAAAAAAAAAAAAAAAAAAAAAAAAAAAAAATACCGAAATTCGGCTCCTTCGTAGATGGCGATACGATCGGCTTCCCTTCCTTCTTTCTTACTGTGAGGGCAGCGGGAAACTAAATTCGAGTTCCTTACTGTGAAAGAAACGGCAATTTAGACGAAGACGTGTTATGTTTTAGGTTTTAGAAGGCATGTGGATTACCTAAATATTGTATATAAGTTGTACTTAACTCATTATGCGGAAGAGAAATAACCATAGTTTTGTGCCAGGTTGCAATACTCAGTACAAAAACAGTAAGCTGTCACTCTTTGGAATACCCAAAAATGATAAACTTTTAAAACAATGGCAAAGATTGATTCCCTGTGCAGATAAAAACTTAGACACATTTAGTGCTGTATGTGAACTGCACTTTGATGAGAGATTTGTGGTTCGAAATTTTGCGCATAAAATAAACGAGGAGACTGTGTTAATACCCAGAAATCGGCCGCCGCCCCGGTGGCGCAGTGGTCTAAGGCGCTGGCCTTTGATCATTCGTCGGTAAGGGGTCCGGGTTCGAATCCCGGTCAGGCATGGATGTTGTGTTTGTCTTACGGCACTGGCTCTCTCCCTTCCCTGGAACCAGTGACCCTAAATTAGGGACGGGCGACTGCTTATAGCCCATTGAGTTGCTCACGGTGGTCGTTAAACCTCCAAAAAAAAAAAAAAAAAAAAAAAAAATCGGCCCATCTTGACATAAGATGCAATTCCAACAATATTTCCAAACCTTCCCCATTATTTGTCAAAACTTCTGGCAAAAAAGAGAAAAGTTGGGGAAACCGATGATAAGCCTGTTGGTAATTTAAATAGCTTGGGATTTACTTCCCAAAGAGTTACACTGAACTGCCTTCTGAATATCAACCTTCCTTCAGAATTTTGGGGTAAGCAAATTCCTGCTAATAATTCAAAGTGCATAATTTTTTTTTTTTTTATTGAAGGTTTAACGACCACCGTGAGCAACTCAATATGCTATAGGCAGTCGCCCGTCCCTAATTTAAGGTCACTGGTTCCAGGGAAGGGAGAGAGCCAGTGCCGTAAGACAAACACAACACCCATGCCTCACCGGGATTCGAACCCGGACCCCGTTCGGACGAATGATCAGAGCCCATCGCTTAGACCACTGCGCCACCGGGGCGGCTCATAATTTTCCATGTTCATTCATTCAAATGTGAATTGTCAGATTGATTGATTGATTGGAGGTATAACGACCACCGTGAGCAACTCAATGGGCTATAAGCAGTCGCCGGTCCCTAATTTAGGGCCACTGGCTCCAGGGAAGGGAGAGTGCCAGTGCCGTAAAACACAACAACATTACATTACTTTACCAACAAAGCTACCCGAAAAACTGAATCATTAATTAACAACGCTAATTTAAAACATAAGTAAACAGAAATCCATATCTATTAAAGTCCAAGAACATTTCAAAAACACTGCAAGAAAAAAGGAAACCAACATCAAGGAATACATCTGAAACATCTCTACACATCAAAGACACCATCGTCAACCACATTATGTCTCTTTACGCAAGCTTTAACATTCTCTATACGTTTATAGTATGTTTCGTAATAAGTGTCCAAAAGTTCAGGAACAGGATTTTTCGTAATTATCCCATTCAACACGGCATCCAAACAATGTACAATAATATTTAACTTATACATATTTAACTCGTAAAACTCCGGAGTGAGTGGACATATCTTTTTATTAGGCACAAAAAAAATTTGCAATTCGAAAAAATCCAAAGTTTCGTCATAATCAAGGCAAGATGCAATAAGTTCCATGAAAAGACGATACCGTGATGGCTTATCTCTATCTTCGGCAAAATCAGGATCCAGGAGAAAAGAAAGATCTACACGAGGGATAAATTCCGGTTGAAGATAGTCTTTAGCTTTGCTCCGTTTTAACGGATCCCCACTTGAATCAATGCGGGGCCGTTTAAATGTCAAAGCTGTATTTGAGTTCTCTGCGAGATTCTGCAATGCTACTGTAAGTCAACAATGCCCAAAGTACCAATATTTCCTGTTGTCTGAGTCCCAGGATCCAAAGAAGTCGGCATTTCAATCAATGTCTTCTCTATCGGCTCGACCGGATCCACCACTCGGGTTTCACAAGTCTCAGCCACGGTAGAAACCAAATCAATGACATGTGAAATACCATGTTCTAAATCCGATCTTTCTTCAGGTACAGCAATTCTTTCCTCATGGGAATCAGAGAAACTCTTCCTCAGGAGTGGCCTATGTACATATGTGCATTTAGCACGGATGTGCCCTCTTTCATTGCAAGCGTAACAAAAAATTCCTGTATAAATATTAAACGTGAAACTCTGAGAATCCAATACAATGTCAACCTCTTTGGGACAAGTCTGAAGAGCTGATTCATTCGGGAAGGTAACCCGAAGAGTCCTCTTCAACCCACCAAGATGACAATAATTTGAAGATTGTGGGGCTTCTATAACTCTATGAACTGGTCCCACCACCCGGATAAACTGACAAAGAAGAACTATCAACGCAGAATCCGGTACCTCAAGTGGCACCGAAGACAAAGTTACAGTGATCGGTCGTTCACGTGCATAAGCAGGATACAAAATTTGATGGTTTATAGAAATCCCTTGCTTTAAAACAAGATTAAAATCGGCACTATTTATAAACAACACTGATATACCACGTTTACTACGACCGATTCCTTTAATTGCTTCTCTTGGCTCTCGTTCCTCCAAAGCTTCCAAATATGCAGGTAACGAAGTCTGTGGCAACGCATGGAAAATAATAGTTTTCCCAGAAAGATCATGAAAATCTTGACATACCTTGGAATCCTTTTCGAAAGTTAGACGAACCCGATTTCCCTGGCACTCAATCTCTGACGCACAACGCTGATAACTCGTATTAGCAGAATTCTCCCTCGCAACCAGAGACGCCCAACTGCAAGTTCCCGTCTCCATTGCAACACCCTCCTGCATTCCTATATCGCCGAAGAAACTCCTTCAGCAGGGACACACGAAGACACGCTCTGTAGATTTCCAAGACCGGTTTGACTTGTTGGATTCTTATCTCTTGAGAAGCTCAGGTCAATCACCATGGCAACCCTCTTAGAGGTCACGGAAGAAACACTCGGCGAATTTAACGATGACTTCTTATCAGTAGATCTCGCTCCACGTCGATCAACCTCCTTTCGATGGTCACGTGCAACATGGCTGGAAGAAACCGCCATTTGCAGCACTCGTCAACGGCAAGCACAACAGTAAAATAAAACTCTTTGTACGAACAAACTATATTACCCAGCGCTCCCAAACTTCACCAAAAGAAACATGGAACACTTATACACACGTCTCGCTACAACAAACCATCCCACGCACGATATTTCCGCATGAAAACCCACAAAACCTGGGAGCTCGACAACACACGACACACAACGACTTCCGGCTACTCTAAGCTGACCAGACGTCCCCAATTCTTGAGGACAGTCCTCGAATTTAGTTTACTGTCCCCAAAAACATCTGAAGTCTTTGGGGACGCAAATTGTACTCAAATTTTAATGTTTGTCCCCAAATGTCCTCGAATTTACACTTTCTCATTAACCCTTTAGATTTCCAATGAAAAATGTTCTTAAAAGTAGTTTCCGTTGTACTAATTTTCCAACATGATTCTTGTGAAAACAAATTTTGGCCTTTTTTTTCTTCTTCCTGAGTTTAACGACCATTACGAGCAACTCTAAGGACTATAAGATTTACCTGTCTCTAATTTGGAGACATTCGTTCAAGGGAAGAGAGAGAGCAAGTGCTCTAAGACAAGCACATCATGTATCAACTTGTACGAATCATCGTCAGTGACCAGCACTAAGACACTGCACCACTGGCACGGTCAAATTTCGACTGTACTTGTTCTGAGTTTCTCCAAAAACTTTGGCAAAATGAAAAATTCGCCATGCAATTACTGCTGTGTGCAGCCTAATTTTAATTCAGCATATGTACCTAAGGCATTTCACTTTTGCTAATATGTTCTCGCCATCATAATTCTACTTTGTCAATACAAATTACCAACATTCTACAAGACATATCTTTTTAAAACACAGATTTTAATGTGTACTGAAGCAACTTACTGAAGCAATGCAGTTTTGTGACAGAAGCAATGCAGTTTTGTGACAGGAAGATTGGCATATTTATTTTGAGTACGCCGTATGTGTCCCCAAATGAACTACCGATTTGGGGACGCCATGCCCTTTTGTCCTCAAATCGGTGTCCTGATATCTGGTCACCTTAGGCTACTCTCGAATTGTCAAATTCATTGACAACCGAAAAACTGGTTGTTGTAACCAAAAGTGAACCAGAGGTTACTTGTAAAGTGTATTTACGTGGATTAAAAATTAACGCAGTATGCCATGGCGCAGGCTCCATTTCAGAATTTGAAAATAACAGGAAGTACCTTGAAAGTGGAGTTATTTTTGAGAATGCCGCCCTGGTGGCGCAGGCCTCTGATCATTCGTCCGTAAGGGGTCCGGGTTCGAATCCCGGTCAGGCATGGATGTTGTGTTAGTCTTACGGCACTGGCTCTCTCCCTTTCCTGGAACCAGTGACCCTAAATTAGGGACGGGCGGCTGCTTATAGCCCATTGAGTTGCTCACGGTGGTCGTTAAACCTCCAATCAAAAAAAAAATTGAGAATAATTTGTACAGTAAAAACTGTGTAAGCAAAGGAACAACAGAGATTTGCCTCAAATGTAAGTCTCTGCGGCGCTTACTTTTGCACAAAATAGCTTATCATAGAAGAAAGGCTACATTTAAAAATAAGTATCAAAATAAAGTTCGGAAAATCAACAGGCTGAAGAAACGGGTTATTTCGGTCTCTGATTACACTAAAAAAATAAGAAGAATTTTACAGAACTTTCCATTTATGAAAAAATAGCAGAATTACCTATTACGCAGTAGCAAATGGTTATTCATTGTTATAAGGCAGCAAAAAGGAAATCTGCAAGAGGTATGTCATATACCAAGGAATGGTTACTTGATTGCTTACTAATGCACATAAAAAGTCCAAAATTGTACGAGCACATACGGGAACACAAAATCATGATCCTACCTAATAGAACAACTATTAGAAAGTATATTTCAAATTACAACAGTGGTTTTGGATTCAATGCACACACGTTTGAAGCAATTTCAAAGAAAACAAGTGAGATGGGTCCTTTTTCAAGACATGATGAAATGAAGCTTACAGAAAAACCGCAAGCAAAATCATCTGGTGAAATAATAGGGTTTGCCGATATTGGGCCGGTAATATGTCGTCGTTCAAATCAATCAGGAATGCACAGTATTGAAGAAAAAGACTTTTTACCTGCCATTCATTTTTGGACGACGGCTCTGGAATCGCGGGTGGTTGAGGTCGTTATATATCAGTTGCCAATAGCACATTAATCCAAAGGAAATAAGTAAGTCCGCAGCAGTTGACGCAATGATTCACACGAGACTCAAATAAACATCTAACATATAATTAACATAAACAGATGACCGACCGCACACATAATAAAGACACGTAACATAAAACACCGGCGTTATTTTTCATCTTTAGTTCCATCTTGTTCAAAGCACACGACTTTTCCGTTTACGAGTTCAAATCACACGATTTTTTCTCCTCTCGCTTCCCACGGAGTGACAGCGCCCTCTATCAGAATCTTCTCCACAGCTGCTCGGATTTTATTTATTTTTTCTCTTCAGGAGTTGTTGCTTTTCCGACCTCCTCAGACCTTTGAGCTTCGCGATCAAATCCAGAAACTCAAACACATAAAACGTCATAAGTGCATTCGCCAGAGTGGCTTCAAGATCCGTCCCTAACGGAATCGCACGTCTCCACCACCCGTCGCTTCTCCTTGCTTTTCTGACACATTCTTTAATAACTTGCCGTATCGTATTTCTACACTTTATTATCCAATAACGTTCACGCAGAGTCGCGATTAGGACCTGCAGACCATCATGGCCTAGTTCAACATGTTTTTCCCAAATTAATTTTGTCACTATGTGATGTTTAGAAGGCAGTACTACTGGATGACGAAATGCCTCCGAGTCCTTTCTCAAGGTGATTCTCGTATTGACTCGAAGCAGCCCTTCTACGTCGATAAAGGTTTTCAGAGAAGTTTCTCCATTTTCACCAAAACTCTGTCTTTGGACTTCTTTCAACATTACCATTTCGGCCTTTTCGACTTGCTCTACACTTAACTCACCGAAACATCTTTCAGTTCGTTTGGCCTTTGCATTCCTGTAAAAACGAAAAATCCACGCCATGACTCTGATTATTCTGCTATACGAGGAGATCTTTGTAGAATATTCCAAAACCTTCTCAATTTCTGTGTTAGTAGCAGACACAATAGTTTTTCGCCTTTCTGAATTCCCAACCTCCAAATTTGGGAGCGCTTCTGAAACTGGCCATTCATCACATGGTAATCTTAGCCACTCCGGACCCTCCCACCAACGATAATTTTTCAACTCTTGCACTGTACATCCTCTCGAAGGGAGATCCGCAGGATTCATAGACCCGGCAATGTGCCTCCAGTCTTCTGAGTCTGTTAGCCGCCGAATTTCCTGAACACGATTGTAAACGAAAGGTTGCCCAATTTTCATTTCTTTTTATCCAGCCAGTATAACACATTTACAGAATCAGACCAATAGTACGTAGGCATGTTCTCCAGCCCCAAGTCTGATTTCGTTGTTTCTACTAACCTAGCTCCAATAGTGCAGGCTAAGAGTTCCATCCTGGGTATGGAAGGTAATTTCAAAGGGGCGACTCTACAACGTGCTTGTATTAGCTGACACGTCGTGGACCGATCATTTTGACATCGGACAAAAATACAAGTAGCAAATGCTATCTTGCTTGCATCACAGAACGCATGAAAAGATACCTCCGAATTGGCCGAAGCATCCTTTAGTATGCATCGTGGAATCAACACACCACTCAAGCCTTCCAATTGCGTCTTCCAACGTTCAAATTTCCTAGATGTAGTAGAGTCCCAAGTGATCCCGTTCTTCCAGCATTCTTGCAACAAAACCTTTGGCCCCAGTGTGACCGGGCATGTGAATCCAATGGGGGTGAATACTCGATGGACGACTGAGAGGATCTCTCGTTTTGTCAATGGGGACTTTTCACTGCTAGAGAGCCCTTTCATGTCAGCTCATCTGAACTCAGTGTCCAACTTAATCCCATCACTGGAACCTTCCTTGCATCTCCATCTTCATCTTCCACTTCTGACGACGCATGAGCATGCTCCCACCCTCGCAAATTGAACTCAGCTGCACTGAGGATACTTCGGGACTCTAAAATGAACTTTTCAAGCTCCTCTCGGCTATTCACACTAGAAACACAATTGTTAACATGAAACGACCTCAGGAGCTTTTTCGCCGTTTCCTGCTGATGATCCGGCGCGTTCTTCAGGTGAAATTCCAATGTTGCTCCCAGCAGGAAAGGGCTCGAAGAAATTCCGAAAACAACTCTTCGGTGCTCGAAGGTTTTAAGATTTTCTTCCTTACCGTTCTCCCACCACAGGAACCTCAAAAATGGTCTATCATGCTCCTGAAGTCCAATCTGTAAGAAAGTTTTCTTTATGTCGGCAGTTACCCCAATTTTTCCCATCCGAAATTTGTTTATAATCGAGGGTATAAGTTCTACAACATTCGGTCCCTTTTCCAGACAATCGTTAATGGAGGGAGAATTCTTCCCTCTCCCCGAGCCATCAAAAGCCAGATTTTCTGGAACACTGATACGAGAATTTGATAAAGGTGTCTTATTATATCCATCAAAGGAACTCCTAGTTCTTGTCAGTCAACTGGAAGGTATTGTTACACATTATTTCAACACCGAAAAACTACACAGAGATAGTATCGTTGATATTCTAGCTATTTTGATGATAAAGAAAATTAAATTCATTGGTTGTGCAGAACACAATAAAGATGTGACATGTAAAATTGCAAAATTTTATTTACTGACACGGTTGCACTTCTATATAAAGGGACTTAATAAGATCCACAATGATAATAGAGAAAAAAGGAAGTACCTTAAGTTGAGACGCTGCAAATAAATATGAAGTCCCTGGATCTGGGTGTTGAAGTTCTTTTTTATGAGGAAGCAAGTGAGAGACAGCTTTATACTTACTGTGAAGTCAGTCAATAGCTCTCACTTATAATTACTGTGGAGTCGGTAAATATATACGGACTCCACAGTAATGCTACAGGTCAAACCCTCACCCCGAGAGTTCCTCAAAACCACCTTAACAGTTAATAAGAACTTTGCCACAGAACAGGTTCAGTCATTCAAACCCAGAGTTTGAACTTGATCACATTACCAATGTTCAACTCTGAGAAAGCAGAGCAGCCACTTCTGTGTTTACTGATCTACTATATATTACCATATGTATGCATATGACCATATTAAAAAGGATGGATAACTTTGGGAGTATGTAGGAGTGGCAAGTTAACTTTTCCTTCATTAAATACACTGACGGAAAAAAAAATCCCAACACCAAGAAGGGGTGGTGTTAGATAAACGACAGTTGGTAGGCGGTGAGAGTACATCTGTAAGATGACGTCTATGCAAATTTCGCGCTCGGCTCATACGTGTGGCGCTAGTAGCGCACCTCGGAACATGCAAAGCAGGTTTGCTGTAATACGCGCTGTAACGTTCGTGAGCGTTAGTTATCGTTGAGATTCGACGTAGTGTGTTGATGTTAGTCAAGAATGCCTTTAAGAAGACGAAGAAGCCATTATCAACAGCTCACGAAGTTTGAACGAGGTCGTGTAATAGGGCTACGAGAAGGTGGATTTTCTTTCTGCAATATTGCAGAACGACTTGGTAGGAATGTAGCCACTGTGCATGATTGTTGGCAGCGGTGGTCAAGGGAAGGTACTGCCTCAAGAAGACCGGGTTCCGGCAGGCCACGTGGCACTACTGAGAGGGAAGACCGCTGTGTACGGCGTATGGCCGTGGCGCATCGTACTGCGTCTGCTGTAGCAATTCGACCTGCAGTTGCCACCACAGTGACACAACGAACTGTTACAAATCGGTTACTTGAAGGACAGCTCCGAGCCAGACGCCCTGTAGCGTGCATTCCACTTACTCCAAACCACTGCCGTTTGCGACGTCAGTGGTGTCAAGCTAGAGCTCATTGGAGGACGGAGTGGAGATCTGTTGTGTTTTCTGGTGAAAGCCGGTTCTGCCTGGGTGCCAGTGATGGCCGTGTGTAGGTTAGAAGGAGGCCAGGTGAGCGCCTGCAACCAACCTGTCAGCGGCAAAGACACACTGGACCTACACCTGGAGTTATGGTCTGGGGAGCAATTTCCTATGACAGCAGGAGAACTCTCGTGGTTATCCCGTCCACCCTGACGGCACAGTTGTACGTCAGTCTGGTGATTCAACCTGTTGTGCTGCCATTCACGAACAGCATTCCAGGGGTGTTTTCCAACAGGATAACGCTCGCCCTCATACCGCTGTTGTAACCCAACATGCTCTACAGAGTGTCGACATGTTGCCGTGGCCTGCTAGGTCACCAGATCTTTCACCAATCGAGCACGTATGGGACATTATTGGACGACAACTCCAGCGTCACCCCAACCAGCATTTACCGTCCCTGTATTGACCGACCAAGTGCAACAGGCATGGAACTCTTTCCCACAAACTGACATCCAGCACCTGTACGACACAATGCATGAACGTTTGCGTGCTTGCATTCAACATTCTGGCGGTTACACCGGTTATTAATGTACCAGCATTTCACATTTAAAATGGCTCTTCTCGCGCTTACATTAAGTTGTGATCTTGAAACCTTAATCGATTAAATATGTTATCTATACAAATGTATTGCCGCCATTTCATTCCTTTGCAACTATTTTTTCGTGGTGTTGGGATTTTTTTCCCATCAGTGTACGATATGTATGCACATTGCACATAGCAGACAGTAAGCCTAATGCATATGCAAATAAGTGATCCTAGAAATTTAACCCAAACTCATTAAAAAAAATTTCAGCCGAAAATGCGGTTAAGAAATGTCCAGGTTGTTAACAAACTTAGAAAACAAAGTTACAAAAACTGGCAAGTTATTTAGAGATTCAAAAATTCATTTCTGTGAATGTATTTATTTAAACAAAAAATACATTTATTGCTCTCTCCACCACCCAAGTAACTGCATCAATGGTGAAAGATAAAAGACGTTCAAAAATTGCAATTGCAATTGTTGCTATCAAGTGTGCTGGGGTCAGAAATGTATTCTGAAGTAATTCCATTATGTGGAATTATTACAGAATATATTTACTTCACTTTTAATTAACGGTTCAGCAGATATTAATATACAAAAAGATTTTAAGGAACATGTGTGGTAGCAATAGGTAATAATATTGCAGAGTTGCTATTTTTCGTTAAAAATGTTTAGAACTGTGGTATTCATTTATCAAACCGCACCACCCCTTCATCTTTTTTTTTAATGTTCAAATCCCAAAATTACTGGTGGCAATCTGATATTAAAGCACTGTTTTTTTTTTCAAACAACATTTAGCTTTAGCATTTCCAGCATTGCTAACTAGGGCTTCCATGATGGAATTATATACTACAAAATTCAGTACTTTGGAGAAAACTTGCAAAATGCCATAAGTGATTGTGACTAATTTACTCTTTACAATGTGGTGTAAAAGTATTAAAAAAGGAAACTAAATAGGTATTAAATTTATTCCTGGAAATTTAATTATGTGTGAAAACATCTAATAGTTGTATTCACAAATTCTTGCTCTTTCAATTGCATTTTCTAAGATGCCTAAAAATTAGGTTGTGTATTATTTATTTTTTGTGTAATGTTACTTTTTAAATCCCTCTCCCAAGTTCGGTTGCTGATAAATTTCTCTGTCCCTGTACAATTGAGAAATGGTTTTTGATAAAAATTTCAACAACTGCTGCACTAGATTTTGACATATAGCAGCCTGCAATGCACTAGCCTTTGACATATAGTAGCCTTTGACATATAGCAGCCTGCAATCAAGCTTCTACTTTATAAAAAAATAAAATAAAAATTTAAAATGGGATGCTTACTTTTGCCTCACTGTATAAATTGAATAAAGTTTAACCAATGTGCTTAGATGTGGCAACATTGTAAAAAATAATGCTTGGTGCATGCAAGCAATGTAGGATTAAAACATTGCTTTATTACAAACTCCACGTGGCCTCTGTATGGAAATGCCTGAAGCAATTTATAATGAACTCTCATCAGCACGCATTTGGTCCCCGTGCTGATGAGAGTTCAATACTCCAAACCGGTCCACGTCAGGGGTCAGTTTTGTAACATGTGCTTCAACATTTGTTTCAGTTGGTGTAAATAATATCAGTATTACCTATTCCCAGGGCCGGATGGAGCTCTTGCGGGGCCCTGGGCGAAATTTCGTTGCTGGACCCAGAGCAAAATTTCATTGTGGATGTGACGTACCTGCCAGCAGGACGCACACGACATAAAGGCAGATAGGAATC
Source organism: Macrothele yani (assembly GCA_039090855.1). NCBI lineage: Eukaryota > Metazoa > Arthropoda > Arachnida > Araneae > Macrothelidae > Macrothele > Macrothele yani. The sequence goes on along the minus strand of CM077018.1, from coordinate 55,248,566 downwards.
AGAATGATCGTCTGCGTAGCTCAGTTGGTAGAGCGACTTGTTCCGGAATAAGCGGCCTCGGGTTCGAATCCCGGCGTAGACTAAAAATGACGGAGAAATTTACTTCGTTATTATGGCACCCGAACTATCCGGATGACCCGGCCGTTCAAAATCTCGCATTGGTGTGATGTTATTTCCACACTGCGAGACAGGAAGAATCAGAGAATTCCTTCTCCAGCGCTTCGAAAAATAAAAATGTGTGATGTTGCATTCCACACAGCAGATTGACTGGGAGTTCTCAAGTGCACGTTCTACAGTGGATGGCTGCCTGCAACGATTCATGGTCACGGCTGACCCGTGGGCCATGCCCCCGGCCCTCTTTCGGGGGGGGGAGATGTGACGTACCTGCCAGCAGGACGCACACGACATAAAGGCAGATAGGAATCAGAATAATCGTCTGCGTAGCTCAGTTGGTAGAGCGACTTGTTCCGGAATAATCGGCCTCGGGTTCGAATCCCGGCGTAGACCAAAAATGACGGAGAAATTTACTTCGTTATATGGACACTAAAAAATAAATTTTATATTTTAATAATGTCGTTTCTGAAAATTATCGTTCGTGAGGAAGACACACGAACACTACCGTAAAGACAAAATGATCATCTCAAAGAAGTATTTGCTTTAAGCTTAATAACAAAGACCATAATACGGACTGAACGTTCAGAGAGAGAGAAAGAGAAAGAGAGAGGGAAGAGAAAGAGAGAAGAAGAGAGAGGAAAAGAGAGAGGTAGAAAGAGGGGGAAGAGAGAGGAGAAAAGAGAGAGGCAGAAAAGAGAGTGGGAGAGAGGAAGAGAGATACAGAAAGGATGAAAAAGAGAGAGAAAGAGAGAGAGTGTGTGTGAAAAGTGTTAAAATCTACGATTTTCTTTCACGGAAGAAGAGGTACAGGTTGTATTGTGACTCTTATAACAGCTTATTCACAAAATGATAAAAAGATACCTGCGTAGCGAAATATTTTTGTGTAGGAAATATAATAAAGATCCCTCTGAAATAAACTGGTATAAACAGTTTTTTTCCCTTGATACATGTTTAGTGATTGATTTTTAATGCACAGTGGAGTAACTGACAAATTAGTGACATTCTAAACTTTTATACGCGTTCATATAAGAAAGTTGCCTTTTTTTCTTTTTTTTTTAATTTCTTTTAATGTTGGAAAAATGACCTCCATATGTAGTCCGAAAGTAACTTTGACATTGTTCTTTTTATTTCCTTAAATTTAAGTATCAGGTTTTCACACAAATTGTTGGATATATAAAAGTTGGGGATCACAAAATGATGAAATTTAATTTGCTATTTCATGAATGCGGAAAAGATTAAGGTGGTTACAAAAATCATTTCGAATCTGCAAATCTCAGTGTCCGTATGACGAACAGGGTGATAACGTATTCAAAAATGGGGAGATTGGAAACAAACAAAAAAACTTCAAAAATATATTTTTAAGGGCCTTTCGCCCCAAAAGTTACAAAAAATGTAATTAAATTTTTTTACCGAAAATTATTTTGTTTTCTAAACTGCGGGGCCCTCTGAAGGCGCGGAGCCCGGGGCGACCGCCCCGGTTGCCCCTATGGTCCAGCCGGCCCTGCCTATTCCCAAGTACTAGGGGCATTAAACAACGTTGTTACATGTTTACATTGCACACAATGTGTCACTGCGCGCACCTTACTGGGACGATAAACCTTTCTGGATTTACTGAGGGGATATCAGTATGAGACTGAAATAGTTACAATTTCAGAAATTAAGAACAAATAACTCTTGGTAAATTATTTGCTCCCCCACAATATTTCTTCACTTAATAGTAAAATTTATCTAACGGTATAAAAAAAATCCCCCCAAATCAGCCACTTTCCTTTTTTTTTTTTTGCGTTTTCTTCTGAACAATTACTGGTAAAAGTTTTCTCATGCATACATTATGACCGAAATTATGCTTCAGTCAGTGAGGAATGTCATTGTAAATGCGTGTGACACAGCTTAAATAAGGTGGTACACACCGTTTTTTAAACCAGTCAGTAACAGGCAAAAATAATTTTGGTTAAGCCTCTTAATAATACGAAAAACTTACGCAACGTTTATATATACACTGCCGGACAATTGCTAAGGACGGATGACAATAGCAACGATAGCAACCATAAAATGGAAGGCAGGAAAATGTGGAAATTAGCATAAGTGTGGGACACAGTAAGACATGTTGTGCATATGCAAATTTTGGATTGCCGAACTTGTTCGTGACGTCATAGCGCTGATAAGAGATTTAAAGGATTTGACGCGTATTGACCGTTGTTGTTCAAACGCAAAGTTGAAAGGGAAAGAATCAATTGACGAACTTGCAAGTTTCAGTATGTCTTCCCGACATCACCTAGATGATTTTACGCGTGGCCGTATTATTGGCAAGATTGAAGAAGGGCCAAAAATAACACATGTTGCCAGGGAGTTCGACGTCAGCCACAGTGTTGTTTCAAGGCTTTGGAAATCATTTCAAACAAATGGAGAGTGTAGAAAACGTCATGGGGAGGTTGTGTTCGCCGTACAACACCTGCAGAAGATTGGTACATAGTGCTATCAACAAAAGACACCGGCGCAGCACAGCTAGTGAGGTAGCAAATCAGTTTATGGCTGCTACTGGCAAGCGGATCTCCCGAAAAACTGTCGCCAGACGTTTGCATGAAGGAGGACTATACGCCCGCCATCCTGTTGTGTGCATCCCATTGTCCAGACGTCACCGTACCGCCCGTTTGCAATGGTGCCATCAACATCGCAATTGGACGGATAACGACTGGTCTGCTGTCCTCTTCTCAGATGAGAGTAGATACAGTCTATCGTCTGATTGTCGACGACAACTGATCTGGCGTGATAGTGGTACTGCATATTGTCCAGCAAACATACAGGAAAGGGAGCGATATCCGACATGTGGGGTCATGGTATGGGCTGGCATCATGATCAATGGCCGTACGTCCCTCTATGTGCTTCCAACTGGGACTATGACTGGCCAACGATACATTAATGATGTTCTGCTACCTCATGTTCGCATGTTCCGTGGTGCTGTCGGTGATAGATTCATTTTCATGGACGACAACGCAACATGTCATCGAACAGTCGCTGTCCAGGAGTGTCTTGAGAGCGAGGATATTCAACGCCTCGTATGGCCAGCACGTTCTCCAGATCTGAATCCCATTGAAAATGTGTGGGATGCTTTGGGGAGGAGTCTTGCTGGTCGCCAATGCCCTCCAATAAACAAGGACACCCTCATCCGTGCACTGACAGAGGAATAGGATAAATTACCCCAACAGCTGCTTGATAATGTTGTGCAAAGCATGACACGACGTGTGAAATCTTTCATCGCCCTCCGTGGTGGCCATATCCCATATTGACATTTTACGTCGGAACGCTTGCGGACGGTAATTGCATTTTTTTCACGTTTACGTATTCTGCATAAAATGGCCTGTTTGTCCCTTGAACACGTTCCAAAGCCTTCTGGATTTCAGAGTACAATAAATTGTCTTTCTTGTAATGTCCTGGCATTCTGACATTATTTTATTTCACTTGGCATCCAACCACACTTACTTTTTTATGCGCTATATAGCCGTTTATGATCCGTCCTTAGCAATTGTCCAGCAGTGTATATCAGCTATATCCACGCCAATCATTACATACGCTGGGAGCTCAGCACACTTCCCCTTTTTGACGCTATACATCAGCCGTTTCTGTATAATCGTTTGAAGAGTAGACACATGGATGCACAACTTTATATTTACATGCCCCCAGGGGCGGCTCCTGCCATAGAGCTGTGGGGCTGCATCCCCTCACCCCTACCCGAAGCAGTTTTATTTTCATGCGGTAACAAGAGAGAGAAGTTTTCTGAACTCAACTGGAAGCTTTCCCTGCATAACACCACTGGGAGCGGAAGGAATGTTGGCGGACTGCTTGGGCGGACTGTGATTCTTGCAGCCCTGACCGATATTGAAACCAACTCATGTGGGAAACTCTGCCTATTCCCACATCAGTTCGTTTCCTTTGAATAAAACTTCCCTGGGACTGCATTGATGGTAGTCTCGCTAGCACGGGTTGCTCGCGAATGCAGTCTCTCGTTGGGTGGGAATGCATCGCAGGGCCGGTTCTTGTGCTTCCGAATAAAAAATAAAATAGGGAATGAATTAAAATGATGACGAATGTTGAAATAAAGTATTAAATAAGGTATGTTTGAATGTATTACTCAACCTGTTTTTTTTTGGGGGGGGGTTTCCTTCCAATTTTTGGTTTGTTCCTGCTTTTATTCAACATAATAATTCTAACACCATCGAACTGTAAAATATTTGTGTTTGCTAATGACAAATACTCAGTTACCGGGACTTTTGCAAAAAGGTTTTACTTATATTTTCTCTTCTGGTCAAAATGGGCATGTGAACAAATTGCGATCAAGAACAGAATTCAGTATTGGATAAATTGAAAAAAAGAGAGAGAGAGAGAGAGAGAGAGAGAGAGAGAGAGAGAGATTGATTTCTACAGCGAAATACTTGCACAAAATTGATTTCTTCACTTACCAAGCACAACGAAATTTTCGCCTTTAAACTCACGTAAATTTTTATTCACCAAAAATCATTGAAGTCACTTCACTGGGTACAATTTTTTTTTCTGCTGCATCCCCCTCCCTCCCCAAAATAAGCTGCGCATTTCAGTTGAGGTAGTGCATTATACTTAATTACTTTGAAAAGAACATTTAATCAGATATCATTGTTTAGAAAATTTACGAAGTTGGTAAATTTTGGAAAACAAATTTTCTAAACTAAATTGTTATCATGGCTTCAAAATTAAAACTGGACTGAATATGTTTTCAATCCGTTTTTATTAAAGAGAATGCCGGTGTGTGAGTATCGCAATAACAACTCATCGCGAAATTCTGGCAGACCCTTCAAACTTCTACAAAATGTTTTTTCTACGCCGTCCAAGTTGCAGTGGTCGGTATCAAGTCGAAGTTTCAAAGGGAGTGTATCAGAAGGAAAAGTATTTATTGTCATATTTCAAGGGGTCACAATGAGACACATGAGAATGTGTACATGACCTTGAGTGTGTGTCCCCGCTGCCACTGCCACACGCATTATTTTTTTTTTTCATTTTTTGTCCTTATATACGTATATGCATGTACATAAAATTTGCAACCACTATCAATCCACTGCTGGATGAGAGTCTCCAAGTTTCTTCCTTCCACAACAATCTGCCTTGAGCCAGTTCTTTCATGCTTTCGAATTGCATGTACCCATCTCCCTCTTGTCATCTTCTGGGTATTGTTTTTTCCCTTGCTATCCAGTTCAATATTTCAACTCTCCATCAGTGGCTCTTTCTTCTAGCAATATGTCCATCTCATTGCAATTTCAGGAATTCTGATCATAATGTCTTCCACTCTTGTCATTTTCCCGATCCAAGAGTTTCTATTTGTATATCTTTCCTGGTAACATCAAACATGCATCTCTATATGCTCTTTCAGTTGTCTGCAACATCTGTATGTCTATTTTAGTTAAGGTCCATGTCTGTGCTCCATGCGTAAGAACTGGAAGGATGCATTAATTAATCAGTTTCGTTTTAAGAAATAATGCATCTGACCAAGTTTTATAGTTCGATTATGTTCTTCACAAATGTGGCAATGTGGCTATCACTTAATATCTGTTGCTTAATTTAGGTATCAGTACCTCTACATTTTCCCTATCAATCGCTAAATATAAAATCTAAATATTCATTTCTTGTATAAAAAAGTACTTTCGATCAATATATATACACTGCTGGCCACCCAAAATGCAACACCAAGAAGGAAGCATCCGATTGGCCTGAAATTCGCCGTATACGTCTCCCGCGAGAGGACATGCAAACGATTAGCATTGCAGGGCATATGCAAATCATGTGCGCCCGGCACGCCACCGAGAAGCAATATAAGAAGGGTGCACAGAAGGCGGGGTGTAAGTAGGGGAAGTGTGTTGCGCTGCCGGACCTGTGCGTGGGAAGCTTCCTGATGCCTCGTCGCAGAATACGGCAGTCATTCCAGCACGTTTCAGAGTTCGACAGAGGACGAATAGTGGCTTATCGCGACAGCGGTTTATCGTACCGAGACATCGGCGCCCGTGTGGGACGACATCCAGCCACAGTGAGGTCAGTATGGATTCGGTGGGTGCAAGAGGTACGGACGGACCAACGTGAGCGTTTGCCGCAACCGCGGCACACCACCGAACCAGAAGACCAGCATGTTGTGCGGCGTACATTGACGGCTCGCACCGCCATATCACGAACGTTAGCGCAGGAATTATAGGGTGTGTTGCGCAACAACCTGTGTCAGCACGTACCGTTCGACGTCGTCTGCAGGAGAGGGGACTTGTCGCACGGCGCCCATTGCTCCGATTACCATTGACGTTACACCACCGGCGAGTGCGGCGGCAGTGGGCCGTTGATCGCCGCACCTGGACTACGGAATGGTACGACATTGTCTTCTCCGACGAATCCCGCTTCTGTCTGCAACACCACAATGGTCGGATCCGCGTGTGGCGGCACCGCGGCGAGAGACTGTATGACGCCTGCATTATGCATCGCCATACCGGTCCGTCGCCTGGCGTTATGATTTGGGGCACAATTGGATATTACACCCGCACCCCTCTGGTGCGCATCGCCGGTACACTCAACAGCCACTGCTACATCTCCGACGTTTTGGAGCCTATAGCCCTTTCTTACCTGCAGGACCTGCCAGCGGCCACGTTTCAACAGGACAATGCACGCCCGCTCGTGGCACGCATCGTGCTACAATTCTTCACGGCCCACCAGGTGTCCTTGCAGCCGTGGCCCGCCTGTTCTCCCAACATGTCGCCCATCGAACACGTCTGGTCGCTGATCGGCAACCGAGTGGCCCGGCAAGCAACACCCGTGGCTACGCCTGATGAACTGTGGCAACGTGTGGAAGCAGCCTGGACCGACATACCCCAAGCCCACATCCAAAGCCTCTTTCGTTCGATGCCGCGGCATGTAGCGGCCGTCATTGCCAGCCATGGGGGCCACACGAACTATTGATGTCTGCGTGTTCCGCAAGTCGCACGGGCCTGTAAGCTCAATCGTTTCATCTTTGTATTTGTTGTTATGTGCTCAGTAAATCTGGCTTTGCTATCTCGTGTCCTTCTTGGTGTTGCATTTTGGGTGGCCAGCAGTGTATATATATATATATATATATATATTATTATTATTATTTTCTTTATTCGAAATATACGAATCACAGCCTCTGACAAACAAAATAAACAGCAAATTATCATTGACTGGTATTGTTGAACTGATACGAGTTTCCACCGGAGACCTAGGTATCAGTCAAGAATCGGCGTAAAATATATGATGTCCCAAGTAAATCTGTCTTCTGCAGTTCTGTAGGTGGCATATCAGAAAGCTGCAATTTTTCAAAATGATTCATAAAATTTTTTGACATTGTTCTAAGTGCCCCGATGACAATGGGGACTACCGTTGTGTGTTTAGTCCATAACCGGGTAACTTCTATGGCCAGGTCTCTACATTTATTCATTTTTTTCAATTCTTTTTCATTGACTCTGGCATCTCCAGGGATCGCTATATCAATTAGCCAGACTTTCCGATTTTCTATGACTGTTATGTCTGGTGTATTATGTTCTATGTGTCGATCGGTTTGAATTCTGAAATCCCACAAGATCTTGACTTCAGTATTTTCTATGACTTTCTCAGCCTTGTGTTCCCATGAGTTTTTCGATGTGGGCAGATTGTTCTTTCTGCACAATGACCAATGAATCAATTGTGCAACCCTGTCATGTCTAACTTTGTAATTTGTCTGTGCAATTTTGCTACATTCACATATTAGATGAGACACAGTTTCATCTTTTTCTTGACAAAGTCGACACTTTGGATTATCACTGACTTTCTGGATTTTAGCCTTCATAACATTTGTTTGCAATGCCTGTTCTTGTGCAGCAAAATCCAGACCTTCTGTTTCTTTCTTGATGGAACCCGCTTTCAGCCATGCCCAAGTCAAGTTGTTGTCACTTTTCCCATCAATATTCTTTAGAAATTGTCCATGCAGTGGCTTGTTCTTCCAGCCGTCTAATCTGCTTCCAAACTGTTTCCTCTTGTATTCAGCCTTGTTTTCTGTTTTTTTAAAGATATTTTCATTATTCACTGCTTGAAGTAGCTTTTCTCTGCTTCTGTTGACGTAATCATACAGGCTTCTTTTTTCTTCCTCTACTACCTTGTAGTAGCCCTCTGCCTCCAATCTTCCGAGGTAAATACAATCGGTCAACATCACTTTTTGGATGGAGTGCGTGATGCATGTTCAATAACTTTCTAGTTTTTCGATCAAGTATTTCTAATTCACTTTGGGTCCAATCAATTATTCCAGCTGGGTATCTAATTACTGGAATGGCCCATGCATTTATGGCTTTGATTGTATTTCCACCATTTAGTTTTGATTTCAATATTTTTCTTACTCTCTTGATATACTCACTTTGAGTCAGACCTTTGACTTTTGTATGTAAGATGTTATTTGATTCAAGAATTCCAAGGTATTTATAATTTTCATTATCTGACAATGATTTCATTATATTACCATTTTCTAGTTCTATTCCATCTATATTCTGGACTTTTCCCCGGCGCATGGATAGTACTGCACATTTTTCCAGTCCAAATTCCATCTGTATATCATCACTAAATATTTGCACTGTATGCAGCAATGTTTCAAGTTCGGCGGAACGTTTTGCATACAATTTAAGGTCATCCATGTACAGCAGATGGTTTATTTTTCCATGTTGGTCCGAAATGTGGTAGCCCATTTTTGTTTTGTTCAAAATCATTGACAATAGAATTAAAGAGATATTAAACAATAAAGGCGACAAAGAATCCCCTTGAAATATGCCTCTATTATTATTATTATTATTATTATTATTATTATTATTATTATTATTATTATTATTATTATGAAACGGACAGCATCAGCACAGGCTCAGTAACTTTGCTTATTCGAAGTGATATCTACAAAATTGAGATGCAGCCCCCATCTCAGCTTATCACGAGCCGCCACTGCATGCCCCCACGTAGCCGCCCCGGTGGCGCAGTGGTCTAAGGCGCTGGCCTATGATTATTCGTCCGTACGGGGTCCGGGTTCGAATCCCGGTCAGGCATGGATGTTGTGTTTGTCTTACGGCACTGGCTCTCTCCCTTCCCTGGAACCAGTGATCCTAAATTAGGGACGGGCGACTGCTTATAGCCCATTGAGTTGCTCACGGTGGTCGTTAAACCTCCAATCAAAAAAAAAAAATGCCCCCACGTATTTACTTCAAACAGTGAATTTTGTCCACTGTCCCTAAATTGTTTTTAAGGAGAGCTCTGTCTCTGACTGGCAGCATTAAATTTGTTGAACCACGGCATTACTTATACCTGATCATAAGCCTAACGGGAGGGGGTGACAGAACCCCCAGATTTTCCGAGTCATGGATCCCCAATGTAAATGACCCCCCAAATGTTTCGGAAATATAATGATATGCACTTTTTATGTGAACCAACTAAATTATTTAATAATATAAGACTGTAATTCTTCGTAGAATGCAAACACATGTACAGTAGCGATCAAAAGTATTTGGCGAAAACCATTTTCGACCATAATTTTTTTGTCTGCTGGACCAAATCGGGTCATTTTGGAATATGATATGTGTTATTCAGTTGTAAACATGACCCATATGCAGGTGGATTGGAAACATTAACAAAGATCAGGTACCGAGCTTAATCGCAAAGACCATACAAATTGGCCAACAAGTAGGTGTGTGTCACATTCATTTAATGCAACGATAACGGAAAACAAGTACGAGAAAACGACCAAACGATAACTAATACTTAGTGGGATAACCACGAGACTTAATAACAGCTGTACAACGGGCCGGCATCGAGTCCATTAGCTTCTCGACGGTGACCCGCGGAATTCGCGCCCATGCCGCAGACAGCTGGTCGAACTTCTGGGCCCTATTCCGGCAAGTTTTCTTCACACATCGTCTCTCCAGCTCTTCCCACATGTGCTCGATGGGGTTGATGTCTGGAGGTTGGCTTGGCCAGTCTAGAAGTGTAACCTGTTGCTGCTGGAAGGCTGCCTTCGCTACTGTGGAGGTGTGCTTCGGGTCGTTGTCTTGCTGCATGATCCATCCGGGTGGCATGTTCTGGTTTACCCATGGGAAGACATCGTTGATGAGTATGTTCGTGTAGCTCTGGCCGGTCATTTTCCCGTCAATCTTGATGATTAAGCCCATTCCATTGCGAGAGAAGGCGCCGTAAACAATGAGCAATCCTCCTCCGTGCTTGACAGTCGGCTGAATGAACTGGGGGTTGAATCTCTGGCCACACGGACGTCGTACGTATCGGATGCCATCACTTCCGAACAAGTTGAACTTGCTCTCGTTGGTGAAAAGCACCTTACTCCAGTCCGCCGCGGTCCAGTGTCGCTGACGGCGGGCAAACGCGACTCTGGCTCGTCGATTCTTGACTCCGATGAGTGGTTTCTTGGCGGGGCGTCTTCCATTCAATCCACCAGCAATGAGACGACGGGAGATGGTCATTCGGCTGACGTTCAGGTCGTCGCTGTCGCAGAATTCGGTGGCGATGTCCACAGCAGTCAAGGTGGGATCAGCACGAGATCGACGGAGGATGCGTTTATCCTGACGCAACATAGCGGAACGAGGCCTACCACATCGCGGACTGTTCTCGACGGTCCCAATCTTCTTATAACGTTGCAGGATAGCTGAAATGGACTGGGGTCGGATGTTCAGGGCCCTCGGAATGTCGGTGACGCGCATTCCGGATTCGATCATGTTCACGGCCTCCTGGCGAGCTCCAACAGGGATATCCGCCTTTTTACCCATTTCTGAAAACCTAAGATTGACTTATTATCACACTACACATCACAAAACCCACAAAAATCGCAAGAAAAACATTAATACATGCAGCAAACAAATGGGTAATAATTGGCGACTCTTGAATATGGCTCATTTCGAACGACAAATTCGCTCTGAGCGAAATACAAACTACGCGGCATTGTAACCCACGGATCAACACATATCATATCCCAAAATGACCCGATTTGGTCCAGCAGAAAAAAAAATATGGTCGAAAAAGTGTTTCGCCAAATACTGTTGTTCGCTACTGTATAACGTGTACTTAATAAAACAGCAATGTCGATTAAGCATGGTTACCAACATCGTTGGCATATATATATATATATATATATATATATATATATATATACTGTATAATGTGTGATCAGACCCCCTCCAGATTATGAAACATGGTTACGCCACTATACCTGATGGTCACTGGAGAACATCGCCGATGCTGGCATTTAAGCATTCAATTCAAAATAAGCACATTCAATATAATGTCCCATAAAAAAAAGCCTTGCAATTTCTGTATATACAGCAGGGGCGGCTCCTGCAATAGGGAACTGTAAGGCTTCAGACCCCAACCCAAAGCAGTTTTTTTCATGCCGTGCCGAAAAGAGAGAGTTTTCTGAACTCAGCTAGAAGTTTTTCCTACATAACGCCACTGGAAGCGAAAGGAACGCTGGCGGGCTGCTCTGACTGCTATTGAAGCCAACTCATGTGGGAAACTCTGCATATCCTCACATCAAATCGTTTTCTTTGAATAAAACGTTCCTGGGGGCTGCTTTGATTGGAGCTCTCGCTGGTACAGCAGATATGAATGGTCCTCGGAGTTGTTCGCCTGTGACGTAGCTACAATACAGTCTCTAGTTGGCTGCGAATGCATCGCCGGGCCTTACCGTGGCGATGCATTCAATTTTTAGTTTGTTCTTGCTTTTATTCAACATGATAATTCTAACAACTTTATAATATTCATGTTTGCTAATAACAAATACTCAGTTGCCGAGATTTTTGCAAAAAGTTTCACTTATAATTCCTCTTCTGATCAAAACGGGCATGTGAACAAATTGCGATTAAGAATGAAATTCAGCAATGGATAAAATGAAAAACAAAATGACTAATTTCTGCAGCAAAAAATACTTGCACAAAATTAATATTTTCACTTACCAGGCACAGCGAAATTTTCACTTTTAAACTCGTGTAAATTTTTATTCATCAAAAAACATTGAAGTGGCTCTATTGGCTACATTTTACTTTTCTGCTGCATACCTCCCCGCCCTCAATATAAGCTGCACATTTCAGTTGAGGTAGTGCTTTATACTTATTTACTTTGAACACAACATTTAATCAAATACAATTGTTTAGAAAACTTACGAAGTTGGTAAATTTCGAAAACAAATTGTTCTACACTAAATTTTAATCATGGATTCAAAATTAAAACTGGATTGAATATGTTTGCAATTCGTATTTATTAAAGAGAATGCCTGTGTGTGAGTATCGCAGTAACAACTCATCGTGAAATTGTGGCACACCTTTCAAAATTCCGCAAAATGTTTCTCATCGCTGTCCGAGTTGCAGTGGCTGGTGTCAAGTCAAAATTCCAAAGGGAGCGTATCAGAAGAAAAAATATTTATTATATTTCTAGGGGTCACAATTGACACCTGAAAACGCGTATATGACGTTAAGTGTGTGTCCGCTGTCACACGCATTATTTTTTCATACCTTTAAAACTGGTTCCCTTAATTGAGTGCGTGTTGCTCTTACAGTATATACATTTATATATCATTTACAACCACTATCTCAATCCACTGCTGGATGAGTCTCCAAGTTTCTTCCACAACAGTCTGCCTTCAGCCAGTTTCCTTCTTGCTTCCAAATTTCATCCACCCATCTCCCACATGTCATCTTTTGGGTCTTTTTCCCCCTTGCTATCCAGCTTAATATTTCAACTCTCCATTGCTCTTTCTTCTGGCAATATGTCCATCCGGTTGCAATTTCGGGGATTCTGACATAGATGTCTTCCACCCTTGTAATTTTCCGTTCCACGAGTTCCTCTTTGTATCTTCCCTGTTCCTGGTTACATCAAACATGATTCTTTCAGTTGTCTGCAACATCGGTATATTTATTTTAGTTGAGGTCCATGTCACTTCTAAATGCGTAACAACTGGAAGGATGCACTGATTAAACACTTTTCTTTTAAGAAATAATGCATCAAACAAAGTTTTATACGCCGATTATTTTCTTCATAAATGTGGCCATCGCTTGATATATATATATATATAAATTATTGGGATGTAAGGTCAGGTGATGCGTAACATCACAGCCTCTCCTTGACAAATGTCAACCCCGCCTTCTCGTGGTGCATCCTGTTCCCACTAAAGGGGCTCTGACGACCGCCAATAGCGGTATAACTATAATATCGGGATTAGAGGAAATTCTATCCCACACTCAACAACCCGCTTGGCCAGCGTGGTGAGTTATGGCCAAACCCCTCCAAAATGATTCCACAACTTAAATCTTGGCCCTCAGTCTCCGGCAGCTGGAATGTACCTGGCCAAGGCAGCGGCCAGTGCGACATGAAGGCAGAGGGTGCTAAGAATCCCCGGAGGACCGGACTAGGCTGCCATCTGATGCTGACCTTGGCAACGTACAATGGACGCTCCCTATCTTCTGATTCAAGGCTTCTTGAATTGGAAGAGGAACTACAAAGGATCAAGTGGGACATCGTGGGGCTAAGTGAGGTAGGGAGAAAAGGAGAAGATCTCATCGAACTGAAAAGTGGACATCTCTTCTACTATCGTGGGACAGATACTGGCAGAACTAGTGGTGTTGGATTTATAATAAACAAGAAACTGAAGGATAAAGTTGTAGAAGTTGAAAGTTCCTCTGACAGAGCTGCACGACTTGTTATCCAACTCTCGAAAAGATACCAGGCTCAGATTATTCAAACTTATGCACCCACCACAAGTCATCCTGAAGAAGAAATTGAAGAATTTTATGAGGAAATTTGTCATCTAAATAATAAAGGTAAGCAGCACTTGAAAATAATTATGGGAGATTTCAATGCAAAAATAGGGCAACGGCAACAGAATGAAACTTCAGTAGGTAAATTCGGTCACGGCAACAGAAACCAGCGTGGAAATACTCTCGTTGAGTTTGCAGAGGCAGAAGGGTTTTTCATCTTGAACTCCTTCTTCAAGAAAAAGCCACACAGGAAATGGACTTGGAGACATCCAAATGGGACGACAAGTGAAATTGATTTTATTATGTGTAACAAAAAATTCGTCATAGAAGACTGCAGTGTGCTAAACAAGTTCAACACAGGTAGTGACCATAGATTGGTGAGATGTAAGATGCACCTCAACACTAAACTTGAACGTGGCAAGCTCACAAGACAAACAAAATCTATTGACATAACCAACCTTAAAAAACACCATAATACCTTCAAGTTGGAACTGAAGAACAGGTTCTCTGCTTTAGAAGGCCTAACATCAGAAGAAGGGGACATCTCTGAAGTTAACAGAAAAGTAACCAAAGCTCTTATGGAAACAGCAACAAAATTAGCTGGGTCTAAGAACAAGTTGGCATGTAAATAAATTATCAGGAAAAACGAAAATGTTGATGCAAAAAAGAAGAGAGATGAGGACAACTAAAGAAGATGTGACTTCCAAAGTGGAATATATAGAGCTATGCAAGACAGTAAGAAAAAGTATCACTGAAGACGTAAGAAAAATTCAACTGTGAACTAGTGAGGAAAGCAATTGAAAACAACCAAAGCCTAAAGATAGCAAAGGGACATCTCAGTAAGGGAAGAAAACAGATTATGGCACTGAGAAAAGAAGATGGTTCTGTAACAAGAAATAGAGGCGAAATTTTGACAAGAGTGAAAGATTTCTACTCCAAATTATATGAAAGGGATGATACATGCACTCCAGACATCATGAAAGATACCAGTACCAGAGTTCCTCCAGTCCTTCCAGCAGAAGTTGCACATGCAATCAAGAACATGAAGCGGGGAAAAGCTCCAGGAGAAGATGGAATTACTGTAGACATCATACAAGAAGCAAATGGAGAAATCGAAACAGTACTCGCCCAAATTTTCACTCGATGCCTTAATGAAGGAAAGATTCCTGAGGATTGGAACACCGCTACAATGATCCTGCTACATAAGAAAGGTGACATTGAGGATCTCGGAAACTACAGACCTATCAGCCTCCTACCAGTAGTTTATAAAATCTTCACTAAAGTTCTTTCACACCGCTTGAAGGTAACACTGCATGGACATGGCTCAACCGAGAGAACAAGCTGGATTCAGGAGTGGCTACAGCACAATAGATCATATCCACGTGCTGAGAGAACTAATTGAAAGAGCGAGGGAATATGAACTTCCATTATGCATGGCTTTTATCGATTATGAAAAAGCCTTTGATTCAGTGAAACCATCAGCAGTTACAATGGCTCTGAAAACCTGCGGTATTGAAGATGCATACATAAATATTATTAATAACATCTATGAAAATGCAAGTGCAAAGATTAGGCTGTTTGAAAATGCAACACGCGTAAAAATTGGAAAGGGAGTGAGACAAGGTGACACCATATCTCCGAAGCTCTTTAATGCCACATTGGAGGGTGTTTTTCAATCACTGAACTGGGAAAACAAAGGGATAAAGATTAATGGAGATTATCTAACCCACCTTCGTTTTGCTGATGACGTAGTCATTTTTGCAACTACCCCATCAGAGCTGCAGAGTATGATCCAGGAACTTGCTGACAAGAGTAAAGAAGTGGGATTAAAAATGAACTTTCAGAAGACAAAAGTGATGTTCAATGCTTTTACAAGAAATGAAGATTTATCGATTGATGGAGAAAAGCTGGAGATAACAGACACGTACGTTTATCTTGGACAGCAGATATCAAGTGAGGGTCACATTGGTGAAGAAATTAATCGGCGTACAAAACTTGCCTGGAGAGCTTTTGGAAGAAACAGCATAATTTTCAAGAGCAATGTGCCATTATGTCTTAAAAGAAAAGTGTTTGATCAATGCATCCTTCCAGTGCTTACGTATGGTGCAGAGACGTGGACCTTAACTAAAAGAGACATACAAAGGCTGCAGACACCTCAAAGAAGCATGGATAGGTGCATACTTGGTGTAACCAGGAGAGATAAGAAGAGGAACTCGTGGATCCGAAAAATGACAAGAGTGGAAGACATCATGATCAGAGTTAAATCCCTGAAATGGCAATGGGCTGGACATACTGCCAGAAGGACAGATCATCGATGGACAGCCGAAATTTTAGATTGGATTCCAAGGGACAGGAAAAGACCCAGAAGAAGACCACATGGGAGATGGGTGGATGAAATTCGAAAGTATGCAGGGGTGACATGGAGGAGACTGTCACAAGACAGACCGTTGTGGAGGAAACTTGGGGAGACCTTCGTCCAGCAGTGGATTGATAATGGTTGACAATGATGATGATGATGATGATGATGATATAAATTATTATTAAACGGACAGCATCATCAGGCTCAGTAACTTGGCTTTCGAAGTTATATCTACAAAATTGGAATGCAGCCCCTCCATCTCAGCTTACCACTAGCCGCTACTGAATACTGATATACAGTTAAATTTTCCAAACAGCACGTCTTTACTTGGCATATCCACGCCATTTGTTCGCGTTTTGGTAGACATTCCTCGAGGAGGTAGCATGATATTAATTTCATTCAAGCACACGTAGAATTATATTTTAAATTAAATTTGCCGATGCTGCACTCTGCGGCAGATTTAAGACATTTTAGCGAGTTCTGATTACGGTTAAACGTGTTTCCATAATCGCCCACTTAAGGAAACAGTACACTTACATCCTATTTTCGTCATGATTTTCGTAATCCAGCCCCTGTTGTTTGATGCACAACACTACACATACACAGTCTGCAGCGCCGCGATGCGGCGTGGGACATATTTCGAACGCAGTTTTTGAGCTCGCACGGCACACTTTCCTTTCTAGACGCTATACCCATGTCATCTAAACCTCTGACGTCATCGTCGACGTATGCTGATGCCATGGCCTCCAACGCCCCCGCAGGGCATGTACGCCGGCGCCGAAGCTCTCAAATCACAACTACAACGAGACGGAAATACCATTGCCGCCCCGGTGGCGCAGTGGTCTAAGCGATGGCCTCTGATCATTCGTCCAAAAGGGGTCCGGGTTCGAATCCCGTTGAGGCATGGATGTTGTGTTTGTTTTACGGCACTGGCTCCTCCCTTCTCTGGAACCAGTGACCCCAAATTAGGGACGGGCGACTGCTTATAGCCCATTGAGTTGCTCACGGTGGTAGTTAAACCTCCAATCAAAAAAAAAAATACCATTTCTTCGGAAATTCCCCAGGACTCGCCAGCAGGGACAACACCTCTGTCTTTCACTACGATCTTAGACAGAGGTGTTGTCTTTGAATCCTTGCCAAACACCTTCTTCAAAGATTATTCCACCGCTTTTAAGCGGGAATTTCCCAAACATGCCATTTCACACATGTTTCGGCGAGGCCGAACGATTGTCGTATACTTTTCCAAGGCCGACTCTGCTCGTGCTGTGACGAATGCCCGCCTCACCATCGGCGATCAACATCTTCTTCCCAGCCCAGTTGCCGGGCACCCTTTGAATGTGTCCTTCTACCCGGTGCCCTAAGAGGTAACCGATACAGTTTTATTTGCGGTTCTTGCGTCATTTATTCGTGTGGTTGGAACGATTCAGACATATTCTGCTGCCCTAAAGACCCAGAAGACAGTTCCGTGCTCCGCGCTCGTCGCGTGGGTCGGGCTTTTGTTCCTGCCTGGCGGACATCCAGACCATTCCGATTCAATTCAAGGCCAAGTGCGGTAACCAGATCCGCTATATTGATGTGCTCATCATCAATATATCTGCAGCAAATGCAAGAAGTTTGGGCACTTTTACAAGCAGTGTCCCAATCCTGCTGCTGCTCCACAAGATTCACCGCAAGTGATTTCTCTTCAATCCTCTGACTCGCCCTTGTCTTCACGACTATCTTCCGAGGCACCTCACAGACGAGAAAGTGCTCCATCATCGAAAGGTGTGCCGCCATCTCTCTCCGCGACCGCTTTTCTAGTGCTGCCGGAGTCCTCCATGTTCCGCTCCCCTGATCCACCAGCTGATTCTGCAGACGACCGTGTCGTGTCAGATACTGAAGTATCAATTGCAGATACTGACGGCGCTTACACCAGTGCAGAACAGACCATGAGTAACACCTCTGAGCCTGATCACAGGGCTCGCCCAGATAAGAGGGCGGCGCCCAAACCTCCTCGAAGCACCACCAAGCGAGGGAGAGCTGCTGGGAGCTTCACCCGCTCTTCTTCCCGGACCCGCCAGAAACCATCGTATTTTCAAGACTTTGATACCACTTCTGACCCTTCCTCTCCTTTGGTATCATTTGAGGACTTTGATCAGACTCTCCGCGGCACATCATTCCCGTCTTTGTCCCTTGCGTATGAGGAGCTGCATGCTCTCACCTGTTACACGCAAAAAGCACACGGCTTCCTCCAGTATGCGAAGACCCATGAAGCTGGACTTCCTGCGATCCTGCAACAGCTTTCCGATCTGGACAATATTGTGGACAATTCTTCTTACTTATCTGGTTCTTCCGCTAAGACGGCCAAGTTGATTCGCAAACAGGTCCACGGACACAAGATATCTATCACCAGGCTCACCACGTCGCCGGGTGAGCTGGCGCTTTCACGGTAGTTTCCTTCAACTGCCGGGGGTTTGGGTCCATCGACGTGAATTCCGCCGTGCATGAGGACCTCTCGGCAATTAGCGCCGATGTCCTCCTGCTCCAGGAAACGTGGTGCTCGCCTACAACACCATTCCATCAGTGGCGCCTATGGCAGTACATTTTCCATCATGCCAACCGTGTACTGCGTTCAGGCGGAATTGCTGTCGGAATACATCACCGTTTTCGTCCATCCATCACTTCTGTTGCTGTTAACAACTTATTTACAGAACAATTACAATGTTTTACATGTTGTATCAATTGTATATCATATCTTTAATGTGTATATTCCTACTGACGACTCTCAACTCCATCCACTTTTTCATTGCCTTCGGACTGCGCTTGCGGCGGTCCCCCCGGGGACTTTTGCGTCCTCGTGGGGGACATTAACTGCACTCTACAGCCTTTACTCGACCGCCCATCTACAGGGGGAATCACCGCTCCCTTCTTGTCGATCTGCTTACTCAACTTATTACCGATTTCCGTTTTGTTGACTCGTACCGGCGTCTTCACCCGAACACCATTTCTTATACTTGGCGGAATTCTCCAGCACAAGGATCGGCGGCAGCACGTCTCGATCGCATATACGTCATCCCACCGCTGCTTCCAGCGATCACTGCAGCAAGACATCATCCTTCTACCTCCTCCGACCATTGTTCTGTGGCGCTTACCATTTGCGTTTACTCTTTCCCGCCTTCCGGACAATGCTGCTGGACCTTCGACGATTCCTTGCTTTTATGGATGTGGCGTTTTGCACCGACGTCCGCCGTTTTCTTGTGATCGACAACATCTCATCAGTACCGCTTCCAGTACCCTTCGTCTATGGTTAGACATCAAAAACGATCTTCGTCTGCTCGTACGCCGTCTTTCGTTTGCTATTCGTAGCGAACGTGCGAAGGATATTTGTAATCTCCGTTGCTCCTTGGCTGCAATCCCCTTATAAGATCCCGCTTACCTTGTTGTTCAGGATGCTTTACGAGCGAAACTCCATCCGCTCGCCGTGGAGGCTACTCACACTCTGAAGATGCTTCATCTTTCTTCGCCGGAGATTTCCTACGAGAAACTCTTACGTACCGAAAGAACACACCGTACGTCGAAAACGCTAGGCCACCTACGCCTACCTGATGGTACCATCTAATCTGACCCTTCAAGTCTATGCACGGAAGTTCGGCGCTTTTTCCAGGACAAATTCCGTGCGGTGGTGCCTACTGATGCAATCTCTTCCTCTCCTCTTCTTTCTGCTCTGCCTCGGGTCCCACCCCAACTCTGTGATCCTCTTCTTTCCGCCTTTTCTCCTGCTGAATTTCGGGTGGTGTTTGCCTCTCTTAATTCACGCGCATCTCCGGGACCTGACGACCTTCCCTTCTCCTTTTACCGCGCCTTCCTCCCGTCTCTGACGCCTTTTCTTCTCGCTTGCTTTTCTTGCGCCCAAACCTCTTTAGCATTACCGCCGGAGTTTACTGTAGCGCACATCATCTTGCTGCCCAAAGAGGGAGACCATCTGTACTTGCGAAATTGGCGCCCATTTCCATTCTCAATCTGGACTATAAACTTTTCACTAAACTTCTCTCTCGCCGCTTGAACTCTGTGCTTCCCTTTCTTATCTCCCCCGACCAGTCATACACTGTGCCTGGTCGGTTCATTTCTAACAGCATCTCCTTTCTCCAGCACCTAGTTTTTCACGCCCGCGTGCACTACGAACCCCTCGCCCTGTTTAACCTTGACCAGAGATCAGCATTCGATAACATCTCTCACGACTTTCTTTTTGCCACTCTTCTCGGCTTTGGCTTTCTTTCCTCCTTCGTTTCTCTTCTTCTCAGCCTCTATCGGGGCGCTTTCTTTTACGTCCGGACGGCCTCCTTTTGACGGCGCCCGTACCTTTTCTTCGAGGAATCCGGCAGGGCTGCCCCTCTCGAAGCAACTCTTCGCCATTGTCTTTGAACCATTCCTCCTGGCTGCTCGAAGATCACTACTGTCTACTCTTCCTCCGACAGTTGCCAGCACTAGGCACCATGAGTGCGTACTTACAGGATTTGCAGATGACGCAACCTTTTGTCTCCGCCAGTTATGTGGGTCGTGGATAGGCCGGACCGATACCCCGTGGGGTGCGGTCTGGTCCTCCGCGACACAGAAGTTCCTTGGAGCCCATATCGGTCACCCCTTTACCGCGGGCCATTTAACATGGACCAGTTTGCAATCTAGGTTACGTCATCATGCAGCGTTTTGGAGATTTGCGATTCCAATTACTTCTTACTGTCAGCGAGCTCACATCGTTCGACGATACTTACTTTCCCTCTGCACCTATTACTGGACCTCCACCGTCTTCTTGTCAACCCGCCTGACGGAACTCAACAACATCTTCATTTCAGTCATCTGGGCTTCAAAGCACTGGTCAGCCGCTCTGACGCAATATCTCCCTGTCAAGCATGGGGGCATTGATCTCATAGATGTTCACTGTTACTATCGTGCATACCGCATCGCCTCCTTCCTTTGCCTTGTCACTTCGCCTTCTCCTTCTCTTACGCTTTCTCTTGACGTTATTCTCTCTCTTCCCGATCCATCCTTCACTTTTCTTTTTTTTTCCGGATGGACTACTATAGTGTTCCTTCTTCTAACTTTCCCACTATTTTATCTGAGGCTCTAGCGCTTTCCCGTTCCCTCCCTCTCTTTCTCTCTCTTCCAACCACCACCCTGGATCTCCTTGCGGAACCACTCTTTTTCTCTACCCTGCTTCACCCCCCCCCCCCCGATCAACCTTTCTTTCTATTTTTCTCCTGGTTCCGTGCTGGCATCCTAACCGTGCAGGCCCTCATTAATCCCGATTTTTCCTGGAAACCCCTCGACTCACTCTTTTCCACCTCAACTCCTTCCCTCGAGGACGACTGTGCCCTTCTCCGTTTCTCCCTTCAGCTTCTCTATCCTTCTCTTGTTTCTGACGACGGCCTCCTCGTCGTCCCTGGCCCCTGCCTTCCTCTCCTCTTCTTTCTTCCTTTTCGTGACTCTGTCGCCCCTGTCCTTTCTTTTTCTACCGCTGCCCTGTATCATCTCCTCCGCGCGCCCTCTGAGTCTCCCCATCCCATTTCCGGGGTTTCTCCTTCCTCCTCCCTGGCCGTTTGGTCTGCTTCTTCTTCCCCCCTTTCTTCTCCGCTAGAACGTAACACCCACTGGCGGTTCCTTCATCTCTGGCTCCCGTGTCCCCCATCTTCTCTATCGTATGTCTCTTCTCTCTTCTCCTCTCTGTCCTGTCTGTGGCGTTGACCGTGACGTCACTCATATGTACTGCCACTGCCCTATCTTGCTGCCACTTCTTCATACTGTTTTCCGGTTAGCTGACATAATTTGCTCTAAGGACTTGCCGTTTCACGCATATCCGTGGCTGTTGCTCGCAAAACATCCGCCCACCCGCCTTCCGGATGCCTGCTGCTTTCTTTTCATGCTTGCCAAGCAAGTGATTCACTCATTTCATCAATCTCTCAGGAATTCTCCTGTACTTCCATCTCTTCTGTCGGCCGGTGGGTGGCTGCATGCTAGCTATCGTGGCCGGCTCGTGGCGCGCCTCCGGTTGGAACTCACAGCTGCAACTTCCACGCAAACAATCGGCACCTTTCAGAACACCTGGGCGCAGCGCACCGGGTGGTTTTCTATTGCTGGCTCTGACATCCTACTAGTGACTTGATTGTGTCCTCTTTTGGATTGTCTTTGTTTTGGTGTGTGGCTGTTCTCTTCACCTTGCTATTACTTTTCGTTGGTTCTTTTTCTTGCCCAGTTTTAATACTGGGCGAGTGTTTTGTGTCTTAATTTCTGAGACCACAACCTTGTGTGTCCAGACTTTGGTTCTCTTTTTACGTTCGGGCCTTGTATTTTGTTTACAACGTGCCTTTTCCGTAATTGTGTTCTGCAACGTGTTTCTTATTAATTGTTCTGTACATATCTTCTTTTATTTTTGTCTTATATATTTCGCACGTTAAGTCCTTGTTTTTCAGGACCACAAGCTCTTGTGTCCTGATTACTGTTGTTTTCGTCAAATGTGCTCCTGTTTTTTGTTTGCACCGTGCTTCTCTGCCTTGGTATCGTGTCTTCTGCTTAATCGTGAAAACTTTATTGCATATATCCTTCCTTTATTATTGTGTTGTACATGTGCCTTCGTGGCACATCCCAGTTTTTTCGCTACTGTGCTGTAATTTCTTTGCACCGTGCTTTTTGAAAATTGCTCTGTACATACCCTTTACAATCTTGTTATACGCATTTTGCACGTTTTGTTCTTGATTATTTAGACCACAAACTCGTGTGTCCCGATTACTTTTGTTTTCGTCAAATGTGCTTCTGTATTGTTAGCACCGTGCTTTTTCTGCCTTTGGTGTCGTGTCTTATGCTTTATCACGGAAACTGATTTGCATAATTATCAGTGTTGTGTTGTGCGTGTGTCTTCGTGGCACACCAATGTTTTCCGCTATTGTACTGTAATTTCTTTGCACCGTATTTTTTGTGAACTTCTCTGTACATACCTTTTAATAATTTGTTATAAGCATTTTGCTCGTTATGTACCTGTTTTTTTCTTTCGAACCACAAGCTCGTGTGTCCCAACTACTATTGTTTTTGTCGAATGTGCTCCTCCTGTTTGTTTGCACCGTGCTCTTCTGCCTTTCTATTTTGTCCGGTAACTGTATTGCATAACAATATACACAATACATGCATTACCCATGTTCTGTTCACAAAATGTATGCCTCGGGTGTCGACACCCGATAATGTCTTTATCATTCGATTTTTTTGTTTTATGGGACGGTTTCCCACTTGCATCATGTATAGACCATATCATTGTCACTCATTATTTTGACATTTTAATTTGCTGTCGAGCGACTCATTGTAACATACCTTGTTTTAATAAAGGATTTGAACTGCTCACGGTGATCGGTAAACCTCCAATCAAAAAAAAAGTAGCCAAATTAATTCAAAAAGTAGCCCAATTTTTTGTATTGTTTCTTCAATAAAAAACAACTAAAAGCTTCTTTGTTTATTACAAATCAAAATTTTTCAGTTTTTAAAAAGTTTAATTGCGAAATAAAAGGAATCAATGTATCCTAATTTAGGGTCACTGGTTCCAGGGAAGGGAGAGAGCCAGCTCCGTAAGACAACCACAACATCTATGCCTCACCGAGATTCGCACCCGGACTCCTTTCAGACGAATGATCATAAGCCAGCACTTAGACCACTGCGCCACCGGGGCGGCCAAATGTTACTAAACTATCTAAAGTATATACATAGTAGTCGATATAGATATTTATCCCCGCCCTGGTGGCGCAGTGATCTGAGCGTTGGCTAATGACCATTTATCCGAGAAGGGTCCGGGTTCGGATCCCGGTGAGACATGGATGTTGTGATCATCTCACGGTTCTGGCTCTCTCCCTTCCCTGGAGCCAGTGGCCTTAATTGAGAGACCGGCGACTGCTTATAGGCCATTGAGTTGTTCACGGTGGTCGTTAATCCACAATAAAAAATAGACATTTACCAATATGTCCACATATATTTGGGACACAGTTCAGTAAAAATCTTTGTCAAATTAAATATATATATATTTATATATATATATATGTATCTACAAATGAGGTAAAATCTATTTCAAAATAAACAAAATAATTTAAATTAATTTTTATTGTTTAATTAATTTATTACATGATTGGCAAATAAATGAAATTCAGATTGAAGCACGTTTATTAACGTTCGCAACTCTTTGGGAAAAAGACCGTCCCAAACTTAAAGTCACTGCTTCCGAGGAAGCGAGAGAGCCAGTTCCGTAAGACAAACACAACATCCATGCCTCACAGGATTCAAACTCGGACCTATCTCGGACGAATGATCAGAAGCGAACGTTTAGACCACAGCGCCACCCAGGGTGGCTCAATATTACGTTATCTGCTCCAGATTTTTAAATAATCTACACAGAAAAATACTTAAAACGGGCAGGGGAAAAAAAAAGAAAAAAGTAGCCCAAAAAGTAGCCAACCGAAAAAAACAGTAGCAGATTGCTTTTCAAAGTAGCCCAATCTGGCAACACTGTGGTGAAGATCGACCACGGTGTATGATAGTCAGGTGATACGACTCCGGAAACAAAAATCGCCCGTTAATGTCACTTGTCACTAGATGGCGCGACGAACGTGTAGGCCGTGTTGTAACACAGAAGTACTACAAAGCCATTTGCATTCAGTAAACCAACAATTTTTAAAATTAATATTGTAAGATTTACCGCTCTTCTTGATTTCTTTTTTGGCAACAATTGTCAGTGAATCCGTCTGTGCCGCCCCGGTGGCGCAGTCTTCTAAGGCGCTGGCCTCTGATCATTCGTCCGTAAGGGGTCCAGGTTCGAATCCCGGTGAGGCATGGATGTTGTGTTTGTCTTACGGCGCTGGCTCTCTCCCTTCCCTGGAACCAGTGACCCTAAATTAGGGACGGGCTCCTGCTTATAGCCCATTGAGTTGCTCACGGTGGTCGTTAAACCTCCAATCAAAAAAAAAAAAAATCCGTCGGTCGTCCTTCAAGTAAAATGTCTCTTTTATTTTCATGTTTTTACCGATTAAATGGAGTTTGTAATAAATTACAAACAATGTCGTTCACAGGATACATACTTTAATTAAAACTATCACTTACAGTAAAACTATACACGAAACTACAGTAACAGCTAAACTGTTTGACAAATAATCGCAAAGCACGAAAAAACAAATTCCTTTCGGAAAGCATGTACCACAACACCGCAAGGAAAAATCCCTAGTGGATTGCAAGGTACCCTGGGGCCGCCCCGGTGGCGCAGTGGTCTAAGGCGTTGGCCTCTGATCATTCGTCCGAAGGGGTCCGGGTTCGAATCCCGGTCAGGCATGGATGTTGTGTTTGTCTTACGGCACTGGCTCTCTCCCTTCCCTGGAACCAGTGACCCTAAATTAGGGACGGGCGACTGCTTATAACCCATTGAGTTGCTCACGGTGGTCGTTAAACCTCCAATCAAAAAAAAAAAAAAAAAAAAGGTACCCTGGGTAAACCATCCCGTTTCACCGTGATGTCCTTCGAAAGTCACAACTCCAACTACAAAGCCTCTGCGGCTAAAGCTAAAACACTTCACTTGCGCGCCAGATAGGGAGGTTGACGTCACGGTTACCATAGCAAATCGGTCGACAGCTGCAGACTTCCAAGGGTTTTAATTTCGGCTCTTCACTTACACTGTTTTGCGAATGAAGACTTGTTTTCCGTATTGAACGCGCTATGGGAATTCATATCTAATAAAAATTTTGGATATTTTGTAGCACAATTGGGAAAATAATATACTATACAAATTACTGAATAAAATTTTATTTTAAGTAAAATAGGTGAAGAGGCACTTCACCTACTTCACCTAAAAAGCCGCCACTGCTGACTACGTCAATGAGTCCAACCCGAGAATCTCCTGTATATCTCTATGGGGAAATCGCGATTTCGAACGGGTTTTTCGGATCCATACTCTACCCGTACAGTCATGAAAAAACTTGAGGCTGAAGTATTCATTCTCATAAATAAAAAATTCCAGAAAAAATAGGAAAATATGTGTTGGTATTTCTTTAAAAAACTGAACAAAACAATGATTTTTTGAGCGGAAGTGCATAACGCACATGATTACTTGCATACTGCGCATGTGCAATGAACCACGTTTAAAATATGACCAAAACCCTAATTTTGAGAAATACGAAGTCCGAAATATTCTTTGTTTGCGTCCTTGGTTTGCATGGTTTGAATGCACTAAGCGAAACTGCTTTTGGCACAGGAAGTGACGTCACGTTACCGAACTCCCGCATACTTCCACCACTGCAGAGAGAGGATCGAAACAGCTGATCTGTTTTGGCTTCCCTCAAAAAGGGTCATTTCACCTCCTCTTCTTCTAATTTCCTTGGTACTTACGCTGCTCCCCAGAAGTCAGCCGAAATATTTCCTGAATTCTAAATACCTGGAAGTAGCCGTAACGCCCTAAACATTGATAAATCTGTTAGAAATTATTATAAGAAATATGACGGTCAGAGTTCCTCGACATTTGTACCAGAAGCCTCAGCGCACATTTAACAGAATTGCAGTGGCGCTGCTCGAAACACTTTTTTTATTTATTTGCTCTAGCGAGCGCTGCCTGGATCCATTTTATGCCGCTCACGTCGGCTAGTAATCTAAGTGGTTGATCTGTGACTGAACAACAACAATGTCGGTGATATATAGAGGGTGTGCGTGTTGGAATAGTGAGTTATTACCTTTTTGCGATGTACAATAAATATTAGTGTGTTGTCATTCAAGTGTTTATAAGTGTGGAATCCATTTTTTCTGTGATGATTAAAGGATAGATCTTCCTGCAGCTGGTAAGTGGCTTACTGCGTTACATAGAAGGCTATCATCAATTACGGATTTTATTTATTTAGAAATAACTAACAATCTTGATTATGAGACTGAAATCTCACCGCTGTCAGGAAGATTAAGAGCAAAGTTCGTCAAATTCATCAAGCATTTGAGTCGAGTGTTCGATTAAAGGCTTATTTGTTACTGCGTAGTTCCTCATTCGAAAATCGAAAGCGGAACAAAATGGCGTCCTTCATAGGAAGCGGCATGTACAGCATAACAAAGTTAGATAATTTTAATTATCAAATTTAGAAAGCAAGAATGGAAATGATTCTTATCAAAGATAATTTATGGAAGGTTGTTTCAGAGCCAATTCCAGAAGAAAAGAGTGATGCATGGTTGAGAAATGATGAACTGGCTAAGCTACTTTAACACTTTGCGTGTCTGATGATCAAATTATTCACGTACGCGATAAGAGAACAAGTTCCAAAATTTGGAATGCTTTGAAAATGGTTTACGAAAGAGAAAGTGTAAGTAGTAAATTGTATTTGCTTAGAAAACTGTATAGTTTACGTTTTCAAGAAAATGGATCAACTATGCAAGAGCATGTATATAGAATGCTGGAAATAGTTCACAAGCTTAAAGCACAAGGAGAAGAATTCAAAGACACACATTTGGGGGCTATCTGGCTAAATAGTTTACCAAGTACCTATGAAAATTTAGTTACTGCTTTAGAAGCAAGACAGGAAAAAGATTTAACACTTGTTTATCAAATGTAAAGTGATAGATGAATCTAACAGAAGGAAAGAAAACTCACAGGCACGCACCGATCACACAACTGTTTTGAAAACAAGTTATAAAAAGAAGAATTACAGCTCTAAAAAGGAAAGATTTTGCACTTTTTGTAAAAGAAAGAATCATGTCAAAGATGACTGTTGGCACTACAAAATTAATCAAAATAAAGGTAACACTGGTAAGTTTTACAAAATAAACCCACATACAGAGTCTCACAGTAATATTGCCGCGAAGACAGAAAAAACAAAATTAGATTGTGAACAAAATGACATAAAAAAAGAAAATGAAATTTCTCATTAGAAACGAAGTCAAAACCTAACAAAATATCCAAAGGTTGGTCTGGTGCAACGTGTCACATGACAAATGATGCAACACTGTTTAAAGAACTTTCAAAAGGTGAATCAGAGCTGATCACTACTGCCGACGGTTCTCAGATAAAGTCAGAAGGCAAGGAAAATATAACCTTAAACTGCAAAATCGAAAAACGAAAAGTTCGAAAAGTGGAAGTAAAGGATGTGTTATATGTTCCAGATTTAGACACTAATTTGTTATCTGTTAGAAAAGCCACAGAAAAAGGATTTGAAGTTTTATTCAAGAATAAGAAATGCATAATTAAGTATGGGGATACTGTTGTAGCTATAATCTTAATAGATGCCTCAGATAATTTGTACAAACTACAAATATTAGATGAAAAGGAAAATTTGGCCAGTACATATGAAAATAAAAATTGTTTGAATTTATGGCACAGAAGGCTAGGTCATAGGGATATTGAAATGATAAAACAAATGGAGAAAAAGAAGTTAGCAAGAGGGATAACTCTTTCCAATTGTAAAAAGGAAGAAAATTGTGAGTTTTGCATAAAAGGCAAACTTACACAGAAGCCATTCTCCAAACAAAGTAGTTTTAAGGCCAAAGCTGTATTAGAATTCGTACACACAGATATTTGTGGTCCCATGGTTGAAGCCAGTCCTAGTGGTTACAAGTATTTTATCACATTTATAGATGACTATAGCAGATACTGTTACATCTCTTTGCTTAAAAGTAAAGATGAAGCATTAGTAAAATTTAAGCAATATGTAGCTTCAGTGAAAACCAAATTTGGAAAAATGCCAAAACCAATAAAAACAGATAATGGAGGAAAGTATTCTGGAAGAGATTTTGAAAATTATTTAGTGGAACAAGGGATAGAACATGAAACAACTGTTCCATACTGTCCTCCGCTGAAATTGAATTGCTGAAAGAAAAAACAGATTTTTGACAGAAATGGCAAAAACTATGATGTTAGATGCCAATATGGAAGGTAAATACTGGGCAGAAGCTGTAATAACATCAGCTTACATACAAAACAGAGTTCCAACGCAAGCAGCAGGAAAAACTTCTTTGGAATTGTGGAACGGATTTAAACCATATCTTGGTCATATTAAAGTATTTGGATCAAAAGCTTATGCATATGTACCAAAGCAACAAAGAAGAAAATTTGGCAATAGAGCACAAGAGGGAATCTTATTAGGATATGATCAAAGATATAATGGATACAGAGTATTAAATAAAGAAACAAACAAAATAATCATTACCAGATCAGTAAAATTTGATGAACGTCAGCAAGCTGTAATAAAAAGTAAACCTGCTGAAAGGAAAGAAGATGAACAAGAAATTTTCGTTCAAAATGAAGTAATGTCATCGGAAACAGTGAAAGAAAATAATGATAGAGAAGAACCTGAAAATGTTCAAAGAAAGTCTTCAAGAATAAACAAAGGAAAACCACCAGAAAAATTAGCATATGTCGCAAAAGTTCAGTATAAAAAGGATCCTCAAAATTTAAAAGAAATCCAGGACATGAACGAAGTAGAAAAAGAAAACTGGTTGAATTCCATGAAGGAAGAACTAGAGGCATTGAAAGAAAATGAAACATGGACTTTGGTAGATCTTCCAGAAGGAAAGAAAGCCATTAAAAATAAATGGATTTTCAAAACAAAATACAATGCAAGTGGAAAAGACGAAAGCTATAAGCAAGGCTTGTTGCAAAGGGGTATACACAACAACCGGGGCCGCCCCGGTGGCTCAGAGATCTAAGGCGCTGGCCTCTGATCATTCGTCCGTAAGGGGTCCGGGTTCGAATCCCAGTCAGGCATGGATGTTGTGTTTGTCTTACGGCACTGGCTCTCTCCCTTCCCTGGAACCAGTGACCCTAAGTTAGGGACGAGCGACTGCTTATAGCCCATTGAGTTGCTCACGGTGGTCGTTAAACCTCCAATCAAAAAAAAAAAAAAAAAACAACAACCGGGATTAGACTTTGAAGAAACTTTTTCACCCGTAGTAAAACATACCACTTTAAGAACTCTTTTAACAGTTGCAGCAAATAGAAAATGGAATGTTCATCATCCATCTTGATATAAAATCTGTATTCCTGTATGGAAAATTAGAAGATGTATTTATGGAACAACCAAAAGGTTTCAGAAAATCAGGAAAAGAAGAAAAAGTTTATATATGGCATAAGAGCATATATGGTCTCAAATAAAGTGCTAGAAATTGGAATAAATCAATAAAAGAAAATTTGTGCAACAAGGGCTTCAAACAAAGTACAACAGATCCTTGCTCACTATCACTTAAGGATGGGAAACAAACAACTTATTTAGCTGTTTATGTAGATGATATATTAATTGCATCGAATAACACAGAAAATATAAAGAAAACTGCAAATTTGTTGAAAAATCAATTTGAAGTCAAACATTTAGGCCACATAACATACTATCTTGGAATTCAAATAGTAAGAGAAGATGGAAGTTTTCTTCTGGGTCAAAGTAATAAAATAAAGGAAATTATACAAAGTTATGCTACAAATCAAAATAAGGAAAGTAAAACACCAATCAGTACAGAATACAGAAAGAACAATCAAGAAGAAGAAGAACTTCTAAGATATAATGGACTTTATAGAGAAATAGTGGGAGCTGTCATGTATTTATCTACAGTAACAAGACCAGACATTTCAACTGCCATAGGCATCTTAAGCAGAAAAGTAGAAAAACCAAGTAAACAAGATTGGTTAGCCATTATGAAGTTAATTTATTATTTGAAATCAACAGTAAACCTTAAATTAAGACCATCTTCACAAGACCCACTAATTTTAAAAGGCTATGCAGACGCTGACTGGGCAGGAGACCGGGCTGACTGGAAATCAACATCTGGATTTGTTTTCATGCTTGGAAAGAGTGCCATATGTTGGACCAGCCGTAAGCAGTCAACAACAGCCTTATCGACAACCGAAGCAGAGTTCATCGCCACTGCAGAAGCAAGCAAAGAACTATTGTGGTTGCGAGAGTTACTCAAGGATTTTAATTGCGAACAGACTGGAACCACTACAATATTTCAGGATAAAAAATCAACTATACATCTTATAGAAACTCAAAAGATCAATTCCAGATCTAAACACATTATGGTGCGGTATCAGTTTGTGAAAGAATTGAGTGGAACTATTCTTGAGTTAGACTACTGTAATACTTCTCAAATGGTTGCGGACATTTTCACCAAGCCATTGGCTGAACCCCAGTTTGAAAAACTTAGACTGACACTAGGCATGATAAAATGAACTCCTCCAGCCAAATGGGAGACTGCTAGAAATTTTTATAAGAAATATGACTGTCAGAGTTCCTCGACATTTGAACCAGAAGCCTCGGCGCACATTTAGCAGAATTGCAGGTGGCTCTGCCCGAAACTGTTTTTTATTTGTTTGCTTTAGCGAGCGTTGCCTGGATCCCCTTTTTAGCACTCTTTTGTAAAAAAAGATCGTGCTTCTGTTATCGGTTTGTCCGTCCGTCCGTCTGTACCCACGGTATCTCTGTAACTATTAGTCCGATTTGAAAAATTCTTTTTGCGTTATGAAGCTTGAAATATGCGAATGATGATCCTTCATTTCTTTTTTTTTTACGATGTACAATTTTGCCGCTAGGGGGCGTAAATACAGATGATGTCGAATTCAAAATTACGTTTTAATCCACATATTTGCTTCTAAACATCCGATTGAAAAAAATATTTTATCTTTCGATTCCATTTATGTCGAAGAGAGTTTTAGATATAGTTTCCTTTTCAAATTACGCATAGATTTTCCGCTAGCGGGTGTAAAAGTAAATTACATTTTCCCCGATAACTCTTCTCTTAAAACTCCGATTTGAAAAATCTTTTTTTCAGCGGATACATCTCCTAATGGAAAATCTTTTGCATATAATTTCGAATTTTTGGTAAAAAATACTTTGGCCACCAGGGGGCGTAAGCGTTAATTTTTGCTTATGATGTATTTGCCATAAAATCTGAGCTTCTAAAATATCGATTGAAAACATTCTTTCGTGGACTGATGCCACTCACAACGATAAATCTTTTCGGAATATTTCCTTCCTAAAATATCCCACGGTTTCTCCGCCAGGGGGCGTAGATGTATATCTTATTTTTGTCAATATCTCTACTTCTAGGAGTCCGATTTGAAAAATTCCTTCTTTGTTGGATAGTGTTTTCCGTGTGATATGTTTTTCATATAATTTCAAAATTTTCAAGTAATTCATAGACTTTCCGCTAGGGGGCGTAAAGAAAATTGCGCTTCTCCCTATATCTCTGCTTCTAAATCTCGGATTTGAAAAATTCTTTCTGCACCGGATACAGCTCCTGATGGGAAATCGTTTGCACATAATTTCTAATTTTTGTAAAAAAATGGTTTGGCCACCAGGGAGCGTAAATCTTAATTTCCGCTTCTGATGTATTTGCAGCAAAATATGAGCTTCTAAATTGTCGATTGAAAAAAACGTCCTTTGTAGGCCGATACTCCTCATGTCGACAAACCTTTTAGGAACATTTTCTTCTTAAAATAGTGCATGGTTTCTACGATAGGGGGCGTAGATGTATATCTTATTTTTGTCAATATCTCTACTTCTAGGGGTTCGATTTGAAAAATTCCTTTTTTGTTGGATAGTGTTTCCAGTATGACATGTGCTTCATATAATTTCAAAATATTCAAGTAATTCATAGACTTTCCGTTAGGGGGCGTAAAAGTAAATTACATTTTTTCTGATAACTCTTCTCCTAAAACTCCGATTTGAAAAATCTTTTTTTCAGCGGATACATCTCCTAATGGAAAATCTTTTGCATATAATTTCGAATTTTTGGTAAAAAATACTTTGGCCACCAGGGGGCGTAAGCGTTAATTTTTGCTTATGATGTATTTGCCATAAAATCTGAGCTTCTAAAATATCGATTGAAGAAATTCTTTCGTGGAATGATGCCACTCACATCGATAAACCTTTTCGGAATATTTTCTTCCAAAAATATCCCACGGTTTCTCCGCCAGGGGCGTAGATGTATATCTTATTTTTGTCAATATCTCTACTTCTAGGAGTCCGATTTGAAAAATTCCTTTTTTGTTGGATAGCGTTTCCGATGCGAAATGTTTTTCCTATAAATTCAAAAATTTCACGTAAATCATTTATGACTTTCCGCTAGGGGCGTAAAGCTAAATTGCGTTTCTCCCTATATCTCTGCTTCTAAATCTCCGATTTGAAAAATTCTTTCTGCATCGGATACAGCTCCTGATGGGAAATCGTTTGCACATAATTTCTAATTTTTGTAAAAAAAGTGGTTTGGCCACCAGGTGGCGTAAACCTTAATTTCCACTTCTGATGTATTTGCAGCAAAATATGAGCTTCTAAATTCTCGATTGAAAAAAATGTCGTTTGTAAACCGATACTACTCGTGTCGACAAACCTTTTAGAAACATTGTCTTCTTAAAATATGGCATGGTTTCTGCGCCAGGGGGCGTAGATGTGTGTCTTATTTTTGTCAATATCTCTACTTTTAAAAGTCCCATTTGAAAAATTCCTTCATTCTTGGATAGTGTTTCCGATGCGAAATGTTTTTCCTATAAATTCAAAATTTTCACGTAAATCATTTATGACTTTCCGCTAGGGCGCATAAAGGTAAATTGCGTTTTCTGCTCCTAAACTCCGATTTGAAAAATTCTTCCTGTATCGCATACAAGACCTGATGGAAAATATTTTTCACATAATTTCTAATGTTTTGTAAAGAATTGTTTGGCCACCAGGGGTCATAAGTGTTAATTTCTGCTTCTGATGTATTTGTAGCAAAATCTGGGCTCCTGAAAACTCGACTAAATGATTTTTTCTTAAACCGATACCGCTCCTATGGAAAAACCTTTTGAGAATACTTTCTTCCTAAAATAATGCATGGTTTTTCCACCAGGAGACGTAAAGTCACATCTTATTTTTGTTGAAAACTCTGTTTCTAAGAGTTCGTAAGCTCACGATTCCGTTTACACCAATATCTGAGGGAAAAAAGACCCGATTGAAAAACTTCTTTCTTCCGTCAGATGCTATTGTTTTCCATACCGGTTCCATTGCCTTTGAATAGCTTTGATAAATTTAATTTGCGTCACAACGGATTCAAAAGATGTGCTTATTACACCCGAAAAATCGCTGTCATTTTTCTTGTTTGCTGCTCACGTCGGTTAGTAATCTAAGTGATTGATCTTTGACTGAACAAAATGTCGGTGATATATTGAGGGTGTGCGTGTTTGAATAGTGAGTTATTACCTTTTTGTGGAGATGTACAATAAATATTAGTGTTGTCATTCAAGTGTTTATAAGTGTGAAATCCGTTTTTTCTGTGATGACTGAAGGACAGATCTTTCTGCAGCTGGTAAGTGGCTTTCTACATAAAAGGCTATCACTAATTATAGATTTTTATTTATTTAAATAGAAATAACCAACAAAATCAAATAATAATATCCTTAAGAACAGTATATCAACGATTAATATAATAAAGAAGGACAAATTTATTAATATTAAAAGCAAAT
This sequence comes from Macrothele yani, assembly GCA_039090855.1. NCBI lineage: Eukaryota > Metazoa > Arthropoda > Arachnida > Araneae > Macrothelidae > Macrothele > Macrothele yani. The sequence goes on along the minus strand of CM077018.1, from coordinate 55,213,867 downwards.
TGCCAACTTCATGCCACGCGCAGCACCAACATCTATTGCATAGTCTGCTCATGTCAGGCTTAAGATGGCTGCCATGACATCACAGGGGTGACGTTTTGCTGGCTTCACTTCGATTGCATTGAGCCAACGGAGTGTGTTTTCTCCTCTTATTCCTACTTCCATGAAACAGACCATGGAGCTTGTATTAGGTGGAGACACCACTGGCTCTGCCGCCATAAGTCACAGCTAATCTGTGGCGTGACGTCAAAAGCAGACAAAACCAAACTCTCTGGTTGAAGAAACGCAAGTGAGTGTGCTACATTCGTGCTGTGCTTTAGGTGCTACATTCGTGTTGGGCAGTCGCAATATAAAATAAAAGGATTACACTGAATTTCATAGGTATGTAAAAGACACGAAACTGCTATTATTGAAATAAAAATCAGATATTGTGTAATATATATATAAATATTTATCACGACGATCGCTCATTGCGACTTCTCTTTTTTTTTTTATTGGAGGTTTAACGACTACCGTGGGCAACTCAATGGGCTATAAGCAGTCACCCGTCCCTAATTTAGGGTCACTCGTTTCAGGGAAGGGAAAGAACCAGTGCCGTAAGACAAACACAACATCCATTCCTCACCGGGATCCGAACCCGGACCCCTTACGGATGAATGATCAGAGGCCATCGCTTAGACCACTGTGCCTCCGGGGCAGTGACTTCTCTTCAAAAGCACTTCAACATATAAATGGGAATTTTAAAGTCTTTGAAATTGTACACTTTCAGAACTTGTGTAGATTGTTAATAGTTTAATTTCTTAATTTAGTTGTCTGAAACTAAACCAGACGTTAAAAAACACACATTAAATTGAAATCAAATGTATACACCAGTTGCATATTGAAAGTTACAACACATCATTTATTTTACTTCTAGGCTGCGCTACCAGGAAGGAAAACATTTAAAATTGCACCTGGTTTTACATGTTTTTGAGCAATACTTAATATAGAAAACTTATAAACTTGCATTTTCTTTCTGAATAGTTTTGATGTCCATCTGCTTTTCTGATTTCTTTTAAGTTGTGTGCAGCCCATTGAAATATATATTTCTTAATATTCACTACACTTTTAACCGAATTGTTCCTGTTATCAAACATGCTAGTCCTTTCTGAAACTTACTCTTTCGATTTTTAGTTACAGCCATGCATCAATTTATTTTTAAAGCACTAGATGACACAGGTTGCATGACATAGGTGTTGGCATTTAATTCCAAAACTGCATATTTTTTGCTGTACTTGGGGCTATATATAAATAAAGTCCCGGTAGTCCACACTGGTATCAAATCTGCTAGGGTACTATAACATAAATGTCTTTTCGTACTGATACGTTATTTTAAAAACATAATCATACGATGAAATAGTTCCTAAATTAAACCTTAACGGCCAGACGAAACATTTGTACAGAAGTCAAACTTACGGAAATGATGCTTTATTTCTCCAGTACAGATATAGCACTTCACGATAGTATAGAAATCACATAACACAAATCAACCACCAACATTCCACCACGCTCCACAAGCAACTGTTGTGTCGTAGTTTATACCTCTCGTTCTTATCTCATAACAGGCTGTGACGTATATTCTAAATTAACTTTTTTTTTAGTTTCTTTCTCTATGTAAATCTTGAGTTTATTCTCAGTTCTATTTCACACTTAGCGTGATATTTTTTCTCTCAAACGAATACTGTTGGCAACATATTGAGGTTGAATGAACGTGACGTATGCCTGGTTTGATAAGAACGAGAGATATAAACTACGAGAAAACTGTGGCTAAAAAAGAGCGTTGTGTTGGAGAGCGATTAATGTGGAACGTAGCGTTGTTGGTGTGTGGTGTGTTTAATGTCGATACCGATTTGCTATGGAAGTGCTACATCGAGAAAACCTTGAATAAAGCTTCTTTTCCGTAAGTTTGACTTCTGTTGTTTACATGTTTCGTCTGGCCGTTAAGGTTTAATTTAGGAACTATTTCATTTTATGGTTATGTTTTTAAAATAACGTAGAAGTAAGAAAAGACTTCTACGTTATAAGGCATACTTCACGTTCATTCTACCTCAATTATGTTGCTAACAGTATTCGTTTGAGAGAAAAGATATCACGTTAAGTGCGAAGTATAACTGAGAACAACTCAAGATTTACATAGGGAAAGAAACTAAAAAGGAAAGTTAATTTAAAATATACGTCACAGTACACATAATCACTGCCATTGCTTTAGTGATGTAAATGGGTGATACATTTTTCAGTAATTAGGATGGGGAGACGAGAAGAACATACCGCTACACCTGTGCATATCTTATGAGCATCTTATATAGTGAGTTGTCTCGCCAACCCGTTCTCCAGCTGGAAATGAAACTGTGAGGTGGGTGGGGAGAACCTTTTTCCCATTTCTGATACCACAAAAACAATAAATTTACAAGTGGGAAAGTGCGAGAGGTTTACTAATGTCACAACATTAAAAAAGTTTTTTAATCACATCACAACGTTAAAAAAAATAATTGAAAGAGAATATGCAACTGTTAGATTGCACCATGCAGCTAAACAAGCTACACAGAAAATGATATGAATGAATGTACGCTCAAACCTAACAAAACTTATATTGCACAAAAATCAGTAAATGTAGGCATGATGGACATGTTGATTTATATGAGATTTTTGTTTTGTAAATGCTTCCTGCCCTATACGAGTATGTATATCATCATCAAACATTACCAATCCACTGCTGAATGAAGCTCTCCCCAAGTTTCTACCACAATTTTCAGTCGTATGCTAGTCTGCTCCATGTTACTCAAGCAAGTTTTCAAATTTCATCCACCTAACTCCCACAGGGTCTTCTTCTTGGTCTTTCTCTGTCTCTTGGTATCCAGTCTAATATTTCAGTTGCCCAATGATGGTCAGTTCTAGAAATGTGCCCCATCCATTGTCACTTTCTAGACTTTACTTTGATCTTGATGCTTTGGATTAATTAGTTCCTGTTCCTGTCTTTCCTGGTTATGCCAAGCATTCAGCTCTCCATGTTTCTTTGAGTTGTTCACAGCATCTGTATGTCCTTTTTAGTTAAGGTCCATGTCACTGGTCCACAAGCAAGAACTGGAAGGATGCATTTATTAAACATTCTTTTAAGACATAATGGAAAATTGCTGTATACTGTACTTAATCATTTTTTTTAATATGAAGAATAACTTCAAGGAAAAGTCAGTTTGACAAGTTTGGGATTTTTTTTTTACTAATTATCAGGAGCATATTCATGAAATAACATATATAATACTGGTATATATTGATTAGTGCATATCGATATGGAACAGATAAATGCAAATTCTGTATTTGAAATATTGTATGGTATGAAAGTGAAAATTTGTAGTAAATTAATACATTCATACTTACCTTCCTTAATAACTAATATATAGATTGGTTTTGTATGGAGTGCACATACTGTTAAAAATCATAGTTTATTATGATATTCAGGTAATATTTTTTTGTATATTTATATTTAATAGTGTTTCAGTTATATTGTAGACAAACTTGAGAAAACAACAATATTTCATTAGATCTTAGGATCAGTTTTTTCCCCTCCCAAGGTTCACCTACTTTAAATTAACGTGGAACACATTTAAACCGTGTATCGTGTGTATTATCACTATTATTTGTTTGTGTGATAACATTTTGTTTGTTGGCACTGGTAAATGTAGACGAGGTACACATTGGTATAATATATATATTTTTAATGCAATACTACAATGGGAGAATATACAGAATAAATTACGTTCCGAACACATGAGCTGCACCATTATTAATGATAAAACCAATGTAAAATTATTAAAAAAGAGCTGGTCATTGTTTTAAGGATTATATATTATCTGTCCATTCTGGTATAATTTTGTCCATAATAATGAAAATTCATGCTAGTAAAATAAAAACTTGCTGTTTTTAATTAATGTGTGTGTTTTTTTAGAAACACATAAATCTAAAGACTCTGCATTAATGTGATAAATCTTTGACAAATGGTGAAGTAAAAATTTCAAACATATGTTTTTTTGAGAAATGCATCATTGTAATCTAGGGCCTTTACATTGTCACTAAGGACTATAATTTCCTAATGGGGCTAGTGAGTTTTTTTGCATGCGATTTTTTTAAAAAGTGGAACAACTTTTCCCTACACACTATGCTAAAACCAATGGGTTTTTCCGTGGATTCTAAGCTGTCAAATTTGTGGGAAGACCATGGCAACATGACCTGAGAATACTGGTTCTTTGTATGCTCGGAGGGTGTTAACAACGAGCAATAGTCTTCGTAGAAATCGACTTATCCACAGGTGGTGGGAGAAATTCCTTGACAAAAAGTCACCAGTAATGCTCACTTACTGCAATGACTTCTGTGCTAATGCTATAAATACCATGATAGGAGGTTGTATTAAATTTTAGAAAATCAGTTTTGGTCATCAAAAACATCCAAATGCTAAGTGAACTAACGGTGAACTTAATGTGAATAAACCTGTCATTAATTTATTATTGTACATTTTATTGGTTATTTTATTTAGTGGTTGTGAAATACGCAGGAGGATATATTGCTGTTCATATGAAAATAATATGGTTGGCAAGGTTTTATGGTTTAACAGTATTAATCTTCTGTCATTGTATTTTAATTGTTGAATTAACAGAAAGTACTGTTACAACTGTATGTAGTTATAATAGGAGTTAGTTGGGCAAAGAATGTCCTTAATGCTATCTTGAATAAGATTTGTAAAGATTTACCTTGGGGACAATTATATTGAATCTAACACTTACAGGTTCAATAGTTTGACCCAACTATTGAAAATACTTTCGTAAAATAACTGTTATTATTTGGTTTTCTTGTAAAGGGAATTTTGGCTATGTTATTTTTTTTATTGTAGTTGAACTGTGGTGGAATTTAATGTTATGTTTTTTGGATATATAATAACTATATCCTGTATGGGTACATATGCTCATTACGCATTGTGGGTCCACTCTGGAGTGATATGTATATATTTTTTTATATTTGGAGCTGTGTTTTGGAAATTGTTTATTTTTTGTGAAAAGGTGGAGTTTATATTTATGTCACATATGTATACAAAAAAGTGTTGAATCGTTTTTTTAAAAGTTGTTTTCCTTATTTATATTTATTATTTGTTGCAAGTATAGCAGTGGACATAAACAGATTTATTCTATGTTCGTAGATACTGAATGAAATTTAAAATGTAATGAAAAATAAGTGACCTTCTATGACACCTATGCATATTTTGTGTTATAAGGTAATATCTTTGAAAACTGATGTGATGTGAGCATAAGAATGACCTTTGTATGGAGAATATATGTGCATGCATGCATATTATTTGTTTTGTTTTTCTTATTTTCTTCCTATTCTGGTTGAATAAAGTTTGAATGATTTAATACAGCAGCGAGATTTCAAAAATATGACCTCTTAATAGCGACCCTTCACTTACTGTAAAATTTGAAGTAAGGAAATATATTCGACTTCAAAAACTTAAATTAGGGAAATTACTGAAAATATTAAATTATCTGCTTATATCAGGTAAGTAATTCTATTCTTTCAGCATCTAAAGTTCTGTGAAAAAACCGCATTTCGATTTTTGTTTCGTAACGTCTCCGTGTTTAGATTCCCGAAATGCTGGTTTTTCTTTCTTTCTTTTTTTTTCCCCTTTTTAAAAATCTTGTGAAATTAAGAAGAAAAAACATTCTTATTTACACAGTTGATTAAACAGTAAGATTGTATAATTGATAATTATTAAATCCCTCATTTTATCTGTCCAAACGCCTCGTAGCTTCACTGGTTTCCGTAGTTCCAAGGCAGTTTTTGCCTGCTTGTGACGTCACACGCAGCCCGGACGGTGACTTATGGCGGCCAATGCTGCGTGGATAGGAGTGGTGTCTCCATCTAACATAAGCTTGAGGCACAAACTTTATGAGTACATCTACCTAACGGTTCGCAGTTGTGGTCTGTGTCTTCAACTGTTACCGTTTTACAGCATCTGACTGTATACATCTTTATGAATCACCCTGTATATATATCTCTGTGTGTGTGTGTGTACACATTGTGTACGTATACTATATATATATATATATATAGGGATGTAAGGTCAGGTGATGCGTAACATCAGAGCCTCTCCTTGACAAATGTCAACCCCGCCTTCTCGTGGTACATCCTGTTCCCACTAAAGGGGCTCTGACGACCGCCAATAGCGGTATAACTATACCATCGGGATTAGAGGAAATGCTAACCCACACTCACCAACCCGCTTGGCCAGCGTTTTGAGTTATGGCCAAACCCCTCCAAAATGACTCCACAACTTAAATCTTGGCCCTCAGTCTCCAGCAGCTGGAATGTACATGGCCAAGGCAGCGGCCAGTGCGACATGAAGGCAAAGGGTGCTAAGAATCCCCGGAGGACCGGACTAGGCTGCCATCTGATGCTGACCTTGGCTACGTACAACGGACGCTCCCTATCTTCTGATTCAAGGCTTCTTGAATTGAAAGAGGACCTACAAAGGATCAAGTGGGACATCGTCGGGCTAAGTGAGGTAAGGAGAAAAGGAGAAGATCTCATTGAACTGAAAAGTGGACATCTCTTCTACTATCGTGGGACAGATACTGGCAGAACTAGTGGTGTTGGATTTATAATAAACAAGAAACTGAAGGATAAAGTTGTAGAAGTTGAAAGTTCCTCTGACAGAGCTGCACGACTCGTTATCCAACTCTCGAGAAGATACCAGGCTCAGATTATTCAAACTTATGCACCCACCACAAGTCATGCTGAAGAAGAAATTGAACAATTTTATGACGAAATTCGTGATCTAAATAATAAAGGTAAGCAGCATTTGAAGATAATTATGGGAGATTTCAATGCAAAAATAGGGCAACGTCAACAGAATGAAACTTCAGTAGGTAAATTCGGTCACGGCAACAGAAACCAGCGTGGAAATACTCTCGTAGAGTTTGCAGAGGCAGAAGGGTTTTTCATCTTGAACTCCTTTTTCAAGAAAAAGCCACACAGGAAATGGACATGGAGACATCCAAATGGGACGACAAGTGAAATTGATTTTATTATGTGTAACAAAACATTCGTCATAGAAGACTGCAGTGTGCAAAACAAGTTCAACACAGGCAGTGACCATAGATTGGTGAGATGTAAGATGCACCTCAACACTAAACTCGAACGTAGCAAGCTCATAAGACAAACAAAATGTATTGACATAACCAACCTTAAAAAACACCATAATACCTTCAAGTTGGAACTGAAGAACAGGTTCTCTGCTTTAAAAGGCCTAACATCGGAAGAAGTGGATATTTCTGAAGTTAACAGAAAAGTAACCAAAGCTCTTATGGAAACAGTAACAAAATTAGCTGGGTCTAAGAACAAATTGCATGTGAACAAATTGCATGTGAACAAATTATCAGGAAAAATCAAAATGTTGATGCAAAAAAGAAGAGTGCTGAGGACAACTAAAGAAGATGTGACTTCCAAAGTGGAATATATAGAGCTATTCAAGACAGTACGAAAAAGTATCACTGAAGACGTAAGGAAATTCAACTGTGAACTAGTAAGGAAAGCAATTGAAAACAACCAAAGCCTAAAGATAGCAAAGGGACATCTCAGTAAGGGGAAAAAACAGATTATGGCACTGAGAAAAGAAGATGGTTCTGTAACAAGAAATAGAGGCGAAATTTTGACAAGAGTGAAAGATTTCTACTCCAAATTATATGAAAGGGATGATACATGTACTCCAGATATCATGAAAGGTACCAGTACAAGAGTTCCTCCAATCCTTCCAGCAGAAGTTGCACATGCAATCAAGAACATGAAGCGGGGAAAAGCTCCAGGAGAAGATGGAATTACTGTAGACATCATACAAGAAGCAAGTGGAGAAATCGAAACAGTACTCGCCCAAATTTTCACTCGATGCCTTAATGAAGGAAAGATTCCTGAGGATTGGAACACCGCTACAATGATCCTGCTACATAAGAAAGGGGACATTGAGGATCTCAGGAACTGCAGAACTATCAGCCTCCTATCAGTGGTTTATAAAATTTTCACTAAAGTTCTTTCACATCGCTTTAAGGTGACACTGGACATGGCTCAACCGAGAGAACAAGCTGGATTCAGGAGTGGCTACAGCACAATAGATCATATCCACGTACTGAGAGAACTAATTGAAAGAGCGAGGGAATATGAACTTTTATTGTGCATGGCTTTTATCGATTATGAAAAAGCCTTTGATTCGGTGAAACCATCAGCAGTTACAATGACTCTGAAAACCTGCGGTATTGAAGATGCATACATTAATATTATTAATAACATCTATGAAAATGCAAGTGCAAAGATTCGGCTGTTTGAAAATACAACACACATAAAAATTGGAAAAGGAGTGAGACAAGGTGACACCATATCTCCGAAGCTCTTTAATGCCACATTGAAAAATGTCTTTCAATCACTGAACTGGGAAAACAAAGGGATAAAGATTAATGGAGATTTTCTAACCCACCTTCGTTTTGCTGATGACATAGTCATTTTTGCAACTACCCCATCAGAGCTACAGAGTATGATCCAGGACCTTGCTGACAAGAGTAAAGAAGTGGGATTAAAAATGAACTTTCAGAAGACAAAAGTGATGTACAATGCTTTTACAAGACATAAAGATTTATCGATTGATGGAGAAAAGCTGGAGATAACAGACACGTACGTTTATCTTGGACAGCAGATATCAAGTGAGGGTCACATTGGTGAAGAAATTAATCGGCGTACAAAACTTGCCTGGAGAGCTTTTGGAAGAAACAGCATTATTTTCAAGAGCAATATGCCATTATGTCTTAAAAGAAAAGTGTTTGATCAATGCATCCTTCCAGTGCTTACGTATAGTGCAGAGACGTGGACCTTAGCTAAAAGAGACATACAAAGGCTGCAAACAACTCAAAGTAGAATGGAGAGGTGCATGCTTGGTGTAACCAGGAGAGATAAGAAGAGGAACACGTGGATCCGAAAAATGACAAGAGTGGAAGACATCATGATCAGAGTTAAATCCCTGAAATGGCAATGGGCTGGACATACTGCCAGAAGAACAGACCATCGATGGACAGCCGCAATTTTAGATTGGATTCCAAGGGAAAGGAAAAGACCCAGAAGAAGACCACATGGAAGATGGGTGGATGAAATTCGAAAGTATGCGGGAGTGATATGGAGGAGACTGGCACAAGACAGACCGTTGTGGAGGAAACTTGGGGAGACCTTCGTCCAGCAGAGGATTGATAAAGGTTGACAATGATGATGATGATGATATATATATATACATATATATATATATATATATATATATATATATAGGGATGCAAGGTCAGGTGATGCGTAACATCACAGCCTCTCCTTGACAAATGTCAACCCCGCCTTCTCGTGGTGCATCCTGTTCCCACTAAAGGGGCTCTGACGACCGCCAATAGCGGTATAACTATACCATCGGGATTAGAGGAAATTCTATCCCACACTCACCAACCCGCTTGGCCAGCGTGGTGAGTTATGGCCAAACCCCTCCAAAATGATTCCACAACTTAAATCTTGGCCCTCAGTCTCCGGCAGCTGGAATGTACCTGGCCAAGGCAGCGGCCAGTGCGACATAAAGGCAGAGGGTGCTAAGAATCCCCGGAGGACCGGACTAGGCTGCCATCTGATGCTGACCTTGGCTACGTACAATGGACGCTCCCTATCTTCTGATTCAAGGCTTCTTGAATTGGAAGAGGAACTACAAAGGATCAAGTGGGACATCGTGGGGCTAAGTGAGGTAAGGAGAAAAGGAGAAGATCTCATTGAACTGAAAAGTGGACATCTCTTCTACTATCGTGGGACAGATACTGGCAGAACTAGTGGTGTTGGATTTATAATAAACAAGAAACTGAAGGATAAAGTTGTAGAAGTTGAAAGTTCCTCTGACAGAGCTGCACGACTCGTTATCCAACTCTCGAAAAGATACCAGGCTCAGATTATTCAAACTTATGCACCCACCACAAGTCATCCTGAAGAAGAAATTGAAGAATTTTATGAGGAAATTTGTCATCTAAATAATAAAGGTAAGCAGCACTTGAAAATAATTATGGGAGATTTCAATGCAAAAATAGGGCAACGGCAACAGAATGAAACTTCAGTAGGTAAATTCGGTCACGGCAACAGAAACCAGCGTGGAAATACTCTCGTTGAGTTTGCAGAGGCAGAAGGGTTTTTCATCTTGAACTCCTTCTTCAAGAAAAAGCCACACAGGAAATGGACATGGAGACATCCAAATGGGACAACAAGTGAAATTGATTTTATTATGTGTAACAAAAAATTCGTCATAGAAGACTGCAGTGTGCTAAACAAGTTCAACACAGGTAGTGACCATAGATTGGTGAGATGTAAGATGCACCTCAACACTAAACTTGAACGTGGCAAGCTCATAAGACAAACAAAATCTATTGACATAACCAACCTTAAAAAACACCATAATACCTTCAAGTTGGAACTGAAGAACAGGTTCTCTGCTTTAGAAGGCCTAACATCGGAAGAAGTGGACATTTCTGAAGTTAACAGAAAAGTAACCAAAGCTCTTATGGAAACAGCAACAAAATTAGCTGGGTCTAAGAACAAGTTGCATGTAAACAAATTATCAGGAAAAACGAAAATGTTGATGCAAAAAAGAAGAGAGATGAGGACAACTAAAGAAGATGTGACTTCCAAAGTGGAATATATAGAGCTATGCAAGACAGTACGAAAAAGTATCACTGAAGACGTAAGGAAATTCAACTGTGAACTAGTGAGGAAAGCAATTGAAAACAACCAAAGCCTAAAGATAGCAAAGGGACATCTCAGTAAGGGAAGAAAACAGATTATGGCACTGAGAAAAGAAGATGGTTCTGTAACAAGAAATAGAGGCGAAATTTTGACAAGAGTGAAAGATTTCTACTCCAAATTATATGAAAGGGATGATACATGTACTCCAGACATCATGAAAGATACCAGTACCAGAGTTCCTCCAGTCCTTCCAGCAGAAGTTGCACATGCAATCAAGAACATGAAGCGGGGAAAAGCTCCAGGAGAAGATGGAATTACTGTAGACATCATACAAGAAGCAAGTGGAGAAATCGAAACAGTACTCGCCCAAATTTTCACTCGATGCCTTAATGAAGGAAAGATTCCTGAGGATTGGAACACCGCTACAATGATCCTGCTACATAAGAAAGGTGACATTGAGGATCTCAGGAACTACAGACCTATCAGCCTCCTATCAGTGGTTTATAAAATCTTCACTAAAGTTCTTTCACACCGCTTGAAGGTAACACTGGACATGGCTCAACCGAGAGAACAAGCTGGATTCAGGAGTGGCTACAGCACAATAGATCATATCCACGTACTGAGAGAACTAATTGAAAGAGCGAGGGAATATGAACTTCCATTGTGCATGGCTTTTATCGATTATGAAAAAGCCTTTGATTCGGTGAAACCATCAGCAGTTACAATGGCTCTGAAAACCTGCGGTATTGAAGATGCATACATTAATATTATTAATAACATCTATGAAAATGCAAGTGCAAAGATTCGGCTGTTTGAAAATACAACACACGTAAAAATTGGAAAGGGAGTGAGACAAGGTGACACCATATCTCCGAAGCTCTTTAATGCCACATTGGAGGGTGTCTTTCAATCGCTGAGCTGGGAAAACAAAGGGATAAAGATTAATGGAGATTATCTAACCCACCTTCGTTTTGCTGATGACGTAGTCATTTTTGCAACTACCCCATCAGAGCTGCAGAGTATGATCCAGGAACTTGCTGACAAGAGTAAAGAAGTGGGATTAAAAATGAACTTTCAGAAGACAAAAGTGATGTTCAATGCTTTTACAAGAAATGAAGATTTATCGATTGATGGAGAAAAGCTGGAGATAACAGACACGTACGTTTATCTTGGACAGCAGATATCTAGTGAGGGTCACATTGATGGAGAAATTAATCGGCGTACAAAACTTGCCTGGAGAGCTTTTGGAAGAAACAGCATAATTTTCAAGAGCAATATGCCATTATGTCTTAAAAGAAAAGTGTTTGATCAATGCATCCTTCCAGTGCTTACGTATGGTGCAGAGACGTGGACCTTAACTAAAAGAGACATACAAAGGCTGCAGACAACTCAAAGAAGCATGGAGAGGTGCATACTTGGTGTAACCAGGAGAGATAAGAAGAGGAACTCGTGGATCCGAAAAATGACAAGAGTGGAAGACATCATGATCAGAGTTAAATCCCTGAAATGGCAATGGGCTGGACATACTGCCAGAAGGACAGATCATCGATGGACAGCCGAAATTTTAGATTGGATTCCAAGGGACAGGAAAAGACCCAGAAGAAGACCACATGGGAGATGGGTGGATGAAATTCGAAAGTATGCAGGGGTGACATGGAGGAGACTGGCACAAGACAGACTGTTGTGGAGGAAACTTGGGGAGACCTTCGTCCAGCAGTGGATTGATAATGGTTGACAATGATGATGATGATGATATATATATATACATATATATATATATATATATATACATATGGGATGTAAGGTCAGGTGATGCGTAACATCACAGCCTCTCCTTGACAAATGTCAACCCCGCCTTCTCGTGGTACATCCTGTTCCCACTAAAGGGGCTCTGACGACCGCAAATAGCGGTATAACTATACCATCGGGATCAGAGGAAATGCTATCCCACACTCACCAACCCGCTTGGCCAGCGTGGTGAGTTATGGCCAAACACCTCCAAAATGACTCTACAACTTAAATCTTGGCCCTCAGTCTCCGGCAGCTGGAATGTACCTGGCCAAGGCAGCGGCCAGTGCGACATGAAGGCAGAGGGTGCTAAGAATCCCCGGAGGACCGGACTAGGCTGCCATTTGATGCTGACCTTGGCTACCTACAACGGACGCTCCCTATCTTCTGATTCAAGGCTTCTTGAATTGGAAGAGGAACTACAAAGGATCAAGTGGGACATCGTCGGGCTAAATGAGGTAAGGAGAAAAGGAGAAGATCTCATTGAACTGAAAAGTGGACATCTCTTCTATTATCGTGGGACAGATACTGGCAGAACTAGTGGTGTTGGATTTATAATAAACAAGAAACTGAAGGATAAAGTGGTAGAAGTTGAAAGTTCCTCTGACAGAGCTGCACGACTCGTTATCCAACTCTCGAGAAGATACCAGGCTCAGATTATTCAAACTTATGCACCCACCACAAGTCATCCTGAAGAAGAAATTGAAGAATTTTATGAGGAAATTCGTCATCTAAATAATAAAGGTAAGCAGCACTTGAAAATAATTATGGGAGATTTCAATGCAAAATTAGGGCAACGGCAACAGAATGAAACTGCAGTAGGTAAATTCGGTCACGGCAACAGAAACCAGCGTGGAAATACTCTCGTAGAGTTTGCAGAGGCAGAAGGGTTTTTCATCTTGAATTCCTTTTTCAAGAAAAAGCCACACAGGAAATGGACATGGAGACATCCAATTGGGACGACAAGTGAAATTGATTTTATTATGTGTAACAAAAAATTCGTCATCGAAGACTGCAGTGTGCTGAACAAGTTCAACACAGGTAGTGACCATAGATTGGTGAGATGTAAGATGCACCTCAACACTAAACTGGAACGTGGCAAGCTCATAAGACAAACAGAATGTATTGACATAACCAACCTTAAAAAACACCATAATACTTTCAAGTTGGAACTGAAGAACAGATTCTCTGCTTTAGAAGGCCTAACATCGGAAGACGTGGATATTTCGAAAGTTAACAGAAAAGTAACCAAAGCTCTTATGGAAACAGCAACAAAATTAGCTGGGTCTAAGAACAAGTTGCATGTAAACAAATTATCAGGAAAAACCAAAATGTTGATGCAAAAAAGAAGAGAGATGAGGACAACTAAAGAAGATGTGACTTCCAAAGTGGAATATATAGAGCTATGCAAGACAGCACGAAAAAGTATCACTGAAGACGTAAGGAAATTCAACTGTGAGCTAGTGAGGAAAGCAATTGAAAACAACCAAAGCCTAAAGATAGCAAAGGGACATCTCAGTAAGGGAAGAAAACAGATTATGGCTCTGAGAAAAGAAGATGGTTCTATAACAAGAAATAGAGGCGAAATTTTGACAAGAGTGAAAGATTTCTACTCCAAATTATATGAAAGGGATGATACATGTACTCCAGACATCATGAAAGGTACCAGAGTTCTTCCAGTCCTCCCAGCAGAAGTTGCTCATGCAATCAAGAACATGAAGCGGGGGAAAGCTCCAGGAGAAGATGGAATTACTTTAGACATCATACAAGAAGCAAGTGGAGAAATTGAAACAGTACTCGCCCAAATTTTCACTCGATGCCTTAATGAAGGGAAGATTCCTGAGGATTGGAACAATGCTATAATGATCCTGCTACATAAAAAAGGTGACATTGAGGATCTCAGGAACTACAGACCCATCAGCCTCCTATCAGTGGTTTATAAAATCTTCACTAAAGTTCTTTCACACCGCTTGAAGGTAACACTGGACATGGCTCAACCGAGAGAACAAGCTGGATTCAGGAGTGGCTACAGCACAATAGATCATATCCACGTACTGAGAGAACTAATTGAAAGAGCGAGGGAATATGAACTTCCATTGTGCATGGCTTTTATCGATTATGAAAAAGCCTTTGATTCGGTGAAACCATCAGCAGTTACCACGGCTCTGAAATCCTGCGGTATTGAAGATGCATACATTAATATTATTAATAACATCTATGAAAATGCAAGTGCAAAGATTCGGCTGTTTGAAAATACAACACACATAAAAATTGGAAAGGGAGTGAGACAAGGTGACACCATATCTCCGAAGCTCTTTAATGCCACATTGGAAAATGTCTTTCAATCACTGAACTGGGAAAACAAAGGGATAAAGATTAATGGAGATTATCTAACCCACCTTCGTTTTGCTGATGACGTAGTCATTTTTGCAACTACCCCATCAGAGCTGCAGAGTATGATCCAGGAACTTGCTGACAAGAGTAAAGAAGTGGGATTAAAAATGAACTTTCAGGAGACAAAAGTGATGTTCAATGCTTTTACAAGAAATGAAGATTTATCGATTGATGGAGAACAACTGGAGATAACAGATACGTATGTTTATCTTGGACAGCAGATATCAAGTGAGGGTCACATTGATGAAGAAATTAATCGGCGTACAAAACTTGCCTGGAGAGCCTTTGGAAGAAACAGCATAATTTTCAAGAGCAATATGCCATTATGTCTTAAAAGAAAAGTGTTTGATCAATGCATCCTTCCAGTGCTTACGTATGGTGCAGAGACGTGGACCTTAACTAAAAGAGACATACAAAGGCTGCAGACAACTCAAAGCAGCATGGAGAGGTGCATGCTTGGTATAACCAGGAGAGATAAGAAGAGGAACTCGTGGATCCGAAAAATGACGAGAGTGGAAGACATCATGATCAGAGTTAAATCCCTGAAATGGCAATGGACTGGACATACTGCCAGAAGGACAGACCATAGATGGACAGCCGAAATTTTAGATTGGATTCCAAGGGACAGGAAAAGACCCAGAAAAAGACCACATGGGAGATGGGTGGATGAAATTCGTAAATATGTGGGAGTGACATGGAGGAGACTGGCACAAGACAGACCGTTGTGGAGGAAACTTGGGGAGACCTTCGTCCAGCAGTGGATTGATAATGGTTGACAATGATGATGATGATGATGATATATATATAAATATATATATATATATATATATATATATATATATATATGGGATGTAAGGTCAGGTGATGCGTAACATCACAGCCTCTCCTTGACAAATGTCAACCCCGCCTTCTCGTGGCGCATCCTGTTCCCACTAAAGGAGCTCTGACGACCGCCAATAGCGGTATAACTATACCATCGGGATTAGAGGAAATGCTATCCCACACTCACCAACCCGCTTGGCCAACTTGGTGAGTTACGGCCAAACCCCTCCAAAATGATTCCACAACTTAAATCTTGGCCCTCAGTCTCCGGCAGCTGGAATGTACCTGGCCAAGGCAGCGGCCAGTGCGACATGAAGGCAGAGGGTGCTAAGAATCCCCGGAGGACAGGACTAGGCTGCCATCTGATGCTGACCTTGGCTACGTATAATGGACGCTCCCTATCTTCTGATTCAAGGCTTCTTGAATTGGAAGAGGAACTACAAAGGATCAAGTGGGACATCGTCGGGCTAAGTGAGGTAAGGAGAAAAGGAGAAGATCTCATTTAACTGAAAAGTGGACATCTCTTCTACTATCGTGGGACAGACGCTGGCAGAACTAGTGGGGTTGGATTTATAATAAACAAGAAACTGAAGGATAAAGTTGTAGAAGTTGAAAGTTCCTCTGACAGAGCTGCACGACTCGTTATCCAACTCTCGAGAAGATACCAGGCTCAGATTATTCAAACTTATGCACCCACCACAAGTCATCCTAAAGAAGAAATTGAAGAATTTTATGAGAAAATTTGTCATCTAAATAATAAAGGTAAGCAGCACTTGAAAATAATTATGGGAGATTTCAATGCAAAAACAGGGCAACGGCAACAGAATGGAACTTCAGTAGGTAAATTCGGTCACCACAACAGAAACCAGCGTGGAAATACTCTCGTTGAGTTTGCAGAAGCAGAAGGGTTTTTCATCTTGAACTCCCTCTTCAACAAAAAGCCACACAGGAAATGGAAATGGAGACATTCAAATGGGACGACAAGTGAAATTGATTTTATTATGTGTAACAAAAAATTCGTCATAGAAGACTGCAGTGTGCTAAACAAGTTCAACACAAGTAGTGACCATAGATTGGTGAGATGTAATATGCACCTCAACACTGAACTTGAACTTGGCAAGCTCATAAGACAAACTAAATCTATTGACATAACCAACCTTAAAAAACACCATAATACCTTCAAGTTGGAACTGAAGAACAGGTTCTCTGCTTTAGAAGGCCTAACATCGGAAGAAGTGGATATTTCTGAAGTTAACAGAAAAGTAACCAAAGCTCTTATGGAAGCAGCAACAAAATTAGCTGGGTCTAAGAACAAGTTGCATGTGAACAAATTATCAGGAAAAACCAAAATTTTGATGCAAAAAAGAAGAGAGATAAGGACAACTAAAGAAGATGTGACTTCCAAAGTGGAATATATAAAGCTATGCAAGACAGTAAGAAAAAGTATCACTGAAGATGTCAGAAAATTCAACTGTGAACTAGTGAGGAAAGCAATTGAAAACAACCAAAGCCTAAAGATAGCAAAGGGACATCTCAGTAAGGGAAGAAAACAGATTATGGCACTCAGAAAAGAAGATGGTTCTGTAACAAGAAATAGAGGCGAAATTTTGACAAGAGTGAAAGATTTCTACTCCAAATTATATGAAAGGGGTGATACATGCACTCGAGACATCATGAAAGGTACCAGTACCAGAGTTCCTCCAGTCCTTCCAGCAGAAGTTGCACATGCAATCAAGAACATGAAGCGGTTGAAAGCTCCAGGAGAAGATGGAATTACTGTAGACATCATACAAGAAGCAGGTGGAGAAATTGAAACAGTACTCGCCCAAATTTTCATTCGATGCCTTAATGAAGGGAAGATTCCTGGGGATTGGAACAACGCTACAATGATCCTGCTACATAAAAAAGGTGACATTGAGGATCTCGGGAACTACCGACCTATCAGCCTCCTTCAGTGGTTTATAAAATCTTCACTAAAGTTCTTTCACACCGCTTGAAGGTAACACTGGACATGGCTCAACCGAGAGAACAAGCTGGATTCAAGAGTGGTTACAGCACAATAGATCATATCCACGTACTGAGAGAACTAATTGAAAGAGCGAGGGAATATGAACTTCCATTGTACATGGCTTTTATCGATAATGAAAAAGCCTTTGATTCGGTGAAACCATCAGAAGTTACAATGGCTCTGAAATCCTGCGGCATTGAAGATGCATACATTAATATTATTAACAACATCTATGAAAATGCAAGTGCAAAGATTCGGCTGTTTGAAAATACAACACACATAAAAATTGGAAAGGGAGTGAGACAAGGTGGCACCATATCTCCGAAGCTCCTTAATGCCACATTGGAGGGTGTCTTTCAGTCGCTGAGCTGGGAAAACAAGGGGATAAAGATTAATGGAGATTATCTAACCCACCTTCGTTTTGCTGATGACGTAGTCATTTTTACAACTACCCCATCAGAGCTGCAGAGTATGATCCAGGAACTTGCTGACAAGAGTAAAGAAGTGGGATTAAAAATGAACTTTCAGAAGACAAAAGTGATGTTTAATGCTTTTACAAGAAATGAAGATTTATCGATTGATGGAGAAAAGCTGGAGATAAACAGGCACGTACGTTTATCTTGGACAGCAGATATCAAGTGAGGGTCACATTGATGAAAAAGTTAATCGGCGTACAAAACTTGCCTGGAGATCTTTTGGAAGAAACAGCATAATTTTCAAGAGCAATATGCCATTATGTCTTAAAAGAAACGTGTTTGATCAATGCTTCCTTCCAGTGCTTACTTATGATGCAGAGACGTGGACCTTAACTAAAAGAGACATACAAAGGCTGCAGACAACTCAAAGCAGCATGGAGAGGTGCATGCTTGGTGTAACCAGGAGAGATAAGAAGAGGAACTCGTGGATCCGAAAAATGACAAGAGTGGAAGACATCATGATCAGAGTTAAATCCCTGAAATGGCAATGGGCTGGACATACTGCCAGAAGGACAGATCATCGATGGACAGCCGAAATTTTAGACTGGATTCCAAGGGACAGAAAAAGACCCAGAAGAAGACCACATGGAAGATGGGTGGATGAAATTCGAAAGTATGCAGGGGTGTCATGGAGGAGACTGGCACAAGACAGACCGTTGTGGAGGAAACTTGGGGAGACCTTTGTCCAGCAGTGGATTGATAATGGTTGACAATGATGATGATGATGATATATATATATATATATATATCATCATCATCATCATTGTCAACCATTATCAATCCACTGCTGGACAAAGGTCTCCCCAAGTTTCCTCCACAACGGTCTGTCTTGTGCCAGTCTCCTCCATGTCACTCCCGCATACTTTCGAATTTCATCCACCCATCTTCAATGTGGTCTTCTTCTGGGTCTTTTCCTGTCCCTAGGAATCCAATCTAAAATTTCGGCTGTCCATCGATGGTCTGTTCTTCTGGCAGTATGTCCAGCCCATTGCCATTTCAGGGATTTAACTCTGATCATGATGTCTTCCACTCTTGTCATTTTTCGGCTCCAGGTGTCCTCTTCTTATCTCTCCTGGTTACACCAAGCATGCACCTCTCCATGCTACTTTGAGTTGTCTGCAGCCTTTGTATGTCTCTTTTAGCTAAGGTCCACGTCTCTGCACCATACGTAAGCACTGGAAGGATGCATTGATCAAACACTTTTCTTTTAAGACAAATGGCATATTGCTCTTGAAAATTATGCTGTTTCTTCCAAAAGCTCTCCAGGCAAGTTTTGTACGCCGATTAATTTCTTCACCAATGTGACCCTCACTTGATATCTGCTGTCCAAGATAAACGTATGTGTCTGTTATCTCCAGCTTTTCTCCATTAATCGATAAATCTTCATTTCTTGTAAAAGCATTAAACATCACTTTTGTCTTCTGAAAGTTCATTTTTAATCCCACTTCTTTACTCTTGTCAGCAAGTTCCTGGATCATACTCTGTAGCTCTGATGGGGTAGTTGCAAAAATGACTATGTCATCAGCAAAACGAAGGTGGGTTAGAAAATCTCCATTAATCTTTATCCCTTTGTTTTCCCAGTTCAGTGATTGAAAGACATTTTCCAATGTAGCATTAAAGAGCTTCGGAGATATGGTGTCACCTTGTCTCACTCCTTTTCCAATTTTTACGTGTGTTGTATTTTCAAACAGCCGAATCTTTGCACTTGCATTTTCATAGATGTTACTAATAATATTAATGTAGGGATGTAAGGTCAGGTGATGCGTAACATCACAGCCTCTCCTTGACAAATGTCAACCCCGCCTTCTCGTGGTACATCCTGTTCCCACTAAAGGGGCTCTGACGACCGCCAATAGCGGTATATCTATACCATCGGGATTAGAGGAAATGCTATCCCACACTCACCAACTCGCTTGGCCAGCGTGGTGAGTTATGGCCAAACCCCTCCAAAATGACTAAACAACTTAAATCTTGGCCCTCAGTCTCCGGCAGCTGGAATGTACCTGGCCAAGGCAGCGGCCAGTGCGACATGAAGGCAGAGGGTGCTAAGAATCCCCGGAGGACAGGACTAGGCTGCCATCTGATGCTGACCTTGGCTACGTATAACGGTCGCTCCCTATCTTCTGATTCAAGGCTTCTTGAATTGGAAGAGGAACTACAAAGGATCAAGTGGGACATCGTCGGGCTAAGTGAGGTAAGGAGAAAAGGAGAAGATCTCATTGAACTGAAAAGTGGACATCTCTTCTACTATCGTGGGACAGCTACTGGTAGAACTAGTGGTGTTGGATTTATAATAAACAAGAAACTGAAGGATAAAGTTGTAGAAGTTGAAAGTTCCTCTGACAGAGCTGCACGACTCGTTATCCAACTCTCGAGAAGATACCAGGCTCAGATTATTCAAACTTATGCACCCACCACAAGTGATCCTGAAGAAGAAATTGAAGAATTTTATGAGGAAATTCGTGATCTAAATAATAAAGGTAAGCAGCACTTGAAGATAATTATGGGAGATTTCAATGCAAAAATAGGGCAACAGCAACAGAATGAAACTTCAGTAGGTAAATTCGGTCACGGCAACAGAAACCAGCGTGGAAATACTCTCGTAGAGTTTGCAGAGGCAGAAGGGTTTTTCATCTTGAACTCCTTTTTCAAGAAAAAGCCACACAGGAAATGGACATGGAGACATCCAAATGGGACGACAAGTGAAATTGATTTTATTATGTGTAACAAAAAATTCGTCATAGAAGACTGCAGTGTGCTAAACAAGTTCAACACAGGCAGTGACCATAGATTGGTGAGATGTAAGATGCACCTCAACACTAAACTCGAACGTAGCAAGCTCATAAGACAAACAAAATGTATTGACATAACCAACCTTAAAAAACACCATAATACCTTCAAATTGGAACTGAAGAACAGATTCTCTGCTTTAGAAGGCCTAACATCGGAAGAAGTGGATATTTCTGAAGTTAACAGAAAAGTAACCAAAGCTCTTATAGAAACAGCAACAAAATTAGCTGGGTCTAAGAACAAATTGTATGTGAACAAATTATCAGGAAAAACCAAAATGTTGATGCAAAAAAGAAGAGAGATGAGGACAACTAAACAAGATGTGACTTCCAAAGTGGAATATATAGAGCTATGCAAGACAGTACGAAAAAATATTACTGAAGACGTAAGGAAATTCAACTGTGAACTAGCAAGGAAAGCAATTGAAAACAACCAAAGCCTAAAGATAGCAAAGGGACATCTCAGTAAGGGAAAAAAACAGATTATGGCACTAAGAAAAGAAGATGGTTCTGTAACAAGAAATAGAGGCGAAATTTTGACAAGAGTGAAAGATTTCTACTCCAAATTATATGAAAGGGATGATACATGTACTCCAGACATCATGAAAGGTACCAGTACCAGAGTTCTTCCAGTCCTTCCAGCAGAAGTTGCACATGCAATCAAGAACATGAAGCGGGGAAAAGCTCCAGGAGAAGATGGAATTACTGTAGACATCATACAAGAAGCAAGTGGAGAAATCGAAACAGTACTCGCCCAAATTTTCACTCGATGCCTTAATGAAGGGAAAATTCCTGAGGATTGGAACAACGCTACAATGATCTTGCTACATAAAAAAGGTGACATTGAGGATCTCAAGAACTACAGACCTATCAGCCTCCTATCAGTGGTTTATAAAATCTTCACTAAAGTTCTTTCACACCGCTACAATGATCTTGCTACATAAAAAAGGTGACATTGAGGATCTCAGGAACTACAGACCTATCAGCCTCCTATCAGTGGTTTATAAAATCTTCACTAAAGTTCTTTCACACCGCTTGAAGGTGACACTGGACATGGCTCAACCGAGAGAACAAGCTGGATTCAGGAGTGGCTACAGCACAATAGATCATATCCACGTACTGAGAGAACTAATTGAAAGAGCGAGGGAATATGAACTTCCATTGTGCATGGCTTTTATCAATTATGAAAAAGCCTTGATTCGGTGAAACCATCAGCAGTTGCAATGGCTCTGAAATCCTGCGGTATATATATATATATATATATATATATACTTAAGAGCAAAACTGAAGACTAAGGAAAAAATTTTAGAATTTAAAACGAAGGGTGCAAAATAACCTGAAAATCAAAACGCGCAACGCAGCAGTTTTGAAAATTCAGAATTCACATTCTATAAAGAAGATACCTAAGCAAAAAAATACATATATAATTTTGACTCACACCTAGTACAACATAGAAAAGGTTATGTATCTACCTGTGTGAGCAAAAGGAAAAAAGATAAAAAAATAAAATAAAACAACTGAATGTAGAAGGTGTCGAGAATACTGAGCCTTGGCTTTATCAAGGACCAGCAAAAACTCTGCATTTTCTCACTTCCACAAAGACCTAGTTGGAAATGGGTTTCTGCAAGGCCATAGATGCAAGTAACATTCCCACCTAAAATAGTTTAAAAAATATATATATAAGTCATGTCCTCCTTAGAGTTGCATGACCTAGCACTAGTTAACAATTTCGCTTGCATCCATTAACCTTCCTGGCCCGACCCATACTCTTCATCTGTTACGATTAAACAGAGAGAAGAAGATTAAAGAGAACTCAAGCTGTGAGAGTGACATAATAATTAGAAATGATTTTCAGCCATAACGAAATTCCAAGTTCGTTTGAGAGAGAATTTAAACCTGAAAAACAATGCAAAAGAAATCCAAATTTTACATTGCAATTAAAAAAGGAAATGTTAATTTATAACGAACAGATTTTTGAAAGAAAACTTGAGTCTAAAACCCCCTACTCTACAACTTATGACAGCACGAAAACGAGAATAAGCTAAAGATAATAATTAACTAAAGAAAACTTTGTGAAAGTTATATACCTTAAACAGTTAGTTGCAATATGTACAAAGTATTTCAGCAGTGCTTTAAGTGCATAATTAATTAGTTATTAAGAACTTAACTACTTTGAAAAAACAGCGCATAGACAGCGCATAGAAAAGGAACAAGCTTAGCCATCTTCTGTTCCTAGGTACCCCAAAAGACGCTCAAAGTTACAAAGAAAAGAAAGAGTTAAAACCCGCAAAAATGTTAACAGACAAACCAATGCCTAAAAGCTGAAAAGCTAAAAAACGACAGAGAAAAGGTACATGAAGTACAAACATTGAACTTATAAAACCTAGAACCCAAAAACAAGGAAGAGAGCTTACCTCTTGTGTTACAAAAACTTTTCTCCTCACAAGAGAAGAACATGGCTGACCTCTTCCGCCACTCCCTAGACGCTGGGGGGCAGTGAGGGTGGGGCTGATGGCCTCCTCATACAGCAAGAAACCAACGCGCGGAGATTTTAACCAGAGAAAAAAATATATAAACTTAAGACTGTGGATCTGTATGATCAGAAAGAGCAGAATTAACTCTCCAGAATACATGAGAAATATTATAAAATACACGAGCAGTTTATTTAATAATCTTTGCATGTATTAAATCACCTTAGTGAGCTTCTATAGATTAATCAGAATCTTATTAATTTTAATGTTGGTTTTACTATTTTTAGTATAGCTATCCTAGTGATGAATAACTAGTTTTCTTTTTTATTTGTTTTTATTTTCTTTTATAAACAGATTTTTAGGCTTTTTTTTGTGATTTTGTTTATATTATTTAATTTTTTGTTTTAATAGGACCGTCATATCCATAGCACTAATAGGGTCAATAGTTAAAAACTACAAACTTAACTCTTCGAGCTACATTCCTGTAATTACTACTTGTTCTTGTGATGAACATAAAGAAACAGTTCACTATGATAAGAATTACAACCATATTATCACCGGAAACTTGAGTTTTGTTGAAAATGTAAAGCTTAGGAATTTATTAGAGTATGGCTCTAAATTCAGACCTTCCTTCACAATTTCCAAAGAAAGGATTCTTGAGAGCTTCACTCAAGATGTAAATAAGTACATCGTAAAAACTAGTTTAACGTACAATCAGCCTATTGAGGCCTTCGCAGAATGGAAATATAATATAATCAATAGCTTCACCGGTGAGTTGGCAGGTCTGGACTTTTGTTTCGACAGAAATCTCTTTTTCTCTGGAGAAGCTAAAAGGTCACTCTCCAAACTACAAGACCAATTTATTTTTACCACTACGGATAAAGCTAGCAATAATTTTGCAATTATCTGTAAGAAGTTCTATTTTGAATTGTTAACTATGGAACTCAATAATAGAGTAACATACGAGCCCGTAAGTTATTCTACCAAGCAGTTAGAAAATCGGTTTAAGGCATTCTTCAAGAAACTTAAAATTCCACAAACTAGAAGATATGAGCCTGAATTTCCATTTCTTTTTGCAACGGTTAAGTTTCATAAGGATCCTGTGAAGTTCAGGTTCATAGCTAGTGGAGTAAGGAGTCATAAAAAGAAAATAGATCTTGCTTTTGAAGATGTCTTAAAGAAGGTTTTGAAACACATTAGAAACTGTTCTAACTTGATGTACAGAGATTTTTGGATAATTAATAATAATGCAGAAGTAATTTCTACTATACTCAATGTTTGTCCCCTAGATATTAATAGTTATGATTTTGAAAACCTATATACTAATCTGCCTCTATCAGATATAATCACTACCTTTAAAGAGCTGTATGCAGAATTTAAACTTAACCAATTTGTTGATGTAGGAACTTGGAACTCTTATCTCAATTGCTGCATAATAAATAACCATATCTTATATAATAATACTCTCTATAGGCAAGTGAACGGTATTCCAATGGGAACATCAACGTCCACGAATATCGCTAATCTATTCCTGTTCTTTAAGGAATATAAATTCATTAAAAATCACCCCACCTGCTCAGATAACTACCTTTACACTTTTAGATATATTGATGATCTGCTGTGTATCAATAATTCAGAAGTTATAGAGAGTGATTTTGATAATATCTATCCTAGCTCTCTTAACTTATGTAAAACCAACCACAGTAATCAGGGACTTGAGTTCCTAGACTTAAGCATTAAGCTCAACAGAGGTAACCCATCTATTAGCCTCTATGATAAAAGAGTTAATTTTCCTTTCAAAGTAATTAAATATCTACACTGGAATAATAACATTTCAACCAAAGTAATTGAGAATGTACTAATTTCTCAGGTCCTAAGAATTTCAAGAATTTGCAGCAACAATTTGGACTTCAATTACCACATTAATATACTATTAGAAAGTTTTCTAGAGAACGAAATTCCTTCTTCTTTCATCAAAAGAACTTTAAGAAAAATTATTCTGAATAATAGAGTAAGGTTGGCAGATCTGCTTTAATTTTCTACACAGTTAATAATATGATTCTGACCAATCAAAGCCGTAAGGAAGTTGGCTAGAGGATGCCTATTAACTACCTAAAGGAACCTTAGTGCTATGGATATGACGGTCCTATTAAAACAAAAAATTAAATAATATAAACAAAATCACAAAAAAAAGCCTAAAAATCTGTTTATAAAAGAAAATAAAAACAAATAAAAAAGAAAACTAGTTATTCATCACTAGGATAGCTATACTAAAAATAGTAAAACCAACATTAAAATTAATAAGATTCTGATTAATCTATAGAAGCTCACTAAGGTGATTTAATACATGCAAAGATTATTAAATAAACTGCTCGTGTATTTTATAATATTTCTCATGTATTCTGGAGAGTTAATTCTGCTCTTTCTGATCATACAGATCCACAGTCTTAAGTTTATATATTTTTTTCTCTGGTTAAAATCTCCGCGCGTTGGTTTCTTGCTGTATGAGGAGGCCATCAGCCCCACCCTCACTGCCCCCCAGCGTCTAGGGAGTGGCGGAAGAGGTCAGCCATGTTCTTCTCTTGTGAGGAGAAAAGTTTTTGTAACACAAGAGGTAAGCTCTCTTCCTTGTTTTTGGGTTCTAGGTTTTATAAGTTCAATGTTTGTACTTCATGTACCTTTTCTCTGTCGTTTTTTAGCTTTTCAGCTTTTAGGCATTGGTTTGTCTGTTAACATTTTTGCGGGTTTTAACTCTTTCTTTTCTTTGTAACTTTGAGCGTCTTTTGGGGTACCTAGGAACAGAAGATGGCTAAGCTTGTTCCTTTTCTATGCGCTGTCTATGCGCTGTTTTTTCAAAGTAGTTAAGTTCTTAATAACTAATTAATTATGCACTTAAAGCACTGCTGAAATACTTTGTACATATTGCAACTAACTGTTTAAGGTATATAACTTTCACAAAGTTTTCTTTAGTTAATTATTATCTTTAGCTTATTCTCGTTTTCGTGCTGTCATAAGTTGTAGAGTAGGGGGTTTTAGACTCAAGTTTTCTTTCAAAAATCTGTTCGTTATAAATTAACATTTCCTTTTTTAATTGCAATGTAAAATTTGGATTTCTTTTGCATTGTTTTTCAGGTTTAAATTCTCTCTCAAACGAACTTGGAATTTCGTTATGGCTGAAAATCATTTCTAATTATTATGTCACTCTCACAGCTTGAGTTCTCTTTAATCTTCTTCTCTCTGTTTAATCGTAACAGATGAAGAGTATGGGTCGGGCCAGGAAGGTTAATGGATGCAAGCGAAATTGTTAACTAGTGCTAGGTCATGCAACTCTAAGGAGGACATGACTTATATATATATTTTTTAAACTATTTTAGGTGGGAATGTTACTTGCATCTATGGCCTTGCAGAAACCCATTTCCAACTAGGTCTTTGTGGAAGTGAGAAAATGCAGAGTTTTTGCTGGTCCTTGATAAAGCCAAGGCTCAGTATTCTCGACACCTTCTACATTCAGTTGTTTTATTTTATTTTTTTATCTTTTTTCCTTTTGCTCACACAGGTAGATACATAACCTTTTCTATGTTGTACTAGGTGTGAGTCAAAATTATATATGTATTTTTTTGCTTAGGTATCTTCTTTATAGAATATATATATATATATATATATACTTCCCAAAGAAATCCCTGAATCCCATTAAATTAACACACCCATACTAAAACTAAAACTCTCACAATTCACATACAACAATAATAAAAATAATAAAAATAATAATTTTCAACACTTGGGATCGGAGACCGGGAGCCACTCATCAGGAAAAGACTTATATATATATATATATATACAGGGTGTCCCACGATTCATTGGACAGTGGAATATCTCATCATCGGACGAAGCTATTGAGGTGAAACAAAAAGCAATATAAATTAGTGAAGATGAGCTACCACGGAATGCAAAAGTTGACCCCTTCCCCGGGGTTTGGGGGAATGGGAGGAAAATGAAAACGAAAATCTGCGATAAAAAAATTTCGTCAATGTACAACGTATGTCCAAAGACTGCTCATTTTAAGCCATGCTTATGAACAGATCATTAGCGAAAACACAATTGAATTTCACCGAAAGCGCGCGAAATGGCGGGGGTGCGAAATGTGATGTTCCATATCTCCAAAACCCCAGAAATAACCCAGAAAGGAAACTATTCGTTGCAAATGTAGATGCATGGAGGCATGAAACAACGTTCTACCAGACCCTTGTAGTCGTATACATCCACGTAATGTGTGTGCCGTGACGAGCCAGTACTGTTTGTTGTTTGGATGCACCGATGACATTACGCATGCTAACTAAACAACAAAATGGATACAATACCGAAGAGTCACAGTGTAACGTATACTCTATATTCACTTTCCTTTTGATTTTACTATCTCTGGTTATTTTATTTTCCTATGTAAATTATCTTCCTACTGAACGGAATATTATTTCACCCGCTGAATGAGATCTGGCAATGAGTGTAAGTCATGACGTGGTGGTAGCTCGTATATAGGCGCGTTCATCGAGAAGTGGGTGTTGTGTGTTGTTGCGTTGTAGTTGTGTTGTTGCGTTGGAGTTGAGGGTGGTTGGTGTTGTTGGTGGTGTGTTGCGTTGCGTTGCAGTGTGTTGTTATGTAGTAGTGATTATAACGAAGTACATTTCTCCGTCATTTTTGGTCTACGCCGGGATTCGAACCCGAGTACGCTTATTCCGGAACAAGCAGCTCTACCAACTGAGCTATGCAGACATGTATTCTGATTCCTATCTGCCTTTATGTCATGTGCGTTCTGCTGGCAGGTACGTCACATCTCCTCTCCTGGTACGTTACATCATCTCCCCCTTATTTGTTGTTTTTTTTTCGAAGTGCTGGAGAAAGGATTCTCTTATTTTTCCTATCTCGCGGTGTGGAAATAACATCACACCAATGCGAGATTTTGAACGGTCGGGTCATCCGGATAGTTCGGGCGCCATTATAACGAAGTGAATTTCTCCGTCATTTCTGTCCACGCCAGGATTCGAACCCGAGGCCGCTTATTCCGGAACAAGTTGCTCTACCAATTAAGCTACGCGGACATTTGTTCTGATTCCTATCTGCCTTTATGTCGTGTGCGTCCTTCTGGCAGGTACGTCACATCTCCTGGTACGTTACATCATCTCCTCCTTATTTTTCTTTTTCTTGCGAAGTGCTGCTCATATTTTTCCTATCTCGCGGTGTGGAAATAACATCACACCAATGCGAGATTTTGAACGGTCGGGTCATCCGGATAGTTCGGGCGCCATTATAACGAAATGAATTTCTCCGTCATTTTTATATGCGCCAGGATTCGAACCCGGGTCCACTCATTCCGGAATAAGTTGCTCTACCAATTAAGCTACGCAGACATGTATTCTGATTCCTATCTGCCTTTATGTCATGTGCGTTCTGCTGGCAGGTACGTCACATCTCCTCTCCTGGTACGTTACATGATATATGAGTGCCTTAGTTGACCAGGAGTCATCATAATAAACAAGTTGTTCTGTAAGTTCAGTCTTTTTCAATTCTTAGTTTTGTCAGACCTCTGTCTGGCTGTTAGGTTTATGACTTTGATTACTTAATATAAATAACCAGCGTTGAGACTTTGTTTAAGTTCATAATTAACGAGTAACAACACCCTTTTGGGAATTCATTATTTTGAAGCGTAGAGCATTATTCATTCATAATAATTAGCTTAGCAAAAAGATAAACAAAGCTAATTCATTATAATTGGCGCCCGAACTTTTCTCGAACACGAGATCCTGACTATTATTACATATGGCTTCCTTACCTGAGACAACTGCAAATTTCCACCTTCCGGCAAGTCTCGAGGGTAATGGTGTTTGTTTGGACAATTTGTACGAAGCCTGTGGCTCTGACTTGGATATGAATAATCTACACATACCCAAGCATTCTTCACCATCTCGTAATGCACCAGCTTCTTATCACTCTGAGTCGCGGGTCGTACCTGAGGGAGTTCAATCCTCTCAGCGAAGCAGAATGCTTGCCCATTTCGTGCCGCATGCTGGCACAATTCATTTCAATGGTTTGGAGGGGTCTTTAAAGTTCCTCGAAGATCTGGAAGACCATTTTGATTTATATAATATTCCGGAAGACTGCAAGGTCCAAATTGCCGGCACTTGCTTGAGGGATACCGCCAAGACCTGGTATCGGCAGTGGCGAGGGTCGAACCCGGATTCGCATTATGAGAATTTCCGTGCAGAATTCTTGGAGGTCTTTCCTTTCGGCCTCAGTCGAGCTAGCCTTGCTCAACAGCTGTTTTCTCGTCAGCAGGGTCCCAATGATAGCCCTGTTGCATTTGCGTTGGAAACTACACGCCTATATAATCTATGGGATCCACATGCCAGTCATGTTGACATGTTGGATACCCTCGTACAGCAGCTCGACCCATTCTTGCAAGATTTTCTTGAGGTTCGACACCCTACCACTATTCATGAATGCCTTCGCCTCATACGCACGTATGAAGAGCGACATGGCAAACATGCTTCAACTCACCATGCTCGGGCACCCCGCGAGGCTTATTCCGAAAACCCTCAGCGGCATAATAGACAAAACTTTCAGCGCGAGCATACACACGTGCCCACCCAAGCTTCATACGTTCCACCACACAGAAGAGTGGCGAACCAGCAACGAGTTTCGGAGCAAGCTACGGGGTATCGTCATAATGCACAGTATGCTCGACCCCGTTCCACTCAGCAGCATTCGGAACGTTATCATGCTCAGGGCAATAATAATTTTTCTGCCCGTGCTGGGGGCAGACGTAACGAAAATGAAAATCTCAACAGACACGCGGAGTTCCCGACGCAGGGTGCACGAAATTTTCCTTATCGTGAAAATTTTCCCGATACCCGGCAGGGTCGAGGTTTCCGACCACATGATAACACCACCAGAATTCCTTTAAACTTCCACAGGAAGTAGACGAAGGGTCGGTCCTGCTTCCTGATACCAAACATCCTGACCCTAAAACAGTATTAGTGACTGTTCAAACTCCTCAGTTGCCTGATGTATTCTTGACACTTGAAGACATTATTGTCGAGACAAAGTTCGACACTGGGTCTGAGATATCAGCCCTAAATACAAAGTTTTGCAATGATGTTTTTTCTGCAATACATGTTCAGCCTGCAACGCAGTATTTGCGAGGTGCAAATAACGAAATCTTCAGTATTTCAGGAACTGTCACATTATCTTTAGGGCTGGGAAAAGCTCGTTTTACACATTCTTTCCTGCTTATAGACGAGCTACCCGTGAAATGTCTCATGGGTATGGACTTTATTAACAAGTTTCAAATAACTTTGAATTTTGTACAACATGTGATTTCCTTTCCGGAACCTGTCGAAATGATTCCGACGGTTCCTGTAGATATTACGAGTTTATTGTTGAGTGACCAATTGAATGAGGAGGCAACGAGACCAGCTTTCTCTCCTTTTACAGGAAAGCCCTGGTTTATTTTCGGATCAACCTGGTTTCACACAGGTGGTTTATCATGTTATTGACACTGATGGTTCGAAACCCATTGCGACGAAACCTTACCCTTGTGCTCCACATAAAAAACAGGAAATGCAACGTCAAATTGCCGAAATGATTAAGCAGGGCATAATCAGGGAATCAACAAGCGCCTGGGCTGCTCCTGCCTTCTTGGTTCCAAAGAAACAACCAAATGAATTTCGTTTCGTGACAGATTTTCGCAAACTCAACCAAGTCACAAAACAATCAATTATCCCCTACCTGTCATGTCACATATTCTAAATGACTTGTCGTCAACCAAATGGATGTCAACTTTGGATTTGGCGAGTGGATATTGGCAGGTGGCAGTACATCCGGACTCGGTCGATAAAACAGGCTTTGTGACTCCTTTTGGGGCCTATGAATATTTACGTATGCCCTTTGGTTTAGCTTCTGCACCTGCTACTTTCCAAAAGCTTATGGACACGGTTCTCAGACCTGTCCTGGGTCCACATGTGCATGTCTATTTGGATGATATTATTATCACATCAGAGACTTTTGACGAGCACCTTTCTCTGCTCAAACAGGTGTTCCAACTTATATACAATGCTGGCTTGACGTTAAAACCTAGTAAATGCCAGATAGCGAGGGACGAGATTGTATATCTGGGGTTGAAAATTACTCCCCACGGCTTATTCACTGATAATGAAAAAATTAGGCCTATTGCTGACTTTCCTCGGCCTAAAACAGCAAAAGAACTATCCCGCTTTCTGGGAATGACCGGATGGTATCAGCAGTTCGTCCCCGCTTATGCTACAATATGTGAGCCATTGTATGCTTTAAAGCGTAAATACAAGAAGTTTATTTGGACACCTGAAGCTAACGCTGCATTCGAAACACTGAAGTCTGCATTGACTCAGCCTCCGGTGTTGGCTTTCCCGGATCATTCTAAAGAATTTGATATTTATACTGATGCATCCGGAGTTGGTCTTGGTTGCGTTTTGTCACAAGCTGGGCATCCAATAGCTTTTGCGTCTCGTACTTTAGCCAAAGCTGAACGCAATTATTCAGCTACGGAACGTGAATGTCTTGCTGTTGTGTATGCACTGAATAAATTTCAATGTTATCTTAACGAATTGACAGTTAACATAATTACGGATCATTCTGCCCTTCAGTATTTGAATTCTGCTAAACACCTATCTCAAAGACTTATGAAGTGGGCTCTGAAGTTACAAGAGAGCAATATCAAAATTTCGTATCAGCCAGGTAATAAGAATCAATTACCGGACGCATTATCTCGCGTTCCGATTAGTGGGGTCCCCACCGAAACTACTCCTGGATGTCAGCCTTTACTTCTGATAGCTGATATCACGTCCAGAGAGCAGATAATGGCAGAATTAATAGATGATCCAGATTTTGGGGATATTTACAATTTTTTGCTTGCGGGTTCGTCCCTACCAAGTGATCCTTCTCTGGCTGGAAGGTCACAACATTTTGAAGTAATAGAGGGTCTTCTTTATTATACAAAGTCTCGGACTACTAGGGCAGAGTTTCGCCCATGTATTCCGCGAACCCTTAGAATGGCTCTTTTAAATGAATTTCATGACAAACCTCTTGCAGGCCATTTAGGTATTCGCAAGACCCGTTGTAAATTGCGGGATGTTGCCTATTGGCCTGGCATGTACCAAAGTGTGCTCGCATACGTTCAATCATGTCACTTGTGTCAGATTAATAATTATCGTAATGTAAGACCGGCCGGTCACTTGAAATCTAGTTCAAGTTCTCATGTATTTGATATTATTTCCATAGATTTATTGGGACCTTATCCATTATCTGTTAAAAATAAAGCTCGTTATGTTTTAGTACTAACTGATAATTTTTCTAAATGGGTTGAAGTTTTTCCCATTAAAGCCGCTACGGCTGAGGTTATTTGTAATGTCTTAGTTAATGAAGTATTTTCTAGATATGGTGCACCTAATAAAGTAGTTTCGGATAATGGTCCTCAATTTATTTCTGACATTTTTGAAAGAATGTGTGCGAGATTACACATTAAACATAAATTCATTTCCCCATATCATCCCCAGAGTAATCCTGCAGAACGCGTTAACCGAACGCTAGTGAAAATGATTGCGACTTTCGTAATGGACCACCATGAAAGATGGGATGAACATTTAGAACTTTTGCGTTCGCCCTCCGCTCGTCTGTCCACGAGTCTACTAAAATTACTCCTGCAGAACTTTTTCTGGGTCGCAAAATTAAAACCCCTTTTGAAAATTTAACGGGGATTATCGACGAATTAAACCAGCGACCAACTCCGCAATCAGTACACATTATGGCAGAAAAAGCTCGTATTGCAATGCTAGGAGCACAAGCGGCTCAAGCACGATATTATAATTCTAGGCGTAGGGAACCAGATCTTGTCGTTGGAGATCTCACTCTCGTGGAAACGCACTTCCAGTCTTCTGTTTCGCATACTTTAGTGAAGAAATTTGCACCCAGCTACGAAGGTCCATATCGGGTGGCAAATGTCTTTGAAAATAATATTGTTCTGGAGAAACCGAACAACAATTTTCAATATGTACATGTTGATCAATGTCGCAAGTATCACGAACGGGATATCGATTTCATTATCAATCCTACTCAACCTTCTGTTCCACAGACTCAAGAATCTATATCTCATGTTCAACCGCCAGAAATTGTGGACGACCCACCGAACATTTTTGACGAATCACCAGTGATTTTTCCTTCACCCTCCCCCTCCAGACGAGTTTCTACAACCGCAACCTGATTCTCCCGTGAGACCAAGGCTCGAATCGAGTTCGTCGAATACTAGTATCGTTCCTTTCCCTCCAACCATTGCCAAGACTATTGCTGCGCCGTTTCCGGCTAACTCTGCACCAACGCGGGATACTTCTTCTTCGAATACCTCATCGGAAAGTATTCCTATAGGCAATTCCAAACATCGCCCTGCACGACCGCTGAAATACAGCAGCGACTCAGAGGCGTCGGACATTTCGGATTTGTCAGTTATGAATCCAACATTTAATATTCCACACCGTCCAGCACCACCAAAAGCTGGGCGCAAACGTCACTTGTCTCCCCAATCTGCTTCGCCGCAACAGCGACGAAGGCAGAAATCTTTGCATCCGCCCGGGTTTCGCCCCTGGAACCTCCGTTCAGGGCAAACAGGGCCGATGCCTGCTACTACTATCATGCCCCGTGGGCGTAAACGAAAACAAGCGATGTGGCCGGAGACACGTCCCTCCAAAAAGATACTGGAAGGACACAACGGGCCCCAGCATCAAGGGACTTCATATCCAAAGCCTGGGGGAGCCCGTTCCTATCAGCCGCAGCAGGGATTTCCGGACCGCCAGACTTCTGACGTTCCTGACCGTTCTTCTCAGCCGCAGGGATTTCCAGACCGCCAGACTCCTGACCGTTCCTATCAGCCGCAGCAGGGATTTCCGGACCGCCAGACTCCTGACCGTTCTTCTCAGCCGCAAGGGATTCCGGACCGCCAGACTTCTGACCGTTCTTCTCAACCGCAGGGATTTCCAGACCGCCAGATTCCTGACCGACAACAGACCGATGTTCCATTACCGTCCCGGAAGAGATCCAAGCCACCTGATTTCCCCAGTCCCATTAGGCCTGGAAAACGTTTTCGCACTAGAATTTTTTATGCGTCCTCGAGATAAGTAAGTTCTCGTGGACAGGTTCTTTTCTCAGTTTATTGTTTTTCCTGCTCGACCAGTTGGCGTGTCAGAATTTCTTTTTTTCGTGTGGGCCTATGCATTCTTTTTGTGTATATATGTGTGTTTTTTTTTATATTTCTTCTATGTCCATCTACTAATCCACTTTTTTTATATATATCTATGTGCTTAGGGGTAAAATAATAAAATTGTTACTGTTAGGCAGCTCCAGGTAAATTTCGCTGCTGATACAGTTGTTCTGTATTTCAACGCATGAGGCAAACGTAATTTGAAATGAAAATAATAAAATTGTTACTGTTAGGCAGCTTCAGGCAATCTTCGCTGCTGATACAGTTGTTCTGTATTTCAACCAATGAGGCGCACGTAATTTGAAATTAAAAAAGTGATTCCTGCTAGGCAGAATAAAAGGAAAGTATGCCGATGCAGGTTTGGTTTGTTCTACACTACAAATTTCACAGTCAAATACAGATTCGTACATTGTTATGCCAAGTTGATAATGTAAATACGGCTACCACCAAACAACAAATCAAAAAAAGATCGAGAAACGTCAATCATCGAAATGTAAGACTTACACTCCAAAATTGATAGATTTTTCGGAAACCAAAAAAAAAAAAAAAAAAAAAAAAAGAAGAAAAATTAAGGGGGAGATGATGTAACGTATACTCTATATTCACTTTCCTTTTGATTTTACTATCTCTGGTTATTTTATTTTCCTATGTAAATTATCTTCCTACTGAACGGAATATTATTTCACCCGCTGAATGAGATCTGGCAATGAGTGTAAGTCATGACGTGGTGGTAGCTCGTATATAGGCGCGTTCATCGAGAAGTGGGTGTTGTGTGTTGTTGCGTTGTAGTTGTGTTGTTGCGTTGGAGTTGAGGGTGGTTGGTGTTGTTGGTGGTGTGTTGTGTTGCGTTGCAGTGTGTTGTTATGTAGTAGTGATATATGAGTGCCTTAGTTGACCAGGAGTCATCATAATAAACAAGTTGTTCTGTAAGTTCAGTCTTTTTCAATTCTTAGTTTTGTCAGACCTCTGTCTGGCTGTTAGGTTTATGACTTTGATTACTTAATATAAATAACCAGCGTTGAGACTTTGTTTAAGTTCATAATTAACGAGTAACAACACCCTTTTGGGAATTCATTATTTTGAAGCGTAGAGCATTATTCATTCATAATAATTAGCTTAGCAAAAAGATAAACAAAGCTAATTCATTATAACAGTTTCGAGACAGAAAAACCAATTTTTATTTTCATATTGGAAAGTAAAGGTCTTATGACTTATGACCTAAAATAAAGTGCCCAAATGTGTTCGTGCCTGCATGCACAAGTTCGGGTCAGCGTTAATTCCAGAGTGTGGAACTTGTTGGATGTCAGAGCAGTCCTCAGCCCAAACCACATATCATGTGTGCAGATTAGCTGTTCAACTGTAAAACAAAACATAAAAGGAAGCAAACTACGACCACATCACATTACATGTTCAAAGTGACCACCATTGTTCTGGAGACACATTTCGAATCTGGTCGTAAGTGCTTTCTGTGTTGCTGATTGCACAGTTCTGGGCGATATTCTTCCACATTCTGAACGTATTCTTTGTTGCAGTTCGTCCAGTGTATGCACTTCATTTGAATAAACAGCTGTTTTCAAAAGACCCCATAGGAAATAATCTAGTGGTGTAAAATCAGGAGATCTCGGAGGCCACTTGATTGGCCCATGGGTACCAATCCTTCGGTTAGGAAAGTGAACATTCAAATATTCTGTCACAAGGCGAAAAGTATGTGGTGGTGCACCATCGTGCTGAAACCACATGTCCTGCCTTTCACTCAGTGGTATGTCCTCCAGCAACCCAGGTAAAATATTCCTCAGGAAATGAAGGTAGCGATTGCCTGTCAAAATACCTTCGTAAAAATAAGGACCTACGATGTGGTTATTCAGCATGCTACACCATAAGTTTATACCCAAACACGTTGAAACCGTGTTTGTCTCATCCAGTGAGGATTTATGTCATTCCAATACTGGCAATTGTGCCGATTTACAACTCCATTGTTGTGGAACCGTGCTTCGTCGCTCCATAGAATTTTCGCCTTAACGTTGACATTGTTCATGAGGACAGAGAAACAGGCCAGGAATTCTAACCTCCTTTCCGGATCATTGGCGTCCAATCTTTGTGTTAAGTGCAGTTTGTAAAGGTGATATTTGTTATTGCGTAAAATACGGTGCACAGATGTTTTCGAAATGCCTACTTCACCGGATACTTGTCGCACTGAGGTACATGGATTCAAATGAAATTACCCAGCACTGCAGTAGCATGTGCCTCGTCAGTTGCGGTTTTTGGATGGTACGCCTTTTTCCTGGATGGCAATGTGCCACTACTGCGCAGTTCGTGTTCCACATGTCGAAATAAGTTTTTACTAGGCGGATGACGGTCTGGATATTTCTCTCTGTACATCTGGGCTGCTGAACGACAATTTCGTTCACACTCTTCGTAAATCAGTAGCATATCTACATATTCATAAATGGAGAACACCATCGTACCTTATGATATCCGCAGGTTAGAGAAATTAAAGAAAACAAACTGACCTGAAAAACTTGGTCGACAACGCTGTGCAATAATTACGGAATACCACTGAACGACACTACTGTCTACAAAACGATTACAGCAGGAAATGCCAGCATTCAGTAAGAGTACTGGAACACCGTTCATACGTCGTCTGACATCTCACTTCAGGAAACGTAGTCTCATACGATATTTGCATAATCCCTCGCACTGCGACATGTATTCAGTTGGTTTAGGTGTTACCGAACAAGGAACGTATGACCCCACACCTCTTGGTACGTAGCTTCGTACAAAATCTGCATAATCCCGTGAACGCTAACATGGCGATATTCCCTATGATGATATCGAAAGTAGCTGTCTTTTGGTAGATATCTTTTACACCGCAAACTCATTTTCGCGATGTTTTTTGTCCACTGCTACCTTACACCCCCTCCCCTCCAACACGGGAGAACAGTTAATTGCACAAGCTGTTGTGTCTACTGTTCGGTATTTCATGTGGTTTTTACATCGCATAACACAGACCAATGGAATTGGCCAACGGCACAATTGCATTTATTCGCGGAATGTCGTACATTCACCCTCGATGAGCCGTAATCTGTTTCAATGAGTATGGGGATTACACTTATGGCGCAGCATGCGTTACCACCACAATGGTATTTTGCGATATTCTGCGTAGTTTGCTGGAGGACCTACACTAAGTGAATCGGAAAACCCATGGTTTCAGCCAGATGGTGCGCCGCCTCGTCCTTATGACCCAATATGAGGATCAGGGAGGTGTCAATATCATATAGCACGTTTGTTTCACGCCTCCATTCATCTACATTTGTAACGAACAGTTTCCATTCTGGGTTATTTCTGGGGTTTTGGAGACATGGAACATCACACTTCGCACCCCCGCCATTTCGCGCGCTTTCGGTGAAATTCAATTGTGTTTTCGCTAATGATCTGTTCATAAGCATGGCTTTCAAATGAGCAGTCTTTGGACATACGTTGTACAGTGACGAAATTTTTTTATCGCAGATTTTCGTTTTCATTTTCCTCCCATTCCCCCAAACCCCGGGGAAGGGGGTCAACTTTTGCATTCCGTGGTAGCTCATCTTCACTAATTTACATTGCTTTTTGTTTCACCTCAATAGCTTCGTCCTATGATGAGATAATCCACTGTCCAATGAATCGTGGGACACCCTGTATATACCCAGCGGGGATTGTTGACTGGACAATGGCCGAAGTGGAGACACTGGATAAAAAAACACGGAAACTACTAACAACGCATCACTCACTACATCCGAAGAGCGACATTGATAGATTGTACCTACGTCGAAACATCGGTGGCCATGGTTTACTACAAATTAAACAGACAGTTGAAGAAGAAAAGTGTGGCCTTCACGATTACATCATCAAGTGCTCGGAAAAACTGTTAAAAGCAGTCAGAACAGAATTTTTTTTACGAGCTGCTGAAACCAAAATGGAGTACAAAAAACAACAATACAAAGCCCGCCTAAATTGGAAGAATAAGCCCCTAGTTTGTTATCGATTCCTTTTTCAAAGGAATTGATAACAAACTCATTTTCTTTGACTTAACCTGGACATGGCTTAAGACAAGCACTTTACGAAGGGAGACTGAGGGTTTGCTCTTTGCTGCACAAGAGCAGGCTCTTCAGACAAACGTGATGAAGGCCGAGATACAGGGCTCAAGTGACAATTGCCTCTGCCGTCTGTGTAACAACCGTGAAGAAACTGTTAATCATTTGGTTTGCGAGTGCACCGTCATTGCCCACACCGAGTTCAAAAAGAGGCATGACGATGTGGCCCGAAAGGTCCACTGGGCACTCTGCAACAAATTTGGATTCCCGACTTCTGAAAAGGCCTGGCAACATATAGCAGATAAAGTCCTGGATAATGGCCAGGTGAAAATCTTATGGGACTTTCGAATACAGACTGACCAGCACACAACCGCAAACACAACCGACATCACCGTGATTGAAAATCAACAAGTGACCCTAATCGATGTTGCCATCCCTGGAGATTGTAGAGTACAGGAAAAAGAGAAGGAGAAAATGGACAAATACAGGGCTCTGGCTATGGAAACTACCCGACTTTGGAAGAAAAACACAACAGTGCTGCCAATAATAATCGGCGCATTAGGGACTATATCACCCAAATTAATGGACTACTTTACCCGACTTGGAACAACAATAATAACAACTGCCGAGTTACAAAATACTGCAATCATCGGCACTGCAGCAATTATTCGTCGATACTTGTCCGAGGCTTAGGTCTCTGGTTAAGGCTTGCCTTGTACAAGAACTTCCAGTGATAAGGTAATGTCTTGGGTCGTTTGTGTGAACGTTTCACTGTGTTATTTCTGAAAGAACAAAATTTTCAGTGGCGGCCCATGGCCGAAATTGCTGGGGAGGCAAACTACTTTTCAGCCTGGATTCAAATAAATTTATTCAAATTTTGAAGACGACAATCCGATTTTTGGCGTAAATGTGACAAGGATGGTAAGTCAGATAATATCCGAAAACTTGAAAATTTTCATCGTCCTGGGTGGTGTAGTGGTTAGCATACCCGGGCGCTATCTGGGAGACGCGGATTCGAGTCCCGCTCCAGGACGATGAACATTTTCAAATTTTCGGATATTATCTGACTTACCATCCTTGTCACATTTACGCCAAAAATTGGATTGTCATCTTCAAAATTTGTATTATATGGCGTAATCCCGCATTTCTTTCATGATTTATCTGCTACTCCGGGCAATCACGGAATAGGAGTCTTAACCTCCAGATTCGCTAAACATGAATGCCGGTTGCTTCGACTAGCGAATCCTGTGATGGTTATATTCAAATTAATCGGAAACTTGAAACTTGGTCGTTCTGGGTGGTGTAGTGGTTAGCATACTCGGGCGCTATCTGGGAGACGTGGGTTAGAGTCCCGCTCTAAGACGATGAAAATTTTCAAGTTTTCGAATATTATCAGACTTACCATCCTTGTCACATTTACGCCAAAAATCGGATCTTAAAAATTTGTATTCTATGGTGCAATCCCGTATTTCTTTCATGATAAATTTATTCAATTTAATGCCATTTTTTTTTTCATTACATTTTTTTTTATTTACTTTCTCATGTGCGAAGTATGAAATAAGTAACGTGACCCGTGAAAATATTCATAAAGATTTTACCGGAAACGCACGTTTTACATGACTTTGAGACCAACACAAACTTGTTTATGTAAGACTCCGGCTCTTCGCCTAAATATATTTTTTTCAGTCTGAATTGCCCTCTTGGACTATTTGGGAACTGTTAAGCCAGTTTGAATATGAAATATATTGCATCGAAATATATTTTTATTAAAGAGATCAACAGAAGATAAAAAGCAAGGCTGAACTATACATCTTTTTCATCTCAAATGAAATTTTATGTACACCTCTACCTTCACTAATGCCAAAAGAAAAAGTCTTGAAGACTTCTGCACACAGCGTTTACCTATACAGCAAGAGAGAAAGCTTACCTTACGCTTATATTGTCTTGTATATGAGGTCTATCTTTCGTTCTTTCTGTTTGGCGAAGTGATTTATTATATGGTCATACCATGTCTGCACTGCTTCCATCCTCTTCAGAAGCGCCTTATCGATGGATAGAACTGATAAACTTGACAACCTTTCTTGCCCAATGGAGTTTCTCTTGTAGTTTTTATCCTCTTTAGGTACGAGAAACTGCGTTCCACAGAGGCCGATGTTGCAGGAATGGTTACTACGAGGGAAAGAAGTCTAAACAACTCTGGCAGTGCCTGTGCTACATTATTATTTATATGGCAGATAGAAGTTTTGTTGTACTTTTGGCATTGTTCCACAGATCTCTGTCTGAATACAGAACCTGCAGCTCACTATGCAGTTTGGTGCTGTCAAAGTATTTTTCATAAGTTTGAAGCAGAGCTTTAAAACAGTTTTCAGGAAAAATTCTAGAATGAGCTTCAGAAGCAGTGTACATCGACCAGCTGAAGAAATTTTTATTTCTCAATGTCAGAAAACAGGCATTTTAACTGAGTTGGGACATTGTCTATTACCTCATAATACAGTCTTCTGTATTGCACGGTGGCCAGAATATCATTGCTTCCTTTAAATCTTTTATTTGGAGAACCAACCTCACTGCACACGTTATGATAGAGATCATCAAACTGTCTCTGATCTCGAAAGTACAACAATTTTTCACATAAGCCAGTAATTCGTTTGTTACAGAATGTAACATCGGAACTATTTGATTGCAGTACAGAAAATTAACCTCAGTTAAATCAAATATTTTTTTATATGAGAAGAGAAGAAAAACGAAATTAAAATCTTGGAGCCACCGTTTTAGTTCTGCTGCTTTGTGAATTGTCTCATCATCATAGTTGGAATCATCCTCAATTTTTTCAAATACTTCAATTAGCAGGCACCTGTGGTCAGCCATGGTAGACACTGAACGAGATTTGAAGTTCCACCTGGTCTGAGATACACGAGGTGGTCTGGGTCCACCAACAGATTCTAGTAAATGAACACGCTTTGTCGATTTGGAAAAGAATACAAAAATTGCATTTAAATTTGCAAAACAAATACGTGATTCCTTCAACACTGACGCTGCTCTGCTCAAAACTAAGTTCAGCCTGTGTGCGTAGCAATGAACAAATAATGCTTGAGGGGCATCACACTTCACTTTTGCTTGCAATCCATTCAGCTCTGATGCCATCACTGCTGTGCCATCCTATGTCTGTGCAACTAGTTTTTCTTTGTAGCTAAACCTTTCCAGCTCACGATCCAGTAATTCTTTAAGCGAAGTAGCACACCAATCAGAACTTACGTCAAAAAATCCCAAAAATCTTTCTACTGGTTCTCCATCTTTCACGAATCGAACTATAATTGATACTTGTGCATGGGAGCTAATGTCTGTCGCTTCATCAATATGCCAAGAAAAAAACTGGGCATTTTCAAAATCTGTATTGACTTCATTCCTAATTATATGAGCAACTGATTCGATTAAATCATTCTGTATTGTGTTTGAAGTTCCTGAAAATGTTGTACTATTCTCTATAAACACTCTCAATGTTTCGTCACTCTTGGAGAGTACATCAATCATCTCGAGATAATTTCCCTTATTTTCAGAGACTTCGCTGTCATCGTGTTCACGAAACGGGACCCCTTGCCGCGCCAGTAGTGTTGTAATATCAATCAACTTCTTCGTTACATCACGATTCTTTTCTACTTTTTCATTATGACGTAAGTCACTGGTTTTCTTCGCTTCGTTGAGAGAGTAGTCTATCCTTGTTTTGCCTAGCAACTCTAATTTAACAACTGCCAGAATGTGAACTTTACACTTTTGGTGCCTGTCCAAAGCACGTGGTAAATTTTTCAAATCATTGAAACCTTTCTCTTGCCGGACTTCATTGCCACTCACAGGAAACAGCAAACATGGCCAACAATATAGTTTGTTCGTTGATTCACTACCAGTTAGTCATTGTTCTTTTCTGTACCAGTCAATATTAAAACCTCTGTTTGAAGTTTTGCCCTTTGAAGTCATCTTTTTCATTTCAGGTGTAGGCTTATCATAATTTTTAATTTGATTCTTTTCTTCAAAATCTCTTCTACTGAAAGGCTTTTCCAGTAAGCTATCTACCATATTAGATATGTTTGAAGCAGAGGTCATGGTCTGATAAACAACTCTTCGTAAACCATAAATAAAATTAGTTACACAAATATTAGTGTGAAAGAAAAGCAACTAGGAAGAAGACGCTATGTAATGACGCTCGAAGCTGTCAGAATGAGGAGTTAACACAGTGGAGCCTACAGAGAAACAGCTGTTCCCATGAGGCAAGATAACATCTGCTCCACAGGAAGTCCACGGTGCACGTGCGCTCTTTGTGTTCGCAGTTCCACCGCCTACCTGCGTATCTACTGATTCAGTGGGAGTAAATAGGTTTGGCGCAAAATGTACGAGAGGCATTTCGCTTCCTGTCTCAAGGACGGAGATCGCAAGCTGAGGACAATTCGCAACTACACGCTACCAATTGTTTTCGAAAAGCGTCAATTTAAAAAACTGAATGAACGCATAGACGACATTTAATTCAAAAGAGTTAACTAGCATAAATGTTTGCTGTCCTATACCCAAAAGTACTGAATGAACAAAACGAATAATTATAACTAAGAGTCTTAAAATTCTGAGGAGGCAATGCCTCCCTTCCCTCCTCCCAAAAGCTGC
Source organism: Macrothele yani (assembly GCA_039090855.1). NCBI lineage: Eukaryota > Metazoa > Arthropoda > Arachnida > Araneae > Macrothelidae > Macrothele > Macrothele yani. The sequence goes on along the minus strand of CM077018.1, from coordinate 55,170,312 downwards.
CACTGAAAATTATATATATATATATATATATATATATATATATATATATATATATATCATCATCATCATCATTGTCAACCATTATCGATCCACTGCTGGACGAAGGTCTCTCCAAGTTTCCTCTACAACGGTCTGTCTTGTGCCAGTCTCCTCCATGTCATCTGGAGAGAGCAGGGAACACGCAATCACACCTCCAACATCATCGAAAGGGTCCGGTTTACAGGTAGCGGAATTCTCGTTTGAGGCGGTATCTTGCTTGGTAGCCGTACTGACTGACCTCTACATCTTTCAAGGAGGTTCAGTCACTGGTGTCCGCTGTTGTACCGAGGTTCTCCTGCCTCACGTGCGTCTGTTTAGAGGTGCTGTGGGTCCTGAGTTCCTCTTCATGGACGACAACGCAACACCTCATCGTACAGTGGCTGTCGCAGAGCTGCTGGAGAGTGAAGATATTCAACGCATGGATTGGCCCGCAAGGTCCCCGGACCTAAATCCAATGGAACACGTGGGACCTTCTCGGGAGACGCTTGGCAGCACGTCACCAGCCGCCAGCAACGATTCCGCAGCTGCGATTGGCGCTGCAAGAGGAATATGCCGCGATGCCTCAACAGCTCCTTGACAACCTCGTAAAACAGTATATCAACGATTAATATGGACAGACGTTGTAAATCCTACAACGCAGTCAGGGGTGATCATATCCCCTACTAAAGACTGGGGTTTTCTTGGCAGCAGCCTGTCACATGGACGTTTCTGTCTTCTGTCCAGTTGTGCTCGAAGCTACCTTTTTAATAAAGTGCCTTTGTATCCTTTGGATTCCTTGTTTGGAGGGTTTTGCTCACTTGTCCCATATTCTTACATCTTGGGGGTCTTATGGTATGATTTGTGGAGCACTTCTGCACGACGTTATATTCGAAAAATCGTCTCGTCCTTAATTTTTGCACGCCAGTGTAATATCCTTAAGAACAGTATATCAACGATTAATATAATAAAGATGGGCAAATTTATTAATATTAGAAGCAAATCGCCAACCTAATGCCTCGCACAGAACTAACAGCTGTTGCATAGTCTGCTTATGTCAGGCTTAAGATGGCTGTCGTGACGTCACAGGCGTGACCTTTCGCTGGTTTCACTTGGATTGCATTGAGCCAACGGAGAGTGCTTTCTCCCTTTATTCCTACCTCCATGGTAAATTTAATGTTGAAATTGGGTTAAAAGGTTGAAACGAGAAAACGTTGAAAATTTTCATGGAAATTTGATGTCGAATTTACATGGACAGAAAAAGTGGCATTAAGGCTGAGAATTAATGCATATATACAATGCAGATTTTTTGCTTCAAAATTTCAAGTAAACGTGTGCATGTTGGGAAGCACTGAATCCACATCGAATTTATGTTCCAATATGTCGTCGAAGTCGTGACGTCACGGAATGGCGACTGGGCACAAACAAACGTTGTGTACTTCTTAGTTAACATTAGTTTCTTCATTGGCGGCTCTCGATAGTCCTGTACAATTGATTTTTGAAGGTGAAATTGGATTTAATTGACATGGTGTTATGTTTTGTAGCGTACTGTAATCACCAGACTGTGAAAAATCGGTGTTCCTTTTATAGATTTCCTAAAAACAAACGGAAACATGCCCTTTGGACTAAAATGTCAAGGTCAGTATTTGTGGACTGACTGGTATTCTTGTGAAGAAGCATATTTTTTGTAGTCTGTAAAATATGAATTTTGATCAGCAAACCCACCCCCAATTCCCTTTTTTGCGATTTCCAATCGTAGGTTGAAGAAGCGTATATGCTCCAGCTTTGTCCGTCTGTCCACACGATAACTCGCGTAAAAATGGTTCGATTTCGATGAAATTTTAATATTTTATCTTATTGAAAACGGGCGAAATGGGATCAAAGGTCAGGACATAGGAGCAGGAACTATGCTTTCCCTCTTATGCGTCATAACTTACATAAAAATGCTTTGATTGCGACAAAACTTTATCGTGTTGTTCCGGAGGTATACTGAACCCGTTATGTTGAATATAATCGAAATGCAGTTAAAGGCCAGGGCACAGGAGTGAGATTTATTCCACAGACATTATCCTCATAACTTGACTAAAAGTGCTTCTATTGCGACAAAACTTTAGTATGTTGTTCCCGAGGTATACTGAACCAATTCTTTTTAACATCATCGAAACGGAGTCAAAGGTCAGGGCACAGGAGCGAGATTTATTCCACTGTTATTATCCTCATAACTTGAGTAATAACTTGAGTAAAAATGCTTCTATTGCGACAAAACTTTAGTATGTTGGTCCGGAGGTATACCGAACATATCAATAGTCAGGGTAAGGAGGAGGGTTTGTCTGTGCGCGATTTCTGGTACGCTGGAAAGCGTATCGTAAAATAATCAATGCATTGCATGATTTTACTAGTTTCTTTTTTTTTTTTTTTTTTTTTTTTTTGGTTTGTCGTTTTCAGAACATTAGGTTTTGCCTCAAGGCTGTTATATTAAATTCCGTACCGATCTACAGGTAAACGCATGCAAGTTTTCATAACATGCGATGCCTTTGGGAGATTTTATGTACTGTGTATAAAAATATAAATTTCACTAATAGGTTTATACATGTATATTGACACAGTTGAAGAGCATCCATAAAATGTAAACTTTGCAATGTAAGTATCTAAATGGACAGGAATTAGCAGATTTCGTTTATGTGTAAACGACTTGTTGCAAAGGTCACACTGATGAGGTTTCTCACCAGTGTGAATCCATAGATGAGCTGATAGATGACTTTTTTGCGTAAATGACTTATTACATATTGTGTATTGGTGAAGTTTCTTAACAGTGTGGAAAATTATGTGACGTGTGTGTGATTAGGAAGCAACATGACTACAATTTTTGTAAGTTAAAATGCTGTAAGATAAAATTCATTTACCAAAATGTGTTAAAATTAAATCATTAGGTATTTAAGTACTGTAAGGTTAAATCCAATCAGTGCAGTGATGAGGTTTCTCACCAGTGTGAATCAGCAGATGCTCCTACGAAATTGCAACCTGGCCAGGCATTTCATCCATCTTTACTACAAACATGAGACGGTCCAGCCTTAAAGTTGTGGGCTTTTTGGGTGGCCAGTTCAAATATGATGTAAAGCTGAAAGAAGTAAGATAAAATGATAAAAAAGTTATGAAACATAAGCATAAAAAGCAGACAGTACCTCGATGCTATATATCTTATCTTTCATGGAAGCATGAATTTGACCCCGTATTTCCTCGCTATGCGGTTCATAATAAAATGACTGTACTTTAGAGGACTTCACAGCATTTTCACCACGTTGGAATTAGCTTCAAATTGTGAGAAAAAAAATGAAGAAATTGCAAAATATGAGCATATTTCACCAATCACTTTGAAACGTTATGGGGATCATGTAGGAACAGACATTTGTTTATGCCCAGTGCCATCTTGTGACGTCACACTTCGATGACGTTTCCTCCCTAAAAAAGGTGATATACATATCCTTAACACATGCAGTACATATGAAAAAAAAGCAATCAAAACAATAACAATAATAATGCAGCTGTCCTCCCTAAAAAAGGTGATATACATATCCTTAACACATGCAGTACATGTGAAAAAAAAACAATAATAATAATGTGCACAGCTGTCTTCTCTAAACAAGGTGATATACATATCCTTAACACATGCAGTACATGTGAAGTGAAAAACTCATCAATGTGATGTATGTTCTAAGAAATTCACTCAGAAAAGTATCCTTTCAAAACATATGCTTATTCACACTGATGAAAAACCTCATCAGTGTGGTGTATGCTCCAATGAGGTCACTAAGAAATGTTATCTTTCACAGCATATGCTCATTTATACTGGTGAAAAACCTCATCAGTGTGATGTCTGCTCCAAGGAGTTCAGTAAGAAAGGTAACCTTTCGCAGCATATGCTCATTCATAATGGTGAAAAACATCATCAATGTGATACGCGTTTCAAGTAATTGACTTGTAAAAGTAATCTTTCTAGACATGTTTCTTCATACTAAAAAAAACAGAAACATTGATGTGTGCTTAAAGATATTTTGAAAATGGGCAATTTCGGGCAGTATATGTGTACTGATAAATTTTTGGAACGCTGAAGAATAAGAAGAATCATGGGTGGTCAGTTCACATATGATACGTATAAAACTGAAAGAAGTAAGATAAAATAATTTATGATAAAATATTTATAAAAAGCAGACAGTACCTCGACGCTATATATCTTATCCTTCACGGAAGCATGATTTTGCCCCCGTATATCTTCCCTGTGCGGTTCATAATAAAATGACTGGATGTGAGAGGACTTCACAGCATTTTCACCGCGTTGAATTAGTTTCAAATTGTCAGAAAAAGACGTAGAAATTACAAAATATGAGCACATCTTGCCAATTGCACTGATACGCTGTGGGAATCATGGAGGAACAGACATTTGTTTATGCCCAGCGCCGTCTTGTGACGTCACACTTCGACGACGTATTTCAACCATCGTTGATTGCGCTGTAAACCGTGCGGCGCCGATATCAGTGGTGCATGAACGCCTAATGCCCCTGACCTTAAAGAGACAGCTGATCGAATTTTTCTGTTACAGAAGTTGTCTTACCGCGGCTCAGCTCAGGTATTTCACATGCTTGCAGGAGTAAGTCAGTCAAGAGGAGAACAGTCGGAGCTGCGGTCGTCAAGGAGAGGGAGTCCAAGTTCGGACACCGATTTGATGTAAGGCTGCGGGTATCGCAGAAGTACAGCGTGGTGGACGGGAAGGAGGATTCCTTTGTCCACCGGGTCTCGCGAAAAGAATTGTAGAAATGCAGCACGTGGTCAGCACGAGGACCTTCAACGAGAGGCTATCGGAAATCCGCGAAGCAAATGGTTAATGGAATAATAAAGTTTTGCTGTTTCAATTTTTATTTCTGTATACTGGATTGAGTTTGGCCGATGTAATAATTCTTCTAAGCAAGAACGCCTTCAGGGGCCTCGATAGCCAGATCTCATAGTAAAGGGAAGGCACTAGCTCGCTATACGGCGGGAATCAAAAATAGTATCTAAGATATAATCAAAGATTTAAGAATTGATAACATGTTGGCCCTACAGTTATATTTCTCATAAACTAAAGCGAACTATAAGGAAAAAATTACAATTAAATTGTATAGCATATTATATAATACATCCACGCCTTAGTGCATAATCCAAAAACACCTGAAATGTGGTGGAATTAACGTAGAAATAAAACACGCTGAAATAAGGCAGAGTAGTGGTTAACATTTGGTAGTTGAAACCATAAGGCTGATTTTTTTTTATCGGAGGTTTAACGACCACCGTTAGCAACTCAATGGGCTATAAGCAGTCGCCCGTCCGTAATTTAGGGTCACTGGTTCCAGGGAAGGGAGAGAGCCAGTACCGTAAGACAAGCACAACATCCAAGCCTCACTGCAATTCAAACCCGGACCCTTCTCGGACGAATGGTTAAAAGCCATTGGTTAGACCACTGGAGCTGCATGGTTGAATTTGCGTGGATGGTTTGGACATTTTCAACGTAAGTTTTACCACACTTTTCGCCGTGAATTCAACCTCATGCGGAATGTAACTTCAATGTAAATTCTACGTTGTTTTGCTACCAGGGTTGATCGTAACCTCGAAAACATGAGAACTTCTACAGTTCTTTTTTGTTTTCTTTTCCCGACTTTCTTTCTTCTTGTTCTACTTTTTTTTTGGTTGTGGATTTAACGATCGCCACGAGCAACGCAATGGGCTGTAAGCAGTCGCCCGTTCTCCTTTTAGGGCCACTGGTTTTAGGGAAGTGAGAAAGCCAGTGTCGTAAGACAAAGACAGCATTCATGCCTCACCAGGATTCGAACCAGGACCTAACTCGGACGAATAGTCAAACGCCATAGCGTCAGCCACTGCGCCATAGGGCCTTCTACTTCTATTATTAATAGCTAATAAATTATCACACAGTAACTAAGGCTAAAGAAAAAAATTGCCATTTCGAGTCTGTTGTTAGAAATATTGTTATACTGTAGATTACAGTGTACAAACTTCTCCAGAAATGATATCACTTAAGTATTTGAATTTTGTTCTTCTTATAAGCAAAAATAATAAAACTTTTTAACATTTACGTTACACATCACACACCTGCCGCCCCGGTGGAGCAAGGGTTTAATCAATGGCTTACGACCATTCGTCCGGGTTCGAATCCCGGTGAGGCATGGATGTTGTGTTTGTCTTACGGCACTGGCTCTCTCTCTTCCCTGTAACCAGTGGCCTTAAACTTGGGACGGGTGACAGCTTATAGCCCATTAAGTTGCTCATGGTGGTCGTTAAACCTTCAAAAAGCCACTCGGTGGCGCAGCGGTCTAAGCGATGGCTTCTGATCATTCGTCCGAAAGGGGTCCGGGTTCGAATCCCGGTAAGGCATGGATGTTGTGTTTGTCTTGCGGCACTGGCTCTCTCCCTTCCCTTTAACCAGTGACCCTAAATTAGGGACGGGCGACTGCTTATAGCCCATTGAGTTGCTCACGGTGGGCGTTAAACCTCCAATAAAAAAAAACACCTTCCCCTCCCCTTCAATACACTGTAAGGCTTACGCTCAGACAGGTTAGTTTAAGGTAAGGTGACCAGATATCGGAACACTGATTTGAGGACAAAAGGGCGTGGCGTCCCCAAATCGGCAGTTCATTTGGGGACATATACGTACTCAAAATAAATATGCAAATCTTTTTGTCACAAAACCGCATTGCTTCAATAAGTGTGCCGCCCCGATGGCGCAGTGGTCTAAGCGATGGCTTCTGATCATTCGTTTGAAAGGGGTCCGAGTTCGAATCCCGGTGAGGCATGGATGTTGTGTTTGTCTTACGGCATTGGCTCTCTCCCTTCGCTGGAGCCATTAGCCCTATATTAGGGACGGGCGACTGCTTATAGTCCATTGAGTTGCTCGCGGTGGTCGTTAAATCTCCAATCAAAAAAAAAAGTGTGATATCACATATGAAAATTTGTGCCTTAAAAGGATATCATCATCATCATCATCATCATCATTGTCAACCATTATCAATCCACTGCTGGACGAAGGTCTCCCCAAGTTTCCTCCACAACGGTCTGTCTTGTGCCAGTCTCCTCCATGTCACCCCTGCATACTTTCGAATTTCATCCACCCATCTCCCATGTGGTCTTCTTCTGGGTCTTTTCCTGTCCCTTGGAATCCAATCTATAATTTCGGCTGTCCATCGATGATCTGTCCTTCTGGCAGTATGTCCAGCCCATTGCCATTTCAGGGATTTAACTCTGATCATGATGTCTTCCACTCTTGTCATTTTTCGGATCCACGAGTTCCTCTTCTTATCTCTCCTGGTTACACCAAGCATGCACCTCTCCATGCTACTTTGAGTTGTCTGCAGCCATTGTATGTCTCTTTTAGTTAAGGTCCACGTCTCCGCACCATATGTAAGCACTGGAAGGATGCATTGATCAAACACTTTTCTTTTAAGACATAATGGCATATTGCTCTTGAAAATTATGCTGTTTCTTCCAAAAGCTCTCCAGGCAAGTTTTGTACGCCGATTAATTTCTTCATCAATGTGACCCTCACTTGATATCTGCTGTCCAAGATAAACGTACGTGTCTGTTATCTCCAGCTTTTCTCCATCAGTCGATAAATCTTCATTTCTTGTAAAAGCATTGAACATCACTTTTGTCTTCTGAAAGTTCATTTTTAATCCCACTTCTTTACTCTTGTCAGCAAGTTCCTGGATCATACTCTGCAGCTCTGGTGGGGTAGTTGCAAAAATGACTACGTCATCAGCAAAACGAAGGTGGGTTAGATGATCTCCATTAATCTTTCCCCTTGTTTTCCCAGCTCAGTGACTGAAAAACACCCTCCAATGTGGCATTAAAGAGCTTCGGAGATATGGTGTCACCTTGTCTCACTCCCTTTCCAATTTTTACGTGTGTTGTATTTTCAAACAGCCTAATCTTTGCACTTGCATTTTCATAGATGTTATTAATAATATTAATGTATGCATCTTCAATACCGCAGGTTTTCAGAGCCATTGTAACTGCTGATGGTTTCACCGAATCAAAGGCTTTTTCATAATCGATAAAAGCCATGCACAATGGAAGTTCATATTCTCTCGCTCTTTCAATTAGTTCTCTCAGCACGTGGATATGATCTATTGTGCTGTAGCCACTCCTGAATCCAGCTTGTTCTCTCGGTTGAGCCATGTCCAGTGTTACCTTCAAGCGGTGTGAAAGAACTTTAGTGAACATTTTATAAACTACTGATAGGAGGCTGATAGGTCTGTAGTTTCCGAGATCCTCAATGTCACCTTTCTTATGTAGCAGGATCATTGTAGCGGTGTTCCAATCCTCAGGAATCTTTCCTTCATTAAGGCATCGAGTGAAAATTTGGGCGAGTACTGTTTCGATTTCTCCACTTGCTTCTTGTATGATGTCTACAGTAATTCCATCTTCTCCTGGAGCTTTTCCTCGCTTCATGTTCTTGATTGCATGTGCAACTTCTGCTGGAAGGACTGGAGGAACTCTGGTACTGGTATCTTTCATGATGTCTGGAGTGCATATGTCATCCCTTTCATATAATTTGGAGTAGAAATCTTTCACTCTTGTCAAAATTTCGCCACTATTTCTTGTTACAGAACCATCTTCTTTTCTCAGTGCCATAATCAGTTTTCTTCCCTTACTGAGATGTCCCTTTGCTATCTTTAGGCTTTGGTTGTTTTCAATTGCTTTCCTCACTAGTTCACAGTTGAATTTCCTTACGTCTTCAGTGATACTTTTTCTTACTGTCTTGCATAGCTCTATATATTCCACTTTGGAAGTCACATCTTTTTTAGTTGTCCTCATCTCTCTTCTTTTTGCATCAACAATTTGGTTTTTCCTGATAATTTGTTCACATGCAACTTGTTCTTAGACCCAGCTAAGTGACAAAGTAGAGTTATGATGGCTAGGACATATTAGCAAAAGTGAAATGCTTTACCTGGTATATGTGCCGAATTAAAATCAAGCTACACACCAAACTAATTGCATGGCGAATTTTTCATTTTGCCAAAGTTTTGGAGAAACTTAGATCAACGCGCCAGTAGTTCAGTGTCCAAGTGCTGGCCACTGACCATTCGTACAAGTGGGTGCGGGTATCGAGTCCCGACTGAGACATGGATGGTGTGTTTGTCTTACAGCACTTGCTCTCTCCCTTCCCTAGAACGAATGTCTCCAAATTTGAGACAGGCGCCGGCTTATAGTCCTTAGAGTTGCTTGCGGTGGTCGTTAAACTCGGAGAGAAGAAAAAAAGTCAAAATTTGTTTTCACAAGAAGCATGTTGGAAAATTAGTATGGCCGCCCCGGTGGCGCAGTGGTCTAAGGCGTTGGCCTCTGATCATTCGTCCGTAAGGGGTCCGGGTTCGAATCCCGGTGAGGCATGGATGTTGTGTTTGTCTTACGGCACTGGCTCTCTCCCTTCCCTGGAACCAGTGACCCTAAATTAGGGACGGGCGACTGCTTATAGCCCATTGAGTTGCTCACGGTGGTCGTTAAACCTCCAATCAAAAAAAAAAAAAAAAAATTAGTACAACGAAAACCACTTTGAAGAAAAATTTTCATTAGAAATCTAACGAGCTAATGAAGAAGTGTAAATTCGAGGACATTTTTTTTTTTTGATTGGAGGTTTAACGACCACCGTGAGCAACTCAATGGGCTATAAGCAGTCGCCCGTCTCTAATTTATGGTCACTGGTTCCAGGGAAGGGAGGGAGCCAGTGCCGTAAGACAAACACAACATCCATGCCTCACCGGGATTCGAACCCGGACCCCTTACGGACGAATGATCAGAGGCCAGTGCCTTAGACCACTGCGCCACCGGGCCAGCCGAGGACATTTGAGGACAAACATCAAAATTTGAGGACAATTTGCGTCCACAAAGGCATCAAACGTTTTTGGGGACAGTAAACAAAATTCGAGGACTGTCCTCAAGAATTGGGGACTTCTGGTCAGCTTAGTCTAAGGTGGTTCCACCTAAAATCTCTGCCTTATGTTTCCAGTGGTAAAACTACTGTACATATTTTCGTTGCAATTAATGTATTCCCTAGGATGAAAATTTGCACATCGATAAAACTAACTTTAAGTTATAGCATGGGATAGTTAATGCTTCCTAAAACATATCCATAATTAAACAATCCAACATTTGTTTGTCTACTGATGTCTTCAATGTACAGGTCGCGCCATTTATTAACAGGTCTGAACACTACTCAAAGAAAAGTGATTGATTTTTAATATAATTTTGGTTATGGTTTAGCAAGTATTAAGTATCCCATGCTAAAACTTAAAGTTGGTTTTACCGATGTGCAAATTTTCATCCTTAGGAATACATTAATTGCGAAGAAAATGTGTAAAGGGAGTTTTACCATTGGAAACATAAGGCAGAGATTTTAGATAAGTAACGGTCCTCGTTCTCCTCGTTCACCTTGGGCAGAACTCATCTTATTTTACTGATTTCATATCATCGAGCTTGTATTGGTTTCATAGACAGTTAGAGATGGGCACATCGGTGGTAACTTATTCCCAAAGCATCGATAATATCTGTGGAAGTTTTCGATGTATCGGCGAAAACCTCGATGTTTTGGTTAATAAAAATTGCTTGTTTTAAATCTGCAGCAATAAATACGCAATAGATGTGCAAAATCTCTGTTCAATATAACAGTGATTACTCACCAATAACATCGGGTAACTAATATTTATTAAAATGCTCTATGTATTAACAGAAACATCTATTTTTGTTCGATGCATCAGTCTAAACCTCGATGTTTTGCTAATAAACTGAAGAACTCGCACTTTTCCACCAGTACCAGTAAATAAGCAAACGATTTATAAAATCTGTCTTTAATAGAACAATGGTACTCACCAGTTCAACATCCAATAACATAATATTTGTTAAAACTCTCGATGCATCATGGAAACCTCGATGTATCTTCGATGCATCGGTGGGAACCTCGATGTTTCGATGTTTTGCTAATAAACTAAAGAATTCTCACTTTTCCAACTGCAGCAATGAATGGGCAATCGCTTTGTAAAATCTCTGTTCAATGTAACAGTGATACTCAATAATTCAACATCTAGAAACGTATTATTTGTTAAAACGCCCGATGTGTCTATGGCAACCAAAGATGGCAACCTCGATATTTTTTCGATGTATAGGTGGAAATGGAAACCTCGATCACAGAATATCTAACTGAGAAGAAGTTAAGGCTCGGAGAGACCTAACTGGCGCCGCCATGTCTTAAGAGTTAAAATGCAGTGCCACTGCCCTACTCGATCGAGCGAGCGCTCGTTTAAACTGGGCAAGTTGGCTTGAACAAGTAGATTGAAAGGGGAAACTTGAAAGCGGAGTCCGTTTACACGCTTCAATACTTCAAGGGTTTGCTTCAAGCGTGGTGTATAATTTTTACGCAAACAATATGGTTGATCAACGTGTTGGAAAGGGAAAGGCTGGCCAGTTCCGGGCTGGCGTAGGTATTAACGCCGAAGAGCTATTAAAATGACGAATTGCATACTGTTTGTACCTAAAAACAAGACGTGCGTGCGAGATTAGATTTCTCGACGGGAACTGCTAGGAACGTTACAACTTGAGATCGCGTTAAAAGATCCAGAATCGCATAGAAATCGTTTACGCCCTATCCGAAAGTAAAATTAGAGGAACTCTTGAATCGGGTGCGGCCGTAGCCTACGATCCCCGTCGGCTACGGTGCGGCCAAATATACAGAAGGCGAACATATGTCCCCACTTCTTCCTGCATGAACGAAATAAAGAGGTAACATTAAGTTACCTAGCTACAGGAGATGAATTTTCGTCTCTGCTGTATTTATATCGAATTCCCAGAGCTAACATCTCAAAGTGGTCGTCAGAAGTTTGCAGCGGATATACGATGCGTGCATTATGCACATGTAGAAATACGATCTTGCGAAATATTATTCACAATATTAGAAACGAATCTTCTACAAGTCTATTTATTGGACCACAAGAATATACAAATCAGTAGATCGCCAAAACGTCACTTTCTGTGAAGAAAACAAAACAAAACAGGTTGTAAGTGGAAAACTGTCGCATCTCGTTTCAGTACACAATTTTTTTTTTCTACAACAGAAAGTGTATACACATGCTGACAAATACTAAAACACAAAACAATGCAAAGTACATTGATTTTTTTTTAACTATGCAAACTTAAAATAACGAATGTATCAGTAAAGCCAAGGGTGAAATTTGTGTTTAAAACTGGCTGAATGACATTTTCCAACTAATAACAAGGTGATGCATACATGCTGCAATACTATTCACCTAAAAAATTTTTGCTGACACTTGTAAAAAAAAAGGAATAACATTTTTTTTGCTCATTTTGTTAGGCATCTGATTTTAATTACTGTACATTTCTTCCATACTCAGTATGTACACATTTACCATAGAAAAGTAAAAATGTCAATAAAAAATTGCATTTTTTATTTCACATGACAAGAATAAAATTTACTGACCATTTGCTCCAGTAAAATAAATAATTCAGTGGTCTGATGTAACTTTTACTGACCAATGGCCTGTGGACCATTGGGTATTTAAACTAACTGGTGCATATTTTTTGTTGTTTTGGGTTTTAATAACTACTATTTTTTTTTTGATTGGAGGTTTAACGACCACCGTGAGCAACTCAATGGGCTATAAGCAGTCGCCCGTCCCTAATTTAGGGTCACTGGTTCCAGGGAAGGGAGAGAGCCAGTGCCGTAAGACAAACACAACATCCATGCCTGACCGGGATTCGAACCCGGACCCCTTTCGGACGAATGATCAGAGGCCATCGCTTAGACCACTGCGCCACCGGGGCGGCTAATAACTACTATGAGCAAAGCATGGGTTAAGGCCTGACCCTTATTATTTAGGTGCCACTGGTTTCAAGGAAGGAGACAGAGTTAGCGCCATCAAACAAGCTCGCCACTCATGTCACACCTGGACTGGAACTGCGGCCCACCTCGGAGAATGTGGTCAGAAGCCAGTGCCTCAGCCTACTGCTGTGGTCTGGCGATGTCACATAACATTTATAGGAACAGCAACAGGGCTGGTTCAAGGTAATTTGGCGTCCCCCCCCCCCCAATGGTTAACACTTATTTATACTAATAGTTAAAAGTCATACTAATGAAATTTTTGACTTTTAATGTATACACTTTTTTAAGAATTTGAAATGCAAGTCAGCCACATACTTTCAAAAGTGAAAATAAAAACACAATTAAGTCAATAATTAATATTTATTTATTGAGAATAAATTATAGATAATTATATTGCATATTTAACAATATTAAAATGAAAATATGTAAAAATTAACAGAGTACTAGAACTACAAAAGACTAAAGATCACATTTTCTTTTTTCTAGCCTTAAGCTTGGAAAATGTAGAAACCAGTTCATTAAAGTCGATAGTCTGTGCTAATTCCTCGATTGATATAGTTGTCAGTCCCACCAGTCTTTCTTGTGTCATAGACGACCTGAGGTATGTCTCGATTAACTTTCGCTTAGAAAAGCTCCTCTCTCCAGTGGATACTGATACCGGCAGCGTCAGTAAAACACTTAGAGCGATAAACAAATTAGGTACACTTTCTTGCAAATTGGACTTGCAAATGAAGTCAAGAACATCCTTTGGTGTTGATTTCTTAGGAACTCGTCTTGAAACAGCTTGTAGCCACTACACAACTTGATAGCATCAATATCCTTAGATTTATTATGAGTCAACGCTCTTTCCAGCTTTATACATTAATCTAGTACGTACTTGGTTGGTTTGTCCTCTAAGGTGTTGATATGGTACAGAAATCCAAATTTGGATGTAATCTCCTCCATCTGGGTAAATCGTTCGTTAATTGAGTTTACTGCAGCGTCCATTATTGAAAAATAAAAGTTTATTTTGAACTGCTGTTTTGCATTTTGTATTGGCTCAGGTTCTGCTTCATACGAAAACTGCCTTTTCTTTTTTTTTTCAAGCGCTTAGGGGCTGACTCTGATTCAAATGACGCCGGAATATCAAGTTCTTCGGCGATTTCTCTGGCATCTACTAACATCTTCTCATATCCTACATCAGTTCTGCAGTTTTCAAGGAATACTTTGGTTACAAGAAGCTGCTTTGTAGCAGCAGTTAAATCAAATTCCCTGGACTGGAGTAACTTACTGGTTAAATTAATTTCAAACAAAATGTTGTACCATACAACAAGGGATATCACAATGTAAAATTTCCAATATTTTTGGCAAGTCCTTGAGCTTCACCTCGTGAAACATTACCAGATGGTCCTGTAAGATTGGTGTCTTCAACAATATCAATGAGAGCGTCATGCACTTCATTTAGCTGATAAAGAAGTACTGCAAAGCATCGATTCTGCTTTCCATCTGGTATGACTGAGTGGTTTCAGTGTTAGAGAAGGCAAGTGGCGCATGAGTACTTCCCAACGTTGCGTTGAAGCAGAGAAGAACACATACACGCTTTGTACCAAACAAAAGAAAGACGTGGCAGCCAAACAACACTTAACATCATCATTTACCACGAGATTTAAAGAATGAGAGCTGCATGGTACAACAAATGGTCGTGAATTAACATCTAAAATCCGCCGTTGAAGACCAATGTTTTCCCCCTTATGTGGCTTTCATTGCCATACCCTTGGCCACGTAAGTTTCCTAATGGAAGGGACATGTCTTGAAACTTCTCAAGAATAGCTGAAGTCAAACCAGCACCAGTGGTATCCGAAACAGGAACAAATCCCAAGAAGTGTTCTTTGATTTCACATCCTTTGTCGTCTGTTGTTGCTACAAATCGAACAATGAGTATCATCTGCTCGACATGACTCACATCGGATGTGCAATCAAGCACTATAGAAAAGTATTCAGCATTGTGAACAGCAGATAGAATTTTTTTCTGTACAGCATTACTCAAAAGTTTGATCGGCTCATTTTGAATGTTTTTTCCCAGGTAACGAATGTGAGTCTCCTTGTCACGAACTTTTCGGAGATGTTCATTCATGATAGGATCAAACAAAGCAAGGTATTCTACAAATTTAAGAAAGTTCGCATTTCCACAAGTAAATAACTTTTCGTCTGTTCCACGTAATGCTAAGTTTTGTGCTTCAAGCACTCTTACCAATGTAATCGGTCTTTCTAACACTTGATACCAGAATTTTTTTCTCCCTAATTAGACGCAAATGTTCTTCATCGATAGTTTTGTTTTTCTTTAATCTAACTTCGAGCTCTTTCCACTCTTGAAAGCTTGTCATATGATCACTGTTTTTTTTTTCATGGCTAGCTAAGAGAGCAGAGATAGTTTTCCAGTCATTTATACCTCTACTACATAGCGCTGATCGTCCAGCTGTTTTCGAAAATAGCATACAGCAGAAGCAGAACACCGCATTCTTTGAAGGAGAGTACAGAAGCCATTCACGATGAAGGTCTTCACCATTGATTAGACGCCTTTTGTAGTAAACTATTGAAAACTTTCTTCGATTGTCGTCCAGAGGAAAGTTGAACTCTGTGACTTGGTAGGGTCCATGTTCGACGAGTATTTGACACAATTGATCATCACGAACAGCCCATGTAGCCGGATCTCTATAGTTGACGTCAAGGTTGGTGACATTTCCTAACACTTCCTCTTCGCGATGTTGATTAGGATCCTCACGTATTTCTTTATTGGAGGTATTAGCTGGCTTAGTTTCATCTGTTTCTCGGACAACGGCCACGTTTTATGTTACTACTCCCTGCCAGGTTAACCGTTGATTCTTCTTTCAAATCTTCAGTGCGCCTGTCTTGATCTTGATGGCGTAAATACTTCAGAAATGAGCCCTTTAGCTTTGATAATGATTTTTCCTCCTCAGCCTTCCTTTTGCGATTATGGAATCCCGAGGCTTTTTTTTTTATCAGCCATGTCTTAATACCATCTACCTGTAAGGAAACGTACTTACATTACACAGTGGAAACACAGTAAGAAAACGCACTTACACTACACTGTTTTGTTGATGTTTTATTTTGCGCTGTGACGATGTAGGAATGTGAAGGGAAAAGTAAAAATAGAATTTAAGTTTTAATGTTTCGGTTTCGAAATGGGAGGAAGTGAAAGACGCCAATAGTATGTTTACGTTCTGTCTGTGAGAGCGAAGATTCCGTAGGATGTATGAGAGCTAGCTGGAGGTCACGAAAGGTCAGGATGCTGCGTGTGTCGATCTTGGGGAGAGAAAGTTTGAGCTACGCTTTGAGAGATTGCGCAATATGAGTGGACGACGTTAGTTAACACAAAAGAGGAATTTTAGAGGGGTTATTATCTCTCTCAGTGTTGCCATGTCTACTGATTTATTAGTAGATCTACTGATTTTTTTTTCAATTTTATTGGGCATTTAGTGATTTAGTGATTATTTTCTAATTCTGCTGATTTTTTATTTTGTTACGAAACTTTAGTTTTGTGTGTTTTTGCCCCCCCCCCAGCTTCTGACGCCCTAGGAGGTTGCCTAGTACGCCTATATGGTCGAGCCGGGCCTGAACAGCAATATTCTGGTATTGCAATACAGATGTAGTGTGGATGAATCAATCAAATCCAACTTTATTTAATGACATCATAATGTTAATGAATTTCTTTCATCGTTACTAATTTACTAGAATTTTGGAAGTCCCACAGAATATGATTTACTATATAGGCAGCAGGGAGCTCCTAAGTATTATAAATCACACGGGGTGTGTTGTAGATTAAGAAACATGTGGTCGAGTATTATGTAATTCTGGTTTGAGATTGTGTGAAGCAGTAGCTAACAGAATTTAAAAGTTACTGTAAGATTTTGTAAGGTACACATAATATCCTGAGAGGTAGGAATAATAAGAATATAATCCACATGTAGCAGGTAAATGTTGGTTGTGGGAAAGCATGTTGTAGTCATGTTAAATTTTAGAAACACAGATATAGTGGCACTATAGTACAGGCAGGCACTCAGTTGGGAATTTTAATGTTATTGAATGGAGATTTTGGTGTTTTTATTGGCTCTTTTGAAAAATATCAACGATAATTATGGTTTCATCATGTACAGCATATGGTCGCACAAACCGGCAGACATCGTCAAGAAAAGACATTTCGTTTCACAGGTGCGAGGAAATTGTTTTATTTTTATTTTTAATTTGGTCTTCCAGCCAAGTTCAGCATATACATATTAAGTGATCTTAGTTAGATTTTTGAATTTTGAACGGCGAGAAATTGTATTATGTCAATTTCTTTTGTGTGGTGTCTGAAAGGAGATAGTTTCAGGCTGCAACGCTTGTTATTTATTTCTAATAGTGTTAACATACGTACTTCTGCTGGTAGTTATGCAGTAGTATAATCACTTTTTCACTTATGCAATAGTGTCATCACTCCTTACATAGTCGCTAAAATTATGAATACTTTAATTATAACGTCATTTGTTGTAATGTTTTAAAACTGAAATTTGTAGCAAGTAGCACTCGTGACAGAAAAATTCCAGTATGCGATAGTGTTGGGTTTCTCCTTACTTTTAGCTGCAGGGTAAATATTACATAATTTCCTAAAATTATCTACTGCCTGTTAGCCATACATTCTTTGGTTAAAAAGTAATAATACAACTTTAGTGGTTCATTTTGAATGAATGTATTGCAGCATTCATTGTGTGGTAGGCCGAACATTTAAGCTGAGGGTATATTCTACTAGCAGTTATCTGGTTGTTGAGCTGTGATTTTTCAGATGTTCATTGGAAGTTAATTAAATGCCTCAAAGTTCAAGTTGGGGTGATTATTCAAATAAACCCCACTTGTCCCAAGCTTTTATTTTTCAACTATTTAAGTACAAATGAGTAGACAAAGTGAAAGTGGTTGGGGAACTGGACTAATCAGTAGCTTCCAACAACGAGTGATTGCCCATGCAGCTCAACCGTGTGTGAGAGAGAGAGTGAACTTGGGTGGAGGGGCTGAAATAATTAAGCAGCATCAATGTAGTAAGCACATAGTCTGTCCATACCCATCTGAAATGATATTTTGGCTTTTATTGTTATCTTCCATCACCGAGATTGTAGCTATTAGTAGGTTGTTGAGCATGACCAAGCTGCTCATGTTTACGTTCCATTATTTATCCTTTTATATGCCAACAGTGCCATTCAGCTGTAACTCGAAAATTAATCTAGATGTCGATTTTCCAACTTTTTCTCCTGTGATTGTGAGACCTAATTGTATTTTTTTTCAAGTTTCTCAATATTTCTTAACTTTTCAAAACAAAAATTATGAAATCAATTAACTTCAAAAAGTAGAAATTAATATACCTTTATTAATTTATCTATTTGAATTATGCACCGAACTTTTGTAGTGCAAATATTAATTGAAAAATCAAACTAGAAATAATTGAAAAGGCCATGGAACTTTATTCACCACAAATTAACAAAATTTTGTTATATTTAACACAGTAATGTACCATTCATGTGAAATTGTAACCAGTTGTTTCAGAATTGTTTGAAATATCAATTTAGGTGATTCCAAAGTAGCATTTGGGGCTGGCAATTTGTGAATTTTTTACAAAATTTTAAGGCTAAGCTTAATCCTGTAACATTTATTACAATAAATTGAAATCATTTCCTTATGTGTGTATTTTGTAAGTCCAGTATTTTCAATTAACTTGTTGAAAATGCTATTTACAATTTTTGATGATGAAACTGTTTTTCTGGATATGAAATTTCTTTAATTAGTCTCCTGTTTTTATGAGGTTCATAGTTCACTATTTTAAATATTTTAACGTAAAAATCCACTTCACACATATTACTGCATATTCATTTGAAATGTACTTATTTGGAATCTGTAATGCTCTAATAATCATTAATTGTTTTATATTTTTTTCTTCAAATTACCTGATTATATTGTTATCGTGGTTCGCGCTTCACAGATTAGAGCAAGTTTTCTGTTTCAACGGCTGTGTACGCAGATACATTTTATTTTTATACAACTCTGTGAATTCATATCATTTTCAAGTGTTGGTTCCCAATTTTTTACTGTGAATTTAAGTATCACTGCTGTGTTTTTAAGAAGAGTATGTACTGTTACAATTAATGCAAATAAAATGTATCATATAAAATTATATATTTTTCCTTGTTAACCGTGTTATGTCCAATTATTAGTAGTACCAGGGAAAATGCAAGTTGCATTGTTAAAACTTTAAATTGTGTGGAGAAAAAAAAACGCATTTAACATAAGTACATGATTTCTTTTAAATTTTTATAGTGGGACAAAACTGATTAAAAAAATTATCTTTGAAGTTACAGTGCACAGCAGTAGATATGAAAGACATATCTTTAAAGTTGTTGCACCATAATGAGTAAAATAAATATTCCACCATCAATTTGTATAAAACTGTAAAAGTTTCAATGTGCATTGACATTGTCAAATTTGCACATTTTAAAACTATGTAGTTGAGTCTCAGTGGATGCCCAGGTGAAGAGACATTGTCCAAAGGCAAGACAACCAACCTTTTCATGACTAGATATGTTTTTGCTTTGTCAGCTTCGACCTTGGTGTGTCTGCAGAAAAACTTGACTATGGAATCCCAGAATTCTTTTTGAACCTTAAAGATCTACATGCGCTCTAGCATACCTTAAGTTATGATATAGGTTTTCATTTTTTCATTTCCCATTTTTTGTTACTAGTGATGTGAACTGGGGGAGAAAATGCTGTGTTTTGAACATTAAGAATTATTTTTCTGGACAAGAACAACAGGATACATACAAGGCATGTGCTTTTAATATGAACTGTTTATCCGTGGCACTATTCTATACCTCGTGTCAATCTTCACTGCATTTTATATATGTTAAATAATTAGAACAATCACTGGTGGGGGGTTACATACAAGTATGTGCAAATCATGCATCACAGTGCTAAGTTAATTATGAATGTTAAGCCTTTGAATGATGCCCCAGTAGTAAACAGCTTGTCATTTTACAAAGACTGGGGAGACCCAGCAATTCACTTGTTAAAACAAAAATTAAACTGAAGACTATAGGTGCAGATTGAAATTTTATCTAAGTGGCCAGTAAGTCATTAAAAGTTAGTCGCAAAACAAAGGTGGAGAAGGGCTAACAGAAGTCATTGTAGCATAGAACATTAAAAAGTTGGGATATATTTATTTTTTACATTAAATAGCAACAAATTCTGCAGTTTTAAATTATTGCTGAATGAAATAAAATGTGTTGCCTCTACCGATTCCTTATAACTGTTATTTATGAAATGTTATACAAGTCGGAACATGAGATAAGGGCACTAGTGTCATTTAGCCTCAATCACTACAGCAGTAAGTGCTGTCAAAACTTGTGATTTCAAACTGAAGTTTAAAATTTTTGATTCTGAATGATTATTTTTATGGAAAATAAATGACAAATTAATTTACAACACATTTGTTTCGTGCCAACTTCTCAGATTAATTTACAACAAAATCAAGCAAAATTTTCTGGATCACCCACTGTTGGCAAAATCAAGTTGTCTGGAAAAAAATTATTACAAAATGATTTAAGAAAAACTTCTTTAAAAAGAAGGGGCATTCTTCATCCCAAAGGGGAGGGGATACAACACAACAGCATTTCTTAATGCAAACAAACTTTGTGACACAGTTCTTCTTGTAAGAAATATGAAATGCTGTATCACTGAACTCTGAGTTTACAGTATCTGGTGAAAGAAAGAAAAACTACGACTAGTACTCCCGTGAAGAAGTATAGCGAAGTAGATCGCTCTGATTCCTCCCATTCTCAGCTTATTACATTGATGCAAGCAACTCATGCCACAGAAGTGAGGTTTACACTTCTGAATTAATGCACGTTTGTGATTAACTGCTTTACAAAATTGTCATTCACAACTGCTTATTTACATTTGAAATAATTTTTACTTACAAAACACGTAAAAAGTAAAACATTCGGTAAAGAAATTATTTTTAATGTAAATAAACAGTTGTGAATAATAATACAGGTACAGTGAATTATATGTATGTACATATACTGTACTGTTGTAATTATGACATTGTATATACCAGACCATAATGTTTGATAATATCATGTCAACCACTAACCTAAATGTAGTCGCCTGATTCTGACAATTCTTCAAACATCTCAAGGTGTTGAATTTTTTACGTTGTTATAATTCATATTACACATAAATGTCAACTATTCAGTTGTTGCATTATTTACTGTTTCTCACGTTGCTGTTGAAGCTTTCGGGAAACGTCTTTGTTTGACGAAGGGTTATATTTATATAACATGCTCTAAAGTTTATAATATATAGAAATAAATCGATAATAAGAGGTTAAGAATGTTACTCACATTTGGTCATGGAGTATTACGGGATATTGAAGGGTCCTTTTTAGTCCTATTGTGACGAAATCCTGTTCATCATGTTTCAAATGGTAGACATATCTTTTTTCACACGAACATTGATTCAGTCAAATCTTCGTATTGAAGGGTTAAGTTCAGGCTTGATGTTCAGTCAAATCTTCGTATTGAAGGGTTAAGTTCAGGCTTAATGTTTAATCTTGTTATTGTTCTATATTTTGTTTCCAAATGGTAAGGTACCAGCAGTAAATGAGTATCGCTCTTTTTGAGTCGCCATTTAAAAGATGATATTTAAGAACATTAAAACCACTAAACATTCCGAACCTTATGTTGAAGGGGAGTCGATCTGGTAAGAAATATCCTGTATTGACGAAAGTTCGATCCTCGTTTAGGAAAAAGAAAAGACATTGATGAACTAAGTAAGAAAAACTACAGATTATATAACCAATGTATGCAAGAAGTTGATAAAGAAGGAACTAAAGTGGCACTAACCAAAATATTTGCCATTATAAAAAGATAACAACTAGTAGATAGAAAGAGACATTTTCATAAAATTGAAAATCTAATAAATGACCAAAATAATAGCAAAAACGAAAAAATGACACCACTAGAAGACAGACCAATGTTCATTAATAAATCTAAAACTGAATGCATATCAAAAAAAAAAAGAAAAAAATTCCAAAAACTGATATTATAATTCCATACATGCAAGACATCAACAAAAAACTACCGAGAAAAAGACAAAATCCAACAAGTTTCAAGATGATGAGAACAATAAACGCAGATAAAGCCAAACAGGTTGTTATATTGGACAAAGAAGAGTATAATTTGAAAATGAAGAAAGCTATTGCCGAGTTAAATGTTGAAGAGACTAATTATGATCCAACGGACAGAATTATAAGAAAGATGGTTAACATAAAAAATCATGGCCATTTACCATCTAATATAAAAAATAGAGCCATTCCACCTGTAGGAGCATCTATTCCAGGCATATTTAGCAAAATCAAAACACATAAAGAAGAAGAACCCTTAAGACCAATAGTGAATAAAACTGTTGCTCCAACTATCCTCCGAGAGAAAGAACTATTTAAACACTTAAAACAATACTATAATCAAAATGAATATACGATTAACAACTCTGTCGAAGTTATTAAAAAGATCAAAGAAGTCAAAACAACTGAATTTATTATAATTAGTTTGGATGTAGTCTCTCTGTATCCAAATACTCCAGTTTACGAATCAATTAAACTATTAGATCAGAAGTTAAAAGATCGAGAAATTCCCGAATCACAAAGAATCAGTGTTATCGAAGCAGTTGAACTTGTAGCTGATAATAATTACTTCACATATGATAAAAAAATCTGTAGACTAAAACAAGGTGCACCAATGTGATCCCCGATTTCCGGTCTTCTTGCTAAAATAGTATAACAGGACATTGCAAATAAACTTATTAAACCACTCAATGAAAATAAGCTGTTAATATATTTGAGATACGTAGATGATATCCTTATCTTCTGGCAGCAATCTGAAAAAGACCTTAATGCATTCATACAACATTAAAATAGCTTTTATCCATCAATACAGGTTACTATGGAAAAAGAAATTAATAGACAACTACATTTTTCAGACATTTCTTTATTTAGAAACAACAATATGATTGAATATGAATTCTATAGAAAACTTGCAACATAATCAAGAATTACTGGGAACGTGAGTTGTTGTGGCAACCGGGTTTGTATGTTAATGGAGTTGTTTATCAGAAGTGAAAGAGGATCGTTGTGTTGAAATTAAAGTTTATGTTCGAGATGGGACTTTGTAATTACTTAAAGTAAGTTCATTATATAATATTAAGGTTTAATATTTTGACATGGTGTCAGAATCGTAATGGATAGGTTTCATACTCCAGAAGAATTAAGATTTACGGACAATGTTGCCGAGAATTGGAGGAGGTGGAAGCAGAAGTTAGAAAATTTTCTCCTAGCTGCAGAGAAAATCAACAAACGTGATAAAACGAAAGTCGCTATTTTATTACATCTTATCGGTGATGATGGAGTGGAAATATTTAATACATTCGACTTAGATACAGATGCGGCTGATTATTTTACCAAAGTCGTAGATATCTTCAAACCATATTGTTTGCCAGTGAAACATGTAGTTTTCGAAAGATTTAAATTCTTCAAGTGTATACAACAGGAAAGACAACCGTTTGATCAATACCTTACACAACTCAAAACCTTAGCTAAAACTTGTGAGTTTGGAACTCAACAAGAAGGGTTTATACGTGACCGTGTAGTCTTAGGTTTGATCGACACAAGACTTCAAGAAAGGCTTCTTCGTGAACCGGATCTTACACTTCAAAAAGCGGTGGAACGGGTAAAGGCTGCTGAGATGAGTAAAGAACAGATTAAAAATATGAAAGAACAAACTGAAGTTGTGAACATAATTAAAAATAAAACAGCTGGGAAAACGTTCATGAAAAGAAGTATTAAGCCAAATGTAGTTTATAAAAGTAGCAGTGTAATGGAGCAATATCTTTGTAAAAAGTGTGGTAGAAAGCACAAGGTAGGAGAATGTTTTGCATTTGGAAAAGTTTGTAATAAATGCAAAGGGTTAAATCATTTTGCTGTAAGGTGCAAAGTTAAAGTAAAATCTGGAAGAAGGGTTTACGAAGTACAGAAAGAAATTAAGGAAGAACCTATTTTATATGTGGATACTATACAGAACCCATGTGTAGATAAAGTTGAAGCTGTCGGTAAAATTTGTGAGAAGTGAAATAAAAACATACGGGTTGAAAATTGTGAAGTACAGTTTAAATTAGATACAGGAGCTGAAATCAAAATTCTGCCTCTAGAAGCGTTTGAGGAAATATGTTCTCAGGTTAAGACTCAAAGACCAGAACTCCAGCGTACTTCTACAATTTTAACAACGTATGGAAATTTTAAGATAAAGCCAAAAGGGAAAGTAATTCTTAGATGCTCCACTGAGAAGGTTAAACAATAGATAATACTGTTTATCGCGGTGCAACAAGATTATAAGCCAATATTAGGATTAAAAGCTTGCTTACAGCTTAATCTAATAAAAAGAGTTGATCACATTAAATCTACTTTAAGTAAAGAAACTATTATTGAGAATTATGTACATGTTTTTAAGGGTTTAGGGAAGATGCCAGGTGATCCATATCACATAGAAGTGAACCCGGATACTGTGCCAGTGATAAATCCTCCAAGAAGAGTGCCTCAAGTACTACATAATAAATTGAGACAGTTACTCCAACAGTTGGAAGAAAAGTACATTATATCTAAAGCAGACAAACCCTAACTGGGTACAAAATTTGGTTATAGTAGAGAAGCCAGAGGGAAATTTTAGGTTGTGCCTGGACACAAGAGATTTAAATCAGGTAATAAAGAGAGAACATTATGCCATACCATCCATAGAAGATATAATAAGCAGGCTAAATGGAAAAAAAGTATTTTCAGTATTAGATTTGAAGGAAGGGTTTTGGCAAGTTCCTTTAGATGAAGATATTGCAAATTTGTGTACTTTTAACTCTCCCTTTGGTAGATTCCGTTTTAACAGAATGCCATATGGAATCAATTCGACACCAGAGGTCTTTCAGAAAAGAAATCTAAATATCTTTGGGGATATCCCAGGGGTAGAAATTTATATAGATGATATTATCGTCTCAGGTATTGATGAAGAAGAACATGATAAACTTTTGACCGAAGTGCTAAAAAGGGCTAGAAAATACAATGTGAAGTTGAATAGTGCAAAATTTCAGTACAATAAATGAAGTTAAATATGTAGGACAAATCATATCTAAAGATGGTATCAAAATAGATCCGCAACATGTAAAGGCCATTGAAGAAATGCCAATTCCAAAGCATAAAACAGATGTCAGAAGACTACTACGAATGATGAATTATGTGTCTAAGTTTATACCTAATTTGTCCAGAATCACATTCCCATTGAGAGCTTTGAATAAGAAAAGCCAAGAATTCAAATGGAACTAGGAACATGAGAAGGCCTTAAAAGAGTTAAAACATTGTTTGAGCTCAGCACCAGTTTTAAAAGTGTTTGATAGTTCAAAGAACATCATAATACAATGTGATAGCTCTAGAGATGGAATGGGTGCGTGTCTCATGCAAGAGGGACATCCAGTTTCGTTTGTGTCAAGGGCATTGACTGAAAATGAGCAAAACTTTGCACAAATTGAAAAGGAGTTATTAGCCATAGTTTTTGCCTTCGAAAAATTCCAATATTTTGTTTATGGCAGGAAAGTAACAGTGCAGTCAGATCATAAATCGTTGGAGTTCATGCTCCACTAGACTCCAACGTCCAGTGGAGTATGGCATTTCCATTGCGAGAAAACCGCTGCTTAAAGTCACAGCAAGGCTGCAACGTATGATGCTAAAACTGATGAAATACACTTTTACTGTGCAATATGTACCAGGCTGTAAGATGTACATAGCCGATACACTATCAATGGCATTTCTAAGTGGTGAGAAGACCCAGAGCGATCCTGAGTTGCAGAATGTGATACACAGTGTGTCTAAGTACCTGCCAATGAGTGATGAAAGAAGGGCACAATTTAGACTAGCCACCAAAGCTGATAAAGAACTAAAAGTAGTCATGGAATATTGTACAAAACTGTGGCCTAAGTACTTTAAAGCTGAGAACGGGGATTTAAAGCAGTATTACAAATTACGAAATGACTTATACCTTGAGGATGGTCTGATATTCTCTGGTGACAAATTGGTGGTACCCAGGGATTTAAGGAAAGATATGTTACTGCTAATACATGAGTCACACCTTGGAATGGAAAAGTGCAAACTAAGAGCAAGTGAAATTATGTACTGGCCCAGAATGAATTTCGAGATTGATCTAGTTGTATCTAAGTGTGAAGTGTGTGAGAGATTCCAATCTAGCAATACCAAATAACCTTTAATTCCTCATGCAGTTCCTCAAAGACCATTTCAGAAAGTTGCTGTTGACCTTGTGGAGTTTCAAAATGTCACTTATTTGGTCCTAACAGATTACTATTCAAAGTGGATAGAGATCTGCAGTCTGAAAACAAAGACAACTCAAGAAGTGACAAGCAAATTAAAAGCTGTCTTTTTTAGGTTTGGAGTTCCAGAAATTTTTGTTTCTGATAATAACCCTTTTAACAGTTGGGAGTTTAATGCGTTTGCTAAAAATCTTGGGATATTGAGTGCATATATTCAAGTCCAAGATATCCTAAGAGTAATGGCATGACAGAGAAGGGAGTGCATATTGTGAAACAAATTTTCAAAAAGGCCCATGCGGACAACAGGGACTATTATGTTGGTCTGATGGAGTACCGAAATACAATAATAGAAGGAATCATGCTCTCTCCTGCTCAGCTGGTTTTTGGTCGCCGACTCAGAACCAAATTGCCGATAAAGGCAAAACTATTAAATGCACAACTATTTGAAGACGTTGAAGAAATATTAAGACTAAGCCAACAAAAACAGAAGAATTACTATCATAAGCGTTCTAAACCTCTTCCTCCATTAAATGAAGGAGACAATATGTTTATAAGGAACTTAAATAATGCTTCATGGGAGCCATCAACAGTTGTTGGAGTGGATTATAGTCCTAGGTCTTATACAGTTAAGAAGGCCAGTGGTGCTGTTGTGCGCAGAAACAGAATCCACTTAAGAAAGTCTTACAATCCAGCCCGGAATCTGCTATCTAGGGAGTTCGAGACAGAAGAACCCAGTGGTGAAACAAACGACAGCTCTACAGACAGGAGACAAGAGGAGAGAAAGACAGAGGTGTTGCCGGGGGCGGAAGCTGTACAACCTAAATGTTCAACGGGTGGCAGTCTTCCTGTGTCATTAGAAGAGACTGGTGTGAACAAGAGACTGGCGTGCTCAGAACAAAACGACAAACAAGACCAACAATTTATTTAAGACATTATGTGTTAACCTAATTGTATATGTGAGTATTCTTGATTGTTTAGAAAGGAAAGGAGATGTAACATAATCAAGAATTACTGGGAACGCGAGCTGTTGTGGCAACCAGGTTTGTATGTTAATGGAGTTGTTTATTAGAAGTGAAAGAGGATCGTTGTGTTGAAATTAAAGTTTATGTTCGAGATGAGACTTTGTAATTACTTAAAGTAAGTTCATTATATAATATTAAGGCTTAATATTTTGACAAAACCAACGTTTATTCCAGCAATTATTTCGATTGATTCAAGTCATCCATGGAAATATAAAAGATCAGCATTACAACTCTATATTAGAAGAGCTTTAACCCACTCAAATAATAAAACTAAGGAAATTACAGAAATTAACTGGATAACCAAAACAGCTAAGAAGTTTGGATACAGAAAAATGATAATTGAAGAAATACTTGAAAATACGAAAAAAATCTGTTAATAACAACAACATTAAACCTAAGACAGAAATGAAGTTTGCAAGTAAATTCCCTTACATTCCTCCACTAACGAATATTTTAAAGAAGGAATGCGCGAAAAAAAAATTGTACTGGCAGAGACAGTTATCGATAACGAAACCATATAGACAACAGGAAGCGAAAGAAGATCAATACTCGATAAAGCAGGAGTATACTGTATACCAACAAAAAAAACTCTACGGAAATTGAAGAAAAGAATAAAATATACATAGGAAGTACTAAAAGAAGATTTAGGACCAGATTGGTTGAACATATATCTAACTGGAACAAAAAAGAGAACAAAACATCTTTAATTCAACATTGCATTAAAAATGAGGCAGTCCCAGATTGGCCGGAAGCATAATTAATAACATCACATAAAACAAAGGCTCAAATTTTAACATCGGAAGCGGTGATGATAGAAAAAACTAGAGAGACAGATTGTAATTATAACTATCCAATGGATCTTCCATATGCTTGGAAATACCTCATAGAAAAAGAAAAGAACCCAGGTTAAAAATAAAAAGTACAGAAACCAGATAAATTGTAAGTCTATCGACATACAGAAGATGGCGACACCGGAGGAATCAGAATCGGGAACAAATTCGGACGCTCCAATTAGAAACACGCACGACGTGAGATGCGCAGTCAAACCAAAATCCGAATGCGCGGAGGTTCTGCCGACGTGGAACTTTTGACTCTGCCAGTGGATTTGAAATTTGGCCAAGGAACAACATGAATGATGAGAAATACATCATTTTTGCCGACTGAAGAAGACAATAAAATGGTAGTTGAAACTAGTATGGGAATTTGGTGCTACGGGAAACGAGGATCGAACTTTCGTCAATACAGGATATTTCTTACCAGATCGAATCCCCTTCAACATAAGGTTTGGAATGTTCAGTTGTTTTAATGTTCTTAAATATCATCTTTTAAATGACGACTCAAAAAGAGCGATACTCATTTACTGCTTGTACCTTACCATTTGGAAACAAAATATAGAACAATAACAAGATTAAACATTAAGCCTGAACTTAACCCTTCAATACGAAGATTTGACTGAACATCAAGCCTGAACTTAACCCTTCAATACGAAGATTTGACTGAACATCAAGCCTGAACTTTACCCTTCAATACGAAGATTTGACTGAATCAATGTTCGTGTGAAAAAAAGAGATGTCTACCATTTGAAACATGATGAACAGGATTTCGTCACAATAGGACTAAAAAGGACCCTTCAATATCCCGTAATATTCCATGACCAAATGTGAGTAACATCCTTAACCTCTTATTATCGATTTAATTCTATATATTATAAACTTTAGGGCATTTTATATAAATATAACCCTTCGTCAAACAAAGACGTTTCCCGAAAGCACTTCAACAACAACGTGAGAAACAGTAAATAATGCAATAACTAAATATATGTATAATATGTAGTCGCCAAGGTGGTAGTCGCCTAAGTTATGGAGTAAATTAGTGAGTACTAATTTGCACCTACACTGATGCAAATGGTGATTCCCATTGTTTCTTAAGTAATTGTAGTGCAGAATGCCCTTTAATATCATCTACATGCTTTGCCTGAGGCATACATGTTTGTTTTTCCTTCTGTATCACTGACTCAACAGCTCCAGAGTCACTCAATAAGAGATGAAATTGGAGGGTTGAGGTAGTCTGTTTTCTGATCACAACTGGTTAATCTAATGGTGTGTGGTGTGAGTTAAAAACAGCTTACTGGAAAAAAAACATTAAAAAATGATGCCACCAAGGATTTTTTTTTAAAAGGTTACCTTCTTAATGTCATCAATTACTGTAAAAAAAAAAAAAAAAAAAGGTTTGAACTGTGATCATATCATTTGCAGCATACATTTCTGGACCATCTATTGCAGCAAATAAAAAAAATGTATATTCATATTTAGCTTTTAGTATGGGGAATGCTCTTGCCAACAATAACTTCTAAGTTCATTAGTAGATTAGATATGTAAAGAGATATAACACTAAGTATTTACAGAGAATTAATAACTTACGGTACACTACTCTTCATAGCAGATCCACTTCATTTTTGACACGTCTTGCAAAGCTGGCACTCAAGCTATCTAAAGAAAATGCATGGGTGCAGCAAATAGAAAATTACATGCACCACAAGCACCGTCTCCAAATAGCCCATTTCTTGGCAAAGAAGTGATCCATTCAACTGTGAGATAGCTGTCCTTGTTAAACTCTGCCTCTCAGCCAGATAAAACATACATCACATAATACAATAAAATTACGATTATCCACAAAGAATAGCAAACCTACAATGATCGAATCGTTATCAGTGCAGCTGAATTTCTCACGGGGCGTATCTCACGGAATAACCATCTGTCAAAAATGAATTTTTTTTTAACCATTTTGATTTCTGAGCTTAACATATACACGGTGTTTCCCAAAATCGCGGCTCACTTCAATAACTCGAGAATGAATTGGAACAGAAAAACAAGATCAACGGCTGTTAATAAGGGATGATATGGTCTATTTAAGGGATATGTGAATGGCCCCCTAGGCCCCCCTAATCGGGGGCTATCTCGTAAACAAAGCAAGTTAGGAAAAAATTTCCAATTACAAAGTTATACAACGTTTTTACCTTGGTGTAAATCCGCAGAAAAATTTCTAATAGCCCTCTAGGTTCGGGCTGTGCCCTCTTGAGCTATTGCACATCTACAAGGAAAAGTTGTTTTCCCCGCAAATTTTGAAATATTTCTGCCTTTTCCTGAGCTTCGTAAGAAAAGGAATCTGACGGGATGATTTTTTCGTTGGCGAAACTAAGGGTTCGAAATCCACATACCCCCCCCCCCCCGACTTCTCTCGCTTTCCGCCAAGAAGCTGTAAAGTCGCCTAAACTTTGCGCAAAATGCCGCTGTGTAGTAAATTTAGAGTTTCAGTTTATGTAACTAGAACTGTAGAAGGAAATCTTGGAAATTATGGTCCTAATCTATCCCCGAATTCCCGAAATAAATTATTGCCTTTGGTAACTCCCCTTCAGGAGCTCAACAAATACAAAAATCAACAGATATTTAGTCTATCCAATGCCTAAAACTACAAACAGCTCCATACCAGCTGCTTGTAGTTTTAAGCAATCATTTGGACTGTATTGCTGTTATTACAGGGGCGTATATAATATTTTTTCCGGGGTCTGACAAAAAATGGAAGATTTGAAATCCACCAGAATAAAATAAAATTTTATGAAAAAATACAAGAAAAAATGAATGCACCTTTTCCTAATGTAAGTTAAGGGGGCTAAAAGGGAATTCCGTTGCCCCCATTTAAATACCCCCTGGCTTCTTACATAGTCCATGTAGGCTGTAGAATTAGCAGATGCAAAGACTGCAGTTTCGACGTGGTATCCCTTTACCCATCAGTCCCCGTGCCGGAAGCCATCAGAACGTTGAAAGAGGCTCTTTCTAATTCATCAGTTTATTCACAAGAGTCTTGCCTCAGCATCTTCAGATTAATGGACTTGATCTCAAATTCCAGCTACTTCAGTTTCCAAGGGCACATTTAGAAGCAAGTAAATGGCACTCCGATGGGATCTTCGCTTTCAGCCGCTCTCGCAGAAGCAATACTTTGCCCAATTGCGCAACATATATTCACTAACATCTCCCCAACGCCTACCACCTGGCTGCGATATGCGGACGACGTATTTTTCATATGGCCTCTCGGAAAGGAAACTCTCCCATCTTTCCTCGATAAAGTCAATTATATACGCTCTGCGATCAATTTCACTATGGAGCTTGAGAACAGTGGCAGCACTTTACCTTATCTCAATGTGTTGGTGAGAAAATCACATGACAATCGCTTTCGTACGGAAGTCTATTATAAACCCACCTCCGTTTCAAACTTGATGCTCCGAAGTTAATTATGTCCTGATAATTACAAAACGGCCTTCTTCCGTTCTCGAATTAGAAGAGGCTTCGCCGTCTCCTCAGATGTTCGTTCTAGAGATTCGAAACTAGAAAACATCGTCGAATTGGCCACTGAGGCAGGATATACTTCGAACCAGATGCATAACTTTATCGAAAAAGCCAGAACCAGCCGTGTCAATCTTTCTATGCCGCAACTTTGCTACCTGGGTTCTATTCCCTACATACCAAAAGTTTCTTATCCACTCTAAAACGCTCTCAGGAGGATGAGCTTCGGTGTCGGCATAAGGTCTCCGGCATCTTTATATACGATGCTTAAGAGAAATATTGACTCTTCTCAATGAGGCAGGTGTTTATGCAATCTCACAACAATATCCGGTCGGCTCCAGGCGATACTACATCGGAATGACCAAACGTTCGTTTGGAATTAGAATCAACGAACATAAAAGGGATACAAAAGATGGTAAAATAACTACTGCCCTATCAAGAGAGGTGAAGTTCAAGTCCGCTGATCAAGCTTCATACTCCACACCTAAATCTACTGCCATTCGCGAAACCTTGGAAACCTTGACAAGCAGCGAGGCTTGTAATGATAGCGTTTCTCTCGAGTTACCATGGATTTTGAATCAATACTTCAAATAATGCTGTGTTTTCTAACACAGTACCGCAAGCCCAACCAACGTGACCTCGTTTCTTCGAATGTCTGATCACATTTGCGCCCATTCATTTATTGTCTAGTCAAGTCACCACGTTCAAATTGTTGAAGTGTTCCATTAATCAGTTTGCAGTTAGCTGTCTACTTTCCTTGAAAAAGCCATCTGGTTGATGAGCGAAAGCTTGGAAACTTTTATTTATATTCCACGCCAAGAAATTTGGATCACTAGTACTATTTGAAGCAAATTATAAGTTAATTACAGAAAAATGTTTTTTTCTAGATAATTATTTATTTCATTTATTTTGCTGTTGTGGGCGCGACATTATTATATGCAATGCACACATAGTGTGGGAATGTCCAACTCAGTTGTCTTTATAAAAGTAAGAAACACGTGTAAAATTTATTTTTAGATGTTTTTACCAATTTCAAAAATGCCAACAATTTTTTTCTTTAAATGATTTGTGAGTAAAAACAGGTTAGAAGGGAGAAGACATGTCATCAGCAGCACGCCCTGTGCTTTTCGTGGGCTCCACTTCGTATCAGCTGTGTATGCCCAGTATGCCCAACTTGGGCTGCTTCTGTACTTCTCTATGGAGAAATCGTCGACTTTGAAGAGGTTTTAGACATACTTGTGCAGCATGTATTACAGCCAGGAAAAAATGAGACTGAAATATACATGCACATAACTAAAAATTTGCAAAAAAATTACAGAAATGTTGTTAAGTATTTTCTAAAAAAAAATCAAACAAAATTATGCTTCTTAGAGCGGCAGTGCATATTGCGCATCAGCCAATCACGGCCTTTCTGAAGCTGTGGGAGCCTCGTTGACCTTCAGGGTCTACTGCAGAGAGTAAGAGACGGCCGCTATTAACGCTATTAACCTGTGCCTAGCACAGGTCTTCAGGAAGTGACCACCCGTCACTGAACCCTCCCCACCCGGAGGGCGCAAGAAACCAGATGATCAGATTTGGCTTCACCATCGGCGGCTGATGCCATTTCTTCTGTCTTCTAACCTCGTTGGGCCCCGGTCAACTGAATGCACAACATATTTCCGCCTTTATCACTATGACCTCAAATAGGTTCTCCTGTCCGTATGTAGAGCTAGACTTTTGTATTTTGTGGGAACCCAGACAAACCGAAGAATTTTCTTTTATAGGGGAGGTAATTTTAAATGCTCTTAAACAACAGTACTTGAGGTATTGTCTGTCGCGCCAAATTTGATGAGCGCGAACAAACACTAATTCTTTTTTGAAGCACAATAAACAGCCTGAAACGTAAATTTATATACACACATTCTACATATATATAGGTAGTTAACAGGGAATGAATAATAAAAAACTTGAAGAATTGATAACGAAAAACAAAATTTATGCACATATCCGTACGTGTATTTTCTCCACGAAATAACGCGCAAAAATATGAGGGGTTCGGTGAACCCACAATAAAATAAGTCGGCGCCTATGCTGGTACACTATAAATTGACCTACTATATATTCATTAATAAAAAATATCATTGCAAAATTGCTTAACAAAAAGCAAATAAAATATCCGCACCTTTTATAGGAAAAGAACAAATTCGGTAGGGGGCATCTTGTCTTGTACTCATACCGTCAGAGACAATCACTTCGTCCCTGCACTTGAAGAAACAATTTAATGAAAAAAATGTAATGAACAAAAGTAGTAGAACTTCTGAATGAAATCTACCAAATGCAACAAAATATAGCATCAATTACTAATTTAATTGCAAGAAGGTGAATGCTAAAAAAGATGAAATTCATTCCTCTTCCTATGAACATTTTAGTTAAATCGAGTTAAAGCAGAAACGAAAATAACGCCACAATTATCGAGATGACTTTGTTCGTTGCTTTGGCGTGTCTTTCATTTTTTTTTTTTTTTTTTTTTTGATTGGATGTTTAACGTCCACCGTGAGCAACTCAATGGGCTACAAGCAGTAGCCCGTCCCTAATTTAGGGCCACTGGTTCCAGGGAAGGGAGAGAGCCAGTACCGTAAGACAAACACAACATCCATACTTCACCGGGATTCGAACCCGGACTCCTTTTGAACGAATGATCAGAGGCCATTGCTTAGACCACTGCGGCTGCTTGTCTTTCATTAATATTGCATGATTTTAATTAAAGGAAAAATTCATCCGCTACAGAAAATAGTGTTTATTTTCTTGCAATTAAATACGTAATTGATGCGAAATTTGGTTGCATTTGGTAGACTTAATTAAGTTCTACGACTTTTGGTTTAGCACATTTTTTTTTCATTTCAATTTTTTTGACAAATTTTAAAAATTGAGGACTTTAAAATAAGAAATTTAGGACATTCGACGTCCTGAGTCAGTTTTTACAGAGTTGAGGACGAAGCATTGATACTGAGGACTTTCTCGAGAAACTGTTCTGGTGACCTTACCACAGCATTGTTTTCGAAAGGAGGCAAACAAAAATTGGAATTACGAATAACATGTACAAACGCCGTATACAAATTTCCCCTGTGCCTGCTGGTTATTTAACCGTTTTCACCACACTCTCAACAAATAAATTTAATTAGAAATGAGAAGACCCAAATACCACAGAAAAGAGACGGATAAAGGAAATTAGATAACAAGTTACGCCAAGAAACAAATTTCTTTGTCGTTCTTTAGATCCATTTGGCCACTTGGGTCACGAAAATCTTCAATACCTTCTAGACAAATTTCTGGAGAAAACGTCGAGAGATCTTTGTCTAGAAGTAAAGAGCTGCTGCGGAGAATGATCAATATTTTTCATACATTCGGCTTCCATACTTTTCCACACTGTACGCGTATACGCTGTTCTTCAGTGTGCATTATTAATCTTTCTACTGTAAATTTCCGCTTTTTCTACTGAAAATTTCCAACATTTTCCCTATATTTACAGCATACACACGCATCTAGAAGTTTAACAGAAAAAATCGGTAATCAAAATTAGTGTTATAGCGTAAATCTACGTAGTATCTTCCAAGAATAGAAAGGTCCAATTTGCAGGGAAGGACGAATGCCCCCTCTTGCTCTCCTATATGGGTGCCCATGCAAATAATGTCTTGATTAATACAAATTAAGATTCAACAGTTTACAATCGCAAAACAATAAGAATAATTAATTCAAGTAAAGTTTATGATGATGTGAGTTTCAGAGAAACTACTATCCTTGTAGAATGCGAAAGAGCACTAGTGGGAAGAGTGTCCGCAGAGAGTGGTCGATGCAGTAAAAAAGAAGTTGAAAACTACGAGGCGGCGCCCGATATCAGCTGAGGATGGCTATATTTATACGCGTTAACATGATGAACACAGAGTCAAATAACAAAGGAAATCAATCTGGGACAAGGACACATGACCTACTAATGCACATTCCCTCATATAGTGTGCTGTTTGCCTTACAATACTAGAATTTTACTGCTTATTATTTTACGAACAATTTGCGCATAATTTAAGGCAGTACAGACTGTCTGCACAGGGCACGAATTACATGCCAAGCAAGTTCAGTCCTGGGCATTAACTTAGATGGGATGTCAAGACAGAAGTTAACACGTTCGAGCCTTACCCGGTGGCAGAGTGGTCAGAAGAGTAAGTTTCCGATTAATCGTCGTCCGAGATGCACCGGGTTTTCAATTTTGATGAGACACGGGTTGCGTTTTTCTTTGGACGCTGACTCTTTCTCCTCTCTGGAACCAGTGGCCACAAAATGAGGGATCAGCCACTACTAAGGGCCTCAGAGTGGATCATGCTTTTTTTTTTTTTTTTTTAAATTGGAGGTTTTTGTTGTTGTTTTTATTAACGACCACCGTGAGCAACTCAGTGGGCTATAAGCAATCGCTCGTCCCTAATTTAGGGACACTGGTTCCAGGGAAGGGATAGAGCCAGCGCCGTAAAACAAACACACCTAAAAACCGTAAAACATCCATGCCTCACCAGGATTAGAACACGGACCCATTTCGGATGAATTATCAGAAGCCATCGCTTAGACCACTGCGCCACAGGGGAGGCCATGGTTGTCGTCCAAGCCCCTATAGAAAAAAAGCGCAGAAGAACGCGTTCGAAATGAAAGCGTCGTTACAGTACCCGAGATAGCGCCAAAACATCTCCTGTCGTCCATGGGTCTGGGTAGTCACCGGTTTAAATTTGTTACAAAAGATTTCTGTTTTTAGGACGTAACACAAATCAAAAATATATGTTGCTATCAATGTGGATGATAGTACAGTGCGTAGGCGCCGACTTGAAAAATTATTGGGGGTTCCGGAAATGTTTAATCGAATTAAATCCATGCATTTTTCAAAGTATTTAAATGTATTAAGTGTAATTTAAATTTCATTCAGTCAGATTATCTGGCACAATAAGACGCCTGAAATGCTTAAATGAAGCAAGTTATAGTTAATTACAGAATTTTTTCTCTCTAGATAATTATTTATTTCATTTATTTAGCTTTTGTAGGAGCGACATTATTATATACAATGCACAGATACTGCGTGAATTTCCAACTCAGTTGCCTTTTAAAAATAACAAAAACATGTAAAATTTATTGTAAGATTTTTTTACCAATTTTAAAAATACCAACAATTTTTTCTTCAATTCATTTTTGAGTTAAAATAGGAGGTTAGAAAGGAGAGGACATAGCACCATCCGCACGCCCTGCGTTTTCGTGGAGCTCTACTTAGTATCAACTGTGTATGCCCAGTATGCCCAACTTTGGCTGCTTCTGTACTTTTCTATGGGGAACTTGTTGATTTTGAAGAGGTTTTAGAGGCACTTGTGCAGCATGTACAGTCAGGAAAAATTAGACCGAAATATACATGCACATAACTAAAAATTTGCAAAAAGTTACAGAATACTGTTTAGTATTTTCTAAAAAAATTAAACAAAATTATGCTTCGTCGACCGGAACTAAATATTGCGTATTAACCAATCACGGTCTTGCTAAAGCTGTGGGAGCCTCCAGGGCCTGCTGCAAAGAGTAAGAGACAGCCGCTATCAACCTGTGCTCCAGCACAGGTCTTCAGTAAGTGACGTGACGTCACTGAACCCTCCCCACCCGGAGAGCGCAAGAAACCAGATGATCAGATTTGGCTTCACCAGCGGCTGCTAATGCCATCGCTCTCTTCTAACCTCCTTGGTCCCCGACTGCCCGAAGGTAGGGTGGGTCAACTGACTACGACATATTTCCGCCTTCATCACTATAACCTCGAATAGGTTTTCGTCTCCAAATGCAGAGCTACACTTTTGTATTTTCTGGGAACCCAGACAACCCGGAGAATTTTCTTTTATAAAGGAGGCAGTTTTAAATGCTCTTAAACAACGGTACTTGATTGTGTGTCGCGTCAAATTTGATGAGCACGAATAACTCATTCTTTTTCTAGGCATAATAAACAGGCTGAGGGGTAAATTTCTATACACACTTCCTATATATGTATAGTAAACGGGGAATGCATAATAAACTTGAATTGATAACGAAAATCAAAATTTATGCACATATGCGTACGTGTATTTTCCCCACGAAATACGAGCAAAAATATTAGGGGTTCGAAGAACCCACAACAAAATTATTGAGGGTTGAAAAGTGTCTGGAACCCACGAACTCGGCGCCTATGGTACAGTGGTATAACTCTCAATACAAAATTCGTCCGTCAATGAGCCTTGCCAAGAGATGACGCAAACGACATGTGTGCCGATGACTGGATAGCTTATGCTTTCTTATGAGAGAAACAAACAGAACTATTCCTGTTTTAAGAATGGTAATTTTGCTTGAAATTGAAACAACAGACACTGAACGCTTCGTATACATTGTGCCTACCATGTGGGATATTGTTTTACATCTGGAAATAATCGCTACTTTTAAGGAATCATGTTTACATTGCAAAGAGCAGCTTGCATGTGCATGAAGGCAGGATCATCCATTATCAGAAGAGCGATCTAAGTAGAATCAACAAAACCATAATCCAGGAGACATGAAAGATTGCAGGGAGACATTTATTTACATTACATGCACCTAACAACACACAAAACATTACTTCAAGTCACTTCTCGCCGAAGACAGAGAAAGAATCTCGTAATAAGTATTAAAAAGACTTGCGAATTAATCACAAAGATAAGAAGAGCCTGCCGTTAATGCACGATATATTAAAACCTAAGACTCAAGGTTAAAATTTATTACGTGAATACAGAACGACATGAGATCTTTCGGACCTCGTAATCTCGCAATTTTTCACACCTGCGTCTGCATTGTGGCGCTCTCTCTTGACGTTCAGAAGAAACACTATCAGACAAGCCACAGACTAATACATACTCAAGTGCGCACCGAACGATAAAATAGAAATGATATACAGGGTGTCCGAGAATTATTGAACACATTACAAAATTATGCACACAAAAAAAACTATGAGCATTGTCTGTTTTTCTATGTCACGTATTACTAACACGGTTTCTATATTTTGTTTTACAGAATTTTTATTCCCAGAATCCGATAGATGGCTCTAGGTGTGGCCTGATGAGGAATGTATGAGAAATGCGTAATCAGTAGTCATGTCATCCGTCCAGCAGAAGGCGATGTGTGCGCTATGGCTTGCGGAATTAAAGTCTGTCGTTAAATTTAAAAGACGGTACCGTTTAGGGTATGATTGTAATCCTCCGTCAACGAATTCAATTAAGCGGTGGATGAAACAGTTTAAAGAAACTGGCAATGTGGAACATCGTGGAGGAGCAGGTAGGCCTAGCGTCAGCGATGAGACGGTTGACCAAGTTAATGAAAGTTTCCGACGAAGCCCCAGGAAATCCGTTCGTAAAGCAAGCAGAGAACTGTGCATTCCGAAATCGAAAGTTTACGATATCTTGCACAAGAAATTAAAGTTTCATGCTAATAAAATTCAAATAGTATGCATGTAAATGATCACACTCTGTGATACGATTTTGCTGTGGATATGCTGAATCGAGTGAAAAACGACGAAAACTTTTTCAGTACTTTAATTTTTAGTGATGAATCCACATTTCATGTATCAGGTATTGTGAATCGTCACAACTGTAGGATATGGGGTAGTGAACCACCTCATGCTGCTATTGAACTGGACGTGATTCTCCGAAAGTTAATGTGTGGTGCGCCCTATCAAAAAGAAGTGATTGACCCTTTCTTCTTCTGCGAAAAAAACACAAATGGTGACATTTACTTGGATATGCTAGAAAATTTCGCTATACTTCAGATCTAAAGATATGAGAACGTCGTTTTCCAACAAGCCTACGCATTTGTCAACGTGTTTACGTAAGTGCCTAAATGATCATTTCCCCAACAGATGGATTGGGCGTGCTGGTCCCATTCCGTGGTCTCCTCGCTCTCCAGATCTAACTCCATTGGATTATTTCGTGTTGGGTTATGTGAAGGATCGTGTCCATCATACACCTTGTATTGATTTGCAGGAACTGAAGCAGCGTATCACAGCTGCTATTAATTCCATAACTCCTCAGATGCATGCCAATACATGGCATGAAATCGAGTATCGCTTGGACGTACGACAAGCAACCAAGGGATCTCACATCGCATTTGCAGACCTCAGCACAGACTTCATTGCAAAAAGTAGTGAGAAAAGTGACTTTTTTTTTTTTGTAGTGACTAAATAGTGACTGCTCAAATAATTGAAAACCAGACTAAATCGTTTAAAACGATAGAACACACACACACACAGTATATGGATAGAACATATAATTTGCATTTTGAACAGATTTACTTTGTTCTTTTTACTCAACAACAGTGAACAATTTCCTTTATATTTTGTGATAGAACATATGTTATTGAATGTGATTATCTGTTGTAAAATAAACAATATATTGGATGGGCAGGTGATTCCTTTCAATATTTTTTTTATACACTACTATTTGTGAAAATTGCAAGAACAAGAAGGAGGAACCATGCGATTTGAATGAAATTTATACCAAACATTACTGATATGACTGTACATAAGTGATTTAATTTTCGGAACAATACAATTTTTACCTGCAAAAATCAGTATCTTGTGAAGCCTCTGCGAGCTGCAATAAGAGCTTCGAGACCAGTTGGCATTGAATCGAAAAGGCGTTGGGTGGTGTCTTTGGTAATTGCTTGCCAGGCAGCGTGTACACGCGGCCACAGATAACTGGTACTGACCACTGGAGGACTTTGATCGGCCAGTTGCCAAGTGACCATATCCCAGACATGTTCAATAGGCGACATGTCTGGGGAACGTGCAGGCCAGGGAAGAAGCGGTATCTGCTATGCTGCGAAGAGGGCTTGAACATTCCTGGCAACATGAGGTCAGGCATTGTCCTGCTGGAATATAGCGCCTGGAGTGCTACGAAGGAAGGGTATGACTTCTGACTGTGCATCTTCACTGATGTAGTGGTCGCTGGTGATATTGCCCTTAAGTCATAGCAGCAGAGATCGCGAATGTTACTCAATGGCACCCCACACCATCACACTTGGCGTTCGGCCTGTATGACACTGAACAATGCATGCTGAAAGAAGGCACTCACCATAATACCGTCTAATGCGTATGAGGCCATCATGGTAGTTCAAACTGAATCAGGACTCAGCCGAAAACACGACATTTTGTCAATTAGCACACCATTGTCTGCAATGAAAACCCCATTGCAATCTGAGGCGTCCATGGTTCAGGGTCAAAGGAACCAGTCCTCTGTGCAACAGACGTGTCGAACTGTGGAGGCAGACAATGCCACACCTGTTTCAGTGCTCCACTGTTGTGCTAACACTTGCGAATATGCGGAACGGTTCGCCACTGCCATGCGATGTCTGCCATCTGCGGTGTCGTCACATTTCTCAGTCCACTGCCGGATTGTCGATGCACCTGATTCTCCTCAGTCCACTGCCGCCACACGCACATCACTATCATGGCGTTATGTCTCGTCTGAGCCGCAATGCCACGGTACGAAAATACACCTTCACGCAGACCAATCATTCGTCCCTGTTCAAACTGTCGTATGGTGATATTGCGCCCTTCGTCGTCGCCAAAGCATCATTGAATCCTGGAGACGCTTTCACAACTTGCTGTCCGTGATGCACTACTAGTGTGTATCCTAATCAGCCCTCTCTTTATATCCCTCACTCGACTGTTCAGGCGGCCCTTGGCGCTTACTGGACCAAGACATGCGCAATAACCCTGCATTTCTAATCATTTGCATGTCCTACCCTGCTCTGCATATCCTGTAAGTTTCATGTGATTACCATCATTCTTTCATGGTGTTGCAATTTTCACAAACAGTAGTTTATTTTATCAGCATGATGGCATTTGACGATTTCTAATACTGCACTAGCAAAATAAGTATGCTCTAGAAATGATTACATATACAAACTACCATAGGTTTATACGTATAATGAAAGACTAATAATAAAGAATGAATGTAATGTTTAACAAGAAAGATGACACCGAATTTTCTGGTGTAATAAGCACGTCTCTTGAATCCGTTCTGATGCAAATTAAATTTATCAAAGCTATTCAAAGTCAATGGAACCGGTATGGAAAACAATAGTATCTGACGGAAGAAAGAAGTTTTTCAATCGGGTCTTCAATCCCTCAGATATTACTGTAAACGGAATCGTGAGCTTACGAACTCTTAGAAACAGAGTTATCGACAAAAATAAGATGTGACTTTACGTCCCCTGGTGGGAAAACCACGCATTATTTGAGGAAGAAAGTATTCTCAAAAGGTTTATCCATATGAGCGGTATCGGTCCAAGAAAAAGAAATTTTGTCGCGTTTTCAGAAGCCCAGATTTTGCTACAAATATTTCAGAAGCAGAAATTAACACTTATGACCCCTGGTGGCCAAACCATTCTTTACCAAACATTAGAAATTATGTGAAAAATATTTTCCATCAGGTCTTGTATGCGATACAGGAAGAATTTTTCAAATCGGAGTTTTAGAAGCAGAAATAACGCAGAAAACGCAATTTACCTTTGTGCGGCCAGCGGAAAGTCTATGATTTACTTGAAAATTTTGAATTTATAGGGAAAACATTTCGCATCGGAAACACTATCCAATAAAGAAGGCATTTTTCAAATCGGACTTTTAGAAGTAGAGATTTTGACAAAAAGAACATATACATCAACTCCCCTGGCGTAGAAACCATTCCTTATTTCAAGAAGAAAATGTTCCTAAAAGGTTTGTCGACATGAGTAGTATAGGTCAACAAACGACTTTTTTTCCAATCGAGATTTTAGAAGCTCATATTTTTGCTGCAAATACATCAGAAGCGGAAATTAAGACTTACGTTACCTGGTGACCAAACCATTTTTTACAAAAATTAGAAATTATATGCAAACTAGTTCCCATCAGGAGCTGTATCCGGTGCAGAAAGAATTTTTCAAATCGGAGATTTAGAAGCAGAGATATAGGGAGAAACGCAATTTACCTTTACGCCCCCTAGCGGAAAGTCTATGAATTACTGGGAAATTTTGAAATTATATGAAACACATGTCACACTGGAAACACTATCCAACAAAGAAGGAATTTTTCAAATCTGACTCCTAGAAGCAGAGATATTGACAAAAATAAGATATACATCTACGCCCCCTGGCGTAGAAACCACGCACTATTTTAAGAAGAAAATGTTTCTAAAAGGTTTGTCGACATGAGTAGTATCGATCTACAAAATACTTTTTTTCCAATCAAGGTTTTAGAAGCTCATATTTTGCTGCAAATACATCAGAAGTTGAAATTAAGATATACGCCCCCTGGTGGCCAAACCATTTTTTTTTTTTACAAAAATTAGAAATTATGTGCAAACGATTTCCCATCAGGAGCTGTATCCGGTGCAGAAAGAATTTTTTCAAATCGGAGATTTAGAAGCAGAGATATAGGGAGAAACGCAATTTACCTTTACGCCCCCTAGCGGAAAGTTTATGAATTACTTGAAAATTTTGAAATTATATGAAAAACATGTCACACCGGAAACAATCTAATAAAGAAAGAATTTTTCAAATCGGACCATTAGAAGCTGAGATATTGACAAAAATAAGATATGCTCTACGCCCCCTGGCGGAGAAACCATGGAATGGAATATTTTAAGAAGAAAATACTCTGAAAAGGTTTATCGACATAAGTGGCATCGGTTCACGAAATATTTTTTTCAATCAAGATTTTAGAAGCTCCGATTTTATGGCAAATACATTAGAAGCAAAAATTAACACTTACGCCCCCTGGTGGCCAACGTATTCTTTACCAAAAATTTGAAATTATATGCAAAAGATTTTTCATCAGGAGCTGTATCCGCTAAAGAAAACGGTTTTCAAATTGGAGTTGTGGAAGACGAGATATCGGGGAAAACGTAATTTACTTTTACGCCCCCTGGCGGAAAATCTATGCGTAATTTGAAAAAGCAACTATTCCTAAAATACTCTTCGACATAAATGGAATCGAAAGATGAAATAATTTTTTCAATCGGATGTTTAGAAGCAAATATGTGGAATAAAATGTATTTTTGAATTTCACATAATCTGCATTTACGCCCTCTAGCGGTGAAATTGTACATCGTAAAAAAAAAAAAAAAACGAAATGAACGATCATCATTCGTATATTTCAAGCTTCCCAATACAAAAAGAATTATCGGACTAATAGTTGCAGAGATATCGTGTCTACAGACGGACGGACAAACCGATAACATAAGCACGATCTTTTTTTACAAAAAACGTGC
This sequence comes from Macrothele yani, assembly GCA_039090855.1. Lineage (NCBI taxonomy): Eukaryota > Metazoa > Arthropoda > Arachnida > Araneae > Macrothelidae > Macrothele > Macrothele yani. Next base: position 55,126,277 of record CM077018.1, on the reverse strand, counting down.
TAAAAAATTAAGAAAACTGTTTTTCTGAATTCTTCACGTAACTGGCTGAAATTTGTACATATACTATAATTGGCTAGGAGATGATGGATGACCTTAAAAATTTCAAGTGAATCGGCAAAAACGTTTAAAAAAAATTATGGCCCGTTTAAAAAAGTTTTTAATTGATTTACTCGAAATTTGGAGGGCTCATTTCTATTAACGATTTATGGCATTGATCAAAATTTCAGAGATTTTCATGAAAAATCTACGGAGATAAACTTTTGTCATTTTTATTCCACTTGAAAAAATCCTTGAGAACCTGCTGGCTGCTATGGGAGGGGTTACAGGGAGAGAGGTGCAGTTGTGTGCTTCACTGCCTCTTGCCGGAGCTCCGCTCTTGACGAACTCTCGCTCATGCTGCTGCGGTGAGGGTGAGTCACGTTTACAACTTGTGACCCCACACACGAGTGTGTTCGACAGGGATGGGTGTTTAACAAATCAATTTATTTTTGTTTCAACATTTCTTTTTTCATCTGACAAAAAATCCCCAAGATATAAAAACAACGCAAAACTATAGCTAAATTGAAAAAAAAATACGGGCACACTTAAGAAAAAGGCGAGAATAGTGACAAAATTTTAAAAAAAGGTAACAAAAAGTGACAAATTTAAAAAAAGATGACAAATAGTGGGAAAAGTGACTTGCGCCGAGGTCTCTATTGGTCAGTGTGCGTACGTAAGTGCCTAAATGAGCATTTCCCCAACAGATGGATTGGGCGTGGGGGTCCCATTCCGTGGCCTCCTCGCTCTCCAGATCTAACTCCATTGGATTATTTCATGTGGGGTTATGTGAAGATCGTGTCTATCAGACGCCTTGTACTGATTTGCAGGAACTGAAGCAGCGTATCACAGCTGCTATTAATTCCATAACTCCTCAGATGCTTGCCAATACATGGCATGCAATCGAGTATCGCTTGGACGTACTGTTACATTTTTTATTTTGAACAAATTTATTATAAGAATAATCATATGTTATAAACAAATATTTAACCAATTCACCATAGTTATCTTCAAACGTTAATCGGTACCAATGTTACATGTTACATTCTAATACGGAACACGTGTTAAAGTTACGAACAATGGCATACGTGTTAATGCTATTCACTGGGACACGTGTTACTGTCATCAATGTTAAATACAAGGTGTTAATTTTATTGTTATATTTATTATTATGAACAAATTATAGGTGCATCAATTACAGATCATTTACCGATTAAATTTACTTTAGAGTGCCTTTTTATAACTATGGGACTTTTGTTCTACAGTGATCGTATATGGACAAAAACGTGCTCCTTATATGTACTGGCATATAATAAAGCACGGCGTTGTGATTCACCTTTATCCCGTCACTGGAATGGTGGGGGAGTAAAGGTGCCGCTCGTGAAAGAAATCAGAAACATAAACACATATCTTAGTTTACACATACCTTAACTTATGTCTTGTGTGGTTATAAGGAAAACAAACAGGAATCTTATGTGGAAGTAATCAAAATAGTTTAATACGAGAGAATTAGGAACACTAAGGTACCACGTGCGTGGGTGCAGCCGTTAACAATACCTTACACATAAAATTTACTCTTATTACGATTTTTCTCTAAAACGTCTCCGATCATTTCTGCATACATCTATCTATATATATAAGTGCAAAGCTTAGTGATTCATTTTTCTTCCAGTTCCTTTTCTCCTATGCTTTACCTAAATGTTTTACCTAGCTAACTGGGTTTTCATTGTTTTATAATGACCAATACACACGCCACGTGCTCTAAATAGGGTTATGAATTAATTTAAGCAAGTACATGCAATAAAAGGGAAAAGGAAAATAACTTATCTGGTATCTCCATATGTCTTTCAGGTTTTCAATCCAAATCTTTATCCAATTGTCAGCGCGGGCAGTACTTCATCTATCTCTCGTCACATCGCTCGACGATCCGCTATCCACGTCTGTGTTTCGCTGCTCCTCGAACTCAACTCCTCGTGACCAGTGAAGACCTTCTGAGCTTCACCTTGTCCGCGGATGCCAAGGTCACTTGACCAGTCTGGAATTCATCTAATCCGTCCGGGAACGTCACTTCGCTCCCTCCTTGGGAACTGACCCTTCAACTTTTCCGACCCCCCTATATCCCCTGGGGCTATCTATGCACGTGCATGTTGGACTAAATTTATTTTAAATAATTTTATTTCCAACATTCCTCCCTTACCAGATGTAATCTTTATGGGGGGCCAAAAGGAATGCTGGGGGAAAACTACACGCACGGATAGACTACTCCATCCTTACCTAGTAATCCTCTATCTTTTTCCTCATGTGCACTTATATATACATATAGCAATGAAATTATATAAAATATTCATAATCACACATATACACAATACACTTTTCGAACACAAAAATTAATTAACTGTTACGGTCCTGCACCCACAATACATATCTAAAAATATCAATTCAGTGATACTGCTGGCATCTGAAGCTTACATTAACGTGTCGTTTAGTACACTTTGAGCTGTTGCTGACCAAGTATCAGTAACACATTTAACTGCCAAACGCTTTTCCGCTTGTTTGTTTGCTTTTATATTCAATTTTTTTTTTTTTTTTTTTTTTTGTCATTGTCCACGTCCACCGATTCTTGAGTTTTATTGTTTGACTTAATTTTTTTTTTCTGGTGGAAAGTAAGACAAGGTGAAATTGTTTGATTTACGTTCAGTTCTGCGATTCACACACAATTCACACAAAAAGTTATCAGACATCAAACCAATATCACTGGCAGTTCGCAATATTTGGAGAACATTGTCACCTGATTTGTGCTTTTTATATGCTGGTAATAAAATTAGCTGTAGAACACTTTGCTCTGTACGTATATGTTTATCTAGTATTATTCGTCCACAGTCACCTATAACATATGTTATTCACCAAGGTCTCTTTGACCTGGAACACAATAACAACAAAATCATTTCACCTGTGTTTTATTCATCTCTGCATGCGCCCTCATTGACACTGTCCTTTGTGCTTTTAAACACCAAACCGCTCATTGGCCATACCGTTTTCACTACCTGTTGACCACATAGCACAACAAAGTCTTCGCTGTCAATGTAGCACTTTATTTAGTCTGTAGGTCATCCACATGAAAAAATGCGTTGCATTCACAGTAATTACGACCGTCTTTGGATACACCAGCACGCTTACATTACGCATGCCACGTGCGATTCGTTCATTATTTTCAAAAAGCTTGCATCATTACTTGAATATCCTCCTGTTGTTTGAGTTTGGGAAAAGAAAACGGTGTTTCAATCACTGCTGCACTCTAGTTCCCGTAGGAAGCATAGTTCTTTTGTTCACCAACGCATGGTTCTTTTTGTTCACCAACACGTGGCTCTTTTTGTTCACCAACACGTGATTCTTTTTGTTCACCAACACTTGGTTCTTTTTGTTCACCAACACGCGATTCTTTTTGTCCATCAACACGTGGTTCTTTTTGTTCACCAACACGTGATTCTTTTTGTCCACCAACACGTGATTCTTTTTGTTCACCACCACATGGAACACACTGACTTTACTCACACTTTGATTTATTTATTTTTTTCTATAACCTTCTCTCTTCCCCTGATTACGCACTGTACCGCTCTGTCATTACCCAGACTAGACGCGGCAGTGTGATCCGTCAATCCAAACAAAGTCAACTACCCAGTGGTTTAATTTTCATTTACCCTTATCTACATTCATTATCATTATTATTTTTTCAGAATAGCTGTATATCTAATATCTTAGATTTACACTATTCTTTCCTTCCCAAGCAAAGATAGATCCGCTCAACCCAATCAATCATTACCTTCACGCTGCACCTAAACATTATTAACATTAATATTTAAAATTACACTTGCCAATATCACTATTAAATTTTTATTTGACGAATTTTTTCGTGCATACACCTCCACAAGAGATAACCAAGTGTTCCAGGGGGGAATATTCAGATATATCATAACGTTAGTTAACCAGTTAAGAATTGTCCTTTTTTTTTTTTTTTTTTTTACACACACCTTTATATTCACTAACCACACACAGACTTGAAACATACTTGAAATACGGAATGGAAAATAATAATACCCGAACTCGAGAAAATTTTATACATATATATTACACAAAATACTAGTGAATTTTCCACCTTTTTGCTTTAATATTAAGAGATATATGCTAATCCTATAATAAAACATTCTGACTTACTAACTTCCGTTTAAAATGCCTTCTAACTACAATAATGAATTTCTAAATCTATCAAATAAATTTAATAAAGATCCGAATTAGATTTGCTACTGGAATTGGGGCTGGGGGGGGGGGGAGGGGTGTAAATGAAATAAACTGCAGCTCTTCTATTGCTTTGCACCTTTCTGTCTCGAACAAGATTTGCTTGGCTGCTTTAACTTAAAAGGATCTTTATCGTCCTGTACTCCTAATAACTGTGAAAGATCAAATGGCGATTCTGCAGTTTGTTCTTCACATTTTTCGTTAAGTGGATTATGAGGATTTGCGAACGACTGTGAGGAAGAACGAACTGGATTCGTTACAGACTTCTTCTCTTTACTGTTCTTCACAATCTGGGGGATTCTAAGTTGTCTTTTTCATTTTTACGTTGCTTATGTACAATTTCTGTAGTGGATTCAACTGTTGAGATTTTATCTACGCTTGCTTTGATCTTACTTCGGGAATCAACTATTGTCAAAACCTGGACCTTCTCTTGAGCCTCTTCATTGTGAGTAACACGTGGCTTTGGGGAACTTTGAGCACGCTGGTGTCTATTATTGTAAAAATGCCTACCCTGACTAGGTCTTGAGGGAAATGGATTTCTGTAATTATTTTTCCCTCTGCAAAATCTCACTTTGTGGCCTACAATTCCACATCCAAAACAACGGAGGTTGTCATAAGCCTGACGTTGTTTCTGATGTGTTACGTAATGTGGTCTAGCATTCCTATTTGTTTGATCAAAATGCTTATTCTGCTCTAACGGAAAACTTCTATGTCTCTGGATGTGGAACGTATTGACAACTGCAGTGTTTACATTTCCCTGGTTGTTATTCCTGTTTTGTCTCTGGTACAAATTTCCGCGAGGATTAAAATGACCCGCGCCATTTGTATCCCCGCGCTTCGTAGCCTGAAGATTTGGGGACACGAAACGGGGCTCTATCTCCCCTGTCTTTGGTTTCCAAAATTATTTGATTGCTGATTACATCTGCTAACTGGGTGTCCTAATGCACCACATCCGAAACATCTGACATTAACAAAATTTCGCCTAGCCTTATATCTGGAATTCTCATAATTTTGACTTTCATTAATTTTTTGATTGCAATTTTGATAGCTCATTCTCGGCTTTCATTAATCTTTCACTCATTTGTTGTGATTCTTCTCGTAAGGTACTGATAAGTGCATTTTGCTGCCCGATGTATTGCTGAAACATGGGACAAAGTTCTGAAATACCATTAGCATCGCCTGGGGCGCTTTCTCGAGGGATTTGATCTGCATCATCGGCAGAATTGACACTCTTTGTGATGATATGTCGATTTGCCTCAGCAAGCAGTGCATCTTGTACTGCTTGATCGAAATTTGCAGGCCCTTTCGAAAGTACCTCTGTTTGAATACTTCTTTCCACACCTGCTAAAAATTGTGATAACATAATTGAATCAACCAGTGCCTTAACCTGCTCATCCCCTGAGACTGGTGTGCCTAGATAAGAATGCGCTGATCCTCTTAGACGTGATTCATACTGGGCGACCGACTCTTCTGGTCTTTGATTGCAAGAATTAAAATTTTGTATTGCCACTACTAGAGGTTGGTTATTGGCAAACCTTTTTATCACTGCTGATTTAAACATCTTGTAATCATCAAGCTGTCTAACATGGGGAGATTCACTCAAAAATCCTAAAGCTGCTTGCGTCATGCGAGCTTTTGCTACAAAAATTTTTACTTTTTCTGACCAATTAGTAACTGATTCTAATCCCTCTATTGCTTCGAACAAGAAACAAGCTGGAATAAGCTTATCGTTTCCAGAGAATTCGGGAATCAGGGGAAGTACTGATGCAATAAATTGCAACCCTGCATGGAATCTTGAACGGAGGAGCCTGACATTTTTAATAGAAGTATAATACCTAAGTTATACACTAATACCAATTAAAATAATACCTTTCCCTACAACATGCAATTGCGCTTTTACCTAACTCTTAGTAATGAAGTTGTCAAAATAACACCTTAAGAAAACAATTGCATGATGCATACAACAAAAGAAAATAAAGAACTGCTACACATGAAGAAAGAAAACCCATTCAATCCGTACTGCGACGGGAAAAATACGTGACAGCACGAATGGCTCAAAAGTCACGGCACCAATGTTACATTTTTTATTTTGAACAAATTTATTATAAGAATAATCATATGTTATAAACAAATATTTAACCAATTCACCATAGTTATCTTCAAACGTTAATCGGTACCAATGTTACATGTTACATTCTAATACGGAACACGTGTTAAAGTTACGAACAATGGCATACGTGTTAATGCTATTCACTGGGACACGTGTTACTGTCATCAATGTTAAATACAAGGTGTTAATTTTATTGTTATATTTATTATTATGAACAAATTATAGGTGCATCAATTACAGATCATTTACCGATTAAATTTACTTTAGAGTGCCTTTTTATAACTATGGGACTTTTGTTCTACAGTGATCGTATATGGACAAAAACGTGCTCCTTATATGTACTGGCATATAATAAAGCACGGCGTTGTGATTCACCTTTATCCCGTCACTGGAATGGTGGGGGAGTAAAGGTGCCGCTCGTGAAAGAAATCAGAAACATAAACACATATCTTAGTTTACACATACCTTAACTTATGTCTTGTGTGGTTATAAGGAAAACAAACAGGAATCTTATGTGGAAGTAATCAAAATAGTTTAATACGAGAGAATTAGGAACACTAAGGTACCACGTGCGTGGGTGCAGCCGTTAACAATACCTTACACATAAAATTTACTCTTATTACGATTTTTCTCTAAAACGTCTCCGATCATTTCTGCATACATCTATCTATATATATAAGTGCAAAGCTTAGTGATTCATTTTTCTTCCAGTTCCTTTTCTCCTATGCTTTACCTAAATGTTTTACCTAGCTAACTGGGTTTTCATTGTTTTATAATGACCAATACACACGCCACGTGCTCTAAATAGGGTTATGAATTAATTTAAGCAAGTACATGCAATAAAAGGGAAAAGGAAAATAACTTATCTGGTATCTCCATATGTCTTTCAGGTTTTCAATCCAAATCTTTATCCAATTGTCAGCGCGGGCAGTACTTCATCTATCTCTCGTCACATCGCTCGACGATCCGCTATCCACGTCTGTGTTTCGCTGCTCCTCGAACTCAACTCCTCGTGACCAGTGAAGACCTTCTGAGCTTCACCTTGTCCGCGGATGCCAAGGTCACTTGACCAGTCTGGAATTCATCTAATCCGTCCGGGGAACGTCACTTCGCTCCCTCCTTGGGAACTGACCCTTCAACTTTTCCGACCCCCCTATATCCCCTGGGGCTATCTATGCACGTGCATGTTGGACTAAATTTATTTTAAATAATTTTATTTCCAACAGTACTACGAGCAACCAAGGGATCTCACATTGAAATTTATTAACTTGTGTAGTTATATTGTAAGTTAGTACAGTCAGTTTCTTTGGTACTTACGTATTAACGCCACCGCAGCTACAGATTTGGCGGTTTAAGTGCCGCCAATCTACACCTAAAATTTTTGCGACAAATCATAAAATAAAACACTTTATTTAAAAACAAAGTAGTCAATCGGATTTCGGTGGAAAATGAGCCGATATAGAGTTCAACATAGATTCAAAACAGTCTCTATTTTCTTTCACGTGATGCTGTCGCCATATGAACTATGATAAATAAGATTCCAAACGATGTCTCACTGTCCCCCTATGTCTCTTGTTCCTCCATTTAGCACTGCCCCACATTCTCTCAACTGTTTGTGTATGAACTCCTGTATCAGGATCAATAAAATTGTATTTATGATTAACTTTAGCATGTAGGAATCCTTCTATTTCTATTCTATTTGTTTGGTAACCTTTCCAACTGTCAGAATAAATTGTGCTACCATCTGCAATGTTTTCAATAATTTTATCAAGAAGGGTACAGCCAGTTCTATTAGGAACAGTGACAACAAACGAATCTTTTGTTTACATATACCACCAAACACCCACTGTTCGGGTAATACTCGACCACAATTATTTTTACGTTGAGTAAACAAACTTTCATCAATTTCCACAATGCAATCTGGTCCACCTACCTTCTTGTTTGGTTTATTCTCCATATCCAAGACACATAATTCACGCATGTAATTGTTCCAATCTATAACAGTTTTATCTGATAAATCAAGTTGCTTTTCACAAAATTTAATCGACGTCAACTCCTCGCACCAGCAGTATATGAATCTCAAAGCTGAACAAAATGGAATTCTGCTTCCCTCAAACCAGTTGTCTTTTCTAAGTCCCACTTGCTGATCACACTGTCTTAAATTACATTTCCAAAACTTACGTTTACCGAAATAAAGTTTCATGTCATGGGAATTGGTACATTTTCGTTCTTTTGGTAAAATATTTCGCTCCTGAAAAAAATAAAATTGCATCTTGTTCTGTTTTTGGCAAATCCCAAATGCGCATTTTCGTAGCACTAAAAAATGGCGTCAAAAATCAGCAAACAAAAAGGCAACAAAGAATCCAAAAGATAAATGCCTGAGCGTGCGCATTAGCACAACTTCTGCCCTTTATTGGCGCATTAGCACAACTTCTGCTGCGGTGGCGTTAATACGTAAGTACCGTTTCTTTCTATCTGTTTAATGTTTTGTTTTATATAATTTTGTAATGTTTCCAATGATTATCGGACACCCTGTAATACAGTGTACAACGACAATGTTACTTGACAATGAGATATACAGATACAGTCCGGTAAGAAAAAATAGGGGGTCCATATGTTCTTAAATGACTGTCACTAGTCGTTCAGGAAAACCTTGACACCAGCGTCTGCGTTATGGCGCCCTCTCTTGACACAGAGAGATACACAGTCAGAAACTCTATTCATGAAACAAATGCAAACAAACGTAGGTAAGTAATTCGTTTTTGTTTTTCTAACAAAATAATCTATTCTACCGCGGAAAACTATTGACCACCTTTTTAAATTTGCTGTTCTATCTATAAGATAAAAGTAGTCCACATAAAGGTATGGATGGAAGCATGATGTTTTAGTTTACTAAGAATCAATATATCGTACGCATTTGTGTTAGTTTTTTTTTTCTCGATCTGTTGCAGTGGAGAGAGTGTATTGCGTCAGAATGTGTGATTTTCCTCGGCAGAGCTACTCAAACCAGCGTGCATATACACTGCTGGACAATTGCTAAGGACGTATCATAAACGGCTATATAGCGCATAAAAAAGTAAGTGTGGTTGGATGCCAAGTGAAATAAAATAATGTCAGCATGCCAGGACATTACAAGAAAGACAATTTATTGTGCTCTGAAATCAAGAAGGCTTTGGAACGTGTTCAAGGGGCAAACAGGCCATTTAGTGCAGAATACGTAAACGTGAAAAAAATGCGATTACCGTCCGCAGGCGTTCCGGCGTAAGATGTCAATACGGGATATGGCCACCATGGAGGGCGATGCAAGATTCCACACGTCGTGTCATGCTTTGCACAACATTATCAAGCAGCTGTTGGGGTAATTTATCCCATTCCTCTGTTAGTGCACGGATGAGGGTGTCCTTGTTTATTGGAGGGCATTGGCGACCAGCAAGACTCCTCCCCAAAGCATCCCACACATTTTCAATGGGATTCAGATATGGAGAACGTGCTGGCCATACGAGGCGTTGAATATCCTCGCTCTCAAGACACTCCTGGACAGCGACTGCTCGATGACATGTTGCGTTGTCGTCCATGAAAATTAATCTATCACCGACAGCACCACGAAACATGCGAACATGAGGTAGCAGAACATCATTAATGTATCGTTGGCCAGTCCTAGTCCCAGTTGAAAGCACATAGAGGACGTACGGCCATTGATCATGATGAAAGGCCATACCATGTCACTACATGTCGGATATCGGTCCCTTTCCTGTATGTTTGCTGGACAATATGCAGTACCACTATCACGCCAGATCAGTTGTCGTCGACAATCAGACGATAGACTGTATCTACTCTCATCTGAGAAGAGGACAGCAGACCAGTCGTTATCAGTCCAATTGCGATGTTGATGGCACCATTGCAAACGGGCGGTACGGTGACGTCTGGACAATGGGATGCACACAACAGGACAGCGGGCGTATAGTCCTCCTTCATGCAAATGTCTGGCGACAGTTTTTCGGGAGATCCGCTTGCCAGTAGCAGCCATAAACTGATTTGCTACCTCACTAGCTGTGCTGCGCCGGTGTCTTTTGTTGATAGCACTATGTACCGATCTTCTGCAGGTGTCGTACTGTGAACACGACCTCCCCCGTGACGTTTGCTACACTCTCCATTTGTTTGAAATGATTTCCAAAGCCTTGAAACAACACTGTGGCTGACGTCGAACTCCCTGGCAACATCTGTTATTTTTCGCCCTTCTGCAATCTTGCCAATAATACGGCCACGCGTAAATCATCTAGGCGATGTCAAGAAGACATACTGAAAATTGCAAGTTCATCAATTGATTCTTTCCCTTTCAACTTTGCGTTTGAACAACAACGGTCAATACGCGTCAAATCCTTTATATCTGTTATCAGCGCTATGACGTCACGAACAAGTTCGGCAATCCAAAATTTGCATACGCACAACACGTCTTACTGTATCCCGCACTTATGCTAATTTCCATATTTTCCTGCCTTCCATTTTACGGTTGCTATCGTTGCTATTGTCATCCGTCCTTAGCAATTGTCCGGCAGTGTATTTGATATCAAGCGATAAGTCAGTGATTGTTTTTCATCTATTGGGGCTTTACAGTTGATGCAAGTTCTGTGCATATCGCATAACCTCTCTGGCAGTTGGGTACCAAACATTTTCGCCCCATTATCAGACCTAAGAATCGAACTGATCCTAGTCTGACACACAGCTGCACAAGAAATTTAAGTCTCCTGTTTAATTAAAAAGAGTTAACATGCTTTAACTCCTGTAGAGACATTTCAGTACCATACCTGTAATTAATAAAAATGACTTACGATGAATACCGATTTAACACTAAAGAAACCATAAACACTGATATTCTTTCTCTGATGATTAGAGTCACTGATTCGCCCACAACTCCTGCATATATCCTCAGGCGAGCTGTGACATTGACTGTCCGATTTTCTGAGTTCCCTGTATGGGAAGTGATATCACTTGACTATTGTACACTGCGATTAAGACGAATTTCCCGAACTTTAACCTATCTCACCATAGGATTTGACTTAGATAATAGTAGACTTTGGCATCTAGCTTGTAAACAACTTATTTTAATGATTGGTCTCTCAATACACTTAAATTCGGTCTCGTAATGGAAGTAACCGCAACCTTTAACTTGAGATAGGGATGGCCATAAAGTAGAGATGGGTTTGACGGTGACTTTTAAGTATCAGTAACAACGGTGACGGTTCCAAACAAGTATCAGTGAAAAGTATCAGTGACAAAATCACAGTCGGTGACAGCAGCGCCTCCAGACCGCGTAACGCTTGTCAGTCAGTGACTCAGTATATCAGTGACAGGAACCATCGAGCTTGCATTCACGGTTCCACGCAGCATTGGCCGCCATAAGTCACTGCCCGCGCTGCAGGTGACATCGCCTCCAGGCAATAAGCTGCTTTGAAATTATGGAAACCAACGGAACTACAGATCAAATGAGGGATTTAATAATAATCAATTGAACAAGCTTACTCTTTTATCAACTGTATATAATAAAAAAAAAGTTTGTTTTTTCTTACGGAAATCACTGTCACAGCTCAGTAGCGTCTAACCCGTCCCCGCAAAGAACAGGATTGTAGGAGCTAGAAGTTTCCGCCGGTGACAGCGACAGGTGGCGCCTACAGTGATTCTGTCACTGATATTTCAGCAAACGAGTCACAGCTGGTGACGGTGACATACTCGTATCAGTGACAAAATATCAGTGACGTGATTTCCGACCCATCTCTACCATAAAGTTCGCTGATGATAACCATGTGCTGCTAAAATCCAACATAAGGCGCAATTGTTTATATGTTGTGCCGGGATTTTTGGCGACTATAGTTTCATCCTCATTTGGTTGAAAGTGACGGAGAAATAGACAGCTACGAGCTATTTATTTGGACACACACGGGAGTATTTAAAGCGGGTCGTATGTAATATTTTTGTTAAAATGAGACATTAGAAAAAATGCTTTAATTTAATAAAATGCATCGACTTGGCATTTCAAAGTAATGCTTTAGTTTTTTCTATTTCTCATTAACTTTCATTTTATCCTGACGGATTCCAAAAAAATTTCATTTTCCGTCCATCCCACACCGCAAAAAAAAAAAATATATTCGCCCCTGTATTTGGAAGATAAGTCTGTTTTCGAAAAGATTCACAGTTGTTTATTTTTGTGTGAGTAGTTTATATTCTTTGTTTGATATTAAACCGTTTGAAAAGAATGGAAAATATTTTAAAGTGTTTTTGTACATAAACTGTATTTTCCAATAAATTAGCATATACCTTGAAAACTTCACATTTATATCTCATGTTAATGAATATGATAGGAACTAAACTTTCTCATGTGAAGGATAAAAACTTTACAAAAAAAATTCCGTATGGAGTAACTAGCAGAATGGAGTAGCTATTTAGATGTGATTTATATGAGATGTTATAATTATTTAAATAAAAAGAATGGGAATTTCAAATGTGATGTATAGAAATTATTAATGTGCTTTGGTCATAAAACTTTTTCTCGTGAAATTGAGTTTTTCTATCCCCAGTGTAACGTACCAGGAGATGTGACGTACCTGCCAGAAGGACGCACACGACATAAAGGCAGATAGGAATCAGAATAAAACGTCCGCGTAGCTCAATTGGTAGAGCAACTTATTCCGGAATGAGGGGATCCGGGTTCGAATCCTGGCGTGGATAAAAATGACGGAGAAATTTACTTCGTTATAATGGCTCCCAAACTATCCGGATGACCCGACCGTTCAAAATCTCGCAATGGTGTGATGTTCTTTCCACACCGCGAGATAGGAAAAATCAGAGAATCCCTTCTCCAGCACTTCGAAAAAAAAAAAAATAAATAAATAAGGGGGAGATGATGTAACGTACCAGGAGATGTGACGTACCTGCCAGAAGGACGCACACGACATAAAGGCAGATAGGAATCAGAATAAAACTTCCGCGTAGCTCAATTGGTAGAGCAACTTATTCCGGAATGAGGGGATCCGGGTTCGAATCCTGGCGTGGATAAAAATGACGGAGAAATTTACTTCGTTATACCAGGAGAATGCATTAAAAGCCACAGAGAAAGGATCAAAATCATCCACCTAGTTCTAAGTTATATTCATCCATAAAACAATCATGTTTTCTCTATAACAAGATATTCAAAGAGAGAGGACAGTTCGCTTTTAATTATTACAAACCATGCATTGCCTCTTCATTTGGTTAAGTAGTGCGTTTCATGATTAAGAGGCGGGTGGTAGGGGCTTCATAGGTGTAGCAGGAGGGGGGGGGGGTGTTCCTCAGGTCCGGATCGCTCTTGAGGGTGGATTGAGTATGAATTTAAAGAGATACACATGTGGCTTTCACTAAGGAACCAAATCCAGGGATCCTCCCCCCCTCAAGAAATTTCTGGCTGCACCACTGAGGGCAGTGATGAAGCACAAGTAATATTTTCTCACAGCCCTAAACTTCTGATCAGAAAGACATTTTGAGGCAGAGGATGCAATCCAACCCAATCACCAGCCTAAAATTGCTAAGCATAAAGAATAATAATGAGCAAGCAAGGCCCCAGCTACCACAAATCACCGTGAAACTCCTTATTAGTTGACCTGCACCACAGCAGAGCAACAAATGAAAATCTGCAAAAAAATCACTTTAGTATGCCAAGGTGTCAGCAATTTTTTTTACCAGTGCAAACGTCATTATGGAATCATCCAGTCTATTGAAAATGATACACTGTTTCCAAACCTTGCCAACTTTATCAAAGGAAAAAATTTGGAGTAGCTAAACTTATGGGATTAAAAATCAGGGTTTTTTAATCACTTCTGCTGGATAAAATGAAATCCACATTTATTCTCTCTCCATTAATATTCCCCCCAAAAGCAACAGCGTTTAGCTAAAAGCAAAACTTCGTAAGTGCGAGGTTCAGTTAAATTCAAAAAAATTTATTGTAATCATTTTTCTTATGTGTTATATCAGGAGTAATATTTTTCTATGAATTAACAGGCTAGATGAAGCCAACTTAAAAAATAGCTGGTTTTAAGTAATCTTTGAAAGAACCTATTTACTTAAACAGAAAAGAAAAAGATGGTTCCTAACTTGTCATCTTTACTAACAAAATACTATTAATTTTAATCTTTACTAACAAAATACTATTAATTTTATGAACTAATTTGTTTTATTTCACTGAAGATATTTAATGCAAAGAAAGAAATTAAACATAAATATACTTTGTTCACTCTTAAACGTAATAGAATTAGCCATATTACTCATTATATTATTACTAGACATCCTTTTCTTGAATTCTGCGGCATCAATATAATACAATTTTAATGATACAGCACTAATAAAAATAAATTAAGCAGAACACTGTGTCTCAAAAAACTTCACAATATCCAGTTTAAGTAAAATGTTTCTTAATTAATTTCTAAATTCACACAGCCTTTCATGTCCAAACTTTCTTAAATTTCTCTTACCACTCTCATGTCACCACGTACCTACTTAATATTCTGACTTTCATTGCCAAACACAAAGTAGGTGTTATAACCAGCTTTGTTCTTTGACCTTCCACGTCCTTTGAGCAAATATGCATAGGCAATTGATGTAAGACTTTGCTTACCTCACTGGTTCTAATTCCTTAAAAAGGCATCTTCCCTCATTGAATAAGCATCAGAGTATTATAGGTATTAACATGCCATATATCAAAAAAAGGATATCTACCTTAATAGGATTTTTTAACACATTGGCAAGTAATCGAGCAATTTCATGTTTGTATTACAAAAATGGAAATCCCATACTACAGAAATATCGTAAATGCATACAAACTTATAACAACATTTCTTTAAATACAGAATTTGATCTAATGTAATTTATGCACCAAAAATATTTCCCCCGTGCTGACTTGTACCATTTTAAGTTACAGATTTTCGAAAAAACACTGCACTTAATCACTATATCCACGAGAACAACAATTTATTCCTGGTTTTTAAATGTGTTTCATTTATATTTTGGAACTTGCAGATCTCAGTAAATTTGCCAGTGAAACCACATTTTTGTGTTTCATAGATTATATGAATAAATGTTTTAGAATTAATTTACCAAATGTCTTTTTCGTATTTTGATTCCTTTCATAGAGGACCCCATGTGTCTATACAATTGAATTCCATCACCTATGGAAACCAAATTCTAAAAGCGATATCTGAACATTCCAAAAAGAAAATCCTTGAAAAATGAGAAGCATGCAGAACAGATGGAGGTGATGATGAAATAATAGCACTTTGTTTTCCCATAAAATAAATTTTAAAAAATGCTACCTTTGTGGTGGGTGCTGTTGAAAAAAACTTGCCCACTTCTGGCACATTAAAACTGGAGAGCTACCTTTGCTTTAAAAAAATTAAACAGGGATAAAATAAATCAAGTCAAACTGAGGAAAAAGTAATTTAAAGTATGTGGCAGGCCTTGTCTAATTAAAGAGGGCAACATTTAGGAATGTGCAACAATTCCAAATAAAAACTACCTAAGTAATTTTGCATGCAATAAAAATAAAAATATGCTTAATGAACTGACAAGAAAGCTTTTCTAAATGACTACCAGATGACATTAATTACTGATTTAACATGCAATGTCATATTTAAAAAATAAAAAAATAAAGAAAACCTCTCCCATCATGCAGACCAGTGTGAAATCTATCACATGACCTTCATCAATTGAAAAGGAATACCGTATTTTTTTGGAAATTAGACACTTTTTCTCAAAAAAAAAAAAAAAAAAAAAAAAACATTGTTTCAAATCTTCCTGTTTTATATATATAACGAAGGTCATTGTTATTGCCATGAGTGTATGTGTGCTGGCTATAAAGACTGCTGAATGAGTTTAAAATCTTATTACTTTATCTTAGGTATGGTAAATGATCTTCTGCACATTTTCCTGGAATGGTATGATATCATATTTTTATGTTTATCTATTGTTAACTATGCAAGCATATTTTCTTATGAGCATGGCATATGTATTTATGCCTGTGTGCATACCTGTGCATTCATGAGTTAAGGATATAATAAAGTACAGTTTAGGCACATACCTCATATTTTCATGCAGCGATCTGAACAAGGACTATCACCATTGTTTAAAAAGTGAAGTGACAAAAAAAAAAAAAAAAAAAAGAAGGGAAAGAATCGCATCTGAGGACAAAACATCACAACAAGAGATGCTTAAGACATCCTACGAGCAAACTAGAGGTGCATGAATACTGCTGCAAATTCTTCAGTTTACACAGAACTTTTGTAAACAGATGCAGAAATCTTATTCATTCACAGCAACATAAATATTGTAGAGTCGTAATAATTTTTGAGAAAATTCATAATTAAAATGCGCACTTTAACTGTGGGAATGTATTTTTATTTGCAGTTTACTACAAAAGATTCCGCCATGTCCAACAATTTCACTTTCTTGTTAATTACACATAATAATCTTGCATATGAGCATAAACAGATCAAGAAGAAAGTGAAAACATGAGCATAACTCACCTTCTTGATCTATTCATTTTCCCACATTTACATCACATTACTTCCTCAGACTGTCTGTTTATTTAAATTATGCCATTGGGGAGGGACAGGTTTTCGTACATCAAGTAATAAATATAGATCTGATCAATTTAGGTTACGGTACATTTTATTTTTATGTTTTTATTAATTTTATAATTGATTTTTAACAAAGGACTAATTGTTAGCCTTTTCTTTAATATTACCCTTTTTTTGGCAAACTCCAATATTATAATTTAAAATGATCAATACACCGATAAGCCATTACATTATGACTACCCTAAGCTTAGAGAAATGAGCGCGCCAGCTTTGAGCTAGTAAAATGTTCAAAGTCAGAATGGGAAAAGCTGCCGATTTATCGAAGTTTGATAAAGGACAAATTGGGATGACACGGTGCCTCGGAACTACAATTTCGGGAACGGCGCAGTTGTGGGTTGTCATGTGCCACTGCAGTGAGTACGTATCAAAAGTGATGCACAGATAACCAAACGACGAACCATCGTCCAGCCGTGCTTCATTCTCTGCTCAACGATGCGTGAGGGAAGCTGAGACTGTCGCACATTGCTTAGAGCAACTGCTGGATCACAGTGGTTCAAATCACCCGCAGCTAAAACAGTGGTGACCAGGGCAATGTTTCACAGCACACAGTTCATCGCAGCCTTCTGCGCATGGACCTGCGTAGCCCAAGACCCAGCCGGGTCCCCATGCTCACTGCACGTCATCGCCAACAACACATGAAATGGGGCCAAGATCATCAATATTGGACCCTGAATGATTGGAAGTGACCTGGTCTGACAAATCAATATTCCTGGTGCATCACGTAGACGGCAGAGGGTGGATACGCCTATTACTAAAGGAAGCCATGACACCTGAATGCACTGTTGGGCGGAAACAGTCTGGCGGCGGCGGTGTTATGCTGTGGACAATGTTTTCTTGAGAAACTAAAGGCCTCATTATCCCAATAACACAATACCTGACAGCTGTCGGGTATGTGAAACATCGTTACAGACCAAGTTCACCCATTCACGGCAGCTGTGTTCCCTGCTGGTGATGGCATTTATTAGAAGAATAATGCCCCAAGCAACACTGCCAGAATCATAAAGGAGTGGTTTGAGGAACATCCTGGTGACTTTCTGTTATTGCTCTGGCCTTTAAATTCACCGGACATGAACCCAATTGAACATTTGTGGCTCAACTTGGAAAAGCGGGTTCACTCTAAATCACCACCATCCCGAAATGTACAGGAACTGTAGAATCTGCAGTTAGCATTATGGTACCAGATACCCAGAATACCTATCGCCACCTCGTCGAATAGATGCCTCGCCGAGTGGCAGCTGTTTTGTGGGCTAAGAGGGTCCTCACCTTATTAGGCAGATGGTCATAATGTAATGGTTCATCGAAGTATATATTTATTACTTAATGTATGAAAGTCTGTCCCTCCCCAATGATATAAAAACAAACAAGCAGTTGGAGGAAGTAACATGCTATAAATGTGGGGAAATGAATAGATCAAGAAGAAAGTGAGTTATGCTCATATTCTAATGAAATTATTTGCGTGATTAATTTCGATTTGACATATTTTTACGTAAAAACTTATTAAGAATGTTTTTGATACCCTTATAAGGTAATTTTGACTTCCTTGTTGTTCCCCAAAAATGTGCAGAGGCTTGCTCGTTTGCTTTTTTGAAGATGTTTTTGTATTTTGAACGGTTCTTGACAATCTTCAGATTAAAAGAAAAATTATCCAGTCCCAGAAATTTTTAATATGCCATAGAATGGGGATAGACTTCGACCACAGCCATCTTACTTTGATAGATCAGTCATATGGCAAGGATGGCCATCCAGACCGATAAAAGGGTCATGAAGGTGTAAAATCACAGAAAAATCCTGCAGTGCATGTAGGCCATTGGTAAATGGTCTGAGTGGTATTTCTCTACATTGTATTTCACAACGTGGCTAATCTTGCAAATCACAGGGATTTAGTGATCAATAAGCTACTATTTTGATGCATGAAATTTGATATTTTTTTCTTAATAAAAATCTTTAAAATGCCATTTTATTCTTTTTTGCCTTAAAATTTTCTCCAAAAATAAGGGTGTGCCTTATACAGGGTTATAAGGAAAGGTGACGATGATGGGCAAAACACGTAACAAGAATAGCAAATAACGGTAAGACGATCACGCTAGTTAGTTACCTTGAGATTATAACTTTTACAAAAAAGTTCGTAAGTTGGGAGCTTTCGACCTTACGTCTTCGTCACGCCAATGGACTATGGAGTACACTAACTTTTGTAAGATTGTTTCCAGATTCTATATTTGAATTTCTGTTATTTTTGTTGCCAGATCTTAGAATCGATCTCCAGATCATCGGGATGTAGACAGGAGATTCGGAATTGCAAGTCTTTGGGTTGAAAAGAATTTCTAGGCTTTCGCGGTAATGGAGGGCAAATCGACTGTCAAAAGAAGCAATACGTTTTGCTTCGTTCCAGTGAGGAATTGCAGGTGTCTTCCATTGTCAACATAGACAAGGCTGTATTTTGGTTGGCTTTCAAAACATCTTTCTTCTTGTGTTCCAAAATTCTGTGGTTAATGCTTCTGTATGTGCTTCCAATGTATAAGTTATCACCTGTTGAAGTAGAGATAGGAATGCAAGAAACTCCTGGGAGATTCATTTTTTCAACTTTGTCCCTATCACTTTGAAGAAGTTTCAAGATGCTTGGGGTGGATTTCATGGCAAGATGGTAACCAAAACTTCTGAAATGAATTTATAACTTAAAAGCATAGGAAGAACCGGATAATTTCAGGTTTTCTTTCTTTTGAGGATGGAGGCATTCAATTTTCAACTTGTTTTCATATTTCTTTATGCGAGTGTTGAATGAAAATGCAAGGAAACCATCAGAGAGGGCTATTGTAGAAATTCTGGAGAATTCTTCTTGAAGAGATAGTTGGTTGTTGCAATTGATATAAGCCCTGTGGACGTAAGACTTCAATGCTGCGGAGCTTGTAGAGTTGCAAAGTGGATGATTCGAAGGGATGTTGGTGGTGGCAGAAGGTTTCCATAGACGGAACGAGTGATTTAGAGATCAGAGTTTCTGCCGATGGAGGCATCCAAGGAAATCAATTTTGTTGTTTACTTCCTTAGATTTAGTGAGTTTAATACATGGAAATTTTTCTGTAATTAAGTAAATCAGGATTTCTAATTAAGACTCGGTATATGGCCAGCTAATGAAAATGCCATCTACATATCTTAACCACAGGGAAGGTTGAAAAGGGTGTTGTGGAATGATGGAAACTTCAATATGTTGCATGTAGATCTCTGCAAGAAAAGGGAAAAGATGCGAGCCCATGGGGAGACCAGGTTGTTGTTTGTACACAATTTTGTTGAAACTAAAACAACTGTGTTCATGAATGGTGTGGAAACAATCATAAATATCTTTGATAAGAGTACCGGGTGGTTCGGAATGAAGAATCAATTTCTTCATGAGGAGCATGTAAGACTTAAGCTATGTTACTGAGGGGAACAAGGATTCCACATCAAGAGTATATAGATTTTTACTTGGAGAAAAAGAATTAGGAAGTTTGTGGATGAAGTCTGAAGTGGAGATAACTGTGTGAGTATGGTTGGCAGTCAGATATTTGAATTTGAGGACCACTTTCTTTTCAAGGTTTATTGCTGGGGAAAAATAATATTTCCCCAAAGAGCTGATGGGGTTACCAGCTTTATGTAGTTTAACTTGCACGAAAAACCTGGGATTTCTAAAGTAGGGAGGAGACGAGGTATCTGCAAGGAAGGAATGAATTGCTTCTTTCTTTGACAATCTGTCAACTGAGTTCTTGAGTTAGTTGGTGGTGTCTGATTGCAGAGGAATGCAGTTAGCAGAAGTAAGAAATGAAACCAGAAGTAAGAACTGAACTGACACTGTACACCAACCTATCCTCCGTGACAATGCTGCTGTTAATCTTATCCAAGCAAAATTCTGTGACAATCAAGTACTCTTCTTCTTGTCTGAAAGAATTCAGGTCATTTATTCAAAAAAATGACCTTGTCATATGCAAAGCAGATAAAGTTGGTTGCCCAGTCATCATTGGTAAAGAAATACTAAACCAAAAAGTGCATTCATTTCTTACTTCTGCTAAGTGCATTCCTCTGCAGTCAAACACCACCAACTCACTCAAAAACTCCGTTGACAGATTATCAAAGAAAGAAACAATTCAATCCTTCCTTGCAGATATCTCGTCTCCTCCCTACTTGAGAACTCACAGGCTGTTCCTGCAAGAACTACCTAAACCTGGTAACCCCATCAGCCCTTTGGTGAAATATTCTTTTTCTCCAGCAATAAACATTGAAACAAAATTGGTCCTCAAATTCAAATCTCTAGACTGCCAACCATCCTCATACAGTTGTCTCCACTTCAGACTTCATCCACAAACTTCCTAATTCTTTTTCTCCTAGTGAAAATCTATATACTCTTGTGGAATCTTTGTTTCCCCCACTACCATATTTTGAGTCCTACATGCTCCTCATAAAGAAATTGATTCTTCATTTCCAACCACCCGGTACTCTTGTCAAAGATCTTTATGATTGTTTCCACACCCTTTCATGAAAACAGTTGTTTTGTTTCCAACAAAATTGTGTACAAACAACAATCTAGTCTTCCCATGGGCTCACCTCTTTTCCCTCTTCTTGCAGAGATCTACATGCAACATATTGAAGTTTCCATCATTCCTCACCACCCTTTTCAACCTTCCCTGTGGTTAAGATATGTAGATGACATTTCCATTAGCTGGCCACATACCGAGTCTGAATTACAGATCCTGAAAATTTTTGTCTATTAAACTCACTAAATCTAAGAAAGTAAACAACGAAATTGATTTCCTGGATGTCTCCATCTGCAGAAACTGTGATCGCCCCATCACTCGTTCCGTCTATCGGAAACCTTCTACCGCCACCAACATCATTCCCTTCGAATCATCCACTTTGTAACTCTACAAGCTCCGCAGCATTCAAGTCTCACATCAACAGGGCTTATATCAATTGCAACAACCCAACTATCTCTTCAAGAAGAACTCTCCAGAATTTCTACAATAGCCCTCTCTCATGGTTTCCTTGCATTTTCATTCAACACTCGCATAAAAAATAGGAAAACAAGTTGAAAATTGAATGCCTCCATCCTCAAAAGAAAGAAAACCTGAAATTATCCGGTTCTTCCTATGCTTTTAAGTTACAAATTCTTTTCAGAAGTGTTGGTTACCATCTTGCCATGAAATCTACCCCAAGCATCTTGAAACTTCTACAAAGTGATAGGGACAAAGTTGAAAAAATGAATCTCCCAGGAGTTTCTTGCATTCCTATCTCTACTTCAACAGGTGATAACTTATACATTGGAAGCACATACAGAAGCATTAACCACAGAATTTTGGAATACAAGAAGAAAGATGTTTTGAAAGCCAACTAAAATACAGCCTTGTCTATGTTGACAATGGAAAACACCTGCAATTCCTCACTGGAACGAAGCAAAACGTATTGCTTCTTTTGACAGTCAATTTGCCCTCCGTTAGTTACCGCGAAAGCCTGGAAATTCTTTTCAACCCAAAGACTTGCAATTCCGAATCTCCTGTCTACATCCCGATGATCTAGAGAACGATTCTAAGATCTGGCAACAAAAATAACAACAATTGAAATGTAGAATCTGGAAACAATCTTAGTCCTCCATTGGAGTGATGAAGACCTAAGACAAGGTGAGAAGCTGCCAACTTACGAACTTTTTTGTAAAAGTTCTAATCTTAACGTAACTAGCGTGATCGTCTTACCTTTATTTGGTAAAAGGAAAGTCCGTGATTACGCCCATGTCTCACGAACTATGGAAGTTAGGGATTTATTTCTTGTGCAGTTGTATAGGAAACCCCCTATGGCGCACACAATAACATCACGAAGGATCCGCTTGTCCCCTTTTGGGTGGAGTTGAGGAGGCTCTTGCGCCTCCATTTGCAGATAGGGCCAAAAAAGTCAATTACACACTTGTTCAGCGAGGCTAAAATACTAATTAAATGTTTTTGTCCCATAACAAAAAATGGAAGGGAACTCTTCAAATGCGAAAAACGGGGAAAGCTACCTGAGTTGCTGTGTCCGAAGCATATTTGCATGGATTCCAAATATGCATTCTGCTCCGTCGTCAGAATACAAAAATGATATGCGTGGTCGTCTTGCCAACACTTCGTGAATCAGTGACGGGAAGTCGAAAGCTTTGCCACGTACACAAGTCAATTAGATGAGCATTCAGTTTTCCTATTGGATTAGTGTTTCACCACTTTATACTATTTCTCTTGTTTCAGTGTATTTTTTACCGTATTGGACATCAAAGTCTGATATTTAATATGTCAAGGAACTGCGTTTTATTTCAGAACAAGAACTTTTGATAATGTTTGTACGAAAACGTTTCCTTTGTGCGTTCATTTACTTAGAACTTACCAGTTTAGATAAGTTCTAAGTAAAAAGTTCTTGTCTAAATATTCTGTCATTGCTTCCGGCTGTTGTGATTCTCTTAGGGCCACATTCCCGGACCCCTTTCATCTTTTGTTATGGGACAAAAACATTTATGTACTATTTTTGCTTCGCTGAACAAGTTTGTAAATGACTTTTTTGCCCTATCTGCGAAGGGGGCGCGATAGCCCCCTCAACTCTACCCACAAGGGGACGAGTGGATCCTTCGTGGTGTTATTCTGTGCGCCATAGGGGGTTTTCTATACAACTGCACAAGAAGTAAACCCCTAACTTCCATAGTTCGTGAAACATTGGCCTGATCAAGGACTTTCCTTGTAACCCTGTATACCGGTGTGTCTTATATTCCTCAAAATACGAAAAGTAAATCCATAACTTCCATAGTTCGTGAGACATTGCCCTGATCAAGGACTTTCCTTGTAACCCTGTATACCGGTGTGTGTTATATTCCTCAAAATACAAAAAGTAAATCCCTAACTTCCATAGTTTGTGAGACATTGGCCTGATCAAGGACTTTCCTTGTAACCCTGTATACCGGTGTGTCTTATATTCCTCAAAATACAAAAAGTAAATCCCTAACTTCCATAGTTCGTGAGACATTGGCCTGATTAAGGACTTTCCTTGTAACCCTGTATACCGGTGTGTCTTATATTCCTCAAAATACAAAAAGTAAATCCCTCACTTCCATAGTTTGTGAGACATTGGCCTGATCAAGGACTTTCCTTGTGACCCTGTATACCGGTGTGTCTTATATTCCTCAAAATACAAAAATTAAATCCCTAACTTCCATCGTTCGTGAGACATTGGCCTGATCAAGGACTTTCCTTGTAACCCTGTATACCGGTGTGTCTTATATTCCTCAAAATACAGTATACATTAAAGGTGCTGGTTAGCTTCGCAAAACAGTAACAAAAGAGTAGTACAATATATAAAAAGAGGGGGTTAGCTTCATTTCAAAGTCATATTTTTAAAGTTTTGTAAAACTTGAGAGCCTATAGAGGAAACTGTCTGACACTGTCTTGGCTTCTTCAAATCTGAAAACTACTGAAGTAGAAACCTGTTGGAAAGATTCTAAACAAATTGTTCAAATCGCAAATAATTTTGCACTTCATTACAATTAATTCTGATTCAATCACTCCATTGATTTTGAATTAATTTAATATAACATGATTATTCTGTTATAGAAATTAAGGAAGAAATACCCTTCAGAAATACATGGAAAATTCATTAGATTATTCAAAGCGATCAGAATTGTGTATTGAATTGCCTGTAGTTTACTGGTCTCTATGTAACATCGCCTCAGAAGAGAGATGTTATGTCTCCATGTAATATCTCTTTAGATGTTGCACAGAAACCAGTAGACTATATATAGGCAATTCAGTACACTATTCTGTTTGTTTTTTATAACCCATGATTATTCTGATTGTGGCAATCATCTGAAATTGGTATAGAGATCTGGTAAAAGCATGAATGTTTCCTTACCAAACTTTGGCTGAAAAAAGATTAAGAAAGATATTCAAAAGCCCGAACACTTTCATTGCAAGTTTACATAACTTAAACTTGAATTTAGTGTTTTACTGTTAAAATTCTCATAGTTACATGTCTTTCCCTTTTTTCTCTCAGTGTTAACAATTTTTATTTCCCACATCTTCCACTCAGAATTTAGTACTTAATGTGTGTACAGTACCATAACAAAAACAGAAGGAGAAAACCAAGTTCCCCTTCTTCCTGAATATGCAAAAACATTAAAATATGACGACAAAAGTTTCAAAAGTGTAGGAATTGACAGAAGTCATTTTCCCACACAGTTTTTTTTCTCCTGTGTTTTCTGAAACTAGATACATTGCAAAATATCCAAAATTTCAATTTTCTGCAATAAAGAGCTACTTCTAAAAGGATGATAGTGCATTTCTAGAGAAATACAAATAATCATTATTATCTACTAATATTAAAAAGATCAATACAAATTTCAGTTAGATCTGTTTTATTTCATATGTGTGTATATGGATTTTCAACTTGTAGCATGGCATTGCTGTAGGCTTATGTGGTAGTTTAAAAGTTAGACAAACCTAATTACAGGGAAATGCCTCAGTTTTGTGCTACATCATGACTACGGAATAATTTCATTTACCTTAACACAATTTTTGTCTTCAGGAGGCCTTATTCATGTAAATAACATCAGTCCATATTCTTCACACACAATCCTATACCTTCAAACTGTCAGACCCCAAAACCCAAGTACTATGAACTGATCTTACTTGCAGCATAAACTGAATCTGCAAGCCATCAACTGAACAGCTGGTTTCCATCTATTTTCTTCTAACACTGTAAACACACTCAAAACTGAATTTAATTGGGCAATTCCATGCCAAATCAAAGGAGGGTGGTTATCTCACAGTTATGGATTTTGTTGTAATTTAAATGATGGGCAAGTATGTATAACATAAACGGAGATTTCAGGATTTCATTGTTTTTTTCAAAGCAAAAGAGTGGGTTCTTAGATTCATTTGAAAGTCATATTTTTGAAGTGCAGTTAATTTTTTACACATAAAATTACTTGCATTTGCATTAACCTAATCATATACTGCAGGTATCATTTTGGAAGCTAAGATTGTCATCTTTCAAAAATTAGTGTAAAGTAAAGATTTCAGTTTCCAAATGTTTTTTTAATTTTAATTTTTTAATATTTTTTTCAGCACATAAATCCTATAAAATCCATGTGTCCTATTATTCCATATAATCACATAAATCCATGTGTCCTATTTGATGAGTTAGAACTACTTTGTCTCTACAATTAAAAATAAGTATATATTTTAAGGCTACTTTGCATTTAGGGTTGCCAAAATTAAAAGAGAAAGGCCATTTTGATGCTTCAAAAAATATGTGGTCACGTTAACAAGTTTCAAAACCGTTTCAGTATATAGTGGGACCTTGGTGTATAGATTTCCTCCTAAAAGTACTGCTTTTCATCTGTAACCATTGCCTAAAAAAATTATTCGATTGTTTTGAAAAATTTGCTGAAAGCAACCTATGTCTCTCTGATTTTCTGTTTAGTAAAAATATCATCTGGACTTTTTAAATTCTATACTGTTCATTAAATTAGTAATGGGTAACTAACTGTACACCAACTACACACAAAATAATAAAACTAAACTAGTAATTCAATTTATTTGCATAAAAATACATAAATACGCGTTTCTAAGGCTTTCGTACAGCAATCAAATGGCTTTTTCAAGGAACGTAGACTGTTTACCATTGAAAAAGCTATATGGTTGATGAGCCTGGAAACATATTTATATACTTTGGTGCCAATAAATCAGGTTATTAATATATATTTTATATACTGTTGTTCATGGTCTCTACAACAACAAAAAATATAAAAATAAATTAAAATCTTGTTTTTGCTATAAGTTTATACATAAACCTAGTTTGGAAGGACCTAAATGTTAGATTAACAAACAAATATAAAATGCTGCGTTAAACACTTAAGAGCATAAAGTGATGTTTACTGGAAAAGCGTGGTTAAAGCATAACAAAAAAAGAATATTTAGGGAGGACACAAGGTCAAGTTTATGAGGACAAATGTCGCTGTAAGGAGCATGAAGTAGCAAAGCTGGTTTATCAGAGTAAGACAAAATATAATAAAGATCATGTGGAAGAGCGGAGTTAGCATTTTGGAAAGATTGGAAAACACTCTGGCAGTACACGAGATGCAGGAAGTATAGGTCAAGTTCTAAGTTGTGTAAAGAATGGGATTGTAGAAATGATATGCGAGCTTAATCAGATGAGTTGAAGATGGGGTGAATATTTCTGTGAGTTATTAGAACATAAAAGCAAAGGTGATTTTAAGGCATAAAGTAGATGATGTCACTGAGAGGAGGAAGCACAGCAGGGAGCTCAAGGGAAGAGGTTTGTAATATTCTAAAATCTCTTTGAAATTATTGGGGTTTGGGAATAGATGGCATAACTGCTGAGATGTTAAAATACTATGGTGAGTGTAATTGATAGGTTATCTGAAATTTGCCAGTTGTGTTGGGAGTTAAGAAAATGGTCACTTGGAGTTTAAGGGATGCTATCAGTATTCCTTTGTATAAGGGAAAAGGTGATCAGATAAATGCAAGATTTATAATGGTATCAACCTGCTGAATGTTTCAAAGGATGTGTATTGAGATGCCATTATCTATAAATACAAGGTCTTACATCAAAGAATGTGTGGGATATTCAGAATGGTTTCATGCCTGCTAAGATTAAAAAAAAACAGAAAAAGACCACATGGATGATGTGTAGCCGAAATTCGAAAGCATGCTTGCTGGAGTGCCATGGAGGAGATCAGCCCCAGACAAACTATTATGGAAGAGATCGGCCCCAGACAAACTATTATGGAGGAGATCGGCCCCAGACAAACTATTATGGAAAAAACTTGGGGAGAACTTCGTCCAGCAGTGGATTGATAATGCTTGATGATGATGAAGAGCAGCAGTAACAAAATTTTTAAGCATTACATATGATGAATTAAAAGTACCTGTTTTTCTTGGTAAAGTTTTTCCTCCGTTTTTATATTTAGTGAAAACTTGTGACTCAATTAACAGGATTCGTATTTCTGTGGGAAGTCTCGAATAATTATTGTTGTGGGTTTTGTTTAAAAGTGTGAAAGTTATAAATGTATTCTGGCAGTAGAGTACATGTGAATGGTGATCTATTGAAATGGTTTTACTATTGGTGCAGGAATAAGACAAGGATATGTAATGTCACCATGGTCGTTCATTATACTTGTGGATGGATGCGAGTGTGATGCTGAAATACAAGTAGACATTACTGCATAAACTATTTGTAACATCCATGTGGGCAGATGTTCCTGTATGATGATAACGTAGTTCTTTTGGTAGAGGGCAAAAACAAGTTGCAGAGTATCTTGTTCTGGACATACAGGACATCATACTCTGCAACTTGTATATGAAATTCAAATTGAGTATAATAAACAAGAAAAAAAAAGTTATCGTTTTTCGGCAAAGAAATTCAGTACTAAAAACAAGATCAGTCTAAATAGCACACAGATAGACCAGGTGAATGAATTTGAATACTCAGGAAGCATCTTTGACAGAGAAGCAGATTAGATGTTACAGGGAAAAGTTATGGCTTTTGAGTGAGGAACTGTTAGTACTGAATGCAAGATTAGTTTAAATGGCACAGAGATAGACCAGGTGAATGGATTTGAATATTTAGGAAGCATGTTTGACAAAGAAACAGATTAGATACTTTGTGTGTTTAATAATTTATGTGAAATTATTAACAACTTATCTATGTTAAATCGGTTATCCTTGTAGAAATGTACTTTGACAATCGTTTAACAGTTTTCAGCCTCTTTGTAGGGTTTTTCTGGGTATCTGTTCAGCAAAGTGCACTAAATCTGCCAAATGATGTGACAGCAGGTATTTTATATATTTACAAGCTATGTATATTTTGTAAGTGTAATCTGTAAATTAAAATTTGATTTATCTGTACTTTAGGAGTTCCCATATTTTGTATCACTTCAAAATAAAGATTTCAATCTTAAATGTTATGTTATCCTTTGATTTCTCTATTGAAGAAATATTTTTTTAATCTGAGGATGATTCTAATAGATTTCCAGAGAAATGAATATATGTGCTTGTTGCACAATTTAAGAAATTGTTTTAAAATATATAGCTACCTATACTGAGTTGCCAAAAACACAATTGCAGGCTTTCCAAATTGTGGGACGTGTCATTTTTAAGGAGGTGGTGTGCAGAGGCTAAGATAATAATTATCTAAATATGGACTCTTGCAAGATAATTTGCTATTTGTTTTTAATTTCCAAGTTTCAACAAATGATAACTTCAACCGAAAATAAAAACTATATTCACCATAGTGGCCTTTGATGTTATCATCATCAACCTTTCCACTGCTGGATGAAGGTCTCTCTAAGTCTCTTCCACAACTGTGTCTTGATCCAGTCCCCTCCATGTCAGTTCAACATGCTTTCAATTTTTTTTCCACCCATCTCCCATGTGGTTTTTCTTTTCCCGTCCCTTGGAATCCAGTGCAACATATTTCTGTTGTCCAGTGGTGGTTAGGCTCTTAGGTCAGTTCTTAGGTATAGTTTTGCACGTTGGAAAAATTAAATGCTTACTAAGAGTATTAATTTAGCTCAAGTGACAGATAGAAAGGAAGAGGAAGGCAAAGGAAATCATGGTAGGTCACATTCAGGAAAGAGGAAGAGATAATAGGTGTGAAGTAGAAAAGGTCTTGTGTGGGACGTGTGATGGATGTCAATGAAGCTCCACTCCAATTGTGTGCCAAAATTGCTGCAAATTCAGACGTTTGATTCATTAACAGTAAGCAAACTCTAGCACCGTCAGTTTTAAACTTTTATTATACACAACTTTCTTTGAGAAGTTAACCTTTGAATCTCAGAAAACAGCTTAGTGATGTACAGTATGTGTGTGTGTGTCTTATGAATTTTATGCTGCTTTCTCCAGAATAGAATGCTGAACTAAAGAGCTCATCCCCCTCCCTCCCTCCCTATTCAACAAGCATGATTAGCCAGCAGTACAAAGGGTGTTAAAATTATCCAGTAGAGTGGGGGGGGGGGAGCAGCATGACAGTTTTGATTCTGTTTGCTAACTTTAAAAATGCCACGCTGGGGTAAGTGATTGCTTAACAATTTTGTTTGAGCCTTTTCTACAATAGGAAACTCGGGAATTCTTTAGAAGAAGGACACACTTGTTTTCATGCATTTTAGGAAACCCAGTGCATTCATTTTGGTATTTTACTTTCTTTTGCTACTCATTACCAACAGAAAAAATGGCAATTCATGTATACTTCCATTGATAAAACTCTGCAGACAAATCAACATCTGTTTGTTTTTTTTTACAGCAGGTGATCATGGGCACCAATAATGCATAGTTGTTGCCCCTTATCACATTTGTTATGGTTTAAATTAGTATTTTATAAAAAGTTTCCTATTTATAAATTCTTAAAAGCACTCCCCTTTTCATACATATATACATATCATTAAGCTGCTCTCTGAGATTCAAAGGTTAGCTCCTCAAAGAAAGACCACGTGCTAAGTACACATTTAACTGATTGAACTAGAATTTACTTACTGTTGGTGTATCAAATTTCTCCATTTACAGCGATCTTGACACACGGGAGTTTCATTAACATCCATCACACGCCACACACAAGACCTTTTGTACTTCATACACATAATCTTTTTCTCAAGTAGACATTCCTGAATCTGGTCCTCCCATGATTTTCTTGGCCTTCCTCTACCTTTCTTTCCTGCCACTTGGGCCGAAAAAATTCACTTAGTAAGCATCTGATTACTCATTCTTTCAACATGGCCAAACCTCCTAAGAATATTAACCTCTCATATTACACATCTGTAACACATCTTCATTCCGCACATGATCAGCGCGTCTTACCACAAACCCCCGTAAGTAGCCAATCTCCCAACACACAAATGACTTGTCTTTTCTGCAGTACCCAGGTTTTACTGCCAGTCATCAGAGTAGGAATAATTACACTTTCATACACAGCCATTCGGGAATTCCTTGAGAACCCATCATTCTTGTGAAATCCTCCTAAGGCAGCAGCTATGACTTTCAATGAAGAATTCACTTGCCTATTAATTTCACTATCTAATTTGTTCTCTCTGTCAAACATTTTTCTTAAATATAGAAACTCATTCACCTGGCCATGCAATGTCTGTGCCATTAAGACTTATTTTGCATTCAGTACGAACAGTTCCTCAATAAAAAACCATAACTTTGGTTTTTCTCGTATTTATACTCAAGTTTGAATTCCATACAAACTTCATACATCTGGTACAACATACTCTGTAACTCACTTTTGCTCTCTACCAACAGGACTCTGTCATAAGCATACAGCAATCTGCACACACGCATATTATCCTCTTCCCTCTATCATAATAAATATTTTATACGTTTTTTGTCCTGTAAAAAAATTATAGATTAGAACTCCTTGATCTACTAGTCAATGCTGATTCAAAAGAATGAATTACTTAGTGTTGAAATTTCAAAGTTCAGTTTTAGGAGAAAGTAAAAGTAACAAAAAAAAGGAGGGGGGGATAATTGATGACATGGCTATTCCTAAACTTAATGCATTATGACTATTTAAAACTAATGCTTTTTTTTACTAAGGAATAGAGATTCTTAAGTAAAATTTTCGGGTAGTGAGCTTACCCTTCCTCAGGTATGCAGCTATAGTAGCCAGCGCTGCCACTGTCTCACTGTAGCGCGTAAATTACTCCAAAACAAAAAAAAGGACCAATAATTACAAATTACACAAGTCTTTTGGGACCCACAATTTATTTCAGGATTCTTTTTTTAACATACCGTTTGGCAAAGGTTAAATTTGTGAGGATTAGGGAAAGAACTAAAACAGCCAGCAATGCACTGTCCCTCAAGATTATGTTAATATATATGAAAATGTACAAATGTCCTGATTAATTTATTAAACCTTTCAGCTTTTTAATCAATATTGGAACAGTTGAAATTTAAAATTTGAAAACAAACTATCTTAGATTTGAGAGCACTGTAAACTATTCTAATCTACTAAAAGTTGTACGTCTAGTCTACTTCAATGATTGTTAAAAGTAAGAAAAAAAACTGTTTAAGAGTAGTCATCCATTACACAATTCCTGGGTTTTGAAAAACAAACTGCTCAGGTGTTCTGAGCTGACTTAAAATGCATTCTTTTTGTCTAGTTCGATTATGATAAAATTTAATTCTGTTAGTACTTGATTTTTTTTAAAAGAGTCCTTTAAAAGAGCATAAATTAAAGTATCGAACAATGTGCATTACATTTATTTTCCATTTGCTTAAATAAGTATAAATATTCATTATCTCTTGATTCTTTTGACGTTTTAAAAGGACCCAGAATATATCACAAAGTACCCACTTTTTAAAAATCTGTGGGTCCCTAAGACCCAGCTTGATAACAATGCAATAGCAGCTCTGACTCTGAGTAGGTGTTCTAACTTACAAAAAAACTATAAGGAACAGCTACAATAGTTCAGCCCTGAGGAAGAGTAGGCAGCTCTTACTCTGAGTAGGTGTTCTAACTTAAAAAAAACTAAAAGGAACAGCTACAATAGTTCAGCCCTGAGGAAGGGTAGGCAGCTCTGACTCTGAGTAGGTGTTCTAACTTATAAAAAAACTATAAGGAACACCAACGATAGTTCAGTCCTGACGAAGGGTAGGCGTGTTGGTTGAAAACTTAACTTAAAAATCTTTTTTATTCTGTAGTAAAAAAACATATTGTTAAAATAGTTGTAATGAAAAAAAGGGAAAAAGAATCTGTAATATTGAAATAAAAGATAACAAAAATCAAAATGACTCCTATCATTCACCCCCCTCATTACTACAGTCTCACTTTGTCTGCATTCTGGCATGCGGGCAGATTGCATTAATGAATATTTCCAGACTTTAGATATTACAGAATAAATTTGTCAGATTTTTGGAATTAAAAAATAATTTTACATCTATAAATGAAGCACAATTCAGTTTTCAACATTTTGCTAGAGTACACCCTGCGAAATATGTTTTTTTTAACTATTAGCCAGTTATATAATTTTAATTTAGGTACGGTAATGCATAAAAGGATTAAAAAATATTAATAATGAATTTATACTAATTTCTAAATCTTTTCACAGTTACAATACCACGAATCAAGATGTAGTGAAACCTGTCTTTCCCAGAACTAATTATATAACGCAAAGTATAAACTACATGGGACCACATGAAATAATGGGACTCACTACCACATGTATAAACTACATGGGACCACAATAATGGGACTCACTACCACATGAAATAATGGGGCTCACTACCACATGTATAAACTACATGGGGCCACAATAATGGGACTCACTACCACATGAAATAATGGGACTCACTACCACATATATAAACTACATGGGACCACAATAATGGGACTCACTACCACATGAAATAATAACACTCACTACCACATGTATAAACTACATGGGACCACAATAATGGGACTCACTACCACATGTATAAACTACATGGGACCACAATAATAGGACTCACTACCACATGAAATTACTGATTTGAATAACTTTAATATTTTTAAGAGGAAATTAAAACTTCATCTGCTACATAAAAATTAGAAATGAGGGGGAGGTAAGGGTGGGATATTAATCTGAGAATGTAGGGGAAATGTGAGCAATACAGTGAACATGATGGGTGATTAGGGGAGAAAGATCTTTGCATTTACATCTCTCTTTTTTTATTTTCTTTGTGTTTCTTTTTTTATTCTCTTTGTTTTTCTTTTTTTTTCTCTAAATATTATCTCTTCTTCTTTCCTTTTGAATTAATTAACATATTTACTAACTTACACTAATAATTCAGATTGCTGTCTCTGTGGTTTTTTATTGCATATGTGTACGTAAGGAGACTGGGGCTATGTCAGGTTTTTGTTTGGCGACGGGTTCCATTTCAACTCAGGCAGGGTCGTACCATCATGGTCTCAGATTTCTCTAAAAAAATTAAGGGGTGTTCCTTCACTAAAATAAGGTGACCTATTTTTTTCTTTCGGCAAGAAAAAATTTTCCCTTCGAGATAGAGGGTTTCAAATCTTGCACCGTCAAACAAGCTCTCTAGAAAACGGTTATTTTTCCTAACTTCAGCGAGTCATTGCAGCAGAGTTAAAAAAGATATCGTGTTCTTGTATTTTTTTTACATTGTGTGTATAACATATAATAATATATGGTGCTAATATTTGCTACACATCGTATGATTAAAATTTAAAAAAATTATAAACTTTGTGATTTTTAAAAAAATTTGAATTTTTAAGGTTTTTATTAAACAGGTTCGGATGGAGTTTTTTCTGTATTCGTTTTTTTCGTTAAAGACATACAAATGTGCACTTTATTTGTAATTTTTTGTGTGTCTGTGAAAACTGCTAGTTTCCACGTTTCGGCAGCGTTAAAAACAGCCGATTTTGAAAAATCTCTAACTTTGCCAACGATTTTCTCAAAAAGGCCATTTTTTAAAATTCTGAAAATTAAATCCCTGTTTTATTATCAGCAGGAGAATATCTGTGTAAATTTTCACGGACCTAAAAACGCCCGTTTCAGAGTTAGACGCGTTTGAATTCGGTTTGAAAGCCTACGATTTCCCGTGTTTTAAAGGCGCCATTTTGGAAAAATCTCAGGCGCAAAGTACGTATTCTCTTAACCGAATCAAAGCGTTAGCTATTCTTTGCCCGAATGATGGCATGAGAGCATTGGATC
The DNA here is from genome assembly GCA_039090855.1 of Macrothele yani. Taxonomy (NCBI): domain Eukaryota; kingdom Metazoa; phylum Arthropoda; class Arachnida; order Araneae; family Macrothelidae; genus Macrothele; species Macrothele yani. Next base: position 55,091,479 of record CM077018.1, on the reverse strand, counting down.
GGCTGAGGCTGTGAATTTAGCCCACAGACTAAGTTCACGCTCCTTCTGTGATTAGTCACTGTGATCTCGCAGGCGGGGTCTGGGCAGTTCCTGCTTTGGCACGTTAACCAATACCGGTCCCACTTTAATTCTGACATTTCCAATTTTTTTTTTAGAATGCAAGTCGTTAGATGGCGCAATGAGCCAGTTTCTCGCCCAAAAGCAAACGGTCATAGCTCGTAGTTCACTTATAGACTTTCTTATAACTTTGATCGGCGGTCGGTTCTGTTTTTATTAATCGGCAATGACGTAGACTAGTGATACGATAATACGCAGATTGCATCACTATTTGCATATTAATGTAATTTGTTTAAAAATGACAATAAATTTAATTGCTTTTCACAGATTTTGTAAAGCTCTTAAATTTTTCTATCCAATGTTTTCGTAATATTTTGCCTTGCATAATGTTTCTGAGCACCCACAATGCTTCCATTAATCAGAACTTACCTGATGCAAAAAAAAAAAAAAAAAAAAAAAAAATCTGATGCAGAAAAATTAGGATTTGAAGCATTTAGCTCCTTAGAAAAATATCTCCTGAAGAAATATTCATATTTTTGTTAGTACATAATGAGCAGGAATATCGATAAGAAACATTAAAATACTTTATTTAATAAGTTGTAAAAATCAACAATAAATAAATTTACACATTGACAAACCCAATAATTGTGTGTATGTGACCTCGAATACATTAAAATCTCATTTTAAAATTCAAAGAATTGTCTCCTGCCATTAAAAAAATACGTATATATCCATATCAATTTGTTAAGTTTCGTCATGAAATTAAAAGGGTATTCGAAACACCTACTGAGAGAAAAACGAAAACAAAAACTCTTTGCTTTCCTCCTAGAAAAGAAACTAAAAGTACACTAAAGTTTTAATAATTGCAGAGCATATTCTTTCAACAAATATGATTGCTCAGAAATTTACTTCAACAAATTATACAGTCAGTGATTATTGAAATTTCCAAACATGAAGTGTCAAAGCAATTTAACAAAAAATAAAATATTTCACATCGGAAGACTTAAAAAATGAGAACTTTTTATGGTATTCCCATAATGAATAATCCCTTGGATTCTTTCCTGTAAGTACACAGGTGAGAATCAGAGAGAGAAAAAAGAAAAAAGAGATGACAAGGCCGTAGCTAGCAGGGTGCTCATCCCCCCTGAAGAGCAAGCAAGAACTCCTGGAAGATGGACGTTGTAAATTCTCTGGACTTTTATTTTTGGTGGTATGTAAAAATTACTCTTGTATTCCATTACAAGAATACATACCTTATTTACAGGGCCGGCTAGACTACAGGGGCCACCGGGACGTTAGCCCCGGGCCCCGCGCTTTGAAGGGGCCCCCGATGTTTAGGGAAAAAATCATTCTCAATGGAATTTTTTTATAGTTATTACTTGAGTGTGCGTGCGTGCGTGTGTGTGTGTGTGTGTAAGTTTTGGGGTGCGAGGCCCGTAAGAGGACATTTTTTTAGTTTTTTTCTTTTTTTTTTCTTTTGTTTCCATTCTAGTCCCCCCCCCCACCCACACACACACACTTACTTTTGAAATAGGTTATCGCTCTTCGCTGTACAAATACTAAGATTTGCAGATTTCTAGTTATTATTGTAACCACCTTAATATTTTCCGCATTCATGAAATAGCAAATTAAATGTCATCGTTTGGTGGCCATTACTTTTATATACTTTGAAATTTGCGTGCAAACCAGGTACTTAAATTTAAAGAAATAAGAAGAACAGTACCAAAGTTGCTTTCGGTTTATTCAGTGACCTTAAAAATATTACTAGAAAAAAAAAAGCAATGTTCGTACATGAGCGCGTAAAAAGTTTGAAAAGTCACTAATTTGTCAGTCACTCAACTTTCATTAAAAATCAGTCATTAAAACATGCATTAGGGGGAAAACTATCGATACGAATTTTTCTTAGAGGGAACTATTTCATACACAAAAATATCCGCAATCCAAAAATTTTCGCTTCGTAGGTATCTTTTTTTCCATTTTGTGAGGAAGTTTTTACAAGAGTCACAATACAACCTCAACCCCATCTCCCCGGAAAGAAAAAGAAAATCTTAGATTTTACAGTTTCTACTCTCTCTCTCTCTCTCGGAACTTTCAATCCATATTATGGTCTTTCCTTATGCGTAAAGCAAATACTTCTTTGATATTAACATCTCTGTCTGCCTGTCTGTCTGTCTCTCTCTGTCTCTCTCTCTCTCTCTCTCGGAACTTTCAATCCATATTATGGTCTTTCCTTAAGCGTAAAGCAAATACTTCTTTGATATTAACATCTTTCTCTGTTTGTCTGTCTCTCTCTCTCTGAACTTCCAATCCACATTATAGTCTTTTCTTAAGCTTAAAGCAAATACTTCTTTGAGATAATCATTTCTCTCTGTGTCTGTCTGTCTGTCTGTCTGAGGCTGTCTGTCCAATCCACATTATGGTCTTTTCTTAAGCTTAAAGAAAATACTTCTTTGAGATAATCATCTCTCTCTCTCTCTTTGTCTGTCTGCCTGTCCGCCTGTCTCTCTCTCTGAACTTTCAATCCATATTATGGTCGTTTCTTAAGCTTAAAGCAAATACTTCTTTGAGATAATCATCTCTGTCTGTCTGTCTCTCTCTCTCTCTCTCTCTGAACTTTCAATCCATATTATGGTCTTTTCCTTAAGCTTAAAGCAAATTCTTCTTTAAGGTATTCATTTTATCTTTATGATAGATTTCGTTATGACGTACTGCAGATCACATGTCAAAACGGAAAAATTGCAGCGATAAATTCCGTCGGTGTAGTTTAATTGGGAAAGAATTCGGATCCGGAGCAGAAGGAGGCTGATTCAATCTACGCCACCGGCAAATTTGTGTTTTCACATCGCGTGTGTTCTTTAACGGCATTTATCACGCAACAACTTTATTAAAATATCAGATTCATTTCCTAGGCAATGAGAATTTTCTCTGCCCCCCCCTCCTCCTCCAATGAAATTTCTCCCCGGGCCCCGCAAAAGTTCCATCCGGCCCTGCTTATTTATTTGTGTATTGATTTTTTTTTTTTTTTTAAAGGGGAATCGAAATGATACGGTACGACATTACGAACGATGAATTACTGAAAAAAACTTCTCGGGCTGAATCTGTGGGAACAGAAATATCGAAGAACGTGACCATTCCACCCACCCAACCCCCGGAAAAAAAAGATAGACGGGAGGGGAAGGGAGCAGAGGCGGAGATAGAAGATGGATGCGTAGTTGCACAGAAGGGTATAACTCAAGTGACTATGAGATGCAAAGCTGCTGTTATGAAACTTCTATGTAGTTAATTGCCTGCAAGTAATGTCGAGGGAAGAGCTGAATACGAGAAATAATCAGAAAGTTAAGACCACATACCCTTTAATAGCGATAATTGTGAGCAAATGAACTTAACGGTTATCTCACTTCTCCACAGGTCGATGCACTTCTTTGATCTTCCAACTAGATTCTTCATTCCTTGGGAGAAGAAACTTTTCGGCTGCTGCCAAATCCAGGTCTGCACCACGCAGGGGCGGATTGGCCCACCGGGACATTTCTTGGTGGGCCCCTTCCGTATGTTTTGTCTCTTTCTTTCTTACTTTCTTAAAAATGTTTTCAGTTCAGTTGTTTCAAACACACAACAGAACCACAACGCTTTTTTTTATAAACGAAATACACATAATGTAATTATAACAAGCAGGGGGGGGGGGCTATTTTGAATTAGGGAAAAAATCCCCTCACCAGGCAACTGCTAGAATAATTAACACAGACATTTGACGTGGACCAGGAATTATTTATTCGCCTTCTAATTATTTCTTCAGTTTCTGCTTCCCATCTTTGGTGAATCCCCAGCATTGTGCGTTACACCAAGAAGCAACCTGCCAAATTGGCTTGACAGTTAGCGTGTGTGAGTCTGGAGGAATTCGAGGCTGCTGTGGTGTAGTGGAAGCATATCCAGCGCGTAACTGGGAGACGCTGGGTACGATTCCCGGTGGCGGCCAATGAGAATTTTTCCGTGACTCACTTATAAACGTAGAAAGAGCGAAGACCTTTGTTTGATGTTCCTGGTCCACGTCAAATGTCTGTATTAATTATTCATTCGCCTTCTAATTCCCAGCATTGTGCGGGGCTCCAACAAGCAACCTGGCTTGGCAGTTAGTGTATATGAGTGTGGAGGAATTCGAGTCTGCTGTGGTGTAGTGGAGGCATATCCGGAACGTAACTGGAAGGCCCTGGGTTCGATTCCCGGTGGCGGCCAATGAGAATTTTTCCGTGACTCACTTATAAACGTGGAAAGAGTGAAGACCTATGTTTGATGTTCAACTTGGGGGTATCTTCGCCAATCCTTAACAAGGGCAGTCTCCAGTCTACGAAGAATCAACGGAAGTACCGCAGGCCGAGCTGCAATACGTCTTCCAATTGCGTCCTAGGCAGGTTCAATTGGATTTGTCGGTAGAGCATATTGGCAACCCCATACGCTCGCATACTGGAAACCCCATACGCTCGCATACTGGCAACCCTGTTGGAAATAAAATTATTTAAAATAAATTTAGTCCAACATGCACGTGCATAGATAGCCCCAGGGGATATAGGGGTCGGAAAAGTTGAAGGGTCAGTTCCCAAGGAGGGAGCGAAGTGACGTTCCCGGACGGATTAGATGAATTCCAGACTGGTCAAGTGATCTTTGGCATCCGCGGACAAGGTGAAGCTCAGAAGGTCTTCACTGGTCACGAGGAGTTGAGTTCGAGGAGCAGCAAAACACAGACGTGGATAGCGGATCGTCGAGCGATGTGACGAGAGATAGATGAAGTACTGCCCGCGCTGACAATTGGATAAAGATTTGGATTGAAAACCTGAAAGACATATGGAAATACCAGTTAAGTGATTTTTCCTTTTCCCTGTTATTGCATGTACTTGCTTAAATTTATTCATAAACCTACTTAGAGCACGTGGCGTGTGTATTGGTCATGATCAAACAATGAAAACCCAGTTAGCTAGGTAAAACATTTAAGTAAAGCATAGGAGAAAAGGAACTAGAAGTAAAATGAATCACTAAGCTTTGCACTTATATATATAGATAGATGTATGCAGAAATGATCGGAGACGTTATAGAGAAAATCGTAATAAGAGTAAATTTTATGTGTAAGGTATTGTTAACGGCTGCACCCACGCACGTGGTACCTTAGTGTTCCTAATTCTCTCGTATTAAACTATTTTGATTACATCCACATAAGATTCCTGTTTGTTTTCCTTATAACCACACAAGACATAAGTTAAGGTATGTGTAAACTAAGATATGTGTTTATGATTCTGATTTCTTTCACGAGCGGCACCTTTACTCCCCCACCATTCCAGTGACGGGATAAAGGTGAATCACAACGCCGTGCTTTATTATATGCCAGTACATATAAGGGGCACGTTTTTGTCCATATACGATCACTGTAGAACAAAAGTCCCATAGTTATAAAAGGCACAATAAAGTAAATTTAATCGGTAAATGATCTGTAATTGATGCACCTATAATTTGTTCATAATAATAAATATAACAATAAAATTAACACCTTGTATTTAACATTGATGACAGTAACACGTGTCCCAGTGAATAGCATTAACACGTGTGCCATTGTTCGTAACTTTAACACGTGTTCCGTATTAGAATGTAACGTTGGTACCGATTAACGTTTGAAGATAACTATGGTGAATTGGTTAAATATTTGTTTATAACATATGATTATTCTTATAATAAATTTGTTCAAAATAAAAGATATAACATTGGTGCCGTGACTTTTGAGCCATTCGTGCTGTCACGTATTTTTCCCCGTTGCAGTACGGATTGAATGGGTTTTCTTTTCTTCATGTGTAGCAGTTCATTATTTTCTTTTGTTGTATATGCATCATGCAAAAGTTTTCTTAAGATGTTATTTTGACAACTTCATTACTAAGAGTTAGGTAAAAGCGCAATTGCATGTTGTAAGGAAAGGTATTATTTTAATTGGTATTAGTGTATAACTTAGGTATTAAATATGTCAGACGACGAGAGGGCAGAGCCAGGTTCCCCACCACAAAATTTTGTGTCAGATTCTTCCTCACACGGCGCTTCGGCCCCGTCCACAATTCCCACAATTGCAGATTCCCCCCATATAGTACAATCCATGGCATCAATGCTGCCACTCATTTACCAATTTTCAGGGAATGATAAACTTGTTTCGGCCACGCAGTTTTTCGAGTCGATTGAATCTCTGGCCGCCATTAATAACTGGTCAGATAGCATAAAACTGTTTGCAGCAAAAGCCCGCATGAAACACGCGGCGTTAGAATTTTTAAATGAAGCACCGCATATAAGGAATACTACCAGTTATGAAAATTTTAAAAAAGCAGTAATTCGAAGGTTCGACGCTAGTCAACCCATTACATTACAAATGCAGAAATTTAATTCATGCCAACAAAGGCCAAATGAGTCGGTCGCACAATACGAATCGCGGCTAAGAGGATTAGCGCATTCATATTTAGGCATTGGCGACACAGATAATCAGCAAGTTAATGCTCTTGCTGACAAAGCAAAATTATCGCAATTTTTGACAGGGTTAGAGAGAAATCTTCAAAAGAAGTGCTGTCGAAAGGGCCGAGTAATTTTGAACAAGCAGTGGAATTTGCAATACTGGCTGAGGCGAACAGACACATTATGTCCAAAAGTGTCAATTTCGCCGATTATGGAGATCCGGTCCCGCAAGAAAGCGGATCTGCCGATGCAATGGCAGAAATTTGCGCCATGTTTAAGCAGCACATGGTACAACAAGAAGCAGTAGTAAATACGCTGCAGAAGGAATCCAAACAATTGAGCGAGCGACTGCAGCAAGCAGAAGATCGTTTTTTAACATTTCAAGGCAGGAACGTCGATAACCAATACTATAGAAATTCCGTTCAAAGTAACCCACGGAATTTTGAGAATATGCGATGTTTCGGATGTGGTACATTTGGACACCCAGTCAAGCGATGTCCCCAGCGAACAGATAATTTCAGAAATCAAAGACAGGCAGGCAGAGCTCCGTTCCGTTCGGCGCCTCAATATTCGAATTATAGACAGCGAGATACAAATGGCGCGGGATATTCAAGTAATGATGCAAGCTTTTGAAAATAATGAACGGATCGCACGTGGCATGCGTAATGTAAGCGTGCTGGTGTATCCAAAGACGGTCGTAATTACCTGTGAATGCAACGCATTTTTTCATGTGGATGACCTACAGACTAAATAAAGTGCTACATTGACAGCGAAGACTTTGTTGTGCTATGTGGTCAACAGGTAGTGAAAACGGTATGGCCAATGAGCGGTTTGGTGTTTAAAAGCACAAAGGACAGTGTCAATGAGGGCGCATGCAGAGATGAATAAAACACAGGTGAAATGATTTTGCTGTTATTGTGTTCCAGGTCAAAGAGACCTTGGTGAATAACATATGTTATAGGTGACTGTGGACGAATAATACTAGATAAACATATACGTACAGAGCAAAGTGTTCTACAGCTAATTTTATTACCAGCATATAAAAAGCACAAATCAGGTGACAATGTTCTCCAAATATTGCGAACTGCCAGTGATATTGGTTTGATGTCTGATAACTTTTTGTGTGAATTGTGTGTGAATCGCAGAACTGAACGTAAATCAAACAATTTCACCTTGTCTTACTTTCCACCAGAAAAAAAATTAAGTCAAACAATAAAACTCAAGAATCGGTGGACGTGGACAATGACAATAAAAAAAAAAAAAAATTTTTGAATATAAAAAGCAAACAAACAAGCGGAAAAGCGTTTGGCAGTTAAATGTGTTACTGATACTTGGTCAGCAACAGCTCAAAGTGTACTAAACGACACGTTAATGTAAGCTTCAGATGCCAGCAGTATCACTGAATTGATATTTTTTAGATATGTATTGTGGGTGCAGGACCGTAACAGTTAATTAATTTTTGTGTTTGAAAAGTGTATTGTGTATATGTGTGATTATGAATATTTTATATAATTTCATTGCTATATGTATATATAAGTGCACATGAGGAAAAAGATAGAGGATTACTAGGTAAGGATGGAGTAGTCTATCCGTGCGTGTAGTTTTCCCCCAGCATTCCTTTTGGCCCCCCATAAAGATTACATCTGGTAAGGGAGGAATGTTGGAAATAAAATTATTTAAAATAAATTTAGTCCAACATGCACGTGCATAGATAGCCCCAGGGGATATAGGGGGGTCGGAAAAGTTGAAGGGTCAGTTCCCAAGGAGGGAGCGAAGTGACGTTCCCCGGACGGATTAGATGAATTCCAGACTGGTCAAGTGACCTTGGCATCCGCGGACAAGGTGAAGCTCAGAAGGTCTTCACTGGTCACGAGGAGTTGAGTTCGAGGAGCAGCAAAACACAGACGTGGATAGCGGATCGTCGAGCGATGTGACGAGAGATAGATGAAGTACTGCCCGCGCTGACAATTGGATAAAGATTTGGATTGAAAACCTGAAAGACATATGGAAATACCAGTTAAGTGATTTTTCCTTTTCCTGTTATTGCATGTACTTGCTTAAATTTATTCATAAACCTACTTAGAGCACGTGGCGTGTGTATTGGTCATGATCAAACAATGAAAACCCAGTTAGCTAGGTAAAACATTTAAGTAAAGCATAGGAGAAAAGGAACTAGAAGTAAAATGAATCACTAAGCTTTGCACTTATATATATAGATAGATGTATGCAGAAATGATCGGAGACGTTATAGAGAAAAATCGTAATAAGAGTAAATTTTATGTGTAAGGTATTGTTAACGGCTGCACCCGCACGTGGTACCTTAGTGTTCCTAATTCTCTCGTATTAAACTATTTTGATTACATCCACATAAGATTCCTGTTTGTTTTCCTTATAACCACACAAGACATAAGTTAAGGTATGTGTAAACTAAGATATGTGTTTATGATTCTGATTTCTTTCACGAGCGGCACCTTTACTCCCCACCATTCCAGTGACGGGATAAAAGGTGAATCACAACGCCGTGCTTTATTATATGCCAGTACATATAAGGGGCACGTTTTTGTCCATATACGATCACTGTAGAACAAAAGTCCCATAGTTATAAAAAGGCACAATAAAGTAAATTTAATCGGTAAATGATCTGTAATTGATGCACCTATAATTTGTTCATAATAATAAATATAACAATAAAATTAACACCTTGTATTTAACATTGATGACAGTAACACGTGTCCCAGTGAATAGCATTAACACGTGTGCCATTGTTCGTAACTTTAACACGTGTTCCGTATTAGAATGTAACGTTGGTACCGATTAACGTTTGAAGATAACTATGGTGAATTGGTTAAATATTTGTTTATAACATATGATTATTCTTATAATAAATTTGTTCAAAATAAAAGATATAACAACCCCATACGCTCGATTCCCTCCTCTTGAAGCATGTTGTTCACTAGCCGAGCTGTATGATGTCGAGCGTTATCGTCCACGAAAAGGAACGAATCATCGACGGCTGCAGTATATACAGAATGATATTAGGTCTGAGAATATCGTCTATCTATCGCTGAGCTGTCAGACTACCGATTCAAATGACATACAGGTCCGTCCGTCCACCAATATCAGTGGCGGCCCGTGACCAAAATTGCTGGGGAGGCAAATTACTTTTCAGCCTGGATTCAAATAAATTTATTCAAATTTTGAAGATGACAATCCGATTTCTGGCGTAAATGTGACATGGATGGTAAGTCAGATAATATCCGAAAACTTAAAAATTTTCATCGTCCTGGGTGGTGTAGTGGTTAGCATACCCGGGCGCTATCTGGGAGAAGCGGATTCGAGTCCCGCTCCAGGACGATGAAAATTTTCAAGTTTTAGGTTATTATCTGACTTACCATCCTTGCCAGATTTACGCCAAAAATCGGATTATCATCTTCAAAATTTGTATTATATGGTGTAATCCCGTATTTCTTTCTTGATTTATCTGCTATTCCGGGCAATCACGGAATAGGATTCTTAACCTCCAGATTCGCTAAACATGAATGCCGGTTGCTTCGACTAGCGAATCCTGTGATGGTTATATTCAAATTAATCGGAAACTTGAAACTTGGTCGTTCTGGGTGGTGTAGTGGTAAGCATACCCGGGCGCTATCTGGGAGACGCGGGGTTCGAGTCCCGTTCCAGGACGAGGAAATTTTCAAGTTTTCGGATATTATCTGACTTACCATCCTTATCACATTTACACCAAAAAACGGATTATCATCTTCAACATTTGTATTATATGGTGTATCCCGTATTTCAGTCATGATAAATTTATTCAATTGAATGCCATTTTTTTCACAAGTTCTTTTTTTTTTATTTACTTTCTCATGTGCGAAGTATGAAAAAAGTAACGTGACTCGTGAAAAGATTTATAAAATTTTTACCGGAAACGCATGTTTTACATGACTTACCAACACAAAACCTGTTTATGTAAGGCTCCGGCCCTTCGCCTAAATATATTTTTCAATCTGAATTGCCCTCTTGGACTATTTGGGAACTGTTAAGCCACTTTGAATATGAAATACACTGACGGAAAAAAAATCCCAACACCAAGAAGGGGTTGTGTTAGATAAACGACAGTTGGTAGGCGGTGAGAGTACATCTGCAAGTTGACGTCTATGCAAATTTCGCGCTCGGCGCATACGTGTGGCGCTAGTAGCGCCCCTTGGAACATGCAAAGCACGTTTGTTGTAAATACGCGCTGTAACGTTCGTGAGCGTTAGTTATCGTTGAAATTCGACGTAGTGTGTTGATGTTAGACAAGAATGCCTTTAAGAAGACGAAGAAGCCATTAGCAACAGCTCACGGAGTTTGAACGAGATCGTATAATAGGGCTACGAGAAGGTGGATTTTCTTTCCGCAATATTGCAGAACGACTTGGCAGGAATGTAGCCACTGTGCATGATTGTTGGCAGCGGTGGTCAAGGGAAGGTACTGCCTCAAGAAGACCGGGTTCCGGCCGGCCACGTGGCACTACTGAGAGGGAAGACCGCCGTGTACGGCGTATGGCCGTGGTACATCGTACCGCTTCTGTGGCAGCAATTCGAGCTGCAGTTGCCACCACAGTGACACAACGAACTGTTACAAATCGGTTACTTGAAGGACAGCTCCGAGCCAGACGCCCTGTGGCGTGCATTCCACTTACTCCAAACCACTGCCGTTTGCGACGTCAGTGGGGTCAAGCTAGAGCTCATTGGAGGACGGAGTGGAGATCTGTTGTGTTTTCTGATGAAAGCCGGTTCTGCCTGGGTGCCAGTGATGGCCGTGTATTGGTTAGAAGGAGGCCAGGTGAGCGCCTGCAACCAACCTGTCTGCGGCCGAGACACACTGGACCTACACCTGGAGTTATGGTCTGGGGAGCAATTTCCTATGACAGCAGGAGCACTCTCGTGGTTATCCCACGCACCCTGACGGCACAGTTGTACGTCGGTCTGGTGATTCAACCTGTTGTGCTGCCATTCATGAACAGCATTCCAGGGGTGTTTTCCAACAGGATAACGCTCGCCCGCATACCGCTGTTGTAACCCAACATGCTCTACAGAGTGTCAACATGTTGCCGTGGCCTGCTAGATCACCAGATATTTCACCAATCGAGCACGTATGGGACATCATTGGACGACAACTCCAGCGTCACCTTCAACCAGCATTAACCGTCCCTGTATTGACCGACCAAGTGCAACAGGCATGGAACTCCATCCCACAAACTGACATCCAGCATCTGTACGACACAATGCATGAACGTTTGCGTGCTTGCATGCAACATTCTGGCGGTTACACCGGTCATTAATGTACCAGCATTTCACATTTAAAATGGCTCTTCTCGCGCTTACATTAAGCTGTGATCTTGAAACCTTAATCGATTAAATATGTTACCTATACAAATGTATTGCCGCCATTTCATTCCTCTACAACTATTTTTTCGTGGTGTTGGGATTTTTTTCCGTCAGTGTATATTGCATCGAAATAGATTTTTATTAAAGAGATCAACAGAAGATACAAAACAAGACTGAACTATACATATTTTTTCAGCCGCCCCGGTGGCGCAGTGGTCTAAGGCGCTGGCCTCTGATCATTCGTCCGTAAGGGGTCCGGGTTCGAATCCGGGTCAGGCATGGGTGTTGTATTTGTCTTACGGCACTGGCTCTCTCCCTTCCCTGGAACCAGTGACCCTAAATTAGGGACGGGCGACTGCTTATAGCCCATTGAGTTGCTCACGGTGGTCGTTAAACCTCCAATAAAAAAAAAAAACAAAAAAAAAACATCTCTTTCATCTCAAATGAAATTCTATTGCGTGTACGCCTCTGCCTTCACTGACGCCAAAAGAAAAAAGTCTTGAAGACTTCTGAACACAGCGTTTACCTATACAGCAAGAGAGAAAGCTTACCTTACGCTTATATTGTCTTGTATATGAGATCTATATTTCGTTCTTTCTGTTTGGCGAAGTGATTTATTATATGGTCATACCATGTCTGTTCTTTTTTTTTTTTTTTTTGGTTGGAGGTTTAACGACCACCGTGAGCAACTCAATGGGCTATAAGCAGTCGCCCGTCCCTAATTTAGGGTCACTGGTTCCAGGGAAGGGAGAGAGCCAGTGCCGTAAGACAAACACAACATCCATGCCTCACGGGATTCGAACCCGGACCCCAGACGGACGAATGATAAGAGGCCAGCGTCTTAGACCACTGCGCCACCGGGGCGGCCATGCCTGTTCTGCTTCCATCCTTTTCACAAGCGCCTTATCGATGTACAGAACTGATAAACTTGACAACTTTTCTTGCCCAATGGAGTTTCTCTTGTAGTTTTTTATCCTCTTCAGGCACGAGAAACTGCGTTCCACAGAGGCCGATGTTGCAGGAATTGTTACTACGAGGGGAAGAAGTCAAAATAGCTCTGGTAGTGCCTGTGCTAGATTATTATTGTATATGGCAAATAGAAGTTCTGTTGTACTTTTGGCATTGTTCCACAGATTTCTGTCTGAATACAAAACCTGCAGCTCACTATGCAGTTTGGTGCTGTCAAAGTATTTTTTTTCATAAGTTTGAAGCAGAGCTTTAAAAGAGTGTTCAAGAAAAATTCTAGAATGAGCTTCAAAGCAGTGTACATCGACCAGCTGAAGAAATTTTAATTTCTCAATGTCAGAAAACCGGCATTTTAACTGAGTTGAAGCATTGTCTATTACCTCATAATACAGTCTTCTGTATTGCACGGTGGCTGCAATATCATTGCTTCCTTTAAATCTTTTATTTGGAGAACCAACCTCACTGCACACGTTATGATAGAGATCATCAACCTGTCTCTGATCTCGAAAGTACAAAAATTTTTCATATAAGCCAGTAATTCGTTTGTTACAAAATGTAACATCGGAACTGTTTGATTTCAGTACAAAGAAAGTAACCTCAGTTAAATCAAATATTTTTTTATATGAGAAAAGAAAAACGAAATTAAAATTTTGGAGCCACCGTTTTAGTCCTGCTGCTTCGTGAATTATCTCATCATCATAGTTGGAATCATCCTCAATTTTTTCAAATACTTCAATTAGCAGGCACCTGTGGTCAGCCATGGTAGACACTGAACGAGATTTGAAGTTCTACCTGGTCTGAGATACACGAGGTGGTCTGGGTCCACCAACAGATTCTAGTAAATGAACATGCTTTGTCGATTTGGAAAAGAATGCACAAATTGCATTTAAATTTGCAAAACAAATACGTGATTCCTTCAACACTGACGCTGCTCTGCTCAAAACTAAGTTCAACCTGTGTGCGTAGCAATGAACAAATAATGCTTGAGGGGCATCACACTTCACTTTTGCTTGCAATCCATTCAGCTCTGATGCCATTCACTGCTGTGCCATCATATGTCTGTGCAACTAGTTTTTCTTTGTAGCTAAACCTTTCCAGCTCACGATCCAGTAATTCTTTAAGCGAAGTAGCACACCCATCAGAACTTACGTCAAAAAATCCCAAAAATCTTTCTACTGGTTCTCCATCTTTCACGAATCGAACTATAATTGATACTTGTGCATGGGAGCTAATGTCTGTCGCTTCATCAATCTGCCAAGAAAAAAACTGGGCATTTTCAATATCTGTATTGATTTCATTCCTAATTATATGAGCAACTGATTCGATTAAATCATTCTGTATTGTTTTTGAAGTTCCTGAAAATGTTGTACTATTCTCCATAAACACTCTCAATGTTTCGTCACTCTTGGAGAGTAAATCAATCATCTCGAGGTAATGTCCCTTATTTTCAAAGACTCCGCTCTAATCGTGTCCACGAAATGGGAACTCTTGCCGCGCCAGTAGTGTTGTAATATCAATCAACTTCTTCATTACATCACGATTATTTTTTACCTTTTCATTATGACGTAAGTCACTTGTTCTCTTCGCTTCGTTGAGAGAGTAGTCTATCGTTGTTTTGCCTAGCAACTCTAATTTAACAACTGCCAGAATGTAATCTTCACACTTTTTGTGCCTGTCCAAAGCACGTGGTAAATTTTTCAAATCATTGAGGCATTTCTCTTGCCAGACTTCATTGCCACTCACAGGAAACAGCAAACATGGCCAACAATATAGTTTGCTCGTTGATTCACTTCGAGTTAGCCATTGTTCTTTTCTGTACCAGTCAATATTAAAACCTCTGTTTGAAGTTTTGCCCTTTGAAGTCATCTTTTTCATTTCAGGTGCAGGCATACCATCATTTTTAATTTGATTCTTTTCTTCAAAATCTCTTCTACTGAAAGGCTTTTGCAGTAAGCTATCCACCATATTAGATATGTTTGAAGCAGATGCCATGGTCTGATAAACAATTCTTCGTAAAACATAAATAAAATTAGTTACACAAACATTAGTGTGAAAGAAAAGCAACTAGGAAGAAGACGCTATGTAATGACGTTCGAAGCTGTCCGAATGAGGAGTTAACACAGTGGAGCTGCTGCATACAGGGAAACAGCTGTTCACATGAGGCAAGATAACATCTGCCTCACAGTAAGTCCACGGTGCGCGTGCGCTCTTTGTGTTGGCAGTTCCACCGCGTACCTTCGTATCTACTGATTCAGTGGGAGTAAACAGATTTGGCGCAAAATGTACGAGAGGCAGTTTGCTTCCTGCCTCAATGACGGAGATCGCCAGATGAGGACAATTCGCAACTACGCGCTACCGATTGTTTTCAAAAAACGTCAATTTAAAAAACTGAATGAACGCATGGACGACATTTAATTCAAAAGAGTTAACTAGCATAAACGTTTGCTCTCCTATACCCAAAAGTACTGAATGAACAAAACGAATAATTCTAACTAAGAGTCTTAAAATTCTGAGGAGGCACTGCCTCCCTTGCCTCCTCCCAAAAGCCGCCACTGACCAATATTTAGGCCTTCCCAAACAATCAATCCATGTCTGCCGCAATGTGATGTTTTTTGCACAAAAGTTAGACTATTTCGTGTGAAAATTTCCTTCCAGATAAGAACTAGTCGATTGTCGGACTCCAGACTGAATCTTGACTAATCAGAGAAGGGAACTTGACTCCACACGTCGTGACCCCAACCAAGATGTTTCCAGCCCAGTTTCTACGGATCGTACGATGTCATCCGGTAAAGGGACTCACATAATTGGTCTACGTGCATAGAGAACACCTTGGTGAAGAGATGTGAATAGTTTGAGTTGACAACCGTGTCCCTTTGACACGAAGAGCTCTCGCTGGAGATGAGTTTCATTTTGCCGTCTGTTTCGACGGGCTTTTGACAACTTGTGCCCTATTGACACAAGGAGCTTTCGCTCGAGTTGAGTAGCATTTTGCCGTCTGTTTCGACGGACTATTGACAAAAGATAACGGTCTTCCCTGGTTTTAGTTGTACGTGGCTGGCCTTGACCTTGCTTTTTTCGAACACTTCCCGTATTTTGGAATTATGTCCACAGTCCGAAAATGATACTTACTGACACTTCAATGCAGGGGCGTTAAAACAGTATTTGCCGCCAGGGTGCAAGACCCAGTGTTTCTTTCAGAACGTTTTGGCCGAGGGTGGGGTTGGGGCAAATGGAGCCTTAGAGGGAGCAAGTTTTCTATTTGCCCTATACACTGTCGTATCAAAATAATATGACCACCCCCGGAATCACCGTGTACCCGCCCAGGCGTATCACATTGTGCACCACACAGAGATATAAGTGGCTACCCAAGACAGATGAGCCACAGTACGTTACGTGAACACTATGGGCAGAGGTAGTGATTTGACGACCGTTCAAAAAGGAATGATCATCGGCTTCCGCGTCAAGGGTGGAAGCATCTGAGAAACAGTAGACTTCGTGGGCTGTTCGCGAGGTGCTGTAGTAAGGGTGTACCAAGAATGGACGGTTGGCACCCCGAATGCCCCGTGACATCATAACTGCAGAGCCCCAAAAGCCATCGACTCCAGAGGAGAGCGTCGCCTCCGTCGACTGGTACAGAGTAATCGACGCGCAACAGTGCAGCAACTTGTGAAAGCACAAATTTGTCCGTTACGGAGATCGAATCCACGGCCCCCTCACTCCGGAGTAAGTTGTGTAACGTATACTCTAGATTCAGTTTCCTTTTGATTTTACTATCTCTTGTTATTTTATTTTCCTATGCAAATTATCTTCTCACTTAACGAGATGTTATTTCTCCCGCTGAATTATATGTGGCAACGAGTGTAAGTCATGACGTGGTGGTATGCAGTATATATAGGCGCGCTCAACTATACCAAGTAAGCTTCGTTTTATGTGATAGGTTCTTCTTAATTATTGTTATGCGATTCTACGAAGTTCGGATATTCAGTAGTAGTGTGATTTGTTGAGAGTGTGTTTGATAATACCAGGAGTTCTCCAATAAAAGGTTTAAAGTGAGTACGTTTTCTCAGTTCATATTATTGTCAGACCTCTGTCTGGCCGTTAAGTCTCTTTCATTAAGTGTCTCCATTAATTCCAGGGTATATTGTGTTTACCGCTCTAATAAGGAGCCTTCAAGGTACTAATGTACTAAAACCGAAGTTATAGTACTGATATTCAAGATAATGAGGAACGCTGAGTTAAAAGAAGTTCCATATTCAATGAATTTATTGCACGTGCGAGTCTTACCTAAACACAAACTCTAGCACTTTGAAGATTAGGTACACTTTAGCTATACGTCAAGTAACCTTCCAATAACCCTAACGTGACTAAACGAAAACTTCCCTGCACTACACGTCCAGCGGAAAACTTTATTCATTATAGTTGCTCTCCCAAGTAAACTACACAGACGGAATGTATCGCTGCAGATTTGTCGTCTTGACACGTGCTTTACCCTCTGTAGTACGTCACATCACCTCCCTCTTACTCTTTTTTTCTTTAAAGCAAAGAACGAATTTTCATTAAATCTATACGATTTGGGGAACAAACATCACACATTTCTTGAAGAACCCAACGACCAGTAAATCCATTTTTACATTCGGGCGCCAATGTGAAAACACAAGTTTGCCCGTGACGGAGATCAAAGTAGCGCCCCCTCACTCAGGAGTAAGTTGCTCTTCCAACAAAGCTACACGGACAGAATGTACCGCTGCAGATTTTTCGTCTTGTCACGTGATTCACCCCTGTAGTACGTCACAAACTGACCACGCAAATGAACGCTGGAGTACCGAGGTACGTGTCCCCGATAACAGTAGAGCGAACCTTGTTACGCATGGGTCTCCGGAGTCGACGCTGCGTCAAGGCGCCCATGTTAACCCAGCTCTGTCGGCAACGATGCCTGCAGTTCGCATAGGACTACCATCATTGGACAGTGGATGAGTGGGAAAAGGTTGCCTTCTCCGATGAATCGAGATTTCTACTCCACAGAAGTGACAGGCGGTGTCGGATACGGCGTCAGACACACGAGAACCAACACCCGGACACGCTTGTCCATCAAGTACAGGCCGGTGGTGGCAGTGTACATGTCTGGGGGATGTTTTCCTGGTATATGACCTGGAACCGCTGGTACCACTGGATGGGTCCCTGAACACCAATGGTTACTTGTCCATCCTCGCTGACCACATGCATCCGTTCATGATGGACGTTTACCCTAGCGGTGATGGTGCTTACCAACAAGACAATGCGCCGTGCCACGTCGCTAAGGAGCTGCGTGATTGGCTCCAGGAACACGACAGCGATGTCTCCGTTCTCCCTTGGCCGGCGAAATCTTCCGACCTCAATCCCATAGAGCACTTGTGCGATTTGGATGGACAGGTTCGATTCTCACCCACAACCACGTCATTTCCGAGACCTCCGTGCTCTGTTGCAGTCCGAATGTGCACGTGTGCCTCGGGCAACCTCCCAGGGCTTCACTGTATCCGCATGCCACGCCGTCTCGCAGCTGTCATCCGGGCGAAGGGTGGTTATTCCCATTATTAGGTATAGGTGGTCATATTATTCTGATGCGAAGACGCATATATACTGTATATAATTTTTAAGTACTATATTCACATTAATTTGCTACTTTCATTAATTTTTGTTGAAAGAGTGTACCAGATCTTTCTGGAACAAGTAAACTTGAATGTTTGTTTTTTGTTTTTGTTTTTATTCTTTTTCCCAATAAAGATTGGTTAAATTTCGTGTATCACTGTCTAAAAGATTCATTAAAGCGCTAATATAATGTATCTTGAATTACATCCAAATTGTACCCCAATCCTTGTTACCCTTATTGCATCGATCCTATTTCCTCACTGTGTTTCAGAGCATGGTTCTATAGTCAACACTGGAAGCTCTTTAAGATTCGCCAACGGTAATGTAATTCAGAAAAAAACCCATATAAAATGTTCACAATTATGTAGAAAAATGTTTGGTCATTTTTTACGACCAGATTTAAAGTATCAGCCGCTCAAAGTATACATAAAATGCATAAGGGTTTTTAAGTCGAAAAATTATGTTGTTTGTAGTCCATTGTGTTTTATCCTTCATATTGGCCCATTTCCACAGCATGAATGCTGAAATTTCAAGATTTAAAAAAAATAAAAAAAAATTGTGTCCTTTGCCCGCGGTATCCGTTACTGAACAAAACAACAATTATTCTCTGACTTCAGGCCGTTTTCTATTGAATTATATAATGATTTAGTTTTACTAAAAAAATAAACGTGCCGCGTAGCATTACGATTTCTCACAGTAAAACGTTTTCGTAACTTCTCCCACATCACCGATATAAATTTATCAACCGTAAAATTTGATTGAGGCGTCCATTCTTCAATGGCTTCTGCTACTATCCGTTGTGTCTCACCTTCTTCCAGCCTGCCAATATATCTCCACGTCGTTGATTCCGGTACAACATGCTGCTGAGACATCGTTCTAACCGAAGACTTCAAGAAGCGAAATGTCACGATAAATGTGGAAGAGTAGGAGTGCTCCTGGAAAACATTCGTATCTCAATCTGTGGTTTAATATGTGTTCTGATGTCACAGGCGCTAATTTGCATAAGGATATGTATGATTCGGCTGTCTACGTCACACATGACTTGCGTTTTCCACGTTTGGCTTGCGTATCACACGATTGGCTTGCATAATGCTGCTAAAGTCACATGCTCCACTAACCCATAGACGTTTTATTGCATGGGCGTACCGGCGTTCGCCGGGACTAGCGTCTCGAGCTAGAGACATCCACATGTATCGAGTTATCTCATTGGCAGCAATACAACTGGGACCAACCAATTGGCGAACGGCATCGTAACGGCTTTAACAGTTTGGCGGTAATAATGGTGGATAATGGCTACTGCTACGCTGCGAAGAGGTAAGTTTGAGAGAATAAGCAAGTAGTTTTCTTTAAAACTTCTATCTAGTTAATAATTATATTTGGATGGATACTAACAGGTTAAGTTGTTCGATTTGTACTGTTTCATTCGGGTAGAAATACAATTTGAGCCAGATATACGTCGTCGAAGTCGTGACACAGGTTGTTTACATCTTAGTTAACATTAGTTTCTTCGTTGGCGGTTGTCGATAGTCCTGTACAATTGATATTTTAAGGTGAAATTGGATTTATTTGATGTGCTTTTATGTTTTGCAGCTTACTGTAATCACCAATCACCAGACTGTGAGAAATCAGTGTTCCTTTTATAGACTTCCGAGAAACAAAGTGAAACATGCCCTGTGGACGAAAATGTCAAGGTAAGAATTTGTGGACTGACTGGTATTCTTGTGAACAAGCATATATTTTGTAGTATGTAAAATATGAATTTGGACCACGCATCCCGCCCCTTTTGTTTGTTTGTTATCGTTTTCAGAACATTAGGTTTTGCCTCGAGGCTGTTATATGAAGTTCCGTACCGATTTACTGGTAAACTCGTGCGAAGTTTTTATAACATGCGATGCCTTTAGGAGATGTTAGGTACCCTGAACAAAAATATAAATTTCAATAATAGGTGTTAAAATATATTGACACAGTTGCAGAGTATCCATAAAATTTACATGTTGAAATGTAAGCATGTAAATGGCCAATAATGTATGTCATGCACTTAACATTGCAGTACATCCCTTCTTACTGAATTCATATTTCAATACATTTTTTCAGAAGCTAATTGATTTGGCAGGGGAAATGTTTTTTTTTTTTTTTGCAGGAGAGAGAGGGCAGTTGGATTTAATGGTGCAAAGACTAGCATAGGGGTTAAAATGAGCTTAACAGAATGTTAAAATAAATAGCAAAAGTGTCGGCCGTATCCAGAAGTTTACTCTAGAGGCATATAAAGGGGGAGATGACATTATGGAAAATTTTTTTAGATATACCTTATACATATTGGTGGTGCCACTCTTACCTGGCGTTCCTTTGCAAGGTCTTTAAAACACTCACTTGCTCCAGGAATGTTAAATCCCTGAGTTAGAGCAAGCAATAGGTGAAAAATTGCAATTGTTTCAATGCAATTGATTGAGCGTTTCTTGAAGAAATGAACTTTATGCTGTTTTTAATTTGGCACAGACTACGTCTGAATGAAATCCTTCAAAATAAAGCCCAAGACCTTATATTCGAAGTTGCTTAATTTAATAAAAAAAGATTTTAGTGGTCTCCACCTGACATTCTCATACATTAAAGTAAATACATGCCTGATTTCACCCAAAACATATGAACACACAGTTTAGTCATAAAATCACTAAATATAAAACATGCTAACTGGAATCCTTCCCTTTTTTTTGTTCGTAAAAGCATGGTTTGTACGCGTCCTGGAAATGTCCTAAAATTCTGTTACATGTCCGTGGTTTTTTATCCATTGCAGCCTTTTTGTTCCTGTTTGATGTTTTGTAGTTGAAGATTTTTCTACTGACATAACTTATGTCTGACAAATTTTCCTCCCCACCCTGTGCAAAACGTGTTGGGGGGAGGGGGTCTTTTCTGTTAGGAGGACTGAAACTGCGTTATATTAGCATCTTTTGGTGTCATGCTTATGTCATCAGTTTGTCTGTTCGACTGTGAAGACCATATCTCTGCAATTATTAGTTCGATTTGTAGAATTCTTTTTGTATTGTGAAGCTTAAAATGTGAGAATGATGATCTATTTGTTCCGTTTTGTTTTCTGATGCACAACTTCGCAGCTAGGGGGCGCAAATGATCATATCGAATTTAAAATGCATTTTATTTCGTACATTTGCTTCTAAATATCCAATTGAAAAAAAATATCTTTTCATTTCGATGGCATTTATATCGAAGACTATTTTAGTTACTTTTCCAAATAATACACAAATATTCCGCTAGGAAGCGTAATAGTAAATCGTGTTTTTCCCAATATCTCCATTTCTAAATAGTCCGATTTGAAAAATTCTTCTTACGTTGGATGCAGCTTTTGAGGAGAAATGTTTTGCATATAATTTACTATTTTTGGGAAAAAATGGTTTGGCCGCCAGGGGGCGTAAGTGTTTATTTTTGCTTCTGATGTATTTGCAATAAAATCTGAGCTCGAAACTTGATTGAAAAAATTCCTCCGTAGACCGATACCGGCCACCTCCAAAACCTTTTTGAGAATACCTCCTGCTTAAATAGTGCATAATTTTCCACTAGGGACGTATATCTGTTTCTAGGAGTAAGATTTGAAAAATTCTTTGTTGGAGAACATTTTCGGTGCGAAATGTTCCTCATATGATTTATAATATTTCTTAACGCACAAGTGCGCCACTAGAGGGCGTAAGTTTCAGTTAACAGTATTTACAGTAATATCTACGGGACTAGTAACCCGATTGACAAATATTCTCTTTCGACCAGATATTGCTAACTGAAAACTCCTTGTGTGTATTTTCTTCCCAAAATAATGCACAATTTTGCCACTAGGGGGTGCAAATATTTAATCTTTTTCCTCAATATCTGTACTTCTAAATATCTGATTAAAAAAATATTTTAACAACAGATACCATTTACTTTATGGAGCACTAAGTGTGCATTTGCGGAGGTTTGTGGTTCACAATTCTGCCGCCAGGTGATGTTTATGTACTTCCAGTTGCAGCCTATCTCTGCCTCTAAAAACCCTAATGAGAAATTTCTTTTTTTACTGTATGCCATTCGCCATAATAAAGATGGAGAGTGAATACGAGTTTTCCTACAATAAGATCCTCTTCAAATAATATGCACTTTTTTTCCCTAGGGGTTGTAAATGTCAAAACATTTTTCTTGCTATCTCTGCTTTTGTGAGATGTATTTGAAAAGTTTTATTCCTTAGCATAGCTTTTGCTATGAGGAATACTTTTGGCGTGTTTTAACTTTTCCTTTGTGCAAAATTCTTACGCTAAAGGCAGGGGCGGCTCCTGCTGTGGGGCTGCAGCCCCCTACCCAAAGCAGTTTTTTTCATGCCGTAGCAAGAAAGCGAATTAAGTTTTGTGAACACCGCTGTAAGTTTTCCCAGCATAATGCCACGACTGCAGTTTTTTTAACTCAACTGGCAGTTTTTCCTGCATAACTCCACTGGGAGCGGGAAGACGTCACGGACTGCGCTCCTTGCAGCCCTGACTGCTATTGAAACCAACTCATGTGGGAAACTCTACCTATTCCCACATCAGTTCGTTTCCTTTAAATAAAACTTCCCTGGGGACTGCATTCACGGCAGCTCCCGCTATCAGGGTTGCTCGCGAATACAGTCTCTCGTTGGGTGGGAATGCATCGCCGAGCCTGTGTGCTTTGTTGATTAATACGGTTCTTGTGCTTCCGAATAAGACATAAAATAGACGAATGAATTAAAAATAATGACGAATGTTGAAATAAAGTATTAAATAAAGTATGTTTGAATATATTACTCAACCTGTTTTTTTTTTTTTCCCTTCCAATTTTTGGTTTGTTCCTGCTTTTATTCAACGTAATAATTCTAATAACAATGTTGCTCCCATCTAATAACAAATACTCAGTTGCCGGGACTTTTGCAAAAAGTTTTACTTATATTTTCTCTTCTGGTGAAAATGGGCATGTGAACAAATTGCGATTAAAAATAAAGTTTAGTATTGGATAAATTGAAACAAAAAGAGAGAGAGAGAGATACTAATTTCTGCAACAAAATATTTGCACAAAATTGATTTCTTCACTTACCCAGCAGAGCGAAATTTTCGCTCTTAAACTCGCGTAAATTTTTATTCACCAAAAATCATTGAAGTCACTCCACTGGATACATTTTATTTTATTTTATTTTTCTGCTGCATCCCCCTCCCTCCAAAAAATCAGTTGCGCATTTCAATTGAAGTAGTGTACTTAATTACTTTGAAAAGAACATTTAGTCAGATATCATTGTTTAGAAAATTTACGAAGTTGGTAAATTTTGGAAAAAAAATTTCTACACTAAATTGTTATGGTGGCTTCAGAATTAAAACTGGACTGAATATGTTTGCAATCCGTTTTTATTAAAGAGAATGCCGGTGTGTGAGTATCGCAATAACAACTCATCGCAAAATTCTGGCAGACCCTTCAAAATTCCACAAAATGTTTTTCATTGTCATCCAAGTTGCAGTGGTCGGTATCAAGTCGAAGTTTCAAAGGGAGTGTATCAGAAGAAAAAATATCTGTCATATTTCTAGGGGTCACAACGAGACACTTGTGAACGCGTACATGATCTTGAGTGTGCCTCCGCTACCACTGGCACATGCATTAATTTTTGTCCTTATATATATATATCATCATCATCATCGTCAACCATTATCGATCCACTGCTGGACGAAGGTCACCCCAAGTTTCCTCCACAACGGTCTGTCTTGTGCCAGTCTCCTCCATGTCACTCCCGCATACTTTCGAATTTCATCCACCCATATGAAACACGTTGACGGAATATATAGTTGGTTGGTATTATCCTGACAGACGTACTAAGTTTTTTTTTTATTTGTTCTATATTCTACTAGTTGATTTAGCGTTAGTGCCAAGTGAAATATTCACTAATCTTTGCTTGTTTCAGACAACTGTTAACATTGCAACCCCCTCCCATAAAACGCTGTCTCGATTCTCTCAAAGTTGTGACGTACAAGAAAATGTATAACCAAAGTTCCACTGTAGGTCTATTAAGTGTGCAATAATATTTTGGTAGTTGTTATATGTTAATATGTGTTATCTATTTGGTATTCTCCTTGTATTTCCTTGCACCCCTTATTATTATTTTGCCTTCCCATCTGAACAGTGGAGCCTTTAAAACAATAAACATATGTATTTGTAGAAGACATTCCATGTGATGGAAAGAATTTTTCTGAAGCTGATAAAGGATGTCACTTAGAGATGGGATTGACTATTTGAAAGAAGTGTTTTGTGTGGATTGATATAAAAAATTTCACTCAAGACATTTAATTTTAATGGTCTGAATTGCAACAGTAAGCAGATCTGAAGTTCAGGCTACAAATACTGTAGGTAAGCTTTGTTTTATTTTCTTGCAGGCATGTTTAGTGACCATAAAAAGTTTTACATTTGTATGGGCATCAATTCCTGTCAAGTTAAACTGTGTTATAAAAATGATTAGATAACAAGAAAACATAGTTGAAATGTGTATATGGTGTTTGCACATGTAGTGTTCTCCATAGATTTTTATTACAGCTGGGTGGCAACAGATTTTAGCTGGATGGTACTTTTAATGACCCCTTCCTCAATCAAGAAAATAAAAGGATATTTTGCTTAACATTATTATACTTGTTAAACATCTTTAGGGTGTGGTAGGCATTAATGTAACACATGATAAAAACAATAGAAAATTGTACCTAAATGGAAAAAAATCAGTTATATTCACAGATTTCAGCCAGTTTTCATCAATATTTATGGTGCATGTGGGAATAAGTTTATATTGTGAAAACATTCATTAAAGAAAATTTAGCTGGGTGGGCCGCCCAATAAAAAGTCTCTAGGGAGAACACTATACATGGTATTCATAGTTACAATTCCTGTTTGCTCCCTCCTTAAAACTAAACTATGGGCACCTGTGTTTGTGGTGAAAGGTATTGGAAGGAAAAATAATTTTTTGAATTGGGTGTTTTCAGAAAAAAAAATTGACAGCACTGGCAGTTGTTTTTTTAACTTCTAGAGACTTGGCTAATGTTATACAAAATCATTAGTAACAGGTATTGGCGAAAGTGATCCCCCTGGTGGCGCAGTGGTCTAAGTGATGGCTTCTGATCACTCTCTAATGATTCTCTAACGGGGATCCTACAGCTTATTAGATAAATGGCCATGATGTAATGGTGCAGCGATGCATTTAGTTTGTATACCAACATACTCATTGTAGTGTATAATTATGATTGTAAAGTCTGAGAAATTTAAATCTGTGTAAACCACCAGTTGCAGCATCTTTATTTCTCTGTATAAACTTGAACATGCAGAATTAAAGGAATTAATTTTTTCTCACTAACACATTTTTTTTTTTTTTTTTTTTTTTTTGTAAAATGAAACTTTGCATGCTGAATACTTTTTTTTTTTTTTTTTTTTTTTTACTCTGGAACATGTATATCTGAAATGTCACTTGATGATTCTACTTAATGTGAAGTGCTAACCAAGATAACAATAGAATAAGATAATTTAAAGAAAAATAAGACAGTAAATAATTTTTAGAGTATTGCAGATTCCAATGAGGACAAAAGTACATTAGGATTGAATGAATGTGCAGCAATGTGGTGAAATGGCTAGATTCATTTACCTTCAACCAGAAATGAGGTGATTAGAATTAACATGGTTTCAAACTTCCATCAGATTTATGTTATCAGGTGTGGGTACCATATTTTCCCTGGACTTTATTAGTTTTACATATTTATGTATTATCTTGAAGTGGTGGCCAAAAATGGGTAAACAGAAAATTTAAAGCAAAAAAGAAATTGAGAACAATTTATTTTTTAATCTACAAGTAAAAGCTATCTGTGAAAGAAATCACAAAAGCAATAATACATGTGTGTAATAGTATTAAACTAGAATTCCTGGTGTTGCTTTTATGCACATGGTAATTATGCACAGACACACACAAATCAAATTAATACAAGTTGCAGAAATCTACAAACATCTTTGAAACCACAGGAATACATGAAAAGCAGCAGAAAATATGTGACCTTTTTCAAACAGGGCCACTGACAAATGAAATATAAGTCATTTTGACTCTTTTCACGATCGTATGCAATAGTATTAAACTAGAATTCCTGGTGTTGCTTTTATGCACATGGTAATTATGCACAGACACACACAAATCAAATTAATACAAGTTGCAGAAATCTACAAACATCTTTGAAACCACAGGAATACATGAAAAGCAGCAGAAAATATGTGACCTTTTTCAAACAACAGGGCCACTGACAAATGAAATATAAGTCATTTTGACTCATTTCACGAAAGAAATCACAAAAGCAGTACTTCACGTGTGTAATAGTATTAAACTAGAATTCCTGGTGTTGCTTTTATGCACATTCTTCACAAAATAGAACATCAATGTCTATGTATAAAAAAAGCAAGTAATATTTACTAAAAGTTATACAAACATTTTTCCAAAAACAAGGTCAAAAATTTGCTACACAAAATTACCATAGAGAAATTATATGAAATACCTAGGACTCACTGTTGACCAAAAAATATTTGGGACAAACATATCAAGAAAGTTTTAATACTGAAAAACTAATTGTGTTAAAAATGCAGTGATTCTACTTCTCAGACAGACAAGTAAATGCAGTTGAAATACAAAATGAGATTATGAAAAATGCCTATTTAGTTCCAGTTATTACATATGGGGCAGTTATAATGGCCAACTGCATTGAAAGACACAAACACCTTCTAAAACTTTTCATAACAGAGTAATTAACATAATCTTCCAAAACAAAGGGACCACATTATTTGAAATTATTAGAAACATATCAAAACAATCGATGAAGTTATCTTGACAAAAATTATGAAAAAATAAAGATGCACACCAATGAATCAATAACAGAAGCAGTAAATTATTCTGCTCTCATACTCTCCCTTCGCAGAATTGAAAGACTGAAATCAGGGCAAGAAGACCCTGAGTTAGAATATCCCGTCTTCATTATTTCTGCCGATGCCCTACGTTGATCAGAGCAAGTAAATAACATAATCACATACATCACACTGCAATACATAAATGCACAATTTTTAGAGTTAAATGACTATAAAGAATGGTTATTAGGGTCTTGCATAAATAATTGAAATATATGTACAGGTAGTCACTTTTTTTTTTTCATTAGTAATTGACGATGACAAGTAACACACTGCTTAGGTATGAATCATCTAAAAAGTGTTTTTTTTTTTTCGTGAACGCACCATGCGCTTATCAGCATCGCACAACAATTAGAGTAGTGTTTTTTTTTTTTTTTTTTTTTTCTTTCACTTTATCTGGTGCTCAGATTCAGCACAGAATTCGAAATCAGTGGACACTACGGTCACACTTGGAATGTCACACCACCTATTCCATAAATTCCAGGATAAGTGTACTTCACAGTTTTATAATACAATGTCCAAGACCACCACATTGAGTGGTCCGAGGTAACGTCATCTCCGTTGCTCAGTTCCACACAGGATACACGAAATTGGCCGCCCCGGTGGCGCAGTGGTCTAAGGCGCTGGCCTCTGATCATTCGTCCGTAAGGGGTCCGGGTTCAAATCCCGGTGAGGCTTGGATGTTGTGTTTGTCTTACGGCACTGGCTCTCTCCCTTCCCTGGAACCAGTGACCCTAAATTAGGGACGGGCGACTGCTTATAGCCCATTGAGTTGCTCACGGTGGTCGTTAAAACCTCCAATAAAAAAAAAAAAAAAAAAAAAAAATACACGAAATTGTCCGCTCCAGTCACTCTGAGTAGCATTTGCCGTATTCCGTCCGTACCTTCCCGCAGTTCGTTGATCAGTTTGAATGCAGCGACGGTTGTTCAGTTCGAATGAAGCGTCGGTAACTTCAAGTGCCGCTGAAGTTCCTGGTTAATGTTATTTGCACAAATTTATAGCACTCGCTCCTTCAGGCGAAACCTTTTTTACGAAAACCGCAGACAGTATATCGTCTACACCAATGACAGTAGAGGTCCTTTATACCTCCACAAATAGCAGTAACAACGCGAACTGATGCTGCCAACACTACATAGTTCATGCACTGTTGATTCCGAACGGCTTGCACAACACTATTATCGTAATATTTCTACTGGAAGCTCCTTCTTTCGACGCTTTTCCGTCCTCGGATATTGACTGTCAGAGGAAAGAAAATTTTCCTCTTTTCTTTTCGCTGCGTCCAGAGTCCTGGCAGACTCACTGCGTTTTGTACGCAAATTCCACTGAGAGGATGAGATCACTCACTTTCACAAGTCCCTTTGTCATCTCTCTGTGGCGCTTCCACTGTCCCCACAATAGTGGTAGGAACGCTCACACTCTGGAGAATTGATTCTTTCATTCATAAGCAATGTCTGTCAAAGGGCATTGTCCCACAGGAATGTATATTTAGTGTTCTTTTCTCTTTTTTTTTTTTCTTTCAAAGCAGCGGTCCGAATACCTCGACACGGACAGCTATTGGGATGAAGCTGCTATATGTGTCTGCACATAGTCTCTGCTTTGCATGTAGCCACTACTCTGGTTATGGCTGACCTAGCCCTGTAAAAAAAAACTTCAGCATAGAAATAGGACACTCCGCCATACGGTTCCTTTTTTTTTTTTCTCGATTATTGTTAGAATTATGCCTAATCTGTTTAACCTTTTCCTTCTGGAAATCAATATGAGCATAGTAGAACAAGCTTATATCAAACTAACACATATCTTTTTTTTTTTTCGTGAATCCGTGGATTCTTAACATTACCTTGGCGCACGGCCACTAATCTCCTCGTTTTGACTCGGCTCTCCTTTTCTCTTTGCTTCTATTTTATTTTATTCACTTATTTCTTTTTATTATTATTATTATTATTATATTGTATTTTATTTTTCTTTTATCCTTTCATGTAAGTGTGCATTTTTGCGATTACGATTACAAGGAAATGACAAGAAATTTCGATGCTCTATAATTAAGCCAAAATCACTCAATCATTCACACACACACATCCATTTCACACATCACCTTCACCTAAACAAAAATTTATTCCTGAAACTCCCATCGTCGGCGCGCAGAATGTACACGACCATGCTTCCGAATCAACACTGAATTTTCGCATAAGACACTATTTCTTCCATTTAACTACTTTCCCCTTTTGTGATTTATACTTTTACTTTAAAATATTCTCCTTTATTTGTTTTACTAACTGCTTAAGTGTTTAGCCCTCTACATCGATTTCGCTCTAAACACCCTTTTCTTTAGCTGGGTCTGAGAGAAACCCCTTGCTTGCGTTCGGGGGGTCATATGAAGTCACCCCTTTCGCTCAGGTACTCACGCCAAAAGCTGGGAGTCAATCTTGACCTTTCCACCCAAGGTTATTACAACCCGTTTCCTGCTTGCCTTTTCTGGTCCTTTGAGGCTTGGGGTGTAGGAACGATAGGAATTACTTCCTGTCGCCGTTTCCTGTCTTTACTCCTTCTTTCCAGAAAGGAAGCCCCGTTGACTCTGCCACGCTTTTTTTTTTTCATTCTTCTAAAAGACACGCCGCATGGTCTTACGTTCTTGTACGTTATGGTCAGATACCCTTTGCCAAAGTGCCTTGACCATAATGTCACCCAATATATATTTTTTTTTCTACCTTATTTCCCTTACACATGTTTTTTTTTTTTTTTTTTTTTTTTTTTCAGCTACATTATTTGGATTACACTGGATACACACAAGGTAAGTGAACCTTTATTTTTCGTAGGGTATCCCAGGCGTGCTCCGAATTATTATCTCTCCCATTCATTATTCTTAGCCTAGTGAAACCACTATTTTCGGCTTAACTGCCCTAAGCAAATCTCCCAAAAGGTAATACTCTCCTGATATCCTCTACTCACGTGCTTGCCAAGAAAATTACTAATTTGCTTTACAATACCGAGAATATATATCATTACTGAACTGATCGAAGAATTAGCGATGAATTATTCATTCGCTACCGTAAACTGCGAAATGCTGTCGAGAGTTGACATCGCTAACTATTCTTACTATCTTTACTACTCAAAATTGATATGCAACTGAATGTGCTAACTTTTAATAAGTATTGGTGACAATTATTATTCTATTATATAAGTGCCTCCCACAGCAGAATGTCCATCTAATAAAATTCCGAACACTACGGATACTACTCTGATGCGAATTACTGTTATTACCTTTATTCTTATCTAGGTAACTGAAATTTACGCATAAATAAGTTGATACTACTTAACCTATTTGGACAATTATGTTAATCAATAATCAACGTAGCGAACATAATTTTAACCTGAAAGCACTGAACTCAATCATTTTTCTCCTGCAACTAAAGTACCTAAACTATTCCTGGCTGATGAGTACTTGCCTTTCACGCAATCAATATATGCACTGATAGAACTGTTGGCTATTCAAAGTTACACCTTCCCAATTTATCGCATGAGAATTAACAATTACAAGTGATATACGCAGTGAATTAGAAGAAATATACCTGAAGTAAAGTGACAATTATCATAAAGTGTGAACAAATCATTAACATTATTTGCAAAAATGTTTTCAGAGGAAAAAAATATTTTCTCTAAATTTTATCCCACAAGTTACCCAACCTTTACGAATGCGTCCGTGAAGACAAAATAACTCTGACACACAGGTTTTTTTTTATACAATGAAATTTGATACCATACTCTGGTTATCAATAATACCCTGCTGTGCTAAACCTGCTGAATTGCCAATACTGAGTGCGATTAAAATGTAGGCTTCTACTGATTTTGATTTTCAGCGTTCACAACCAAAATTGAGCACTCAAGTTTTTTTTTTTTTTTTTCGGCTCTCCGCTTCTGCCTAGCTCTCCATGCTATACCCAAGATTCCTGGGATGTTCGTCGTACCTCAGCATATTTCGGATACACATACCGTACAGTATCATCATTCGAATTTTCTGCTGTCGAGTTCTCGCTTACGTTCTGAATATCCTGTAAGCAATTTTCCGCCTGCTCGATCCACGATTCTCCCGATGATTTAGGTGCTAGCTTCAGTTGAGCAATAAATTTCCCTATTAACTCAGCCTTGTCCGTGGCTCCAAACTTTTGATTCCTTTTAGCCATCTCCTGCTGCTCTGGTTTTGTGACACTCACACCTTCCGGTATATTGCTATATACTGGAGTATACACCGTTTTAGGCTTCGTAACATGATTCACGGTCGGCTCTGGTTGCGAGTTACGGTTTCTCAGCATGTACGGTTCTCTAAGGAACGGCGTCCTTCTCACCTTTTCGGCGATCGGATTGCTAGCTTGCTGAGGCGTGCTCTGCACTGCCACCGCTGTCGGCGTAACCTCCAAATCAAATTGAGGAATAAATTCGTACTCTTCTGTCGAATCCGAATGAGCTGTTAAATCTTCTAACTCCTCATTATCGTTTTCTGCTTCTTCGACGTGCTCTCGCTCCGGTGAGTTATTCTCTAGGTGATGTCTCCGTAGAGGTGCTTTGAATACGCGGTTCTTATGCACTACCTGTTGTTTCCTCTCGTCCTTCAAAGATACTAGTCGCACATTGACGGCTGATGGAAAAGACACAATTTTCCACTCACCGCTGTTTTTTCTGGCAATTTTATCAGAAAGACCACGGTCGATATAAGGCGTATGCAAAAATACTCTGTCACCAATTCTCAGGTCCTTTTCTCTGGCAAACCTGTCTGCATACTTTTCCTGCTTTGCTGCAGCCTCCTGCAGATTTCCATGAACCAACTCGTAGGCTTTTCTCATCTTATTGTTGAATGCCTCTACATAATCCTCTTCACTATAATATGTTTGTCGGCGAGGCGGAAGTAAAATGTCGGATGGAACCGTTAAATCTTCTCCCAAACACCAAATAGCTTGGAGCATATTTGGTTGCTGAATGGTTTGTAGTATTATATGCTAGTCTTATCATAGGAATGTAGGTGTCCCAGTAGTCTTGTCTCTCATTAACTAGACAACTTAATGATTTGTTAAGAAACCTGTGGCTAGCTTCGTTTTGGCCATTACTCCAGGGTGCAAAGGATGTCGTATTCAATCTTCTTATGCCCAATCTTGCCAATAAATTGGTGAATACCTCAGAGATGAAGCATCCACCGTTATCTGACAAATTAGTTTCCGGCGTACCATAAATACTTATGACATGGTCGAAATATGCCCTTGCGACTGTAGTTGCTTTTTGGTCTGGCATAGGCACTAAAACAGCATACCTGGTGAACGAATCAATCATGACAAGTAGGTATTTATTTCCGTCAGCAGTTGTAGGATACGGGCCACAAATGTCTAAAGAAATTTTTTGAAAGGGGTAAGAACCCGTTTCCACTCGCTGCAGTTTCTCTACTCCTTTTAGTTTGTGGTTTGTCCTTTCATTACATTTTTCGCAAGAAGCTACATAATTTTTAACATCCGCATACAAGTTTATCCAAAAATAACGTTTTCTAACATAGGAGACAGTTTTGTCTCCGCCGAAGTGTCCTACCGAGGGAATATCATGACAACGTTTTAAAACTTCATGTATCATAGCGTGAGGAACTACAAGCTGCTCCCAAAATTCATCTCCAGATGCGCTCCTGTCAGGATATTGGAAATGATATAACAATCCTTCAGAGTTTAGGAAAAAACTATCCTTAACCCTATGTTTGCCTACTGGGATGCGTTGTTTTTCCAGCATGTCAATGATCGGAGCGAGATCGGCGTCTGCTCTTTGCAGTGCTTTAACACGAGCTGTTTCTGATTGGTCCTCTTCAGCGGTCAGAAGAGACACGCCCCTGATTTCTCCTTCAGCGCTCTCCGGTGACTCAACTCCGTGCTGCCTGCTCAAATAATCAGCCACGACATTTTGCTTCCCTTGTTGATACAAAATTTTGTAAGAAAATTCACTAAGAGCCATTCTCCACCGATTCAATCTGCTATTTGCGTCCCATTTAATGCCGAGGGGGCTTTTGGATTGCCCCGCGTCATTATTAGTAATAAGGGTAATCACTCGAATCTCAAAAACTATGTTTTCCCAGTATTAGAGAAAACACAGGCTCGCTATTCGAGGATGGGCGTTGTGTTTCACCCAGCCGACGTTCCGTGTATCGGGGTCCGCTGAGTGCCGCAATGTTTTAAAGTAATCGTCTAGCTTTTCATTTCTTTTTGAATAATTCGTTAACTTACAAATTTTGATTTGTTTACTAGCACTGATGCGTAAGTTACTCAGTATTGCACTGGAGGATTTTTCTGAACATTCATCCCAAATCATTTATTCACACATCCAACACTCAATCGTTATTAACCTTTTTTTTACTTTACAAAATTGTACACTCAAATGAAATGTAGCCGACTCATAATAACGGGAAAATAAAATATGTTTATTTTGCCTGATGAAGGCTTGAAATCTAGTAAAATATACACTCATTCATATGAAAATGTTTGAAGACCCTTTTAGCAAAATTATTTATTTAAAGGTTAACTTTAATTTCTTATTTTCATTTAATATAATTCTGAAATATTTCGAAACATAATTTACTAAAAATGATTCCCTATACTACACAATTTCCTGCTCTGATCAATGGTATTTACTTTACTCAACCATTTCATTATTCTTCTATTTCTGCCCTACTTTCCTCAGCATTAGTTTGGAGCTGGTTTTACTTTCAACCTTAACTTAGTCTATTTCTGCCCTACTTTTCTCAGCATTAATTTAGAGCTGGTTTTACTTTCAACCTTAACTTAGTCTATTATGCTCTTCTTTAATTTTCGGTTCAACATACTAATTATGTAAACAAGAGGAAACTTTAAGGTCGGATTATCCTACCTTCTATCCCACGATGAGGGCTGGAATATCATTCTAGCGAAGTTTTTATGCTATCTCCTCTCTTCCTGAAGTGCTTATCAGTGGCGGCTCGTGGTGTAAAATGCTGGTGAGGCGAACGGTCTTGATGTAAATGTAAAACAGTAACACATATGTTATTGAAAAATATATAAATTCGTATAACGTTATAGGAACATATATATATATCAGTGGCGTAGCCGGGGGGTCGTGGTTTGCACCCCCTAAGTAGGCGAGACAGTTAGCTTTTTCTAAGCACGTTTTATAGATAATTTCCCTATTTAAATTCATTGATTTTTACATAACTTACAATGTAATACAAATAAATTACATTGATACATAATATCAATGCAATTTCTTGATAATAGAACAGAAAGTAAAGCAAAGCAGCCAAAGAAGTTGCTTTATTAACTTTTTATTAAAACAACTATAATTTATTGCATTTTCTTCATTTTATTAAATTAGCTTCGTTTTGTATTAATGTCCAAGATGTGCGTACGTACCAATAGAAAAATATTTGTCGAAGCGCCCCCCCCCCCGAAATTGTTACATGTACTTATACACAGTTATACAGCATAAATGCAGAAACCCCTCCCCCCACCCTCAAAAAGTTTCATGTCAAAGGCAGTATCACCCATCGGATATCTTTGAAGTCCTGGGTTCGAGTCGGCTGAATCATTAAAATCCACTGAGATTCGGAAGTCTCGTTAAGCCATTGGTCTCGGTTAGGCGCCTTGTTATAAACAGCTGTAAACCCCATCACTTAGGGCTCCATCCCATGCCATTTAGCCCTTATATACAAATATTATTCAACAGTAATGGAATAAAATTATAGAAATATATGAAACACGGCGTGGGGAGTCTTTCTTCACGAAAAAATCCAAAAATTTTAGAGGAAAAATGTGCATATACCACTATATATATATATATGTGTGTGTGTGTGTGTGTGTGTGTGTGTGTAATATACGCTACTTTTGCAACAATATTTTTATGAAAACAATTATTCAATAATTTTACAACAAAGAAAGAAATATTTCACCTGTATTCTTTTATGTAATACACTTGAGCGAAAATACGCAATTTGTGCGGTTTCTTTAGCTAGTCAATGCGTCACTCACATCCCAACGCCAGTCGGAGATCCACTTCTTAAAAAATTCAAAGTAAATCATTTGAATAGAAATTGTTTTCTTACGAAATGTTTCTTGAGCTTGAATAAAAGTCACAGTTCGATTGGCATATTAGTGAAGGTGCATTTAGCACGGGTCATAAACTGAAGTCCAGGCTCGTGATAATTATTAGCTTCGTTTTGTATTAATGTCCAGGAGAAGTCAAGGAAGCACATTTCTATATAAAAAAAAGTATTAGGTAATTTAAACCTGGAATTAAAAACAGAGGAATGCGATATTAATTTGCTTTGGTCTCGAACAGAATGCTTTCAGTTTATGTTTTATAAATAAGTTCAATTCTGCGATCCTTTTTGGCTGCAAATTTGTCTATGATCAGATCATAAAATGGTTGAGTGGACATTAGATGGTTCAGCAATTCTTTCTCGATTGAAATTTTAGCGAGTGAAGACAAACGATCTTGTGCCGTTGTATTACGGAGGTAAGTCTTAATTCTCTTCAAACAAGAAAAACTCCTTTCAGCAGAAGAACTTGTTGATGCCAGTGTCAATACAAGAGAAAATAATTTGTAGGCTTCTGGTAACACATCTTTCAGCTCGTTTTCTTTCATTGTTTTCAAGGTTTTCTGAACACCGAGTTCCCTGAAGTTGTGATCATTATATAAAAAATCTAATTCGTTTTTTAGTCGTTGTGTGTCTGTAAAAATGTTTGGATAAATTTTTTTGAGAGTGTTAAGGGCACTGGATGGAAATGACTCTGAATAACTATGGTATTTTGAGCTGTCAACTAGCTGCAGAAACTCGAGCTTTCCCATATCTTCAAATCTGGTATTTATTTGGATTATTATGCAGTCAACGATTTCGTAAAACAAAATTTTGTAATAGTTTTCCACTTCTTCTTCAGTCAAATGTTTCTTTTGGCGACATTTAGGACCTCCACTCAAACTAATTGCTTCACTGAAATGTTTCAAGTAAGTGGTTACATTCCTTTTCTTATTTATTCGTTCGCAACATTGTTTAATTTGTCTTTGGCAATAACTGATATCTAAAGTCTTTTTTTGTAAAACATCAAATAATACATCCGTAATTCCAAAAATGTCATCAAAAATCAGTGATAAAAAAGCAAATTCAAAATTAGTGAAATTTTTCAAATATCCTATGGCTCCGTTGATTGATTCTGCCGTTGATTCCGGGTCATTCATTATGTTTTCAAACACATTCTTTAGTTTGCCCCATTCGCTTACAATTAAACGCAAAATGTGTGAAAGTGATGCCCAACGTGTTTCCGCTATTTGAGGAATCCGTTTCCCAACAACTGAATCTGCTACGTGGGTTCTCTTGGCAGATTTATGAAAAAATGAGGGCATGCTGGATACAGTTGCGAAATATATGCGACAATTTACAATACTTTTGCACCCCTGTTGTAGGACAAGGTTAAGGCGGTGGGCGAAACAGTGGGTAAACAAAGCTTGCGGGGCTTCTACCTTGACTCTTTTCTGCAGACCGCTCAACTCTCCAGCCATAACGCTTGCACCATCATAACACTGGCCTACTAACTTTGATTTAAAATCAAACTCCTCCAAAACCGATGCTAGCAGATCATACAGTGCCACAGCAGTCCTGTCAGTGCTGATATCATAAAAACCAAGGAAGCGCTCAACTACTTCACAATTTGAGTCCAATATGTATCTGACAATTATTGAACACTGTGATTTTTGAGTAATATCAGTTGTATCATCAACTTGCACTGAAAAAATTTTGACTCATTAATTTCGCTTTTAACACATTCGTTTATATATTCATGAATACACTCCAGTAAATCATTCTGTATCGTTTTAGATTGTCCAGAAAATAAGCTTCGTATTTCTTCAAAATGTGCTTTTAATTCTGGGGTGCTCCTACGAAGTAACAAATGGAACATCTCCTTGAAATTACCTTTATTTAATGAGGAAATAGATTCATCATGTCCTCGAAAAGGCAGTTCTTGCTTGCTTAGAACGACAACTAAATCGATTATATGTTCCATAAAAAGCCTATTTAGTCTGACCTTTTCATTAAACTTAGCTTTATGAAGCATATCAGAAATAGTGTTTATATTTTTTTCCATCCGTTTCAGACCTACGTGATTAGTTATATGCTCTTTAGAGCTTTCGTGCAATTTTGCACTACGAGAAAAGTTTTTCAGATCAAAATAACCCGTTGTATTCCACACATTTTTCTTATTGCTCAAAAGTAAACATGGCCAGCAAAAGAGAGTTTGCTTGTAATAGCTACCAGAAAGCCAGGGGAAAATCTCGTACCATGATTTATTGAAAGACCTAAGAAACGATTTGCCGCACTTATCTTTAGATATTGAACTTATTACAGGTGTCGGTCTTCCAGATATGAGAACATCCCTTTTATTATAATCTTTCCAATGTTTAAAAGGAATTTCTTCCAGAACACAAATCACGTCGTTTATTGGGCCATTCATATTTTCCAACCCAAATCAAAATATGCTGTTTAGTAACAATAACAAAATAAAAAAGAAGAAAAACTCAACATTACTATGAACTAGCCAACACCCGCAAAAGAGAGGATTGAAAACACACTACAAAAAGTTAGACTCAAATATACTCTGACGAATAGTTAAAGCTACGTAGAAATCATCCTACTTCAAAGCATATAGAGGCGAACGGCGTCATCGCCTGTAAAACCACTTTTTACCAAGGTCATCTGCTCATTTTCCCGCGCCCATTGGATACACAATCCTTGGGTTCTCCAATAACAGCAGAGATGCGATTCCAGTTTAAGCGAAATGGAGGGTCGCCTCAGAAATTTCCTTTCTCTTACTGGAAGTCCGGCACCTAATTAGGTAGACCTCGGACCGTGGGGGTGGGGGGTTCACTCTGTAGGGCTCTTCTCTGATCCCCAGTTCCCAAAACCGGCTTCTCATCGAGACGATTCAGCCGGTCGCCTCTAAGCGCTTAAAACATGCAGCTGCTTTGCAAAAATAATGATTCATTCCTCTTCTTGAAAGCCTTTTTTTAACCTAATTCATGAATCACAATGTAAATTTCAGTGTTTCATTTATCCTGCAAAGTTCTTATATCTTCGTTACTGACCGAAGTTTTTTTTTTTTTTTCACTTCTCATTCTGCGGAATTTCAGGTGAGGCGGCGCCTCACTTGCCTCATCTGACGGGCCGCCACTGGTGCTTATGCCAACTCTGACTTCTGTCATCCTTCTTTCGCAGTATTCATGCTATCTCCTCTCTTCCTGAAGTGCTTATGCCAACTCTGACTTCTGTCATCCTTCTTTCGCAGTATTCATGCTATCTCCTCTCTTCCTGAAGTGCTTATGCCAACTCTGACTTCTGTCATCCTTCTTTCGCAGTATTCATGCTATCTCCTCTCTTCCTGAAGTGCTTATGCCAACTCTGACTTCTGTCATCCTTCTTTCGAAGTATTCATGCTATCTCCTCTCTTCCTGACCTACCAAAAATTTTTTCTTCCCGGATCCTCCTACCAATTTACAGATTGGTCAAACAATTATCATTTCCCGATCTGATTTGCTCTGGGTTTCCCGCCATTTCTCAGACTTGCCATCCTTCGCCCCGTCCAAAATCTGTGTCCGCCCTCAAATTCTAGGAACTTCGTTGCCTACGGATCTCTGAGGTCGTAAATCTTACTATCATAAAACTGCTATAGTTTTCCTTGGCCTGGCGTCAAGCTATTCTTTTCTTCCAGACCTGGTGCATCAAATCTCAAGACGACTGGCGCCGAGCTCCAATAAAATGTCTACCCGCTATTTCTCTGACTTGAATTACTATGTCTTACCCAATATTGCTGGCTCGTAGCAGTTAGGGAAAGGATGCCCCGCGGTCCCATGCCACAGCAAGCGGACTGCTGGAAACCCTTCGACTCTGAGAGAAAGAGGGAGAGGGTGGGAGTGGGGGTGAAGGGGAAGAGCGGTACTTTCCTGACCTTCCTAGGCGCGAACACACGGAAGAAAATCTAAGGGGAAAATTAAATTGTGAAATGCAGAGCGTCTGAAGAGCGTGAAGTTTATAAAATCCTTATTTTAATAATTCTTACACCAGCTCCCCAAAATCTCTCCCATTCATTTGATTAATTTTTTTTTTCCATTTCTTTTCCGCTTTTCCGATTACTTCTCAATTTCCAATACAGTGAAAAGGTGCGCACTCGCTCCCGAGTGATGCAACAATACAACAAAAATATAGAAAACTCAAATGTGCATTCAGGCAAAGAAACCTTTTAGCAATATGATTTATTGTCATTTGTTTTGAAATTTTAAATGCAAAATTTGTAAGCATTGCTTGTAAAAAAAAAAAGTGATGGTGAAATACAACTTTCAAAATCATGCAACTTTAATTTGCAAGAAAACAATATTTAAAATTTGTCATTTGAATATCCAGTTTTAAAAAAATATGTGTAGGCCTACTAAAAATTACTGTTTTTTTTTAACAAAAAACAAACAAGCTATCAGGTATACACAGTTTAAAGACAAAATTCTAACTGGGAGTGATTTTTTACAGTAAAATATATGTACTCCAGTCTTGATATGGAAGGAATGAATGAATTGATTTCAAAAGGTAAAGGTTATAATGGTGTATAGGGTTTGTACATATTTACAGAAAAAAAAAATTCCAGGTGAACTGTGCGGCATAAATATTCATCACATAATTCCACATATTATGTGAAGGATATTTCTTCCACACAATTTATCTGACTGACTTGAAATTCACTTAACGCTACAAGAAAGCAAAATCTGCTTCAACTCACAAGTGGTCGGAGAATATTTTGATACTTAACTATCAGATACTTGTTACTTTATCATCCGGGTTGGTGTAACGGATAGCATGCACAAACAAAAATCGGGACACTTGGATTCAATTCTCGCACCAAGGCGATTTAATCTTAAAGTTTTGTGATGTGATTAATGTTACGCGTGCAACAGTAAATACAGGCAATAAATTGTAGGAATTCAACAAATAACAGGATCATACATTTTTGGTTAAGAACAGTTTTGTTTTATAATTTGCAAAATGAGATGAAATTTACTATGCATTTGGAATTCTTATGAAATCCCATGAGTTCCGCTGTTACATATTGCTCTTCAGTGTGTGCTACAGCTTCAATGAAGTGGCAAAATTTATCTGAATAAAAATTGCTCTGTATGAAGTGTGAAGCAATCTGGCACTTAGTATAATGACAATAATGCAAAACAATTTTGATATGGCACAGAAGATTTTCTTATCTATAGTCTCCTATACATAGTGCAGCAGGGAAACCAGATATCAGTCTCCTTAAGTGAGGAAAGCATGTGCTAGAAGGAACAGCCATCTTGGACTAGCAGGAAAGTTTCCACATGCTATCGTGACTACATCAGCACAAACCTGGTATAACACACAAAAAAGTTTCTAGAAATTAGCACTGAAACACCTGGCACTGCAGCATCATGAGATGACATAATAGTCCATGGAAGTACAGCTTCCAACTTTCCAAAATCGAAAACCGGGACATCAACGCATGTTCAGCGGTGCATGTATTTAAAATTTATAAAATTATAGATTTAAGACCCCCCCCCAAGCTTATCTTCAGTTTTGCATAGATCTTGACAATGCCCTAAATAACGAAAGGAAAAAAAAAAGGGGGAAGAATAAAAAAACCCGGAATCCTGTGAATGATAGAGATTAAGTCGATGCACGTTGTGGAATACATACCTCGCTAAGAAGATCCATCATTTCGCAACTACAGGAGCTCCTTCACGAAAAGAACAATTTGGTGCGTTTGTTCAAAACGGCAATGGATATGATGCCATCAGATACCCACAAGATTGTCATTCACGCCGACAAAACGGCCGCTGGAGAACATGTCCGAAGATATAATGCTCCAACTATAGACGAAGTAGCAATTGTCATAGTCGGAGATCAGTTCCAACCTAGAGATATTGTTCTCCATCGAAGAAACGATCAATTGATAAAAGTCGCAGAAACTCACCGTTGTTACGATGCTTTGCAATATCCATTTATCTTCTGGGATGGTGCCGATGGATATCATTTCAATGTGAAGATGATAAACCCAGTGAATGGTGCAGAAATTAATAAAAAGTGCAGCGCAATGAACTTTTACACCTACCGCTTAATGATTCGGAGGAACGAGGACAATTATATTTTGAAATGCCGTCAGTTGTTTCACCAGTACATTGTGGATATGTATGCAAAAACTGAAACGGAACGTTTGCTATTTCTTCGTTTGAATCAGACCAAACTCCGCTCCGAAGAATACAAGTAGTAGGGGGACTTGGGCGGCGGAAGTGACGTCACGGGTGGGCGTGGTCAACTTCCGGGAGTGACGTCACGGATGCGCTTCCCGTAGACATCCACGGGAAAACTTTTCTTCCGGTGGCAACGGTGGGCGTGGTCGTTGGTGTCCGCCATTTTTTTTACTGCATGACGTCACCTTGACGTCGACGAAGCCATTTTTTAATTCTGGGAAATTTCTCCGCCATTTTTATTTTTTTTTGGAATTTCCCAATCTTTTACTGCATGACGTCACCTTGACGTCGACGAAGCCATTTTTAATTCTGGGAAGTTTCTCCGCCATTTTTATTTTTTTGGAATTTCCCAATCTGTTTTTTCGGGTGATGGTGGTAAATTTAATTGTAAGTGGACTCGGGAATTTTTTTTTCAACCATGGATTTATTATCGGAAAAAAGCGACGACGAGGTTTGGAACCAGTTAGATTCGAACTCGGGCCGTTTACGTGGAAGTCAAATGCTCTACCAATTCGGCCACCAAATCGTTGGTAGGGTTGGTCGAAAGGATTAAGACATGTGGTAGCGTATGGGAGAAGACTGCCTGAGGGGATTTGCAGTTGGCCGTCTTACGATGAATACAGGAAGGAGGGCGTATGACTCACTCAAACAAGTACGGACAAGATTTTTACAAACACACGTGTTTCACCGCAATGACGGAGGATGATTGCAGCGCCATCTGTTGGTCGTTTTAGGAATGAGCACATGAGGAGGGCGTATGAATCATGCTAACAAATATGTACATGTTTTGCACATGAACGAACTTGCATTTTGAACTTACTGTTTTCTTAGTGGCCATTTTATGACGTGGGAGGAGGAGTCTCTTGTCTTAATGGTTGACGAAAGCACTCGATAGGAACCTGAACTGGATATTCTTCACTTCGTTGTAGGATTCTTAGTGCTTAAGACGTCTCTACCCTCTACTCAGTCTGTTGTGTCTATCCATTATGAAGCGTAGTAACGACAATATTTCTGGAAAGATGAATTCTGTAGAAAGTGTGG
Source organism: Macrothele yani (assembly GCA_039090855.1). Taxonomy (NCBI): domain Eukaryota; kingdom Metazoa; phylum Arthropoda; class Arachnida; order Araneae; family Macrothelidae; genus Macrothele; species Macrothele yani. The sequence goes on along the minus strand of CM077018.1, from coordinate 55,048,702 downwards.
CATCCTCTTCAAACAAAAACTCCTCTAAGGGCTTTACCTTGAGTAACATACCCAGTCATCACTTCCATCTCGGAGCTGATGTGTTTGCTGTTGTTACCGATTTTAAAGACCGTGTCAAAGTGCATCTTCGTGTGTACAAATGCGATAACTTGCATTTTTACCCGACTACACGGGGACTGGTGATGACGCCGTATCTGTGGGAACACTTCGTTGAAACGATGTTGTTCATCAACCCCGCTGACTCAGACTTGACTCACTGCATTGTCAAGCAACTGTTTCTGACAACGTACAAAGAAAACAACGTGAATCATCTGCATATTCAATGCATTGGTGTGAACAACGGATTCCTATCAGCATATCGTAACCGGATACCCCTGACTGAAGACCAATGGGAAAAACTCAATGAATATAGTGATGATATTAGGACAAGCATTCACCAACTAATGTTTGGACCGTCCTTTCAGAAGATCGTTTTCGACGAGGCTGAAAAAACTGGACATAGCAGTGTTGACTCCGTAGATGGGGAATTTGTGTTGAAGAAAACGCTTCGGCATGTGTTAAAAAATAACATTGTTTCAACCATCGATGGACTGATTGACTGCCTTTTGTGCAAAATTGAAGATCGCCATGGATTAGGACATGCCTGTGAATTTTCAACTCGGAAAGGTAAAGTGCGTGCATTGTTTAATAAAGCCGTAGCCAAGTTAGATCTAAAATGGATTGCCCATGAATTTGTGAATGACTCATTTTTCATGTCGAAAAACACTTATTTGATTTTTTTTAACGGCTTGAATATTTGTGATGCAATAGAAAGTGCTAAAAATCTGTACATTTTGGAAGACCCTATGTATCAATAAAATCACATGTAAGTACAATTTTGTGTCATTTCAGCTGTCTGTGTTTTAGTGTAAGCATGAGTTTTACTGTTTCCGTTGAAAGTATTCAAATCAGTTGTTGTAATGGAGAATCACGATCTCTTGAAAAAGACTTATCTAAATCCAGATCAGCCGGGAAGTTTCGGTGGAGTAAATGCTTTGTACCGTGCTGTAAACGGAAAAATAAAGAAAAAAAGATCGAGGAGTGGCTAAGGGGGAGAAAACTTACACGCTTCACAAACCTGCCAGAAGGCATTTTCAGAGAAATAGAGTCATTGTGGGGGAATCGATGAACAGTGGCAGGCCGATTTAGTCGACTTGACCAGTCTAAAACAATACAATAATGGAAATAAATATGTATTAACATGCATTGACGTGTTTTCAAAATATGCATGGTGTGTTCCTATGATACAAAAGACTGGGGCATCCATGATAAAAGTGTTCAAGGGAATATTTAAAGAACGCAAACCGTTAAACTTGCAAACTGACCAAGGTTCTGAATTTAAAAATCGAGAATTTCAGAGATTCTTAAAACAAAACGACGTCCATTTCTTTACTACCAGAAATGAGACAAAAGCGAGTGTAATAGAAAGGTTTAATCGAACTCTAAAAACAAAAATGTGGAAGTATTTTACAAGTCGAAACACGCATACATATATCAATATATTACAGAAATTGGTACGTAGTTATAATGCAACATATCATCGAAGTATTAAGATGGAACCAGTAAATGTCAGTCTAGAAAACCAAAAGATTGTGTGGAATAACTTATATGGCGATATAACTGAAAATCAATCAGTGTATAAATTCGATATAGGTGATACCGTGAGGTTATCTAAAACCAAATTACAGTTCGAAAAGGGGTATGAAAAGAATTGGTCAGAGGAGTTATTTAATGTTTCCCGACGCATCGCTAGATCACCTCCAGTATATCAAGTTAAAGATTTACTGGGAGAAGACATTGATGGCACCTTCTACGCCGAAGAACTGCAAAAAGTTAAAAAAAATGACCACTACCCAATCGAAATGGTTCTGAAGAAGCGCAAACGGAAAAACAAATATGAGTATTTTGTTAAATTTAAAGGCTACCCTGATAAGTTTAATGCATGGATACCATCGAACGATTTAGTTAGCATATAAAAATTCAAGTACTTACCTCCGACGTTCAGTATGCAAGATGAGTTTCTATTTGACGTTACCCAGCGATAGCTCTCTGGGTTACTTTTCTGACAATAAAATATCCCATTTTGTTACTCGTCTTCCTTCACTGATCGAACTGAATGGGGACTGGGAAGTGGGACTCGTCGAACTCATCTACCCTCATTCCTGGTTCAATGTGAATATTAACTCCAATTCCTTTGCTTACGATGTTGGTTCAGGTCAGCTGAAAGCGGGAAAAATTCCTGCAGGATATTACGATTCGGTGAGCGAGGTAGTGAAAGCCATGTCCTATCACTGGACGAAAAAATTACCATGTATTACAATAAAACCACGAGGCGTGTCAAAACAGCTTTAATGAATGGTACTCAGCTGGAGTTATATCCCGGGATTGCTGAAATTCTAGGTTTCCAACCCGGATTATATTCGGCAACAGAAGGGAGTGATCTCACGATTCATGGAAAATTTGTAGCCGACCTCAACTCGTCGCTTTCTCTGTTATACGTATACAGCGATATTGTAGAACCTCAGCCTGTGGGAGACATGTATGCACCTCTCCTTCGCATTGTTAAAGTGACCGGAGAAGATGGAGATATGGAAAACGCTTTATACGACCGACCTCACTATTTGCCTCTCGCAAGAAAAGGTTTTCAAACCATCGAAATCGTTATAAGGAATCATACAGGTCAGCTAGTGCCATTTGAACGCGGGAGAGCGATCGTGAAACTTCATTTTCGTCTCAAGCATCTGTGATCATGTACGAGCGGTACTACTGTTGTACGAAATCCTTCGAGGATTATTACATAAGTCAAACTGGAAAAGGTTTATCCTATTTCCAAGGTGTACCACTACAGAAAGGTTATGGACTTGGAGGATTGTTTAGGTCGTTATTTAGAGCTGCTGTGCCGTTATTCAAACAAGGCGCTAAAACTCTTGGAAAACAAGTTCTACGAACAGGAATGGATCTCGCCAGTGACGTCATCCAAGGCAAGGACGTGAAGATAGCAGCCAAACAACGAGCCAAAGAAGCAGGACAACTACTCACCGACAAAGCAGCTAACAAAGTCAAGAAAATGCTGGGTGGGGGCGTTAAAAGGAAGAGAAAGACGAAGAAACACATCATTTCTTCAAAGAAAGCCAAGAGGGCAACACATGACATTTTTGATCTCTAAACCATGGCTCTCATTCACAGTCATTCATCCGTATGTTTAAAGTCGGAACTGGATTTATTTGCTTTACCGCCCACGCAAACGAGTATAGAAAAAGGACAATGGATTGAATACCATCCTTTAGCCAACATTAGGGATGGTGGCCCTTTGGAATTCAATATTTCTGGGAGTGGTGAAGAATACATGGACTTATCTTCGACTCAGCTATACGCGAAAGTAAAAATCGTGAAATCCGACCGTTCCATCCTGCTTGACAAAGAGCCCGTTGGTCCGATCAACTGCTTTCTTCATTCTCTGTTTTCTCAAGTCGATGTCAGTTTAAACGAAAGAGTGATTTCGTCGTCAAGTAATACATATCCGTACAGAGCTTATATTGAAACTCTATTGAATTATGGAGAAGAGGCAAAGAAAACCTACTTGTCCTGCGAATGTTTTTATAAGGATACGGCTGGGCATCTGAACGAAATCAACCCCCACGAGTGCTACAACGAACAAAGGATTATATCAACGCTACGAACTCGTAAAAGACAGCAAGACGTTGGACATGATTGGAACCTTGCACTGTGACTTGTTTTATCAAAACAAACTGTTACTCAATTTAGTGGACGTGAAAATCAAACTGATTCGAAGCAAGCCTGATTTCTGCCTCGTTTCGTCATCCGAGTCACCCGACTATAGCGTCATGATTGAACATGCTTCGATTTTTGTAAGGAAAGTAAAAGTCAGCCCAGGTGTTTCGATCGGTCATGCCAAAGCTCTAGAAAAATCTCCTGCCAAATATCCCGTTGATCGTGTGTTGTGTAAAGTGTATTCCGTGTCTCAAGGAAGCATGTCGTTCGTACAAGACAACGTATTCCTCGGACAAATGCCAAAGAGATTGGTCATCGGCTGTGTGGACAACGATGCCTTTAATGGTACATATAAGTCAAACCCCTTCGAATTCAAGCATTATGACGTCAACTTTATCGCCGTGTACGTCGACGGTCAACCCGTTCCTCATAAACCGCTGGAACCTAACTTCGAAACGGGAAACACAGTTCGTTCTTACCATAGCCTATTTCAAGGAACCGAGAAACTGGGACAAGACAGAGGAATTTTCATCGACCGGGAAGAATTTTCTAAGGGTTACACGCTGTATGCTTTTGATCTTAGTCCCGATTTATGTGATGGCGGACATATGAACTTGATCCATCAAGGAAATTTGAGGATGGAAATCAAATTTAAAAATGCTTTGTCAAAAACCATTTCTGTGTTGATCTACGCCGAGTTCCAGAATATTATCGAAATTTCCAAGTCCAGAAGCATTCTTTGTGATTTTGCTAATTAAAAGAAATGAACAGTGTGCAAATAACTAAGATTCTGAAGCAAGATCATGTGACGTGTCGTTCCTTCGTCGGTGTGTTTGCCTGCAACCGACTACCTAAAAGTATTTCCAAGTTCCCAGCCTGCCTCATTGTGAACACGGATCAGTATGGGAGTCCCGGAAAACACTGGCTGGCCATGTTTATGCCAAACCCATTAACGGTGGAATTTTTCGATTCCTATGGACATCCCCCAGAATATTTTGAAGGACCTATTTTCCGATTCGTTTCCAAGTTCCCTTATGTGAATTTTAATGACGTACCTCTCCAAAGTTCGTTTACGGCCGTATGTGGCCAATTTTGTATATTTTACTTATATTCTAGATGTCGCGGGAAAAGTTTATATTCCATTGTAAAAAATTTTAATTATAAAAGTGAAACAAACGATGTACGTGTTTATCATTTTGTTCAAAAGAAATTTGGAATTGTACCGAAATTTCGAATATGAATAATAAAAATTGATTTAAAACTATTTCAAGTGTCAAGTCTTTAAATTGTGTTGACTCCTGTTATTTCATTTAGTTGTCAATATGGAAGTGGCTAAGCTGTATCATCCTTTCACAGCTCTGATAGCGGGTCCCACGGGTTGTGGAAAAACTCACTTTGTGCAACGTTTACTTCAACATCAAGTAGAAGTAATCTACCCATCACCGCAACACGTGGTTTGGTTTTATGGGGTTCATCAGACATTATATGATGAAATACCTGATGTTACTTTTGTCGACGGTATCCCCACAAATTTCAAGGATTATTTGAAAGGAAACACGCTTTTTATTATAGATGATTTGATGGCAGAATGTGGAGCAGATAAAAGGCTAACCCATTTATTTACAAGGGGTAGTCATCACTATAATATATCCGTTATTTTTATTACCCAAAACGTTTTCCATAAAGGCAAAGAAATGAGAGAAATTTCCCTAAATGCTCATTATTTGTTTTTGTTTAAATCACGAAGAGATGTGAATCAAATCACTCATTTAGGAAGACAGCTGTACCCCAACAAAGTGAAATTTTTTCAAGAGGTGTATCTGGACGCTACGAAATTTGCGTTCAGTTACTTAATGATAGACCTGAAACCGAACACACCAGAAGAAATGCGCTTGCGCACCAATATACTGCCTGGAGAAACTCAATATGTTTACCAACCACGGCATTAGCACCTCATTTACCATGAAGACAGTCGTCGTCGACGTAGAAGGATTTCTCCTTCAGAACGGAGAATTCATAGTGAAAGAGCTCGCTACATGTTGTTTGCAGACCGGGGAAGTAGCTCATGTTTTTCCTTTGCCACCGTTCCCCTTTTACGAACTGCATCCAAGGGAAAAAGCTCAGTGCCTTTGGACGGCTAGAAATATACATCACATTCCATGGGCTAGCGGAAACGAAGAATACAATTTCTTTTTAGAGTTTTTCCGCTTCTTCTGTACTGAAATTGATATTTTCTGTGCCAAAGGACTAAGTAAATGCAAGTACTTGGAAAATTTAACAGGTATCACCTTTTACGACTTAGATGCTCTGTGTTGTCCCAATGTGGTATACCTCCCTTATGTCCAAGTGCAGTGTCAAGTTCATCATCATCGAACTGATAAAAACCATTGTGCTCTTCATAAAGCAGTCACATACGCGGAGTGGTTAAAAGCTTAAGTGCGTTATAAAGCTCGTTATTCTTCATCATGGCATTATCGGAGCAACACATTCAGCAGCTGCGTCTGATAAAGATTTGTCCTAAAAAACACTTGAAAGATTTTTTAAGAAAACTGTCAAACAGTGGAATCAACCATAAGTGAATGTGCTTTGAACACTTTAAAAGGTAATGTACCCCTTTCACCTCATCAGAAGGGAAAATTACGTGGACATAAACACACTCTAAGGAAATTAGCTGATAAAAAAGTCGCCTTGTTCAAGAAAAGAAGAATTTTGGTTCAGAAAGGTGGATTCTTAGGTGTGCTGATACCTGCAGCTCTGAGTGTTTTAACAACTCTGTTAAACAAATAAGATGGAATACGCCAGGAAAATGGTGCTCGTCCCTGAGGAGAGAGTTTCAAGACATGTGCCTACGGACGAAGTTTTGTCTGACCTCGATAAAGAAATGAAGACAATCTTACTGAGTAAAGAATCTGTTGATGTTAAAATTAAATTATATAATCAAGTACTTAATAAAAGAATTCAAGTTCCCCTTTTAAATCCGCCTATGACAAATTCTTCAACGAAAGATTACTCACCTGAAGAACTCTTGGATGTACCAGCTGATGTAAGGAAACTTCCTGAAAAAGTTAAAACTGATGTTTCATCAACAAAAGATAGTGATGTTGAAGATCATGTGTTAAAGACTGTACCTAAAAATTTAAGAAGATATGCTCATAATATTTTAGACGTTTTCAAAAAGAATTCGAAAATTATTTCATGGACCCCTAATGGAGAATTCGTGTATAAAGACAAAGTACTACCCAACTCAAACATTGTTGATCTCGTGGACAGTTTACTGAGAAACAAAAAATTGCAAAGACCCATTCCAGCAGCTCTTGAATTTAGTCACGCTATTAAAGAAGTCAATTTACCATCGAAATATGTAAAAAATAAATATTTTCTTATTAAAAAAGAAAAATTACAAGTTGGTCAATCTCTGTCAAAACCAAAAAAATGTATTCAGTGGATTTCTTATTAAATAAAAATATCTTAAACCGTAATTTGGTGTCACATGTATTACTTGCAAAAGAAAACACGACACAAAGTATAAACAAAGGTGTTTTATTCTGTTTCTGAAATATTTACAAAGAAAGTATGTTACAATAAATCTGTTTTAATACCCATAAGGATATGTTTTTAAGTTCTCGTGCACGACACGCTTGTCATATACAATTCTGTATAATTTTTGCTCATATTTTGTATATACTTTCCTCTTCTTAGGGTCCCGAACGATTTTCATTGTCTTCGTTCGTAGAGGTTGCTGTTGACCTGAACTTTCGTCACATCTAAAGTCCTCGATCAAGGCTTTCAAAGATTCGAAATTCAGCACTTGGCTGTTTTGGTAGTTCAGGGTAAACCCTCGAATTTTACAACAGGTTTCCCCACCAGCAGTAGTAAAGGCATAATTTTTAGGACCACCTAAGAAAAAAGAAAACGAAGAGTGAATTTCAGGCCTCAACATATCTTAAACAAAATACATTCCAAAATCACAATTCATTGACGACTTAAAAACTTAAAAAGAAAAAAGAAATGGCGAAAGTTAAAAGTAGTAGAAAGAAAAAATAGCCAAACCTTTGAACAAAAGGGGACCAAATATTTAGAAAAAAGTCTTAAGGAAAAAAAAAAAAATGACAACGTGAAAAGAAGGAAATACATACCAGACACAAAACTTGTGATTATTTCCCCTCCAAGCTCATCCGTAAATTCTCCCAAATAATCACCAGTAGGGGGATCATTCTGACCGTCTGTTGCGTATATGATGGAGTCCGTATCGTAGTACAACACGGACTCGCCAAGCTTTTGCAGCCAAGAATATAGCTTCAGGCGAGCATGGGCAGTTGTGAAGGCAGCGATGAAAATATTTGCCTGGTTGTCCTCTGGCACAAATTCTGTTTTGTAACACCAATCAATGGCAGCAACATTGTCCGTTGGCAGATATACGTCTTTGACCTATGAGGGAAAAAATAGTCAAAATGAAAAAAATCGGTTTTAGTTTCAGCAGCAAAGAAGTTACCCAATATTTCACAAAACGTTGAATTGAGATTTCCAAATGAATTATTTACATTAAGATTTACAAATGAATTATTTACCTGAAGTGTCTTGTCCAACAGCATCTTGTTAAATTCTGCCAGGTCAGTGACGAAGCTGAGTTGAGTTTTGTTCGGTTGCATACCCCATCGCCCCCAAAAGCTATTTAAACAAAGTTTCCCAACTTGTCTCATCCCTGGATTATGTTTTATGTTCTGGATATCTAGTGTAACCCCTTCGTATTTTTTGTAATCCTCAATGTATCTTTGTTTTTGCTCATCAGAGACACAATGAGCAGGCCATCCTGATGCTTCTTGTTTGATTTTCAGAAACAAATCCACATAGGAACGGAAGAGGGAGTTGGATTTTTCCTCGAAGTGATACACCTCATGAATAGAAATAATCTTGTATCCAACTTCTAGAGCTTTGCCAACCTCTTCCGTTACCCACGTGCCAAGCAGCGAGCGTTCCTGCTCATTATGCTCACACCTGTTCTGTTGCTTATTTTCTGTGCATATTCTGCATAATGGGAATGTTAACTTGCCTCCCGATCTAAAAGGCAAAACAGGGTGGAAGAGGCTTCTAGGAGGTAAAACGGTACACTTTACGATGCCAAAATATTCCACAATTGGTTTAAAATTTTCAGTTATAATTTGGGGGTGGCCTACAGGATAGGGGCAATATTTGTTGACCCATGGGTACAAACTCGTAAAGTCAATGTACTTGGCATCCCCCTCGTAATGTAAACGACTAGCGTTTGTACGGCCTCCGTAAAAGCATCACGAGGGTTCAGCCGTGAAACAACAGTATGTGTTTGTAGGAACGTCTGTAATTCTTTATTGTGTTTCCTCATTCCAGTGAATTCGTGTTCCCAGATTTCGAAGTAGCCGAAACCTTGTTCCAGTATTTTTTGTTTGCGTTGTTGTGAACTTTTGTGTAATGACCACATAGGTGTTTTAATTAATGGATTGATGAGATCGGGGTCGTAGCATTGAGGACAACCGTGGTAAAAGCAACCCTGGAATTGATAGACAGTTCGAGTTTCCTCACAATAACCGTCGACATACCCCCCTGCAATTTTCTTCTCACCCAAGCCATTCTTAGCATGATGGATGTTCAGACCAGTAGAATGGCTCAAAAAAGATAACCATTCTATACTGGCCTGGCTAAAATTGATACGAGGGATATACCCTCCTGAGGGCACCATGGCTACAGAACGGTCTGGGATGTGAAGTGCCCTGTATACAGACATACAAGCGGAGGCGATGGTGGTATACTGGAAGGGATCCGTACTGCTATTCACCTTCAGGAATTCTTCTCTGAACTGTATGCAACAACGGCGGAGGATATCAACATCAGACCTATTGAAACAATACAGGGTTATGAAATGACATGAATTAAACACCTCATTTAAAGTTCAAATAATCAGTGTGTGCGTGTGTGTATGTTCATGTGTATTAAACGACGAAAAAACTGTATATTTACCTGCTGTACTCTACAATTTCCTTCTTAAAATCAAATGTAGTTTCCTTCCGCTCGTTGTACCACCCCAGGAAGTTATCTCTTCCTTCTGGAGACATCATTTCAGGGGAATAGTAGCGTTTATCAGGTAAAGAACCAACATAGTCTTGGTTACCCCTGAAAACAATGAATACAACATTTATTAATCTTGCATAAAAATTATTCATATTATAATAAAATCTCAATATGAAAATTGTCGAGGGGAAACTCTGAGCAGAAAATGTCTTTCTTTCTAGGAGTTAGTGTTTGTTATAGAACCGATAGTTGTTTTCCTATAGGACAAAACACATTTAAAAAAAAAATTTCAATAGCAAACATAAATAAGTAAATAAGTACATACCTCGTATTGAATAGATGTGGAAAATACCCCTTCTTCAACTCAGTCAAGCCAAATGTCTTGGGGAACTTCGCCAGAGCCATCGGAAGAAAGTTATATGAATCAATGACCCTGATTTTCAGGTGTGTGACCTCCATCAACATGATCATCGAACCATTGGGAATGACGTGGGGTTTAACACCTTGCGAAATCAGGTAACCCAACACGAACTGGCCGTCATACCCTTTCATATTATGGGCTATGGCAGTATACCCCCGATGTGCGGCAGAGAAGAGGAACGCACAAAAGCGTTCTAATGCATCATACCCTTGAAAGATATGTTCATTCCCTAGGTAATCATGTGCAACGGCCAGGTTCACTATGTGCTCGCCAGTTTCTTGACTGCTCTCAAAATCAAAGAAAATATATTTCTCACTGGCATTTTTGGCAGGCTTGCGCTGCAAATAACAAAGATGTTCACTGGCGATTACGAATTTTTTGCATGAAATACACTGTATCTCACCGCATCGGTGAAGATCGGGAGCCCTCTCTTTTCTTTCAATAAGTTTATGGCACAACCGGCACTCGTAATGCTGATCGCAAGGCGATTGACGTTGTTTGCCAGTGAGTGACCTGTGCCTTTCAAAACAGTCCGACGATCGACAGTACCGGTTGCAATGCTGACACGTGATACCTACACCAACAGCACAGTTGCTTGAATAGCATACTCCACAATGGCTCTCACAACTATGTTTCACACCGCGTTTGAAACCCTTATCACATAGGTCACAATAGTAATCATACCCTAAGAATCCTGTCATTGATGTTATCAGATCGTAATGTCCATTATGGAGCCATACGTAAATCCTTTGAGGTCGAGGCAAACCCTTATAAATAACCTAACAAATGAAATATATGTATGAATAAATAAAAATTGAAAAATAAAATGAATGCAATCATTCCACTGCAAATATGAACATAATTTCCTGTAATTATGAAAACCACAAAACAATTTTGGCATAGTAGCCATCATCCTACAGCTTATTAATTTTTTCAATGTAGTTTGAAAACTTTAGCGAATGAAAAGAAATTGCACTCACCTTACAAAAGTTGTCCGACGACACCACAAAAACTTGCATATCCAACACTCTTTCAAACAGGGCGATCTCCTCGAATCCGCACGCTGCGTCCAAGGGTACGCCAGCTTCCTCGTGCAGTTTCTCTGCTTTCGCTTTCTGCAGTGCTCTTCTACTATCCCTCAGAGTTTTTAATTGGGGGTCTTTATCCAATATGGCTTTTCCCACTACAATGGCTCTGGCACAACACGTTCCACTTGGAATAGTGATCACACTTCTTTTTTTCAGACGGTCGGCGTCGATATTGATTAATCTCGTTCGGCCATTTCCTCTTGGAAGGCGAATGGCGATTACATCCACCTACGAAGATGTAAAAAGACCAGTGTAAGAATGCAAGTTAAAAAAAAATGGTCAGAATATGTACATACGAGTAGAAAAAATCACTACGAAATATCATTCCACTGCAAATAACAATTCGTGTTGAAAGCAACATACAAGTATATCTCACACTTCGTGTTGAAAGCAACATACATATATATCTCACACTTTTAAAGTTGAAAGCTCGAAATTCAAATGCAGGACATCATACTTACACGGAATGTTTCATCCAGTGGGATATCATCCTTACTCTGCAGGACCTTCATTATAAGAGCTAAGATAACTTCCACAGTGACGTCTCGAATCTTCATTAGGCTTGTGCTGATAGGCTTGTCCAACTTTGCGGAGAATAAGCAAAACCTAATCAGATCGCCACCGTCCATCCCCTCCGTTGTTCGGCGTATTAGTTCCCCAAACATATGGCCTAGTGCATCCATGGCATCGACAACAGGAAGACCTATTAAGGGATGGTTTATGCTATCGTCAATCCTCGCCTCGAAAGTTGATTGCTCAGCATTGAAGCGTCGGTTGAGTCGCCTGTTCTTTTCGATTAAAATGAATGGCAGGTCTTCATTGTTGTCATCATCGCGATCCCGTTTCTGATAGAAAAATAACAAATAAAATTCATCAAAAGAAAGTCTCACAACGTTAAGTGGTTAAAATGGAATACATGCTTTTGCAATAAAATGTATTAAGTATGGTAAAATATGTTAAAATCAAAACGTTCTGAAAAAATACAGGCAAAAAAGAAAAAAAAAAAAAAAAAACGTTCTTTTTTCTTCTGACTGTACTGGAAAAGATATATTTACCTTATTTGAGGATTGCAAGCCACTCGGACCAGGTCGCGAAAGATCATCATCCCCAAAATACGGTCCACCACCAATTTGTTCTGGCCAAGGATTTTCATCAAAGATCAAATCACATTCGTCCATATAGGGGAACTAAAAAATCAACACGAAAAAATAAAACGGAACATGTGTTAGTCACTCATGTATATCAAGAAACTGAAAACCATGTATGTACATCGAATTGGTTATCTTAGAATGAATACAGAAAAAATTCTAACCTGTGAATGATCCGGAAACATGTCTTCATCGATTGGTCTTTGGCTGTTTGCATCCATATTTGTACTCTCCTGTGTAAAAAAATAAAAATATAAATTCGTCATTGGTTACCGTTTACATGTCTTCGTAAATGCAATCAATTCACTTAATGGGGTAATCAAAGTTATACGTTGAAAATATATGAAGCTTAGACATTTAATTAAAAATTACATGCATGGAAGTTGAAAAATATTTCTCACTTTCAAAAATCGTTCTCATAAAAAATAACGTGGCTTGGAAACTTTTTTTACTTGTCAATAAACGTTCTTTATGGAAGAACGTAATTAGGTCAAAAAATAAAATGGTAAAAATTGGTAAAAATCTGATGAATATAAAAAATGGTTTAGAATTTTTATTTTGCACGCAGTAAGCAGTTAATTGCTGAAAATATATTACGTTTGAACATTTGTTTAAGAATTAAGCATAAGAAATTAAAAAAATCGCTTTCAAAATTCATTCTGATAAACGACCAAAAGAAAAATCACAGTTTATTTTTTTTTACATGCAGTTCGAAATTATTTGCGGGAAATATAATTGTCCAAAAAATAATGTAAGCTCAAAAAGGACGCAAAAGGAAATAGATAACAAAACAAAATTTTCGCTTTCACAAAAATCATTCTGTAAAATAACTGCATGATTAAAAATCACGGTTTAGAATTTTTTTTTGCGTGTAGATCCTGAAATATAATAAAGCTCTAAAATATAATTAGTTAATAAACTTTAGATAAAACATGGTGCATAATTAAGGTGAAAAATAAAAGGAAGTTTTCAGAATTCGTGATCGTTTTAATCTGTTGTAATATACTATAACAAAATTTTAGGATAAATTTTTATTTCATCGCTTATGATTATAGCCTGTCTAAAAATTAATTTCCGAGATAGAAAAGGTTAAAGAAGTATAACAATTATTTAAAGAAAGCTCCAGTACTTTGTTATGAAAACTAAACCTTAACATTTTTAATTATGTTCAATAGCCCAAGAAAGAAGATTTATTTTTGCAGACTATTTTTCGTAAACAAAAAGTCACACGTGTGAGTGAACAAAGAATGAATATTTTTCTTACACTGTGTTTATTTCCTAATACACAAAATAATAAAAACAGAACGATCAGTAATTTACTTCCTAAAATCTTTTAATCGCTGAGGTACAACACGCTTACACATGCAAGATTTCCTGGCAAACAGAACGTTCTAAGTTGGAATTTTTTTACTAAAGAACAAAGAGATGAAAGAACGCTTTCATTCTAAATATTAAAAGAGCTTATCATGCAATTAAAAATTTGAGCCAAAAACGGAATCATGGGGCAAAAATATTAGTTCTGCTCCTTCGAAACGGCATGAATTTCAACAGATAATATTTTGGCAACTTTAGCAAAACAAAATTTAAATCGTTCAGAAAAATAAAAATATATTTCCTTACCTGATTAATTTTTATAACCTTGAAGACTCAGTAGGAAATTTCCAGGCAAGTCACCGATAGTAGGGAGAGAGAGAGACGTCTTAAGCACTAAGAATCCTACAACGAAGTGAAGAATATCCAGTTCAGGTTCCTATCGAGTGCTTTCGTCAACCATTAAGACAAGAGACTCCTCCTCCCACGTCATAAAATGGCCACTAAGAAAACAGTAAGTTCAAAATGCAAGTTCGTTCATGTGCAAAACATGTACATATTTGTTAGCATGATTCATACGCCCTCCTCATGTGCTCATTCCTAAAACGACCAACAGATGGCGCTGCAATCATCCTCCGTCATTGCGGTGAAACACGTGTGTTTGTAAAAATCTTGTCCGTACTTGTTTGAGTGAGTCATACGCCCTCCTTCCTGTATTCATCGTAAGACGGCCAACTGCAAATCCCCTCAGGCAGTCTTCTCCCATACGCTACCACATGTCTTAATCCTTTCGACCAACCCTACCAACGATTTGGTGGCCGAATTGGTAGAGCATTTGACTTCCACGTAAACGGCCCGAGTTCGAATCTAACTGGCTCCAAACCTCGTCGTCGCTTTTTTCCGATAATAAATCCATGGTTGAAAAAAAATTCCCGAGTCCACTTACAATTAAATTTACCACCATCACCCGAAAAAACAGATTGGGAAATTCCAAAAAATAAAAATGGCGGAGAAACTTCCCAGAATTAAAAATGGCTTCGCCGACGTCAAGGTGACGTCATGCAGTAAAAGATGTAACGTCATGCAGTAAAGTAAAGGAAATTCCAAAAAAATAAAAATGGCGGAGAAATTTCCCAGAATTAAAAATGGCTTCGTCGACGTCAAGGTGACGTCATGCAGTAAAAAAATGGCGGACACCAACGACCACGCCCACCGTTGCCACCGGAAGAAAAGTTTTCCCGTGGATGTCTACGGGAAGCGCATCCGTGACGTCACTTCCGGAAGTTGACCACGCCCACCCGTGACGTCACTTCCGCCGCCCAAGTCCCCCTACTACTAATACATTCATTTGCGAGATGCAGTTGTGAATGACGGTAATACAACCAATGTTGTATTACCGTAATTAATTATAAGAATCACGATTGGCTCAGTGAACGAGCTATCCTTTGCCGCGAAGAATAAAGATGTCTATCAAATTAATAATGTTATTCAATCCAGCATTCAAAGTGAGGAAATTACATACAAGTCGATAGATACAGTTGTGGAAGCAGATGAAGTAGTTAATTATCCAACAGAATTTTTGAACTCGCTTGATCTGCCAGGGATGCCACCACACATATTAAAATTGAAAATAGGTGTGCCAATTATCATGTTGCGGAATATTAATCAGCCAAAACTCTGCAACGGCACACGACTCGCAGTTAAAAAACTGATGAAAAATGTAGTGGAAGCAACGATTTTAACGGGGCCTTTCGAAGGTGAAGATGTCCTCATCCCTCGAATTCCCATGATCCCGACCGATACACCATTTCAATTTAAAAGATTGCAATTCCCAATTCAATTGGTGTTTGCAATCACAATCAATAAAGCTCAAGGTCAATCTTTAGAATTGTGTGGTTTAGATTTAGATGCGGATTACTTCTCACATGGACAACTGTATGTTGCGTGTTCCTGTGTCGGCAAACCAGATAGCCTTTATATCTACGCAGAGAATGGAAAAACAAAAAATATTGTATACCCACAAGTATTGCAAAATTAAACTTCTATGAAACGTATGCTTTGTTTTGTTCCTCATTTCTCATCCATGCAACCACACAATGTGTCACAGCTACGCGTGGCCGGGTATAGCTAGAAGAATAAAAGAAAAAAACAACAACACAAAACCGGATTTCCGGAAAATATCTTCGAATTTGGACGGAATCTGGGTAAACCAGGACACTTGGCCGTTCTGATGGAAGGAAGTAATGTCATGTCACAGAGAGCTACAAAAAGAGATGCAATCCAAGCAAACATATTAACAATAGAACATTCCATGCCAAATAAACAAAAATTTTTTTTTTGGTCACCACACAGCCATGAGCTTTGATGAAACTTTAATAATTCATAATATGTATATATAGAGAGAAAACTGAATCCAGAAATTAATTTTTTTTCGAACGAGTAGGGAGAAGATTTTGACCACTGGATTTCCATTCAAGGACATTTAAAAAACATTGTGAACATTTTTTTAGTAATAAAATTGCTGGTAATTCAAGACTACTCATTCAAATGTCATTTTAAAAGTATGATTTCAATTTTTATAAAACAGTAAGTTAAAAAATTAATTTTACAAGCAAAATTTTCAGGTACTTAACAATTAAAAAAATTAATTCAAAAATTTGATCTGCAGTTGTTTTTTTTTTAATAGAAATAAAAATATTCAGAGATGCAGAACGATAGTTTCAGGTGTGAATCTGTATCCCTTTATTAAAAGTTTTTAAATTTTAATCACTGTGCACACATCAAGTTAGCTAGTGGTACAGCTAGGAAATTTTTAATTCTTATGAGGTTTGGCAGCCCTAAAAGCCAAATAAACATTGGAATATGAACTTCAAATAAATTTTGCAAAGTACTTCTAACTTTTCAGGTAGACCAAAGCTTATGGCTGGTTTCATTTACACATACGAAACAAATTGTTGACCCCCCCCCCCGACACACACACACACTTGTTGTTTTAGAAAGATCCCAATTTTAACTTTAAAAATGCCACCTGAATGATTAATTTCAGAAAAAAACCCAGGAATTTTATTAATAAAACAATGAACACCACTTTCTTCAAAAATATGTCCCTGAATCAAGATTCAGGGTGCAAATTCTTCCCCTACTCGCAATTTGAAAAAAAATTGCGATTCCACATTCTCTCTCTATATACAGTGGTGCAGAATATGTCCAAACACATGAACAAGGTTCGGGAGAAATTTTTGCCCGTGGGTAAAATAATAAAACGAAAAATTGACTTATTAACAACAAATATAACGTGAAAAAGAGGAGTAATTTACTTCACGGTGATCATTTTGAAAAATGTGTCATTATGAATACAAGAGGTTATGAGGGCTGTGAGGCACTGCAAACTGCCGCTCACAAACGATTCACCGAGCCTAAATGACCTTACTAATGCCAAGGCAGAGACAGTGTGGTGTGAGTAACAAGTACGACACAACCACTAGTACCGCTTAGAAACGTTTCCAAAACAAATGGGCTGCCCCGGTGGCCCAGTGGTCTAAGCGATGGCTTTTGATCATTCGTCCGAAATGGGTCGGGTTCAAATCCTGGTGAGGCACGGATGATGTGTTTGTCTATTGCACTGGCTTTTGCCCTTCCCTGGAACCAGTGGCCCTAAATTAGGGGTGGGCATCTGCTTATAGCCCACTGAGTTGCTATAGGTGATCGTTAAACCTCCAATAGAAAAAAAAAATAATGGCAGCGAATGTGTCAAAGGCTCAGATTTTAAAAATTATTGGGGGTTCCGGACATTTTAAAGTGAATGACCCATGCATTTTTCAAAGGATGTAAGTTGAATTTCAATTTCATTCAGTAAATTATCTGGCACAATTAGACACCTGAAATGCTAGAATGAAATAAATTATAGTTAATTACAGAAATTTTTTTTTAACTGTTTATTTTTCAGCCTCTCTCTGCCCCAGGTAACTTCTTGATTCACTATTCCTCATACATTGAAAGTTAATGGGTTACACCATTTTAGGCTAGGAAAGAATTCTTGATTCACCTATTCCTGTCTTGCCTAAAACTCTCACCTGCTAGGGGGGAGAGATTCACTTGGAGCACTAAATCTTTGGAGTGTTACAAAAAGGGGGGGCAATTAATCCCCCCCAAAAAGCTAGTTATTCATTGGAATAAATATTAGTTTTTTTTTTTTAATTTCCAAACTTTTAAGTAATAGGCTTTAAGGAAAGTTTTTAATCATCGACATATACTCTAATAATCGCTTAAACTTGTATGACAATCTGCTACAGTTTTGGGGGAAATTTCAGACAAAAAAAAAAATGTGTTCTGGGGAAATATTGGACCCTGAACTTTTCTGCACCCCTATATATATATATATACTATCACTGACTAAAATTTCCTTCAAATTCATGCCTATATATGAGGCATGAATTTGATGCCAATATATAATCCCCATTTGTTGCTTTGACATGGAATGAGCACAGTTTTTCCTTTTTCATTACATAAAAATTTCTTGGACATTTTATCAAAATATGAAAAATCAATGTCTTTTCAGGCCTGGAAAACAGGGAAATCTAATTCCAGGATTTCTTGGGTTGCGCAAACCCTGGGTGTAATGATTGATTCCTAAGTCATGAAACCGAAGAAATGGATGACTGGTCAAAGCAATCTGTGTGATAAAATTAGGTACCACAAATGTGTTTCTTGTAGGGTAGACTGATGAAAAAGCACTGACAACTCGGTACAAGCCCAACTAACATTGAATATTGTAAGTTCTTCATTGGACGAACTGTTCTCAACAATCAAGTAGAAATAAGCACGCCAGACAAAAAATTAGTCATCCCAGTCAGAACTTACCTAATAATGGGTGACAGCGCCTTTTGCCTTGATAACAGCACAAGTCTGGTGTGGTAGAAACTCCGCGAGGTTGTGAATGTATTGAACATCGATTTGCAGCCACTCGTGCATCAATTGGTCTTGAAGTTCTGCCAGAGTACGTGGGTGGGTATGTAGGTGCGTGGTCCGGCGTGTCACCTTCTGTTCCATATGATCCCGCACATTTTCAAAAGGATTTAAATCTCGGGATTTGGTGGGCCAGCCGAGGTGACAGTGTTCAACGAGAGGGCCCATTTCGTGGTACGAAAAGCATCCCCAAAACACAGAACCACCTCCAGCTTGAACACCATATTCAACACAATCAGGATTAAAGGCTTCATTGGGCCTGTGACTCGTCGCCTCCCATCATTGGAGTACAAAAAGGAGACTCAGACCAAATTACTCATTTCCAATCCTTCACAGTAAAGTTTTGGTGCCTTAAAGCCCACTGAAAACATGTGACTTTGTGATTTGCTGTTAAAAGAGGCCTCTTCCTGGTAGTCTGCTTCAGATGTTCATCACATGCAGTTCTCGTCGCAATGTCCTTTCGGAAACTGTTGCCTAGTTTGAAACATTGCGGTGGTCCCGGATGTGAGAATTGTTTTCCGGCCACAATTATGTCGCCAATTTTCAGTTCATTGCAAACTACACCACTGTTTGTAGACCCGCTGGACAGTACACTTCAACACACCAAAAAATTGGGCAACTTCTTTCACTTTGTGTCTGTAAGCACAGATAAACACAATGGCTCCTTTTTGTCACTCAGTAACGTCTGTCTTACGACACATATTGAAGACTAAATTCAACACACACATGGCTCTTCACAACTGCAAGAGACAGAAATGATACAGTAGACCGCAGCCGTGCTATTTATCTCCCAATAATGTTATCATGGCGCCTGCAGTGAACTGCTAACTTTCTACTTAATTTTTGTTAGGCAAAACTAATTTTTTGGCCGGTGTGCTTATGTTCTACATTAATGAAATGGAAGTTTCCGCTTCTGTGATTTTTTGGCCTTCACAAATCGGCGCTGCGGTTGGATATTTTTGTTTGCTGGTTCAGCTGTAAATTCCTGGGGACCAACTGGCAAAATCTTTCTGGTTAGAGACACTGTGTCACACTTCGTCAGACCCATTTTTATGGCATCATGAAGTATAATAACTTCTTCTACGGAATCAGTGTCCTGAATGCGCTGCATTAAGACTTGTGCATAGGAGATGGCAGCAGCTTTTTTCTTGACCAAATCTGCATCTGGCACTAATTTGCATAATTCCTGGCAGATTGCTGAATGTTCAGCTGCAAAATTCTCATCGATATTGAGAACCAGGGGATTTTCACCAGCCTCTTCTGGTTCTGCAATAGCAGGTCCAAAACTGAAATACCTGCACACTAAGTGGATGTGCTTACATATTGTGTAATGTAAGGCATAATCTAAACAATTACATGATAAATTATGTATGCAGACATTACAGTCATGGCACTTTATTTCACAGTGGCAGTTCTTAACAAACGAAACATCATATGTATAGAGCAGAGTGTCGGATGCTGTGCTTGACCGAACAACCCAGGATTTCTGTTCTTCCATCTCAAGAATATAGTCTTTTGGAAACTTTTCACTGGCAATATGCCTTTTTCTAATATCTGCAATCCTAGCAGTTAGCTTTGGGCGTTCAAGGGAAACTAACCGTCCAATTAATCTTTTGGTGACGTCACGGGTGGGCGTGGTCAACTTCCGGAAGTGACGTCACGGATGCGCTTCCCGTAGACATCCACGGGAAAACTTTTCTTCCGGTGGCAACGGTGGGCGTGGTCGTTGGTGTCCGCCATTTTTTTACTGCATGACGTCACCTTGACGTCGACGAAGCCATTTTTAATTCTGGGAAATTTCTCCGCCATTTTTATTTTTTTGGAATTTCCCAATCTTTTACTGCATGACGTCACCTTGACGTCGGCGAAGCCATTTTTAATTCTGGGAAGCCATTTTAATTCTCCGCCATTTTTATTTTTTTGGAATTTCCCAATCTGTTTTTTCGGGTGATGGTGGTAAATTTAATTGTAAGTGGACTCGGGAATTTTTTTTCAACCATGGATTTATTATCGGAAAAAAAGCGACGACGAGGTTTGGAGCCAGTTAGATTCGAACTCGGGCCGTTTACGTGGAAGTCAAATGCTCTACCAATTCGGCCACCAAATCGTTGGTAGGGTTGGTCGAAAGGATTAAGACATGTGGTAGCGTATGGGAGAAGACTGCCTGAGGGGATTTGCAGTTGGCCGTCTTACGATGAATACAGGAAGGAGGGCGTATGACTCACTCAAACAAGTACGGACAAGATTTTTACAAACACACGTGTTTCACCGCAATGACGGAGGATGATTGCAGCGCCATCTGTTGGTCGTTTTAGGAATGAGCACATGAGGAGGGCGTATGAATCATGCTAACAAATATGTACATGTTTTGCACATGAACGAACTTGCATTTTGAACTTACTGTTTTCTTAGTGGCCATTTTATGACGTGGGAGGAGGAGTCTCTTGTCTTAATGGTTGACGAAAGCACTCGATAGGAACCTGAACTGGATATTCTTCACTTCGTTGTAGGATTCTTAGTGCTTAAGACGTCTCTCTCTCTCCCTACTATCGGTGACTTGCCTGGAAATTTCCTACTGAGTCTTCAAGGTTATAAAAATTAATCAGGTAAGGAAATATATTTTTATTTTTCTGAACGATTTAAATTTTGTTTTGCTAAAGTTGCCAAAATATTATCTGTTGAAATTCATGCCGTTTCGAAGGAGCAGAACTAATATTTTTGCCCCATGATTCCGTTTTTGGCTCAAATTTTTAATTGCATGATAAGCTCTTTTAATATTTAGAATGAAAGCGTTCTTTCATCTCTTTGTTCTTTAGTAAAAAAATTCCAACTTAGAACGTTCTGTTTGCCAGGAAATCTTGCATGTGTAAGCGTGTTGTACCTCAGCGATTAAAAGATTTTAGGAAGTAAATTACTGATCGTTCTGTTTTTATTATTTTGTGTATTAGGAAATAAACACAGTGTAAGAAAAATATTCATTCTTTGTTCACTCACACGTGTGACTTTTTGTTTACGAAAAATAGTCTGCAAAAATAAATCTTCTTTCTTGGGCTATTGAACATAATTAAAAATGTTAAGGTTTAGTTTTCATTACAAAGTACTGGAGCTTTCTTTAAATAATTGTTATACTTCTTTAACCTTTTCTATCTCGGAAATTAATTTTTAGACAGGCTATAATCATAAGCGATGAAATAAAAATTTATCCTAAAATTTTGTTATAGTATATTACAACAGATTAAAACGATCACGAATTCTGAAAACTTCCTTTTATTTTTCACCTTAATTATGCACCATGTTTTATCTAAAGTTTATTAACTAATTATATTTTAGAGCTTTATTATATTTCAGGATCTACACGCAAAAAAAAAAATTCTAAACCGTGATTTTTAATCATGCAGTTATTTTACAGAATGATTTTTGTGAAAGCGAAAATTTTGTTTTGTTATCTATTTCCTTTTGCGTCCTTTTTGAGCTTACATTATTTTTTGGACAATTATATTTCCCGCAAATAATTTCGAACTGCATGTAAAAAAAAATAAACTGTGATTTTTCTTTTGGTCGTTTATCAGAATGAATTTTGAAAGCGATTTTTTTAATTTCTTATGCTTAATTCTTAAACAAATGTTCAAACGTAATATATTTTCAGCAATTAACTGCTTACTGCGTGCAAAATAAAAATTCTAAACCATTTTTTATATTCATCAGATTTTTACCAATTTTTACCATTTTATTTTTTGACCTAATTACGTTCTTCCATAAAGAACGTTTATTGACAAGTAAAAAAAGTTTCCAAGCCACGTTATTTTTTATGAGAACGATTTTTGAAAGTGAGAAATATTTTTCAACTTCCATGCATGTAATTTTTAATTAAATGTCTAAGCTTCATATATTTTCAACGTATAACTTTGATTACCCCATTAAGTGAATTGATTGCATTTACGAAGACATGTAAACGGTAACCAATGACGAATTTATATTTTTATTTTTTTTTACACAGGAGAGTACAAATATGGATGCAAACAGCCAAAGACCAATCGATGAAGACATGTTTCCGGATCATTCACAGGTTAGAATTTTTTCTGTATTCATTCTAAGATAACCAATTCGATGTACATACATGGTTTTCAGTTTCTTGATATACATGAGTGACTAACACATGTTCCGTTTTATTTTTTCGTGTTGATTTTTTAGTTCCCCTATATGGACGAATGTGATTTGATCTTTGATGAAAATCCTTGGCCAGAACAAATTGGTGGTGGACCGTATTTTGGGGATGATGATCTTTCGCGACCTGGTCCGAGTGGCTTGCAATCCTCAAATAAGGTAAATATATCTTTTCCAGTACAGTCAGAAGAAAAAAGAACGTTTTTTTTTTTTTTCTTTTTTGCCTGTATTTTTTCAGAACGTTTTGATTTTAACATATTTTACCATACTTAATACATTTTATTGCAAAAGCATGTATTCCATTTTAACCACTTAACGTTGTGAGACTTTCTTTTGATGAATTTTATTTGTTATTTTTCTATCAGAAACGGGATCGCGATGATGACAACAATGAAGACCTGCCATTCATTTTAATCGAAAAAGAACAGGCGACTCAACCGACGCTTCAATGCTGAGCAATCAGCTTTCGAGGCGAGGATTGACGATAGCATAAACCATCCCTTAATAGGTCTTCCTGTTGTCGATGCCATGGATGCACTAGGCCATATGTTTGGGGAACTAATACGCCGAACAACGGAGGGGATGGACGGTGGCGATCTGATTAGGTTTTGCTTATTCTCCGCAAAGTTGGACAAGCCTATCAGCACAAGCCTAATGAAGATTCGAGACGTCACTGTGGAAGTTATCTTAGCTCTTATAATGAAGGTCCTGCAGAGTAAGGATGATATCCCACTGGATGAAACATTCCGTGTAAGTATGATGTCCTGCATTTGAATTTCGAGCTTTCAACTTTAAAAGTGTGAGATATATATGTATGTTGCTTTCAACACGAAGTGTGAGATATACTTGTATGTTGCTTTCAACACGAATTGTTATTTGCAGTGGAATGATATTTCGTAGTGATTTTTTCTACTCGTATGTACATATTCTGACCATTTTTTTTTAACTTGCATTCTTACACTGGTCTTTTTACATCTTCGTAGGTGGATGTAATCGCCATTCGCCTTCCAAGAGGAAATGGCCGAACGAGATTAATCAATATCGACGCCGACCGTCTGAAAAAAGAAGTGTGATCACTATTCCAAGTGGAACGTGTTGTGCCAGAGCGATTGTAGTGGGAAAAGCCATATTGGATAAAGACCCCCAATTAAAAACTCTGAGGGATAGTAGAAGAGCACTGCAGAAAGCGAAAGCAGAGAAACTGCACGAGGAAGCTGGCGTACCCTTGGACGCAGCGTGCGGATTCGAGGAGATCGCCCTGTTTGAAAGAGTGTTGGATATGCAAGTTTTTGTGGTGTCGTCGGACAACTTTTGTAAGGTGAGTGCAATTTCTTTTCATTCGCTAAAGTTTTCAAACTACATTGAAAAAATTAATAAGCTGTAGGATGATGGCTACTATGCCAAAATTGTTTTGTGGTTTTCATAATTACAGGAAATTATGTTCATATTTGCAGTGGAATGATTGCATTCATTTTATTTTTCAATTTTTATTTATTCATACATATATTTCATTTGTTAGGTTATTTATAAGGGTTTGCCTCGACCTCAAAGGATTTACGTATGGCTCCATAATGGACATTACGATCTGATAACATCAATGACAGGATTCTTAGGGTATGATTACTATTGTGACCTATGTGATAAGGGTTTCAAACGCGGTGTGAAACATAGTTGTGAGAGCCATTGTGGAGTATGCTATTCAAGCAACTGTGCTGTTGGTGTAGGTATCACGTGTCAGCATTGCAACCGGTACTGTCGATCGTCGGACTGTTTTGAAAGGCACAGGTCACTCACTGGCAAACAACGTCAATCGCCTTGCGATCAGCATTACGAGTGCCGGTTGTGCCATAAACTTATTGAAAGAAAAGAGAGGGCTCCCGATCTTCACCGATGCGGTGAGATACAGTGTATTTCATGCAAAAAATTCGTAATCGCCAGTGAACATCTTTGTTATTTGCAGCGCAAGCCTGCCAAAAATGCCAGTGAGAAATATATTTTCTTTGATTTTGAGAGCAGTCAAGAAACTGGCGAGCACATAGTGAACCTGGCCGTTGCACATGATTACCTAGGGAATGAACATATCTTTCAAGGGTATGATGCATTAGAACGCTTTTGTGCGTTCCTCTTCTCTGCCGCACATCGGGGGTATACTGCCATAGCCCATAATATGAAAGGGTATGACGGCCAGTTCGTGTTGGGTTACCTGATTTCGCAAGGTGTTAAACCCCACGTCATTCCCAATGGTTCGATGATCATGTTGATGGAGGTCACACACCTGAAAATCAGGGTCATTGATTCATATAACTTTCTTCCGATGGCTCTGGCGAAGTTCCCCAAGACATTTGGCTTGACTGAGTTGAAGAAGGGGTATTTTCCACATCTATTCAATACGAGGTATGTACTTATTTACTTATTTATGTTTGCTATTGAAATTTTTTTTTAAATGTGTTTTGTCCTATAGGAAAACAACTATCGGTTCTATAACAAACACTAACTCCTAGAAAGAAAGACATTTTCTGCTCAGAGTTTCCCCTCGACAATTTTCATATTGAGATTTTATTATAATATGAATAATTTTTATGCAAGATTAATAAATGTTGTATTCATTGTTTTCAGGGGTAACCAAGACTATGTTGGTTCTTTACCTGATAAACGCTACTATTCCCCTGAAATGATGTCTCCAGAAGGAAGAGATAACTTCCTGGGGTGGTACAACGAGCGGAAGGAAACTACATTTGATTTTAAGAAGGAAATTGTAGAGTACAGCAGGTAAATATACAGTTTTTTCGTCGTTTAATACACATGAACATACACACACGCACACGCTGATTATTTGAACTTTAAATGAGGTGTTTAATTCATGTCATTTCATAACCCTGTATTGTTTCAATAGGTCTGATGTTGATATCCTCCGCCGTTGTTGCATACAGTTCAGAGAAGAATTCCTGAAGGTGAATAGCAGTACGGATCCCTTCCAGTATACCACCATCGCCTCCGCTTGTATGTCTGTATACAGGGCACTTCACATCCCAGACCGTTCTGTAGCCATGGTGCCCTCAGGAGGGTATATCCCTCGTATCAATTTTAGCCAGGCCAGTATAGAATGGTTATCTTTTTTGAGCCATTCTACTGGTCTGAACATCCATCATGCTAAGAATGGCTTGGGTGAGAAGAAAATTGCAGGGGGTATGTCGACGGTTATTGTGAGGAAACTCGAACTGTCTATCAATTCCAGGGTTGCTTTTACCACGGTTGTCCTCAATGCTACGACCCCGATCTCATCAATCCATTAATTAAAACACCTATGTGGTCATTACACAAAAGTTCACAACAACGCAAACAAAAAATACTGGAACAAGGTTTCGGCTACTTCGAAATCTGGGAACACGAATTCACTGGAATGAGGAAACACAATAAAGAATTACAGACGTTCCTACAAACACATACTGTTGTTTCACGGCTGAACCCTCGTGATGCTTTTTACGGAGGCCGTACAAACGCTAGTCGTTTACATTACGAGGGGGATGCCAAGTACATTGACTTTACGAGTTTGTACCCATGGGTCAACAAATATTGCCCCTATCCTGTAGGCCACCCCCAAATTATAACTGAAAATTTTAAACCAATTGTGGAATATTTTGGCATCGTAAAGTGTACCGTTTTACCTCCTAGAAGCCTCTTCCACCCTGTTTTGCCTTTTAGATCGGGAGGCAAGTTAACATTCCCATTATGCAGAATATGCACAGAAAATAAGCAACAGAACAGGTGTGAGCATAATGAGCAGGAACGCTCGCTGCTTGGCACGTGGGTAACGGAAGAGGTTGGCAAAGCTCTAGAAGTTGGATACAAGATTATTTCTATTCATGAGGTGTATCACTTCGAGGAAAAATCCAACTCCCTCTTCCGTTCCTATGTGGATTTGTTTCTGAAAATCAAACAAGAAGCATCAGGATGGCCTGCTCATTGTGTCTCTGATGAGCAAAAACAAAGATACATTGAGGATTACAAAAAATACGAAGGGGTTACACTAGATATCCAGAACATAAAACATAATCCAGGGATGAGACAAGTTGGGAAACTTTGTTTAAATAGCTTTTGGGGGCGATGGGGTATGCAACCGAACAAAACTCAACTCAGCTTCGTCACTGACCTGGCAGAATTTAACAAGATGCTGTTGGACAAGACACTTCAGGTAAATAATTCATTTGTAAATCTTAATGTAAATAATTCATTTGGAAATCTCAATTCAACGTTTTGTGAAATATTGGGTAACTTCTTTGCTGCTGAAACTAAAACCGATTTTTTTCATTTTGACTATTTTTTCCCTCATAGGTCAAAGACGTATATCTGCCAACGGACAATGTTGCTGCCATTGATTGGTGTTACAAAACAGAATTTGTGCCAGAGGACAACCAGGCAAATATTTTCATCGCTGCCTTCACAACTGCCCATGCTCGCCTGAAGCTATATTCTTGGCTGCAAAAGCTTGGCGAGTCCGTGTTGTACTACGATACGGACTCCATCATATACGCAACAGACGGTCAGAATGATCCCCCTACTGGTGATTATTTGGGAGAATTTACGGATGAGCTTGGAGGGGAAATAATCACAAGTTTTGTGTCTGGTATGTATTTCCTTCTTTTCACGTTGTCATTTTTTTTTTCCTTAAGACTTTTTCTAAATATTTGGTCCCCTTTTGTTCAAAGGTTTGGCTATTTTTTCTTTCTACTACTTTTAACTTTCGCCATTTCTTTTTTTCTTTTTAAGTTTTTAAGTCGTCAATGAATTGTGATTTTGGAATGTATTTTGTTTAAGATATGTTGAGGCCTGAAATTCACTCTTCGTTTTCTTTTTTTCTTAGGTGGTCCTAAAAATTATGCCTTTACT
The DNA here is from genome assembly GCA_039090855.1 of Macrothele yani. Lineage (NCBI taxonomy): Eukaryota > Metazoa > Arthropoda > Arachnida > Araneae > Macrothelidae > Macrothele > Macrothele yani. The sequence goes on along the minus strand of CM077018.1, from coordinate 55,020,905 downwards.
ACTGCTGGTGGGGAAACCTGTTGTAAAATTCGAGGGTTTACCCTGAACTACCAAAACAGCCAAGTGCTGAATTTCGAATCTTTGAAAGCCTTGATCGAGGACTTTAGATGTGACGAAAGTTCAGGTCAACAGCAACCTCTACGAACGAAGACAATGAAAATCGTTCGGGACCCTAAGAAGAGGAAAGTATATACAAAATATGAGCAAAAATTATACAGAATTGTATATGACAAGCGTGTCGTGCACGAGAACTTAAAAACATATCCTTATGGGTATTAAAACAGATTTATTGTAACATACTTTCTTTGTAAATATTTCAGAAACAGAATAAAACACCTTTGTTTATACTTTGTGTCGTGTTTTCTTTTGCAAGTAATACATGTGACACCAAATTACGGTTTAAGATATTTTTATTTAATAAGAAATCCACTGAATACATTTTTTTGGTTTTGACAGAGATTGACCAACTTGTAATTTTTCTTTTTTAATAAGAAAATATTTATTTTTTACATATTTCGATGGTAAATTGACTTCTTTAATAGCGTGACTAAATTCAAGAGCTGCTGGAATGGGTCTTTGCAATTTTTTGTTTCTCAGTAAACTGTCCACGAGATCAACAATGTTTGAGTTGGGTAGTACTTTGTCTTTATACACGAATTCTCCATTAGGGGTCCATGAAATAATTTTCGAATTCTTTTTGAAAACGTCTAAAATATTATGAGCATATCTTCTTAAATTTTTAGGTACAGTCTTTAACACATGATCTTCAACATCACTATCTTTTGTTGATGAAACATCAGTTTTAACTTTTTCAGGAAGTTTCCTTACATCAGCTGGTACATCCAAGAGTTCTTCAGGTGAGTAATCTTTCGTTGAAGAATTTGTCATAGGCGGATTTAAAAGGGGAACTTGAATTCTTTTATTAAGTACTTGATTATATAATTTAATTTTAACATCAACAGATTCTTTACTCAGTAAGATTGTCTTCATTTCTTTATCGAGGTCAGACAAAACTTCGTCCGTAGGCACATGTCTTGAAACTCTCTCCTCAGGGACGAGCACCATTTTCCTGGCGTATTCCATCTTATTTGTTTAACAGAGTTGTTAAAACACTCAGAGCTGCAGGTATCAGCACACCTAAGAATCCACCTTTCTGAACCAAAATTCTTCTTTTCTTGAACAAGGCGACTTTTTTATCAGCTAATTTCCTTAGAGTGTGTTTATGTCCACGTAATTTTCCCTTCTGATGAGGTGAAAGGGGTACATTACCTTTTAAAGTGTTCAAAGCACATTCACTTATGGTTTTGATTCCACTGTTTGACAGTTTTCTTAAAAAATCTTTCAAGTGTTTTTTAGGACAAATCTTTATCAGACGCAGCTGCTGAATGTGTTGCTCCGATAATGCCATGATGAAGAATAACGAGCTTTATAACGCACTTAAGCTTTTAACCACTCCGCGTATGTGACTGCTTTATGAAGAGCACAATGGTTTTTATCAGTTCGATGATGATGAACTTGACACTGCACTTGGACATAAGGGAGGTATACCACATTGGGACAACACAGAGCATCTAAGTCGTAAAAGGTGATACCTGTTAAATTTTCCAAGTACTTGCATTTACTTAGTCCTTTGGCACAGAAAATATCAATTTCAGTACAGAAGAAGCGGAAAAACTCTAAAAAGAAATTGTATTCTTCGTTTCCGCTAGCCCATGGAATGTGATGTATATTTCTAGCCGTCCAAAGGCACTGAGCTTTTTCCCTTGGATGCAGTTCGTAAAAGGGGAACGGTGGCAAAGGAAAAACATGAGCTACTTCCCCGGTCTGCAAACAACATGTAGCGAGCTCTTTCACTATGAATTCTCCGTTCTGAAGGAGAAATCCTTCTACGTCGACGACGACTGTCTTCATGGTAAATGAGGTGCTAATGCCGTGGTTGGTAAACATATTGAGTTTCTCCAGGCAGTATATTGGTGCGCAAGCGCATTTCTTCTGGTGTGTTCGGTTTCAGGTCTATCATTAAGTAACTGAACGCAAATTTCGTAGCGTCCAGATACACCTCTTGAAAAAATTTCACTTTGTTGGGGTACAGCTGTCTTCCTAAATGAGTGATTTGATTCACATCTCTTCGTGATTTAAACAAAAACAAATAATGAGCATTTAGGGAAATTTCTCTCATTTCTTTGCCTTTATGGAAAACGTTTTGGGTAATAAAAATAACGGATATATTATAGTGATGACTACCCCTTGTAAATAAATGGGTTAGCCTTTTATCTGCTCCACATTCTGCCATCAAATCATCTATAATAAAAAGCGTGTTTCCTTTCAAATAATCCTTGAAATTTGTGGGGATACCGTCGACAAAAGTAACATCAGGTATTTCATCATATAATGTCTGATGAACCCCATAAAACCAAACCACGTGTTGCGGTGATGGGTAGATTACTTCTACTTGATGTTGAAGTAAACGTTGCACAAAGTGAGTTTTTCCACAACCCGTGGGACCCGCTATCAGAGCTGTGAAAGGATGATACAGCTTAGCCACTTCCATATTGACAACTAAATGAAATAACAGGAGTCAACACAATTTAAAGACTTGACACTTGAAATAGTTTTAAATCAATTTTTATTATTCATATTCGAAATTTCGGTACAATTCCAAATTTCTTTTGAACAAAATGATAAACACGTACATCGTTTGTTTCACTTTTATAATTAAAATTTTTTACAATGGAATATAAACTTTTCCCGCGACATCTAGAATATAAGTAAAATATACAAAATTGGCCACATACGGCCGTAAACGAACTTTGGAGAGGTACGTCATTAAAATTCACATAAGGGAACTTGGAAACGAATCGGAAAATAGGTCCTTCAAAATATTCTGGGGGATGTCCATAGGAATCGAAAAATTCCACCGTTAATGGGTTTGGCATAAACATGGCCAGCCAGTGTTTTCCGGGACTCCCATACTGATCCGTGTTCACAATGAGGCAGGCTGGGAACTTGGAAATACTTTTAGGTAGTCGGTTGCAGGCAAACACACCGACGAAGGAACGACACGTCACATGATCTTGCTTCAGAATCTTAGTTATTTGCACACTGTTCATTTCTTTTAATTAGCAAAATCACAAAGAATGCTTCTGGACTTGGAAATTTCTGATAATATTCTGGAACTCGGCGTAGATCAACACAGAAATGGTTTTTGACAAAGCATTTTTAAATTTGATTTCCATCCTCAAATTTCCTTGATGGATCAAGTTCATATGTCCGCCATCACATAAATCGGGACTAAGATCAAAAGCATACAGCGTGTAACCCTTAGAAAATTCTTCCCGGTCGATGAAAATTCCTCTGTCTTGTCCCAGTTTCTCGGTTCCTTGAAATAGGCTATGGTAAGAACGAACTGTGTTTCCCGTTTCGAAGTTAGGTTCCAGCGGTTTATGAGGAACGGGTTGACCGTCGACGTACACGGCGATAAAGTTGACGTCATAATGCTTGAATTCGAAGGGGTTTGACTTATATGTACCATTAAAGGCATCGTTGTCCACACAGCCGATGACCAATCTCTTTGGCATTTGTCCGAGGAATACGTTGTCTTGTACGAACGACATGCTTCCTTGAGACACGGAATACACTTTACACAACACACGATCAACGGGATATTTGGCAGGAGATTTTTCTAGAGCTTTGGCATGACCGATCGAAACACCTGGGCTGACTTTTACTTTCCTTACAAAAATCGAAGCATGTTCAATCATGACGCTATAGTCGGGTGACTCGGATGACGAAACGAGGCAGAAATCAGGCTTGCTTCGAATCAGTTTGATTTTCACGTCCACTAAATTGAGTAACAGTTTGTTTTGATAAAACAAGTCACAGTGCAAGGTTCCAATCATGTCCAACGTCTTGCTGTCTTTTACGAGTTCGTAGCGTTGATATAATCCTTTGTTCGTTGTAGCACTCGTGGGGGTTGATTTCGTTCAGATGCCCAGCCGTATCCTTATAAAAACATTCGCAGGACAAGTAGGTTTTCTTTGCCTCTTCTCCATAATTCAATAGAGTTTCAATATAAGCTCTGTACGGATATGTATTACTTGACGACGAAATCACTCTTTCGTTTAAACTGACATCGACTTGAGAAAACAGAGAATGAAGAAAGCAGTTGATCGGACCAACGGGCTCTTTGTCAAGCAGGATGGAACGGTCGGATTTCACGATTTTTACTTTCGCGTATAGCTGAGTCGAAGATAAGTCCATGTATTCTTCACCACTCCCAGAAATATTGAATTCCAAAGGGCCACCATCCCTAATGTTGGCTAAAGGATGGTATTCAATCCATTGTCCTTTTTCTATACTCGTTTGCGTGGGCGGTAAAGCAAATAAATCCAGTTCCGACTTTAAACATACGGATGAATGACTGTGAATGAGAGCCATGGTTTAGAGATCAAAAATGTCATGTGTTGCCCTCTTGGCTTTCTTTGAAGAAATGATGTGTTTCTTCGTCTTTCTCTTCCTTTTAACGCCCCCACCCAGCATTTTCTTGACTTTGTTAGCTGCTTTGTCGGTGAGTAGTTGTCCTGCTTCTTTGGCTCGTTGTTTGGCTGCTATCTTCACGTCCTTGCCTTGGATGACGTCACTGGCGAGATCCATTCCTGTTCGTAGAACTTGTTTTCCAAGAGTTTTAGCGCCTTGTTTGAATAACGGCACAGCAGCTCTAAATAACGACCTAAACAATCCTCCAAGTCCATAACCTTTCTGTAGTGGTACACCTTGGAAATAGGATAAACCTTTTCCAGTTTGACTTATGTAATAATCCTCGAAGGATTTCGTACAACAGTAGTACCGCTCGTACATGATCACAGATGCTTGAGACGAAAATGAAGTTTCACGATCGCTCTCCCGCGTTCAAATGGCACTAGCTGACCTGTATGATTCCTTATAACGATTTCGATGGTTTGAAAACCTTTTCTTGCGAGAGGCAAATAGTGAGGTCGGTCGTACAAAGCGTTTTCCATATCTCCATCTTCTCCGGTCACTTTAACAATGCGAAGGAGAGGTGCATACATGTCTCCCACAGGCTGAGGTTCTACAATATCGCTGTATACGTATAACAGAGAAAGCGACGAGTTGAGGTCGGCTACAAATTTTCCATGAATCGTGAGATCACTCCCTTCTGTTGCCGAATATAATCCGGGTTGGAAACCTAGAATTTCAGCAATCCCGGGATATAACTCCAGCTGAGTACCATTCATTAAAGCTGTTTTGACACGCCTCGTGGTTTTATTGTAATACATGGTAATTTTTTCGTCCAGTGATAGGACATGGCTTTCACTACCTCGCTCACCGAATCGTAATATCCTGCAGGAATTTTTCCCGCTTTCAGCTGACCTGAACCAACATCGTAAGCAAAGGAATTGGAGTTAATATTCACATTGAACCAGGAATGAGGGTAGATGAGTTCGACGAGTCCCACTTCCCAGTCCCCATTCAGTTCGATCAGTGAAGGAAGACGAGTAACAAAATGGGATATTTTATTGTCAGAAAAGTAACCCAGAGAGCTATCGCTGGGTAACGTCAAATAGAAACTCATCTTGCATACTGAACGTCGGAGGTAAGTACTTGAATTTTTATATGCTAACTAAATCGTTCGATGGTATCCATGCATTAAACTTATCAGGGTAGCCTTTAAATTTAACAAAATACTCATATTTGTTTTTCCGTTTGCGCTTCTTCAGAACCATTTCGATTGGGTAGTGGTCATTTTTTTTAACTTTTTGCAGTTCTTCGGCGTAGAAGGTGCCATCAATGTCTTCTCCCAGTAAATCTTTAACTTGATATACTGGAGGTGATCTAGCGATGCGTCGGGAAACATTAAATAACTCCTCTGACCAATTCTTTTCATACCCCTTTTCGAACTGTAATTTGGTTTTAGATAACCTCACGGTATCACCTATATCGAATTTATACACTGATTGATTTTCAGTTATATCGCCATATAAGTTATTCCACACAATCTTTTGGTTTTCTAGACTGACATTTACTGGTTCCATCTTAATACTTCGATGATATGTTGCATTATAACTACGTACCAATTTCTGTAATATATTGATATATGTATGCGTGTTTCGACTTGTAAAATACTTCCACATTTTTGTTTTTAGAGTTCGATTAAACCTTTCTATTACACTCGCTTTTGTCTCATTTCTGGTAGTAAAGAAATGGACGTCGTTTTGTTTTAAGAATCTCTGAAATTCTCGATTTTTAAATTCAGAACCTTGGTCAGTTTGCAAGTTTAACGGTTTGCGTTCTTTAAATATTCCCTTGAACACTTTTATCATGGATGCCCCAGTCTTTTGTATCATAGGAACACACCATGCATATTTTGAAAACACGTCAATGCATGTTAATACATATTTATTTCCATTATTGTATTGTTTTAGACTGGTCAAGTCGACTAAATCGGCCTGCCACTGTTCATCGATTCCCCCCACAATGACTCTATTTCTCTGAAAATGCCTTCTGGCAGGTTTGTGAAGCGTGTAAGTTTTCTCCCCCTTAGCCACTCCTCGATCTTTTTTTCTTTATTTTTCCGTTTACAGCACGGTACAAAGCATTTACTCCACCGAAACTTCCCGGCTGATCTGGATTTAGATAAGTCTTTTTCAAGAGATCGTGATTCTCCATTACAACAACTGATTTGAATACTTTCAACGGAAACAGTAAAACTCATGCTTACACTAAAACACAGACAGCTGAAATGACACAAAATTGTACTTACATGTGATTTTATTGATACATAGGGTCTTCCAAAATGTACAGATTTTTAGCACTTTCTATTGCATCACAAATATTCAAGCCGTTAAAAAAAATCAAATAAGTGTTTTTCGACATGAAAAATGAGTCATTCACAAATTCATGGGCAATCCATTTTAGATCTACGATGTTGGTTCAGGTCAGCTGAAAGCGGGAAAAATTCCTGCAGGATATTACGATTCGGTGAGCGAGGTAGTGAAAGCCATGTCCTATCACTGGACGAAAAAAATTACCATGTATTACAATAAAACCACGAGGCGTGTCAAAACAGCTTTAATGAATGGTACTCAGCTGGAGTTATATCCCGGGATTGCTGAAATTCTAGGTTTCCAACCCGGATTATATTCGGCAACAGAAGGGAGTGATCTCACGATTCATGGAAAATTTGTAGCCGACCTCAACTCGTCGCTTTCTCTGTTATACGTATACAGCGATATTGTAGAACCTCAGCCTGTGGGAGACATGTATGCACCTCTCCTTCGCATTGTTAAAGTGACCGGAGAAGATGGAGATATGGAAAACGCTTTATACGACCGACCTCACTATTTGCCTCTCGCAAGAAAAGGTTTTCAAACCATCGAAATCGTTATAAGGAATCATACAGGTCAGCTAGTGCCATTTGAACGCGGGAGAGCGATCGTGAAACTTCATTTTCGTCTCAAGCATCTGTGATCATGTACGAGCGGTACTACTGTTGTACGAAATCCTTCGAGGATTATTACATAAGTCAAACTGGAAAAGGTTTATCCTATTTCCAAGGTGTACCACTACAGAAAGGTTATGGACTTGGAGGATTGTTTAGGTCGTTATTTAGAGCTGCTGTGCCGTTATTCAAACAAGGCGCTAAAACTCTTGGAAAACAAGTTCTACGAACAGGAATGGATCTCGCCAGTGACGTCATCCAAGGCAAGGACGTGAAGATAGCAGCCAAACAACGAGCCAAAGAAGCAGGACAACTACTCACCGACAAAGCAGCTAACAAAGTCAAGAAAATGCTGGGTGGGGGCGTTAAAAGGAAGAGAAAGACGAAGAAACACATCATTTCTTCAAAGAAAGCCAAGAGGGCAACACATGACATTTTTGATCTCTAAACCATGGCTCTCATTCACAGTCATTCATCCGTATGTTTAAAGTCGGAACTGGATTTATTTGCTTTACCGCCCACGCAAACGAGTATAGAAAAAGGACAATGGATTGAATACCATCCTTTAGCCAACATTAGGGATGGTGGCCCTTTGGAATTCAATATTTCTGGGAGTGGTGAAGAATACATGGACTTATCTTCGACTCAGCTATACGCGAAAGTAAAAATCGTGAAATCCGACCGTTCCATCCTGCTTGACAAAGAGCCCGTTGGTCCGATCAACTGCTTTCTTCATTCTCTGTTTTCTCAAGTCGATGTCAGTTTAAACGAAAGAGTGATTTCGTCGTCAAGTAATACATATCCGTACAGAGCTTATATTGAAACTCTATTGAATTATGGAGAAGAGGCAAAGAAAACCTACTTGTCCTGCGAATGTTTTTATAAGGATACGGCTGGGCATCTGAACGAAATCAACCCCCACGAGTGCTACAACGAACAAAGGATTATATCAACGCTACGAACTCGTAAAAGACAGCAAGACGTTGGACATGATTGGAACCTTGCACTGTGACTTGTTTTATCAAAACAAACTGTTACTCAATTTAGTGGACGTGAAAATCAAACTGATTCGAAGCAAGCCTGATTTCTGCCTCGTTTCGTCATCCGAGTCACCCGACTATAGCGTCATGATTGAACATGCTTCGATTTTTGTAAGGAAAGTAAAAGTCAGCCCAGGTGTTTCGATCGGTCATGCCAAAGCTCTAGAAAAATCTCCTGCCAAATATCCCGTTGATCGTGTGTTGTGTAAAGTGTATTCCGTGTCTCAAGGAAGCATGTCGTTCGTACAAGACAACGTATTCCTCGGACAAATGCCAAAGAGATTGGTCATCGGCTGTGTGGACAACGATGCCTTTAATGGTACATATAAGTCAAACCCTTCGAATTCAAGCATTATGACGTCAACTTTATCGCCGTGTACGTCGACGGTCAACCCGTTCCTCATAAACCGCTGGAACCTAACTTCGAAACGGGAAACACAGTTCGTTCTTACCATAGCCTATTTCAAGGAACCGAGAAACTGGGACAAGACAGAGGAATTTTCATCGACCGGGAAGAATTTTCTAAGGGTTACACGCTGTATGCTTTTGATCTTAGTCCCGATTTATGTGATGGCGGACATATGAACTTGATCCATCAAGGAAATTTGAGGATGGAAATCAAATTTAAAAATGCTTTGTCAAAAACCATTTCTGTGTTGATCTACGCCGAGTTCCAGAATATTATCGAAATTTCCAAGTCCAGAAGCATTCTTTGTGATTTTGCTAATTAAAAGAAATGAACAGTGTGCAAATAACTAAGATTCTGAAGCAAGATCATGTGACGTGTCGTTCCTTCGTCGGTGTGTTTGCCTGCAACCGACTACCTAAAAGTATTTCCAAGTTCCCAGCCTGCCTCATTGTGAACACGGATCAGTATGGGAGTCCCGGAAAACACTGGCTGGCCATGTTTATGCCAAACCCATTAACGGTGGAATTTTTCGATTCCTATGGACATCCCCCAGAATATTTTGAAGGACCTATTTTCCGATTCGTTTCCAAGTTCCCTTATGTGAATTTTAATGACGTACCTCTCCAAAGTTCGTTTACGGCCGTATGTGGCCAATTTTGTATATTTTACTTATATTCTAGATGTCGCGGGAAAAGTTTATATTCCATTGTAAAAAATTTTAATTATAAAAGTGAAACAAACGATGTACGTGTTTATCATTTTGTTCAAAAGAAATTTGGAATTGTACCGAAATTTCGAATATGAATAATAAAAATTGATTTAAAACTATTTCAAGTGTCAAGTCTTTAAATTGTGTTGACTCCTGTTATTTCATTTAGTTGTCAATATGGAAGTGGCTAAGCTGTATCATCCTTTCACAGCTCTGATAGCGGGTCCCACGGGTTGTGGAAAAACTCACTTTGTGCAACGTTTACTTCAACATCAAGTAGAAGTAATCTACCCATCACCGCAACACGTGGTTTGGTTTTATGGGGTTCATCAGACATTATATGATGAAATACCTGATGTTACTTTTGTCGACGGTATCCCCACAAATTTCAAGGATTATTTGAAAGGAAACACGCTTTTTATTATAGATGATTTGATGGCAGAATGTGGAGCAGATAAAAGGCTAACCCATTTATTTACAAGGGGTAGTCATCACTATAATATATCCGTTATTTTTATTACCCAAAACGTTTTCCATAAAGGCAAAGAAATGAGAGAAATTTCCCTAAATGCTCATTATTTGTTTTTGTTTAAATCACGAAGAGATGTGAATCAAATCACTCATTTAGGAAGACAGCTGTACCCCAACAAAGTGAAATTTTTTCAAGAGGTGTATCTGGACGCTACGAAATTTGCGTTCAGTTACTTAATGATAGACCTGAAACCGAACACACCAGAAGAAATGCGCTTCCGCACCAATATACTGCCTGGAGAAACTCAATATGTTTACCAACCACGGCATTAGCACCTCATTTACCATGAAGACAGTCGTCGTCGACGTAGAAGGATTTCTCCTTCAGAACGGAGAATTCATAGTGAAAGAGCTCGCTACATGTTGTTTGCAGACCGGGGAAGTAGCTCATGTTTTTCCTTTGCCACCGTTCCCCTTTTACGAACTGCATCCAAGGGAAAAAGCTCAGTGCCTTTGGACGGCTAGAAATATACATCACATTCCATGGGCTAGCGGAAACGAAGAATACAATTTCTTTTTAGAGTTTTTCCGCTTCTTCTGTACTGAAATTGATATTTTCTGTGCCAAAGGACTAAGTAAATGCAAGTACTTGGAAAATTTAACAGGTATCACCTTTTACGACTTAGATGCTCTGTGTTGTCCCAATGTGGTATACCTCCCTTATGTCCAAGTGCAGTGTCAAGTTCATCATCATCGAACTGATAAAAACCATTGTGCTCTTCATAAAGCAGTCACATACGCGGAGTGGTTAAAAGCTTAAGTGCGTTATAAAGCTCGTTATTCTTCATCATGGCATTATCGGAGCAACACATTCAGCAGCTGCGTCTGATAAAGATTTGTCCTAAAAAACACTTGAAAGATTTTTTAAGAAAACTGTCAAACAGTGGAATCAAAACCATAAGTGAATGTGCTTTGAACACTTTAAAAGGTAATGTACCCCTTTCACCTCATCAGAAGGGAAAATTACGTGGACATAAACACACTCTAAGGAAATTAGCTGATAAAAAAGTCGCCTTGTTCAAGAAAAGAAGAATTTTGGTTCAGAAAGGTGGATTCTTAGGTGTGCTGATACCTGCAGCTCTGAGTGTTTTAACAACTCTGTTAAACAAATAAGATGGAATACGCCAGGAAAATGGTGCTCGTCCCTGAGGAGAGAGTTTCAAGACATGTGCCTACGGACGAAGTTTTGTCTGACCTCGATAAAGAAATGAAGACAATCTTACTGAGTAAAGAATCTGTTGATGTTAAAATTAAATTATATAATCAAGTACTTAATAAAAGAATTCAAGTTCCCCTTTTAAATCCGCCTATGACAAATTCTTCAACGAAAGATTACTCACCTGAAGAACTCTTGGATGTACCAGCTGATGTAAGGAAACTTCCTGAAAAAGTTAAAACTGATGTTTCATCAACAAAAGATAGTGATGTTGAAGATCATGTGTTAAAGACTGTACCTAAAAATTTAAGAAGATATGCTCATAATATTTTAGACGTTTTCAAAAAGAATTCGAAAATTATTTCATGGACCCCTAATGGAGAATTCGTGTATAAAGACAAAGTACTACCCAACTCAAACATTGTTGATCTCGTGGACAGTTTACTGAGAAACAAAAAATTGCAAAGACCCATTCCAGCAGCTCTTGAATTTAGTCACGCTATTAAAGAAGTCAATTTACCATCGAAATATGTAAAAAATAAATATTTTCTTATTAAAAAAGAAAAATTACAAGTTGGTCAATCTCTGTCAAAACCAAAAAAATGTATTCAGTGGATTTCTTATTAAATAAAAATATCTTAAACCGTAATTTGGTGTCACATGTATTACTTGCAAAAGAAAACACGACACAAAGTATAAACAAAGGTGTTTTATTCTGTTTCTGAAATATTTACAAAGAAAGTATGTTACAATAAATCTGTTTTAATACCCATAAGGATATGTTTTTAAGTTCTCGTGCACGACACGCTTGTCATATACAATTCTGTATAATTTTTGCTCATATTTTGTATATACTTTCCTCTTCTTAGGGTCCCGAACGATTTTCATTGTCTTCGTTCGTAGAGGTTGCTGTTGACCTGAACTTTCGTCACATCTAAAGTCCTCGATCAAGGCTTTCAAAGATTCGAAATTCAGCACTTGGCTGTTTTGGTAGTTCAGGGTAAACCCTCGAATTTTACAACAGGTTTCCCCACCAGCAGTAGTAAAGGCATAATTTTTAGGACCACCTAAGAAAAAAAGAAAACGAAGAGTGAATTTCAGGCCTCAACATATCTTAAACAAAATACATTCCAAAATCACAATTCATTGACGACTTAAAAACTTAAAAAGAAAAAAAGAAATGGCGAAAGTTAAAAGTAGTAGAAAGAAAAAATAGCCAAACCTTTGAACAAAAGGGGACCAAATATTTAGAAAAAAGTCTTAAGGAAAAAAAAAAAATGACAACGTGAAAAGAAGGAAATACATACCAGACACAAAACTTGTGATTATTTCCTCCAAGCTCATCCGTAAATTCTCCCAAATAATCACCAGTAGGGGGATCATTCTGACCGTCTGTTGCGTATATGATGGAGTCCGTATCGTAGTACAACACGGACTCGCCAAGCTTTTGCAGCCAAGAATATAGCTTCAGGCGAGCATGGGCAGTTGTGAAGGCAGCGATGAAAATATTTGCCTGGTTGTCCTCTGGCACAAATTCTGTTTTGTAACACCAATCAATGGCAGCAACATTGTCCGTTGGCAGATATATGTCTTTGACCTATGAGGGAAAAAAATAGTCAAAATGAAAAAAATCGGTTTTAGTTTCAGCAGCAAAGAAGTTACCCAATATTTCACAAAACGTTGAATTGAGATTTCCAAATGAATTATTTACATTAAGATTTACAAATGAATTATTTACCTGAAGTGTCTTGTCCAACAGCATCTTGTTAAATTCTGCCAGGTCAGTGACGAAGCTGAGTTGAGTTTTGTTCGGTTGCATACCCCATCGCCCCCAAAAGCTATTTAAACAAAGTTTCCCAACTTGTCTCATCCCTGGATTATGTTTTATGTTCTGGATATCTAGTGTAACCCCTTCGTATTTTTTGTAATCCTCAATGTATCTTTGTTTTTGCTCATCAGAGACACAATGAGCAGGCCATCCTGATGCTTCTTGTTTGATTTTCAGAAACAAATCCACATAGGAACGGAAGAGGGAGTTGGATTTTTTCCTCGAAGTGATACACCTCATGAATAGAAATAATCTTGTATCCAACTTCTAGAGCTTTGCCAACCTCTTCCGTTACCCACGTGCCAAGCAGCGAGCGTTCCTGCTCATTATGCTCACACCTGTTCTGTTGCTTATTTTCTGTGCATATTCTGCATAATGGGAATGTTAACTTGCCTCCCGATCTAAAAGGCAAAACAGGGTGGAAGAGGCTTCTAGGAGGTAAAACGGTACACTTTAAGATGCCAAAATATTCCACAATTGGTTTAAAATTTTCAGTTATAATTTGGGGGTGGCCTACAGGATAGGGGCAATATTTGTTGACCCATGGGTACAAACTCGTAAAGTCAATGTACTTGGCATCCCCCTCGTAATGTAAACGACTAGCGTTTGTACGGCCTCCGTAAAAAGCATCACGAGGGTTCAGCCGTGAAACAACAGTATGTGTTTGTAGGAACGTCTGTAATTCTTTATTGTGTTTCCTCATTCCAGTGAATTCGTGTTCCCAGATTTCGAAGTAGCCGAAACCTTGTTCCAGTATTTTTTGTTTGCGTTGTTGTGAACTTTTGTGTAATGACCACATAGGTGTTTTAATTAATGGATTGATGAGATCGGGGTCGTAGCATTGAGGACAACCGTGGTAAAAGCAACCCTGGAATTGATAGACAGTTCGAGTTTCCTCACAATAACCGTCGACATACCCCCCTGCAATTTTCTTCTCACCCAAGCCATTCTTAGCATGATGGATGTTCAGACCAGTAGAATGGCTCAAAAAGATAACCATTCTATACTGGCCTGGCTAAAATTGATACGAGGGATATACCCTCCTGAGGGCACCATGGCTACAGAACGGTCTGGGATGTGAAGTGCCCTGTATACAGACATACAAGCGGAGGCGATGGTGGTATACTGGAAGGGATCCGTACTGCTATTCACCTTCAGGAATTCTTCTCTGAACTGTATTCAACAACGGCGGAGGATATCAACATCAGACCTATTGAAACAATACAGGGTTATGAAATGACATGAATTAAACACCTCATTTAAAGTTCAAATAATCAGCGTGTGCGTGTGTGTATGTTCATGTGTATTAAACGACGAAAAAACTGTATATTTACCTGCTGTACTCTACAATTTCCTTCTTAAAATCAAATGTAGTTTCCTTCCGCTCGTTGTACCACCCCAGGAAGTTATCTCTTCCTTCTGGAGACATCATTTCAGGGGAATAGTAGCGTTTATCAGGTAAAGAACCAACATAGTCTTGGTTACCCCTGAAAACAATGAATACAACATTTATTAATCTTGCATAAAAATTATTCATATTATAATAAAATCTCAATATGAAAATTGTCGAGGGGAAACTCTGAGCAGAAAATGTCTTTCTTTCTAGGAGTTAGTGTTTGTTATAGAACCGATAGTTGTTTTCCTATAGGACAAAACACATTTTAAAAAAAAATTTCAATAGCAAACATAAATAAGTAAATAAGTACATACCTCGTATTGAATAGATGTGGAAAATACCCCTTCTTCAACTCAGTCAAGCCAAATGTCTTGGGGAACTTCGCCAGAGCCATCGGAAGAAAGTTATATGAATCAATGACCCTGATTTTCAGGTGTGTGACCTCCATCAACATGATCATCGAACCATTGGGAATGACGTGGGGTTTAACACCTTGCGAAATCAGGTAACCCAACACGAACTGGCCGTCATACCCTTTCATATTATGGGCTATGGCAGTATACCCCCGATGTGCGGCAGAGAAGAGGAACGCACAAAAGCGTTCTAATGCATCATACCCTTGAAAGATATGTTCATTCCCTAGGTAATCATGTGCAACGGCCAGGTTCACTATGTGCTCGCCAGTTTCTTGACTGCTCTCAAAATCAAAGAAAATATATTTCTCACTGGCATTTTTGGCAGGCTTGCGCTGCAAATAACAAAGATGTTCACTGGCGATTACGAATTTTTTGCATGAAATACACTGTATCTCACCGCATCGGTGAAGATCGGGAGCCCTCTCTTTTCTTTCAATAAGTTTATGGCACAACCGGCACTCGTAATGCTGATCGCAAGGCGATTGACGTTGTTTGCCAGTGAGTGACCTGTGCCTTTCAAAACAGTCCGACGATCGACAGTACCGGTTGCAATGCTGACACGTGATACCTACACCAACAGCACAGTTGCTTGAATAGCATACTCCACAATGGCTCTCACAACTATGTTTCACACCGCGTTTGAAACCCTTATCACATAGGTCACAATAGTAATCATACCCTAAGAATCCTGTCATTGATGTTATCAGATCGTAATGTCCATTATGGAGCCATACGTAAATCCTTTGAGGTCGAGGCAAACCCTTATAAATAACCTAACAAATGAAATATATGTATGAATAAATAAAAATTGAAAAATAAAATGAATGCAATCATTCCACTGCAAATATGAACATAATTTCCTGTAATTATGAAAACCACAAAACAATTTTGGCATAGTAGCCATCATCCTACAGCTTATTAATTTTTTCAATGTAGTTTGAAAACTTTAGCGAATGAAAAGAAATTGCACTCACCTTACAAAAGTTGTCCGACGACACCACAAAAACTTGCATATCCAACACTCTTTCAAACAGGGCGATCTCCTCGAATCCGCACGCTGCGTCCAAGGGTACGCCAGCTTCCTCGTGCAGTTTCTCTGCTTTCGCTTTCTGCAGTGCTCTTCTACTATCCCTCAGAGTTTTTAATTGGGGGTCTTTATCCAATATGGCTTTTCCCACTACAATGGCTCTGGCACAACACGTTCCACTTGGAATAGTGATCACACTTCTTTTTTTCAGACGGTCGGCGTCGATATTGATTAATCTCGTTCGGCCATTTCCTCTTGGAAGGCGAATGGCGATTACATCCACCTACGAAGATGTAAAAAGACCAGTGTAAGAATGCAAGTTAAAAAAATGGTCAGAATATGTACATACGAGTAGAAAAAATCACTACGAAATATCATTCCACTGCAAATAACAATTCGTGTTGAAAGCAACATACAAGTATATCTCACACTTCGTGTTGAAAGCAACATACATATATATCTCACACTTTTAAAGTTGAAAGCTCGAAATTCAAATGCAGGACATCATACTTACACGGAATGTTTCATCCAGTGGGATATCATCCTTACTCTGCAGGACCTTCATTATAAGAGCTAAGATAACTTCCACAGTGACGTCTCGAATCTTCATTAGGCTTGTGCTGATAGGCTTGTCCAACTTTGCGGAGAATAAGCAAAACCTAATCAGATCGCCACCGTCCATCCCCTCCGTTGTTCGGCGTATTAGTTCCCCAAACATATGGCCTAGTGCATCCATGGCATCGACAACAGGAAGACCTATTAAGGGATGGTTTATGCTATCGTCAATCCTCGCCTCGAAAGTTGATTGCTCAGCATTGAAGCGTCGGTTGAGTCGCCTGTTCTTTTCGATTAAAATGAATGGCAGGTCTTCATTGTTGTCATCATCGCGATCCCGTTTCTGATAGAAAAATAACAAATAAAATTCATCAAAAGAAAGTCTCACAACGTTAAGTGGTTAAAATGGAATACATGCTTTTGCAATAAAATGTATTAAGTATGGTAAAATATGTTAAAATCAAAACGTTCTGAAAAAATACAGGCAAAAAAGAAAAAAAAAAAAAAACGTTCTTTTTTCTTCTGACTGTACTGGAAAAGATATATTTACCTTATTTGAGGATTGCAAGCCACTCGGACCAGGTCGCGAAAGATCATCATCCCCAAAATACGGTCCACCACCAATTTGTTCTGGCCAAGGATTTTCATCAAAGATCAAATCACATTCGTCCATATAGGGGAACTAAAAAATCAACACGAAAAAATAAAACGGAACATGTGTTAGTCACTCATGTATATCAAGAAACTGAAAACCATGTATGTACATCGAATTGGTTATCTTAGAATGAATACAGAAAAAATTCTAACCTGTGAATGATCCGGAAACATGTCTTCATCGATTGGTCTTTGGCTGTTTGCATCCATATTTGTACTCTCCTGTGTAAAAAAAAATAAAAATATAAATTCGTCATTGGTTACCGTTTACATGTCTTCGTAAATGCAATCAATTCACTTAATGGGGTAATCAAAGTTATACGTTGAAAATATATGAAGCTTAGACATTTAATTAAAAATTACATGCATGGAAGTTGAAAAATATTTCTCACTTTCAAAAATCGTTCTCATAAAAAATAACGTGGCTTGGAAACTTTTTTTACTTGTCAATAAACGTTCTTTATGGAAGAACGTAATTAGGTCAAAAAATAAAATGGTAAAAATTGGTAAAAATCTGATGAATATAAAAAATGGTTTAGAATTTTTATTTTGCACGCAGTAAGCAGTTAATTGCTGAAAATATATTACGTTTGAACATTTGTTTAAGAATTAAGCATAAGAAATTAAAAAAATCGCTTTCAAAATTCATTCTGATAAACGACCAAAAGAAAAATCACAGTTTATTTTTTTTACATGCAGTTCGAAATTATTTGCGGGAAATATAATTGTCCAAAAAATAATGTAAGCTCAAAAAGGACGCAAAAGGAAATAGATAACAAAACAAAATTTTCGCTTTCACAAAGATCATTCTGTAAAATAACTGCATGATTAAAAATCACGGTTTAGAATTTTTTTTTGCGTGTAGATCCTGAAATATAATAAAGCTCTAAAATATAATTAGTTAATAAACTTTAGATAAAACATGGTGCATAATTAAGGTGAAAAATAAAAGGAAGTTTTCAGAATTCGTGATCGTTTTAATCTGTTGTAATATACTATAACAAAATTTTAGGATAAATTTTTATTTCATCGCTTATGATTATAGCCTGTCTAAAAATTAATTTCCGAGATAGAAAAGGTTAAAGAAGTATAACAATTATTTAAAGAAAGCTCCAGTACTTTGTAATGAAAACTAAACCTTAACATTTTTAATTATGTTCAATAGCCCAAGAAAGAAGATTTATTTTTGCAGACTATTTTTCGTAAACAAAAAGTCACACGTGTGAGTGAACAAAGAATGAATATTTTTCTTACACTGTGTTTATTTCCTAATACACAAAATAATAAAAACAGAACGATCAGTAATTTACTTCCTAAAATCTTTTAATCGCTGAGGTACAACACGCTTACACATGCAAGATTTCCTGGCAAACAGAACGTTCTAAGTTGGAATTTTTTTACTAAAGAACAAAGAGATGAAAGAACGCTTTCATTCTAAATATTAAAAGAGCTTATCATGCAATTAAAAATTTGAGCCAAAAACGGAATCATGGGGCAAAAATATTAGTTCTGCTCCTTCGAAACGGCATGAATTTCAACAGATAATATTTTGGCAACTTTAGCAAAACAAAATTTAAATCGTTCAGAAAAATAAAAATATATTTCCTTACCTGATTAATTTTTATAACCTTGAAGACTCAGTAGGAAATTTCCAGGCAAGTCACCGATAGTAGGGAGAGAGAGAGACGTCTTAAGCACTAAGAATCCTACAACGAAGTGAAGAATATCCAGTTCAGGTTCCTATCGAGTGCTTTCGTCAACCATTAAGACAAGAGACTCCTCCTCCCACGTCATAAAATGGCCACTAAGAAAACAGTAAGTTCAAAATGCAAGTTCGTTCATGTGCAAAACATGTACATATTTGTTAGCATGATTCATACGCCCTCCTCATGTGCTCATTCCTAAAACGACCAACAGATGGCGCTGCAATCATCCTCCGTCATTGCGGTGAAACACGTGTGTTTGTAAAAATCTTGTCCGTACTTGTTTGAGTGAGTCATACGCCCTCCTTCCTGTATTCATCGTAAGACGGCCAACTGCAAATCCCCTCAGGCAGTCTTCTCCCATACGCTACCACATGTCTTAATCCTTTCGACCAACCCTACCAACGATTTGGTGGCCGAATTGGTAGAGCATTTGACTTCCACGTAAACGGCCCGAGTTCGAATCTAACTGGCTCCAAACCTCGTCGTCGCTTTTTTCCGATAATAAATCCATGGTTGAAAAAAAATTCCCGAGTCCACTTACAATTAAATTTACCACCATCACCCGAAAAAACAGATTGGGAAATTCCAAAAAAATAAAAATGGCGGAGAAACTTCCCAGAATTAAAAATGGCTTCGCCGACGTCAAGGTGACGTCATGCAGTAAAAGATTGGGAAATTCCAAAAAAATAAAAATGGCGGAGAAATTTCCCAGAATTAAAAATGGCTTCGTCGACGTCAAGGTGACGTCATGCAGTAAAAAAATGGCGGACACCAACGACCACGCCCACCGTTGCCACCGGAAGAAAAGTTTTCCCGTGGATGTCTACGGGAAGCGCATCCGTGACGTCACTTCCGGAAGTTGACCACGCCCACCCGTGACGTCACTTCCGCCGCCCAAGTCCCCCCCTACTACTAATACATTCATTTGCGAGATGCAGTTGTGAATGACGGTAATACAACCAATGTTGTATTACCCCCTCCTCATGTGCTCATTCCTAAAATTCCTATGACGGTAATACAACCAATGTTGTATTACCGTAATTAATTATAAGAATCACGATTGGCTCAGTGAACGAGCTATCCTTTGCCGCGAAGAATAAAGATGTCTATCAAATTAATAATGTTATTCAATCCAGCATTCAAAGTGAGGAAATTACATACAAGTCGATAGATACAGTTGTGGAAGCAGATGAAGTAGTTAATTATCCAACAGAATTTTTGAACTCGCTTGATCTGCCAGGGATGCCACCACACATATTAAAATTGAAAATAGGTGTGCCAATTATCATGTTGCGGAATATTAATCAGCCAAAACTCTGCAACGGCACACGACTCGCAGTTAAAAAACTGATGAAAAATGTAGTGGAAGCAACGATTTTAACGGGGCCTTTCGAAGGTGAAGATGTCCTCATCCCTCGAATTCCCATGATCCCGACCGATACACCATTTCAATTTAAAAGATTGCAATTCCCAATTCAATTGGTGTTTGCAATCACAATCAATAAAGCTCAAGGTCAATCTTTAGAATTGTGTGGTTTAGATTTAGATGCGGATTACTTCTCACATGGACAACTGTATGTTGCGTGTTCCTGTGTCGGCAAACCAGATAGCCTTTATATCTACGCAGAGAATGGAAAAACAAAAAATATTGTATACCCACAAGTATTGCAAAATTAAACTTCTATGAAACGTATGCTTTGTTTTGTTCCTCATTTCTCATCCATGCAACCACACAATGTGTCACAGCTACGCGTGGCCGGGTATAGCTAGAAGAAGAAAAGAAAAAAACAACAACACAAAACCGGATTTCCGGAAAATATCTTCGAATTTGGACGGAATCTGGGTAAACCAGGACACTTGGCCGTTCTGATGGAAGGAAGTAATGTCATGTCACAGAGAGCTACAAAAAGAGATGCAATCCAAGCAAACATATTAACAATAGAACATTCCATGCCAAATAAACAAAAATTTTTTTTTGGTCACCACACAGCCATGAGCTTTGATGAAACTTTAATAATTCATAATATGTATATATAGAGAGAAAACTGAATCCAGAAATTAATTTTTTTTCGAACGAGTAGGGAGAAGATTTTGACCACTGGATTTCCATTCAAGGACATTTAAAAAACATTGTGAACATTTTTTTAGTAATAAAATTGCTGGTAATTCAAGACTACTCATTCAAATGTCATTTTAAAAGTATGATTTCAATTTTTATAAAACAGTAAGTTAAAAAATTAATTTTACAAGCAAAATTTTCAGGTACTTAACAATTAAAAAAATTAATTCAAAAATTTGATCTGCAGTTGTTTTTTTTTTAATAGAAATAAAAATATTCAGAGATGCAGAACGATAGTTTCAGGTGTGAATCTGTATCCCTTTATTAAAAGTTTTTAAATTTTAATCACTGTGCACACATCAAGTTAGCTAGTGGTACAGCTAGGAAATTTTTAATTCTTATGAGGTTTGGCAGCCCTAAAAGCCAAATAAACATTGGAATATGAACTTCAAATAAATTTTGCAAAGTACTTCTAACTTTTCAGGTAGACCAAAGCTTATGGCTGGTTTCATTTACACATACGAAACAAATTGTTGACCCCCCCCCCGACACACACACACACTTGTTGTTTTAGAAAGATCCCAATTTTAACTTTAAAAATGCCACCTGAATGATTAATTTCAGAAAAAAAACCCAGGAATTTTATTAATAAAACAATGAACACCACTTTCTTCAAAATATGTCCCTGAATCAAGATTCAGGGTGCAAATTCTTCCCCTACTCGCAATTTGAAAAAAATTGCGATTCCACATTCTCTCTCTATATACAGTGGTGCAGAATATGTCCAAACACATGAACAAGGTTCGGGAGAAATTTTTGCCCGTGGGTAAAATAATAAAACGAAAAATTGACTTATTAACAACAAATATAACGTGAAAAAGAGGAGTAATTTACTTCACGGTGATCATTTTGAAAAATGTGTCATTATGAATACAAGAGGTTATGAGGGCTGTGAGGCACTGCAAACTGCCGCTCACAAACGATTCACCGAGCCTAAATGACCTTACTAATGCCAAGGCAGAGACAGTGTGGTGTGAGTAACAAGTACGACACAACCACTAGTACCGCTTAGAAACGTTTCCAAAACAAATGGGCTGCCCCGGTGGCCCAGTGGTCTAAGCGATGGCTTTTGATCATTCGTCCGAAATGGGTCGGGTTCAAATCCTGGTGAGGCACGGATGATGTGTTTGTCTATTGCACTGGCTTTTGCCCTTCCCTGGAACCAGTGGCCCTAAATTAGGGGTGGGCATCTGCTTATAGCCCACTGAGTTGCTATAGGTGATCGTTAAACCTCCAATAGAAAAAAAAAATAATGGCAGCGAATGTGTCAAAGGCTCAGATTTTAAAAATTATTGGGGGTTCCGGACATTTTAAAGTGAATGACCCATGCATTTTTCAAAGGATGTAAGTTGAATTTCAATTTCATTCAGTAAATTATCTGGCACAATTAGACACCTGAAATGCTAGAATGAAATAAATTATAGTTAATTACAGAAATTTTTTTTAACTGTTTATTTTTCAGCCTCTCTCTGCCCCAGGTAACTTCTTGATTCACTATTCCTCATACATTGAAAGTTAATGGGTTACACCATTTTAGGCTAGGAAAGAATTCTTGATTCACCTATTCCTGTCTTGCCTAAAACTCTCACCTGCTAGGGGGAGAGATTCACTTGGAGCACTAAATCTTTGGAGTGTTACAAAAAGGGGGCAATTAATCCCCCCCCCCCCAAAAAAAGCTAGTTATTCATTGGAATAAATATTAGTTTTTTTTTTTAATTTCCAAACTTTTAAGTAATAGGCTTTAAGGAAAGTTTTTAATCATCGACATATACTCTAATAATCGCTTAAACTTGTATGACAATCTGCTACAGTTTTGGGGGAAATTTCAGACAAAAAAAAATGTGTTCTGGGGAAATATTGGACCCTGAACTTTTCTGCACCCCTATATATATATATATACTATCACTGACTAAAATTTCCTTCAAATTCATGCCTATATATGAGGCATGAATTTGATGCCAATATATAATCCCCATTTGTTGCTTTGACATGGAATGAGCACAGTTTTTCCTTTTTCATTACATAAAAATTTCTTGGACATTTTATCAAAATATGAAAAATCAATGTCTTTTCAGGCCTGGAAAACAGGGAAATCTAATTCCAGGATTTCTTGGGTTGCGCAAACCCTGGGTGTAATGATTGATTCCTAAGTCATGAAACCGAAGAAATGGATGACTGGTCAAAGCAATCTGTGTGATAAAATTAGGTACCACAAATGTGTTTCTTGTAGGGTAGACTGATGAAAAAGCACTGACAACTCGGTACAAGCCCAACTAACATTGAATATTGTAAGTTCTTCATTGGACGAACTGTTCTCAACAATCAAGTAGAAATAAGCACGCCAGACAAAAAATTAGTCATCCCAGTCAGAACTTACCTAATAATGGGTGACAGCGCCTTTTGCCTTGATAACAGCACAAGTCTGGTGTGGTAGAAACTCCGCGAGGTTGTGAATGTATTGAACATCGATTTGCAGCCACTCGTGCATCAATTGGTCTTGAAGTTCTGCCAGAGTACGTGGGTGGGTATGTAGGTGCGTGGTCCGGCGTGTCACCTTCTGTTCCATATGATCCCGCACATTTTCAAAAGGATTTAAATCTCGGGATTTGGTGGGCCAGCCGAGGTGACAGTGTTCAACGAGAGGGCCCATTTCGTGGTACGAAAAGCATCCCCAAAACACAGAACCACCTCCAGCTTGAACACCATATTCAACACAATCAGGATTAAAGGCTTCATTGGGCCTGTGACTCGTCGCCTCCCATCATTGGAGTACAAAAAGGAGACTCAGACCAAATTACTCATTTCCAATCCTTCACAGTAAAGTTTTGGTGCCTTAAAGCCCACTGAAAACATGTGACTTTGTGATTTGCTGTTAAAAGAGGCCTCTTCCTGGTAGTCTGCTTCAGATGTTCATCACATGCAGTTCTCGTCGCAATGTCCTTTCGGAAACTGTTGCCTAGTTTGAAACATTGCGGTGGTCCCGGATGTGAGAATTGTTTTCCGGCCACAATTATGTCGCCAATTTTCAGTTCATTGCAAACTACACCACTGTTTGTAGACCCGCTGGACAGTACACTTCAACACACCAAAAAATTGGGCAACTTCTTTCACTTTGTGTCTGTAAGCACAGATAAACACAATGGCTCCTTTTTGTCACTCAGTAACGTCTGTCTTACGACACATATTGAAGACTAAATTCAACACACACATGGCTCTTCACAACTGCAAGAGACAGAAATGATACAGTAGACCGCAGCCGTGCTATTTATCTCCCAATAATGTTATCATGGCGCCTGCAGTGAACTGCTAACTTTCTACTTAATTTTTGTTAGGCAAAACTAATTTTTTGGCCGGTGTGCTTATGTTCTACATTAATGAAATGGAAGTTTCCGCTTCTGTGATTTTTTGGCCTTCACAAATCGGCGCTGCGGTTGGATATTTTTGTTTGCTGGTTCAGCTGTAAATTCCTGGGGACCAACTGGCAAAATCTTTCTGGTTAGAGACACTGTGTCACACTTCGTCAGACCCATTTTTATGGCATCATGAAGTATAATAACTTCTTCTACGGAATCAGTGTCCTGAATGCGCTGCATTAAGACTTGTGCATAGGAGATGGCAGCAGCTTTTTTCTTGACCAAATCTGCATCTGGCACTAATTTGCATAATTCCTGGCAGATTGCTGAATGTTCAGCTGCAAAATTCTCATCGATATTGAGAACCAGGGGATTTTCACCAGCCTCTTCTGGTTCTGCAATAGCAGGTCCAAAACTGAAATACCTGCACACTAAGTGGATGTGCTTACATATTGTGTAATGTAAGGCATAATCTAAACAATTACATGATAAATTATGTATGCAGACATTACAGTCATGGCACTTTATTTCACAGTGGCAGTTCTTAACAAACGAAACATCATATGTATAGAGCAGAGTGTCGGATGCTGTGCTTGACCGAACAACCCAGGATTTCTGTTCTTCCATCTCAAGAATATAGTCTTTTGGAAACTTTTCACTGGCAATATGCCTTTTTCTAATATCTGCAATCCTAGCAGTTAGCTTTGGGCGTTCAAGGGAAACTAACCGTCCAATTAATCTTTTGGTGACTGTGCTCAGCACTAATCTAATTGCTTTATCCAGCCTTCCAATTTTTTTGCCATCTGCTTCTTCATATTTCAATTCTCTATGCCACCTTTCTACTTTCATGTTGGTGTTCATTGGACACCCAACACGGTAACAGCTTGCCCACTCCTCAACACGGTTCATGTAGTGATTAAGGAAATACTTTGCAAATGAAACAGTTTCTTCACTTGACAAAAACTTTTCAATATAACTTTCAGCAATGCGCTGAAATGTTGCTATGTCTGTCTGTTTCATTATTTCTTGGAGGGCAAGTGCTACGCACTCGCGCTGTTCTTTCTCAACAATTTTTGTTTGAATGTTTGCTCTCCAAGCTCTTTGAATGTGCCACGAACAGAGATATTTATTTTTCACTTTTCCAAAAACTTCCTTCCAAGCACTGTACATTTGTGGTGCGTCATCAGACATAAACACCTGTGTCTGCAAATGCGGCAGGCGATTTTTGATTTCTTTAAAGAATGCCACAAAGGTGTCGTGTGCGATTCTTGAAGAAAATAATACAGCAATTGGAATCCCCTCATGATTCGAACCATTAACCATTAATGTGGTTAATTCATAACCATACTGGTTCAAACCATGAGTTGAATCAATCATTACACCCTTACTACCATACAAATTCAGAAGCTTTAACTGTGCATCATTCATTATTCCCAACAAAAATTCCTCACTAGTAATTGAAGGATGTTCAGGTAAAACCACATCTATACTGGTTTGTACAAAATCACAGGGTTATCTTTTTCATCTTGCATCTTTTTTTACAAGAACTTCAACAGATGTGGCATCATCTTTGTCGAAAGTTATATGCTTATCAACATGGAAATCTCGACTGATGTTATGCAAGTCTTTTCGGGTGGTATAACTGTAGCGTTTTGTCGGTGAGAATGATGCTGTAATATTCTGCAGAATTCTTGATTTGGGAATTCCTAGATTCATCTGAGCTGCAAGTTGCCCCTTTTCTGATTTAGTCAACACAGTTCTGCCAATTTCAAGTTTGTGACCAACATGGACAGATTGGTATTTAACCTTAATTATCATGGTTCCTTCCTCAATTTGTTTATAAACTTTAATGTTTGCAGGACAAGTTTTGCTAATTTTATTGGTACCTGCACATTTCATATGGCGTTTCCTATTGTCAATGGATTTGTACATTCCACTTCGATGACAATAATAATAAGAAACAGTACTTCCATCTGCAAGGCAACTGTCACCACAATGTTTTACAAAATGCGACTGAGAATCACACTCTACCTTAGTTTTCCACTCTAGAAAATCATCAGTGTTGTGAAAAACTTTATCTTCAAATGATAGTAAAATATCAGGATGACTTCTGCCAATATGATTTTGCAATTCTTCTACTGTTCTACAAGTGATCTCGCAAATGCTACATACAACTTTACCAGAAAACTGCTGATCTCCTGTTGAGTGAAACATTTCTATGTGTATATTTAAAGTTGCTCTTGTTGAGAAAGTTTGGCTACAGAAGTTACAGGAATTGTTGGTGTGAACAGAACGCATTTCACATTCAGAACTGTTGGAATTAGCATTCATATTTAATTCCTCACTGTTTGCAGTGTTACTGGTACTTGAAAGGGAAGCATCACATCTAGTGGTTTTGCAGATAACATGTGGTGAACTTTCAGTGCTACAAATAACTTTACTAGAAAACTGCTGATCTTCTGTTGAGTGAAACATTTCTAAGTGCATATTTAAACTTGCTCTTGTTGAGAAAGTATGGCTACAGAAGTTACAGGAATTGTTGGTGTGAACAGAATGCATTTCACATTCAGAACTGTTGGAATTAGCATTCATATTTAATTCCTCACTGTTTGCAGTGTTACTGGCACTTGAAAGGGAAGCATCACATCCAGTGGTTTTGCAGATAACATGTGGTGAACTTTCAGTGCTACATAAAGAGTTATCGGTGGGAATATCTTTCTGTACCAGTGAGACCGGGTTCGAATCCCGGTTTGTTGTAAAGCATTGGCTGTCTCCAGGGGGAACCAGCTGCTCTGCATGGGAATTTTCACCTGACACAGCAAATTTTTCCGGGTGAAGGTTTCTCAAATGTCTGTACAGACTTTTTTTACTCCAAATGTTACTTCACAGTGGTTGCATGTCAATCTCTTTGCAATACGAGGTTCATGTATGACGGAAGCATCCGGATGAAATTTTTTAACATGCTGGTTCAAATTGTATTTCTGCCCGAATGAAACACCACAAATCCAACAACTTAGCCTGTTCGCAGTATCCATCCAAATATAAAAATTAACCAGATAAAAGAAAACTCAAACTTACCTTACTTACCTACTCTCTCAAACTTACCTCTTCGACCTCTTCGCAGCGTAACAGTAACCAATATCCACCACCATTATTACCGCCAAACTGTTAAAGCCGTTACGATGCCGTTCGCCAATTGGTTGGTCCCAGTTGTATTGCTGCCAATGAGATAACTCGATACATGTGGATGTCTCTACCTCGAGACGCTAGTTTCGCCGGGGGCCTCAGACTCAGTCTGGCGGGCCTCCATCAAACACCGTTTTGACTGAGTCGCCCAAGATATCTGCGTTTCGCCATTTTCCCACCTTCTTGAACCTTACATTATTTTCCTCCCACAAAACCTCTTGGTTCTAGTTTGGGTCACTAGATTAATCATACCACTGATGTGCCACATCTTGAAGACATTCACATGCTTTTGTTGAGAGCAGTTTTTTTTTTTTTTGAATATATTTTTCGAAATTTATTTATTTATTTATAATAAATACTTATATTGATTATTTTATTGTGGACATACTGAAAATGAGAAAAATGCACCAATACCTTGAATTTCGCTCGACTTTGATATCAACTACGTGCTTCTACTTAACCTCCACTGTTTTAAGGTCAGGGATTAATGTAACATAATTATTTTCTCTTTTCCCGTCGTAGTTATATGACGAACTTTTTACGTAAGCGTTATAGTATATAATAATTACATATGGAAATGTATTGCTAAAATACATTGCAAGAAATTTTTATTGTATTTTCTTGAGATGAAAAGGAAAAGATATACCTAGCAATATTTTTAGATTTTAGATAATAAATGCGCGCAGGACGGCAGGGGAGAGGCTCGTGCCACGACGCACCGGGGACCTCAGATTCTTAAAGCGTCCCTGCCCTAAACATTTTGAGCAGTGTAGTTTACCAACAATGGAACCTGCGACTAAACCACAATCAAATAAATTCAGAGAATGCAATATCTTTTTTTTTTTTTTTTTTTTTTTTTTGTAATTCAAGGGAGTTCAGTTTTCTTTCAGACCCTCGTTTTTCATATTTTGTATTTTATTTTATTTTATTTTATTTTTTTTACTTTCTGGCGTGGAAAAAGTATTCGCTAGTAGAAAATTCGAAGTAAACAGAATATAATTTCTGACTTTGTTTGTACCACTTACTGCTCATCCATGTAATACCTCTCAGAAAACTTGAAAATTTCATCATCCTGGAACAGAAATCAAACCCGCATCTCTCGATTTCTGTTCGAGTCTGCTAACCATTACATCACCCAAGCAACTGAGACTAAGCAAACACGGCTTGGGAATCTGAACATCTTAAGATTTTCGCTAATCGAAGCATCGTTGCTTCCTCATAGCGTTTTGGGGGATCGGTAAAATAGTTCTACATTCCAGTTAATGTTGCGTGACCGAGTAAAACAGCAATGCTTTTAACTTGATTTGTCATGTAAACGTTAAAAAAATGAGCTCTGAGGATTGAAAATTGTTAAAAAGGCCTAGGGTCTTGCAATTAATGTTTTGTCACCAAGTAAAGGAGCAAAATTGTTTACTTGCTTTGTTATGTAAATCTATTGAATATGAGTTGCGTGGATTATAAGTTGCGAGAAAAGCCTAGGCCTAAGGCCTATGAATTAATGTTTTGTGCCTCAATAAAAGTGCAGTACTATAAGCTTGACTTGTTATGTAAACGTTCAGAATCTGAGCTCGGCGGATTGAAAATTGCTAGAAAGGCCTAGGCCTAGGCCTAGTGTCTTACAGTTAATGTTTCGTGACCGAGCAAAGGAGCAACATTATTAACTTGATTTTTTATGTGAATCTAGGTAAAAAGTCCGAGGAAAAAAGTCCAGGTAAAAAAGTCCGAGGAAAAAAAGTCCGAGACTGTTGATAAACGCAGAAAAAAGTCCAGGAAAAAAAGCCCGAGGAAATAAAGTCCGAGGGAAAAAAGGCCAGGGAAAAAAGTCCGAGATGTGCGTTTTGATTGTAATCATGGGCATACCAATAAGTCGATTTGACATATTGTTTGAATGTTGGGGGTGGGGGTGGGGGCGACATACTTTCATTATTTACCCAGTGTGGTGGGGTTGCCTGAAAACCGCCACACAGGAAAACTGCCACACGTTTTTCATTAAGGGGCCGGGCACTAAGTGCTATTCCTCCGAGAAACACTTTGCATGTGCGGCAGTTTTCCAAGATTCCTATAATTATGTTGTGGCAGTTTTCCAAGGCGCCTAACGACGGGAAGGAGCTCATTTGTTTGTCTGAATTTTCACGTCGGTTCATACCAGTTTAGGGTGACTGTCCACAACAGTTCAACTGGAGGGAGGGAGTATAAAGATCGCCGTACATTTCTTAAAACTACAGTGTTCGACGAAACAACAGAATTACACATGACTCATGCTGTGTTCAGAAAAGGACGATAAGGTGGGATTTTTTTAATAACGCTGCACTTGTGCTTAGGCACTAAATATTTACATAACATGACAAGTTTGTAATACTTTTCTTTTACTTAATTAATTCATAGGGCCTATACCTTGGCCTTTTTAACAGCTTTTAATCCGCCGACTTCATATTCATAGCGTTTACGTATCAAATACAATCAATAGCATTGCGCTTTTGCTTAGGCACTAAATATTAATTTATAGGCCCTAGGCCTAGGCCTTTTTAACAGTTTTTATTCTACCAATGTAATATTGACAGCGTTTACACGTCAAATCAAGTTAATAAAATGCGCCTTTACTTAGGCACGAAATATTAATTCAATGGCCTAGGCCTAGGCCCTTTTACTAGAGTTTTATTTAACCAATGTCATATTCACAACGTTTACACAGCAAATCAAGTTAATAATATTGTGTTTTTACTTAGGCACGAAATATTAATTCACAGGCCCTAAGCCTTTTACCAGTTTTTATTCTATCAATGTCATATTCACAGCGTTTACAGAGCAAATCAAGTTAATAATATTGGGCGTTTACTTAGGCACGAAATATTAATTTATAGGCCCTAGGCCTAGGCCTTTTTATTTGTTTTTACTCCACCGATGTCATATTCACAACGTTTACACATCAAATAAAGTTAATAATATTGCGCTTTACTTAGGCACAAAATATTAATTTATAGGACCTAGACCTTGGTCTTTTTGACGGTTTTTAATCCGTCGACTCCATATCATAACGTTTATTTATCAACTCAAGTCAATAGCATTGCGCTTTTACTTAGGCCTAAGTATTAATTCATAGGCCCTAGGCCTAGGCCTTTTTAATACTTTTTATTCTACCGATGTCATATTCATAAAGTTTACGTGCCAAGTCAGGTTAATAGTATTGCGCTATTACTTAGGCACTAAACATCAATTCACAGGCCCTGGACCTAGGCCTTTTAAACACTTTTTATTCTACCGATGTCATATTCATAAAGTTTACATACCATGCCACGTTAAGAGTGTTGTGCTTTTACTTAGGCACTAAATATCAATTCAGAGGTCATAGGCCTAAGCCTTTTTAGTAGTTTTTTTTTCTACTGATGATATATTTATAACGTTTACATATTAACTCAAGTTAATAATATTCCGCCTTTAAATATTGTTTCATTGGCCCTTGGCATAGGCCTTTTTAACAGTTTTTATTCTAACGATGTAATATTCATAACGTTTATGTATGAACTGAAGATAATCATATTGCACTTTTGCTTAGGCAGTAGTTATTAATTCCTTGGCCCTAGGCCTAGTGAATGCCTAAGTAAAAGCGAATGCTATTAACCTGACTTGGTACATGAACTTTATAAATATGACATCGGTAGAATAAAAAGTATTAAAAAGGCCTATGCCTAGGGCCTATATGAATTAATACTTAGTGCCTAAGTAAAAGCGCAATGCTATTAACTTGAGTTGATAAATAAACCTCATGAACATGGAGTCGACGGATTAAAAATCGTCAAAAAGGCTAGGCCTAGGGCCTATAAATTATTATTTTGTGCCTAAGTAAAAGCGCAATATTATTAACTTTATTTGATGTGTAAACTTTGTGAATATGGCATCGGTGGAGTAAAAACAAATAAAAAAGCCTAGGCCTGGGGCCTATAAATTAATATTTCGTGCCTGAGTAAACGCCCAATATTATTAACTTGATTTGATCTGTAAACGCTGTGAATATGACATTGATAGAATAAAAACTTTTAAAAGGCTTAGGGCCTGTGAATTAATATTCGTGCCTAAATAAAAGCACAATATTATTAACTGATTTGCTGTGTAAACGTTGTGAATATGACATTGGTTAAATAAAACTCTAGTAAAAGGGCCTAGGCCTAGGCCATTGCATTAATATTTCGTGCCTAAGTAAAGGCGCATTATTATTAACTTGATTCGACGTGTAAACGCTGTCAATATTACATTGGTAGAATAAAAACTGTTAAAAAGGCCTAGGCCTAGGGCCTATAAATTAATATTTAGTGCCTAAGCAAAAGCGCAATGCTATTGATTGTATTTGATACGTAAACGTTATGAATATGAAGTCGGCGGATTAAAAGCTGTTAAAAAGGCCAAGGTATAGGCCCTATGAATTAATTAAGTAAAAGAAAAGTATTACAAACTTGTCATGTTATGTAAATATTTAGTGCCTAAGCACAAGTGCAGCGTTATTAAAAAATCCCACCTTATCGTCCTTTTCTGAACACAGCATGAGTCATGTGTAATTCTGTTGTTTCGTCGAACACTGTAGTTTTAAGAAATGTACGGCGATCTTTGTAACCCCAGCCCTCCAGTTGAACTTTTGTGGCCAGTCACCCTAAATTGGTATGAACAGGCGTGAAAAGTCAGACAAACAAAGGAGCTCCTTCCCGTCGTTAGACGCCTTGGAAAACTGCCACACATAATTAGGAAACTTGGAAAACTGCCACACATTCAAAGTGCTCCTCGGAGGAATAGCACTTTGTGCCCGGCCCCTCAATGAAAAACGTGTGGCAGTTTTCCTGTGTGGCGGTTTTCCGGCAACCCCACCACACTAGGTAAATAATGAAAGTATGTCGCCCCCACCCCCACCCCCAACATTCAAACAGTATATCAAATCGACTTATTGGTATGCCCATAATAATAATCAAAACGCCCATCTCGGACTTTTTTTCCTGGCCTTTTTTTACTCGGACATTATTTCCTCGGACTTTTTTACTCGAACATTATTTCCTCGGACTTTTTTTCCTGGACTTTTTTTCCGCGTTTATCAACAGTCTCGGACTTTTTTTCCTCGGACTTTTTACCTGGACTTTTTTTCCTCGGACTTTTTTACCTGGACTTTTTTTCCTGGATTTTTTTTCTCCGACTTTTTTACCTAGATTCGTAAACGTTGGACTTTTTTCCTCGGACTTTTTTACCTGGACTTTTTTTCCTGGGCTTTTTTTCCTCGGACTTTTTTACCGATTACCTTGTTATGTAAACTCTAAGAATATGAGTTCGGCAATTGCTAGAAAGGCCTGGGGTCCATTACTTGTTTTGTGCCCGAGTGAAAACGCAATTCTACAAGCTTTAACCTGTTATGCAAGCCTTATGAATATCAGCACGTCCGATTCAAATTTGCTGACAATCCTCTTCAAATTCGCCGGCCCAAAAGGGAAAAAAGAAATCCACCCTGACTCTACCCACTTTTTCTGAATTAGAATCAGTCCTATTGTAATTCTATTGTTTCACCAAACACATTAGCTTTAAAAGGTCTACACATTTGCGGCACTTTGTTACCCATGCAATTTGTATATGCCTCATAACGTCGTAGTAACAGACCCCCTTTTCTGAATTAGAATCAGTCTTACTATAATTCTATTGTTTCACCGAACACCATAGCTTTAAAAGATCTACAAATTCACGGCAATTTGTTAGCCACACAAATGCAATTTGTATATGGCCCCGTAACGCCGTAGCAACAGAAGGGTACCAATCTCCTGGGTACGAATCTGTCGTTTCTCGTTTGGCTCAACAGAACATTTGCCACGTATTTATTTTTACTTATTTTTTACCTGATGCCGTCAAAGGTACCGGTAAAAACTTTTTTGTCGCTTTAGCATAACTTGGTTTTCTTCAACAAGAATACTGAAATACAAGTATGTATTTACTTTTTTTTTCTTGAGTTAGCATAAGGCGTGGAAGCCCATAAGTCAGAACATGGTGGTCCACCGGGAATTCTTTCGGTATCACGGCGGCCCAGGTGCGGTAGTTTTTGATCATATGTAGAGGATTTTATGAAAGGAGTGTCTGACCCCAGGTCTTAAACAACCCTTAGAAATAGGAAACTAGGAGATTTGGGCTAGAGCGCCCAATAGGAAAGTGACACAGAAGCGAAGTAGAAAAACGGTAGCTTTTGGAATGCATGATTACGATGTCGTGTTGAACAGCAAGCCAGATAGGTTGACCACATCACAAATGCACACACCAAATCGCTCGTTTAATAAGAAGCTTTTTTACACCTTCTGAATTCAGCAGGGGATTAACGGTGGATGGGAAAGCAATTACGGCTTTTTTGATGTTGGACTGCGGAAAGGCTTCTTCCTTACTTATCATGCCAACCCTGGAACACAAGGGCATTTAAATCCCCTTTGGGCTACAACGTTTCTGCCACCCGACTGCCTACCGAGAGCGCGTAGCCTCACTTCCCCTAATCCATTTCCCCTAATTCCCGTTTGCCCTAATCACGTTTACCCCAATGGCGTTTCCCCGAAATCGCTTTTACCCGAATTCCCATTTCCCCTAATTTCGTTTGCCCTAATCTCGTTTCCCCTATTTCACGTTTGCCCGTATCAAGTTTTTCCTAATTCGAGTTTTCCTTATTTCGCGTTTGCCCTAATTCATGTTTGGTTTTTATTAACCGAAATAAAACGGTGGGTCTTGATATCTCAAGAGAATTATTCTTTCCTTTCTTGTTGATGATGTTGATAACCATGCCAACAAAAGTGTAAAGAAGTGCACATGGTGAGGACCATTATACGATTAGTCCTTAACGCAGCCATTGTATCAGTCACGACCCCCTCCCCTCCGCTACCCTTCCTCACAGATGAAGTACTACATCGCATTAAACTTTTATTAAAGCAAGAGATACTATTGAAAAGCATTCGCTAGAATTGTGAACGCAGAAGGCCCACTTTTTAAGAGTTCTTAGCGTACTAGACCTCTTCCTTCTCCCCACCGTACGAGACTCTAAGCATGAGCCGTGGAAATGCCTTTTGCTAATTGAGTTCCCCCTTAACAGTAGACGTCAGTTTGTCCTGTTTGAATGTTTTCTCAGTTAGCACCATCACTGATTGGGTGTAGGAGAACTGGCCATCGGTGAACTGGCCACAAAAATTTTAACAGGCTGTATAAAAATTGCGTTTTCGACCGCTTCGTGGCCACGTTCTTGGAAGTTGGTTATCTGAATCACATAAAGTTTCCGTAATTTCGTCTTTTCTTAGTTGCGATTATTAATGTAATTCTTTAAAAAAATGTTTATGATCTACAACTGAACAAAAGATTTCAGGATTTACAAACTGCAAGTCTGCACTTAATTATCTGAGGGCATGTGCTGCCTCACGAAACCTTTCGGGGGGGGGGGGGGGGGGTAACACCAAAAGTATAAAATATAAAGAATTTCTGGTCTGATCGGGATATTTTCAACATTTACAACCTACAAGTCAACAAATTATCTAAGGGCATGTGCTGCTTCAAGAAAACTGTCGGGGGTGGGAGGGGGAGACACACGTGTACAATGTTAAGCTAAACGAAATTTGTTTTGGATTTTTACACTGCCTGAAAATAAACATCTTTCCTTTTCTTTCTGTTGAACTTGAAATCCAAAAAGGATAAAGAAAAAATTTTGTAATTTAAAAAAAAAATTACAATGCCCCCTTTTTCGTTCCTGAGAATTGATAGCGGCAATACGGTGCACAAAATCCTCTTTTCAAATTTTTACTGGCTGTAGCAGTGGCTTACGCCGATAGATCGTTTTCCAAACTTAGAAATATGAAAAGTTACTTCTGATTAAATGTGAAACAGCAACGACTTTTTTTTTACGTTAGTAATTAAAACAAAATTGCTACAGACTTAGACAATTTGGGCATTGTTATAAAGTTTGTAACAAAAAGAAAAACAAAAGCTACAAAAGTTAATTTTACCTGAAACTACGTTTGTTTGTGTGCTTTCTTAAAGCTTTAGTTTTTAATTTATAGGGAAAATAATTTCATTTATAATTTCATTTAATACGAAAACCAATTATTTCGAATTCTACTTTCAGTTTTATACAATTTATTTGAATATGTACCAATAGAAGATAATTTTTGGTTAGAATAGTTCAAGAGACCCCCGTCATGTTCAATGTTATATATATACAAACTTAATTTCTGGATATTCATCACTGCTGCGTTGCGCGTCATGATCTTCAGAATGTGTGTTAAAAAATTTTGTTTTAAAATTCGGTTTTAAATTTTGTCCTTAACTCTGCTTTTGGGTATATATATATATATATATATATATATATATATATATATATATATATATATATATATATATATATACTTAAGAGCAAAACTGAAGACTAAGGAAAAAAATTTTAGAATTTAAAATGAAGGGTGCAAAATAACCTGAAAATCAAAACGCGCAACGCAGCAGTTTTGAAAATTCAGAATTCACATTCTATAAAGAAGATACCTAAGCAAAAAAATACATATATAATTTTGACTCACACCTAATACAACATAGAAAAGGTTATGTATCTACCTGTGTGAGTAAAAGGAGAAAAGATAAAAAAATAAAATAAAACAACTGAATGTAGAAGGTGTCGAGAATACTGAGCCTTGGCTTTATCAAGGACCAGCAAAAACTCTGCATTTTCTCACTTCCACAAAGACCTAGTTGGAAATGGGTTTCTGCAAGGCCATAGATGCAAGTAACATTCCCACCTAAAATAGTTTAAAAAATATATATATAAGTCATGTCCTCCGTAGAGTAGCATGACCTAGCACTAGTTAACAATTTCGCTTGCATCCATTAACCTTCATGGCCCGACCCATGCTCTTCATCTGTTACAATTAAACAGAGAGAAGAAGATTAAAGAGAACTCAAGCTGTGAGAGTGACATAATAAATAGAAATGATTTTCAGCTATAACGAAATTCCAAGTTCGTTTGAGAGAGAATTTAAACCTGAAAAACAATGCAAAAGAAATCCAAATTTTACATTGCAATTAAAAAGGAAATGTCAATTTATAACGAACAGATTTTTGAAAGAAAACTTGAGTCTAAAACCCCCTACTCTACAACTTATGACAGCACGAAAACGAGAATAAGTTAAAGATAATAATTAACTAAAGAAAACTTTGTGAAAGTTATATACCTTAAACAGTTAGTTGCAATATGTACAAAGTATTTCAGCAGTGATTTAAGTGCATAATTAATTAGTTATTAAGAACTTAACTACTTTGAAAAAACAGCGCATAGACAGCGCATAGAAAAGGAACAAGCTTAGCCCTCTTCTGTTCCTAGGTACCCCAAAAGACGCCCAAAGTTACAAAGAAAAGTAAGAGTTAAAACCCGCATAAATGTTAACAGACAAACCAATGCTTAAAGGCTGAAAAGCTAAAAAACGACAGAGAAAAGGTACATAAAGTACAAACATTGAACTTATAAAACCTAGAACCCAAAAACAAGGAAGAGAGCTTACCTCTTGTGTGACAAAAACTTTTCTCCTCACAAGAGGAGAACATGGCTGACCCCTTCCGCCACTCCCTAGACGCTGGGGGGCAGTGAGGGTGGGGCTGATGGCCTCCTCATACAGCAAGAAACCAACGCGCGGAGATTTTAACCAGAGAAAAAAATATATAAACTTAAGACTGTGGATCTGTATGATCAGAATGAGCAGAATTAACTCTCCAGAATACATGAGAAATATTATAAAATACACGAGCAGTTTATTTAATAATCTTTGCATGTATTAAATCACCTTAGTGAGCTTCTATAGATTAATCAGAATCTTATTAATTATAATGTTGGTTTTACTATTTTTAGTACAGCTATCCTAGTGATGATTAACTAGTTTTCTTTTTTATTTGTTTTTATTTTCTTTTATAAACAGATTTTTAAGCTTTTTTTGTGATTTTGTTTATATTATTTAATTTTTTGTTTTAATAGGACCGTCATATCCATAGCACTAAGGTTCCTTTAGGTAGTTAATAGGCATCCTCTAGCCAACTTCCTTACGGCTTTGATTGGTCAGAATCATATTATTAACTGTGTAGAAAATTAAAGCAGATCTGCCAACCTTACTCTATTATTCAGAATAATTTTTCTTAAAGTTCTTTTGATGAAAGAAGAAGGAATTTCGTTCTCTAGAAAACTTTCTAATAGTATATTAATGTGGTAATTGAAATCCAAATTGTTGCTGCAAATTCTTGAAATTCTTAGGACCTGAGAAATTAGTACATTCTCAATTACTTTGGTTGAAATGTTATTATTCCAGTGTAGATATTTAATTACTTTGAAAGGAAAATTAACTCTTTTATCAAAGAGGCTAATAGATGGGTTACCTCTGTTGAGCTTAATGCTTAAGTCTAGGAACTCAAGTTCCTGATTACTGTGGTTGGTTTTACATAAGTTAAGAGAGCTAGGATAGATATTATCAAAATCACTCTCTATAACTTCTGAATTATTGATACACAGCAGATCATCAATATATCTAAAAGTGTAAAGGTAGTTATCTGAGCAGGTGGGGTGATTTTTAATGAATTTATATTCCTTAAAGAACAGGAATAGATTAGCAATATTTGTGGACGTTGATGTTCCCATTGGAATACCGTTCACTTGCTTATAGAGTGTATTATTATATAAGATATGGTTATTTTTTATGCAGCAATTGAGATAAGAGTTCCAAGTTCCTACATCAACAAATTGGTTAAGTTTAAATTCTGCATACAGCTCTTTAAAGGTAGTGATTATATCGCTGTTTTTCAAAGTAGTTAAGTTCTTAATAACTAATTAATTATGCACTTAAATCACTGCTGAAATACTTTGTACATATTGCAACTAACTGTTTAAGGTATATAACTTTCACAAAGTTTTCTTTAGTTAATTATTATCTTTAACTTATTCTCGTTTTCGTGCTGTCATAAGTTGTAGAGTTGGGGGTTTTAGACTCAAGTTTTCTTTCAAAAATCTGTTCGTTATAAATTGACATTTCCTTTTTTAATTGCAATGTAAAATTTGGATTTCTTTTGCATTGTTTTTCAGGTTTAAATTCTCTCTCAAACGAACTTGGAATTTCGTTATAGCTGAAAATCATTTCTATTTATTATGTCACTCTCACAGCTTGAGTTCTCTTTAATCTTCTTCTCTCTGTTTAATTGTAACAGATGAAGAGCATGGGTCGGGCCATGAAGGTTAATGGATGCAAGCGAAATTGTTAACTAGTGCTAGGTCATGCTACTCTACGGAGGACATGACTTATATATATATTTTTTAAACTATTTTAGGTGGGAATGTTACTTGCATCTATGGCCTTGCAGAAACCCATTTCCAACTAGGTCTTTGTGGAAGTGAGAAAATGCAGAGTTTTTGCTGGTCCTTGATAAAGCCAAGGCTCAGTATTCTCGACACCTTCTACATTC
This sequence comes from Macrothele yani, assembly GCA_039090855.1. Classification (NCBI taxonomy): domain Eukaryota; kingdom Metazoa; phylum Arthropoda; class Arachnida; order Araneae; family Macrothelidae; genus Macrothele; species Macrothele yani. Next base: position 54,981,892 of record CM077018.1, on the reverse strand, counting down.
AGTTGTTTTATTTTATTTTTTTATCTTTTCTCCTTTTACTCACACAGGTAGATACATAACCTTTTCTATGTTGTATTAGGTGTGAGTCAAAATTATATATGTATTTTTTTGCTTAGGTATCTTCTTTATAGAATATATATATATATATATATATATATATATATATATATATTCTATAAAGAAGATACCTAAGCAAAAAATACATATATAATTTTGACTCACACCTCCCTGGGTCATACTCTGCAGCTATATATATATATATATAGCTGCAGAGTATGACCCAGGAACTTGCTGACAAGAGTAAAGAAGTGAGATTAAAAATGAACTTTCAGAAGACAAAAGTGATGTACAATGCTTTTACAAAAAATGAAAATTTATCGATTGATGGGGAAAAGCTGGAGATAACCAATACCTACATTTATCTTGGACAGCAGATATCAAGTGAGGGTCACATTGATGAAGAAATTAATCGGAGTACAAAACTTGCCTGGAGATCTTTTGGAAGAAGTAGTATAATTTTCAAGAGCAATATGCCATTATGTCTTAAAAGAAAAGTGTTTGATCAATGCATCCTTTCAATGCTTACGTATGGTGCAGAGACGTGGACCTTAACTAAAAGAGATACACAAAGGCTGCAGATAACTCAAAAAAGCATGGGGAGGTGCATGCTTGGTGTAACCAGGAGAGATAAGAAGAGGAACTCGTAGATCAGAAAAACGACAAGAGTGGAAGACATCATGAGCAGAGTAAAATCCCTGAAACGGCAATCGGCTGGACATGTTGCCAGAAGAACGGACCGTCGATGGACAGCCGAAATTTTAGATTGGACTCCAAGGGACAGGAAAAGACCCAGAAGAAGACCACATTGGAGATGAGTGGATGAAATTCGAAAGCATGCGGGAGTGAGATGGGTAGATGAAATTCAACAGCATGCGGAAGTGAGATGGGTGAATGAAATTCGAAAGCATGCGGGGTGAGATGGTGGAGACTGGGGCAAAACAGACCTTAGTGGAAGAAACTTGGTGAGATCTTTATTCATCTAGCAGTAGATTGAAAATGGTAGATGATGATGATTAAATATACAGATATTTTCCTGAATTTGACGATAAAAAATTACATACAACGATTTTTTTCCTGAATTTCACGATAAATCCGATTTTTTTCCCTGAATTTTGGCGATAAAAGAAACGTTTTATTTCACTCAACGAAAATCAGGACAAACATGAATTGGGGAAAACGCGAATCAAGGCAAAGGAGAATTAGAACAAACTTGATACAATAAACGTTTTTAGGGGAAACTTTGATACGGACAAACGTGTTTAGGGCAAACGTGAATTAGAGAAAATGAGATTTAGGGGAAACGAGATTAGGGGAAACGAAATGAGGGGAAATGGGAATTCGGGTAAAAGCGATTTCGGGGAAACGCCATTGGGGTAAACGTGTTTAGGGCAAATGCGAATTAGGGGAACCGAGATTAGGGGAAACGAAATTAGGGGAAATGGGAATTCGGGTAAAAGCGATTTCGGGGAAACGCCATTGGGGTAAACGTGTTTAGAGCAAATGCGAATTAGGGGAAACGAGATTTAGGGGAAACGAGATTAGGGCAAACGAAATTAGGGGAAATGGGAATTCGGGTAAAAGCGATTTCGGGGAAACGCCATTGGGGGAAACGAGATTTAGGGGAAACGAAATTAGGGGAAATGGGAATTCGGGTAAAAGCGATTTCGGGGAAACGCCATTGGGGTAAACGTGATTAGGGGAAACGGGAATTAGGGGAAACGGATTAGGGGAAACGGGTGTTCACCACTGAGAGAGACTATGTTTGTTTGAAGGCCATTTCCTGATAACATACGTTGGGGAGGCACTCTCCCGTCCAGTGATGGCAGAACATCCACTGGGATTCAAATGCCTGCAGCGAATGACATCGGCTTTGGTTATTGGTTTGTAGTCTGGTTTTAGCCAGGGTTTTAGCGTCGGTTGCCGGTAAACCGCCACACAGAAAAACTGCCACACATCTTTCAACAACTTGGAAAACTGCCACACATCTTTCAACAACTTGGAAAACTGCCACATGTTTTTCATTAAGGAGCCGGGCACAAATTGCTGTTCCTCCGAGTAATACTTTGAATCTGTGACAGTTTTCCAAGGTGCCTGACGACGGGAAGGAGCTCTTTTGTTTGTCTGAATTTTCATGCCGGTCCATACGATTTTAAGGCAACTCGTCACAAAAGTTCTAGGGGGAGGGGAGCATAAAGATTTCCGTTTCTTGGCCTCTATTGAGAATTGAATTGGGAACTCCTAACGAATTTCGATAAAACGTTCTACGTAAGCCAAGCGAGAACTCTAATTTGAAGAAATAAATTGCCGGGACTTAGTACATTTCTTTAAATTACAGTGTTCGACAAACAACGGAATTACAGCATGACTCATGCTGTGTTCAGAAAAGAACAACAACGTGGGACTTTTTTAATAACGCTGCACGTTTACTTAGTCACTATAAATATTTACATAACATGTCAAGTTTGTAATATTTTTCATTTACTTAATTAATTCATAGGCCCTACATCTTGGCCTTTTTCACAGCTTTTAATCCGCCGACTTCATATTCATAACGTAATTTTTTACGTTTACATATCAAATCAAGTTAATAGCATTGCGCTTTTACTTACGCACTAAATATTAATTCACAGGCCCTTTTACCAGTTTTTATTCTGACTGTATCATATTCATAACTTTTACGATGGTTTGGTTGGAGGTTTAACGACCACCGTGAGCAACTCAATGGGCTATAAGCAGTCGCCCGTCCCTAATTTAAGGTCACTGTTTCCAGGGAAGGGAGAGAGCCAGTGCCGTAAGACAAACACAACATCCATGCCTCACCAGGATTCGAACCCGGACCCCTTTCGGACGAATGATCAGAGGCCATCCCTTAGAATACTGCGCCACCGGGGCGGCCTTTTACGATGGACGGAAGAGTCCTCCACGCCGCCCCGGGGGCGCAGGGTGCTAAAAGAGTTTTAACATATAGATACTTACACCAATTATTTCCTTCATATACAATTTTTAATACATTGCTTTACACGTAATATGTTAATCAATGTTATCAAATCATTCACGAAATATGATTATCCATCAATCACGAACATGTGACAATATCAAGAAAATCACATATCATTATTGTATTCAAATCGTACTCAGTTCCATTGTCCTAATAACATGCCTGAAGATGGGTCTGTTGCGGGCCCGAAAGTTCTTATGTTTACTATATGAATTAATAATTAACTTCATCACAATAAATCATCTAAACAGTGAAATATGTTATTTATGTTATTTGAATCTGTTATTTGAATAAGATCGTGTAAAGACGGCGGAAATTCAACATAGAATGTAATTACTGTTTGTTATTTGGTTGATTTTTAGCAGCATATTTTTCGAGATTCATGGCATTCAGATGAAAATACATTATTTCTGAAACTAACCAACTGGCAAGTCATGCGTACGTGGTTTGCGTGTGCACCACAAACCCCTAAGTTTTTCTGAGGGCGTGCCTTCAATATAAAAGGAAAACTAATGTAACATTTAATAATCAAATTGTAAAATCACCTTTCAGCAGTTGCGCCATGATACTCTTCATACAATTTTTTCCATCCAGTAATTATTATCAATGTCAAACTTTTGTTATTGCTGGAACCAAAACTATAAGATAACAGTGAGATTTAGTAAAGTTGGTTAGATAAAAGCTGCTTCATTCGCTTAACGCTTGCACAGTGACGTTTTGGTGCGGGATTCCCCCCCTCTTCAGTAGTAGTAGAATCAGTTTATGACTTTTTTGTTGTTGCTGTCTGAAAGAGCCACTGCTCTTGCATACTTGGGGTCCTGCATGTATGGACATTGGACATGGACATTAAGCAGACGATTGCGAGTCAGTAAGTGGTTCAACGCACCTTCCATTGGTAAAAGAAAAGTGTGAGGGTGAAGATGTTCCCCAAGGTAGGTCAAAATGAGAAAAAGAAAACTTCCTAAAAATTCTGCTCCTTGAACGCACGGGGCAAAATTCAGACTTTAAGTAAGAAACAAAAGATCAATATTCCTGATAATTGATTGCAAGTTAAGCGATATAAACAATCCTTTCATTTATTCATAGTGCTCGTGAGCGATTTTAATTAACATACATGAGACTGACGAAACAAAAAACAAAGCTGTACTTTTTAATTTGGTGAAAAATCAGACTGCACGGTGAGAAAGTGTAAATATTACGCAGCATGAACAAAACTGAATCGTTCACTGTAATTTATGAAAATATTTAACTAGATCACACCGCTGTATTCACCATTATAAAATTACTGAATTCCAAACAAAATAGGGTGGTTTTGAAAGACATAGCTTCAAACAGTTTTTTTTTTCTTGGTTTTGTTCTTGTACTTGCTAAAACATTGGCTCTGGTTTCCTCTTGCGTGCAAACCCTACTTTCTTCTCAGCAAGTTCCACGGCCATATTTGTCTTTTGTTGACTCTGACACCGCACAGCATTCACTGTTTACTTTTTTCTGCTGATAGTTTTCCCATATTATTTTTCTTTGTTACTTTTCTTTCTTCTTTTTTTATTCCCTCAGATGACAATTTTATCCATCATGCTTAAAGAACTTTCAGCCTGAGAACCATGAATTCTGATATCAGAGCTTTCACTATTTTAGATAAATGGTGTAATTTTCAGAGAATGAATACTTTTTTTTTAACACCATGCATCAATCAATTCTTACAAATTTTCAAACTTCGTCGCTTCCGTTTTTGGAAATTTCCCCCACCCTTATCAAGCTAAAATGCACACACATTTAACAACTACATAGGAGTGGGAACATCGCGGGGTACAAAATACAATTACGGAAGAAATGTTCGCTCCGTCCGACTTCCGTTTTCGGAAATTTATCCAACATTTTCAAGCTAAAATACAAATATTTATGGAATAAAATTATAATAATACTGGGTAGAGGAAACATCGCGAGAAAAAAATTACGATTACGAGAGAAATCTTACCTCCGTCTACTTATGAAATTCCGTACTCCGACGGAGAAAACAACCCCCCCCCCCCCCACTCCAAAAATTTCAGTTCAGTTGTGCATCGATCTCGTGGATGGTTCAAATGATAAACAAAAACGACGGAATTCCTCAATCCACATTTCTTTTTTTAAAGAAAATGATGGTATAGAGACGATAAAGGAAACGTTAAAAAAAAAAAAAAAAAAGAAAAAAAGAGTAAGAATCTCGAGGCCGAAGATTACGGGGAAATTTTCGGGCGGCCTAACTTCCGTTTTCGGAAATCGTTGCCTACAATTTCAAGCTGAAATTATGCAATGAAATTATATTTAACAACAATACTGAACAGAAGCAACATCGCGACAGAAAAAAAAATTCGCTTTCGGGAAAATCTGCACTCCGTTTAACTTCCGTTTCCGAACGTTTAAAAAGACAAAACAACGTTCCCAGGCGCAATACGACCCCTCCCCTAACTAATATACCCTGAACATTTACTTCTTCACTTTTGCATCGATCTCGAAAATGACAAAAAAAGAAAAAAGGGGAAAAGACTCGGCGAAAGAATCTCACGTACGAATTTACCGCTGAATCGATTTCGAATGTCGTAAGTTACGCTAAAATATCGATGACCGGTAAATTTTAACTTTTGGCGCAGATTTCGTCAAAATCGCGAATTTTTTAGCAGAATGGCGCAAAACAATGTTTTGGCGCAGGTCTGGCAGCCCTGAAATTGCGTCAAAGAACACTGCTGTCTCCCATTATTATCGATGCTGATTGCTGTACTGTCGATCAAGAATGTTAGTTTCGAAGTCGATCAACTTTCACGATTTGCTCCGTGTGTCTAAATTTGGGGTTTAGAGTTGTTTCCCCTTATCTTAATTCGGGAGAGGGGCCCCCCTCTCCCGAATTGAGATAAGGGAGATAAGAAAATGAGATTCACTGACCCCCCCCCATCCCTCCCGAATTGAAAAAGAAAAGAAAAAAAGAAAATGAGATTTACATTCAGAAATGAGATTCACTGCCCCTGACCAAGTCTAAGAATGAAACCCCAGATGTGGAAAATTGTTTCCTAGTTTACCACTATGTACTAACTGATTTTTTGAGAATGTCTATTCAACGCTGGGGCAGACCACAAAAAATTGTGCGCTGCGTATGCAACTCAAAAGTGACTCGTCACGGGGTCATCGTTAGGCTCTAAAAACTGTACACTGTGTATAACACATACACCCCAGATAGCAGTCAAGTTTTCATGGTTTACTGATCGAGAAGTAAGCATGCATTTTAGGAGGGCATGCATCCAGCTTGACTGCAAAGGGGAGGGGGAATTGGTCCCAAAGCACTACATGTAACTCAAGAGAGTAACTAGCCCAGATGTTTACCAAACTCTCTAACCAATTGCTTCCGACCGTTCGTCCGAGTTCCCTGGAACCAGTGGCCCTATTTTTTTTTTTTTTTAATTGAAGGTTTAACGGTCATGCACCGTGAGCAATTCGATGGGCTATAAGCAGTCGCCCGTCCCTAATTTAGGGTCACTGGTTTCAGGGAAGGGAAGGAGGCAGTGCCATAAGACAAAGACAACATCAATACCTAATCGGGATTCGAACCCGGACCCCTTTTGGACGAATGACAGAAGCCATCGCTCAGACCACTACGCCACCGGGGCTGCTAAAAAATTTTAAAATTATTTATTGGACTTGGTTGACAGATACATTGACGTGTACTAGCAGACATAAACAGTATCGACATTTTTGTGTGTCGACGTTCGCAATGTATATACTGAACATTGAATACAGAATGCCGGGTGAACAATGAACTCAGCGAATGAACCCCCAAAAGACAAACGCAAACAACCATGCCTTAGCGGGATTCGAACCCAGCCCCCTCCGTTGGACGAATGATCAGAAGCCATCGCTTAGATCATTGCGTCACCGGGCGGTCGTAAGGCAAACACAACATCCACGCCTTACGTGGGATTCGAACCCAGACCCCTCCGTTGGGTTAATGATCAAAAGCCATCGCTTAGACCACTGAGCCACCGGCCCTAAATTAGGGATAGGAGATTGCTTATTGAATTACTCGCAGTATTAATAATGTAAGGCGATATTTTTTTTTTTTTTTTTGATTGGAGGTTTAACGACCACCGTGAGCAACTCAATGGGCTATAAGCAGTCGCCCGTCCCTAATTTAGGGTCACTGGTTCCAGGGAAGGGAGGGAGCCAGTGCCGTAAGACAAACACAACATCCATGCCTGACCGGGATTCAAACCCGGACCCCTTACCGACGAATGATCAGAGGCCAACGCCTTAGACTACTGCGCCACCGGGGCGGCGTAAGGCGATATGCATCACACATTGTGTCATCGATAGATTTGCCGAGCTATCACCCATTAGAGATTTCATTCATTCATCCGATGATCAAGAATCAGCATTAAAATAGATTTACATTTTTTCTTATTAACAAATTACGTAGCCAAGAAATTTAACTAATATTTTCTTGATCGTGTCTAAACAGTAAACACTAGTAAAACAAATTTGTTTCGCAGAAGCTTCAGACAATGCTTGAATTGCATGCAACTACAGCGAGCTCAGAATTCCTTCAGGTAGGATAACACTGTTGTAATCGAAATACTTTTTTTTAATATAGCTACCGTCATTGTTTACTAGCTTAAGATGAGGTCTAATATATATATATATATATCATCATCAACCATTATCAATCGACTGCTGGATGAAGGCCTCTCAAAGTTTCTTCTACAATTGTCTGTCTTGGGCCTGTCTCCTCCTTGTCACTATAGCATACTTTCGAATTTCACCCATCTCCATCTCCCATGGGGTCGGGTCTTCTTCTGGGTCTTTTCCTGTCCAAATATATATACATATATCATCATCATCATTGTCCACCATTATCAATCCACTGCTGGACGAAAGTTTCCCCAAGTTTTCTCTACAACGGTCTGTCTTGTGCCAGTCTCCTCCACGTCACTTCCGCATACTTTCGAATTTCATCCACCCATCTCCCATGTGGTCTTCTTCTGGGTCTTTTCCTGTCCCTTGGAATCCAATCTAAAATTTCGGCTGTCCATCGATGGTCTGTCCTTCTGGCAGTATGTCCAGCCCATTGCCATTTCAGGGATTTAACTCTGATCATGATGTCTTCCACTCTTGTCATTTTTCGGATCCACGAGTTCCTCTTCTTATCTCTCCTGGTTACACCAAGCATGCACCTCCCCATGCTTTTTTGAGTTCTCTGAAGTCTTTGTATGTCTCTTTTAGTTAAGGTCCACGTCTCTGCACCATACGTAAGCACTAGAAGGATGCATTGATCAAACACTTTTCTTTTAAGACAAAATGGCATATTGCTCTTGAAAATTATGCTGTTTCTTCCAAAAGCTCTCCAGGCAAGTTTTGTACGCCGATTAATTTCTTCATCAATGTGACCCTCACTTGATATCTGCTGTTCAAGATAAACGTACGTGTCTGTTATCTCCAGCTTTTCTCCATCAATCGATAAATCTTCATTTCTTGTAAAAGCATTGAACATCGCTTTTGTCTTCTGAAAGTTCATTTTTAACCCCACTTCTTTACTCTTGTCAGCAAGTTCCTGGGTCATACTCTGCAGCTCTGATGGGGTAGTTGCAAAAATGACTACGTCATCATCAAAACGAAGGTGGGTTAGATAATCTCCATTAATCTTTATCCCTTTGTTTTCTCAGTTCAGTGATTGAAAGACATTTTCCAATGCGGCATTAAAGAGCTTCGGAGATATGGTGTCACCTTGTCTCACTCTATATATATCAAAGAAGCAGGGAGAGATGCATGCTTGGTGTAACCAGGAGAGATAAAAAGAGGAACTCGTGGATCAGAAAAATGACACGAGTGGAAGACATCATGATCAGGGTAAAATCCCTGAAATGGCAATGGGCTGGACATATTGCCAGAAGGACAGACCATCGATGAACAGCTGACATTTTAGACTGGATTCCAAGGGACAGGAAAAGACCCAGAAGAAAACCACATGTGAGATGGGTGGGTGAAATTCGAAAGTATGCGGGAGTAACATGGAGGACATTGGCACAAGACAGACCGTTGTGGAAGAAACATGGGGATACCTTCGTCCAGCAGTGGATTGATAATGGTTGATAATGATGATATACACTGACGGAAAAAATCCCAACACCAAGAAGGGGTTGTGTTAGATAAACGGCAGTTGGTAGGCGGTGAGAGTACATCTGTAAGATGACGTCTATGCAAATTTCGCGCTCGGCGCATACGTGTGGCGCTAGTAGCGCCCCTCGGAACATGCAAATCAGGTTTGCTGTAAATACGCGCTGTAACGTTCGTGAGCGTTAGTTATCGTTGAGATTCGACGTAGTGTGTTGATGTTAGTCAAGAATGTCTTTAAGAAGACGAAGAAGCCATTATCAACAGCTCACGGATTTTGAACGAGGTCGTGTAATAGGGCTACGAGAAGGTGGATTTTCTTTCCGCAATATTGCAGAACGACTTGGCAGGAATGTAGCCACTGTGCATGATTGTTGGCAGCGGTGGTCAAGGGAAGGTACTGCCTCAAGAAGACCGGGTTCCGGCCGGCCACGTGGCACTACTGAGAGGGAAGACTGCCGTGTACGGCGTATGGCCGTGGCGCATCGTACCGCGTCTGCGGCAGCAATTCGAGCTGCAGTTGCCACCACAGTGACACAACGAACTGTTACAAATCGGTTACTTGAAGGACAGCTTCGAGCCAGACGCCCTTTAGCGTGCATTCCACTTACAGCTCATTGGAGGACGCAGTGGAGATCTGTTGTGTTTTCTGATGAAAGCCGGTTCTGCCTGGGTGCCAGTGATGGCCGTGTGTTGGTTAGAAGGAGGCCAGGTGAGCGCCTGCAACCAACCTGTCTGCGGCCGAGACACACTGGACCTACACCTTGAGTTATGGTCTGGGGAGCAATTTCCTATGACAGCAGGAGCACTCTCGTGGTTATCCCACGCACCCTGACGGTGCTGCCATTCATGAACAGCATTCCAGGGGATGTTTTCCAACAGGATAACGCTCGCCCGCATACCGCTGTTGTAACCCAACATGCTCTACAGAGTGTCGACATGTTGCCCTGGCCTGCTAGATCACCAGATCTTTCTCCAATCGAGCACGTATGGGACATCATTGGACGACAAATCCAGCGTCACCCCTAACCAGCATTAACCGTCCCTGTATTGACCGACCAAGTGCAACCGGCATGGAACTCCATCGCACAAACTGACATCCAGCACCTGTACGACACAATGCATGAACGTTTGCGCGCTTGCATTCAACATTCTGGCGGTTATACCGGTTATTAATGTACCAGCATTTCACATTTAAAATGGCTCTTCTCGCGCTTACATTAAGCTGTGATCTTGAAACCTTAATCGATTAAATATGTTACCTATACAAATGTGTTGCCGCCATTTCATTCCTCTACAACTATTTTTTCGTGGTGTTGGAATTTTTCCCCCGTCAGTGTATATATACTGTATATCCATCGAACACTGGTGTGATACCTCCAAAACAGTTCACATTATTTCTCTTACCAGGCCCGCATACCCACATAGCAACGTTGTGTATCTGTTACCGATTTTATCATGGACGTTGCTCACTCTAGCCCAAATCTCTTAGCTTCCTATTTCTAAGGGTTGTTTAAGACCTGGGGGTCAGACACTCCCTTCCTAAAATCTTCTACATATGACCTGATCTGTTTCTAAAAAAACTTTTAGAAGTGTAAATGTTTGAAAAGAAATTATTCTGGACTACACTCATGCACACATTTCTGTGCTTTGGCCTTTAGATGCGAAAAAACAAAGTGTGTTAAAGAACCTTGGGTCTATTCTAACCTTCTTGGGTGCGACGCAGCCCACCTTTTCTTTGAGCCGACCCTTTTAGCTCCGCAAAATATTTAAGCAGTTAGAACATATGGTGGGTGCAACCATCTAAGATTCTAGGGAACTTAGATAAATGTATGTGAATTTCTTGTATGTGAATTTCTTGAATTCACTGAAATTTTGTTATATAAAATGAATTTTTTTGTTAAATTTAGTGTTTGTACTTATGTGACATGGAGATGGAGGGATTCCTCTTAATGAATTTCTAAGAGAGTAGTAGAAACACACCATTTGTGTATTATAGTTTTAAACAATGAGAGAGAGGGGGGGGGCAGAGAGAGAGATATTCCTTGTCAGGTTACAAACTAAAATTCATAAACAGACTTACGAAGGCCAAAAAAAAAAAAAAAGACGATGCAAGTAAGCTAAAGTTGTGAACAGTAACTTGCCACATCGATTCACCATGGTTCACATACAACATACATTGAATAAATACTACGTACAATACACTTGAAAACTTTTTTTATACTAGGGATAACATAATCAGCGTCGGGTAAAACGCACATGAATAGATTTTTTGCCAAAATTTTAGCCAAACACTTCAAAATTTGAGCCGCCTCCCCACCCAGTTCTGAGCGGCTGGCGTCGCCACTGCTTTTAGCGCACACACCCATATGCTACAGTCAGCCTTTGGGACCGGCTTCCACAAATGCAAGGTTAATAGATATTGCACAAATGGATGCTGTAAAGGTTCCCCCGCTTTCCCCTACTCGGGCAAGAACCACACATGGATGCCAGGTCGAACCTAAAGCAAAGAATATAAACAGTTAGATATTCTTTGCCTAAAGTAAGGAGTCAGTGCGCTGACAACAAGCAGTTAGGGAAGAGAGAGAAGGGCCAAGCTGCTGATGACTCCGGATACAAAGAAATAAAAAGGTGTTAGAATGCCTGAAGTCACACCACCACAGCCAGCAGACACAACCAGGCATTCATTTCACATTTGCTGGGGTCAGCAGCTCCAGAGTCACCACAATTTTGTCATCGGTTGTCATTGCAAGCGAATAATTTATTTTCTTTGCCATTCAATCCAGTGCTAAGTTTTTGTACTTTTTTTTTCAATTTTAATGTTTTTGTTTTATTTGTCATCATTATACAAAACGTGAACTGAGTGTGCAGTTGTTAATTAAAAGTACACAGGGACCTATTTTTCGAGAAACTATGCCACTACTTTATATTGGACAAACCTTCAGCTCCAAAAAGGAACTCGACGAAAAAATTCAATCACATGAGCAAACTGCTTTAGCAAATTATGCAGTCAAAAACGGCCATTGTTTCAAACCTGATGAAGATTCTCTTCGCTCAACGTTCTATTACAAACGAGCGCGCTATGTGTGCAACAAGGGAGGAAGACATGTGCAAAATAAAGGAAAAGGTGTGAGAAGAACATTTACGCAGATTGTTGGTTGCCCAGCATACTTTGTGGTAAATTTTGATCCGGAGAAACAGAACTTATTTATTAAGCTCATAAATAATGAGCATAGCAACACGTGCCTTCGCAACGAAGAAATTTTCAAATATTCTGCAAAGCAAACTCAACTAACAACAGAAGAGAAAACGAAAGCCCTCCATTTGGTCAAACTAGGTGGAAACAAGAAGTTGCTCCAGAATGAAATTCTACAAGAAAGTGGAAAACCTATAAAATTAAAAACACTGCATAATCTAAAATCATCAGAGAATGAAGAAAGTGCAAACGATCTCACCAAATTAATAAATGAAATGAAAAAAATCCCTGATCATGCCATTGAAATTGCACTAAATGAAGATAATGAGCTGGTCGGAGTTTATTTTCAAGATGGGTGTATGAAATCACTGTTCGACGCATTTCATGAAGTACTATTAATTGACGCAACGTACAAACTAAACAACAGACGAATGCCAGTATTTTTTCTGATTATAATTGACGGTAATGGATTGAGTCAGATTGCTGGTATATGGATTGTAAAAAGTGAAAGCACATTAGCAGCTCAGAGCATGTGTGAATTTTTTTAAAAACATAACCCTGCATGGGAAAAAATTTAAATCATCATTACGGATAAGAACTACGCTGATCGTGGGGTATTTAAAAGAGTGTACCATCCAGTCGAGTGTCAGTTATGTCTCTTCCATGTTTTACAAGCCATGAGAAAAGAAATCACAGTTGAAAAGCGAAGCATCACAAGTTTGCAAAAAGAACAGGTCTTGCAAATAATAAGCGATATGGTGTGGGCAAAATCAGAAGAAGAATATGGTCAATATTATCATCAGCTGGTAGAACTTGATTTGCCAACAGTGCTAACTTATTTTGACAGGCAATGGCATGCTATACGCCGAGACTGGGCTCTCTGCTACAGAAATCAACTTGCACATTTTATGAACAGAACAACAAATAGAGTAGAGAGCTTCAACCACAAAGTAAAACAAGTTGTAAAATTGTACAGCAACTTGGGTGATTTTTTTAAGAACCTTTATACATGCATCACTCACATGAGGATAGAGAGGGATCATAAAACAATAGATATGCTTACAAAGCACCCTATGCAATCCTTCGCTGAAAATTCTCCAGAATATAGATTCAGAGATCTGCTTACCAGTTTTGCATTTGGCAAACTCTTGAAGCAACTACAACTAAAAAATTTGGTTGAATTTACATGTACTTCAAGTAATTCAGCAGAATCAGTAATGGAAAACTACACAGTCACAACCACAATTAACCAATGCACTTGTACCTTTTTTGCCATCATGCTCCTACCATGTAAACACATTTTTAAACTGAGGGAAATGAAATGCATAGATCTTTTTGATGCGAACCTCTGTGAGACACGCTGGAAAAAATGTTATACAACTAGACACTACAGGGTTTTTCAAGAGACAGATAGCCGCCCCGGTGGCGCAGTGGTCTAAGGCGCTGGCCTCTGATCATTCGTCCGTAAGGTGCCCGGGTTCGAATCCCGGTCTGGCATGGATGTTGTGTTTGTCTTACGGCACTGGCTCTCTCCCTTCCCTGGAACCAGTGACCCTAAATTAGGGACGGGCGACTGCTTATAGCCCATTGAGTTGCTCACGGTGGTCGTTAAACCTCCAATCAAAAAAAAAAAAAAAAAAAAAAAAAAAAAAGAGACAGATATATGCACCCAAAGATGCAGAAACACTGAACGTAATAATGGTTCAGTAAGAATAAGAGAAAGAATGCTTACTCACAGTGAGAAATACAGAAGAGCTAAAAGTCAGTGTGACATGATAGCTGATGCCATGAAGGATCTCAATGATACCAAATTTTCAACCATGATGACACAGTTAAAAAAGTTTTTAGAAGCTGTACAGGTTGGCTCTTTGGTGTCAGTTGAAGGCATTGATGAAATACAAGGCACAAACGCCAACCAAACTCCTCTTACTGCAGAAAATGTCTCACACAATATTTGTAATTTTAGCTCTGATTTCATGGAACATCGTGTGCTACTACAGGATCAGTTGGGAAGTCCATTCACCTGTGAAGGTACACATATGAATGACACAGAGACTGAAGAGCACATATTGTTTCAAGAGCAACTAAACGGCATAGAAACATCCTTTACGGCTCCAAGCACATCATCTGTTGTAAACCACAATGCCTCATCATCAGTTGTCACCATGCACCAAACAAACACTCATCATAACACAGTTCAAGAACAATCAATCAGTTATGATAAAATTATCCTTCCCTCTCACATGAATGTGAGTGGTAAAGCCAGGAATAAAAGAAAAATAGCTCCCAGGATGTCTATGAAATCAAAACGTAAAAAGCCAGTGATGATTCATTTGAGAGCCTCAACTGAAACAGCTGGCAATATTTACACAGGGTAAGGAAATTCTCTAATACCTTCACAGAGTCATTCTCTAATACATGACACAGCTTCCAAAATAAGCAGTATGAACAAACAGTTGGTCCAAGACATTAAACAAAGCTAAATTGGGGGGGGGGGGGATATTCAAACCAGCAATAAAAGAAACTTTTTTGTTTCTTATAAATGAAATTAAGTAACAAAAAATAAAAGAATCCAGTATGTTTCTAAGAGTAAGAGATTACTATATATTTTTGCGTAATTTCTCAATCACTCCCTTACAAAAGATGCTGAAATAAACACTTCCTTTCTTTAAAAAAGTTTGTGTGTTACATTGCTCGTATGCAATGCCTCAGAACTTATAAATCATCCATCGGCCATGTGTAGCACAAGATCAGGATTCCAAAATAACACCCTCTCAACTTTTTCCTTCCATGCCTCAGAGATCTCTCCCATACCATATTATCACATTTACACTACTAATGCTGTTAAGCACATTAGTAATAATACCAACACACTGACTGCACTGAAAACTATTTAATTACTAAAAAAGAGTACATGAATTGTGACTACAAGCACTGATCTAAATACAAAACTAAACCAAATTCTGAACTTTGATAATGTAATCTAACAGCTTTTACATTACCATTGTATGTAAACTTTCACATTGATATTCAAATGAAGACATAATACTTTCAATAATAATGAAACGCATATAGCGTATGAAATCCATTTATTTTTGTGGTGTAGTCAGCACAAATATTCGCCAAGCTTTTGCACTCCACTGGGAGGCTTTTTCAAGGCAATGGTAGACACAAAAATGCAGAGAATTGGAACATATAAAGAATGAAGATGATTTTTGAAAATAACATAAGTGACATCATGAGCATATTACACGAATTTTTATCACTTAATTATACTGTGCACCGTGATGTGTTTCCATCTTTTAAATAATATTGCATGCCAAACCATTGGGTAGTTCCGTAGAGACTATATCATTGCATGCCACTTTGCTGGATAGGATTTCCACTGTTTCCTTGATGGCAGTCTCTTTGAAATTCATGTAAGGGGCAATTCTTCCGATATTAATTACTCCATACAGGAGCACCCGAGCAATGCACGACTTCTCTGGCGAGGGCTGTATTCTGCATGTTCTGGTTCACACTTCGTACGTGTTCTTTACATCTAGTGTCCAAGGATCACTTTGTCATTCCTATATACATGTATATCTTTTTCGTGTTGTCAGGATATACCAATAGCATAGCGTACACACCCGCCTTTTCTTTCTCATACTGTCTCTCCTTGCAACTTGATATTATATGTGATAACGAGGTCGGGGACTTAATTGCTATTAATATGCTCTATTTGCGTAATAAATTGTTTAACCAATATGTAAAGCCTGGGATATATCTGATGGATCCTGTGTATCTCATTGTCCTACTAGGCAATTTTGCTATTGCTGATATTATACGATTTCTCACAGTCCTATGTACTCTGTCTATGTCATCCTTCTTATATCCAGCCTTTAGACCTTTGCTATAAATATGATCATTTATTATTTAGGTAGTTGGGTTTGCATACGTTGTACGCTCTAAATACGGAAAGTTTGTACTCCTTTGTGCAGTGCGAATCAGGAGGGACAAGGTTCAGTACTGCGGTCGGTTTATAATAAACGTTAAAATTGAAGCTGGATGTTCTATTTCTTCTGAGCGCGACATCAAGATAATTCAACGTCCCGTCTTTTTCAAGCTCCATGGTGAACTTTATTGTATTGTGTAGGTTGTTTATCTTGCACATGAAATCAGTTTTTTCACCTACTCCATGTTCTCATATGAAGGAAATGTTGTCAGCATAGCTGATCCAAACTCGGGGTTTCTTGATACAATTTAAAAGGACGAGATCTTCTAGCGGTCTTAGTACTGCAGATGAAGGTGAACTCATCGGTGCTCCTTTAGTTTGTTTGGTTTAGTAATTTGGGATGTCATCAGCTATTAGAGTGCATCATTTGTTTTTGAATCTCTCAACATAAGGTTGATGTTAGTTTGGCTGAACGTTGCAAGGAATTTTTTCCAGATATTGTCAATTCTGCACGGGGGGTGCTTGGTAATTATTAGAAATTTCAAGATTTGCAAAGGAAAGATCATTTCCATTCTGTGTATATAGAAATTACTTTTGCTTCATTCCAAATATGCGTAAATCCATCAATAACTGTTTTTACTAGATCTGTATTTTATGTGTGTGTGTGTGAGAATATTTAACCATTCCTACATATTTCTTCTTAGTGAAAGCAGTACGAGATAAACTCTGCTTTTGCCCTCAGGTTTTGATGGACCCTTGTTGCTTCTTAGCTGTTGTGCAATTGAAAATACCACTTACAGTCCACTACCAAGTGTCATCATCCGTTCAATCAAAATTTCCTATTGTTTACTAATTATTTCATAAGATGTGCTTTTAATTTTATTTTAAATAAGTTAAAATTATTAATAGATGTTAGTTCTTGGGCCACTATAATTTATGTTCATTTCAAGTTTCTCAGTTTGTGGAAACATCAGAAGTAGTAGTGATTTATTCCTAGTATTGTGGTAATGAGCATGTATATTTAGTGTTATTATATCATTGTGTATACCATTTTTAATTCTTTTATACATACTTTATTTTTCCCAAGTTATAGTCACATAATTGCTTTATCGTTAAAATATTAAATATATTGGGATTCACTTTTGACTGAATAAATGAGATTGGTTGAAAATTATTTGATCCTCTAAGGTCTATTAGTCTTATAAATCTACTTTGCAGTACCTGTAGTTTATTTATATTATATTGTGTGGTTTGTCCCCAGGGTAAAATGCAATAATTAATATGCGTTTGAATTAGAGTATGATAGAGATGAATGTTTAAGGTGTTAAGTTTGGCAAAGTACTACTGACCATCCCAATATTTCTAGAAATCTTGTTACTTAAATTTTCAATGTGTTTGTTAAATTTCAAGTCATTTTGTATAGTTGTACCTACAAAAGAATGCATTGAGACAGTATTAATCCTGATTCCATTCAACAGAATCAATAAATCATATAAATGTAAAGTTTGTGAATTAGAAAATCATTAATTTAGTTTTGTTAATATTAACAACTCATTCATTTGCATTTAAGCAATCTGTTATTAATTTAAGCTGAGTATTAGTTCTATAATTTCATCCATTATATTTCAAATTTTTAATTATAAACAAAATTTTAGGCAGAGGATAAACATTTGTATCAAAACATTCTAGCACTGTTTGAATCAAGTGGTGGTCAGCTTCATGAACAAGTACATCACCCAGCAAATGTGGACCAATGCCCAACCGGACATATTTTCACCAACTTTCAGACTTTCTGCCATAATGTACAGCAGTCTGCATCATTGGCCATATATATGTCCATTTGACATAGCTTTTTATGATGTATTTGTTACAGACAGTACTTATGAGTACATACTGTCTGTAACTCACAGTTGTAAATGATAAAAATATGACAATTTTCATTATAAGCACCAATTTATACACCCTGGTATGTTTCATATCTTTCAGATATATCTTGAATTACAATTCTACAAGTTCCACCTCTATTTTACTCAAGACATTTTGTCTAAATTAACAGTATATCAGGAAGATAGCACCTATAAAATACCTTCAGCAATACAAGGCTATTATAAAGAAGCTTTACAATTTCAAATGATGAAGACTACATTATTAGTTACAGGTATTAAAGGAAACCAATATTATGATTAAGAGACATGCAAAGTTTATGGATGCTCACTATGAATGCTCAAAGTGTAACTGTACTTGAAATGTGAAATACATCTGAAGAAGTCTTGTGAGATGCATGTTAGGATGGTAAACAAAAATCCTTATTCTCTGCATCTATATATGGTCCTAATAATTACAACAATACAATAGAATTAGTGCAAAACTACAGTGTTCTTAATACTTGTCCAGAAGGGACTTGATTTAGATTTTCACTCTTTCAGCTCTTTTTCTTGCTTCAGTGCAAGAAAAAAGCTTATGCTCCAAACTGATGACACACCAACATGATTGCAAATATAGAAGTACCACAATATATTTCACATTTTGATTTCATTACAATTCCAATTTTTTGCACTGTCTCGTTCTTCAGTTTCCAGAAGTGACCCAATCTTTTGAAAACCTTTGTTGGACATAAAGTAGTAATGATCATGAATAGAACGAGATATTGTAAAAATTATAAAAGTTGGCTAGTTGGTTGTAAAGCTGGTTATTTAACTATAATTTTTTTTACATGTACCACATTTAAAAATTCATTTCTAATTATTCCAGTTAGAAATCCAAATTATTTTTCTACTTCCATTTGTCAGATCAACTGGTCAAAGGTATACGAAATTCATGCTACAATACAACTTAACTTTGTCGAGAGGGGGAGGTTACGATGTGGGGAAAATATGCAGAAATTTGGAATTTTCATATTTTTCCAAAACAAAGCCAAATTTAAAAAAAAATGTACGGTTCAACACACATACGAATAACAAATACAGCATAAAAATCAAGGGTTGGTTAGCCACTTGTGAAGATACACCATTTTACTGCTTTTGTGCACGTGTCATGTTTCAAAAATTCATTTCTCAGTTCCTCAGCTGAAAGTTAACTGTCTTTTTCTTCTCACTCACTCACACTTTTTATTTCTTTTTTTATGTTAGGCCATATTTAACTTTCTATTTCAATGCAAAAATAGGGCAACGGCAACAGAATGAAACTTCAGTAGGTAAATTCGGTCACGGCAACAGAAACCAGCGTGGAAATACTCTCGTTGAGTTTGCAGAGGCAGAAGGATTTTTCATCTTGAACTCCTTTTTCAAGAAAAAGCCACACAGGAAATGGACATGGAGACATCCAATTGGGACGACAAGTGAAATTGATTTTATTATGTGTAACAAAAAATTCGTCATCGAAGACTGCAGTGTGCTGAACAAGTTCAACACAGGTAGTGACCATAGATTGGTGAGATGTAAGATGCACCTCAACACTAAACTGGAACGTGGCAAGCTCATAAGACAAACAAAAATGTATTGACATAACCAACCTTAAAAAACACCATAATACTTTCAAGTTGGAACTGAAGAACAGATTCTCTGCTTTAGAAGGCCTAACATCGGAAGAAGTGGATATTTCGGAAGTTAACAGAAAACTAACCAAAGCTCTAATGGAAACAGCAACAAAATTAGCTGGGTCTAAGAACAAATTGCATGTGAACAAATTATCAGGAAAAACAAAAATGTTGATGCAAAAAAAGAAGAGAGATGAGGACAACTAAAGAAGATGTGACTTCCAAAGTGGAATATATAGAGCTATGCAAGACAACACGAAAAAGTATCACTGAAGACGTAAGGAAATTCAACTGTGAGCTAGTGAGGAAAGCAATTGAAAACAACCAAAGCCTTAAGATAGCAAAGGGACATCTCAGTAAGGGAAGAAAACAGATTATGGCTCTGAGAAAAGAAGATGGTTCTATAACAAGAAATAGAGGCGAAATTTTGACAAGAGTGAAAGATTTCTACTCCAAATTATATGAAAGGGATGATACATGTACTCCAGACATCATGAAAGGTACCAGAGTTCTTCCAGTCCTCCCAGCAGAAGTTGCTCATGCAATCAAGAACATGAAGCGGGGGAAAGCTCCAGGAGAAGATGGAATTACTATAGACATCATACAAGAAGCAAGTGGAGAAATTGAAACAGTACTCGCCCAAATTTTCACTCGATGCCTTAATGAAGGGAAGATTCCTGAGGATTGGAACAATGCTACAATGATCCTGCTACATAAAAAAGGTGACATTGAGGATCTCAGGAACTACAGACCTATCAGCCTCCTATCTGTGGTTTATAAAATCTTCACTAAAGTTCTTTCACACCGCTTGAAGGTAACACTGGACATGGCTCAACCGCGAGAACAAGCTGGATTCAGGAGTGGCTACAGCACAATAGATCATATCCACGTACTGAGAGAACTAATTGAAAGAGCGAGGGAATATGAACTTCCATTGTGCATGGCTTTTATCGATTATGAAAAAGCCTTTGATTCGGTGAAACCATCAGCAGTTACCACGGCTCTGAAATCCTGCGGTATTGAAGATGCATACATTAATATTATTAATAACATCTACGAAAATGCAAGTGCAAAGATTCGGCTGTTTGAAAATACAACACACATAAAAATTGGAAAGGGAGTGAGACAAGGTGACACCATATCTCCGAAGCTCTTTAATGCCACATTGGAAAATGTCTTTCAATCACTGAACTGGGAAAACAAAGGGATAAAGATTAATGGAGATTATCTAACCCACCTTCGTTTTGCTGATGACGTAGTCATTTTTGCAACTACCCCATCAGAGCTGCAGAGTATGATCCAGGAACTTGCTGACAAGAGTAAGGAAGTGGGATTAAAAATGAACTTTCAGAAGACAAAAGTGATGTTCAATGCTTTTACAAGAAATGAAGATTTATCGATTGATGGAGAAAAACTGGAGATAACAGATACGTATGTTTATCTTGGACAGCAGATATCAAGTGAGGGTCACATTGATGAAGAAATTAATCGGCGTACAAAACTTGCCTGGAGAGCTTTTGGAAGAAACAGCATAATTTTCAAGAGCAATATGCCATTATGTCTTAAAAGAAAAGTGTTTGATCAATGCATCCTTCCAGTGCTTACGTATGGTGCAGAGACGTGGACCTTAACTAAAAGAGACATACAAAGGCTGCAGACAACTCAAAGCAGCATGGAGAGGTGCATGCTTGGTATAACCAGGAGAGATAAGAAGAGGAACTCGTGGATCCGAAAATGACGAGAGTGGAAGACATCATGATCAGAGTTAAATCCCTGAAATGGCAATAGGCTGGACATACTGCCAGAAGGACAGACCATAGATGGACAGCCGAGGTTTTAGATTGGATTCCAAGGGACAGGAAAAGACCCAGAAAAAGACCACATGGGAGATGGGTGGATGAAATTCGTAAATATGCGGGAGTGACATGGAGGAGACTGGCACAAGACAGACCGTTGTGGAGGAAACTTGGGGAGACCTTCGTCCAGCAGTGGATTGATAATGGTTGACAATGATGATGATGATGATGACATACAATGCCACACCAGTTTCTTTTAATTAAAAAAAAATGCTTAAAATTCAAAAACTAAGAAAATTCAATTGCCCCAATGGATTTTGCATAAGAATTTACTTGAGGATGACAATTTTGGTATTTCCATCATTATAAGAAATTTAGGTAGTCATGTTTTTGTGCAAATATATCCACAAGCCAGTATTTTCATAATTTCAAATACTGATATTGATTAATTCGTTTACAATAAAAAATGAAAGCTTTGGGAAATGTCACATACTGGGAATAAGTACTTGTAAAAAAAAGACCATGGATTTAACATAGAACAACCCACACATGATACATTCATATATGCAAGAGGCTGAGAACATGTAACAAACTGTTGCAGTGAAAGTTTTTACATCAGTGTGTCTAATGCTGGATGACAAACATTTTCAGCTACCAAAATTCATCAACATGACTTGTTAGCATGTAGTTAATACTGCTAAAGGATGCAGTTGTCTATGGCTTCAGTTTACATATTACAAGTTTTAATTGCTAGAACGGAAAAAAAAACCCAAAAAAACAGCATTACATGTAACTGTATACTATTGGCAACCCTATGAAACTGAGCCAATTTGATGAAGGAAAATATTATTATAGAGTAATTTAACTATATCTTTCTAATCCTGAAATTTCAGTTAGTTAAATTCCAATATTGTGACTAAAAAAAAAGACCGAAATTCTGTAGTCCAGGGATTGTATTCACTATGTGCAATACATTTTGTGCTTTTACACAGTGGTCTGATCCAGTTATCCAAGCAGTATCACATATCATCATAGCCTTTAAAACTATGCAAATTCATTATATACTGATCTATTTTGTGTACCTCTCTCCCCTTAAAGCAACAGCCTCTTGCACAATAATTAATCTTGTCTTTGCTCACTGTCAAGTGGCATATCATTCTACACAGACACCAATGTCCAAATTTGCCTTTTGGCATTCATTTCTCACAAAATTGATTATATCTTCAATATTGGCATGTGCCTAAGATTAACCTACATGTGCCTGAGATTTTTTTTATTTTTTTTATTTATTATTATTATTATTTTTTTTTTTTTTGCATGGACAGTACCTAATTTAATACTCTTAGTAATTAGGGGTGTTTTCAATAAATTTATATTTTACTTTGCACTGAATCCAAATTTAGAAGCTGTGAAAATGATGACATAAGAAGCAAGAAACAAGTAATAACACAATGAAATGCAGACTTTAAATTGCAGTTGCATTATAACACAACAAAATGAAACTTCACAAACTATTTATTTTCTATAAGTGATTTTGTACGTGTATTGTCTGCCCTGATAATTGCTTCAAAACACAGTTGCTGGAGTATCAAAGTTGCACACCTATTAAGTGACTTTGGGACAGTGTAGACCTACAAAAGAAATATAGAAAAACAGAGATCACTGTTCACAATATTGACTCTGACATATGGAACATTAGTCAAACCTCAAGCTATTGAACATGCAGTTAGACTGAATACAGAGGGTTTTGTCAAAAATAAGTGTCAACATCAATTCCCTCATATGGATGTGTCATGAGAAATGTCAAGAGACTTCTTTTAACTGTAAAGTAAAATATGTTTTCTCATATTACAATAAGATGAACCACTAAAGGCAATGTTCATGATGATGAAATTTTATGACATTACAATAATGTAAAAGAGCAAACAACACTTTATCACATATCTTTGTTTACAAGAATATACATGCTCCTAAGGCAAGATAAACATGTTTTTTATTATGGGCATGCTGAAACAGTTTTGCATACAAACAAATGTGACACAGGTCCTGATCTTGTGGAATAAAACCAGAGCCATGTAAGTTTTTTCATACTTTAAGAGTACCGTACTTGTAAAAAAATTATTACCTGAATTTTTTGTAAACCTGCCTACTGCTTGCTTGAATCTGAGACATGGCAAAGCTATAACCATCATACAAGAACTGTGCGAATCACTACAAATATGTGGATCTGTTTATGTAAGTAAATTTTTAACTAAGTACCAGACATTTTGAGCAGATGTTTCGACAAGAAAGCTTTATACAGATAAATGCATTAGAAGTATGTTCTCACAGGATTGCAGCCGACAAGCCCGATTACTTGTTCTTCCATCTTGGTGCAAATACTGTATATGTTTGGGTCCTGTACTTTGTGTGTTTATTAAAACTACTCAGTTAACTTGTCTCAAAGTTTCTAATTTGTGTCATGTGTGATTTCTAGTTTCTTCATTGTACAATTGGTTCTTTGATTCTTCTACTAGCTATGTCTTGCAGCTCAGTCTGCTAGTTGCCTCTTGGATTTTGGTAAGTATGCTGCTGCTTCTGTCTCATTGATGCTAAAGCGTGTGAGACATCAATGAAGAGGAAGCTGTAATTAAGTTGTATGATTGAATCTTGATAGGAATTTTACATCTGGAATAATTAGTGAACTTCAATTCCGAAATAGTTATTTTGGATTAAATCAACCTATTAGACTGGCTGTGATTAACATAAATCAGGTTGGCCATATTTTTTTAAAATTCCTAAAGTACATGTACATCTACTATATCTATTTTGCAAACTGTAGTGCACATAAATAAATATATGAATGCAAACTTGCAAGACGGAACTATGACTAAATCTGCAGTTGGAAACATACTTACAGTTAGAACTATGGCTAAATTAACAAAGGCAACATGAACCAAGAATCAAAGGAAGCTGCAATTAGGCTTTCCTTGAATGCATTTTGATGAATCTCACATACAAAAATCTAAATAAATTATTACAAAAAAAAAAAAAATCCTTAGAGGCAGCAGCCTGTTTGGTTTTTTATTATTAGTTATGCCACATTCAGTTTGCAATGAACTGGATAACCGCATATTTATGATAATTCTTTTTTTCTTTTGTAAATATGTAAACATGAAAATGGGTACACACTTCCAAGATTCATACGTGTTTTAAGTTCAAATTAGATTCAAATCTGTCTATTAGGTCAAGCAGTCCTTAAATAACTAGCAGCTGCAATCTGGTTCCATATGAATGAATTCTAATGAAATTATATCTGGCATCCTAACTGTAATGTTTGTCAAAAATGATTATTTTAATCCAGATTGCCATCCTATTAAAACGAGCATATTAAATATACCTGTAGAGTGGAATTTTATCTGGAAATAGAATATTTTTATCAATACTTGTATGAAATTTTCAAATGAGTTTATCTAAATGACTGCAGTAAAGATTTCCGTAAAGAAGAAATATGTTTAAAATTTAAATAATCAGAAATCTATTAGGGAAAGCAGACAATATCTTGGAGTTGTAAATAAATTTCCTGGAAATGAATTTTGATGAAACTTTATAACTGGAAATTAAAATAGCTGAATTTTGAGGGAATTTTATAACTTATCACATTGAAATTTTAATGAAAAATTATTATTCATATTAGTCTACTGTTTTTGGCTCACCATCACAAAATTGGCTATGCAGCAAAATTTTAAATGCTGTGCATGTGTATATGTGTGTGTGTACATGAATTTCAAAGATATCTGCTATCTGCAATATTAAGAAATATATATATATATACAGTAGCTAATAAATTACTCTGAACAAGCAGAAATCTTTGTCAAGTTTTTGGTTTGGGTTTAGTTTTTGTTTTAGTTCACAATAATGTTAGTTTTGGTTTCAGTTTACTAGTTTCAGTTGTGGCTTTACTATGTTTAACCAAAACCTACGACATTCCTTAATAGCATTTTCCATTTTTTCTAGTGTGTACACAAAATCGATACATTTGCAAGAAAGCATTCAAAAATATGTACTCTTTTGCAGCACACATCCATACCTCAAAGACAAATTGCCAATGAGTGTGATATTGGTTTGGGTACTGTTAATGCGATTTTAAAGAGGTTAGACAGATATCTTTTTTCAGTGACAGAAAAGGAAAATGTGGGTGAAAAAGGAAAACTACACATACTCAAGACTATTTACTAGTTAGAAAAAGCAATGTGAATCCAAGATTGCCTGCTATAAACTTAAATACAGACTTGGCAGCTAGTGGGATTAATATTTCTGACATAGTCTATCGAAGATCGTTGGAAGCAGGGAGGACTGCCAGCTGACAAAAAAAGAAACAACTGTTGATGCAGGCTATGCAGAAAAAGGGGCTGCAGTCAACAAAAGTGCCCAAAAATTGGACTGTTGAGAAGTGGAAGGTCACATCCTCAGATGATTCTTTGTCCAAGGAGAGCAAGTACCTTATGCATACAAATTGGAAGCTCAGACATCAACAAGCTCCTAAACACCCAGCTAAACAGATTTTTTGGGTTGTATTACACATGACTGTCAAAGATAACTTGTGCTTGTTGACAGTATGATGAAAAATGACCAATATACACTGACGGAAAAGAAAATCCCAACACCACGAAAAAATAGTTGTAGAGGAATGAAATGGCGACAATACATTTGTATATGTTACATATTTAATCGATTAAGGTTTCAAGATCACAGCTTATTGTAAGTGCGAGAAGAGCCATTTTAAATGTGAAATGCTGGTACATTAATAACCGGTGTAACCGCCAGAATGTTGAATGCAAGTACGCAAACGTTCATGCATTGTGTCGTACAAGTGCTGGATGTCAGTTTGTGGGATGGAGTTCCATGCCTGTTGCACTTGGTCGGTCAATACAGGGACGGTTAATGCTGGTTGAAGGTGACGCTGGAGTTGTCGTCCAGTGATGTCCCACACGTGCTCAATTGGTGAAAGATCTGGTGATCTAGCAGTACACGGCAACATGTCGACACTCTGTAGAGCATGTTGGGTTACAACAGAGGTATGTGGGCGAGCGTTATCCTGTTGGAAAACACCCCTGGAATGCTTTTTGTGAATGGCAGCACAAAAGGTTAAATCACCAGACCGACGTACAACTGTGCCGTCAGGGTGCGTGGGATAACCACGAGAGTGCTCCTGCTGTCATAGGAAATTGCTCCCCAGACCATAACTCCAGGTGTAGGTCCAGTGTGTCTCGGCCGCAGACAGGTTGGTTGCAGGCGCTCACCTGGCCTCCTTCTAACCAACACACGGCCATCACTGGCACCCAGGCAGAACCGGCTTTCAACAGAAAACACAATAGATCTCCACTCCGTCCACCAATGAGCTCTAGCTTGACACCACTGACGTCACAAACGGCAGTGGTTTGGAGTAAGTGGAATGCACACTACAGGGCGTCTGGCTCGGAGGTGTCCTTCAAGTAACCGATTTGTAACAGTTTGTTGTGTCACTGTGGTGGCAACTGCAGCTCGAAATGCTGCCGCAGACGCAGTACGATGCGCCACGGCCATACGCCGTACACGGCGGTCTTCCCTCTCAGTAGTTCCACGTGGCAGGCCGGAACCCGGTCTTCTTGAGGCAGTACCTTCCCTTGACCACCGCTGCCAACAATCATGCACAGTGGCTACATTCATGCCAAGTCGTTCTGCAATATTGCGGAAAGAAAAGCCACCTTCTCGTAGCCCTATTACACGACCTCGTTCAAACTCCGTGAGCTGTTGATAATGGCTTCTTCGTCTTCTTAAAGGCATTCTTGACTAACATCAACACCCTACGTCGAATCTCAACGATAACTAATGCTCACGAACGTTACAGCGCGTTTTTACAGCAAACGTGCTTTGCATGTTCTGAGGGGCCCTACTAGCGCCACACGTATGCGCCGAGGGCGAAATTTGCATAGACGTCATTTTATAGATGTACTCTCACCGCTTACCAACTGTCGTTTATCTAACACAACCCCTTCTTGGTGTTGGGATTTTTTTTTCCGTCAGTGTATAAAAATATTGGAGAAAATAGTTTTCCCCACAGATCTGGAAATACAAAGAACTCATCTTCCAACAGGATCTTGCACCATGCCCCACTTCGGAAAAAAGTGAGAGTTCTACAAAAATCACAACATTCAAATGCTTCAGTGCCCACATAACTCTCTTGACATTAACCCAAAAGAAAATGTGTGGTTCATAATGAAAAAGATACTTGGAAAACTTAATTGCGATACAAGGGATAACTTAATACAATCCATTATAAAGGTGTGGTTTAGAGATGCAGAAATAAGAAAAATGTGTTCTATGTTGGTAGAGTCCAAACCTAAGTGAATTAATGAACTCATTAGGAACAAAGGAGCACAGATATAAATTATTAGGTAAAGTTGGGAGTTTAATTTTTGTACTTATTTTCTTGCAAAATTACAACTTTTCTCTAAAATATGAGTGTTTGGATTAACTTGTTCACTACTGTATATACACTTTGTATGTAGGATTGAAATTCCACATATGCATTCATTCTTGAACGTTACTTTTGAAAATCAAGTTTGAAATTTCCACTGACCAAAATTTTATCAGAAAAAAAAAAAAAGTATTTCTTTTTATTTGTTTCTTCATAAAACATTTTTGTTAAAGCTGTCTTTAAATGAGTGTTACGGTTCTTCTTCTGTGATAGATGGCGCAAAAAATCACTCCTTGGGCGTGGCTTTTACGTCTTGAGGAACTGTCCCAGAAGTTGGTGTCACTGAATTACTGCAGACCTCGCCATATGCAGAATGGAAGCGGTCTCTGGTTGGCTCCACAATGAAAAGACAAAATACGCACTGTTACGTTTTAACCAATAATGTTGTTTGGGGTGGAGCTTAGTAGGTAAGCGGAGTCTCTACAGCTCAAATTCAGGGGTTCTCTGCTAATGTACTCATTTTCTCTTCAAAAAAT
This sequence comes from Macrothele yani, assembly GCA_039090855.1. Classification (NCBI taxonomy): domain Eukaryota; kingdom Metazoa; phylum Arthropoda; class Arachnida; order Araneae; family Macrothelidae; genus Macrothele; species Macrothele yani. Next base: position 54,953,263 of record CM077018.1, on the reverse strand, counting down.
GAATGTACAATAGGATTTAAGATGATTTATGGGAGACAAGATTCCAGTCTCACTTTTAGCCTCATTCAAGTATTTCTGTTTGGCCTAGATAATTAAAAAAAATCAGACAGAAATGAGAGATTTTGTTTCTTCCAGACATAAACTCTGCTAACTAACTCATCATATTGGCCTCGTCACTGAACAAAATGCTCCGTGCGAATGAAGCATCGCATTGATGAGCCATCTAGCATCCAAATTGGAATACTTTCGATTCAGAAAAATTGAATCTTAAAAAAATTCCAACTATTTTTTTGGAATAATAACTGTGGCACATATTAGCCATAGGTCATTTTTATTTGTGCTCAAAATTTCAAACACTACAAAGTAATAGTCTTCGAGAAAATGTGTACAAAAGAGTTTGCATTGCAGCTATAAGATAGAATTTCTCTTATACTCATTCAAAGACAGCCTTAAAGTATAAATTTTTTGAGTAGTTATTGTGTTAACTTTTAAATTTGCAAGCGTTCTGGACATTTTTTTTATATTTAAAGCAGCACATTATCTGAAAACAAAATGTTAAGCTGGTCTGGCCACATGCTAGAAACATATTTTACATGTCAAAATAAGGCCAAAAATCCATATAAAAATGCTGATGCAGCAGAACTAGGAATAATGCCAATTACAGTTCCGTATCAATGTCATGTATTTCACTGAGCTATCATTTGCATGCAAATTAGATGCAAACATGGTTCATACACTTTTTCAATCACAGAATTGCAGGACTTTGGAATTTTTTTCTAGGACATATGATCCAAATGCTCCTACTTAAAGTACAGTGAAACCACAGGTCGTTCAACCTGTAACTTACAACAATCGGCTCTCTACAGGCTTGAGCAAACTTAATACAGAATGTTAAAAATGATGTCTGCTGCAGCTAACAAGAAACTTAGAATCACAAATAAATACTGAAATACCAAAAACTGTCACTGAAAATGTAACCAGTTCAATTTCTACAAAAAGTTTTATGTATGTTATGCTATACTAACTTTGAGAAAAAATTATTTTTACTTTGGCTTTTAATTCAATCACTGAGGAAAATTATAGAATAAAAAAAACCCCATAAAACTCAAAAACATATAGGTATAAAATCCATAGTTAGAACATAAATGAGTCATTACTCTTGAAATGCTTTCATATACCACAAAATCAATATATAAACTAAATACTGTTTATATTTAATTATTTTGAAATAATGTTTACATTGGAAATTTAAGGATAAGGAAGGTGAAATATTTGAAGACAGACACTGAATTTTCAGTTGTAATGAGCACTTCATTTGAATCCTTTAAGGTGAGAATGCAATTTATCAAAGTTAGTCAAAGTCAATGGAACTGGTTAAAAAAAATTTGATTTTTACAATCAATAAAACATCCAGAAATAGAAACAGCTACTCACTTCTACACAAAAATTAACAAATGCTGTATGTTACAAAAATTAACAAATGCTGCACAAAAAGTTTCTCATTGCAGAAGGAAAGTATCAGCAACAAAGAGATTTCCAAATCGAACACTTCAAAGAAGAAATATTGTATATAGTGAAAACCCCAGCAAAAAATTGGTGAGCTGGTATATCTTTTAGGCTCTTTCTGGAACATGGCCGCCATCTTGAAATCCACCATATTGGATCAAGGTCAAATTTTTTAAATGGTAAGTGAGTCATGTTGCATATCAAACCAGACCAGAATTTTCTCAGAAATTGATTGCCATAATCAGATTTGACATATGTGTTGTGGTTCACAAGTTATCAACACAGAAAGTTGAAATAACAACTTCTAAAGTACCCTGTGATGCACAGCTATTTGATGTGTTCAATGTGTTGTCCTTGTTGCTGAACACAGAACTGAAGGTACTTGATCCAATCATTAGGCACCCACATGAGAATATTAGGAGAAATGCGGTAACAGGCCTCCAGGATGTGTTGCTGAAAGTGGTGTTTGTCGTGGATTTTCTAAGCTTACACCAGGTGTTTCAGATGATCCCACAGATAAAAGTAGAGTGGTGTAGATTGGGGGATCTGGATGGCCATTCCACAGAACCACGCTGGCCAATTCAATGACCAGGGAATTCAACATCTCTAGCGGGTGATGAACAGTTGCTCCATCGTGTTGGAAATAACAGGGGGAACCGCCATCTTCATTCAGAAGGGAAGAGAATACTGTTTCCTGTAGCATTTCCAGGTAACGCTGAGCATTTAGGATAGTGTCAATGAAAATGGGTCCAATTACACAGGTGCTCCATATTCCACACCACACCATAACCTTTACATTACCAACAATGTTGGATGGTTCCATCCAGTGAGGATACCTGTCACTCCAGTTCCTGTAGTTCTGATGATTAATCTCGCCACTGACATAAAAATTGACCTCGTCACTGAACAAAATGTCCTGGGTGAATGAGGCATGGCATTGATGTTGGTCAAAAGCCCAGATGCAGAACTTGACACATCTGTCAAGGTCATCCTCTGATAATAATTGGATCTTGAATGGATGCCAGTGAGCGGTGTAAAGAATTCGTATAATGGCTGACACTACATTTTGCTGCAAGACGTCATGTGCTATTAGGATGCCCAGTTCATTGTTAATGTTTCCTTGTCAGTAGCAGTTTTCGTCTGACCCCTACGTGACTTGTCGTCCACTGTCCCAATTTTTCGGAATTTAGATATCAGGTATGTGACAGTGCTGTGTGAAATTGGTGGTCTTTCTGAGTGCCGGTTGTTGAAGTCTGGCTATGATATGGCAGCTGCATTCCCCTGACATTAGGATCACCTCAATCCTCTCCTCTTTCATCAATGCCATCTCCAGTTACCTGCAACAAACAATGGTTATTTCAACTTTCTGTGTTGACAACTTGTGAACCACAACACATGCCAAATCTGATTTATGACAATCAATTTCTGAGAAAATGCTGGTCTTGTTTGATATGCAACATGGCCCTCTTACCATTTGACCTTGATCCAATATGGAGGATTTTAAGATGGCGGCCATGTTCCGGAAATAGCCTAAAAGATAGGCCCCCTCACCAATTCTTTGTTGGGATATTCAGATATTTCATTTGCCCACCAGTTCCTGAAATACAAGGGTGTCCTGAGACTTTTGACTCCCCCTGTAGAAGGAAACATGATATAGCTCTACACCTTCTAGCAGAAGAATTTTGCATATTGGAAAAGTTGAAAGTAGGCAAAAAGTATTCTTCATGGCAAAAGCTAAGCTAAGGAAAAAGGACTTTTCAAATACATCTTCCAGAACAGAGATAGCAAGAAAAAGGTTTTGATCTTTATGCACCTAGCAGGAAAGCTGTGCATTATTTAAAGAGGATAATACTCCCTATTTTTATTGTAACAAATGACACACAGTAAAAAAAAGAATTTCTCTATAAATTTTTAGAAGCAAAGAAATAGCAGCAAACAGAAGTACACAAACACCACCTAGCAATAGAACTGTGAACTACAAAACTCCTCAAATACAAAAGTAAAGTGTTCCACAAAGTAAACGCTATATGGCGTTAAAAGAATTATTTAAATCACATATTTAGAAGCAGAGATGTTGAGAAAAACAGATTAAACATTTGTGAAACCTAGCGGCAAAATCATTCACTTTTTTGGTTAGAAAACACACAAGGAGTTTTCAGTTTGTAGTATGTGACCAAAAAAGAATTTTTTCAATCAGATTTTTAGTCATGCATATATTGCTGTGAAAGGAAATGTGCACTTACATCCAGTGGCGTAACGTAAAATCCCCCCCCGAAAAATTTCTAATGGGCCCCAACATGGTAATAATTAATGCAAAAATTGAGGGTAAATATTTAACTTCGCCGTAGTAAAAATATGTTTTTCAGATATTGATTCCATGATCACTTATGTATTGCTTTTAATTATGTGAGTACTTATTCCTGTAAGTATCCTGGATAAACTTAGTACTCAGGAGAAAAAGTGCAAAATCATGGCAAAAGCTAAGGCAAATGCTACCAATGGCAAATGCTACCAATATCAAATCAAGAAAAACAAATTCTGATCTTTGAGTGTATGGTTTCGAACTTCCTTTAAAGCTGTTTAATTCCTTCATACAATAACTTTTGAGAAAGAGGAAAAACAAGTGTGTTTAACATTTTTCTAGTTTTAAATACTTCAGCGATATTTCTTCTTGTTAGTGTCATGTCTTTTAAATTCAAGAAGCAAGCATACTTTACAAAATGAAGAAAACTTAACGTTACTAAAATCTGGATTCCCTTCTAGCATTCTTCTTAGCGAATATTTCAATCAGTTTTGTCACGCCCAGTTTTCTGGATCGGTCATTTTCAATGCTTATCATCGCAAGTCCATCAAGCCTATTTTGAGTGTGCAACGACCGAAGGTAGTTTTTGATTAACTTCAACTTTGAGAACGACCTTTCAGCTGCAGCCACAGTGACTGGGATTGTCAAAAAAAGTTTGAACGCTGTTGCAAGGTCTAAAACACTGGGCAATATTGTACTGTTTTTAAATATATGAGCTCTATACGGTCTTTTACAGAACCACCAGAAGTATTTTTTAACTGGTTGCTCATAGCATTTCTAAATGAAAGTACTTGTAATGGAAAATCACTAGATAAATCATCTTTGTACTGCAACCTTAAAGACTCAGCTGACTGGAATAATTCACTTTCGTTTGCGTTTAACAATTCAGATGACTGCAAGAAGGAAAATTTCTTTGCTACCAAACTTAGCCCTTCAAAATGGAATTTTATTTGAGAAATGATGATGTCTATAGTTGCATACAAGACATTAAGTTTTGAATTTCTCTTCAGGGTTGTGTAACCTGCTGTCTTGATATATTTCATTGAAAAACCTTTTGAGTGATGCGACCGCGTTTCATTAAATTTATCTTCAACACTCCATGTGTTGGCAAGAATAGATGAAATGTTTTTAATATCTTTGAATTCTTCTTTTAAATTAAACGGTTTTTCACTTGCTGATTGTAGCATGTCAGCTGCTTTCAATAATTTTGTGTCCTTTGACCGCACAAGTTTTGACACAATGCTAACTGTTTCCAATATTTTGTGTTCCATGACAACAATCACAACAAAATCAAAGGTCTAAACATTTTCAAAGTCCAGTTGCTTCAGCCCTTTCTTCGCAGCTATGAGATTTTAGTATGATTTGGGTCAAAGCTTTTAAAATGTCGTTATACCTGAAACGAATGGCACGCAGGATAGAGTGCTGGGAGGCCCATTGTATTGGGCACAACTTTTTCACAGCTAGGTTACACTAAGATTTTTTTAATAATTTCCCATCTTTTAAGACCATGACGGAAAAATACATATAAATGCTGTAAAATATCGTAAAAATCTCTGATTTCTCAAATTCCCATGCAAGCATCATTCAAAACCAAATTTAAATTATGCGAAGCACGGTGTATGTATATGGCTTTTTTTTCACATCTCTAATTCTTTTTTGAACAACAGAATAGTGTCCACGCATGTTGCTGGCTCCATCATAAGCTTGTCCTATACAATTTTCGGGAAACAGTTCATTTTCGTTTATCATCTTAAGTATTACCTCTGTCAGTCCCACTGCAGTTTGTTCTTTGATGTTTTGAAAAACTAAAAATCTTTCGTTAATTTTAATTTCCATTGGAGTTCCATCTTCGTTGTATATGACTGTGATGTATCTACATGTTTGAGTATAACTGTGCCTCCTTGATTTCCATTATAATTTCCTTCTTAATTTTGGTAGCAAAAAACTCGAACAATTCGTTTTGTATCATTGGACTGAAATATTTCTTTTTCTTTTTCTGCAACTGATTAAGAATCGGGTCATATTTGCTGAGAAGCTCAATTATCAATAGAAAATTTCCAGCATTATTATCACCTAATACCTCCTGATGGCTACGGAAAGCCATATTGCAAGTAGCTAAGGTTGTAGTTAGTAACATAAATTATTCTTTTCAACAATACGTGTCCAAAAACTGACCTGTGCTGCTGCATATTCTGAGCCCATCCGTTTATGAACGTTTTATCATTTTTATAAATATCATACGCAATGCAAGTGGACAAATGTGAAGCAGAGTTTTCGTGAACTTTAATATTTTTTAAGAAATTCCCTGCCAGTCTTTTATACCATTAATCCAGGCTTTCTGATGCAAGATGCATTTGGGATCACTGAAAAGCAAACAGGGCTCATAATAGGCACTATCCCACGTAGGAGAATAGCCCAACCAGATGTGAGATACCCTTTTTCCTGTATTTGTACATGCATAATAGTACTCTTCCGAAAAAAAAAACTATCTGTTGAAAAACTGGCACAACTACCTGAATCCAATAAAACATCTACCTTTTCTGATGGCTTTTCCATCCAATCAGTACCTGAACCTAATATTATTCCTTCTTTTTCTGCTGAGTTCTTTTTTTTTTTTTTTTTTGATTGGAGGTTTAACGACCACCGTGAGCAACTCAGTGGGCTATAAACAGTCGTTCGTCCTTAATTTAGGGCCACTGATTCCAGGGAAGGGAGAGAGCCAGGGCCGTAAGACAAACACAACATCCATGCCTCACCGGGATTTGAACCCGGACCCATCTCGGACAAATGATCAGAAGCCACCGCTTAGACCACTGTGCCCCCAGGGCGGCCTGAGGTTTCTGCACATTTGCTAACACTAAACAGGAACCAGACGTAATTTTCGGCAATCTGTTTTTCATAATTTCCACTTTTGCTTTTTTCTTTCTTTTTGCGGCCCCACTTAAAGATTTCTTCATTATTGCCACCCCCGTCGACCATTACATGTACCCTGACTATCCAGCATTGATTATGATGGGGGGGGGGGGGGGATTGCCGGCTGCGTGCAGGCCCTCCTGTCTTCGAACTCGTGACACTTGCAGCAATCTGATACCCTGCCCTCTAACCCTCACTTTCGTATCCAAAAGACAGAACATTTAAAACAAAAATTTTTAGAGCAGGAGGAAAACCTCTTGTCTGAAATTAAATTACTAAATAAAATTTAAAAAATATGTACGTAGATCTGGGCCCCATAAAATTCACCCCCCCCCGCTCGGGGGGGGGGGGGGGGAGGGGAGGTTGCGAGGGCTATCTTTACACTTACACACTCTAGTGACAAACTTGTGAGCACAGAAATTTTTTAAATTAGATTAGAAAGAAACATTTTGCACTGGAAACACTCCAACAAAGAACTAATTATTCAAATTGGACTCTTAAAAACCGAGATATTGAGAAAAGTAAAATATACTTCTACGCCTCCTGGTGGAAAAACTATGCACTGTTTTAAGCAGGAGGTATTCTCAAAAAGTTTTCTGAGGTGAGAGGTATCGGTCCATGAAAGAACTTTTTCAATAGTTTTCAGAAGCTCAGATTTTGCTGTGAATACATCAAAGCAGAAATAAACACTTATGCCACCTGGTGGCCAAAAATAATTCTTTACCAGAACTTAGGAATTATGTGCAAAACATTTTCCATCAGGAGCTGTAACTGATGCAGGAAGAATTTTTGTATAAAACTTTCAGAAGCAGAGATATTGGAGCTTTACCCATACTACGTGTAGCATGTCTAGGGTTTCACATCTCCTGATTATCCATCACAAGCAACTGGCTAATGGAGTATGCAGAAATAGGCGGGTGACCCATTCTTTCATCAGTGCTCTTTACAGATGAGGCCAGATTCATCAGTGAGAACACCATAAATTCTCACAACAATCACTTATGGGCAGAGAAAAACATGCATGGTGACATCTGAAGTAGAGAATGTTCCATTGATACTTCTCACAATGAATATGGTTTATGTATGTATAAATGTATATAGTCCATGAGCCCCAAGTCATTTTAGCTATATGATACAAGAACTCTTGGAAAATAACTACCCTGCCCAGTGAATAGGTCACTGAAGACATTCAGCTTGGCACTAGTGCTTTCCAGATTTTCCAATAGATTTCTACTTGTGGGCACATTTAAAAACTCTCATTTACTCAACTCCATTCACTGACACGGTTCAGAAGCAAGTTCCAAACGACTATCAGACAATTAACAACACTATAAATCCACAATACCTCCACTAAATTTTAATGTGTTCGACAGTCAATGAAAACACATGCCCAGGCTGTATTGAGTCTCATAGCAGAAATTGCAAGCACTTTCTTGTAAACATATCAATGAACTGTGTGTCTCCAAAATCATTTCAACAGACATTTTTATAGCTAACACTGGCAAGAAACTTACATAAAAAAAAAGGTTATAAAGGGTAAGAAAAATTGTTCCTCATCAATGTTTATATAGACTATATGTCTTATTTTGATTTTGGGGTGTAGAACATGTCCTGGGAAATTGACCAAGGTCCTTTATTTTTATTACAAAATATAAAGTGGATATACTTACGTATATATGCAGCTGCATTGGCAAACAGAGGCTGCTAAGGATGTGGAACCAATGGGATCAGGAAATGTGCCAGGGGGCAGATCCAATAAGCTTGACTGTAGTGCACCTGGTAGCAAATCTGGGAAGTTAGTACGCCAAACGCTGGAAAAATGTAAATTGCAAAGTTGGGGAGCATCACGTGTTTGCTAAAATTGGTAATAAAATGTGTGGGTCAATAGGTAAAATTAGGCTGTACATTGAGGAGGCAAATGTATGAGTGCATTTAGTTAAGAACCATGAAAGTAAATGCCATGACGAGCTGATGAAGAAACAGCACTACTATGACAATATAATATGAACACAAGATCTGACAATAATACTCAGAATGAGTTGTAGACATTTAATAGTACTCACCACACAATCAACTTACACAAATCATTAAGTGTAGCCATGTGATGTTGACATAGAGGCCCTCAGCTCTTACATTACTAGAAAGAAACATACCTATCAAAGTTAAGAATATTCCACATGTTCATGTCCATCATTGGTTACAATCAGGGGTGACTCCTGCTATGGGGCTGAACCCCCTATCCAAAGCAGTTTTATTTTCATGCCGTACCGAGAGAGATAAATTTTCTGAGCTCAACTGGAAGTTTTCCCTGCATAACACCACTGGGAGCGCAAGGAACGTTGGCGGACTGCGCCAGACTGCGCTGCTTGCAGCCCTGATGGGTGTTGAAACCAACTCATGTGGGAAACTCTGCCTATTCCCACATCAGTTCGTTTCCTTTGAATAAAACTTCCCTGGGGACTGCATTGATGGCAGTCTCGCTAGCACGGGTTGCTCACGAACGCAGTCTCTCGTTGAGTGGGAATGCATCGCAGGGCCTGTGTGCTTTGTTGATTAATACGATTCTTGTGCTTCTGAATAAGAAATAAAATAGGGGAATAAATTCAAATAATGACGAATGTTGAAATAAAGTATTAAATAAGGTACGTTTGAATGTATTACTCAACCTGTTTTGTTTGGATTTTTTCCTTCCAATTTTTGGTTTGTTCCTGCTTTTATTCAACGTAATAATTCTAACACCATCGAACTGTAAAATATTTGTGTTTGCAAATGACAAATACTCAGTTGCCGGGACATTTGCAAAAATGTTTTACTTATATTTTCTCTTCTGGTCAAAATGGGCATGTGAACAAATTGCAATTAAGAATAGAATTCAGTATTGGATAAATTGAAAAAAAAAAAAAAAAAAAAAAAAAAAGAGGGAGAGAGAGATTAATTTCTGCAGCAAAATACTTGCACAAAATTGATTTCTTCACTTACCAAGCACAACGAAATTTTCGCTTTTAAACTCACGTAAATTTTTATTCACCAAAAATCATTGAAGTCACTCCACTGGGTACAATTTGTTTTCTGCTGCATCCCCCCTCCCCAAAATAAGCTGCTCATTTCAATTGAAGTAGTGCATTATACTTAATTACTTTGAAAAGAACATTTAATCAGATATCATTGTTTAGAAAATTTACGAAGGTGGTAAATTTTGAAAACAAATTTTTCTTCACTAAATTGTTATCATGGCTTCAAAATTAAAACTGGACTGAATATATTTCCAATCCGTTTTTGTTAAAGAGAATGCCAGTGTGTGAGTATCGCAATAACAACTCATCACAAAATTCTGGCAAACTCTTCAAAATTCTACAAAATGTTTTTCATCGCCATCCAAGTTGCAGTGGTTGGTATCAAGTCGAAGTTTCAAAGGGAGTGTATCAGAAGGAAAAATATTTATTGTCATATTTCTAGGGGTCACAATGAGACACTTGAGAATACATACATGACCTTGAGTGTGTGCTGCCACTGCCACACGCATTAAATTTTTTACATTTTTTGTCCTTATATACTTTTATATATATACATATATACGTATATGCATGTATATAAAATTTGCAACCACTATCAATCTATTGCTGGATGAGAGTCTCCAAGTTTCTTCTTCCACAGCAGTCTGCTTTGAGCTTGTTTCTTTCATGCTTTCGAATTTCATGCACCCATCTCCCTCTTGTATTGTTTTTTCCCTTGCTATCCAGTTCAATATTTCTGGGTATTATTTTTTCCTTTACTATCCAGTTCAATATTTCAACTCTCCGTCAGTGGCTCTTTCTTCTAGCAATATGTCCATCGCATTCCAATTTCAGGAATTCTGATCATAATGTCTTCCACTCTTGTCATTTTCCCGATCCACGAGTTTCTACACTGCTGGCCACCCAAAATGCAACACCAAGAAGGACACAAGATAGCAAAGCCAGATTTACTGGACACATAACAACAGATACAAAGATGAAACGATTGAGCTTCCAGGCCCGTACGACTTGCGGAACATGCAGACATCAATAGTTCGGAACACGCAGACATCAATAGTTCGGAACACCCAGACATCTTTCCTGGTAACATCAAACATGCATCTCTACATGCTGCTTTCAGTTGCTGCAACATCTGTATGTCTATTTTAGTTCAGGTTCATGTCTGTGCTCCATGCGTAAAAACTGGAAGGATGCACTGATTAATCAGTTTCTTTTTAAGAAATAATGCATCTGACCAAGTTTTATATTTCCATTATTTTCTTCATAAATGTGGCAATGTGGCCATCGCTAAATATAAAATTTAAATATTCATTTCTTGTAAAAAAAACCCACTTTCGATCAATATATATATATATATATATATATATATATTCTATTAAGAGACTGAAGCAAAAAAAAATTTTGACTCACACCAAGTACAACATAGAAAAGGTTATGTATTGACCGGTGTGAGTGAAAAGAGAAAAATAAAACAACTGAATGTAGAAAGTGTCGAGAATACTGAGCCATTGCTTTATCAAGGACCAGCAAAAACTCTGCATTTTCTCACTTCCCCAAAGACCTATTTGGAAATGGGTTTCTGCAAAGTCATAGATGCAAGTAATAAGCCCACCAAAATTTTTTTTAAAAATATATATTTTAAAGAATATTTGTACAAAAAACTAGCGGATAATGCTTACCTTGGCATTTTTTTCTAGCGACGGGAACATTTCACGCACGTGTTTTCCGGTCCTTTGTTGATGTTATTGTCCTAAAGTCCGTTGTATGCGATGACTGGCTTTACTTCTCACACTTTTCGCTGGGTATACTCATTGGATCTTTGCCTTAGGATTCAAACATCAATTTTTACCGTTCTTTATACTCGAAATTTTCGCCCATACTCTGGGCATCTTCAGGAGCGTGGCGACTTTACCACCGATGTTCGTGGTTAACTTTGCGCTAATGGAGTCCGATACTCCTTGTTGCCATTCGTCGGAAAAACTTTCCTGGATATATTTCGTTATCAAGCCCGGCTGGCGCCATCTATGTTTCGTTAAGAACACTTTTTTTTTTCCGTATTTTTTTTTTTTTTTTTTTTAATTTTCTTCTCCTATCCTGGTTTTCTTGTCTTTTTTTGCCTGTTTTTCTTTTGTTGTTGTTTTTCTTGTCTTATTAGTTCTTTCTACAGGCCCGATAATGTGCTGGGGTCGTTCTGGTTACATACCCTTGCTTTATTTTTGTAGATTAATATTGCTTCTTCCCTCCTCATTTGCCTTTCCGATTTTTTATTCTTTTTTAGCATTTTAATTTCATCGAACTTTGGGAATGTCCGGTTTTCCAAGCAGAATTGCACTAAAGCAGTTTTGGCTTCTTTTTTTGCCAGTTAGATATGTGTTGTTTTAGTCTTTTTTTTAATCTGTTTTTCGTACTTCCAATGTACGATATTGGGGGTATGTGTGCTATTGGAATTTCGTAGGTTCCTGATTCTTCTAGCTTTTTTTCCTCTGTTTTGTTGTTGACAGTCATACTTTTCACAGTGTGCACTGAGCTTCCTAGTTGTAAGTCATATTTAGCACAGTGCCTATTGATTTCTTTACTCACTCCTTCCAGGTATGGGAAAGCTCCAATGTATTTCAATTTTTTATTTCTTATCTTCCTTTGGTTATGCACTTCTTGGCCTTCTTTACTCTGAGTCATATGCTTTTTACTCTCATGTATCCATTTATTTTGAGAGTAAAAGCATATGACTCAGAGTAAAGAAGGCCAAGAAGTGCATAACCAAAGGAAGATAAGAAATAAAAAATTGAAATACATTGGAGCTTTCCCATACCTGGAAGGAGTGAGTAAAGAAATCAATAGGCACTGTGCTAAATATGACTTACAACTAGGAAGCTCAGTGCACACTGTGAAAAGAATGACTGTCAACAAAAAAACAGAGGAAAAAAAGCTAGAAGAATCAGGAACCTACGAAATTCCAATAGCACACATACCCCCAATATCGTACATTCGAAGTACGAAAAACAGATTAAAAAAAAGACTAAAACAACACATATCTAACTGGCAAAAAAAGAAGCCAAAACTGCTTTAGTGCAATTCTGCTTGGAAAACCAGACATTCCCAAAGTTCGATGAAATTAAAATGCTAAAAAGAATAAAAAATCGGAAAGGCAAATGAGGAGGGAAGAAGCAATATTAATCTACAAAAATAAAGCAAGGGTATGTAACCAGAACGAACCCAGCACATTATCGGGCCTGTGGAAAGAACTAATAAGACAAGAAAAACAACAACAAAAGAAAAACAGGCAAAAAAAGACAAGAAAACCAGGATAGGAGAAGAAAATTTAAAAAAAAAAATACGAAAAAAAAAGTGTTCTTAACGAAACATAGATGGCGCCAGCCGGGCTTGATAACGAAATATATCCAGGAAAGTTTTTCCGACGAATGGCAACAAGGAGTATCGGACTCCATTAGCGCGAAGTTAACCACGAACATCGGTGGTAAAGTCGCCACGCTCCTGAAGATGCCCAGAGTATGGGCGAAAATTTCGAGTATAAAGAACGGTAAAAATTGATGTTTGAATCCTAAGGCAAAGATCCAATGAGTATACCCAGCGAAAAGTGTGAGAAGTAAAGCCAGTCATCGCATACAACGGACTTTAGGACAATAACATCAACAAAGGACCGGAAAACATGTGCGTGAAATGTTCCCGTCGCTAGAAAGGAATGCCAAGGTAAGCATTATCCGCTAGTTTTTTGTACAAGTTACTTTGAAATATCGCACGTAAAAGAGAATAGTACAATAATTAGAGCTATATAATAGTCAGAATTAGAACTACTAAGTGGAATTTTAAAGAATATATATAAATGTCATGACCTCCACAGAGTTGCATGACCAAGCTTTAGTTAACAATTTTGCTAGAATCCATAACTTTCCTGGCCCGACCCATGCTCTTCATCTGTTACTATTAAACAGAAAGAAGAAGATTATAGAAAACTCAAGTTGTAAGAGTGACATAATAAATCAGAAATAATGTTCAGCAATAACAAATTACCAAGTTCGACAAATTACCAAGGAATTTTGTTCTCTAGAAAACTGTCTAATAGTATATTAATGTGGCAGTTGAAGTCCAAATTGTTGCTGCAAATTCTTGAAATTCTAAGCACCTGAGAAATTAATACATTCTCAATTACTTTGGTTGATATGTTATTATTCCAGTGTAGATATTTAATTACTTTGAAAGGAAAATTAACTCTTTTATCAAAGAGGCTAATAGATGGGTTACCACTGTTAAGTTTAATGCTTAAGTCTAGGAACTCTAGTTCCTGATTACTGTGGTTGGTTTTACATAAGTTAAGAGAGCTAGGATAGATACTATCAAAATCACTCTCTATAACTTCTGAATTATTTATACACAGCAGATCGTCAATATATCTAAATGTGTAAAGGTAGTTATCGGAGCAGGTGGAGTGATTTTTAATGAATTTATATTCCTTAAAGAACAGGAATAGATTTGCAATACTCGTGGATGTTGACGTTCCCATGGGGATACCGTTTACTTGCTTATAGAGAGTATTATTATATAAGATATGGTTATTTTTAATGCAGCAATTGAGATAAGAGTTCCAGGCTCCTACATTAACAAATTGGTTAAGTTTAAATTCTGCATACAGCTCTTTAAAGGTAGTGATTATATCTGATAGAGGCAGATTAGTATATAGGTTCTCAAAATCATAACTATTAATATCTAAGGGATTTACTTCGAGTATAGTGGAAATTACTTCTGCATTATTATTAATTATCCAAAAATCTCTGTACATCAAGTTAGAACAGTTACTAATGTGTTTCAAAACCTTCTTTAAGATTTCTTCAAAAGCTAGATCAATTTTCTTTTTATGACTCCTGACTCCACTAGCTATGAATCTGAACTTCACTGGATCTTTATGAAACTTAACAGTTGCAAAAAGAAAGGGAAATTCAGGCTCATATCTTCTTATTTGTGGAATTTTAAGCTTCTTGAAGAATGCCTTAAAACGATTTTCTAACTGCTTAGTGGAATAACTTACGGGCTCGTAGGTTACTCTATTATTGAGTTCCATAGTTAACAATTCAAAATAGAACTTCTTACAGATAATTGCAAAATTATTGCTAGCTTTATCCGTAGTGGTAAAAATAAATAGGTCTTGTAGTTTGGAGAGTGACCTTTTAGCATCTCCAGAGAAAAATAGATTTCTATCAAAACAAATATCCTGACCTGCCAACTCATAAGTGAAGCTATTGATTACATGATATTTCCATTCTGCGAAGGCCTCAATAGGCTGATTGTATGTTAAACTGGTTTTTATAATGTACCTATTAACATCTTGAGTGAAGCTCTCAAGAATCCTCTCTTTGGAGATTTGGAAGGAAGGTCTAAATTTAGAACCATACTCTAATAAATTCCTAAGCTTGTCATTTTCAACAAAACTCAAGTTTCCAATGATAATATGCTTGTAATTCTTATCATAGTGAACTGTTTCTTTATGTTCATCACAAGAACATGTAGTAACTACAGGAATGTAACTCGAAGAATTAAGTTTGTAGTTTTTAACTGTTGACCCTAAGGTCTTAACATATTTAAAACTTACAATAGACTGGTGCCTGTGGATGGAAAAAAATTGCATTATTGTAGAACAGCTTCCTAACATTGAGATGATCATAGGTTTTATTTAGAAACCTGATGGTCACATAATTACTGGAAATTTCTTTATGAGAAATAGTCTGGTACCACCATGGAGAAGTCGAAGATATTGTAGTCCAGTGAAAGTACCTTGGAAGAACACTGATCTGACAAATGTGTTATTCGAGATGCCACACCAGACATTAAACCACCAACATACCTGGACTTACTTGTAGCCACCATTGATCATCCATGCTCCTGTGATAATGATTATGCCTGTTGTGATTGTGGTCATGTGTGAATGTGAATTCATCTGTCCACAAAATTTTCGCTAGAAACTATAATAGGTTCATTGACTTCTAACTGATGAAGACATAATTACACCAGTCTGTATGGCACTGATGATCACCAGGATACATGGCCTGCTGGGGTACCATGTCGTATGGGTAAAACCCAAAATGTCGCCCCGGTGGCGTAGTGGTCTAAGCGATGGCCTCTGATCATTTGTCCGAAAGGGGTCCGGGTTCGAATCCCGGTGAGGCATGGATGTTGTGTTTGTCTTACGGCACTGGCTCTCTCCCTTCCCTGGAACCAGTGACCCTAAATTAGGGACGGGCGACTGCTTATAGCCCATTGAGTTGCTCATGGTGGTCGTTAAACCTTCAATAAAAAAAAAAAAAAACAACAACAACCATAATTTGCAGTATCTTCCATGCACATCCAACTATCAGGCCACAGCGAGTTCTTGTACACTATATTACGGGTGGGCAAGTGCAAAGGACACAACATTCACAGCACTCAACCTATTCAAGAATTGATGTGGTCTACTAGAGCATTGCCAAGTCATAGTGTTACTTGTTTGACAGAGATGTTATGTTGTACGAGGCGGATGTGATCGTGAAAGATGTAGGACAAGGACCACCTGGAAAATGCTACGAGTATAGCAGAGCAGCTACATGTGAATTTCACTGACACTATTCATATATCAACACTATCTCACACCACTGTTCAGAAGTGTACTCCATTGTACACACAGTTGTCATTCAATGAAATCATGTTACCTTATTTCACCAGCAAAGGAAACTTTAAATAATATGCATTTACTGTGTGTCATCACTAAATTAGCATTCCACACATGTACGGAAGTCACAGTACTTTGCTTACTTGCAAACAGGGTAATAATACCTAGGATCCACATGCTGCAGGGCCTTGCCTTTTAATTTGGAGCAGTAGATAACATTGAAAACTTTGATATTTGACAAAAATATTGCAAAAAAAAGGCAACACTTTTTTTGCACATTTCTTAGAGGTTTTTAATTCCTTTCATAAATTTTTCATGTCATTATTTATTGTGTTAAAATGTGCACTCCATAGGTTATACTTGCCATGAGCAAATAAAGGAGTTTCAGAGGAGTAAATGTTTTCAGGATGACCATAAATCTTCAAGAAACTGAGTTTAAGCACCCTTCAAAGCATAAAGCTCTGTTGTACTTTAAAAGATATATAAGAAAAGTGCAATAAAATACGCAGTTCACATATGTTAACGATTTTTTTTTGTATAAATACGAAATTTTTGTCTCATCATTATATAAATATAAGAATTTACTTGGTCGTGCAAACCTTTGAAATCGAATATATATGTATATATTATACTGTATATAGCGTCAGGTGCCCACTTCACTGGCTATTTCTGAGGTGGTTTCAGCAAACAAAATATCTATGGATATGTGCTTAGCCACTACGAAGAAAGAAAGAAAAAAAGAGCGAGAGAGAGAGAGAGAGAAGTAGAAAGAAAAAACTCTGCTAAGATTAATTTTGTTAAAAAAAGAACATCAATTTCGATGGACGACAACTGAACAAATAAATTAAAAAACAGTTCGATTCAAATAGGTTGAGGCTCTGCTACCGCCAGGCCTCAACTGCACCAGTTTTTTGCTCCAACCCCTAGACAGCATTCTGATGACACTATAATCCCATATACTGTAAATACACTTCCATACCTTGCAATCCCCACTGTGCAGTCTAATTTACCCATTCATTAACCCCCACCTTTTATGACCAACCTGTAGCAAACACATGGTGCCCCCAAACTTCGCAATTGACATTTTGTGCTATTTGTCATAGTTTCGGAGTTGGGGAATAACTTCAAAATGAATGAAATGCTTACACACCATTCTTTGTTTTCCTGAAGTATGGCTACATTATGATGAGCAGTAAGATAACAATACCATTTATAATGTAATTTAAAAGTACAAGTGATATACATAACATAACTATCATTTTTAACAGAATACAAAGGGTGCTATCCGACATAGTTTGCCAAATTTTAAACAGACCAGTTGTAGCCTATGCCAGTACACTTTTAAAATACATAGTGTTATGAAGTCACTGTAATTAAAACGGTAGTTACAGAAGCCACTACAGCTTAATACTAGCATCTGGGTTATTTGCCAGATTTAAATATTAATATAAATCAGTGATTAGAAATAACGCTGCTACTGTAATATACTTTTACAGTAGTGTTATGTGTAGCACAGTGGCATAACTAGGACAAAGTGCACCCCCCCCCCACACACACACACAATTATTTGCTTTAGTATCCCTAAGCACAGTAATTTTCTCTGGATTTTGAACACAAGGGAGGATGTGTGTTTTGTGTGTGTACGTGGGAGGAAGTTATGAAGATTGTCTGGAAAAATAAGGGGCTACCTATAAAACCCTGTAGTTTTACCTCTTTACGTAATTTTTGGAACAGAAGTACATAATTCAAGGTTATCAATCAGGCAATCAGGATTAACACTAACACGGAGTGCGGACCGATGCATGAACATACATTTTATTGCAATAAAGGGATTCGGTAAAATATATTTTAATGATTAAGGTTAATAAAACTATAAGACTTTAGTGATCATTACTGGATATGGTTGCATACAAATAGATAACTCAGTGTCCTACACTGTAAGAATGCAATACGGGGACTCACATAGCTATCTCACCCTCGCCCCTCCCAGTACTGTTTTTTTTTAATTGCGGTTTATTTTTCAGTTGTAAGGTAATAGAAGTAACCTTTTTTTTTTTAATTTTAGGTACATACTACTGCTAACACGATACCAACTGATTATAAGGATTAGGATTTGAATACTTATATGTACATGAACTCCATTCTTCTCCTGAATACTTTATTTGTACATGAACTCCATTCTTCTTTCCTTTTGTGTGGACTTGAGTGTTACGTTTTCATAAAAAGTTTATTTCAAGTACTTTTTCATATTTAAAAAGAATGGGTTTTTTTATTGACATAACAGCCAAATTGCTGAAATGTACATGTCCTTGTGTAGCTCTAAGATATATACAGAAAAACTTCTTTCGGAAGTTGCAGTTGTTGATGGAAACTTTAATATTAGGTTTGTTGATTTGTACAACTCACTAAACACAATGTCCAACAATTTTTTCATCTTTATGTAACAAGAAATGTCTCTTACTGATTTCTTTTTGTATTCATCAAGGGAATCAAAACACCTTTAGTTGATTTTTTAGTCTAGCTGTATAAAAATTTGAAGCATAGAGTTCTTTAAGTTCTGACAGTAGATGTTTAGGAAAGCTTTCACAAAATTTATCAAAACAGTTCGAATCCAACAAAGCCACGAATTTAAGATACAATATCACTGATTTTAATTTATTGACACTTCACACAAACTGAAACAACTCTCATGAAACACATACTATAACCAGCGGGAGCAAACGAGTGACTAATGTGTAGTCCAAGTCTTCTTTTTTCTGAGTGAACCGTTACCAAAGAATTCCCCTTCATGTTGTAGTGGAAACGCTAGCTGGCGATTCAGATCAGAACAGCAAAGACTGACTGATAGAGCTGTTTGCATTACGATAACACCATCCAGGGAGACCCCTTGTTTTTCGCTCGCCAGACTGATTTTCTTAGTCAAAAGAAGCAAATCTGCACGTTTTTTCGCAGCAAAAGCATCAGCATCGACATATCTTAATACCATTGCTAACTGGCTTTTATTTGTGTATATGTCATTGACTTTTACTTGTGCATTCTATGGGCTTCGCAGATAGCCTTGAATATACGCCACTGCTGATACTGAGCTTCACTTGGACACCTTTGTGACATTTTGCAAATGGGTCATTTGTTAGCATATTAAAGTTTTCCTATGCAGTGAATGAGACATACTTACTATAAGGAAGTACTAAAAGTGTAATTGTACTAAAAGTGTACAAAGTGTAATTGATTTGTCCAAAAATTAAAATCATTTGAAGAAATCACCCATCACAGATCTGTGGCTACCACGAATAAATGTGGGCACCTGTCATGTACGTAATTCTAGGTGACTGACTGTTTTCACACATCCCCCACTAGGGATCTCCATGTGTGCTAGCACTTTTCCTTCTCAGCACAGAGAGAAGGCGACTGGAAAGCAATCGTATTATTTACAATTCTTTGCGGAGTAATCGTATCACAAATCATTGCACAATGATCGTATTACAACACCGAGCCAAAGGGCCGAATAGCTTCAATCTGTAGGAAATCTAGTGTTTTAAAAGTGAAACTTGACATTAACTAAGTTTATCTTAAAAGAAAATCTGACATCTTTTTAGCTAAGTTTATCCTAAAGGAAAATCTGAATCTTTGGGTTAATTATTTGTTTCTTTTTGTGGGTTTGGATTTTTCCATAAAATTATAACTAGCAGCTGCAGTATGCACCTTCGTTACCTGGTAGTTACACCACTGGTGCAGCATTGCTACAAATAGAAATATATAAGTAATTTCTCAATATATCGAGATGGAAAAACATGAAAAATATGCATAAAAAGTAGTTTTTCAATTACTATACAATATGCAAGACATGAATACGAAGTCTTCCTCTACACATATGAGATTGGACAGATGGGGCCGAAAGTTAAGTGAATGTAATTTCTTCGCACATCTTACCTCCGCAAATTTACACACATTTTAAACAGTAAAAATCTCATTTATGTTTCTAAACTGCCCTAAAAGACGCGTACGGTATGGCGAAAATATATGCTGTCTCCTATATTAATTTGAAAATTCTTCTTTGGCACCTACTCGGATATACTTACCGCTTCGCCTATGTAAACATTTATCACAACAGAGCAAATCTCATAAAAACAACCTACAGAACAGAACACGGCGCCGTCTAATGACAATAATTCAAAGCGCAACACAATATTCCGTAACGCCGTATAGCGCCGGAGGATAATTTGTCATTTTCATGTGCGGCTCTCACAATATTCCGTGCAGCTGGACAGGAAGATATCAATCATCTTATCCCTACCCAAAGAAGACCACTCCCTTCCAATCGTTCTGACCAATCACAGAAGCAGCGTGAACCTAGTCTGTGGGCTAAATTCACGCATAGCGTGAATATAGCTTCAGCCGACTAAAGGAAGACAAAGTATGGAAGCGAATCTAGCGGTATTGCACCAAACTACGAGTGATATCAGATGGTGCCGTATTCGCTTATATTATTCAACATTTTATTTCCATAAAACAAACCTAATTTTTCTTTATAAAATTAATGCTTATTAGTGTTTCAGTTCAAACTAAAATCATCATGAAATTATCAGCTTCAAGTTCTTCGGTTAACTAGGCAAATAAACAATTTAATGATTTATTATTTAACATTTTATTACTGCAAAACAAATTATATTTCTTTTAACGAAACTGCTGCTTGTTGGGATTCCAATTAAAACAAAAATTCGCACAAGTACAGAATCACTTGGCGAGCTAAGAATGATAGCATTCATATGTAAAACAATCGGCTATCTCAGGAGTCGCCCCTGTGGCGCAGTGGTCCAGGCGCTGACTTATGATCAATCGTCCGCTAAGGGTCCGGGTTCGAATCCCGGCGAGGTATGGATGTTGTGTTTGTCTTACAGAACTGCCTCTCTCTCCCTTCCCTAGAACCAGTGACTATACATTAAGGGGACCAGACGTCGTCATTTTCTGGGGACAGTCCTCGATTTTCATGCTTTGTCCTCAGTTCCGTTAAAACTGTTTGACGACATCAAATGTCCTCATTTTTTTATTTTTTTTATTTTTTGTCCTCAATTTTTGAAATTTCCCAAAATAATTGAAATAGGAAGAATGTGCTGAACATAGGTCGTAGAACTCAAATGAAAATTCCTAGTGCAACCAAATGTGGCATGAAGTACTTATTTAATTGCAAGAAAATCGACTCATGAAGTTATGGAACTATTTTCAGAAGCGGAGAATTTTTTCCTTGAATTTAGAAATCATGCTGTATTAATGGGAGACATGCCGAAGCATCCAAAAAAGTCATAGCCAAATCTCATCTTTTTCAGCATTCACTTTCTTCCGATTCAATACGTAAATGATGTCAAATTTGGTTGCATTTTCCATTGAGAGCTCTACAACTTTTGTTAAGCCGCCCCGGTGGCGCAGTGGTCTAAGCGACGGCCTCTGATCATTCGTCCGAACGGGGTCCGGGTTCGAATCCCGTGAGGCATGGATGTTGTGTTTGTCTTACGGCACTGGCTCTCTCCCTTCCCTGGAACCAGTGACCCTAAATTAGGGACGGGCGACTGCTTATAGCCCATTTGAGTTGCTCACGGTGGTCGTTAAACCTCCAATCAAAAAAAAAAAAAACTTTTGTTAAGTACATTTGTTTCATTAAACTGTTTCTTCAAGCAAAGTTACTGGACTTGGAATATTCCTACTCGTGTAGAGTAATTTTTTGGTTTCAGATATTTTTCTCGTACAGAATCACAATGAAATTTCAGTACAAAATCAAAATGTAACTTTGTTTTCATGTGCTGCCCCCTCTGAGCAACATTTAAAATTTATCAGAAGTATAATTCTGCATGACAGTACGGTATATGAAGAAGTTTTAGGAAGGGGGTGTTTGACCCCAGGTCTAAAACTACCCTTAGAAATAGGAAGCTACGAGATCTGAGTAAGTGAACTCAATAGGAACGACAAACAAAAAATGTAGTGAAAGGAGAGGGTGACCCGTGATACCAGTCCGTGTGAAAGGGGGACAAAGGGAACGAAGCTCCGCACAACGCCACCCGGTGGGCCGCCGACACACCAGGGAGTGACTGAAACTCAACGATACCAAATTCAAATGTCCCAGCAGAATCAATTTTCACCATCTCGATGCCAAACTGAAGAATGAGGGGGTAATGGTCTGTCTAACACCCACCAGCGTTCACATACTTACTCTCTCGGTCAAGGAGGGTATATGCCGCCCCGGTGGCGCTGGCCCATGATCATTCGTCCGTAAGGGGTCCGGGTTCGAATCCCGGTCAGGCATGGATGTTGTGTTTGTCTTACGGCACTGGCTCTCTCCCTTCCCTGGAACCAGTGACCCTAAATTAGGGACGGGCGACTGCTTATAGCCCATTGAGTTGCTCACGGTGGTCGTTAAACCTCCTATCAAAAAAAAAAAAAAAAAAAAGAAGGGTATATTCTGCATGATAATACTTTATTCCTATTTTATACTTATTTCACATGAAAATTATCCCTCAGATTCATCGTACGTTTTACAATATAACTGGACAATTATGATACAGTTTATAAATTTTTTTAATAATCTTCGGCTTTAGCATAATGTGCCAGATGTCCTCATTTTGAAACGAAATTGTCCTCAATTTTGTTCTCAAATATCTGGTTGTCTTCCTCTACATTAGGGAATGGCGACTATTTATAGCCCATTGAACTGTTCACGGTGGTCATTAAATTTACAATCCAAAAAAAAAAAAAAAGTATTTCTATTTCTGGAAGTATTTTTTTTTTTTTTTTTGATTGGAGGTTTAACGACCACCGTGAGCAACTCAATGGGCTATAAGCAGTCTCCCGTCCCTAATTTAGGGTCACTGGTTCCAGGGAAGGAAGAGAGCCAGTGCCGTAAGAAAAACACAACATCCATACCCCACCGGGATTCGAACCCGGACCCCTTACGGACGCATGATCAGAGGCCATCGCTTAGATCACTGCGCCACCGGGGCGGCCTGGAAGTCTTCCCAAAATTTTTACATAAATCTTCTATATTCGTTGAGTTTGGTTACATTTGAGATATCAGGTCTCCGTGTGCTAGTACGCGATATAAATAGTTCCAAAATGAAATATTAAACAGCATAGGGTCGCGGTTTTTTTATTAGTCATCATCAACAATCAATATCAATCCGCTGTTGGATTTTTTTTTTTTTATTGGAAGTTTAACGACCACCGTGAGCAACTCAATGGGCTATAAGCAGCCGCCGTCCCTAATTTAGGGTCACTGGTTCCAGGGAAGGGAGAGAGTCAGTGCCGTAAGACAAACACAACATCCATGCCTCACCGGGATTCGAACCCGGACCCCTTTCGGACGAATGATCTGATGCTATCGCTTAGACCACTGTGCCACCGGGGCGGCTCCGCTGTTGGATAACGGTCTCCACAAGTTTCTTCCACAACGAACTATCTTGCGCCAGTCTCCTCCATGTCACTACCACATGTTTTCGAATTTCATCCACTCATCTCCCATACGGTCTTTCTTCTTGGTCTTTTGCTGTCCCTTGGAATCCTGTCTGTAATTTCCGTTGTCCAGCGGTAGTCCGTTCTTCTGACAACACGTCCAGCTCATTGCCATTTCAGAGAGTTCACTCTGATCATGATGTCTTTCGCTCTTGTCATTTTCCTTATCCATGAGTTCCTCTTCTTATCTCTCCTGGTTACACCAAGCATCCATCTCTCCATGCTTCTTTCAGTTATCTGCAGTCTTTGTGCGTCATTTTTTTAGTTAAGGTCCACGTCTGTGCTTCGTACGTAAGCAGAGTAACCGCTTTGTGCAGCGGGTACAGCAGCTAGACGGGATGGGAGTGGCTCAATAAAGGTGCTGGAAGGTGTTCACAGGTATGTAGAGCCACGCTGACTGCAGTACATCTGACAGCTGCTGGAATGTACGTGGTGGAGGATCCATACAGTGAACAACACGATCGAAGCGGTCTCACAGATGCTCTGGGGAATTAGGGGGCCAGAGAAGCACTTTGAAGTCTTTATCGTGCTCTTCCAACCACTCTCGGACCTTTTTAGCTGTGTGACACGTCGCATTGTCGTGCTGGAAGATCCTATCTGCCCCAGGGATAATCAGCATGTATGGGTGCACGTGGTCTGCAAGGATAGATTTATAAAGAATTCGGTCATAGTGCCTTCCACAGGTATGAGTGGACTCAGAGAATGCCACGAAATCATTCCCCAGGCCATAATGCTGCCCTCACCGGCTTGTGTTCTAACAGCAATGGTTGAAGAGTGTTTGTTCTCCGATGTTTCTAGCCTTATACGTCAACATTCATCCGTTCGATGAAGCACAAAACGTGACTCATCGGAGAAGGCAATCCTTTACCAATCAGCGGACGTACAATTCCGATTCTGCCCTGCAAATGTATGCCTTTTCAGCAGATGCACCTCCGTTAGCATAGGTGCAATGACCATCAGTCTGCATCGGAGCCCCATATGCAGCAGGGTTTGTTGAACTTTTGATTTACACACATTTCCGGTAGCCCCCTGGTTCATTGGGTCAATGAGTTGCTCCACTGTAGGGTGTCGATCACCCCTAACGCACCTTCGAAGCCGACGTTCACCTCTCACAGCAATGGCATGTGGTGCTCTGCAGTTTCCACGTCGATTATTCGCAAAGGTGCCATTTCTCCAATCACGACACACTTTAACCACATGAGCACGCGGATAGTTCACAAACTGTGCTGTATCAGAAATACTGCCACCCTTTGTCCCAAAGCCGATGTACATCCCTTTTTGCAAATCTGATAAATAGCTCCTTTTATCCATTACAACAACGAGTGATATGTTTTCAGATTGCATACAGCACACCTTATATACCCTCCAAGCCAGCTCACGACACGCGCCTTCTTTCATTGACTACGCGCTGTTGACATCAAAAGTAGGAGGTGGTCACAATAATGGGACTCGACTGTGTATATATTTTTTGAAGAAAGTCAAAAATGCAGATACTCGAAGGTCAAATTATTAACAATGAATTCAGTTATTTTTCAATAACAAAACGAATAGTAATCAGTTAGTTTTCTTTCAAATGAAGGTATCGTGCTCTAATAATGATTCATTACACACTGATTAAGATATGGATGTCATGTTTTCTCGGAAAGTAGATGCTAATGATATCCTTGCCAGTGGTCTCACTATTGGATCGAAACACCTTATTCCTTCGCCCCTGTCTAAGGGGCTGATTCGGGGGCGGTTCGTTATTAGGGGCCAGAGGGGCCGGGCCTCACCTAAAAGTTTCCATTTCTAGAATTTTTTTTTTTTTTGTCCTGATTCTTATTCTCTCTCTTGACTACATGGTGATAAACCTTTTCTTTCAAAAACCATTACCTAAGGGAAAAGTTTCCTTCAAAAACGAAAAACTCTTCCCTGAGGAAAGAGATCACGTTCAGAGTGTGAGGTTATTGGGGCCAGCTCCAACAGGCCCCAGTAACATCATTACGTAAGCGAAGATGAGACGATTTCCTCCCCGTCTCATTAAGTATGATAACCTACATACAACATTGCCTTAACCCGTGTGCAAAATAAGCTGTGATCTGGCCCTGCGCTAATTTGACTTGCCGGGAGAGTATCCATTTCCTTAACGCCGTGGGTTGACAGAGAAGCTTACCCCGACCAAACTCAATGGTGGCGGGAGGGTTTCAAATGTCGTAGCAAAGTTCAGTTAGTGTTTTTTTTTCTGTGTGTGTCTCTCTCGGTGATGTGCTGTTCCTTTGTGTCGTGACTTGTTTGCTTGTCGAGTACAATGAATGGAGTGGATATTTTGTTAAAATCTCCGTTCTTTGCTTTAAATCTGCAAGAAAATTTTAACTTAAAAACACTCAGTGCTTATCACCCCAAGAATTTTTAGTTTGAGCTTCACATAAAAAAAAACAGTGCTCATCAGCCCAAGAATTTGAGTCGAAAAGCTTCACTTAAAAAAACTCGGTGCTTATCAGCCCAAGAATTTGAGTTTCCAAGAGTATGAAGTTTACAAAGCGCTTTGCAGAACTAATTTCAGTTTTAACTAAGAGGATTTTCTATGTTAAAAATAAATAAATAAATGAGAAAATCTGTAAGTATAATTCGTACATATATGTTTTTAAGTTTCACAAGTTCTTTAAAAAAAAAAAAAAGGTTAAACCTTTCAAATAATGCAAATGGTAGTATGGTACTCATTCTATATGGGACGAAATTCATGAAACATTCCCTCCCTGCATATACACTGACGGAAAAAAAACCCAACACCACGAAAAAATAGTTGTAGAGGAATGAGATGGCGGCAATACATTTGTATAGGTAACATATTTAATCGATTAAGGTTTCAAGATCACAGCTTATTGTAAGCGCGAGAAGAGCCGTTTTAAATGTGAAATGCTGGTACATTAATAACCAGTGTAACCGCCAGAATGTTGAATGCAAGCACGCAAACGTTCATGCATTGTGTCGTACAGGTGCTGGATGTCAGTTTGTGCGATGGAGTTCCATGCCTGTTGCACTTGGTCGGTCAATACAGGGACGGTTAATGCTGGTTGGGGTGACGCTGGAGTTGTCGTGCAATGATATCCCATACGTGCTCGATAAGTGAAAGATCTGGTGATCTAGCAGGCCATGGTAACATGTCGACAATCTGTAGAGCATGTTGGGACAGCGGTATGCGGGCGAGCGTTATCCTGTTGGAAAACACCCCCTGGAATGCTGTTCGTGAATGGCAGCACAACAGGTTGAATCACAAGACTGATGTACGACTGTGCCGTCAGGGTGCGTGGGATAACCACGAGAGTGCTCCTGCTGTCATAGGAAATTGCTTCCCAGACCATAACTCCAGGTGTAGGTCCAGTGTGTCTCGGCCACAGACAGGTTGGTTGCAGGCGCTCACCTGGCCTCCTTCTAACCAACACACGGCCATCACTGGCACCCTGGCAGAACCGGCTTTCATCAGAAAACACAACAGATCTCCACTCCGTCCTCCAATGAGCTCTAGCTTGACACCACTGACGTTGCAAACGGCAGTGGTTTGGAGTAAGTGGAATGCACGCTACAGGGCGTCTGGCTCGGAGCTGTCCTTCAAGTAACCGATTTGTAACAGTTCGTTGTCACTGTGGTGGCAACTGCAGCTCGATTTGCTGCTGCAGACGCGGCACGATGCGCCACGGCCATACGCCGTGCATGGCGGTCTTCCCCCTCAGTAGTGCCACGTGGCCGGCCGGAACCCGGTCTTCTTGAGGCAGTAGCTTCCCTTGACCACCGCTGCCAACAATCATGCACAGTGGCTACATTCCTGCCAAGTCGTTCTGCAATATTGCGGAAAGAAAATCCACCTCTCGTAGCCCTATTACACGACTTCATTCAAACCCCGTGAGCTGTTGATAATGGCTTCTTCGTCTTTTTAAAGGCATTCTTGACTAACATCAACACTACATCGAATATCAACGATAACTAATGCTTACGAACGTTACAGCAAACCTGCTTTGCATGTTCCGAGGGGCGCTACCAGTGCCACACGTATGCGCCGAGCGCGAAATTTGCATAGACGTCATCTTACAGATGTACTCTCACCGCCTACCAACTGTCGTTCATCTAACACAACCCCTTCTTGGTGTTGGGATTTTTTTTCCGTCAGTGTATTTGGAGTTATTATTTTTTCACCATTTTTTTTTATCCTGGGAATATTCCTCAGTTGAGAAATCTGAAGAAACACAAAGCACAACTAACATAAATTAATGCTCATATGTTTTAAGGTAAAAATTTTATTTAAGGAGTTTTAACATTTTTCTGTTAATAGTTATGCATTCTATTCTGAGGCAATTTTTTTCGTGTGCAATACAATAGTTGACACATTCCTACCTGATTTGGGCATTATTGTGAGTCAAGGGGGTAAACAGAGGCAGAGTAAAGGAATCTTGGGGGTGGGGTTTGATTAGTTGGCCTAATGATGACAGTTTTTTCATTTCATTGTTTGACTTCGGCTACTGGCCCCACCTGTTTCAGTTGCCACGAGCCGCCACTGGGCCGATCTCTTAGAGGGTACCGGGCGACATTCTTCTAACTCTCGGGCAATCGTACTTTGCCGATTTTTTTTTTTTTTGAAAAATTGTCGGCAAAGTGCGATTGTCTGGTACACCTCGTGATTCCGGCTATGGACTTGTTACTGGACTTGGGCGCCAACGTTTAGTTGTTTTCTGCAGATGATGCACTCCCTGCCTGTCCTACTGTTGCTAATATCAACTTTGGGTTTCGTACCTCATGTTTTTTTTTAAGGTTTCACACCTTCTGTTGATACGTCTCCTACTATTCCTCCGCCTTCACATTACGATTTATCTCAATTTCCGCCGTTGCCGTCAAAGACTGTGCAACATCCTCCAGTGCAGTTACATAATTTGTCGAATTTGTCTGTCCTTGAACAACTGACCTTTCCTAGAGTTTCCATGACAACACGAAGCAGCTGGTGAATGGGCCATTACTTTGGGCAAGGGTTCGCTCAAAAAAGAGAAAAGTTAGACTACCTTTGTCAATGAATTAAAATCAGTGATATTACATCTTAAATTCGTGGCTTTGTTGGATTCGAATTGTTTTGATAAATTCTGTGAAAGCTTTCCTGAACATCTATGCCGCCCCGGTGGCGCAGTGGTCTAAGGCGCTGGCCTCTGATCATTCGTCCGTAAGGGGTCTGGGTTCGAATCCCGGTCGGGCATGGATGTTGTGTGTGTCTTACGGCACTGGCTCTCTCCCTTCCCTGGAACCAGTGACCCTAAATTAGGGACGGGCGACTGCTTATAGCCCATTGAGTTGCTCACGGTGGTCGTTAAACCTCTAATCACACACACTGAACATCTACTGTCATAATTTAAAGAACGCTCTGCTTAAAATTCTGATACAGGACCTAACAATTTTAAGTATATAGGCAACATAAAGTACTATTTGGTGGGTCCCTATTAGCTGAAGATCTTATCTACATACACAGTTTTGCATCTTGTCAATTCACACATTTTTTGGCTTACCAGGTAGTTGATTAACCATGACCACCTTTTATATCAGTGTATATATTTGGGGTCTTGTGGGTGTTTTGTTCAGTTTCGTTAGTTGTCTTGTCATGGTGGTTTTGTTCTGCCGGTAAGCTTTTAATTTTTTTCATTTTTTATTTTGTAGTTGTATAAATTTGATTCTTGGAATTCTTGTACTTGTTCTGGAATTTGGTTTGGTGGCCTAGGGAGCATGACCAATCAACAAATTTGGCTCCCCTTGTCGTTTGTTGGTACTAGAAAGGCCACTCCCACAGGTTGATGCTCTCCTGATGACGGCAACCTGTTTTTTTGTTTTCAATTGTTTTGAAGTTCCCTTTTTTTTAATCTTGTATTTTTGTTCTGTAATGTTTCCATTATATCGCCTTCTCGTGGTGCATCCTGTTCCCACTAAAGGGGCTCTGACGACCGCCCATAGCGGTATAACTATACCATCAGGATTAGAGGAAATTCTATCCCACACTCACCAACCCGCTTGGCCAGCGTGGTGAGTTATGGCCAAACCCCTCCAAAATGATTCCACAACTTAAATCTTGGCCCTCAGTCTCCGGCAGCTGGAATGTACCTGGCCAAGGCAGCGGCCAGTGCGACATGAAGGCAGAGGGTGCTAAGAATCCCCGGAGGACCGGACTAGGCTGCCATCTGATGCTGACCTTGGCAACGTACAATGGACGCTCCCTATCTTCTGATTCAAGGCTTCTTGAATTGGAAGAGGAATTACAAAGGATCAAGTGGGACATCGTGGGGCTAAGTGAGGTAAGGAGAAAAGGAGAAGATCTCATGGAACTGAAAAGTGGACATCTCTTCTACTATCGTGGGACAGATACTGGCAGAACTAGTGGTGTTGGATTTATAATAAACAAGAAACTGAAGGATAAAGTTGTAGAAGTTGAAAGTTCCTCTGACAGAGCTGCACGACTTGTTATCCAACTCTCGAAAAGATACCAGGCTCAGATTATTCAAACTTATGCACCCACCACAAGTCATCCTGAAGAAGAAATTGAAGAATTTTATGAGGAAATTTGTCATCTAAATAATAAAGGTAAGCAGCACTTGAAAATAATTATGGGAGATTTCAATGCAAAAATAGGGCAACGGCAACAGAATGAAACTTCAGTAGGTAAATTCGGTCACGGCAACAGAAACCAGCGTGGAAATACTCTCGTTGAGTTTGCAGAGGCAGAAGGGTTTTTCATCTTAAACTCCTTCTTCAAGAAAAAGCCACACAGGAAATGGACATGGAGACATCCAAATGGGACGACAAATGAAATTGATTTTATTATGTGTAACAAAAAATTTGTCATAGAAGACTGCAGTGTGCTAAACAAGTTCAACACAGGTAGTGACCATAGATTGGTGAGATGTAAGATGCACCTCAACGCTAAACTTGAACGTGGCAAGCTCATAAGACAAACAAAGTCTATTGACATAACCAACCTCAAAAAACACCATAATACCTTCAAGTTAGAACTGAAGAACAGGTTCTCTGCTTTAGAAGGCCTAACATCGGAAGAAGTGGACATCTCTGAAGTTAACAGAAAAGTAACCAAAGCTCTTATGGAAACAGCAACAAAATTAGCTGGGTCTAAGAACAAGTTGCATGTGAACAAATTATCAGGAAAAACCAAAATGTTGATGCAAAAAAGAAGAGAGATGAGGACAACTAAAGAAGATGTCACTTCCAAAGTGGAATATATAGAGCTATGCAAGACAGTAAGAAAAAGTATCACTGAAGACGTAAGGAAATTCAACTGTGAACTAGTGAGGAAAGCAATTGAAAACAACCAAAGCCTAAAGATAGCAAAGGGACATCTCAGTAAGGGAAGAAAACAGATTATGGCACTGAGAAAAGAAGATGGTTCTGTAACAAGAAATAGAGGCAGAAATTTTGACAAGAGTGAAAGATTTCTACTCCAAATTATATGAAAGGGATGATATATGCACTCCAGACATCATGAAAGATACCAGTACCAGAGTTCCTCCAGTCCTTCCAGCAGAAGTTGCACATGCAATCAAGAACATGAAGCGAGGAAAAGCTCCAGGAGAAGATGGAATTACTGTAGACATCATACAAGAAGCAAGTGGAGAAATCGAAACAGTACTCGCCCAAATTTTCACTCGATGCCTTAATGAAGGAAAGATTCCTGAGGATTGGAACACCGCTACAATGATCCTGCTACATAAGAAAGGTGACATTGAGGATCTCGGAAACTACAGACCTATCAGCCTCCTATCAGTAGTTTATAAAATCTTCACTAAAGTTCTTTCACACCGCTTGAAGGTAACACTGGACACGGCTCAACCGAGAGAACAAGCTGGATTCAGGAGTGGCTACAGCACAATAGATCATATCCACGTGCTGAGAGAACTAATTGAAAGAGCGAGGGAATATGAACTTCCATTGTGCATGGCTTTTATCGATTATGAAAAAGCCTTTGATTCGGTGAAACCATCAGCAGTTACAATGGCTCTGAAAACCTGCGGTATTGAAGATGCATACATTAATATATATTAATATACATCTATGAAAATGCAAGTGCAAAGATTAGGCTGTTTGAAAATACAACACACGTAAAAATTGGAAAGGGAGTGAGACAAGGTGACAACATATCTCCGAAGCTCTTTAATGCCACATTGGAGGGTGTTTTTCAGTCGCTGAGCTGGGAAAACAAGGGGATAAAGATTAATGGAGATTATCTAACCCACCTTCGTTTTGCTGATGACGTAGTCATTTTTGCAACTACCCCATCAGAGCTGCAGAGTATGATCCAGGAACTTGCTGACAAGAGTAAAGAAGTGGGATTAAAAATGAACTTTCAGAAGACAAAAGTGATGTTCAATGCTTTTACAAGAAATGAAGATTTATCGATTGATGGAGAAAAGCTGGAGATAACAGACACGTACGTTTATCTTGGACAGCAGATATCAAGTGAGGGTCACATTGATGAAGAAATTAATCGGCGTACAAAACTTGCCTGGAGAGCTTTTGGAAGAAACAGCATAATTTTCAAGAGCAATATGCCATTATGTCTTAAAAGAAAAGTGTTTGATCAATGCATCCTTCCAGTGCTTACGTATGGTGCAGAGACGTGGACCTTAACTAAAAGAGACATACAAAGGCTGCAGACAACTCAAAGAAGCATGGAGAGGTGCATGCTTGGTGTAACCAGGAGAGATAAGAAGAGGAACTCGTGGATCCGAAAAATGACTAGAGTGGAAGACATCATGATCAGAGTTAAATCCCTGAAATGGCAATGGGCTGGACATACTGCCAGAAGGACAGATCATCGATGGACAGCCGAAATTTTAGATTGGATTCCAAGGGACAGGAAAAGACCCAGAAGAAGACCACATGGGAGATGGGTGGATGAAATTCGAAAGTATGCAGGGGTGACATGGAGGAGACTGGCACAAGACAGACCGTTGTGGAGGAAACTTGGGGAGACCTTCGTCCAGCAGTGGATTGATAATGGTTGACAATGATGATGATGATGATATATATATATCTTTAAAAGGCCTAACATCGGAAGAAGTGGATATTTCGGAAGTTAACAGAAAAGTAACCAAAGCTCTAATGGAAACAGCAACAAAATTAGCTGGGTCTAAGAACAAGTTGCATGTGAACAAATTATCAGGAAAAACCAAAATGTTGATGCAAAAAAAGAAGAGAGATGAGGACAACTAAAGAAGATGTGACTTCCAAAGTGGAATATATAGAGCTATGCAAGACAGCACGAAAAAGTATCACTGAAGACGTAAGGAAATTCAACTGTGAGCTAGTGAGGAAAGCAATTGAAAACAACCAAAGCCTTAAGATAGCAAAGGGACATCTCAGTAAGGGAAGAAAACAGATTATGGCTCTGAGAAAAGAAGATGGTTCTATAACAAGAAATAGAGGCGAAATTTTGACAAGAGTGAAAGATTTCTACTCCAAATTATATGAAAGGGATGATACATGTACTCCAGACATCATGAAAGGTACCAGAGTTCTTCCAGTCCTCCCAGCAGAAGTTGCTCATGCAATCAAGAACATGAAGCGGGGAAAGCTCCAGGAGAAGATGGAATTACTATAGACATCATACAAGAAGCAAGTGGAGAAATTGAAACAGTACTCGCCCAAATTTTCACTCGATGCCTTAATGAAGGGAAGATTCCTGAGGATTGGAACAATGCTACAATGATCCTGCTACATAAAAAAGGTGACATTGAGGATCTCAGGAACTACAGACCTATCAGCCTCCTATCAGTGGTTTATAAAATCTTCACTAAAGTTCTTTCACACCGCTTGAAGGTAACACTGGACATGGCTCAACCGAGAGAACAAGCTGGATTCAGGAGTGGCTACAGCACAATAGATCATATCCACGTACTGAGAGAACTAATTGAAAGAGCGAGGGAATATGAACTTCCATTGTGCATGGCTTTTATCGATTATGAAAAAGCCTTTGATTCGGTGAAACCATCAGCAGTTACCACGGCTCTGAAATCCTGCGGTATTGAAGATGCATACATTAATATTATTAATAACATCTATGAAAATGCAAGTGCAAAGATTCGGCTGTTTGAAAATACAACACACATAAAAATTGGAAAGGGAGTGAGACAAGGTGACACCATATCTCCGAAGCTCTTTAATGCCACATTGGAAAATGTCTTTCAATCACTGAACTGGGAAAACAAAGGGATAAAGATTAATGGAGATTATCTAACCCACCTTCATTTTGCTGATGACGTAGTCATTTTTGCAACTAGCCCATCAGAGCTGCAGAGTATGATCCAGGAACTTGCTGACAAGAGTAAAGAAGTGGGATTAAAAATGAACTTTCAGAAGACAAAAGTGATGTTCAATGCTTTTACAAGAAATGAAGATTTATCGATTGATGGAGAAAAACTGGAGATAACAGATACATATGTTTATCTTGGACAGCAGATATCAAGTGAGGGTCACATTGATGAAGAAATTAATCGGCGTACAAAACTTGCCTGGAGAGCTTTTGGAAGAAACAGCATAATTTTCAAGAGCAATATGCCATTATGTCTTAAAAGAAAAGTGTTTGATCAATGCATCCTTCCAGTGCTTACGTATGGTGCAGAGACGTGGACCTTAACTAAAAGAGACATACAAAGGCTGCAGACAACTCAAAAAAGCATGGAGAGGTGCATGCTTGGTATAACCAGGAGAGATAAGAAGAGGAACTCGTGGATCCGAAAAATGACGAGAGTGGAAGACATCATGATCAGAGTTAAATCCCTGAAATGGCAATGGGCTGGACATACTGCCAGAAGGACAGACCATAGATGGACAGCCGAAATTTTAGATTGGATTCCAAGGGACAGGAAAAGACCCAGAAAAAGACCACATGGGAGATGGGTGGATGAAATTCGTAAATATGCGGGAGTGACATGGAGGAGACTGGCACAAGACAGACCGTTGTGGAGGAAACTTGGGGAGACCTTCGTCCAGCAGTGGATTGATAATGGTTGACAATGATGATGATGATGATGATATATATATATATATAATCATTGTCAACCATTATCAATCTATTGTTGGATGAAGGTCTCAAGTTTCTTCCACAACAGTCTGTCTTGTGCCAGTCTCCTCCATGTTACTCCTGCATACTTTCGAATTTCATCCACCCATCTCCCATGTGGTTTTTTTCTGTCCCTTGGAATGCAGTCTAAAATTTCGGCTGTCCATCGACGGATAGCCGAAATTTTAGACTGGCTTATAAGGAACAGGAAAAAGACAAAGAGGAAGACCACATGGGAGATGAAATTCGAAAGTATGCATCTTTCGGCAATATGTCCAGCCCATTGCCATTTCAAAGATTTTACTCTGATCATGATGTCTTCCAATCTTGTCATTTTTCTGATCCACGAGTTCCTCTTCATCTCTCTTGCGGTTACACCAAGCATACACCTCTCCATGCTGCTTTGAGTTGTCTGCAGCCTTTGTATGTCTCTTTTAGTTAAGGTCCACGTCTCTGCTCCATACATAAACACTGAAAGGATGCATTGATCAAACACTTTTCTTTTAAAGCATAATGGCATATTGCTCTTGAAACTTATACTGTTTCTTCCAAAAAGCTCTCCAGGCAAGTTTTATACATTGACTAATTTTTTCATCAATGTGATCCTTACTTGATATTGCTATCCAAGATATATGTAGGTAACTCAATAGCTGTACTATGTACTATTTCAATAACTGTTTCACACATTATAATATTTCTCATGCTGAATGCCCACTCGTCGCTTAATCTCCGCCTCTGTTTAATATTATCGAATTCAGTAATTTCCCAGTCAATAAAATAAATTTTCAGATATTGTAATGTGCCCTTACCCTCAAAGACAAACTTTTAGAAGTATACATGTAGGTAGGTCCAACTGCTTATTATATTCCTTTAGGTTGTTTAGCTGAATGTTGTGCTGACAAGCTTTGTTGAGCTATTATTTAAAAACACCTGAGGTATTCAAAACTAGTTCAAATGAATGTGACAAAGGAAGTCAGCAAAAGTCATAATTAAAAACATCAAGAGATTAACCCTCATTAGCTAAATCATTAAAGTCCAAATCATCAGAATTTAAACGACTGTCTAAGAAATCCTTAAAAAAATTCTCACAAGAGTATTTAAAAAAAAAAACCTACCGTCATATGCAGTCGTGAAAAGTATAAAACAGCAAGTCTGACTAAAAAACAATAGGTGAAGATAACAACCTTTATGTTAGCAAAAGTTTTCAACCAAAGAGCAAAAATTTCACAACGATGAGCACCCACAACGTGAATATCCGACCTAGTTTCGACTCGTCTTTGTCACGGTCTTCTTCAGCAGCAAAATGTATGTTGTTCAACGTTGAACAACGATGTCTTGTATAGTCGATCACTGCGTTTCGTTTATAACTTTGGTGTTCCACGTCGACAAGTCCCGTTGTGTTCACGCATACTCCCGTATACCATGCAGCAACACGCCATCTATCGTTTCGGTGGTGAAAGAGAACAAAAGTATTTTAGAAATAAACCACTCGAGGACTATTTCTATGACTAGTGGTTGTGATGGTGCCAATACAGAGCACCAGTTTCACCTATAGATCCATCACAGACAGGGGCAGATATATGGTGTAGGGGCCCCTCATTTTTAGACACATCCGGGTTCTATTTATCCGGATTCCGGGTATATTTACTACAATTTTTAAATGGGCTACAATTAATTTTATCAAGTAATTGTATTATTATTCTACATAAAGTATATGTAGACGAAACAGAAACAACAGCTATAACGATGCCGATTTCAAGGGCACGGTTAGGTGTTAATAGTCACAATATTAAGTAACATTGTATAACACCATAATGTAGAGAACGAATGGCAACAAAGAAATACAGAAAATTTAGGCTATGCTGCGACGTTACCAGTGGTTAGTGTTGCCACCACGCACAAATGAAAATACTCTACAGTTAGCAAAATTTTACCTACTTGTCAAGCAGGATAGCCAACTATTCATTTCTCAAGTAGAAAACAGACAACAAGCATTATATAGTTTGAACCACGACTGCTTTTCTATGAATCTGCAAAATATTATACGTATTCATCAACATAACTTTTTTCCTGTTTTTATATTTTCTTCGTTTCCTTCTCGCTTTATTCCTCTTTTTACAATGAATCCGGGTGAGGGGGCCCTGTGGGTCCCTTCTTGATTGCGACCCCATAAATTTGTTCCTGATCACAGACACAAAACATCATGTAGCACTTTGACAAGATTGCTGTTGACATTACTTCGGGATGAAATGTATGGCAGTAGAATAACACAGATCTTTCCTCAATACTTTACACAATCACACTGCTTTGTTCCTGTTGATTAAAACTGTTTTTCAATGACAACAAATGAAAAGATAAATTTGTTTCGTGGAAATTAAACTTTTTGAAAATGCCAATAATAATTATTATTATAAGACAGAATTATCTGCATAGCTCTTTGAAAATATGTGACAGGCTCCTTTTGATGCGTTGTTTCTGCTATAGAACACAAATCTTGAGATATCCGTAACCATATACACAGATGGAGTCCTGTTTTGTTTTATTTGGAATCATTATGCTTACACCTACAGAAGAATTTGACTATTTTCATGTCTCTGGCACCAATTCAGAGGCCATTTAAATTCAATTTTTTTGTTTTCTAGAAAAGTGGCTAAAAATTGGTTCATGTAATCTTGTTGTATGTCACTCTGTAAATACTGAATATTCTTCTTAGACTTTGAAACTTTCTTATTACAGCTGACTGTATATCAATAAATCAGAATGTAATGTACTTAAAATGTTGGTTTACCCAAATCATACAAGCATAATTATTCCTTAAATCTGGGCTGCTTAAATCATCTCTACACATTTTGTGCCACAGGTCACAAAAGACATCAAGGAACATGAAACATCTGAAGATGATTTAAACTTCACCAGTTAAGGAATTATTATGCTTTTATTATTTTGTTCGTCTGGGGTCCCCGAAAGTCAAACTTGCATATAATCGTTTTGGTAAAACCAGAAAAAGTTTGTCATATACAACTGGAAAACAATTTTTTTTTTTTATTGGATTTTTAACGACCACCGTGAGCAACTCAATGGACTATAAGCAGTCGCCCGTCCCTAATTTAGGATAGGGAGAGAGCCAGTGCCGTAAGACAAACACAACATCCATGCCTCACG
Organism: Macrothele yani; assembly: GCA_039090855.1. Lineage (NCBI taxonomy): Eukaryota > Metazoa > Arthropoda > Arachnida > Araneae > Macrothelidae > Macrothele > Macrothele yani. Next base: position 54,915,137 of record CM077018.1, on the reverse strand, counting down.
GGATTCGAACGAATGATCAGAGGCCATCGCTTAGACCACTGTGCCACCGCGGCGAAAACAAATTTCCCCGAAGAAATAATTCTTCATAAATACACGGTAGGCACTGTAATGCTATTATTAGCATATTTTCACTGTATTCTATGTAACCACTTCCTTCACGAAACTTGAAAATTTTCATTGTCCTGTAGCGGAAAACGAATACCTTTATTATTTTATTTTGATATCACCTCCCGCAACAGGAAGTGCGGGTTCGAATTCCGCTTCAGGACGATGAAAATTTTCAAGTTTTCTGAAGGAAGTGGCTACATGGAATACAGTGAAAATATGCCAATAATAGCAAGAAAAGGTTTTGTTATGTTACATAGTTTGATCTCAGCTGTGGGCTAATCCCCCACACTGATGTACTTACCTGATTAAAAAGACAAAAAGAAATATTAAGAATGACTCAAGTGTGGGATATGGTGGACCTACCACACTTGAGGACAGTCCACCACGGAATCGACCTGGACTTTCTAAACGGCGTATGAGAAAGAGATCTCGGCTGAGTGAATGTAAGATTAGTGTATGGAATACTAGAGGTATAAATGGCAAGATGAGTGAGGTGATTGAGGAGATGAATAAGTATAGACTGGATGTGCTGTGTGTAAGTAAAACCAAAAAGAAGGAAATTGGGGTAGAAGAAGTGAATGACACGGTGAGTGTGTGGTTGGAGTATTGGATAATATGAGAGGACAGGCGGGTGTAGGTGTGATTTTAAGTGAAAAGATGAAGAACAACTTGATTCACTATAGTTGCGTAAGTGAGAGAATTCTCTGGATTCATTTGAAAGTGAAACTTCAGAGAATTGCAATTGTTGTAGTGTATGCTCCTTGTGACTCAGAACCTTCTGATAAGAAGGAAGATTTCTGGAATGAGCTAAAAGCTGTTTTGTGCCAATTTGGTGCTAAAGAAAAAGTTATAATAGCAAGGGATTTCAATGCTAGAGTAGGTGTGCAGAATGCAATTTCTGACAATGTTCTGGGTAAGTTTAATGATCCTTGTGTGAATGATAATGGTGAAAGATTAATTGAACTCTGCATTGAAAATGGTTTGTGTGTATCTAATACATTTTTCAACCACAAGAATATACACACATATACTTGGGAAAATCGTACTCTCGGTCAAAAGAGTGTGATAGATTTTGTTGTCTACAATCAGCGTTTGAAACACTTAGTTGTTGACACCCGTGTGATGAGAGGTGTGGATGTTGGTTCTGATCATTACTTGGTAGTGTCGCGAGTGAAACTTAATGTTAGTTGGAGGAAAAGGAATAGGAAGAGACCCAGGATAGAAAGAATAAAGGTTGATAGGCTCCTTGAAGATCATCAGCGGTATTCTGACTTACTCAGAGAACGACTGAAGGATCTGAAGCCTGGTGAGAGGGATGTAGAAAAGAAGTGGGAATGTTTTAAGAACTGTGTTGTCACTGCTGCTAAAGAGAACTGTGGCACCAGAATTGTGGGTAACAATAGAGGTGATGCTTGGTGGAATAGTGAGATTGAAGAGGCAGTAAAGAGAAAGAAGGAAGCCTATTTGGGGATGTTGCAAGGTAGTCTCTGTGGATGAATATCGCTGTAAGAAGTGTGAAGCTGCTAAGCTGGTTCGCCACAGTAAGGCAAAAGATAGGAAGGAGAAAGTGGAAAGGCATGAACTGGCTTTTTGGAAAGATAGGAAGTCCTTTTGGAAGTACATGAGACTCAGGAAAAATAGGGGAAACAAAGTTGTAAGTTGTGTGAAGAATGAGATTGGGGAAATGTTATGGGAGCCCAATGAGTTAAGTGACAGATGGGGTGAATACTTCTGTGAGTTATTAGATCAGGAAAGCAAATATGATTCTGAGACAGACGCAGATGATGTCACAATGAGGGACGAAAGCACAGGAGGGATCTCAAGAGAAGAAGTGTGTAAAGCTCTAAAATCTCTTCAGAATGGTAAGGCTCCAGGAGTTGATGGCATAACTGCAGAGATGTTGAAATATGGTGGTGACTCTATAATTGACTGGTTAACTGAATTTTGCCAGTTGTGCTGGGAGTTAGGAATGGTCCCTCGGGATTGGAAGGATGCTATCATTGTTCCCTTGTATAAGGGAAAAGGTGATCAGACTGAATGCAAGAACTATCGTGGTATTAGCCTACTGAGTGTGCCAGGGAAAGTGTTTGGTAAGGTTGTTATTGAAAAAGGACGGGTTCTTACATCATTGAAAGTGTGGGATGTTCAGAGTGGTTTTATGCCTGGTAAAGGCTGCACTAACCAGATTTTTGCATTACGCCCGATGATTGAAAAGTATCTGGCTGTTGGGAAGAAAGTTTTTACTGCCTTCATAGATTTAGAGAAAGCTTATTACCGAGTCAATAGGACACTTGTGGAAGGTACTGAATGAATACGGTGTTACTGGGAATCTACTTAATAGTGTAAAAGCCATGTATGCTGGTAGTAGAGCTTGTGTAAGAGTGAATGGTGTTTTATCAAAATGGTTTTCCATTGGTGCAGGAGTTAGACAAGGTTGTGTAATGTCACCATGGCTGTTTAATATATTTATGGATGCATGCATGCGTGATGCCAAAATAGATAATAGTGGTTTATGTCTTGGTGATATCCGTGTGTGCAGATTGCTGTATGCTGATGACACTGTCCTGTTGGCAGAGAGCAAAAGTGAGTTGCAGAGTATGTTGACTCGGATGCACGAAGTTTTCATGAAATTCAAACTGAGTATAAATAAGGGAAAAACCAAAGTTATGGTGTTTGAGAGAGGAACAGGTAACACTGAATGTAATGTAAGTATAAATGGCACTGTGATTGACCAGGTGAGTGAGTTTGTGTATTTAGGAAGCATGTTTGACAGAGAGAACAAGTTGGATGATGAAATCAGTAGGCGAGTGAATTCTTCTTTGAAAGTCATAGCTGCTCTGGGAGGTTTTCACAGGAATGATGGGTTCTCTAGAGAGTCCCACATGGCTGTGCTTGAAACCGTAATTGTTCCTACTCTGATGTATGGCAGTGAAACCTGGGTACTGCAGAAGAAACATAGGAGTCGTTTGTGTGCTGGAGAAATGAGTTACTTACGTGGGGTTTGTGGCAAGACACAATATTATTGTGTGAGAAATGAAGATGTATTGCAGCTGTGTGATGTGAAGCAAAATGTTGTTAACAAGGTGGAGACTAATATGCTTCGGTGGTTTGGCCATGTTGAAAGAATGAGTGATGAAATGCTTACTAAGAAAATCTTCTCAGCCCAAGTGGCAGGAAGGAAAGGCAGAGGGAGGCCAAGGAAGACATGGGTGGATCAGATTCAGGAGTGTCTGCATGAGAAAAAGATTATGAGTATGAAGTATAAAAGATCTTGTGTACGGCGTGTAATGGATATTAGTGAAGCACGAGTTGTATGTCAAAATCGCGGTAAATGGAGAAGTTTGATACTACAACAGTAAGTAAAAATATCTGGTAGTTTGTATTTCTTTTTGGAGCTAACCTCTGAATCTCAGAGAACAGCTTAGTGATATGTATGTATGTACATAGTTTGATAAGTGCTTATGAAATTTAGTTCATTTTTATTTCCCACTTACACATGAAATTTCTAATTAGGAAGGAATAAAGTCATACACCATTCCAACAGTGTTTAGAGACCATTCTATTATGTACACAGGAAATAGTTCTTGCACTAATAACAAAGAAAATAAATACTGACTGTGCTTCACAACACAAAACTTTTATTTCTGTTCTGAATTTGCTATTGTGTGTGTAGTATAATAAAAATGTTTAAATGCCTTCAAATAACTTTCTTAAGCATTCTAGTGAGCTAAGAAGTATTTTTAGCACTCACCAATGCCAAAAAAAAAAAAAAAAAAAAAAAATTCTTGTCCTTGTATTTCTGTGCAGAGAACTAAATGCTTTGTACGTTTTAGAAACATTGAGAAAATACTAATTGTTCATAAGTCAAGGTGTTCTTGTTTAAAGTGGCTGAGATATCAGACAATAATCCAATTCTTTTTGTCCCCCACAATTTCTTGTAAACACATACAACTGATTCTGTTTGTCTACCCAAACTTTAGGAAAGGGAACTGATTTTGATATCTGTTTATTCTGACATAATACAGAAAACAAACACAATAAGAAAAAATGTGGGTCCCACTAAGTGTTTTTTTCTTTCTATGAATAAACATGTCTCTATAAATAAACGTGTGCTTTTTCGGGATTGTTAAAAAATTCTGCTTTTGTTGTGTATACACAAACTTTTTACAAAAAAATAAAATATTACAATATCTGCAAGTGCTGCTGAAATTGTGGAACAGTACTGTAGTTCTAAACCTCCTCCAGGACAATATGTTAAACATTATCAACTGAAGGCGATGGTTGTACCAGAGTGATCAAGACTTTTGTAATGCTGGCATCTGACTTCTACTTTTCAAGGTCCACATTAAGAGCCAACCTTTCCACAAATTAGTGTCAATAAAGTTGAAAGTTCAAACTGGAATTTCATAGTCTCATCCCAAGAGCTCTATGATGAATGCTTAGAGTGCTTCTGTAGTAGTCATCAAAACGTGCTATCTCTTTAGCCTTTCTTTCATTTTGACGATTTTCCTACAAAACTTCCAAAAGAAGCATTCTGACATCATCTACCAGAATCATGGGTGTACGGTGGAAGAGCTGGTGTCCCCTTCAATTTTGTGAAGTTCTATTTTCATCACTTTGATTATGTATGTTAATTTCTGAACATCTTGTTTCATTCGATATTGAATATATACAGCCAACAAAAATGATTTCATTTTGATTATGTATCTTATCTATGACAAAATGAAAATAGTTAAAAAAATTATGGTATCTCCTATGACCAAAATCCATCGCACTGGCAGACTTGAAAATACAATGGGTTTTCAGAACACTCCTTAGTCGAAGGGCAACAGCAAAATGAACTTATGTTGCTTTCATGGTAAGATCTTATGAAAAAAGAAAAATTCCTTTGGTTTTTCACAGGGTAAAAATGCTTTAAACAAAATTTTTAACTAAAATATTATAATTTTTGAACTACATCTGGTATATTAGCATATGCATTATCACTATAACATGACGAAGAGTTCTCCATATTTCTCTTCCATTCTGAAGAGGAACAACTGCCAAAAATGGAATGCTGATTGATTGCAATAATTTGTCACCCATTTTCAATTGTAATAGGCCATTGGAAATTGAAGCGGATGAAACAAATAATAAAGTGACTTGCATGTCTTGCGTTTAACTTTGTGGACAGATGTAACACATTGTTCACTTGACTGTTTCCCCAGTTTCGGAACCAAATTGACCACTTCTGTGTTCCCGGTATCTTTAACAACTCCTGTTTGCCAAATGTTTATTACTCCTCAAATTTTGTCCTGTTGATTTTCTGTAACTCCATGTTGTCCTGTTCTGCTTTCTGAATAAAATGGTGAAGCTTTTCACCTGTGTGAATGAGCCTGTGCTTTGAAAGAGCACTTTTACGAGCAAATTGTTTGGAACATATAGCACACTGGTGAGGCTTTTCACCTGTGTGAATGAGCATGTGCTTTGAAAGATCACCTTTACGAGATAATTGTTTGTAACATACAGCACACTGGTGAGGCTTTTCACCTGTGTGAATGAGTATATGCTCTGAAAGAGCACCTTTACAAGCAAATTGTTTGTAACATACAGCACACTGGTGAGGCTTTTCACCTGTGTGAATGAGCACATGCTTTGCAAGAGTACTTTTTGACTAAAATGTTTGGGACATACATCACACTGGTGAGGCTTTTCACCTGTGTGAATGAGCATATGCTTTGAAAGAGCATTTTTTTGAATAAATTGTTTGGAACATACATCACACTGGTGAGGCTTTTCACCTGTGTGAATGAGCATATGCTTTGAAAGAGCACTAATTTGAACAAATTGTTTGGAACATACATCACACTGATGAGGCTTTTCACCTGTGTGAATGAGCATGTGCTTTGAAATATCTCCTTTGCGAGCAAATTGTTTGCAACATACAGCACACTGGTAAGGCTTTTCACCTGTGTGAATGAGCATATGATTTGAAAGAGTACTTCTTTGAGTAAATTGTTTGGAACATACATCACACTGGTGAGGCTTTTCACCTGTGTGAATGAGCATGTGCTTTGAAAGATCACCTTTATGAGCAAATGGTTTGGTACACACATCACACTGGTGAGGCTTTTCACCTGTGTGAATGAGTATGTGCTTTGAAAGATTACGTGCACAAGCAAATTGTTTCGAACATGCAGCACACTGGTGAGGCTTTTCACCTGTGTGAATGAGCATGTGCTGTAAAAGAACACTTTTCTGTGTAAATTGTTTGGAACATACAGCACACTGGTGCGGCTTTTCACCTGTGTGAATGAGCATATGCTGTGAAAGAACTCTTTTTTCAGAACATTGTTTAGAACATATATCGCACTGGTGAGGCTTTTCACCTGTGTGAATGAGCACATGCTTTGAAAGAGCACTTTTATGTGTAAACTGTTTGGGGCATACATCACACTGGTGAGGCTTTTCACCTGTGTGAATGAGCATATGCCCTGAAAGAGCACTCTTTTGAGTAAATTTTTTGGAACATACATCACACTGGTGAGGCTTTTCACCTGTGTGAATGAGCATATGCTTTGAAAGATAACTTTTACGAGCAAATTGTTTGGAACATACATCACACTGGTGAGGCTTTTCACCTGTGTGAATGAGCATGTGCTTTGAAACATTACCTTTACAAGCAAACTGTTTGGAACATACAGCACACTGGTGATGCTTTTCACCTGTGTGAATGAGCATGTGTTGTGAAAGATCACTTTTACGAGCTAATTGTTTGGAACATAAAGCACAATGGTGAGGCTTTTCACCTGTGTGTATGAGCATATGCTCTGAAAGAGTACTTTCACGAGCAAATTGTTTGGGACATACATTACACCGGTGTGGCTTTTCACCTGTATAAACAAGCATGTGCCTGGAAAAATTACGATTGCACGCAAATTGTTTTAAGCCTACAAGACATTGGTGGTCTTCATGTGACTGAAGGAGACTATGCCTTGAGATGCTTTTTTTCCACTTGGCTTGGAACACATATCAGAATCATAAGGTTGTTCTTTTGCATGGACCTTTACATGCATTAAAAGACTATCTTTCTGTTTGAATTTCTTGCGACACACATTACACTGGAAAAGCTTTTCAGTTGCATGAAGTTCCATATGTCTTGCAAATGTGGATTCTCCAGAGAGTTTTTGGAAGCATATTTCACATTCCAAGAAATCTTCCATTTTACTTGGAATGATGTGCATTGAATTTTTGATTTCTGCTTTCACTTCCTTTACAATTAATTGTTCATTTACTTCTCTCATTGAATACTTCAGCACTGATTCCATGCTGAATAACTTACAATTTTTATTTATTCATAAATCTGCTAGTCTAATAATTTCACTTTTTGACATTATGCAGTCATGAAGTGAACATGGTTCTCCGCTGAAGCCAAGGAATGATACGACTCAGCAGGGCGGCCAACAATCTACTTTATATATCTCCAGTAAATAGTGCCATATTACACAAGTCTGAAATGAAAAATAAGTTATATTATATATATATATATATATATATATATATAATTTATAAATAAATATATATAGATAGATAGAGGTATATAAACATATATATATATAGATAGATGAAAACACAATGAAAGCGTTTATGTTGCGAATTCTAAAAACCTCAAGGAACGCTAAGACCAAATGTGAGAACTTTTAAAAACCTAAATGAATGTTAAGCCCAAGGATGTTGAGTAAAATGTACATGCAATAAAACTCTGAGAATAAAATCAGGATAAAGGTAAAAAAAAAAATGTGCAAACTTTTAAAACTTTAATGAACGTTAAACCCAAGGACATAGAGTTAAATTATATGCAAATGCAATAAAATTCCGATAATAAAACAATGACATAGTTAAAAGAATGAATATATATAATTTATATGTTGTTAATATTGTGAATTCAACTAGCTTCTTTGATATACTAAACATTTGCTACAGAATATGAGTTCTCAACAGCAGGATAGTTAACTGGAGGACCCATAAAAAAATGAAAATATCATATAAGATGGAATATATTCCCATCACATGGAAATTTTGTATTAATATTTGAAACAATTTCTTAGTGTACTTACACAGATGAAGCCTTAAATATACTTCCTGTCATCAATGTATAATTTACAAGTTTGAACTTATAAATTTATCTTCAGGTTAGCTTTGTAGGGAAATTGAACAGTTTTACAGTATACAAATAAAGACAATGTTTTATCAGTCAGTCAGCACTGAAGTTTTCAAATTCATCGTCTGAATATGGCATATCAGAAGATGACTATTGACCCTCGGTAAATCTGTCATAAGTTGCCATTGTGGCAATTTTTTCAACTACTTCTTTTGGAAGCTCATATTCATGACTACACTTACCCTCACATTTCAAACCAAACTTTATGTTGAGTATATACTGAGTGAAGTGTCAGTTTTCATTGTTTTTCTGGTTTTGTTTTTTACATCATTCACATAACTGAAAACTCGTTCAACATCTGCATTCGAATGTGGAAGTGTTAAAACATGTAACGCAAAATCAGAAATTTCCTTAAAACGATTTTCTCCCGTCGAGTCCTTGTATGACGATGCTAATTCACACCAGAGCACTACAGTGTCATGCACTTCAGTCCATTTGACATAACGCAAATTTCGCCAGTGCCTTTCAATCTGCATTAATATAGATGTATCGGAATAAAAAAGTGCTGCTAAATTTACAACAGAAGCCTTCAGTGGTCTTAAACATTCTGATGCAGATAACAAAAACATGTGCTGCAAAATCTCAATGTTTGATGGTAATCATTTCCTTAGCTGGGCTAGTTCCTTCAAGAACAGAACACATTTTTTTCACATATCTTTTTCAATATTTTCTGGAAGTATGCAGTTGCGCATTTCAAGTTCAAATTGGTAACCTAAGTAGGGGTGAAGGATCCAAATGGTCTTCAATCACTACTGCGAAAACAAATTTCATTCCAGGCATTAAAAGTTTTCCACACAAAGACTTCAATAAGAAAATCACATCATCAAGCAACTTAGTTGGGTCTTGCTTTTCAGACTGAAATTTTAAGTTAACCATATTTACTTCACGTAAAATGGGTTGAAGGAAAGGAAGAAACAAATAGTTTTGCTTGTCAGCATACATCATGTGCAACTGGTCTGCTGTATAGCACCTCTCCGTAGAGTGAGCAATACTGAAATATGTTTTAAGTTCTTCCCATTGCTGCAGTATTCTTGATACTGCTGCTTCTACAGACAACCATCGTGTCTGACTTACCTGTGGAATCTTTAACGGTGATTTATAATCATTGATTTAGCAATATAATTGTTTGTATACAGACTGGCAAAGTGCCGAGGGGGAAAACCAGTTATAAGTCTCCTTGATGAGAAATTCTAAATGTCTTGGAAGAAATTCACAAGCACATGGGAAATACACAGTTGTACAGAATGACAAACACACCTTACAAGTTGTAGATTAGGGACTGCTTCCATCAGTTTGCTGTACACACCATTAATGACACCACCCATTACTGATGCACAGGGGCGGATTTCCGAATAGGTGCACTAGACGCACACCGAGAGCCCCCTAAATCTTATAATTGGATTGCCAGTTTTGTTTTGGGTTTCACGGACTCAAACAAATCAACCCTTAAGGTGACCACTTTATTTGTATTGTGAATTGATATTTTACTTTCTCATACTTGGAACGTATATATTTTTCTTCCTCTTGCTGATATTCCACATTTTTGAGTTCTTATCGATGTACTTCTTTTGAAAGCAACGGTTAAAATAATTTAGCCTCCCTTTGGAGCAGGTGAAGGAAGAATCCGTGCTTCCCACACTTTTCGTTGTTTAAGGCAAATAATTAACTGGCCCGTTGTGCTACAAATTACTTTCATAATACTTCCATCCAAGAGGAAACATTTGTGTTGAAACATTTCTTCCTGAGTTGCAATGAGGAGTGCTTGTGAAAACTGCCCTGATGATGGGAGATTTTGTGTTTTATTGCCTTTTCCTTTTGAGGTAGGGTAATCAAGATCTTCCTCAGTTAATAACGTCCTTTAACCAGGAAATTTATAAACTAGTAGTAAAATTTAAAATGGGCAAAATTTAATAAATTTTTATCGTTTATCATTTGCAAATTTTTGTAAAAAATCTGTGAAAACCAAATCTTTTGGCCGACAGCAACTCTAGCAAAACTAACGAATTAATTGGAAAATTTAAAGATTCGAGAAGGAACAGTTAAGCTTAATCTGAGAGGCACAAAAATATATATTTTTTCTCCAAGTTGAATAGTTTCTTCACAACAGAGCTTCAATTTTTTAAATTTTCGAGTTTGCTAGCCCTTAGAGGTGAATTCCTGATGTATGAGTATATGGGATATTTAAAGTGTCAAACTTATATTCTTTGATTTCCCATTAACCGCAAAAATAATTTTTGAAATATCTCTAAAAACAAAAAGATCTATATCCACGGACAGACAAGGTGATTACATTAGCACTCTTTCTTACAAAATGGTTTAGAATTAGGAAGAGAGAATGGCATTTGAAAAAGTGAAGAGACCATTTTTTTTGGCTTTAATTTTTTTTTAATCTGACGGATTAAAATCTTTGAGGCGATAAAAAGAAAGAGGGGGGGCTGAATGAATCTTTTAGCGCCTAGGGCCGGAAAAGATCTAAAGACACCTCTGCTGATGTATTGTCAGTTCCAATGGATACAAGCTTTTTTATATCCAGTCCCTTTTGGTTAAGCATCTCTTTAACAGCATTGCAGATGCTATCTATCAGCTGTGCCATCAGATAATTCAGCCAAATCAAGAAAAGTAACTACAATGTCATTTTTCAGCACTGAATAGTAACAAATTGTAGCAGCTAATAACTTGTTGACAGAGATATCATTACTCTTATCTATTAATAATGCTGTTCTCGAATATCTTTTCCAAAATTAGTTTCAAAATGTGGTGCAAGTACATTTCGAATGACCTGTCTACACTTGGTTCAGTGCAATTTCAAAGACTGCATACATTTGCTATCCTTAAAGCTGATTAAGAAGAAGATAGTGTAGAACACGCTAAGTTACGTATAAAAAGTTTAAGGCAAATATATTTCAGCCATTACTATGGCCAGCATCAGTGCGACTATGCACTGATGATAGTCGCACTGATTAAGGCCATAGTAATGGCTGAAATATATTTGCCTTAAACTTTTTATACGTAACTTAGCGTGTTTTACACTATCTTCTTAATTTGTTTGATAGTTACATGCATTCCCTATCGCTAATTTTTATCATTAAAGCTTTCCTTGCACATTTCACTTGGGTGTCCACACTTCTAAAGGTGCTGTGCTGAGAAATATACAGGCTTCCCTCAACTATTTTGGCCTCATTATTTAGTGGAGTGAAGCTAGATGTTATTGGCTTCTGCTGCAGTTTTCCACTCAGCCCTTCTGCTGCTTTCTTATGCTGTGCAGTACCCATATGTTTTTCTAAATCCGAGTATTTTGAAGATAAATGACACAAAATTTGCAGAAACACTTAGCACTATCCCCTTGAATTTCCATCAACCATGTTTTAAATTTATCATCTTTTAACCATTCCTTCCTAAATTTTTGGGTATACTGTGTTTTACCCATGGTTCAAGAATTTATGGAAGAAGACATAAAAAAAAACCTTATGATTACACTTAGTATCAAATGAAAACTGATGTTTGAGAAGAGAAAAAAAAATAGCTTTCTTTTCCAACTGCTGCAGAAACAGAAATGAGACCTGACAATGTCACAAACCAACCCAAACCATATTCATGCGAAGAAACAAAACGACAACAAAATGTAAAAATAACAAATTAACCTGCTTAGAGTTTATGACCCAGCCATATGTTTGACAGGATCTTCCCACTTCCGTTGCCCCTTGGTTCTAATATTCCATGGTCCAGATTTTGGCTGCGCAGAGAAATCTCACTTGAAGGGTAGGCATTCACCAGACACCGATACACAGTCACAACAACTCACACCCAAATTGACACAATGTTCCAAGAGGAGGGTGAAAGCTGTCAGCCCACAATAATGTAAGGAAGTCTTCCTCATAAACCAGATGGTTCTACTGTCTGCCCTGAATATTCTACATGGAAATCCAAAGACATTTGTGAAAACCACCCGGTCGCAGTCTTGTAGTTGGAACCATCGAACTGGAAGTTCACAGTTAGGGTTGCAATTTGATAGAAACAGAGAGTAAAACAAAAAACCTTCCAGATTTCTCGCTAGATGAGAAATAATATCTCTAGTATTGAGACATGTCGCTTGAATGATAATTTTGTCACCAGAAGTAAATCAATACCTCCAGATCTGATGACAAAATTGCTAAGTTGGTCACCCAGAGCACGAAGACAAAGTATCGAAGAGAATCTAGCGGTATTGTACCAAACTACGAGTGATATCAGATGGTGCCGTATTCGCTTATATTATTCAACATTTTATTTCCATAAAACAAACCTAATTTTCTTTATAAAATTAATGCTTATTAGTGTTTCAGTTCAAACTAAAATCCCCATGAAATTATCAGCTCGTCAAATACTTCCATTTAAGTGCTGCTTACCTTTATTATATAGATGACGAATTTCCTCATAAAATTCTTCAATTTCTTCTTCAAGATGACTTGTGGTGGGTGCATAAGTTTGAATAATCTGAGCCTTGTATCTTTTCGAGAGTTGGATAACGAGTCGTGCAGCTCTGTCAAAGGAACTTTCAACTTCTACAACTTTATCCTTCAGTTTCTTGTTTATTATAAATCCAAAACCACTAGTTCTGCCAGTATCTGTCCCACGATAGTAGAAGAGATGTCCACTTTTCAGTTCAATGAGATCTTCTCCTTTTCTCCTTACCTCACTTAGCCCGACGATGTCCCACTTGATCCTTTGTAGTTCCTCTTCCAATTCAAGAAGCCTTGAATCAGAAATTAGGGAGCGTCCATTATACGTAGCCAAGGTCAGCATCAGATGGCAGCCTAGTCCGGTCCTCCGGGGATTCTTAGCACCCTCTGCCTTCATGTCGCGCTGGCCGCTGCCTTGGCCAGGTACATTCCAGCTGCCGGAGACTGAGGGCCAAGATTTAAGTTGTAGAGTCATTTTGGAGGTGTTTGGCCATAACTCACCACGCTGGCCAAGCGGATTGGTGAGTGTGGGATAGCATTTCCTCTGATCCCGATGGTATAGTTATACCACTATTGGCGGTCGTCAGAGCCCCTTTAGTGGGAACAGGATGCACCACGAGAAGGCGGGGTTGACATTTGTCAAGGAGAGGCTGTGATATTACTCATCACCTGACCTTACAGTACATATAACTACGTAAATATGTAGTGAGGAAATTTTTTTTTCAAAGAATGGATAAAAACTAACTTGAATATTGCTTTATAGTGACTTAAAATTTTATACAGTACAGAAGGGGTGCAGAAAATTTTCAGGGCCCAATATTTCCCCAGAACGCAATTTTTTCTCTGTCTGAAATTTCCCCCAAAGTTGTAGCGGACTTTCATACAAGTTTAAGCGAGTATAGATCTGTATGTTGATGATTAAGAACTAATCCTTAAAGCCTATTACTTAAAAATTTGAAAAAAACAACAACAAAAAAACCTAATATTTATTTTAGATTCAAAATGTCTGAAACATTTTCGGGTCTAGGTGAAAACAGTGGTGGGGCAGAGAGGCTGAAAAATAAACAGCTAAAAAAAATTCTGCAATTAACTATAATTTATTTCATTCTAGCATTTCAAGTGTATAATTGTGCCAGATAATTTTACTGAATGAAATTTAAATTAGACTTAAATCCTTTGAAAAATGCATGGGTCATTCCTTGAGGTGCATCTTACATCTCACCAATCTATGGTCACTACCTGTGTTGAACTTGTTTAGCACACTGCAGTCTTCTATGACGAATTTTTTGTTACACATAATAAAATCAATTTCACTTGTCGTCCCATTTGGATGTCTCCATGTCCATTTCCTGTGTGGCTTTTTCTTAAAAAAGGAGTTCAAGATGAAAAACCCTTCTGCCTCTGCAAACTCTACGAGAGTATTTCCACGCTGGTTTCTGTTGCCGTGACCGAATTTACCTACTGAAGTTTCATTGTGTTGCTGTTGCCCTATTTTTGCATTGAAATCTCCCATAATTAACTTCAAGTGCTGCTTACCTTTATTATTTAGATGACAAATTTCCTCATAAAATTCTTCAATTTCTTCTTCAGGATGACTTCTGGTGGGTGCATAAGTTTGAATAATCTGAGCCTGGTATCTTCTTGAGAGTTGGATAACGAGTCGTGCAGCTCTGTCAGAGGAACTTTCAACTTCTACCACTTTATCCTTCAGTTTCTTGTTTATTATAAATCCAACACCACTAGTTCTGCCAGTATCTGTCCCACGATAGTAGAAGAGATGTCCACTTTTCAGTTCAATGAGATCTTCTCCTTTTCTCCTTACCTCACTTAGCCCGACGATGTCCCACTTGATCCTTTGTAGTTCCTCTTCCAATTCAAGAAGCCTTGAATCAGAAATTAGGGAGCGTCCATTATACGTAGCCAAGGTCAGCATCAGATGGCAGCCTAGTCCGGTCCTCCGGGGATTCTTAGCACCCTCTGCCTTCATGTCGCGCTGGCCGCTGCCTTGGCCAGGTACATTCCAGCTGCCGGAGACTGAGGGCAAAGATTTAAGTTGTAGAGTCATTTTGGAGGTGTTTGGCCATAACTCACCACGCTGGCCAAGCGGATTGGTGAGTGTGGGATAGCATTTCCTCTGATCCCGATGGTATAGTTATACCACTATTGGCGGTCGTCAGAGCCCCTTTAGTGGGAACAGGATGCACCACGAGAAGGCGGGGTTGACATTTGTCAAGGAGAGGCTGTGATATTACTCATCACCTGACCTTACAGTACATATAACTACGTAAATATGTAGTGAGGAAATTTTTTTTTCAAAGAATGGATAAAAACTAACTTGAATATTGCTTTATAGTGACTTAAAATTTTATACAGTACAGAAGGGGTGCAGAAAATTTTCAGGGCCCAATATTTCCCCAGAACGCAATTTTTTCTCTGTCTGAAATTTCCCCCAAAGTTGTAGCGGACTTTCATACAAGTTTAAGCGAGTATAGATCTGTATGTTGATGATTAAGAACTAATCCTTAAAGCCTATTACTTAAAAATTTGAAAAAAACAACAACAAAAAAACCTAATATTTATTTTAGATTCAAAATGTCTGAAACATTTTCGGGTCTAGGTGAAAACAGTGGTGGGGCAGAGAGGCTGAAAAATAAACAGCTAAAAAAAAATTCTGCAATTAACTATAATTTATTTCATTCTAGCATTTCAAGTGTATAATTGTGCCAGATAATTTTACTGAATGAAATTTAAATTAGACTTAAATCCTTTGAAAAATGCATGGGTCATTCCTTGAGGTGCATCTTACATCTCACCAATCTATGGTCACTACCTGTGTTGAACTTGTTTAGCACACTGCAGTCTTCTATGACGAATTTTTTGTTACACATAATAAAATCAATTTCACTTGTCGTCCCATTTGGATGTCTCCATGTCCATTTCCTGTGTGGCTTTTTCTTAAAAAGGAGTTCAAGATGAAAAACCCTTCTGCCTCTGCAAACTCTACGAGAGTATTTCCACGCTGGTTTCTGTTGCCGTGACCGAATTTACCTACTGAAGTTTCATTGTGTTGCTGTTGCCCTATTTTTGCATTGAAATCTCCCATAATTAACTTCAAGTGCTGCTTACCTTTATTATTTAGATGACAAATTTCCTCATAAAATTCTTCAATTTCTTCTTCAGGATGACTTCTGGTGGGTGCATAAGTTTGAATAATCTGAGCCTGGTATCTTCTTGAGAGTTGGATAATGAGTCTTGCAGCTCTGTCAGAGGAACTTTCAACTTCTACAACTTTATCCTGCAGTTTCTTGTTTATTATAAATCCAAAACCACTAGTTCTGCCAGTATCTGTCCCACGATAGTAGAAGAGATGTCCACTTTTCAGTTCAATGAGATCTTCTCCTTTTCTCCTTACCTCACTTAGCCCGACGATGTCCCACTTGATCCTTTGTAGTTCCTTTTCCAATTCAAGAAGCCTTGAGTCAGAAGATAGGGAGCGTCCGTTGTACGTAGCCAAGGTCAGCATCAGATGGCAGCCTAGTCCGGTCCTCTGGGGATTCTTAGCACCCTCTGCCTTCATGTCGCACTGGCCGCTGTCTTGGCCAGGTACATTCCAGCTGCCGGAGACTGAGGGCCAAGATTTAAGTTGTGGAGTCATTTTGGAGGGGTTTAGCCATAACTCACCACGCTGGCCAAGCGGGTTGGTGAGTGTGGGATAGCATTTCCTCTAATCCCAATGGTATAGTTATACCGCTATTGGCGGTTGTCAGTCTATATTTATTTATAGATATATATATATAGTAGTTAAAAATTTTATTTATATATATATATAAAATGGAAAGTTTGCCCCCTCTAAGGTTCTATTTGCCCTCCCGGTCCAAAATTCCTGAAAGAAACACTTCATGTATTTTTGTCTGTGAACAATCAAAACATAAATTCCAAGAAAGATGCCTTGTATAAAGAAACTGCTTTTCTCTTTTGTAACCTTGAAAGAACAAAATTTTATTCCAATAACTAAGATTAATCCAATGTTCCTATTCTATTACCAGAGTGTTTTTCATTATGTATGTACAAAGGTTGCAGTTTGGAACACAGGAATTTTATTCTTTTAAGCGGGATATTCTACTATCGATATGATTCATTAAGTGGGTTCGACTTTACCTGAATTTAAAAAAAAAACCCGAAAACCGCCACAGCTAAACTTGGATAATTTGAAATCTGGTTCAGTTTTTTATAAACTTGTGAATTCCAAAATAAACGGCCACTCGGACCAGTAGCATCAATATTTCACTGGCCCAGTGGAATCTTTACTGGCAAATGGCCAGCGACCATTGGGTAATTTGAACACTGAAAATGCAAAGGCTTGACTTTCAAGGGTAAAGTATGAATAAAAATTGGAAACTGAGTGAGACAAGGTGACACCAAATCTCCCAAACTCTTCAGTGCCACACTGCAGAATGTCTTTCAATCACAGAGCTGGGAAAACAAAGGAATAAAATTAATGGAAATTACTAGGTGTACAAATAAGTTTTAAAGTGTTTTTGTGTGACATATACCACTAATTTACACATCCGACATTCCCCAACGTTGCTGTCACGTGACCGTAACTGGCCCAGAGAATAAAATGTGACACAGAAGTTTACCCAACAGTCAAACTCACTAGCACATTGGTGGGTGAAAGATGGCAAGCGATACTGCATTAATTACGAATTTCATCAAGGAAAACATGCTTCAAAAGCATGTTCATCGATCTGTTCTGTTCTGGGGGAGAAGACTGTGTCAAAAAGCCTGTGCGAGTTTTGGTTTAGACGGTTTAAAGCAAGTGATTTTGATGATGTATCAAAATTTGAAGCATAGAGTTATTTAAGCTCTGACAGTAGATGTTCATGAAAACTTTCACAAAATTTATCAAAACAGTCCAACAAAGCCACGAATTTAAGATATAATATCTCAGATTTTAATTCATTGACACTTCACAAAAACCGCAACTCTCGCAAAACACTTATGGGCTTTTTTCGGAGGGTACGTTTCCCAAAGCAATGGGCCAATCCCCTCTACCAGCTGATTAATGTTGTCATGGTTTTCATATCAGAACTGCAAAGACTCTGGAAGAGCTGCTTGCGTTATGCCGTTGGTTTTCGCTCGCCAGACAGTCAAAGAAGTGAATCCGCACGCTTTTTTTTTTTCGCAGCGAAAGCATCGACATATTTTAATACTGTTGATAAATAACTTTTATTTGTGTATATTTAATTCAGTTTTATTTGTGCATTCTCTGGGCTTTGCAGCTAGCCTCGAATATACACCAACGGTGTGTGTGTGTGTGTGTGTGTGTGTGTATAAACATATTAACCATTCCACTACTGCATGAAGATCTCCCCAAGTTTCTTTCACAACGGTCTGTCTTGGTGTCTTGTGCCAGTCTCCTCCATGTCACTCCTGCATGCTTTCAAATTTCATCCACCCATCTCCCATGTGGTCTTTAATATATATATATATATATATATATATATATATATATGGTGCAGAGACGTGGACCTTAACTAAAAGAGACATACAAAGGCTGCAGACAACTCAAAAAAGCATGGAGAGGTGCATGCTTGGTGTAACCAGGAGAGATAAGAAGAGGAACTCATGGATCAGAAAAATGACAAGAGTGGAAGACATCATGATCAGAGTTAAATCCCTGAAATGGCAATGGGCTGGACATACTGCCAGAAGGACAGACCATCGATGGACAGCTGAAATTTTAGATTGGATTCCAAGGGACAGGAAAAGACCCAGAAGAAGACCACATGGGAGATAGGTGGATGAAATTCGAAAGTATGCGGGAGTGACATGGAGGAGACTGGCACAAGACAGACCGTTGTGGAAGAAACTTGGGGAGACCTTCGTCCAGCAGTGGATTGATAATGGTTGACAATGATGATATACCAACTCGTGGATAAGGAAAATGACAAGAGTGGAAGGCATCATGATCAGAGTAAAATCCTTAAAATGGCAATGGGCTGGACATGTCAGAAGAACGGACCATTGATGGACAACAAAAGTTTTAGACCATGTGGGCGATGGGTGGATGAAATTCAAAAGTGTACTGGAATTGTTGCTGAAAAAGAGATTAGCTCAGGACAAAGTCATGGAGAAGACCAGCATCCAGAAGTCAATAATGTTAATACACAGAAGCTTATATATCATCATTGTCAACCATTATCACTTCACTGTTGGATGAAGGTCTCCCCAAATTTCTTCCACAACAGTTTGTCTTGAGCCAGTGTCCTCCATGCCACTCTGGCATGCTTTCCAACACCCATCTACCATGTGATCTTCTCAATCTTTTCCTGTCGCTTGGAATATAGTCTAAAATTTCAGTTGCCCATTGGCTGTCTGTTCCTCTGGCAATATGTCCAGGCCATTGCCATTTTAGGGATTTTACTCTGATCATGATGTCTCCCACTCTTGTCATTACCCTGATCCATGAGTTCCTCTTCATACCTGTCCTGGTTACATCAAGTATGCATCTCTCCAGGCTTCATTCAGTTGGCTGCAGCCCCCCCTCCCTTTTTTAAGGTCCATGTCTCTGCTCTATACGTAAGAACTGAAAGAATGCCTTGCTGAAACACTTTTCTCTTAAGCCATAATGGTCAGTGGTGTATATTTGAGACTAGCTGCAAACCCCAGAGAATGCACAAATAAAAGCAGTGATGAGTATTTTCCTATTTTCTAAATAAAGCTCTAAAACTATATCAGAACGTCGCGCTCACGCATATATATATACAGGGTCAAGTCACATTATTCTGACCACTTACACCGCCAAGCGCCTATTGGAATTTGCACCATACCAGTGCGAATTCCTCACACAACTCACAATCAATATCACCAATTCACTATGATCTTACAACTGAAGTCTTACGTGAAAGAAGCCAATGGCACATTACCCCCAAATATCAAATATCTGTTAAGAAGGATTTTTAAAATGGACTTACATTTATTGATTCTGCACCGTCTCACATTTCCTTTTGTTTGCAAGTTTCTCCATTCAGCCTTCAAAGATCAAAATTCTTCTCTTAAAAAAAAAAAATCTCTAAAACACCCCAAAAGATTTGCACTTTTGTAAGCATGCAAGTAAAACTGGTGAAGTATCTGAACATCAGCTACACAGTCACAGTACGAATACGATGATGGACGTGGAAGTGAAGATTTGGGTAAGGCAGGGGAGGATTTCCGGCTAGGCGCTCGCCTAGGGCCTCAGTGTTTGAGGGGCCCCGAAAACATATAATTGGATTTTCAGTTTTGGTTTTCCTGGACCGAAGCAAATCAATCCTTAAAGCGACTACTTTGTATTGTCAATTGATATTTTACTTTCTCATATTAATATTAACATATTTTTTCTTGCTGTTGTTGACAGTCCAAATTTTCGAGTTCTTATCGATGTACTTATTTTGAAAGAAATGGTTAAAATAATTTTGAGTTCCTTGTAGTGGTTGGTAAAGAAGGTATTCACGCTTTCCACACTTTTCATTGTTTAAGACGAATTCTTAACTGGCCTGCTGTGCTATAAATTGCTTTCATGGAACCTCCAAGCCAAGGGAACACATTTGTGTTCGAACTTTTCCACCTTGTTCCAGAGTTGTGATGAGTACTTGTAAAAACGTTCCTGATGATCGGGCGCGTTTGCTGTTAATAGCTTTTTTCCTTCGTGGTAGGATAATCAATGAAGAAAGAAATATTCTTCACAAGATAACTGTTCTTAGGACAATCAAGTTCTTTCTCGGCCTTAATCCCTCTAAACCATCTTAAACCAAAATACTTATTAATATTTAGACTGAAAAATAAAGAAAATTGAGAATATCACACTATCTTATTTAATAGTGTTAAAAGTAATTTATATTGTATTGCAACAACATTTTCTCATTACTTTCTGCTCATTTGGTTTAATACTGATAATTATGAAGTGTACTCGCCTTTTCTATTCCTTAAATCGACTTAAAACTAGCTTTTGAAAAAGCAATAAAAAGTTTAATTGATACTCTTACTCCAAAACCCGCAGTTCCTACTTTTCCATTTTCCAACAGGATCTTTTGCATTTAATTCGTATTCTTCTGTTTCTGATAACTGCAGTGCAGGTATAAATGGGATACGGGTATTTAAAGTGCAAAACCTAACATCCATTGATTCCCTATTAGCCTCAAAATTCTTTTTATGATAACTGCAGTGCATGAAGTATATGGGATATTAAAAGTGCCAAACTTAATATCCATTGATTTCCTATTAGCCACAAAAATAATTTTTGAAATATCTCTGAAATCAAAAAAAGTTCGATGTGCACGAACAGACAAAAATATTACACTAGCACTGTTTCTTACAGAGCGTTCTAATAATAGGAAGAAATGGCATTTTTAAAAAGTGTAAAAACCTTTTCCTTGACTCCCCCCTTTTTTTGTTAATCTGACGGATGAAAATTTTTGAAGGGATAAGAAGGGGGAGGGGGCCCATTAACCTTTTAGCGCCTAGGGCCCATAAAGATCTAAAGTTTCCTCTGGGGTAAGGCATTTCTCTTCCCCCCGGCCACCCACAAATTACAATGAAGATTGTTTCCTTCACGATTCTCAGCCCAGAGGATAGGAAACCCAGATGGGGTAGGAAGAGGGCGCAGCAGTGATGAAAGGTCTTTACACTGGGAAAAACAGCTCAAGGCCCCACCCAGAAAGTGTCTCCAGTGATGCCACACTTAAGACTATTGCTTTTGGCAGAAACGCACTTGCAGTTTTGTCTTGCCGATTGATGGATTGAGCTAAGAAAAGCAGGATGTTTGATAGGCGATAATACAACACTAATTGTTTAAGAATTAGGTAAACATGAACCCCCTACCCAATTGGGAATATACGCATAGAACGGATTTCAAAATCACTTGAATGCAAAAAGAAAAATGAAGTGGACTGTCTCTGACTCCCTGCCCTTTCTACACACATTCACACAACTATTTTTTGTTGTATTTGTGTAGGATCATTCTCCCTCACTCTTCCCACCCCCACCCATTAACCAGTCGTAGAACAGAGCAGAAAAAATCAGGAGCACAGGGAAGGTTCTTTTCCCAGTACTATTTTGTTTTCTTTCCTATACCATAAAGGTAAAAATGCCAATTAAAAACTGCTAGAATGCTATAAAAATCACCAGCATTCGTGTGTTTTTTTTTTTAAACAATTTGAAAGCTTTTTTTTTCTGTTAAATTGAGTCAATTATCAACGGTATCTTTGGTGCGAAAAAAACACAAGCGGATTTGCTTAATACGTTTTTTTTTTTTTTTTTAAAACACGAGCGGACCAGTCGTAGAACAGAACAGAACAAATCAGGAACACAGGGAAGGTTCTTTTCCCAGTACTATTTTGTTTTTTTCTTTACCATAAAGGTAAAAATGCTAATTAAAAACTGCTAGAATGCTATAAAAATCACCAGCATTTCGTGGTTTTTTTTTAAACAATTTGAAAGCTTTTTTTTCTGTTAAATTAAATAAACTTTTATTTTGGGTGCTAAAACTGGAGGGGCATACAGTCTGCCCCTCCACCTAGATTTCTGGGGAGGCAGTTACCCCCCCTGTTGACACATCCCAGAAGTAAAGTAAATTATATGTACACAAATAAAAGTCAATTATCAACGGTATTTTTGGTGCGAAAAAAACGAGCAGATTCGCTTCTTTCGATTATGAGAATCAGTCGCGAGCGATGGCCAACTGCATAACGTAAGCAGGTCTTCACTGTTCTGATGTGAAGAACTTCGATACGACTGCCTGCTAGTGTTTCCATGAAAACATGAATGAGCGTATGGAGGTGAATGGACCATTGCTTTGTGCAATGGTTTGCTCAGAAAAGAGAAGACTTCGGACAACCTCAGTCCCTCTACACTTCCACCTTTAACAGCGCATGTTTCGCGAGAGTGGTTTCAGTTTGTGTCAATGAATTAAAATCAGTGATATTTATGTATCTTAAATTCGTGGCTTTGTTGGATTCGAGCTGCTTTGATAAATTTTGTGAAAGCTTCCCTGAGCATCTATCAGAGCTTAAAGAACTCTATGCTTTAAATTTTGATACAGTTCAATGGCGTAGCCAGAGGGGTGGATGTAGATAAAACTACCCCAGGGAAAAAAAACCCCTGAAGACTAAAAAGCGGAAAAAATGCCCCCGGAAGATATACCCCCAGAGCAAACGGTTCACTGTAAACTGCCACACAGGAGCACTAATGTGTGGTAATTTAGCGGCAACCCTGCCACACATCTTCAGCAACTTGGCTACAAAAGTTCAAGGGGGGGGGGGTCTACAAAGATTGCCGTTTCTGGGCCTACATTAAGAACTGAATTGGGAACTCCATACGAATTTCGCGAAAGCATTCCATGTAAGCCAAGCCGAGAATTGTACTTTAATTTGAAGAAATAAATTGCCAAGGTACACTTGGTTGGTTGGGGGGATGCTATACCCTGAACTTCCGTAATATTATATTCTGGGCCGCTGGAGTCTGCCAGTGGAACCAGGAAGTTCCCCTTGAAGTGTCCGCGAGGTCCATGAGCTGGAGGGGGTCTTTCCCCCAAAATGCTAAAATGGATGTAGAGCTGTAAACATTAGTAGCATGCTTTATATAATGATTCTGTACACGACCACAAATTTTTAGGAGGGTGGGGTAACCCCCCCAGTTTCTAAGAGCTATTCAGGGGTAACATCGAGGATACACTGACCGACTCTAGAGGTCCAGAATATAAAATTACGGAAGTTGGGGGTACAGCCCTACAAACCGAGCACCTCGTATCCCTTTCACAGGCTTCACCGAATTTCTGGGGGAGGGGAGAAGTGCATGTACATAGTTTACTATTAAACACAACAAGAAGCATAGAAATTGCGAGCAAATCCCTCACCTTGAACACTTGTCTGCGCTCTTAGAAACTTGGGGGAGGGTGAATTCACCCCCTCCTGAAAATTTGTGGTCGTGTACAGAATCATTATGTAAAGCATGGTTCTAATGTTTAAAACTCTACGTCCATTTTAACATTTTTGGGGAATCTCCCCCCCCCCCAAACTCACACTTCAAGGGGAACAGCCTGGATACACTGACAGACTCTAGCGGCCCAGAATATATTACAGAAGTTGGGGGTTGAGCCCCCCCTCCCACCACTAAGTGCACATCGGATCCTCGGCAATTTATTTCTTCATATTAAAGCACAATTCTCGCTTGGCTTACATGGAACGTTTTCGCGAAATTAGTTTGGAGTTCCCAATTCAGTTCTCAATGTAGGCCCAGAAACGGCAATCTTTATAGACCCCCCCCCCCTCCCTTGAACTTCTGTAACCAAGTTGCTGAAGATGTGTGGCAGGGTTGCCGTGTTCTGGGGGTATTTTTTCCACTTTTCCAGAGGGGTGGGGGTTCGGGGTTTGAACCCCTTCCTTGAGGGGAGACTGAACACGAATTTAAAGTGATATATACGCGTATACGAGGCTTTCACCAAACCCATGGATCCACCACCACTCGCACCCCCTAAGAAATTTCTGGCTACGTCACTGATACAGCTTGCTTAAAAACTGAACGTGCTTTATTCCCTTGATGAACACAAAACAAATCAGTAAGAGACATTACTTGTTACATAAAGTTGAATAATTGGACATACTGTTTATTGAGGTGTACAAATTAGCAGACCAATATTAAACTGTTCATCAACAACTGCCGAAAGAAGCTTTTCCGTATTAAAAAGAATTAAGACATATCTTAGAGCCACCCAAGGACATGCACATTCGAGCAACTTGGCTGGTTTGTTAATGAAGAAAAACATTATTTTTAAATATGAAAAAAGTACTCGGAAGAAACATTTTTGTGAAAAAAATAACACTCAAGTTCACACAAAAGGAAAGAAAAATGGAGTTCATGTAAAAATAAGTGTTCAAATTCTAATCTTCATAATTATTTGGTATCATGTTAGCAATAGCATGTACTTAAAATTCAGAAAAAAAAAATGTTACTTCTATTACGTTAATTAAAAAATAAACCTCGCAATTTAAAAAAAAAACAGTACTGTGGGGGGCAGGGGGAGATAGCCGAGGTCTCAGACTTAAGATATTCCACTGATAATGGTATATTACTCTTGAAAAGTGTTTCTTACAAAAGCACTTCAACCAACTTTAATACACGAATTAATTTTTTCATCAATGCAACCCTTGCTTGATATTCATTGCCCAAGGTGTAGGTATTGGTTATCTCTAGCTTTCCTCCCAACAATCAATAAATCTTCCTTTCTTGTAAAAGCACCTTACATCAGTTTTGTTTTCTGAAAGTCCATTTTTAATCCCAATTCTTCATACTTGTCAGCAAGTTCCTGGATTATATACACTGCAGTTCTGAAAGGGTAGTTGCAAAAATGACTGTCATGAACAAAATGAAGGTGAGTTAAATACTTTCCATGAATCTTTATCTCTTTGTTTTCCCAGTTCAATGATTTTTTGGATTGGGTATTTAACGACCACTGTGAGCAACTCAATGGGCTATAAGCAGTCGCCCGTCCCTAATTTAGGGCCACTGGTTCCAGGGAAGGAGAGAGCCAGTGCCGTAAGACAAACACAACATCCATGCCTGACCGGGATTCGAACCCGGACCCCTTACGGACGAATGATCAGAGGCCAGCGCCTTAGACCACTGCGCCACCGGGGCGGCTCTGATCATTCGTCCGTAAGGGGTCCGGGTTCGAATCCCGGTCAGGCATGGATGTTGTGTTTGTCTTACGGCACTGGCTCTCTCCCTTCCTGGAACCAGTGACCCTAAATTAGGGACGGCGACTGCTTATAGCCCATTGAGTTGCTCACGGTGGTCGTTAAACCTCCAACCCCCCAAAAAAAAAAAAGAAATCCTACGTCACAAAATGTTTGAAACAAAAAACTTTTGTTACACATCAGTGCTTCCCGAAGCGTAAGCCACGATATACCACCGAAAAATGCGTCAAATAATAAAAGAACCAATGAAAATAGATACGGAGAGGTACAAGTAGTTGTTCATCCCAACTGTCAAACAATTTTGCTGATTCAAAGCTAACACGCACTCCTTCAACTAAATATACCTAACAGGTGCAAATATTAATAAAAAACATTTCATTTAAGTTTAGGCATTTAAAGGGCTTCGCTTTCGGAGATATTGATGTTCAAATAGCTGGTTAGTGATAAACACAACTGCTAATAAGAACCAACATGTAATTGAATATAATGGAAAGAAAGAAAACATGAATTCCGCGTGCATTGCCACAATTCAGGAACCGTAACTGCATGCTCACCTGTTGTTCAGCGGTTACACACAGGTATAGCGTCTAGAAGGGAAAGTGTGCCGAGCGCCTAGCGTACGTAATGATTGGCGTGGATACCGAAATTTGTCCCCTTCGTAGATGGCGCTTCGATCGCCTTCCCTTCCCTCTTTCTTACTGTGATGGGAGCGGGAAACTAAATTCGTGTTGCTTACTGTGAAAAGAACGGTAATTTAGACGAAAACGTGTTATGTTTTAGGTTTTAGAAGGAATGTGGATTACCTAAATATTGTATATAAGTTATACTTAGCTCATTATGCGGAAGAGAAATAACCATAGTTTTGTGCCAGGTTGCAATACTCAGTACAAAAACAGTAAGCCGTCACTCTTTGGAATACCCAAAAATGATAAACTTTTACAGCAGTGGCAAAGATTGATTCCCGGTGCAGATGTGCAGATAAAAACTTACGACAAATTTAGTGCTGTATGTGAACTGCACTTTGAGAGATTTGTGGTTCGAAATTTTGTGCATAAAATAAATGAGGAGACTGTGTTAATACCCAGAGATCGGCCCATCTTGACACCAGATGCAATTCCAACAATATTTCCAAACCTTCCCCATTATTTGTCAAAAACTCTGGCAAAATACAGGAAAGTTAGGGAAACCGATGATAAGCCTGATGGTAATTTAAATAGCTTGGAATTCACTTCCCAAAGAGTTACACGGAACTGCCTTCTGAATATCACAGCCTTCAGTATTTTGGGGTAAGCAAATTCCTGCAAATAATTCAAAGTGCATAATTTTCCATGTTCATTCATTCAAATGTGAATTGTCAAATTCATTGACAACAGAAAAACTGGTTGTTGTTACCAAAAGTTAACCAGAGGTTACCTGTAAAGTGTATTTACGTGGAATAAAAATTAACTCAGTTTCTAATATTACTTCTAAAGATGAATCAAAATCCATTATTCGAGACACTGATAGGCTAACAGTATGTCATGGCACAGGCTCCATTTCAGAATTTGAAAATAACATGAAGTACCTTGAAAGTGGAGTTATTTTTTAGAATAATTTGTACAGCAAAAATTGTGTAACGAAAGGAACAACAAAGACTTGCCTCAGATGTAAGTATCTGCAGGGCTTACTTTTGCACAAAATAGCTTATCATAGAAGAAAGGCTACATTTAAAAATAAGTATCAAAATACAGTTCGGAAAATCAACAGGCTGAAGAAACTAGTTATTTCGCTCTCTAATTAAACTTAAATAAAAAAAAAAGGAATTTTACAGAACTTTCCATTAATGAAAAAATAGCAGAATTACGCATTAAGCAGCAGCAAATGGTTATTCATTGTTATAAGGCAGCAAAAAAGAAATCTGCAAGAGGTATGTCATATACCAAAGAATGGTTACTTGAATGCTTACTAATGCACATAAAAAGTCCAAAATTGTACGAGCACATACGGAAACACAAAATCATGATCCTACCTAATAGAACAACTATTAGAAAGTATATTTCAAATTACAACAGCAGTTTTGGATTCAATGCACTGACGTTTGAAACTATTTCAAAGAAAACAAGTGAAATGGAGCCTTTTGCAAGACATGGTGGTATATTAATAGATGAAGTGAAGCTTACAGAAAAACTGCATGCAAAATCATCTGGTGAAATATTAGGGTTTGTTCATATTGGGCCATACACTTCAAAAACTGTTAAGTATACCCCATGTAATCACGGACTGGTAATGGTGTTTCAGCCATTAAATGGAGATTGGACCCAAATAATTGGTGTTTTTGCCACAAGTAACAATATAAGTGGAACTTTGCTAGCAAAATTAATTATTAAAGCTGTTATTCTCACTGAAAATGCAGGTCTGTTTGTTAATTTCATTACGTGTGATGGGGCTTCTTGGACCAGGAATATGTGGAAGACATTTGGTATATCAGCAGACTGTTCTGGAACTAAATACAGCATTATGCATCCTACAGATTGTTCTAGTTTACATTTCATATCAGATTTTCGCCAGTCAAAGCGAGCCTTGCTTCATCGTAGCTCAGCTATTTAGAGTCAGGTCGATGCTTAGCAAATTCCCAGTTATACAGGTAAACACTGGGGAAGAAATATTTCTTCTTATTATACGTGGGAAATATATCTCTATAAGCAATCTGAAATCACATATTTACTGTTACGTAACTGAAATCAAACGATCGTCCATGGAATGGAAACATGTCACCTCCCCAACAAGGAAGACGTGAAAAGTCCAACTGTCTCTGTCTGCGGGAGTGGTCATGATGACTGTGAATCTGTTGTTTACACAGAATTTCTGTCAAAAGAGACAACCATCAAGTGACTCATATTGCCAAACACCATTAAATTTGCGAAATTCAATTAAGGACAGATGCCGGGGTAAGTTGAGCGAAGGTGTCACACTGATGTCCAAGAACATTACACAGCACGGAAAACTAAGGGAATTGCTGCATTAATTCAAGTCGGAATTGTGGCAGCATCCACCTTACAGCCCCAACTTATCCCCATGCGGCTACCATTTGTTCGGTAAAATGAAACAGGAGCTTAGTGGACAATGATTCCCAACGGATGAGGCTGTGAAAAGTGCGGTCCTTAACTAGTTGCACCAAACTGGACTTTTCTTGTACAGGTATGGGAAAGTTAATCGCACGTTCCGATAAATGTTTACAGTCCTTAGGCGACTATGTCGAAAAATGAATTAATGTTGTAAACCAACATACATCCCCTGAGTATATCCTTGATTTTTTTATTCAACAGTGTAACTAACTTTTTGATCCACCCTCATATTATTAAAGCACTTTGCTACAATTCAGAAATTAATTTTTTAGTTTGTTTTAAAAATTAGCATAAATACTACATTTGGATAAAGTATCAACTTACCTATTGACTATGAATTTGTCTTGTATCTTCAAGCGGAACAAAGTAAAAAATACTATTAAAAATAAACAAATGGGTCCATTCTTTTACATAAATGTACCTCAAATGTCTGTTTCAAATAGTTTGAAAGAAGGAAGTCATCACAAGCTAAACAGTATTCAGCTTCAGATTGTTACCCAAACTTCCTTTATGTGATAGCATCTGCAACAAAGTTATAGATACACACAACAAAATAAAAAAAGAATTCTTGCTAACCAATGGCAGAAATTAAGACATCTGTTTCAAATAGTTTGAATCATCACAAGTTACATCAAAATTATCTCAGCTTTAGATCCTCCAGTGTGTGTTACCATCTGAATATTTTATGTATGAGTTATGTCAATTATTTTCTTTACCTAAAATCTACTCTTGTAATGTTCATACCTGTGATCTACTTTTTTATAAAACATATTTGATATCACTTTTTAGATTAGACAACATTTTAACAGTATAAATAAATATTTCCCACACATTTCTAAAGGAATTAAGCAGAATTGGTTAGTAGTTTTTCATAACACTAGGGAATTTATACATTTTACTAACATTCTTTACTAGAAGCCAAATTTGCTCATTATAGTAAAATTAAATTTTTACTTTCAATATACCTACTATAAATGTCAAGCTAAGCACTAGTACACACACACACCAGTGCTGAGACGGGCCGAGCCCGAACCGGGCGCTGGCTGTGTAATACTTACTGGAGTTCGGGCTTGGAGAGAGGGGAAGAATTTTCTTCCTTTTTCTTTTAATGTGATTTTATATAATTTAGCACACGAGACTTTTTTTACACTTTCTAGTTGTGAAAGAGAATTCTTCAGCAACTGGGTCAAATGGGGAGTAGGAATTCTGCAGGGCTATCCATTCCGGGCTTGGATAACAAAATACCATAGGCCATGAATTACAGGATTTCTGCCAAGGATAAGTTTTAAGAAGCATAGATAGTAGATAGCAAGCTGACGGAATTTTGCTCCCTACCTCAAAGGGGCAGCTCCCTGCTAATTCTATTGAGCAACATACGACATAGTTTGTTGTGCCTCCAGATGTCCCCCCCCTCCCCCAAAAAAACATTTCGGGAATAAATGAATGGTTAAAGGTAACTATAGAAATAGATAGACATCCCTTCTCCACTCCGCAGTTGAGAAAGACATCAGTTAATTGCATGGGTAGGAAAGAGTGGAAGTCTGGAAGACTTTTTTCAATGCTTAACAGGTTAATCATAGTTTTCGGGCTCGTTCGAGCTGACATACTTCAGGCTCAGGATCTTGAAATTCAGCCCGAACTCAGCTCTGACACACACACACACAGTAACACTTCAGTTAATTTCTCACAGGTGTTTTTATCAAAAATTTTATGGCAATGAAGTCATAGTGGTAAGTATGAAAAATAAGAGAAATTTCCTGGAATTTTTTGGTACAGTATTGAAACATAAACAAAAATGCTACAATATTACTGCTAACATTTATTAATCTGAAAATAAGTGACATGGAACTCGTACGGGTATGGTGTCGTTGAGGGACTAGCCGGACCCCATGACGCGAAGGAGTACAGCATCATCTTCCACGGAAAGAAAATAGTCCATAGATTTTCAAATGAATTTTGACAGATGAAATCAAACCTGCTAGTAAATGAGGACCTCTGGTCCATTTTGAAGACGGGCAACCACTGCACAAACAGTATTAGTTCCAATTTGAAAAAAAAAAAGACACCACCAAATATTAAATACAAATCTTCAGTACAGAATGCCACCAACCACTCCGCATCACTGTGTGAATATGTGATGAAGCAGAAAAAAGATTGGAAATATGTTACGAGAAGCTAACTGAAGTACTGCTTCCTGGTATACAAGTTTCAAATAAAATTAAACCAAATATGACGGATCTTTACTTTCCAGTTTCAAAGATAACTTTTCAGAAATGTTATCTTCATTTATTACAGAAGAAAAATACATTTCAATACTTTAACCAACCTGGCTATACACTTTTGCATATAAAATATTTGATAAGTTTGAACTCTTTTTCCTATCTCAGGACTTACTCTGTGCACACTATGCACTAAGGAGAGGCACACAAAACTAAGCGTTCAGACTTTCAACTTCTTAATTTTCCTTTCACGTGATTTCAAATAATTTCAGTTGTCATGTTTGGCTTTCACTAAGTTGTTCAAGAGTATTTTCCAGCTGAGGAGAGTTATGTTTTCCTATTTAGTTTTCAAGCTACTCATACACAAACATTCCACGGAAAATGAACAAGGAAATCTAAAATCAGAACTTTGTCTGTTTAAATGTATGCAGCAGATTTTGTATAAGACAATTGGTATGGCAAAAGTTGTAAGTCTCCTTTTGACTTCTATAATTTAACTAGCAGCCACTAACACTGCAACACTGTGGCATGGCAAATTTTGGCAATTCCTGTAAAAAGAATTACACCTTTTAATACAAGTGAAGAACTAGATATGAAATTTTTAATCGAAAGTAGTTCCCTATGTTTTGTACAGTTAGAATAAAGTTGATCATGCAAGTTTTTCAACATAATCTGTCCACACTGTTCAGACAGCTTTAGTAAATTCAATCAGACAAATGCTATATCACAGTTGCATTAAGTTACGAAATTAAAAAATGTACTCTTTAATTCAGAGACACATTACAATGCAACAACAGTTCAAGCATTAATTTCGTAAAGAAAGGGCTAACGATTGTTGGAGATGCAAATGTTATACAAATTACGAAGGCTAATTTCCTGAAAAGTTGCCCTGATTTCTGGTAATATTCAAGCTCTATGTGAATCGGCATTGGCAAAATATATTAATTATTCTATTTGAAATAAGAATTCAACACTACAGAATAACTCACTTCTTTATACTTCACTATTCACGAGACATGAACAGATTTCAACACGTGTGAAACTAAGATCTACTCATTAAACCTATAATTATTACTAAAACTAAATAAAACGTTTACTAAGAATTAACCTTACCTTAGAAATATAATAATACCTACCTTACAAAACTATACGTGTATCCAAATGGCAATAAACGGAACACTCACTCAATACAAACAAATGTGAACCAACAATGAAACGCAATGGCTGTTCAACCGATTGACTTGGCGACAGCACTAAGTTGTGCACGTGACTATTTCGCACCGTAGCCTGTCTTTTTCGTCAGATTCGACTCAGCTTACCACTAGCCGCTACTAAGTGACATACATTTAAATTTTCCAAACAGCACTTCTTTACTTGGCACATACAAGCCATTTGTTAGCCTTTTGGTAGGCATTCTTCGAGGAGGTAGCATATCAATTTAAATCACGCATAATTATACTTTCAATTA
The DNA here is from genome assembly GCA_039090855.1 of Macrothele yani. Taxonomy (NCBI): domain Eukaryota; kingdom Metazoa; phylum Arthropoda; class Arachnida; order Araneae; family Macrothelidae; genus Macrothele; species Macrothele yani. Next base: position 54,882,865 of record CM077018.1, on the reverse strand, counting down.
CATTTGCCGACGCTGCACTCTGCGCCAGACGTAGACATTTCACTGAACCATAAAATGTGTTTCCATAATCACACACTTAAGAAAATCGTACATATCCTAATCCAACCCCTGTTGTTTGGTTCACATTGCACAACAGTACACACAATCTTTGACACAGACGCCGTCTGCAGCGCCGCGATGCGGCGTGGGACATATTTCGAACGCAGATTTTGAGTTCGCACGGCACACTTCCCCTTTTAGACGCTATAACACAGGTAATCCACATAGGGTCAAGGCACACACAGAGATTTATGAATTCCCGATCACGGCCAGCAACGACAGCTTTTAAAAACAACAAATTCATTTGCACACGGCGATAAACAATGGACAACACACTGCAGTACCGCGAAATTATGGGATGATGGGTGTTGCCAATCACGTTTATTCATCTACAAATTAGCTATACAAGAATATCGTAGAATATGACATCTCTCTCTCTCTTTTTTTTTTTTTTTTTAAGATTTCATTTATCAGGTGGATGAATTTTTCGTCCTGAACGAGTGGTCACAGAATTAGACAACTTAGAAGGTGCGCCAATGCACTGAGAAAAACGAGATGGTAATTGTGATTCCGGTATAGTAACCTGATGTTTATCTTTAGTCGGAGAGTTCTGAGGAAGGAGCAACCGATTAGAATCGGGTATAGTAACCATAGGTGTATAATAGTTTTGAGAGAAAAATGAGATTGGGGCAACGGTTCGGGCGTTGTGGGGCGGCAAAGTTATCATGTAAAGCAGTGGCGGCTCGTGGTGTAAAATGCTGGTGAGGCGAACGGTCTTGATGTAAATGTAAAACAGTAACACATATGTTATTGAAAAATATATAAATTCGTATAACGTTATAGGAACATATATATATATCAGTGGCGTAGCCGGGGGTCGTGGTTTGCACCCCCTAAGTAGGCGAGACAGTTAGCTTTTTCTAAGCACGTTTTATAGATAATTTCCCTATTTAAATTCATTGATTTTTACATAACTTACAATGTAATACAAATAAATTACATTGATACATAATATCAATGCAATTTCTTGATAATAGAACAGAAAGTAAAGCAAAGCAGCCAAAGAAGTTGCTTTATTAACTTTTTATTAAAACAACTATAATTTATTGCATTTTCTTCATTTTATTAAATTAGCTTCGTTTTGTATTAATGTCCAAGATGTGCGTACGTACCAATAGAAAAATATTTGTCGAAGCGCCCCCCCGAAATTGTTACATGTACTTATACACAGTTATACAGCATAAATGCAGAAACCCCTCCCCCCCACCCTCAAAAAGTTTCATGTCAAAGGCAGTATCACCCATCGGATATCTTTGAAGTCCTGGGTTCGAGTCGGCTGAATCATTAAAATCCACTGAGATTCGGAAGTCTCGTTAAGCCATTGGTCTCGGTTAGGCGCCTTGTTATAAACAGCTGTAAACCCCATCACTTAGGGCTCCATCCCATGCCATTTAGCCCTTATATACAAATATTATTCAACAGTAATGGAATAAAATTATAGAAATATATGAAACACGGCGTGGGGAGTCTTTCTTCACGAAAAAATCCAAAAATTTTAGAGGAAAAATGTGCATATACCACTATATATATATATATGTGTGTGTGTGTGTGTGTGTGTGTGTGTAATATACGCTACTTTTGCAACAATATTTTTATGAAAACAATTATTCAATAATTTTACAACAAAGAAAGAAATATTTCACCTGTATTCTTTTATGTAATACACTTGAGCGAAAATACGCAATTTGTGCGGTTTCTTTAGCTAGTCAATGCGTCACTCACATCCCAACGCCAGTCGGAGATCCACTTCTTAAAAAATTCAAAGTAAATCATTTGAATAGAAATTGTTTTCTTACGAAATGTTTCTTGAGCTTGAATAAAAGTCACAGTTCGATTGGCATATTAGTGAAGGTGCATTTAGCACGGGTCATAAACTGAAGTCCAGGCTCGTGATAATTATTAGCTTCGTTTTGTATTAATGTCCAGGAGAAGTCAAGGAAGCACATTTCTATATAAAAAAAAGTATTAGGTAATTTAAACCTGGAATTAAAAACAGAGGAATGCGATATTAATTTGCTTTGGTCTCGAACAGAATGCTTTCAGTTTATGTTTTATAAATAAGTTCAATTCTGCGATCCTTTTTGGCTGCAAATTTGTCTATGATCAGATCATAAAATGGTTGAGTGGACATTAGATGGTTCAGCAATTCTTTCTCGATTGAAATTTTAGCGAGTGAAGACAAACGATCTTGTGCCGTTGTATTACGGAGGTAAGTCTTAATTCTCTTCAAACAAGAAAAACTCCTTTCAGCAGAAGAACTTGTTGATGCCAGTGTCAATACAAGAGAAAATAATTTGTAGGCTTCTGGTAACACATCTTTCAGCTCGTTTTCTTTCATTGTTTTCAAGGTTTTCTGAACACCGAGTTCCCTGAAGTTGTGATCATTATATAAAAAATCTAATTCGTTTTTTAGTCGTTGTGTGTCTGTAAAAATGTTTGGATAAATTTTTTTGAGAGTGTTAAGGGCACTGGATGGAAATGACTCTGAATAACTATGGTATTTTGAGCTGTCAACTAGCTGCAGAAACTCGAGCTTTCCCATATCTTCAAATCTGGTATTTATTTGGATTATTATGCAGTCAACGATTTCGTAAAACAAAATTTTGTAATAGTTTTCCACTTCTTCTTCAGTCAAATGTTTCTTTTGGCGACATTTAGGACCTCCACTCAAACTAATTGCTTCACTGAAATGTTTCAAGTAAGTGGTTACATTCCTTTTCTTATTTATTCGTTCGCAACATTGTTTAATTTGTCTTTGGCAATAACTGATATCTAAAGTCTTTTTTTGTAAAACATCAAATAATACATCCGTAATTCCAAAAATGTCATCAAAAATCAGTGATAAAAAAGCAAATTCAAAATTAGTGAAATTTTTCAAATATCCTATGGCTCCGTTGATTGATTCTGCCGTTGATTCCGGGTCATTCATTATGTTTTCAAACACATTCTTTAGTTTGCCCCATTCGCTTACAATTAAACGCAAAATGTGTGAAAGTGATGCCCAACGTGTTTCCGCTATTTGAGGAATCCGTTTCCCAACAACTGAATCTGCTACGTGGGTTCTCTTGGCAGATTTATGAAAAAATGAGGGCATGCTGGATACAGTTGCGAAATATATGCGACAATTTACAATACTTTTGCACCCCTGTTGTAGGACAAGGTTAAGGCGGTGGGCGAAACAGTGGGTAAACAAAGCTTACGGGGCTTCTACCTTGACTCTTTTCTGCAGACCGCTCAACTCTCCAGCCATAACGCTTGCACCATCATAACACTGGCCTACTAACTTTGATTTAAAATCAAACTCCTCCAAAACCGATGCTAGCAGATCATACAGTGCCACAGCAGTCCTGTCAGTGCTGATATCATAAAAACCAAGGAAGCGCTCAACTACTTCACAATTTGAGTCCAATATGTATCTGACAATTATTGAACACTGTGATTTTTGAGTAATATCAGTTGTATCATCAACTTGCACTGAAAAAATTTTGACTCATTAATTTCGCTTTTAACACATTCGTTTATATATTCATGAATACACTCCAGTAAATCATTCTGTATCGTTTTAGATTGTCCAGAAAATAAGCTTCGTATTTCTTCAAAATGTGCTTTTAATTCTGGGGTGCTCCTACGAAGTAACAAATGGAACATCTCCTTGAAATTACCTTTATTTAATGAGGAAATAGATTCATCATGTCCTCGAAAAGGCAGTTCTTGCTTGCTTAGAACGACAACTAAATCGATTATATGTTCCATAAAAAGCCTATTTAGTCTGACCTTTTCATTAAACTTAGCTTTATGAAGCATATCAGAAATAGTGTTTATATTTTTTTCCATCCGTTTCAGACCTACGTGATTAGTTATATGCTCTTTAGAGCTTTCGTGCAATTTTGCACTACGAGAAAAGTTTTTCAGATCAAAATAACCCGTTGTATTCCACACATTTTTCTTATTGCTCAAAAGTAAACATGGCCAGCAAAAGAGAGTTTGCTTGTAATAGCTACCAGAAAGCCAGGGAAAATCTCGTACCATGATTTATTGAAAGACCTAAGAAACGATTTGCCGCACTTATCTTTAGATATTGAACTTATTACAGGTGTCGGTCTTCCAGATATGAGAACATCCCTTTTATTATAATCTTTCCAATGTTTAAAAGGAATTTCTTCCAGAACACAAATCACGTCGTTTATTGGGCCATTCATATTTTCCAACCCAAATCAAAATATGCTGTTTAGTAACAATAACAAAATAAAAAAGAAGAAAAACTCAACATTACTATGAACTAGCCAACACCCGCAAAAGAGAGGATTGAAAACACACTACAAAAAGTTAGACTCAAATATACTCTGACGAATAGTTAAAGCTACGTAGAAATCATCCTACTTCAAAGCATATAGAGGCGAACGGCGTCATCGCCTGTAAAACCACTTTTTACCAAGGTCATCTGCTCATTTTCCCGCGCCCATTGGATACACAATCCTTGGGTTCTCCAATAACAGCAGAGATGCGATTCCAGTTTAAGCGAAATGGAGGGTCGCCTCAGAAATTTCCTTTCTCTTACTGGAAGTCCGGCACCTAATTAGGTAGACCTCGGACCGTGGGGGTGGGGGGTTCACTCTGTAGGGCTCTTCTCTGATCCCCAGTTCCCAAAACCGGCTTCTCATCGAGACGATTCAGCCGGTCGCCTCTAAGCGCTTAAAACATGCAGCTGCTTTGCAAAAATAATGATTCATTCCTCTTCTTGAAAGCCTTTTTTAACCTAATTCATGAATCACAATGTAAATTTCAGTGTTTCATTTATCCTGCAAAGTTCTTATATCTTCGTTACTGACCGAAGTTTTTTTTTTTTCACTTCTCATTCTGCGGAATTTCAGGTGAGGCGGCGCCTCACTTGCCTCATCTGACGGGCCGCCACTGATGTAAAGTATGGGAGAAGCGTGCGGTTGACTTACGCGCTGTTGAAAGCGGAGTGTGGAGGGTCAGATCGTCCAAAGTCCGAAATCTTCTCTTTTCTGAGCGAGCCGTTGCGCAAAGCAACGATAGCAGGCATTCGTATCAAAGTTCTTCTAATCGGAACAGCGAACACTCTCGAAGACCTGATTGCGTTATGCCGTTGGACTGTGTGATGTATATATACAATTTAATATTCATTCGATCCAGTTAATTCACGTAGGTAAGACGTTTCCGATTATGTAAAAATGTAAATAAACATTCCGTTGATCATTGTTAGTGAAAATATTACTGGCGATTGCTTATAGCTCATTGAGTTGCTCACGGTGGTCGTTAAACCTTCACTCGCCTCCCCGGTGGCGCAGTGATCTAAGGCACTGGCCTCTGAACATTCGTTCATAAGGGGTCCGGGTTCGAATCCCGGTCAGGCATGGATGTTGTGTTTGTCTTACGGCACTGGCTCTCTCCCTTCCCTGGAACCAGTAACCCAAAATTAGGGACGGGCGACTGCTTATAGCCCATTGAGTTGCTCACGGTGGTCGTTAAACCTCCAATAAAAAAAAAATTCACGAACTTGGACTATTGTCTTTACTGAAGTGGTTGAATGAATTTGTCAGTCAAATAAAGTTAACATTTATTGTTTCATTTGAGTTCATGCTTCTCAAAAAAACAAACAAAAAAACACCGTCGATTCCGACAGGTTTCGTCTAGTTCCTTGTTAAACTAATAAAAAAGAAAAAAAAAGAAAAGAAAAAGAAATCCCCGCTTTATTTTCAGGGATCTCTAGAGATAGAATTTCACAGATAATCGTATTTTGCAGAATTAGCTCGCATCTCATAATATCTAGGTTCTGATGAGGATAACACACCGAGAGGTTTTTTTTTTTTTTTAACCTGACAAATTCCAGTGAAAAAGATGCTGAATGATGCTAATTGAATAGGCGACGTGGATTGGTTTGACTCTGACGGCTTGCGGGGGGGGGGGATACAGATGTTTGCAACAAAGCCCGGTAGAGGTGTTCCCACACACTGTTTTATTGTCGTAAACGGCCTCGGCCACTTACAGCGCCATATGGTCGACTTGCCCAGTGAGCAGAATCGCCTGTGAAAGTTGTTCAATGTTCAGTCAGTCACATCGTTCTTCATATCTTGGCTTTGTAAGATGGCATGCCAAGGATGTCGAATAACATTTTTCAGTCCTGGTCAAATGGAAGGCGTGGCTTTAACGAATTTTCTAGTTAGCCACAATATTTTCAGTGAAAACATAAATTGTCCCAGATGTGGACGACTCTTAACTTTAAATTAGAAAAGTATGCTATTTCGATGTGGAGGATCTTTTTGGCACCTGCACCGAGGAAGCAGAAGAGAGTTAGAGTCCAATGCAATTACAAAGGATCTGCAAGGATGGAAACGTTTTTCGCGTCCCGCAGGTTAGGTATTGAGAAAATATTTAAATTTATTTTCCTTTGGTTGACTCTGGAGTTTCCAAGGCAGAAGAGGCTAGAACAGTTTTGTGATATGAGCTCGACTACTGTGGTAGATCGGTCCAATTATTGCCGTGACGTGTGCCTGCATTGGGAGAAGAGAAATAAATCAGCGAAACTAGGGGACCCGGCAAGACCGTCGAAATCGACGAATGCCTCCTAGGTAGAAGGAATAATCACAGAGGTCGAATCCTTACAGGAACATGGTTATTTGGAGCAAAAGAAAGGGGGACTGGGCGATTTCGTATTCAGCCCGTTAAACGCCGAGATAGAGTAACACTCTTAGCCCTCATTAAGAAATGGATTCAGCCAGGCACCACAATCATTTCCGATTGTTGGAAGGCCTATCACAGTCTTCATCGGCATAGGTATAGACACTTCACGGTAAACCATCGGTACTATTTCGTGGATCCAGTCTCCAGAGCTCATACAAACACCGTGGAGCGTCTCTGGAGAGACATTAGAAGCAAGCTGCCACGTTTTGGAAGAGTAAAAAAATATTGGAAGGGATATTTAGCAGAGTTTCCTTTTAAGAAGAAGTTCGACAAAGAACTTGAAAGACCACATCATTTTCTCAAGGCAGTCTCTGCTTTGTACCCGCCGAAATAGGTCACCATCATCATCATTGTCAACAATTATCTATCCACTGCTTGATGAAAGTCTCCCCAAGTTTCTTCCACAACGGTCTATATTGCGCCAGTTTCCTCCATGTCACTGTGGCATACTTTCAAATTTCGTTCGTCCATCTCCCATGTGGACTTCTGGACGTTTTCCTATCCCTTGGAATCCAATGTAGAATTTCTATTGTTCATCGGGGCCCGTTCTGTCAACATGTCCATCCCATTGCCGTTTTAGTGATAGGTAGGTTTACGTAAGTATTTTTTTGCATGAACTGTTTTTTGTAAGAATAAAGCTAAATTGATATGCACCGAAAATCCTTACTGTCCAATTAATTACTTCCTTAAATATCGTTTTGTTTTCCCTGCTATGCTAAACTGAATTGCATGTTGTGCTCCTGAAATTTAATGTGCAAGTAAAATGCGCGTTAACAGTAAGCATGAGAAACTTTTCTTATAGGGATTGTATTAATGAACAGCATGAACAGCGAGTACAGATCCACCCAGGCTGGATCTGTACTCGAATTCGGGCCCATCTAACGGCTGCAGCATCTTGCCTGTCCTGGCCAGTAACAACCAGCATTTCCTTGCACTATCTTACTAACCTTACAAATTGTGATCTGCGGTTTTTAAAAGAAAATTAATAATTTCAATAGTTTCGTGAAATATTTCCTCTGTGGTCGCTGCAAGATAATTAACAGTGAATGTACAGCTGAAATATACGTTTGCACGATAAAATTATCAAGAGTGCACGTCTGCACGAAAAAAAAAAATAGTAGCAATGCAAGTCTGCACGAAAAAAAAATAGCAAAGCACGTTTTAATGTCTTTCCATATCATATACAAAAAAACAATGCATGAACTCTTATTCTACATTTTTGCTATTCATTCAACTTTGCAAATCGTTACCTACTAAAAGAAAAAGGATTGAAAGAAGTGCATATTTTTTCTCATTTCCCCTATTTTTATTACGTTCAACAACTTGTTTATTTTCTTGGTAATTTATTTTCTTATATCGCTGCTTAATACATTTTATTACTAAAAAAGCATTTCATTTTTTATTACTATGTGACAGCGGAAAAATATTAATTCTTAAAGTGCAGTGAATCCTTTCTGTCTCTATTCCTTAGTATTCACTGGCAAACGTTGCATCAATGCAAAGCCAATCTGGCCCCGCATTGTTGTGGGGTATGAAAGGCACTGCTAACAGCAAGTGGAAAAGGGAACAACTAATGTGTATATTTCTCTTTGTTCCCTATTATAATGCATACCAAATTTTTCCTCTTCCTTTTAATATTATGATCATCCGGATCAGAACGCAATGGTTGGGGGGGCTTAGCCCACCCCTTTAGAACCGCGTTTTGTGAAGCCACATCAAGTTGCCATAGAGCCGTTTAATAAAAGCGGTTTTCCATGGTAATGTACCTTGAAACAGAAAAAAAGGGGCCACAAGCAGAGAGTTCTCCTCTGCACAGAACGCACGCACACGCTTACACAATTAAAATTTGAAACACTGATTTGTTGGGGAAGCGATGTTGTCGTATCACAAGAGAAACAATCGGTTTTAAATTGCATGCATGGAATTCTGTGACAGAACAGTTTTCTATGTTGGACGGGGGAAAATGAAGAAAGAAAAAAGCTAATTTATGTGTAAAAGTATGCAGCGGAAACTGATAGTAGACCAAAAGGTGGAAAAGAAATAATTTTTAACATGTTTCAAATATTTCTAACAAAACCAAAAATTTAAAGAACTTCAAGTGAAGATTGTCCATAACATACTTTTCAGGAGGTGGCAAGCGGAAAATGTAAATACAAATAATATTACCAAAAACTATATGCAAAGATTCACTGTGACTTCTCTATGGTCTAACCGGTTTTACTACACACGCCACATAAATTTCATAAAAAGCCACAAGACCGAACAATTACATAAAACAGGAAATTTGGCTGCATATTGGGACAATAGGGATATTTATTTGCTATTCGTTTGGGGGTTGTGCCTTAGGCTACTAGGACCTGTTTAGGCTCACTTGTGCCTGGTGTACTACGAAAATCCAGCGATCACTCAATCAATCCTCAAAAAATTAAAAAAATATCTTCAAGATTAAATTCTGGGAGAAACTTCGGGAGACTTTTGTCCAGCAGTGAATGGCTGCTGCAAATGAGCAAATCCCCCCCCCCCATTTCTTTGCCTTTGATACTTTTCCATACTACAGTATGTACTCGTAGTACATACTGGGTGTAAGACTATACTTTTCCATACGAGGGTATAGGAGAACTGGCCACCGGAGAAGTGCCCACCAGGAGAACTAGCCACAACAGTGTTAAGGGGCCGTACCAAAATTGCGTTCATGATTGCTTCCTGGCCACATCTCCCTAAGCCAGGGTTGCAGTCGCGGCCTGGAGCCGGCAGGCCACTTTTTGCCAAACCCTGGCAGCGACAGGCTACTTTTTGCCGAACTGAATCAGACTTTTTAAAATTATTTATTCAATCGTCGCCCCCAATGTTGATTCGGAACAACATACTGAAATTTGGATCAATCTATGTAGTTTCCCCCAAGCAATCATGCAGGAGATCGGGAAATAAATCCCGGACCTCTGTTCTGACTTTTGATCCCATTTCGACCATTTTCAATAGTTTTCGTGCCCAGGTTGCTCGAAACAACATACTAGAATGTCATCGAAATCGTATGATACTTACACGAATTATCGGGCAAACGGATAGACAAACGGACAAAGCAGGATCATATGCGCTTCTTCACCTAACGGTTGGGAAACGTAAAAAAAAAAAAAAACCTGCATTGAGCCATGTGCAATAGTTTAAAAATTATACCCTTAAAATTGGCAAACTGCGAAAACTTTTGTCTTTTATATTTCGACGGAAATTTAATGACGGTCAGTTATATTTCAGCTATTATAGTCGGAAACTGCAGCTGTCGCCCTCCAGACGCTACGGAGTAGGGTAAAAAATAGCCCATGATTTTTATTTAGGTGTATTGCATGACTTTTGAGAGACCACTTTGCTAATTTTAGTCAGAGAATTTGGGAAGGTAGTGCTTGACCCCTCGAAGGGGGCGCCCTTGATCAAAGTAACCTCCCGTGTTTCTAACAATAGACAGTATTTCAAAGTCTTTGAAATTTGAAATTGCGGTTGACCCACTGCTCCAACTAACGCACCCTCTCCGTACTTTGGCAGTGTCTCACATTGCCAGACCGGATGCAGGAGACTGCCAGGGCACATTTTTGTTGTTTTGTACTTTTAGGGACTGCACTAATATATATATATATATATATATATATATATATATATATATATTATATATATATACTTAAGAGCAAAACTGAAGACTAAGGAAAAAATTTTAGAATTTAAAACGAAGGGTGCAAAATAACCTGAAAATCAAAACGCGCAACGCAGCAGTTTTGAAAATTCAGAATTCACATTCTATAAAGAAGATACCTAAGCAAAAAAATACATATATAATTTTGACTCACACCTAATACAACATAGAAAAGGTTATGTATCTACCTGTGTGAGTAAAAAGGAGAAAAGATAAAAAAATAAAATAAAACAACTGAATGTAGAAGGTGTCGAGAATACTGAGCCTTGGCTTTATCAAGGACCAGCAAAAACTCTGCATTTTCTCACTTCCACAAAGACCTAGTTGGAAATGGGTTTCTGCAAGGCCATAGATGCAAGTAACATTCCCACCTAAAATAGTTTAAAAAATATATATATGAGTCATGTCCTCCGTAGAGTAGCATGACCTAGCACTAGTTAACAATTTCGCTTGCATCCATTAACCTTCATGGCCCAACCCATGCTCTTCATCTGTTACTATTAAACAGAGAGAAGAAGATTAAAGAGAACTCAAGCTGTGAGAGTGACATAATAAATAGAAATGATTTTCAGCTATAACGAAATTCCAAGTTCGTTTGAGAGAGAATTTAAACCTGAAAAACAATGCAAAAGAAATCCAAATTTTACATTGCAATTAAAAAAGGAAATGTTAATTTATAACGAACAGATTTTTGAAAGAAAACTTGAGTCTAAAACCCCTACTCTACAACTTATGACAGCACGAAAACGAGAATAAGTTAAAGATAATAATTAACTAAAGAAAACTTTGTGAAAGTTATATACCTTAAACAGTTAGTTGCAATATGTACAAAGTATTTCAGCAGTGCTTTAAGTGCATAATTAATTAGTTATTAAGAACTTAACTACTTTGAAAAAACAGCGCATAGACAGCGCATAGAAAAGGAACAAGCTTAGCCTTCTTCTGTTCCTAGGTACCCCAAAAGACGCTCAAAGTTACAAAGTAAAGTAAGAGTTAAAACCCGCATAAATGTTAACAGACAAACCAATGCTTAAAAGCTGAAAAGCTAAAAAACGACAGAGAAAAGGTACATAAAGTACAAACATTGAACTTATAAAACCTAGAACCCAAAAACAAGGAAGAGAGCTTACCTCTTGTGTGACAAAAACTTTTCTCCTCACAAGAGGAGAACATGGCTGACCCCTTCCGCCACTCCCTAGACGCTGGGGGCAGTGAGGGTGGGGCTGATGGCCTCCTCATACAGCAAGAAACCAACGCGCGGAGATTTTAACCAGAGAAAAAAATATATAAACTTAAGACTGTGGATCTGTATGATCAGAATGAGCAGAATTAACTCTCCAGAATACATGAGAAATATTATAAAATACACGAGCAGTTTATTTAATAATCTTTGCATGTATTAAATCACCTTAGTGAGCTTCTATAGATTAATCAGAATCTTATTAATTTTAATGTTGGTTTTACTATTTTTAGTATAGCTATCCTAGTGATGAATAACTAGTTTTCTTTTTTATTTGTTTTTATTTTCTTTTATAAACAGATTTTTAAGCTTTTTTTGTGATTTTGTTTATATTATTTAATTTTTTGTTTTAATAGGACCGTCATATCCATAGCACTAAGGTTCCTTTAGGTAGTTAATAGGCATCCTCTAGCCAACTTCCTTACGGCTTTGATTGGTCAGAATCATATTATTAACTGTGTAGAAAATTAAAGCAGATCTGCCAACCTTACTCTATTATTCAGAATAATTTTTCTTAAAGTTCTTTTGATGAAAGAAGAAGGAATTTCGTTCTCTAGAAAACTTTCTAATAGTATATTAATGTGGTAATTGAAATCCAAATTGTTGCTGCAAATTCTTGAAATTCTTAGGACCTGAGAAATTAGTACATTCTCAATTACTTTGGTTGAAATGTTATTATTCCAGTGTAGATATTTAATTACTTTGAAAGGAAAATTAACTCTTTTATCAAAGAGGCTAATAGATGGGTTACCTCTGTTGAGCTTAATGCTTAAGTCTAGGAACTCAAGTTCCTGATTACTGTGGTTGGTTTTACATAAGTTAAGAGAGCTAGGATAGATATTATCAAAATCACTCTCTATAACTTCTGAATTATTGATACACAGCAGATCATCAATATATCTAAAAGTGTAAAGGTAGTTATCTAAGCAGGTGGGGTGATTTTTAATGAATTTATATTCCTTAAAGAACAGGAATAGATTAGCGATATTTGTGGACGTCGATGTTCCCATTGGAATACCGTTCACTTGCTTATAGAGAGTATTATTATATAAGATATGGTTATTTTTTCTCAAGTTTTCTTTCAAAAATCTGTTCGTTATAAATTAACATTTCCTTTTTTAATTGCAATGTAAAATTTGGATTTCTTTTGCATTGTTTTTCAGGTTTAAATTCTCTCTCAAACGAACTTGGAATTTCGTTATAGCTGAAAATCATTTCTATTTATTATGTCACTCTCACAGCTTGAGTTCTCTTTAATCTTCTTCTCTCTGTTTAATAGTAACAGATGAAGAGCATGGGTCGGGCCATGAAGGTTAATGGATGCAAGCGAAATTGTTAACTAGTGCTAGGTCATGCTACTCTACGGAGGACATGACTCATATATATATTTTTTAAACTATTTTAGGTGGGAATGTTACTTGCATCTATGGCCTTGCAGAAACCCATTTCCAACTAGGTCTTTGTGGAAGTGAGAAAATGCAGAGTTTTTGCTGGTCCTTGATAAAGCCAAGGCTCAGTATTCTCGACACCTTCTACATTCAGTTGTTTTATTTTATTTTTTTATCTTTTCTCCTTTTACTCACACAGGTAGATACATAACCTTTTCTATGTTGTATTAGGTGTGAGTCAAAATTATATATGTATTTTTTTGCTTAGGTATCTTCTTTATAGAATATATATATATATATATATATATATATATACACTGAAGAGCAATTGAAGTAGAGACAGCTGGCGTTACGCAAATGTGGCGCTGTGGGCAGCCCTGTAAACGGAAACGACATGACGTATGCAGCGATCCGACAATATAAGGAGTGATGCGACGGGAATCAGTAAGAGTCGGACGCAGTATGGGTAAGACGAAGGATCTAAGCGCATTTGATCGTGGACAAATTGTCGGGGCCCGACGAATGGGTCACTCCATCTCGGAAGTCGTGCAGGAGGCACTGGGATTTTCACGAGCCACTGTGTCACGGGTGTACCGTGAGTACATCGAATCCGGTAAAACCATCCCTGCAAGGGCCAACTGCCGTGGACAACAGCGTGTGGATGAGCGGGGTCATTGTCGACTAGCTCGCATTGTAACAGCGGATAGACGGACCATAGTGCAAGAAATCACTCGGCAATTTAACGCTGGTGCACAAAAACGTGTAAGCAGCCACACCATCCAGAACCATCTCCTGGCTATGGAGTACAGAAGCCATCGTCCCACGAGGGTATCGCTGCTGACCGCACATCACAGGGTGCAAATATTAGCATGGGCGCGGGAACATCGCCACTGGACCCTAGACATGTGGGGAAATTTTGCCTGGACTGAAATGAGACCCTGGTACGTGTGACATCGTCCCTCACAGGTCAACCTTACCGGGATATCCTGGACGACCATTTGCTCCCGTTTGTGCGTCTTCAACATCCCATTAGGGACCTCATCCTGCAACAAGACAATGCACCGTGCCATCGCTCCCGAATTGTATCCGAATGGTTGGATGAACACTCCACAGACGTGACCTCGCTTCCTTGGCCAGCTAGGTCACCTGACCTTAATCCCATCGAGCACATCTGGGATACCATCAAGAGAGATGTTCGAGGTTCTGACCCCCTCCATCAAATCTTCGTGAACTGTGGGAGCTTGTTCAGGGGTCGTGGATCCGTATGGCTTCCCAACGCTTCCGGTGTCTTGTCGAGACCATGCCGAGACGAATCGCTGCAGTCATCAGGGCGAAAGGTGGTGCTTCACGTTACTAGACAGGTATCTCTAATTCAATTGCTCTTCAGTGTATATATATATATATATATATATAACCACTCTCAATCCACTGCTGGATGAAGGTATCCCAAGTTTTTTTCCAAAACGGCCTATCTTGCGTCATCTCCTCCATGTGACTTCCGCACGCATTCGAATTTCATCCGCCCATCTCCCATGTGGTCTTCTTCTGGGTCTTTTCCTGTCCCATGGTATCCAGTCTAAAATTTTCCATCGGTGGTCCGTTCTTCTGGCAACATATCCAGCACATTGCCATTTTCAGGGATTTTACTCTGACCAAGATGTTTTCAACTCTTGTCATATTTCTTATCCATGAATTCCTCTTCTTATCTTTCCTGGTTACACCAGGCATGCACCTCTCCATGCTTCTTTGAGTCGTCAGTCTTTGCATGTCTTTTTTAGTTAAGGTCCATGTCTCTGTTCCATACGTAAGCACTGGCAGGATGCATTGATTCAACAGTTTTCTTTTACGACATAATGGCATACTGCTTCTTCCAAAAGCTCTCCAACCATGTTTTATACGTCGATTAATTTGTTCATCAATGTGACCTTTAATTGATATTTGCTATCCAAGGTAAACATATCGGTTATCTCCAGCGTTTCCCCATCAACAGATAAAGCTCCATGTCTTGTAAAAGCACTGTGCATCAGGTTTGTCTTC
The DNA here is from genome assembly GCA_039090855.1 of Macrothele yani. NCBI lineage: Eukaryota > Metazoa > Arthropoda > Arachnida > Araneae > Macrothelidae > Macrothele > Macrothele yani. The sequence continues at coordinate 54,867,714 of CM077018.1, read as the reverse complement.
CAAAAGTTCATTTTCAATCCCACTTCTTTACTCTTGTCAGCAAGTTCCTGGTTCATACTCTGCAGCTCTGAATCATCGCCATCAGAAAAACGAAGGTGAGTTAAATATTCTCCGTCAATCTTTATCCCTTTGTTTTCCCAGTTCGATGATTGAAATATATTTTGCAATGTAGCATTAAAGAGTTTGGGAGATATGGTGTCACCTTGTCTCACTCCCTTTCCAATTTGTATTTGTGCTGTATCCTCAAACAACCGAACTTTTGCACATGCATTTTCATAGATGTTATTAATAATGCTAATGTATGATTCTTCAATACCACAGAATTTCAAAGCCATTGTAACTGCTGATGGTTTCACTGAATCAAAGGCCTTTTCATAATCGATAAAACCATACATAATGGAAGTTCATATTCCTTCGTTCTTTCAATTTGTTCGCTCAGCACACGGATATGATCTATCCCAGCAAAAGATCAAGTGCTGGGAAAAAGATCAAGTTAAGTCACGTGGTTGCCGGCTGCCACTACCGACAAACTAGCGGACCACATTAGGCTAGCCATCATTTCTGGCACGTGCTTGCAGGGCCGCTGAAGGGCCACTTGTGGCAGCTACTGCCTGTGATGGATAACTGATGGCCCTGTTGTGGCATATGACAACTGATGGGGTGCCAACTGTTGGCCAGCTGTTGGCATGAACTGCTGGCCCTTCTGTTGGCCGCCCGGACATTTTATTGACGGTTCGGCGGCGGCAACATAGTGCTGGGCCAGCAAGACTGTTTTTGCTGGGATAGTGCTGTAGCCACTCCTGAATCCAGCTTGTTATCTCTGTTAGATCTTCTAGAGTGGAGAATCTGTTCCTCAGTTCCAATTTGAAGGTATTAAGATGTTTTTTAAGGCTGGTCAGGTCAACACACTTTGTTTGTTTTATGAGTTTACCACGCTCGAGTTTAGTGTTAAGGTGCATCTTACATCTCCCCATTCTGTGATCACTCCCTGTGTTAAACCTGTTCAGCACACTGCAGTCTTCTATGACAAATTCCTCGTAGCACATAATAAAATCAGTTTCACTTGTCATTCCATTGGGATGCATCCATGCCATGCCCATTTCCTATGTTGTTTCTTCTTGAAGAAGGAGCTCCGGATGAAAAACCTTACTGCCTCCGCGAACTCTACGAAAGTATTTCCACGCTGGTTTCTGTTCCCATGTCCGAATTTACCGACCGAAGTTTCATTCTGTTGCCGCTGCCCTATTTTCGCATTGAAATCACCCATAATGATCTTCAAGTGCTGCTTGCCTTTATTATTTATAGATGCCGAATTTCTTCGTAAAGTTCTTCAACTTCTTCCTCAGGATGACTTGGGAATAATTCTTGAATAATTTACATGTGAATTAAGGCTTTAATAATTTAAGCCTGGTATCTTTTTGAAAGTTGGTAACGAGTCGTGCAGCTCTGTCCGAGGAACTTTCAACTTCCATAACTTTATCCTTCAGTTTCTTGTTTATTACACTATCTACCAACAAGTAATTGGACACCTGTGATAGCAAAGGAAAACGAAGTTATTCACCTTCAATAGTTGGTGGGGCTTCCACGAGCGGCGACGACAGCTGCAACCCTCCGGGGCATACTCTCAACCAGGCGTTGTACGACGGCTAGCGGTAGTTTCTTCCACTCGGCTTGGAGAAGACAGGTGAGTTCCTTCACCGATTTCGGACGGTGGGGGTGCCCCTTAAGTCGACGCCCCAACTCGTCCCAGAGGTGCTCGATAGGGTTAAGGTCGGGGCTCTGCGCAGGCCAGTCCATTCGATTAACCCCATTGTCACCATACCATGCCATGGTGGACCTCGCAACATGACATGTGGCATTGTCATCCTGAAAGTAACATGGGTCCACCCCGTAGAACCGACCGAAGGAAGCGCATGGTTATCCAAAATGGTGCAGTAGGTCTCGGCGTTGAGTCTACCAGGAATTGCGACCAAGGGTCCCGTGCCATATCAGAAGAAACACCCCCACAGCATAATTCCACCGCCGCCGAACTTCACAGTTGGCACAATACATTCCGGCAGGAGGCGTTCTCCAATCAGACGCCAAACCCAGACCCTGCCATCCGAACGGTAGAGGGTGAACCTTGATTCGTCGCTCCAGAGAACCTGTTTCCACTGTTCAACGGTCCACTGTCGACGTTCTTTGCACCACGTTAGCCGAGCAGCGCTATTGGACTTGGTGATTAGAGGCTTGTGGGCGGCAGCACGTCCATGATAACCGAGCAGATGGGCTTCCTTACGGATGGTATTCATTGAAAGAACACTCCCGGATGCCTGTTGAAACTCCTCGCGGATGTGGCCCATCGATTTGGTGCGGTTCTTTCGAATTTCGCTGGCCAGCACCCGTCGGTCTCTAACTCCCAGTTTTGTGGGTCTGCCGGATCGGGGCACATTCCGATAGTCACCTCTCATCTTCCACTTTCCAATCACGTAGGCCACTGTCGATTTTGGGTACTTCAACTCGCTGTATATGTCACGTATGGATCGGCCATTTCTGTGATACCCGACGATTACACCATTCTCGAAATCAGAGAGCTCCGAACTGCGTGGCATCTTCCATACGACTGGTTGCGTTGTTGTTTCCCACACGATATTTAACGGCGGCGGCCGTGACCTGTATCAGGACCGCAGATATCGTCGATTGCAGGGGTGTCCAATTACTTGTTGGTAGATAGCGTATAAATCCAACATATACTAGCTCTGCCAGTATCTGTCCCACGATAGTAGAAATGATGTCCACTTTTCAGTTCAATGAGATCTCCTTTTCTTTTTACTTCACTTAGAACAACGATGTATCACTTGATTCTTTGTATTTCCTCCTCCAATTCAAGAAGCCTTGATCAGAAGATAGAGAGCGTTCATTGTACGTAGCCAAGGTCAGCATCAGATGGCAGCCTAGTCCGGTCCTCCAGTGATTCTTAGCACCCTCTGCCTTCGGTCGCACTGGCCGCTGCCTTGGCAGGTACATTCCAGCTGCCGGAGTCAGGGCCAAATTATAAGTTGTGGAATCATTTGGGGGTGGGGTGGTGGTGGCTATAACTCAGTACTCTGGCCAAGCGGGTTGGTAAGTTTGGGATAACATTTCCTCTAACCCCGGTGGTATAATTATACGGCTATTGGCGGTGGTCAGAGCCCATGTAACTACCGTGCCACACACAAAAAAAAAAATATTTACGCAATAAGCAAATTTATGACATCTGAACAAAAGTAACAATATTTGATCAAGAATGTGTGATGCGCGTGTTAGTGATCATCAACGATCAAGTGCTTTCAGATTTGGAACATGATAAGAATGACGTTACAAACGTGTAGCTATTTGAGCAAACGACGCTGACTTTATTGATTTGAAAAATTTCACACACAATCACCGCGTGGAGACGAAATTCTAATTTATTTCGTGCAGCTGCACCTAAATAATTCAAAGTCATTTATGTTTTGGCTCTCTTCGAATAAACAAGAAACTGATATAGTGGTTCATTTGCCTCAAAACATCGAAAATCTGCTTCCTAAACGAAAAAATCTGCTCAGGAAGTAGTTGTCCAGACGGAAGCAGGAATAAGACGAACGTCGGAGCGAGAAAGGGCCCATCGGAAAAGTATGACTGTTGTCCAAAGAGAATGCGATCGGGATCGCCATCGCTTGGTAAATATGACTCCTCAGCAAAATTGAACAAAGTCGGGAAAGGTACCGAATTGCAAATATGTCACAAGCGCAAATATTACGACAGGGAAGTGGTGATGCAATCCGCCGACAAAATCCACGAACTAGAAACCAAGCTGCTCTTGACGAAGGTAACGTTGTAGAACCAAATGTCGACGCTCATAACTGTGGTCCCATGGAGAGTATTTGCGAATTTTGTCATGCAAAGCATTTTGCGGCAGAGCAGCCATTTGTTAAACTTTTTTACGCAATGCTGCCATAAAGGATGAATCACGTCAAATGCTATTAGATCAGCCTCTGTTATTCAGCAGTTAATGAAAGGTCAGTATCAACATTAAAAAAATTCATGGATAACATAAGATCAATAAATATTGCTTTGGCGTTTGCGTCCATCAGACACCTCCTGGATAGGGCCCCTATTGTTACCGAATTAATGGACAAATTTACCATCGAGTACGAGTTTTGCAAATGGGGACCAACGAAAGTTTGCTCAACTGTATATTTTGGATCCGGATGAGGATGCTGATCAAAGAATGAGAATTAGGGAAAACGCCCAGTGCAATCCAAGTGCGATGCAAGAGTTAAGCGCTTTCATGTCTCAAAATAATCCTTTTGCTAACGCATGCAACATGCTTTATGAAGTTGCACAAGAAAGCATTGCTGATGTTGCTTTCCATGGTATTGAAACGCCAAAGGTTACCACTGCAATTGTTCAAGACCGCAAATCCGACATTAGATGATACAATGCTCCAAGAAGCAATGAGGAAGCTGCTATTTTTCCAAATGCTGACGGCAAACAGCCTCTTGACAGGGACGTGCTGATCCATTGTCGTCCAAATCAAAATTGTCCAAATAACCGGATTCCCGGGATATTTAGCAGTTTTGATCCGAACCTAGAACCACTGGCGTAGCCCCTATTTTCCCCTTTCGGAGATCAAAGCTGTTTAACTAACATTCCTCTTCAAAGAAGACCAACAGCTCTGCGAGACATTTTTGCTAACCCAAGAACAAGGGTTTCTCAGTTGCAGTGTTATGGCTATAGGCTATCAATCCGTAACGACTTCAATCCTTTTCTCTCTACCGGTAAACTGACTCAGCAATATTAAGTTGATGCTTAGGTGAAAACTGAAGCCAATCTTTTTAATTATATACGATAAAATCAACCGCAAGTAAGGACAGAAAAATATATCAGTCTTATGGATCACCTGAATAGTGCAGCAGCAGCACAAGGTTTGCTACCGGGCAGAGCTGTCATTTTCCTTTCTTTCAAAGGAAGCCCGAGAAACATGACACAGAACTATCAGGATGCAATGGCTATTGTTTGCAAAATACGGAAAGCCAGATTACTTTATCACAATGACGTGCAACCCAAAATGGCAAGAAATGACGGATAACTTGGAACCGGGCCAATCTGCAGAATTTCGACCAGACGTAGTAGCACGAGTTTACAAATTGAAATTAGGTGAGCTGATGAACGACATTACCAAGAAACATGCATCTGGAACACCAACAGCAATTGCACATGTAATCGAGTTTTAAAAACGTATTCTGCCACACGCTCACATTTTTCTTATTGTCAAAGCAGAAGACAAACCCAAGGATCCTGATGCCACTGAGAAAGTTATTTCGGGAGAAAATTCCAATGCTGTAACTTGCCCAAGGTCACTTGCAATCGTGACAAAACACATGTTTCGTGGACCATGTGGGGCACATAACTTGAATTCCTTCAGTAGGATTGACTGGAAATGTTCCAATAAATTTCCAAAAGATTTCCAAGAAGAAACATTGGCAAATTTAGACAGATATCCCCAATACTGCCCCCGAAACAATGACGACGAAATAATAGTCAATGGAAAGATAATTTGTGAGGATCTCTGCGAACGAGAGGCCCCTTTAAATACTTATATATGATTTTTGTGTCTTTTTCGTGTGTATATGTATGTGTTCAAGTGACAGCCGTGTAAGATATCTTGTACGAGAACGAACAATTTATCCTTGCAAACTCACTGCTGGACATTTTGGGGACATTGGTCCTCAACGACGCCATTTTGCTCGAACTCGTAAGATAGTCGTTGGTTGTCAAATACATGGTGAAATTCGGTACGCCTTCTTACATGCTTGGAGGCGGAACTTAAAGAACATTCGTTACGAGGTGTCAACAATGCAACCCCCGAAAACGTTGGGGGGTTCGCGGAGGAAGGGAGACGAGGAGGACATTAGAGATTGGAAGGCGAGGAGAATGAGATGTCACGGTGATACACCATAATGGTTTTTTTTCGTTGTATGGGATATAACCCATAAAGCATGTAAATAATGTACAGTATTATATATATATATACCTTGAATAAATATTCGGATTTCTTGGCAAATGGATTCCTGAACTGAAGGTATTTTCCTTAAGGCCGTACTTTGTGAAGGACGAAACGAACCAAACGAGCCTGGGAACCACAGGCTCGCTAAAACATGTCACACTGGCGCAGCCGACAGGATCCGTCCCGAACAAAGGACGAATAGGAACGGTATTCGCCCATCGCCCGGAATAAAAAATTGAATGAATCGGATCAACTTTACTTCACACTGGAATTAAAGGAATTGAAATTAAAGGAATTGGCATGGTCGCTGAAAAAAAACCTGACGGATTTTAGATGTACTAACAATTACCGCCAGAATTAGGCTATAAAAGAAAGCTCAAATCCAAGCATGGACCGAAAGAAGGAACTGATGGACGCATGTAAGGAACCAATTATTCATGGATGAGGTGTCACCCTGTTGCTGGACTAAATATAAAGTGGGAGCCAGAGACTGTGATTCCGTTTATTTGATGAGACAAGAACTGGATTGTGTGATGACTGTGGAGATGCTTACGTTGGATAATGGGGTAAGTTGCTTTTAGTCCCAATTTAAATAGAGCCATTTAGAAAAAAAAAATACAAGGGGGAACACACATATTCAGGAATAGGAAAAAGTAGGGAGATTGTAGGATATTGCTTAGTGGTTAGGAGTAAACGTTTAGAATGAGTAAACAAGTGTTTCGGATGAAATATTTTTCTAGTATAAGCATCAGTGTTCTTTAATATGTTTATATGTTCTTAGTGGCAGAATATCGATTTATTCTGTGGTATTAATTTAAGTGAAGTGTAAGCTAGAGATGAAAGATTTTTATGTGGTATTTGTGAAAAGGAAAAATAAGTGTAGCCTGGATATACCAGTATTTTGGATGAATTGATCTTATTTAAATCAGTATCAGTGCTCTTTAAGATGTTTTATGGTTTATGTGGTAGTAAATGAAGTTGTGTGGTGGTATTAATGTAAATGAAGTGTAGGCAAGAAATGAAATATTTTGGATTTGTGAAAAAGAAGAATAGATTCAGCCTGAATTCTTCTAGTTTAAATATAAAGGGAAAGTTTAAATAAAGAATAAAATTATTTGGAAACTGGTATTAATGAAAATGTTGTAAAGAAAATGGTATAAACAGAAAGGTATAAAGGAAAAAGTTGTAAAGAGAAATGATCTAAAGAAAAATGGTGTAAAGAAAAGTGGTGTAAAAGAAAATGATGTAATGAGAATGGTATAAAGAAAATGGTTTAAAGAAAAAGGTATTGAAGTAATGTACGTAATTGCATATGATGTTATTTAAGGTTGTTTGATGCAACTGATAAATGTTACGATAAGTGTAACGTGTAATCACAAGTGATTTTATGTTCATTTGCTAATACGGGTGATCGATAATTTTATTTAGTTACCTGTTAACAGAGTGTATAACAGTAAATATTGTAATCATGCCTCCGAAGACTAGGAGAGCAACAGATTCAGAGATACAGGAGGAGGTATCTGATCGTGAAAGTGGTAGTGAGGAAGCGATTATGTCAGGTGGTGCTGAAACGATGGTAGCAAGAGCTAGGTTGCTAGAAATGGAATTGGAGAGGGAAAGGTTTTTATGGGAAAGGTCTCAGAAGGAAGCTGAAATGGCTATAAAGAAACAGGAACTGGAATTAAGATCAAAGCAAATGGATATGGATCATGAGGTAAGGTTAAAGGAGTTAGAGTTAGCATCGCAATCGGGTAACTGGAGAATTGGGAATATGGTAAGTAATTCAGAAGCCATGGTTTCACAGAATAATGAATTTCTGAAATATGTAAATTTGTTGAAAGGTGTTTTGTTGAAACCTCCTTCTATACTCGGGGCAAACTTAACCTGTCATTGGAAGGAAGGCTACAGAGTGTATACTTCCACTGCATAAAATAGTTCCGGTCTAAAAGCTCGTACTCCAGCATCAACTGGCACTTAGAAATGACACAGATGTTCAATACGTTGTGTGTGTGTGCATTTAAAAAATTCAGATCTCAGTTTCAGCGGCATTTCTAAAAAATACAGATATTCGTGCTTTGGTGACGTCACTGATGGTTCTCTGTCACAGCATTCTTGTTTGGGTCAGAGTTAAGCTGTCAGCCCAGGGGATATTTATTGCTGTGGGGGGTGGGGGTCATTAGTGGAAGGATGAGGGCGAAAAAAGTGTTTCCGAGGGCATTTCGCGTTTCTCCTTCTTGATTGTTGTTTTAAAACACTCTTCTGTCTTTTCGGTTTTTTCGAATGGCATCTGCCGGTCACTCGAGTGTATTTCAGCCGCATAAACCTGGGAAACCACTACGAAGCTCTGCTAAGGTGATCGTTATGAATGTTTTCACTAAATTGATGGAAAAACATTCGCCGAATAAATCAAATGAATTAACAGTTCTTACGGCAGAACTCACTGGCGTTTCAAGTCGCACCATTGCGAGAATGAAGGTTGAATTTAGTACTGAAGTACCTCAGATCCGTGGGCAATTTATTTCTTCAAATTAAAATACAATTCTCGCTTGGCTTACATAGAACGTTTTCTCGAAATTAGTTTGGAGTTCCCAATTCAGTTCTTAATATAGGCCAAGAAACGGCCATCTTTTCCTTTTGAACTTTTGTGCGCAGTTGCCTTAAAAGCGCATGAACCGGCATGAAAATTCAGACAAATGAAAGAGTTCCTTCCCCAGCCACACATAATTCGGAAACTTGGAAAACTGCCACACATTCAAAGTGTTCCTCGGAGGAACAGCAATTTGTGCCCGGCCCATCAATGAAAAACATGTGGCAATTTTCCAATGTGTGGCAATTTTCCAAGTTGCTGAAAGATGTGTGGCAGTTTACAGTGAACCCTAAAATATCATTTACCACAGAGACGGGCTCTTGTCCAGTACTTATGGCAACACGGGGTAGTTAAAAATGCATACACATTTAACAAATGTCTGTTATAAAAAAAAAATCTAATCAAGGCAAAATTTTTGAAAGAACGAAATTTTACGCATAACAGATGACATAGTAAAATTACTTTTAATTAAATCCCGCAGTTGGTAATCTTCAAGCAATAAGTATAAATATATGAAATATATAAAAAAAATGGAAAAATATGTGAAAACAAAATTAGGCCACTTAAGACTGCTTCCCGTGTTTAGCAAAGATAATTTCATTTTAAAAGTAAGAAAGAAAGAAACGTTACACGTTCTGTAACATCTCAAAAAAAAAAAAAAAAAAAAAAATGATAAGAGAGGGAGAAATAAATTGCTTGTCTACCGGTCTGCAAAGCGCGCGGCGGTGGGGAGGAGGTTAAAATAGAGGGGTTTGGTAAGGGATCACGGTGACAGACAGCCAGCCCTGAGGGCTTGTGGGAGAAGTTTTCGGAGTGAAGGTTAATTACACACCATTAGTGCGGAGTAATACTGGGAGTGAAAAGGTCACCGTAGCTTTGGCCTCATTGCCAGGATAGCTTTGCCCCGAGTATAGAGCAGAGGAGTGGCCATTTTTCTTTTACCATGCCGAAACTATGTTCAAGCTATATGAAGTGCCCGATGAGTATCAAGGGAAGGTGATATTGCAAAATTTGCAGGGGTATGTACGTCATTTAGCTGCAACATTGGGAGCGGAAAAATTGGAAAATTATGTTGACATTAAAGAAATCTTGTTAAAGGAATTTAAAATCACTCCTCTACAACATAAAAGAAATTTAGAAAAATGTGTAAAGAAGCCAGAAGAATCTTATACGCAGCATATAATGAAAGTCAAAGCTGCACTAGAATTTTACTTGGAATCAAGGGAAATAACGACCTTGGTAGAATTGAAAGATTTGTTAGTAGCAGACCAAGTAAAGGATGCTTTGCCAAGCCACATTAAATCACATGTGTTGCTAAAGGAGACCAAGAAATGGTTAAAAACGACCGAATTAGCTAGTGAAATTGATAATTTTGTTGCTGCTATGCCAAAGGGAGGAGCTCAGAAATTTGATAACTGGAATAAGCCGAGTACGAAAGTGCAAGAAATTGGAAGATTTGGGAAGCCTGATTATAACAGAAATAGAAATGAGTTTCAAAGGAATAAGACGGTAGGAAATGCAAGCGGAGGTCGAGTGCAGACACATGCATCTTTTGATAACAGGAATTTAAATAAAAGATGGGAAACGAGAGCTTCGAATAGCATGGAGAAAGTTCAGTGCTTTCGATGTGGATCAAGGGGTCATGTACGCAAACGGTGTCCCCAGGATCCATGTTCCGAAGTTACTCACCGATCGAGATCCCAAGATAAAAGAATAAGTGAAAATAAGGAAGAAAAAGGATTGAATGAAGTGTGTGTAAAAGTGAATATAACGGCAGAGCCTGAATGGATATCGGAAGGAATTCTATCGGGTAAAACAGAGTCAGAATTACCTAAAGTAAATTTAAGCATAGAAGGAAATTGCTTTAAAGGAATTATTGATTCAGGAGCACAAATTTGTGTTTTAAGGAGAGAGTTTGTCCCGGATAGATATTTGGAGACCGGAGGAAAAATATTTGTGCGTCCGGCTATTGGATCGTCAGTGGAAGCGAAGCTGGTATCACTTCCGTTGAGCTTGTTAACGTCACCGAATGATATTCAACCTCATGTTCAAGTTTATGCTGCAGTGGTGGATGATTTAAACGAAGAAGCTTTAATTACACCACACGTATATAAAACTCTATGTGAACAGAGAAAGACATACTTAGGAGTGTTTGAAGACCCTAGCGCATTAGTGAGGCAGGCAAATGTGTTAGACACCGGAGGGGAGAAAGGTTCCATTCTACCAGCGTTAAGGATCAAGGAGGACCCGTCTACCCCTCTAAGGGGGAAGAAACTAGCGCATCCCCAAGCAGAGCACAGCAAGGGAGTGATTTTCGAGCCCTGGACCAGAGAGGGAAGAAAGTGAAGGCCATGGATGATAACAATCCCGAACGAAGTGAAGATTCATTGTCTGGAGACTGTGAAAATTTACACCCGGAATCTTCGAGCCAGAAGTTTAAGAGGCAGCAAACACAGTGCGAGGCTTTGAAAGAGAATTTTACTGACGCACACCGGAATAAAAATAACTACTGGATTGAGTCAGGAATGTTGTATCATACGGGAAATTTAAATGGGCAGAAATTTAACCAGTTAGTTATTCCTGAGTCTCGAAGGTTAGAAATAATGAAATTGGCTCACCAAACGTTACCTGGGGGTCATTTAGCAGCGAAAAAGACGGCGGATAGAATAAAGATGTCGTTTTGGTGGGATGGATTGACCAAAGATGTGAAAAAATTTTGTGAAGCTTGTGAGGATTGTCAATTACGCAGACGTGTAAGGGTATGTGATAGGGCACCGATCGAGCCTATAGGTAGGCCAGAGTTGCCGTTTCAATGCGTAAATGCGGATATTGTTGGACCTATAGAACCCATGTCTTCACAAGGACATAAGTACTTGTTATGTTTGATGGACCAGCATAGTAGATGGCCAGAAGCGGTACCTTCAAAATCATTATCAGCAAAAGCTACTTGTGAAGCATTTTTAGAAGTGTTCATGCGTACCGGTGTACCAAGTGCAATTATGATGGATAACGGTACTAATTTCAAGTCACAATTAACCCAGGAATTTTTGAAGCATTTAGGAGCATCTCCAAGGTTTATAACGCCAGGTTATGCCCAGGCTAATGGGTTAGCAGAACGATTTAATCAACTGATGAAACACATGCTGCATCATGCGATTCGAGCCCAAAGGCCGTGCTTGGCATCGTCAGTTGCCCTTTCTTTTATGGGCGTATCGTGAGGTACCAAATAACACGACAGGAGTATCACCGTTCATGCTCATGTACGGACGCATGCCAACCGGGCCTCTGACAATTTTAAAATTCTGTTGGGAGGATGGCTTAATTTTACCACAAGGAGTAGGAGAGTCGATAAGTGAATACCTAGAGCGACTGAAGGAAAATTTAAATAATGCAGAGAAATATGCTAAAGACCAATCAGAGGAACAACAGAGGAAGTATGCATACTATCACAATTTGCGGTCCACAGAGAGAAATTTTGAAGTAGGGGATGAGGTGATTGTACTGATCCCTGATTCTACAAACAAATTATGTTCAAGATGGATGGGACCTGGAGAAATTGTAGATAGAAAATCACAACATTCATACTTAGTGAAACTACCAGATGGAAGCAAAAGGCATCTCCATCAAAACAAACTCAGGAAGTATATTCAACCAATAAATGCAGTTGGAATTATTTATGAAAATGATAAGGAGTTTGGCGAAATACGACCGGTTCCTGTAGGAGAAAGGCCAAAGGCAAAGGAAACTTTGATTTCTGTTAAGGACAAGTGGACACATTTAGACGCATCACAACGAGAGGAATTGATGCAGGTACTTTTAAAATATCATGAAGTGTTTGACGGAGAGATAAAACGTGCTAAGGTTGGAAGTCATGTAATTCGGCTAAAGCCAGGAGTAGAAAGGAAGCAGCCAAAAATCTATAAAGTGCCAGAAGCTTTGAAATCCGAAGTAGAAAAACAAATAGAAGATTTGTTAAAAAGGGGACTAATTGAACCTTCAAATGCGGAAGTGGCATATCCATTAGTTTGTGTGTCTAAGGCAGATTCATCGATTAGATTATGTGTGGATTTCAGAGGGCTGAACGCTGAGAGTAAAATAGTTCCATTTCCAATGCAGAATGCAACAGAATTGCGCTATAAAGCTGGAGCTGCTGGATATCTGACAACCTTAGATATTTTGAAAGGTTACTGGGAAATTCCCATGGAAAAAGAGAGTAAGGAGTTAACTTCCTTCGTATCACCGAAAGGCCAGTATCAGTTTACTGTCATGCCCTATGGATTATCAGGAGCAGCAGGAACGTTCCAGAAAGCTATTAATATTGCCCTTAGACCTCACCAAGAATATGCTGAGAGTTATATAGATGACATAATAATTTTCTCAGAAACATGGAAACAGCACTTGGATCATATAGCTGCAGTACTCAATACTTTGCGACAGTTAAATTTTGCAGAAAATTTAAAGAAGTGCTCTTTTGCAAAATCAGAAGTTAAGTACCTTGGTCATGTGGTCGGCTCAGGTGAACATGGACCTGATCCTGATAAGATATCAGTGATTAAAAATTTGCAGCGACCAAAGACGAAAAGAGATTTGAGATCCGCCTTAGGATTGTTTAATTATTACAGGGAATATATTCCAAATTATTCTATATTGGCTAAACCACTTACAGATTTAACAAAGAAATATGTGGCAAATAATACTCCATGGTCAGTAGAAGCTGACAAGTGCTTTATAGAATTGAAAGACGCTTTATGTAAGGTTACATATTTGAGTACTCCTGATTTGAGTAAGCCCTTCGAGATAAGCTGTGACGCGTCTTCAGTTGGAATCGCAGCTTGCCTTGGACAAAGGGATGACAAGGGAAATGTTCGCCCAATAACTTTCATTAGTCGAAAGTTAACAGAAGCACAGAGTAAGTGGAGCACCATCGAAAGAGAAGCTTACGCAGCTATTTATGCTCTAGAGAAATTTGAGATGTGGACCTATGGAGGACAGATTACTCTCTATAGTGATCACAATCCTTTGAAGTACTTGACAGAAGGCATTCCTAAAAATGCAAGATTGCAAAGATGGGCATTAGCAATAGCTCGTTTCAATGTGACAGTTCGTCATAAGTCTGGGAAGGCTAATCTTGATGCGGATGCTCTCTCTAGACTCGGACATGAGAATGCGTAGAGGTTACTGAAAAAAAAAAAAAATAGAGAATGTTCCATTGTAAATGATATTTCAGTAAACGTTCAGTGTGAATTAGTATTGTGTGCAATTAATGTAAGTGATAAAAGTTTACCAAGAGATAATCATATTTTCTTGTGTATTATTATTTTCGTGACAATGTTATATTTAATAGGTGCAATGTTTGATGCTATATGTATGTTACTTTGGTAATGTAAAGTTACCACGTCTAATGCTAAGAGTAACGCCTCAATGGATGGAGAACGGGAAAAGAAGTTATTATTGGTAATGTCAGATTCTTGAAAGGATTAACTCCTGCCCAAGTGAATTGAAAATGTCGTCTGAGTGGAATTTAGTGTTATTTGCGTATAACTATTTTTAAAAATGAAGAAGTTAGACCATGGGACATAAACAGAAATACACACAGCACAGTAAGGTGCATTGAATATTTTAAATTGCTTTGGCTCTTAGTTCTAAAATTGTACTGGGACTAAAGCAACACCCTTTAGGTTTAAGTGGTTTCCATTTCACGACCTTGGTCGAGTAATGTTAAACCGGAAGGGGGTGTGAGGATCTCTGCGAACGAGAGGCCCCTTTAAATACTTATATATGATTTTTGTGTCTTTTTCGTGTGTATATGTATGTGTTCAAGTGACAGCCGTGTAAGATATCTTGTACGAGAACGAACAATTTATCCTTGCAAACTCACTGCTGGACATTTTGGGGACATTGGTCCTCAACGACGCCATTTTGCTCGAACTCGTAAGATAGTCGTTGGTTGTCAAATACATGGTGAAATTCGGTACGCCTTCTTACATGCTTGGAGGCGGAACTTAAAGAACATTCGTTACGAGGTGTCAACAATGCAACCCCCGAAAACGTTGGGGGGTTCGCGGAGGAAGGAGACGAGGAGGACATTAGAGATTGGAAGGCGAGGAGAATGAGATGTCACGGTGATACACCATAATGGTTTTTTTTTCGTTGTATGGGATATAACCCATAAAGCATGTAAATAATGTACAGTATTATATATATATATACCTTGAATAAATATTCGGATTTCTTGGCAAATGGATTCCTGAACTGAAGGTATTTTCCTTAAGGCCGTACTTTGTGAAGGACGAAACGAACCAAACGAGCCTGGGAACCACAGGGTCGCTAAAACATGTCACATAATTGATAATTCCTGGATTGTTCCGTACAACCTGTACTTCAGTATGAACTTTAATTGCCATATTAATGTCGAAAGTTGTGCCTCCGTCAAGAGTATGAAAGGCCTGTTCAAATACGTGTACAAGGGACATGACTGTGCTAATGTAGCAATTGAACACGATGAAATTCGGACTTTTAAGGATTCCAGGTACTTTAGCGCTCCTGAGGCAGCATGGAGACTCTTTGCTTTCAACAAACATGCTCAATCTCACACAATCGTGCGACTTCAAGTTCATCTTCCTAATGAGCAAAATGTCTGTTTAACTGAAGACAACATGCAGGCTGAAGCAGAAAGAGAAGCTGTGACGCGATGCCAATCTAACTGCGTGGTTTAAATTAAATGAAGAAGATGAAAATGCTAGAAACCATTTGTATATTGACATTCCACAGCATTATATATTTGACGAAAGAATTCGTAAATGGAAGCTTTTTTTTTTTTTTTGATTGGAGGTTTAACGACCACCGTGAGCAACTCAATGGGCTATAAGCAGTCGCCCGTCCCTAATTTAGGGTCACTGGTTCCAGGGAAGGGAGAGAGCCAGTGCGGTAAGACAAACACAACATCCATGCCTCACCGGGATTCGAACCCGGACCCCAGACGGACGAATGATCAGAGGCCAGCGCCTTAGACCACTGCGCCACCGGGACGGCTAAATGGAAGCTTCGACAAAGAGGCAAAGACAAGACTATTAGGCACATGTACACTGTAAGTTTGAACGCAGACACAGAAAGATTCTGTTTGCGCCTTGTCTTGCTGAATGTCCCTGGAGCAACTTCTTTTGACTATTTGAAGACTGTTGATGGTATACTATATCCGGATTTTAAGGAAGTAGTCCAAAAGAAAGGACTATTTAATAGTGATGAAATTTGAGACGATGCCCTATCTGAGGCAGTGATTGAAAAAATGCCCCGACAGTTGCGAGAACTGTTCGCGTATGTTTGGGTCCTTGCTGTGCCACCAAATGTGCCTGAACATTTTGCGAAGGACAAGGAAGGTCTTTGTGACGACTTTGCAAGGCAACATAATGGTCAATCAGATGACTGTATCATTTGTGCAAATTTTGCCCTTAAAGAAATTCAAGATGTGTTTATTATTCGCGGTAAAAAACGTGCTGACTTTGGACTATCCACTCCTCCAGCAAACCTTCGAATTGCTCCTGCAGCTTTCTATTGCATAATGCGCAGCAAGAGAGAGAAACAAGTGAAGCAATGAAGTCATTGTTGAATGCACAGCAAAAGCTAGCATACGATTAAATTTAGCTGTTTTTAAAGAAATTAAAAATTGGAAAGCAGATACTTTTTCTTTGACGGTCCAGGTGGCAGAGGCAAAACATATATGTGCAAATTGCTCCTCAGTACCATACGAGGAGAAGGAAACATTGCATTGGCCACAGCATCAACTGGCATCGTTGTAAATCTCCTTGATGGTGGCATGACATACCATTCCGAATTTAAAGTGCCAGTTCCTGTGTTTGCAAACTCCGTTTCAAAAATGACGATGACCAGCCCTAATGTCGAGTTTATTAGGGAAGCCAAAATTTTGACCTTGGACGAAGCTATACAACGGCTCCTAATAATGGAGTTAATTGTATTAACAAACTCCTTCCAGAGATCGTGAAGACCATAAAGCTCTTTGGTGGTATAGTTTTCATTCTTGGAAGTGATTTCAGACAAACTCTTCCTGTCGTATCCCATGAAATCAGGTCGTTAGGAAAAGTCGAAATATACAGTATTTGCCTGAACCGGTGTTTAGCCACGGTCATCTCTATGTGGAATTGTCAAATGTACGACGATGTCAAAATAAAAATAGTTCATTTTTGGGGAAACAGATACAGGGTTCACACTCAGTGTACACGAAAAATGTTGTGTACAAGAAAGTGTTGACGAATAGGGACTCAAGATTTTACAAAACACATAATAGACAAACGGGCAAGCAGACAGACAAACAGACAGATAAACGGACGGCCAAAGAAGCGATGGAAGATCAAGCTCCTAGCGCTGCAACCTGGGTAACGCCAAAAGATCTACTTAGTTTAGAGTCTTCTGCCCGTCGTAGGACGGCTTTTTTTTTGCTATAAATAAATAATTAAAAAAAATTGCTCTGGATATCTTATTTTCCTCGGTCATTATTGACGGGCTTTCACCTATATATTCAATAAATACATAATTTAAAAACATTGCTCTGGATGTCATATTTTCCCCCGTCATTATTGATAGACAAATTCTCCGCGGGCATCTTTTACTGCTGGAAACCTGCCTGTGGAAAGGGATAACCCCCGACAGGTTTCCTGCGTTAGCGCATGCCCGCAGATAATTTGTTGAGTTGTTATTTGTAAACGCTCAAAATATCCCGATGGGGCCAAACATTCTTTATATTTTATATTCCAGACATGTTTGCTGAGTTTGCACACCCAGCAAAAACAGTATTCCTGGGCCAGTACTGGCAGTCAGCAGTGGCCCAGCACTATGTTGCCGCTGACCAACCAACAATAGAATGTCCCGGCGGCCACCACATGGGCCAGCTGTTCAGGACAACAGCTGACCAAGAGTTGGAACCCCCATCAGTTGTCATATGGCAGAATAAGGCCATCAGTTATCCATCACAGGCAGTGGCTGCCACAAGCGGCCCTTAAGCAGTCCTGCAAGAACCTGCAGTAAAGTATGGCTGGCCTAATGTGGTCCACCAGTTTCTCAGAAGGGGCAGCCGGCAGTCACGTCATGTAATTGATGGCTTGCCGAATCTTGTCCGCCATTTCCCAGTAGTAGTCATAAAAAAAGGAAGACAGAAAAAGATAATTACAGTTCCCCGAAGGCACACCTACTCTTTCTTTCCCAAGGAAACTTCTGCATGACGGCACGGCGCTGTGAAAATGTCATCAAAAGGTCCGGAGTAACGCTCGTTCGAATCAGGGAGCATCGAACACACGACAGCTTGTTTCCTCTTTAAATTTTTGCGGTCAGTTCTCCGGTAGCAAACTCATCTGCCAGAGTTATACGGTGGCCAGTTCTCCGGTGGCCACTTCTCCTACACCCCTGTAAACCGCCACACATCTTCAAGCAACTTGGAAATGTGCCAAACACGGGAATAGTGCCGCAACGGAAAACTGCCACATATTTTTAATTAAGGGACCGGGCACAACTTGCTTTTGTGCCTAACGACGGGAAGGAGCTCTTTTGTTTGCCTGAATTTCCAGGATGGTTCGTACGAGCTTAGGACAACAGGCTACAAAAGTTTAAGGGGGAAGGAGCTTATAAAGATTGCCGTTTCTTGGCGTATATTGAAAACTGTATCGGGAACACCAAACAAATTTCGAGGAATGTTCTGCCTAAACCAAGCGCGATTTGTATTTTCACTTGAAGAAATAAATTGCCGTGACTTAAGTACATTTTTCAAAACTACGGTGTTCGACAGAACAACAAAATTACAGCATGATTCATGCTATGTTAAAAAAGGACGATAAGGTGAGATTTAATAATGCTGCGCTTTTACTTAGGCACATATTCATAACGTTTACGTAGGACGTCAAGTTAATATTAATTACGCTTTTACTTAGGCACTCAATATAAATTCATTAAACTCATAAGCCCTATGCCTTGAACTTTTTAACATACTACGGATGTCATATTCATAACGTTTACATTTCAAGTCAAATTAATAGCACTGCGCTTTACTTAGGCATTAAATACTAATTTCTCGGCCCTATAGGCCTAGGTCTTTTAAACAGTTTTCACTCCGTCGACTTCATATTTATAACGTTTATGTATCAAGTCAAGTTGATAATATTGTGCTTTTACTTAGACACGAAGTATTAATTCATAGGCCTTAGGTCAACCCTAGGCTCTTTTAACAATTTTTATTCTAACTATGTCATATTCATAACGTTTATTGATGAACTCAAGTTACTCCTATGACATGCGTAGAATAAAAACTGTTAAGGCGGCCTAGAGCTTACGAATAAATATTTCGTGCCTAAGTAAAAGCGCAGCAGTATTAAAAAATCTTACCTTTTCTTCCTTTTTTAACATAGCATGAGTCATGCTGTAATTTCGTTGTTCCGTGGAACACCGTAGTTTACAAAATTGTACTTAAGTCACGCAGACATCAGTAGTTTGTGTGGTCCCCATGGCTGGAAGTAACGGCCGCTATACACCACGGCATCGAACGAAAGAGGCTTTGGATGTGGGCTTGGGGTATGTCGGTCCAGGCTGCTTCCACACGTTGCCACAGTTCATCAGGCGTAGTAGCGGGTGGTGCTTGCCGGGCCACTCGGTTGCCGATCAGCGACCAGACGTGTTCGATGGGCGACATATCGGGAGAACAGGCGGGCCACCGTAGCAGTGACACCTGGTGGGCCGTGAAGAATTGTTGCACGATGCGTGCCACGTGCGGGCGCGCATTGTCCTGTTGAAACGTGGCCGCTGGCAGGTCCTGCAGGTAAGGGAGGACTACATTCTCCAAAACGTCGGAGACGTAGCGGCGGCTGTTGAGTGTACCGGCGATGCGTACCAGAGGGGTGTGGGTGTCATATCCAATTGCGCCCCAAACCATAGCGCCAGGCGACGGACCGGTATGGCGATGCATAATGCAGGCGTCATACAGTTTATCGCCGCGGTGCCGCCACACGCGGATCCGACCATCGTGGTGTTGCAGTTGCTGGCAGAAGCGGGATTCGTCGGAGAAGACAATATCGTGCCATTCCGTAGTCCAGGTGCGGCGTTACGTCAATGGTAATCGGAGCAATGGGCGCCGTGCGACAAGTCCCCGCTGCTGCAGACGACGTCGAACGGTACGTGCTGACACAGATTGTTGCGCAACACACCCTCAATCCTGCGCTAACGTTCGTGATGTGGCGGTGCGAGCCGTTAATGCTCGCCGCACAACATGCCGATCCTCTCGTTCGGTGGTGTGCCGCGGCCGCGGCAATCTCTCACGTCGGTCCGTCTGTCCCCCTGCACCCACCGAATTCATATTCGCCTCACTGTAGCTGGATATCGTCCCACACGGGCGCCGATGTCTCGGTACGATAAACCGCTGTCGCGATAAGCCACTATTAGTCCTCAGTTGAACTTCTAAACGTGCTGGAATGAATGCCGTATTCTGCGACGAGGCATCAGGAAGCTTCCCACGCACAGGTCCGGCAGCACCACACACTTCCACTATACTTACATCCCGCCACAGTATTTGTCATTTTCTTGTAGGACTTCCGTCCACAGTGAGTAGAGTTTAGGTCCCAGCCACCTACAGCGAGATCGCCTTTTGGGCAGGACACAGAAACGGAAGGAAAGAGAGCAAGTCTAGAGACTTTTGAAAGAACAGTTTGTAGTGAGATTAGAGTTCAGTAACTGGCGCCACCCTACAAGTACGATGTTGCACATAGAGGGGTGAGAGAATTTCAGGAAGGGGGAATAGGAAAGGATACCCATTTAACCAGTGGGTCCAGCCTGGGGGCCGTCACTTAACGTGCTCGTCCGATGCACGGCGGATATTCAGCGATTGTTAGTAAATCACACCATCTCTGTAAGATCAGCCCAGGTTCGAACCTGAAAACCTTGCATTGATAGTCTGACTCACTAACAACTAAGCCATCCGCGGCTCTTACTTACACCCAGCCTTCTGTGCACCCTTCTTTTACTGCTTCTCGGTGGTGTGCCGGGCGCACATGATTTGCATATGCCGTGCAATGCTAATCGTTTGCACGTCCTCTCGCGGGCGACGCATGCTGCGAATTTCAGGCCAATCGGATGCTTCCTTCTTGGTGTTGCATTTTCGGTGGCCAGTAGTGTAATTTAGATACAGAAGCAAAAATGTTTTCCCCTGCTGTTGCCGACACAGGTTTCCTCCGGCAGCAGACATCTGAAGAAAATTTGAGTTGTAGCTTGTAAATGCTGAAAATCTTCCGATCGGACGAGAAATGCTTTATATTTTACACTTTTGGTAACCCCCCCCCCGATAGGTATCCTGAGTCAGCACATGCACTCAGATAATTTGCAGACTTGTAGTTTGAAAACCCTAAAATCTTCTGCTGAGATGCAGATCATAAGAATTTGTTATAAAGAATTACATTAATTATCGCAATTAAGAACAGATGAACTTACGGAAACTTTATATGACTCAGATTACCAACCTCTGGGAGTCGTGGGCACGAAGCGATCAAAAACGTAATTTGTATACGGCCCCTCCTTAAAATTTTGGCCAGTTCTACACTCACAAAAAATGCATGATATTGGGAGATGTGAGTGTTTGATCTGCTCTGCTGAGGGTTTTTCCTCCGGGGATATTTTGACTACTTTTCAGTTTTCAGGGGTATTTTCTTTGGGGGTATTTTTACCTACATCCGTTATTTTCAGTGGCCATTGGTCCATGTGGGTTTTAATATTACATGGTGTAGGAGAACTGGCCACAAAACTTTTAAAAGGCCGTATAAAAATTGCATTTTTGACCACGACCCCCAGAGGTTGGTTATCTGAGTCATATAAAGTTTAGTTTACGTAATTGCGTCATTTCTTAATTGCGATTATTAATATAATCCTTTATAAAAAAATTTATTATCTACAACTCAACAAAAGATTTCAGGATTTACAAACTGCAAGTCTGCAATTAATTATCTGAGGGCATGTGCTGCCTCAGGAAACCTTTCCGGAGGGATGGGGGGGTAACACCAAAATTTTAAAAATATACAGAATTTCTGGTTAGATCGGGAGATTTTCATAATTTACAAGCTATAACTCGACACATTATCTGAGGGCATGTGCCTGCTCAGCAAACCTGTAGGGGGGGGGGTAATACCTCAAATATGAAACAAAAAAAAGTATTTCTGGTTGTAAATGCTAAAAATCTCTCGATCGGACAGGAAATTCCTTTTAGTTTACACTTTTGGAATATTCCCACTTCCTTCCCCCGCCCGAGACAGGTTTTCTGCATTAGCACATGTTCGCAAAGAGTTTGTTCAGATGTAGTTTGTAAACGCTCAAAATCTCCCGATCTGACCAGAAATTCTTTACATTTTACACTTTTGGTACCCCACCGAAATTTGTTCAGTTTCAGCTTGTAAACGCTTGAAATCTCACGATCGGACCAGAAATTCTTTATATTTCATATTTTAGGTTTTAAGCATCCCCCCTCCCAATAAGTTTCCTGGGTTTGCACTAACCGGCAGAGAAAT
This sequence comes from Macrothele yani, assembly GCA_039090855.1. NCBI lineage: Eukaryota > Metazoa > Arthropoda > Arachnida > Araneae > Macrothelidae > Macrothele > Macrothele yani. Next base: position 54,845,573 of record CM077018.1, on the reverse strand, counting down.
TGTTCAGCTGTAGTTTATATACCTTGAAAAATATCGTAAATAAGGAAATACGAAATTACGGAAATTTAATGCGTGTCAGATAGCCAATCTCGGGAGACGTAGCCCCGGAGCAATCCAGAACGCAATTTTCATACCGCAACTTAAAATTTTTGTGACCACTTCTCCGCTTTGTCTTTGGCCCGAAAATCATGGAAATGTCTAAATTTCTTACTGAAAATGAAATATTAAAAAAATATTTTATGAACAATAGTTGCTCAAGTAGTGGGGAATACAGCCACACGAAATTTGTTTATTCAGAACAATTTTATGGCACTGAAATTCCAATGTGTCCAGTTCTCCGTGTGGCCCGTTCTCCGGTGGCCACTTCTCCGTACCCGAATATTACCACGTGTTTACGAATGTGGATTTCAAACATTGGACGCCATTTCATAACTCCTATCCCGAAATGAAATTTCGGGCAAAATAAAATAAAATAAAAATAAATACATGAAATGAAAGCTATTATTTTGTGTTCTTTGTAGACATTCTACTTATCCAAACCACATGCTGAGTCACACTAGGTAAATAATGAAAGTATGCCCCGCCCCCACCCTCCCACACAACATTCTCCTGAGTACGAAGATCAAACAGTATGTCAAATCGACTTATTAGCATGCCTATGACGATAATCAAAAGGCCCATCAAAAACCTTTTTTCCTAGCCTTTTCTCCCGCGTTTTTCGTCTCGGATTTTTTTACCGATTGCCTGGAAATGGTGACCCGGAAATCTCCATGTCCGATATTTTGTGTCAAATGTCATATGTGCATGGTCCCTAACTTAAAAATGTGTGGGTCTTTTCCTGTGGGGTTGTTTTCCGTCCATCTACCGTAGTAGCTATATTTGCACTGTTTTGTAAAACGTATTCAAAACGTTGGCACGTAACTTTGATTACAAACAAGTTCGCGTTTTTGATTTACCCCGCTTTCCATCAAAAATGCTGCCCTTCTGATTTTTTCGTGTTCAAACGAAAATGGATATCAAGCGAAAAAACTTGTGTTCATCGGATTGAAACGTTGTACAAGCGTACGGTATCTGTGAATATTACGTTTATCCATTGCGGATACAAGAGCTTTCGTTTCACCGGCCTCAAAAATTGTGTTTTTGTAATAATCTTTAAATCACCTTTAATAATCTTCATCTTTTTTTTTTATGATCTTTTTACTTGTAATATCTGAAATCACTGAAAGGAAGCTATGAACCTTTTAGTGAAGATAATTTCCATGTAACAAGGACTTTCCTCAAACTTTAATTCCATTTTTAAAAATCGCTATTTTATATCCCCAGTTTTACACTGATTATGTTGAATGTTCCTTTTTTTTTTTTTTTTTTTTTTTTTGAAGAGTTTGGGACGAGTATTGTGATAGAGTGTGTGGTGAAATCCAAACTCCCTCCCCTACTGCCTGCTTAAAGTAACACCTCTCCTCCAGTCCCCCCCCCCCCCCCGACTGTCAATTTATTGTTTCTGTGTTGGGAGAAACTTCTTATCTCTTCTTTCCCTCCCATAGCTGGACAACATTATCCGAATGCAGCTTTTCCGGAACTCACCGTATATCATAGGATTGATTTATTGTTTTATTGCGTCGTAGAAAAAACGCGGCCGTCGGTGTGTACATACGATATTTACTGTGAACGCAAGTGGATAGGAAAACCGCCTTTGAGATGGAAATCGCTGATAGTACTGTACTATATACAATGACGCCGAAGCTGTTTTCTTTGATTTCCGTCACTCCTTGTTGCCACTAAAACCCCATTAGTGCGGATACATTTTGAGAGACCTTGAGATGAGGTCCGTTGTGAAGGATCATTTCAACTTTGAGCAAAAGTCTTTCTATTTTTTTTAACTTTAGGTAACAACTAACAATATTACCTATAAAGTATTAAAATTCTGTAATCCGGAAAATTTCTCTTTAGGAGCGATCAAGGGAACTGATTGTTTTACTAAACCATTCTGTACAGGGGGTGGGAAATGGCCTAAATAAAGCTGAGAACTGTTTTTTTTTTTTTTAATGCATACGTATGCGTAACTTCGTTTAAAAATCAAAATTACCTGCACATAAAAATCTTATTTCTTAATTTCTCTTTTTAGTGTTTATTAACATCCTTTATTTTACATTATTATTAGGAGAATTATTTCAAGGAAAAGTTTTAGGCTTTTGTTAAGAAATGTAGTTGGCAAACGTATGTGCATTGCCAATTCTGTGCATTTTTTCGCTGTTAAGATTTTAGGAAAATATTTCTCATCTGTTCTTGATATTTTAGATGAATATTTAGCCTACACAGGAAACATAACTCAAATTTACGCTTCAATGTTTATACGGCGTTATGCACTATCCACCATCGAAACAATTACGTAATTTGTATGTTGCACAGTCACAGATTTAAGAACAAGTGGTAATCACATTGGAAACTAATACTTTACATGGAATAAACCTACGAACAACGATAATGAATACCCATCCCCACACCCTATTCTTCCGGGTGTAGGAGAACTACCTGTCGGGGGGGGGACTGCCAAAAGTGCAAAATATGAAGAATTTCTCTTCCGACAGGGAGATTTTCATCATTTGCAAACTACAACTCGAGACATTAACTCAGGGCATGTGCTTACTCAGTAAACCCGATGGGGGGGGGGGGGGGTGTTCAATACCAAAAGTGTAAAATGTAAAATATGAAAATTTTCTCATTCAATCGGGAGATTTTCAGCACTACAACTCGACACATTATTTGAAGGCATGTGCTTACTCAGCAAACCTGTCGGGGAGAGGTATTGCCAAAAGTGTAAAATATGAAGAATTTCTCTTCCGACACGGAGATTTTCATCATTCACATGCCCTCAGATAATGTATCGAGTTCTAGCTTGTAAACGCTGAAAACCATCAGATCGGACAAGAAACCCTTCATATTTTACACTTTTGGTATACCCCCCCCCCGCGACGTTTTCAGAGTAGGCACGTGCGCTCAGATAATGTGTCGAGTTGTAGCTGCCAAATGCTGAAAATCTCCCGATCGGACGAGAAATTCTTCATATTTTACACTTTTGGTATGCCCCACCCCCTCCAACAGGTTTGCTAAGTAGGCACATGCCCTCAGAAAATTTGTCGAGTTGCAGCCTGTAAATACTGAAAATTTCCCGATCGGACGAGAAATTGTTCATATTTTACACTTTTGGTATTAACCCCCCCCCCCCTGCGCCGACAGGTTTCCAGAGAATGCACATGCGCAGAGAAAATTTGTCGAGTTGCAGTTTGTAAATGCTGAAGATCTCCCGATCGGAAGAGAAACTCTTTATATTTTACGATTTTCGTATTTAACCCCCCCCCGACTAGTTTCCTGAGGCAGCAGATGCCCTCAGATAATTCGACGAGTTGTAGCTTGTAAAAGCTGAAAATCTCCCGATCGGACCAGAAATTATTTATATTTCATAGTTTAGGTTTTAAGCTTCCCCCCCCCCACACACCCGACAAGTTTCCTGGGTTTGCTCATACTCGCAGAGAATTTGTTTAGTTATAGTTTATAGAAAAATATCGTAAATAAGAAAATAAGAAATTACGGACATTTTATGTGTGTCAGGTAACCAATCTTGGGGAGACGTAGCCACGGAGCAGCCTAGAACGCAATTTTTATACGGCTCCTTAAAATTTTTGTGGCCAGTTCTCCGCTTACTCTTAGCTCCGAAAATCATGGAAATGTCTAAATTTCTTACTGAAAATGAAATATTAATATATATATATATATATATATATTCTATAAAGAAGATACCTAAGCAAAAAAATACATATATAATTTTGACTCACACCTAGTACAACATAGAAAAGGTTATGTATCTACCTGTGTGAGTAAAAGGAGAAAAGATAAAAAAATAAAATAAAACAACTGAATGTAGAAGGTGTCGAGAATACTGAGCCTTGGCTTTATCAAGGACCAGCAAAAACTCTGCATTTTCTCACTTCCACAAAGACCTAGTTGGAAATGGGTTTCTGCAAGGCCATAGATGCAAGTAACATTCCCACCTAAAATAGTTTAAAAATATATATATAAGTCATGTCCTCCGTAGAGTAGCATGACCTAGCACTAGTTAACAATTTCGCTTGCATCCATAAACCTTCATGGCCCGACCCATGCTCTTCATCTGTTACTATTAAACAGAGAGAAGAAGATTAAAGAGAACTCAAGCTGTGAGAGTGACATAATAAATAGAAATGATTTTCAGCTATAACGAAATTCCAAGTTCGTTTGAGAGAGAATTTAAACCTGAAAAACAATGCAAAAGAAATCCAAATTTTACATTGCAATTAAAAAAGGAAATGTTAATTTATAACGAACAGATTTTTGAAAGAAAACTTGAGTCTAAAACCCCTACTCTACAACTTATGACAGCACGAAAACGAGAATAAGTTAAAGATAATAATTAACTAAAGAAAACTTTGTGAAAGTTATATACCTTAAACAGTTAGTTGCAATATGTACAAAGTATTTCAGCAGTGCTTTAAGTGCATAATTAATTAGTTATTAAGAACTTAACTACTTTGAAAAAACAGCGCATAGACAGCGCATAGAAAAGGAACAAGCTTAGCCCTCTTCTGTTCCTAGGTACCCCAAAAGACGCTCAAAGTTACAAAGAAAAGTAAGAGTTAAAACCCGCATAAATGTTAACAGACAAACCAATGTTTAAAAGCTGAAAAGCTAAAAAACGACAGAGAAAAGGTACATAAAGTACAAACATTGAACTTATAAAACCTAGAACCCAAAAACAAGGAAGAGAGCTTACCTCTTGTGTGACAAAAACTTTTCTCCTCACAAGAGGAGAACATGGCTGACCCCTTCCGCCACTCCCTAGACGCTGGGGGGCAGTGAGGGTGGGGCTGATGGCCTCCTCATACAGCAAGAAACCAACGCGCGGAGATTTTAACCAGAGAAAAAAATATATAAACTTAAGACTGTGGATCTGTATGATCAGAATGAGCAGAATTAACTCTCCAGAATACATGAGAAATATTATAAAATACACGAGCAGTTTATTTAATAATCTTTGCATGTATTAAATAACCTTAGTGAGCTTCTATAGATTAATCAGAATCTTATTAATTTTAGTGTTGGTTTTACTATTTTTAGTATAGCTATCCTAGTGATGAATAACTAGTTTTCTTTTTTATTTGTTTTTATTTTCTTTTATAAACAGATTTTTAAGCTTTTTTTGTGATTTTGTTTATATTATTTAATTTTTTGTTTTAATAGGACCGTCATATCCATAGCACTAAGGTTCCTTTAGGTAGTTAATAGGCATCCTCTAGCCAACTTCCTTACGGCTTTGATTGGTCAGAATCATATTATTAACTGTGTAGAAAATTAAAGCAGATCTGCCAACCTTACTCTATTATTCAGAATAATTTTTCTTAAAGTTCTTTTGATGAAAGAAGAAGGAATTTCGTTCTCTAGAAAACTTTCTAATAGTATATTAATGTGGTAATTGAAATCCAAATTGTTGCTGCAAATTCTTGAAATTCTTAGGACCTGAGAAATTAGTACATTCTCAATTACTTTGGTTGAAATGTTATTATTCCAGTGTAGATATTTAATTACTTTGAAAGGAAAATTAACTCTTTTATCAAAGAGGCTAATAGATGGGTTACCTCTGTTGAGCTTAATGCTTAAGTCTAGGAACTCAAGTTCCTGATTACTGTGGTTGGTTTTACATAAGTTAAGAGAGCTAGGATAGATATTATCAAAATCACTCTCTATAACTTCTGAATTATTGATACACAGCAAATCATCAATATATCTAAAAGTGTAAAGGTAGTTATCTGAGCAGGTGGGGTGATTTTTAATGAATTTATATTCCTTAAAGAACAGGAATAGATTAGCGATATTTGTGGACGTTGATGTTCCCATTGGAATACCGTTCACTTGCTTATAGAGAGAATTATGATATAAGATATGGTTATTTTTTATGCAGCAATTGAGATAAGAGTTCCAAGTTCCTACATCAACAAATTGGTTAAGTTTAAATTCTGCATACAGCTCTTTAAAGGTAGTGATTATATCTGATAGAGGCAGATTAGTATACAGGTTTTCAAAATCATAACTATTAATATCTAGGGGACAAACTTTGAGTATAGTAGAAATTACTTCTGCATTATTATTAATTATCCAAAAATCTCTGTACATCAAGTTAGAACAGTTTCTAATGTGTTTCAAAACCTTCTTTAAGACATCTTCAAAAGCAAGATCTATTTTCTTTTTATGACTCCTTACTCCACTAGCTATGAACCTGAACTTCACAGGATCCCTATGAAACTTAACCGTTGCAAAAAGAAATGGAAATTCAGGCCCATATCTTCTAGTTTGTGGAATTTTAAGTTTCTTGAAGAATGCCTTAAACCGATTTTCTAACTGCTTGGTAGAATAACTTACGGGCTCGTATGTTACTCTATTATAGAGTTACATAGTTAACAATTCAAAATAGAACTTCTTACAGATAATTGCAATATATATATATATATATATATATATATGAACAATAGTTGCTCAAGTAGTGGGGAATATAGCCACACGAAATTTGTTTACCCAGAACAATTTTATGGCACTGAAATTGCAATGTGTCCAGTTCTTCTTACCTGTATTCTTCCAAGTTCAGCAGACGCACATCACTTCCGAAAAAGAAAAAGTTCTTGCATCTGAGGGTAAAGATAGAATGCCAAGGAAAACATCATGAAAGTAAATCGTCTTGAAAGAATATTTGCTTGAACACATTGGGCTCTAACCGTAATCCGTTTATACACATACCAGATATCTAGGTTGTAACTTAAAATTTTCTAAAAAGGCCGGCGGCTGAAGTGGCGGTAAACGGTAAAAATACCACAGGGGGAAAAATAACCCCGGAGAAAATACCCCTGAAAGCTGAAAAGTGGCAAATATACCCCCAGAACAAGCGGTTCACTCTAAACTGCACACAGGAACACTGATGTGTGGCAGTGTTCCGGTTTGGCAATTTACCGGCAACCCTGCCACACATCTTTCAGCAATTTGGAAAATTGCCACATGTTTTTCATTAAGGGGCCGAAAAACACTTTGATATTTTTCCAAGGGGGCAGTTTTCCAAGTTTTCCAATTATGTGCGGCAGTATTCCAAGGTGCCTTATGACAGGAAGGAGCTATTTTTATTGTAATACTAAATTTGGAGGTTCTAAATTGAAAACTGTAGAAATGTTTATGAAAATTTTGTATGGGGGCCCTTTGATCCCTGGCCCCAAAATCATCCCATCACCGTGTTACGGCTAAATCAGAGTACTATGAGACCGTATACCAAATTTGGTGGTTCTAAATCGAAAACTGTAGTGTTACACGGCACTAGCAGTGTTCCTGCCGAGTCTGCCGGTAACGGTGCTTGAGACCCTGAAGTACAATTTAGTTGGCCGCGGCACCAGGTGAGAATCTCAGGTGCACTGCTGCACTCAAAGATTCACACCAGAACATAAAAAATGAAAAGTTGAAGAATGACCCGAAGCATAAGGCTTGGGTGAATCCACCTTGTGAACAAAATAACAACAACAAATAAAAAATAAAATAATCTAAAAAAAAATGATACTTTGGGATCAGAGTTGTGATGAGGTTCATCCGCAATCACCAATTCGTGACTGAGTGTAGTGGTCCGGATCTTACTCCGGTACATTCAATCCCCAACCAGCCAGTACAACACTCACTTTCGCAAATAACACATGATTCTCAAATACACAACACAACATTTAATAACGTTCTGCGAGATTTAAACAGATCCGGCGCTCTCTAGGCGCATAGACAATTGCCCCTCATATGTGGGCAGCATGCACGGTGTCACACTTTACTGTCGGAAGACGCAGCCGACTGAGTCTCCACCGGACTATCTGAACAAGAGATACTACTCGTTTACACACTAAATAGAGCTGCAGGTGATATTCATATACAATTGCTTAGAGAATGAAAAAAAAATTATATGCAAACGATCACATTAAAAATACTCGCGACACAAAATACACAAGCACGTTAATTTGCGGTATAAGATTATAGGTGCGAAATACTGCCAAAGTTAATTAACTAAATCTAATAAGCTTGCACATGCAGATCCCTTCTCCACTCGCTTTGGCCCTGAACCAAAGTTAAAGAAACTGTCCCGCCCAGCGGAATTTGTGGCCACACCCTCTCCCTTATTCATGTAAAAAAAAATAATCAGGAAATGGGCCCTGTAAGAAATTGAAATCTGTATGTGCAGGTATTTCCACTGAGGTTCAGTCACTCAGCATTACTGCATCTATGTCCATGCAGCTTTGGGTGTCGGGATGGCACAAGTTCGCAGATGTGCGAAGAAAGAAAAAGGAAATATTCATCTACTTACAGTTTCGTGAGTTTTGCTGTGCAAATCCGTTGTGCATCACATAATATCACACGACAAAAAAAAAAAAAAAAACACGCACACACACACAGACACTTGCAGCATGTGGCAGCACCGATGATTCAACACTTCACTTTGACGCTTGATGTAAATGAAGCACACAATTAAAATGGTAATATCACGCCGCACTTTGTTGCAATGATTAGAGTGCACACTGATCCACTGATCTATTCTCGTGACGATTTGAAGGTGGCCGTTAAGCAAAATAGGCCCTCTCACATCTGCTGTTGCGGTTTCCAAGATTGATTTTCTGTGTTCCTGGGATATGATTTTTGTTGTCGTGAAGAAATAATTGTGAACGTCAACTGCTTGGAGAGTGGCACGCCCTCACTTCCGCTGCTGCTATAGAGTAGATTCCGTCCGTCGCTACCTTCCGTCCTTTTTGACCGTTCATTCCCAATTCAGTCAGTTCCTTTCCGTTAGCAAACCATCTACCCTGCCTGAGTACGCAGTTCAAATATGCCACTCGCAGGTTTTGTTTCCATTTTTTTATCGAGTTGCGACCGCCAGCCCTGAGATTAATTTTTCTCGGCCGAGCGAAATCAGACGTGCTTTTACCTTAAGCGTATATCAGCAACTCAACATTTCACCTGTATATTTGTTAGGTATCGAAGCCACCGCTCTTACGCTCATATTTTTCTTTCGCCATGTTTTTATCCCGTCGCACTTACACGTAGTGGCTTCGCTGCTTACGTGACCACACACACGCACACATGGGGCCTCGCTTCGCCCCGTAAGACAAGCGCATCTCTTCACTTCCTCCACAGTAGGGGATGAATGGGGGTGACGATTCCACACTGCAAAGTGGTTGGCATCCGAACCCGACTTTGCTTGGCTTCGCTTCTCATTGGAATGACCACTGTCCACTCGCAGACTTCTTAATTCCCCTGTAACTTGGCTTTCATTAGGCCAAACAGTCGCTGATTTCCATTACGCTCCAGCCTAGAAATTTCTTCGTTATCACGCGGATTTAGGCATTCTGCTGTCTTTATGGCAAACTGGCATCTCCAGCTGCCTCGAGCTGTCTCCATTTCTTACCAAATGTGGGGAGGTTTGCTGCTTCATTTTTCCCCAATTCATTTTTCGCAGATCCAAGGCATCCAGCCTTTCACATCGGAGAGCGCACAGACAACTAAACTTTCTTCCTTATTTTCACGCTAAGTGCGAAATCTTATTTTTCTGCACGGACCACACAGAGAGCAATTGTTCTCGAAAATGCCCCACACAATCGACGAATTTACGATTATTCGCTAAACCTTTTGTCCCCATCTTCATTCATTTACTCAAGTGGACCCCTCTGCGAAATGTACCTCTTTTCCTTTCCGTGTTGCTTAGCTTCCCGTCAGCTGCGCCCTGATATTTATGACCTTACAGAGCTATTCTGAGACCACCCAGCCAGAGAGAGAATTCTTCGCCTCTTTTCTTTCCAAACCCCCAGATAAAACTTTATCTGCTGTTTACACTTTTAAACTCCAATCAAGCCTCGAACATAATTAATACTTAATTAATTTCACACATCAACCACGCCCATTAATTACTAAATTAATGGCGGGGGTGGGTCGTAACATCGGCCCTTCCTCAAGAAATCCAGAAGTCCTCTTCTGGGCCTATCGCTTTGCTCTTATCAATTTCCAGAGCAACCATTGAGTGCTACCTTTTCCCACAGGTAGAAACAATTCAAAATGGCAAAAATATTGCGTTTCTTGCCTTCAAGAGCATTGGAGCGACTTCCTAATTATCCCGCAATTTCGTTAATTAATTTTAGAGAACAGCCGAAAGAAAAAAACAACGTAAATGAGAAATAAATAAAAAAACTGAACTGTAAAAGAACATGTGAGCCTGCCGAACTGTGATTCCTAGCTGCCTCATACCATACGCGACATGGCGGACAAATTTTAAAGTTTTCTTCAGGTTTTTAGGATGGGGGGGGGTGTTCACTGTAACAGTAGAGCATTCTACGAAAATTTTGTATGGGGTCCCCCCTCCCCGGCTCCGACCCCATCCAGAAACCGTCTACGGGTTGAGTCAGAGTACCATGAGACGGTATACCAAATTTGGAGGTTCTAAATTGAAAATCGTAGAACTTTTTATGAAAATTTCGTATGAGGCCCCCCTCACCCCCCGGGCTCCGACCCCATCCAAAAACCGTCTACGGTCTAAGTCAGAGTACCATGACATAGTATACCAAATTTAGTGGTTCTAAATTGAAAACCGTAGAATTTTTTACGAAAATTTCGTATGGGCCCCCTTCACCCAGAGCCCCAACATCATCCAAAAAACCTCCGACGGTCTAAGTTAGAGTACTATCAGAACGTATACCAAATTTGGTGGTTCTAAATTGAAAACTGTAGAACTTGTTACGAAAAGTTTGTATGGGGGCCCCCTGACCCCGGGCCCTAACATCATCCCAACACCGTGTTACGGCTAAATCAGAGTACTATGAGACGGTATACCAAATTTGGTGGTTCTAAATTGAAAACAGTAGAATTTTTTACGAAAATTTCGTACGGGGGCCCCTTCACCCCGGGCCCCAACATCATCCAAAAAAACCTCCTACGGTCTAAGAGTACCATGATATTGTACACTAAATTTGATGATTCTAAATTGTAAACTGTAGATTTGTACAGCGGACAAACAAGCATTCAACTTTTATATATTAGATCTCACCTATTTAATTTTCTTGAAAAAATGCATGGCTTTTAAAGACTAATGAGGCAAAAGTGATAAAAAAATAAAAAAATATATCTACGCCATATTAAGAGTTCGCCGATAATGCATGGTCATCGTCGCGGGAAACAATACTTTGGACCCAGACGTAGGATACTGTGATAATTTTTCAACCTAATCGCCAGCCTCGGCGTCCCTACGTCACAGGAAGTGTCGTCTCTTATTTCCGTGGAAGCGTCTGCTTAAGGAAGCTTTGCCGTGAAAGTAACTTAACGATAGCAGACGGTTAGGCTTAACGAGGAGGCTCGCGTTCGCTGCTGAAGCGAGTGAGGTTACTTTGAGGTGCTTAAAAAAGGTAAATCCGTTGTCTATCTAATTAAAAAGGTAAATCCGTTGTCTATCTAATTTTTTTGTATGAACCTTCTTTCCTCTGAACTGAAGATTGTATTGATACCACTTTTATGGAGATCTGTCGAAAAACAGAAGAGAAATGCATTAGATAAGCAGAAGAGAAATGCAACATAAAGCACAATGGTGAGGCTTTTCACCTGTGTGTATGAGCATATGCTCTGAAAGAGTACTTTCATGAGCAAATTGTTTGGGACATACATTACACCGGTGAGAATTTTTTCCTGTGTGAATGAGCGTGTTCTTTGAAAGATCCCTTCTGTCAGCAAATTGTTTCGAACTGATATCACACTGGTGTGGCTTTTCACCTGTGTAAACAAGCATGTGCCTGGAAAAATTACGATTGCACGCAAATTGTTTTAAGCCTACAAGACATTGGTGGTCTCCATGTTACTGAAGGAGACTATGCCTTGAGATGCTGTATTTTCCACTTGGCTTGGAACACATATCAGAATCATAAGGTTGTTCTTTTACATGGGCCTTTACATGCATTAAAAGACTATCTTTCTGCTTGAATTTCTTGCGACACACGTTACACTGGAAAAGCTTTTCAGTTGCACGAAGTTCCACATGTCTTGCAAATGTGGATTCTCCAGAGAGTTTTTGGAAGCATATTTCACATTCCAAGAAATCTTCCATTTTACTTGGAATGATGTGCATTGAATTTTCGATTTCTGCTTTCACTTCCTTTACAATTAATTGTTCATTTACTTCTCTCATTGAATACTTCAGCACTGATTCCATGCTGAATAACTTACAATTTTTATTTATTCATAAATCTGCTAGTCTAATAATTTCACTTTTTGACATTATGCAGTCATGAAGTGAACAGTGCATGCATATTTCATCTAACTGTGTTGTATACACATGCAAAGAAAAATGCCACATTAATGTGTTGTCTGATATCTAAGAGAGCATTAGGAATGCTTTGAAAACATATTATATAAAACATGTAACAAAAAATATAGCAATGAAACCATGTGAGCTTTGAAACCATATTTTGTTAAATGGCTGTGAAAATTTTCAGTATAGACTTCAGACTGCTGACAAAGAAAAAAGTTCACTGATTTTATAGTTGTCTCCTATACAATGATGTGGCGGGCTTTCATTAAAGTGAACTTAAGGTAATATTTTGTCTCTTCTGCAAGATAGTGTGTGCTGGAAACTGGAGGAAAATAAAATGCACAAAGAGCACCTGTAGATTCACATTACTCAATTTCTTTCACAACGTTCCGACAACTTCTGCGGGATTCAGATAAAAGAACTAGATACACATAATGTTATATATATACAACAAATTTTGAAAAGCCAAAGTTACCTTCTGAGGTGCAATATCGTCAGGGTTTTCTGTAATGTTTTAGACTTACCAATTAACTATACTGTAAAATTTCCAGATTGGGTAGTGTTTGCCTTCCAAAAAAAATAACCCATGTTTATCTTGAATTACCTTCTTTAATTTGAAGCCAATTTTCATATATAGCTATAAACAGAGATAAAAGTACGTAGATTCTTCTGTTATTGGTTCTCCGCTGAAGCCAAGAAATGATACGACTCAGCAGGGCGGCCAACAATCTACTTTATATATCTCCAAAATCACAAGCAAATATCTCCAGTAAATCACCAGATTTAAGGAAGAAATCAGTAGTGCCATATTATACAAGTCTGAAATGAAAAATAAGTTATATTAATATATATATATATATATAATTTATAAATAAATATATATAGATAGATAGAGGTATATAGACATATATATATATAGATAGATGAAAACACAATGAAAGCGTTTATGTTGCGAATTCTAAAAACCTCAAGGAACGCTAAGACCAAATGTGAGAACTTTTAAAAACCTTAATGAATGTTAAGCCCAAGGATGTTGAGTAAAGTGTACATGCAATAAAACTCTGAGAATAAAATCAGGATAAAGGTAAAAAAAAAAATGTGCAAACTTTTAAAACTTTAATGAACGTTGAACCCAAGGACAGAGAGTTAAATTATATGCAAATGCAATAAAATTCCGATAATAAAACAATGACATAGTTAAAAGAATGAATATATATAATTTATACGTTGTTAATATTGTGAATTCAACTAGCTTCTTTGATATACTAAACATTTGCTACAGAATATGAGTTCTCAACAGCAGGATAGTTAACTGGAGGACCCATAAAAAAATGAAAATATCATATAAGATGGAATATATTCCCATCACATGGAAATTTTGTATTAATATTTGAAACAATTTCTTAGTGTGTAACGTACCAGGAGATGTGACGTACCTGCCAGAAGGACGCACACGACATAAAGGCAGATAGTAGTCAGAACAAACGTCCGTGTAGCTCTATTGGTAGAGCAACTTATTCCGGAATGAGGGGACTCGGGTTCGAATCCTGGCGCGGATAAAAATGACGGAGAAATTTACTTCGTTATAAGTGTACTTGCACAGCTGAAGCCTTAAATATACTTCCTGTCACCAATGTATAATTTACAAGTTTGAACTTATAAATTTATCTTCAGGTTAGCTTTGTAAGGAAATTGAACAATTTTACAGTATACAAATAAAGACAATAGACAATGTTTTATCAGTCAGTCAGCACTGAAGTTTTCAAATTCATCGTCTGAATATGGCATATCAGAAGATGACTATTGACCCTCGGTAAATCTGTCATAAGTTGCCACTGTGGCAATTTTTTCAACTACTTCTTTCGGAAGCTCATATTCATGACTACACTTACCCTCACATTTCAAACCAAACTTTATGTTGAGTATACTGAGTGAAGTGTCAGTTTTCATTGTATTTCTGGTTTTGTTTTTTACATCATTCACATAACTGAAAACTCGTTCAACATCTGCATTCGAATGTGGAAGTGTTAAAACATGTAACGCAAAATCAGAAATTTCCTTAAAACGATTTTCTCCTGTCGAGTCCTTGTATGACGATGCTAATTCACACCAGAGCATTACAGTGTCATACACTTCAGTCCATTTGACATAATGCAAATTTCGCCAATGCCTTTCAATCTGCATTAATATAGATGTATCGGAATTAAAAAGTGCTGCTAAATTTACAACAGAAGCCTTCAGTGGTCTTAAACATTCTGATGCAGATAACAAAAACATGTGCTGCAAAATCTAAATGTTTGATTTTAATCATTTCCTTAGCTGGGTTAGTTCCTTCAAGAACAGAACACATTTTTTTCACATATAGTTTTCAATATTTTCTGGAAGTATGCAGTTGCGCATTTCAAGTTCAAATCGGTAACCTAAGCAGGGGGAAGGATCCAAATGGTCTTCATCACTACTGAGAAAACATCAAATTTCATTCCAGGCATTAAAAGTTTTCCACACAAAGACTTCAATAAGAAAATCACACCATCAAGCAACTTATTTGGGTCTTGCTTTTCAGACTGAAATTTTAAGTTAACCATATTTACTTCACATAAAATGGGTTGAAGGAAAGGAAGAAACAAATAGTTTTGCTTGTCAGCATACATCATGTGCAACTGGTCTGCTGTATAGCACCTCTCCGTAGAGTGAGCAATACTGAAATGTGTTTTAAGTTCTTCCCATTGCTGCAGTATTCTTGATACTGCTGCTTCTATAGACAACCATCGTGTCTGACTTACCTGTGGAATCTTTAACGGTGATTTATAATAATTGATTTAGCAATATAATTGTTTGTATACAGACTGGCGAAGTGCCGAGTGGGAAAACCAGTTATAAGTCTCCTTGATGAGAAATTTTAAATGTCTTGGAAGAAATTCACAAGCACATGGGAAATACACAGTTGTACAGAATGACAAACACACCTTACAAGTTGTAGATTAGGGACTGCTTCCATCAGTTTGCTGTACACACCATTAATGACACCACCCATTACTGATGCACAGGGGCGGATTTCCCAATAGGTGCACTAGACGCACGCCGAGAGCCCCCTAAATCTTATAATTGGATTGCCAGTTTTGTTTTGGGTTTCATGGACTCAAACAAATCAACTCTTAAGGTGACCACTTTATTTGTATTGTGAATTGATATTTTACTTTCTCATACTTGGAACGTATATATTTTTTCTTCCTCTTGCTGATATTCCACATTTTTGAGTTCTTATCGATGTACTTCTTTTGAAAGCAACGGTTAAAATAATTTAGCCTCCCTTTGGAGCAGGTGAAGGAAGAATCCGTGCTTCCCACACTTTTCGTTGTTTAAGGCAAATAATTAACTGGCCCGTTGTGCTACAAATTACTTTCATAATACTTCCATCCAAGGGGAAACATTTGTGTTGAAACATTTCTTCCTGAGTTGCAATGAGGGGTGCTTGTGAAAACTGCCCTGATGATGGGAGATTTTGTGTTTTATTGCCTTTTCCTTTTGAGGTAGGGTAATCAAGATCTTCCTCAGTTAATAACGTCCTTTAACCAGGAAATTTATGAACTAGTAGTAAAATTCAAAAATGGGCAAAATTTAATAAATTTTTATCGTTTATCATTTGCAAATTTTTGTAAAAAATCTGTGAAAACCAAATCTTTTGGCCGACAGCAACTCTAGCAAAACTAACGAATTAATTGGAAAATTTAAATATTCGAGAAGGAACAGTTAAGCTTAATAATCTGAGAGGCACAAAAATATATATTTTTTCTCCAAGTTGAATAGTTTCTTCACAACAGAGCTTCAATTCTTTAAATTTTCGACTTTGCTAGCTCTTAGAGGTGAATTCCTGATGTATGAGTATATGGGATATTTAAAGTGTCAAACTTATATTCTTTGATTTCCTATTAACGGCAAAAATAATTTTTGAAATATCTCTAAAAACAAAAAAGATCGATATCCACGGACAGACAAGGTGATTACATTAGCACTCTTTCTTACAAAATGGTTTAGAATTAGGAAGAGAGAATGGCATTTGAAAAAGTGAAGAGACCATTTTTTTTGGCTTTAATTTTTTTTAATCTGACTGATTAAAATCTTTGAGGCGATAAAAAGAGGGGGGGCTGAATGAATCTTTTAGCGCCTAGGGCCTGAAAAGATATAAAGTCACCTCTGCTGATGTATTGTCAGTTCCAATGGATACAAGCTTTTTTATATCCAGTCCCTTTTGGTTAAGCATCTCTTTAACAGCATTGCAGATGCTATCAGCTGTGCCATCAGATAATTCAGCCAAATCAAGAAAAGTAACTACAATGTCATTTTTCAGCACTGAATAGTAACAAATTGTAGCAGCTAATAACTTGTTGACAGAGATATCATTACTCTCATCTATTAATAATGCTGTTCTCGAATATCTTTTCCAAAATTAGTTTCAAAATGTGGTGCAAGTACATTTCGAATGACCTGTCTACACTTGGTTCAGTGCAATTTCAAAGACTGCATACATTTGCTATCCTTAAAGCTGATTAAGAAGAAGATAGTGTAGAACACGCTAAGTTACGTATAAAAAGTTTAAGGCAAATACATTTCAGCCATTACTATGGCCAGCATCAGTGCGACTATGCACTGATGATAGTCGCACTGATTAAGGCCATAGTAATGGCTGAAATATATTTGCCTTAAACTTTTTATACGTAACTTAGCGTGTTTTACACTATCTTCTTAATTTGTTTGATAGTTACATGCATTCCCTATCGCTAATTTTTATCATTAAAGCTTTCCTTGCACATTTCACTTAGGTGTCCACACTTCTAAAGGTGCTGTGCTGAGCAATATACAGGCTTCAATCAACTATTTTGGCCTCATTATTTAGTGGAGTGAAGCTAGATGTTATTGGCTTCTGCTGCAGTCTTTCACTCAGCCCTTCTGCTGCTTTCTTATGCTGTGCAGTACCCATATGTTTTTCTAAATCCGAGTATTTTGAAGATAAATGACACAAAATTTGCAGAAAAACTTAGCACTATCCCCTTGAATTTCCATCAACCATGTTTTAAATTTATCATCTTTTAACCATTCCTTCCTAAATTTTTGGGTATACTGTGTTTTACCCATGGTTCAAGAATTCATGGAAGAAGACATAACCCCCCCCCCCCCAAAAAAAAAAAAAACCTTATGATTACACTTAGTATCAAATGAAAACTGATGTTTGAGAAGAGAAAAAAAAAAATAGCTTTCTTTTCCAACTGCTGCAGAAACAGAAATGAGACCTGACAATGTCACAAACCAACCCAAACCATATACATGCGAAGAAACAAAACGACAACAAAATGTAAAAATAACAAATTAACCTGCTTAGAGTTTATGACCCAGCCATATGTTTGACAGGATCTTCCCACTTCCGTTGCAACTTGGTTTTAATTTTCCATGGTCCAGATTTTGGCTGCGGAGAGAAATCTCACTTGAAGGGTAGGCATTCACCAGACACCAATACACAGTCACAACAACTCACACCCAAATTGACACAATGTTCCAAGAGGAGGGTTAAAGCTGTCAGCCCACAAAAATGTAAGGAAGTCTTCCTCATAAACCAGATGGTTCTACACTGTCTGCCCTGAATATTCTACATGGGATGGAAATCCAAAGACATTTGTGGAAACCACCCGGTCGCGGTCTTGTAGTTGGAACCATCGAACTGGAAGTTCACAGTTAGGGTTGCAATTTGATAGAAACAGAGAGTAAGACAAAAAACCTTTCAGATTTCTCGCTAGATGAGAAATAAAATCTCTAGTATTGAGACATGTCGCTTGAATGATAATTTTGTCACCAGAAGTAAATCAATACCTCCAGATCTGACGACAAAATCGCTAAGTTGGTCACCCTGAGCACGAAGACAAAGTATCGAAGAGAATCTAGCGGTATTGCACCAAACTACGAGTGATATCAGATGGTGCCGCATTCGCTTATATTATTCAACATTTTGTTTCCATAAAACAAACCTAATTTTCTTTATAAAATTATTGCTTATTAGTGTTTCAGTTCAAACTAAAATCCCCATGAAATTATCAGCTCATCAAATACTTCCATTAACTAGACAAATAAACGATTATATGATTAATTATCTAAGGTGGTTCTCGACTGGGTGGGGCCTTGAGCTGTTTTTTCCCAGTGTAAAGACCTTTCATCACTGCCGCGCCCTCTTCCTACCCCATCTGGGTTTCCTATCCCCTGGGCTGAGAATCGTGAAGGAAACAATCTTCATTGTAGTTTGTGGGTGGCCGGGGGAGGGGAAATGCCTTACCCCAGAGGAGACTTTAGATCTTTATTGGCCCTAGGCGCTAAAAGGTTAATGGGCCCCCTCCCCCTTCTTATCTCTTCAAAAATTTTCATCTGTCAGATTAACAAAAAAAAAAAAGGGGAGGGGAATCAAGGAAAAGGTTTTTACACTTTTTAAAAATGCCATTGCTTCCTATTATTAGAACGTTCTGTAAGAAACAGTGCTAGTGTAATATTTTTGTCTGTCCGTGCACATCGAACTTTTTGATTTCAGAGATATTTCAAAAATTATTTTTGTGGCTAATAGGAAATCAATGGATATTAAGTTTGGCACTTTTAATATCCCATATACTTCATGCACTGCAGTTATCATAAACAGAATTTTGAGGCTAATAGGGAATCAATGGATGTTAGGTTTTGCACTTTAAATACCCGTATCCCATTTATACCTGCACTGCAGTTATCAGAAACAGAAGAATACGAATTAAATGCAAAAGATCCTGTTTGAAAATGGAAAAGTAGGAACTGCGGGTTTTGGAGTAAGAGTATCATTGAAACTTTTTATTGCTTTTTCAAAAGCTAGTTTTAAGTCGATTTAAGGAATAGAAAAGGCAAGAACACTTCATAATTATCAGTATTAAACCAAGGGAGCAGAAAGTAATGAGAAAATGTTGTTGCAATATCATATAAACTACTTTTAACACTATTAAATAAGATAGTGTGATATTCTCAATTTTCTTTATTTTTTCAGTCTAAATATTAATAAGTATTTTGGTTTAAGATGGTTTAGAGGGATTAAGGCCGAGAAAGAACTTGATTGTCATAAGAACAGTTATCTTGTGAAGAATATTTCTTCATTGATTATCCTACCACGAAGGGAAAAAACTATTAACAGCAAACACGCCCGATCATCAGGAACGTTTTTACAAGTACTCATCACAACTCTGGAACAAGGTGGGAAAGTTCGAACACAAATGTGTTCCCTTGGCTGGAAGTTCCATGAAAGCAATTTATAGCACAGCAGGCCAGTTAAGAATTCGCTTTAAACAATGAAAAGTGTGGGAAGCGTGTATACCTTCTTTACCAACCACTACAAGGAACTCAAAATTATTTTAACCGTTTCTTTCAAAATAAGTACATCGATAAGAACTCGAAAATTTGGAATGTCAACAACAGCAAGAAAAAAATATGTTAATATTAATATGAGAAAGTAAAATATCAATTGACAATACAAAGTAGTCGCTTTAAGGATTGATTTGCTTCGGTCCGGGAAAACCAAAACTGAAAATCCAATTATATGTTTTCGGGGCCCCTCAAACACTGAGGCCCTAGGCGAGCGCCTAGCCGGAAATCCTCCCCTGCCTTACCCCAATCTTCACTTCCACGTCCATCATCGTATTCGTACTGTGACTGTGTAGCTGATGTTCAGATACTTCACCAGTTTTACTTGCATGCTTACAAAAGTGCAAATCTTTTTGGGGTGTTTTAGAGAACTTTTTTTTTTTTAAGAGAAGAATTTTGATCTTTGAAGGCTGAATGGAGAAACTTACAAACAAAAGGAAATGTGAGACGGTGCAGAATCAATAAATGTAAGTCCATTTTAAAAATCCTTCTTAACAGATATTTGATATTTGGGGGTAATGTGCCATTGGCTTCTTTCACGTAAGACTTCAGTTGTAAGATCATGGTGAATTGGTGATATTGATTGTGAGTTGTGCGAGGAATTCGCACTGGTATGGTGGAAATTCCAATAGGCGCTTGGCGGTGTAAGTGGTCAGAACAATGTGACTTGACCCTGTATATACACTGACAGAAAAAAAATCCCAACACCACGAAAAAATAGTTGTAGAGGAATGAAATGGCGGCAATACATTTGTATAGGTAACATATTTAATCGATTAAGGTTTCAAGATCACAGCTTAATGCAAGCGCGAGAAGAGCCATTTTAAATGTGAAATGCTGGTACATTAATAACCAGTGTAACCGCCAGAATGTTGAATGCAAGCACGCAAACGTTCATGCATTGTGTCGTATAGGTGCTGGATGTCAGTTTGTGGGATGGAGTTCCATGCCTGTTGCACTTGGTCGGTCAATACGGGGACGGTTAATGCTTGTTGGGGGTGACGTTGGAGTTGTCGTCCAATGATGTCCCATACGTGCTCGATTGGTGAAAGAACTGGTGATCTAGCAGGCCATGGTAACATGTCGACACTCTGTAGAGCATGTTGGGTTACAACAGCGGTATGCGGGCGAGCGTTATCATGTTGGAAAACACCCCCTGGAATGCTGTTAATAATTGGCAGCACAACAGGTTGAATCACCATACCGACGTACAACTGTGCCGTCAGGGTGCGTGGGATAACCACGACAGTGCTCTTGCTGTCATATTAAATTGCTCCCCAGACCATAACTCCAGGTGTAGGTCCAGTGTGTCTCGGCCGCAGACAGGTTGGTTGCAGGCGCTCACCTGGCCTCCTTCTAACCAACACACGGCAATCACTGGCACCCAGGCAGAACCGGCTTTCATCAGAAAACACAACAGATCTCCACTCCGTCCTCCAATGAGCTCTAGCTTGACACAACTGACGTCGCAAACGGCAGTGGTTTGGAGTAAGGGTAATGCACGCTACAGGGCGTCTGGCTCGGAGCTGTCCTTCAAGTAACCGATTTGTAACAGTTCGTTGTGTCACTGTGGTGGCAACTGCAGCTCTAATTGCTGCCGCAGACGCGGTACGACGTACCACGGCCATACGCCGTACACGGCGGTCTTCCCTCTCAGTAGTGCCACTTGGCCGGCCGGAACCCGGTCTTCTTGAGGCAGTACCTTCCCTTGACAACCGCTGCCAACAATCATGCACAGTGGCTACATTCCTGCCAAGTCGTTCTGCAATATTGCGGAAAGAAAATCCACCTTCTCGTAGCCCTATTACACGACCTCGTTCAAACTCCGCGAGCTGTTGATAATGGCTTCTTCGTCTTCTTAAAGGCATTCTTGACTAACATCAACACACTACGTCGAATCTCAACGATAACTAACGCTCACGAACGTTACAGCGCGTATTTACAGCAAACCTGCTTTGCATGTTCCGAGGGGCGCTACTAGCGCTACACGTATGCGCCGAGCGCGAAATTTGCATAGACGTCATCTTACAGATGTACTCTCACCGCCTACCAACTGTCGTTTATCTAACACAACCCCTTCTTGGTGTTGTGATTTTTCCCCGTCAGTGTATATATATGCGTGAGCGCGACGTTATGACATAGTTTTAGAGCTTTATTTAGAAAATAGGAAAATACTTTGTCCCCTCCCAATTTCTGAAACGTTGGCACATCACTGCTTTTATTTGTGCATTCTCTGGGCTTTGCAGCTAGCCTCAAATATACACCACTGACCATTATGGCTTAAGAGAAAAGTGTTTCAGCAAGGCATTCTTTCAGTTCTTACGTATAGAGCAGAGACATGGACCTTAAGAAAAAAAAAAGGGGGGGGGCTGCAGCCAACTGAATGAAGCATGGAGAGATGCATACTTGATGTAACCAGGACAGATATGAAGAGGAACTCATGGATCAGGGTAATGACAAGAGTGGGTGACATCATGATCAGAGTAAAATACCTAAAATGGCAATGGGCTGGACATATTGCCAGAGGAACAGACAGCCAATGGGCAACTGAAATTTTAGACTATATTCCAAGCGACAAGAAAAGATTGAGAATATCATATGGTAGATGGGTGTTGGAAAGCATGCCAGAGTGGCATGGAGGACACTAGCTCAAGACAAACTGTTGTGGAAGAAATTTGGGGAAACCTTCATTCAGCAGTGAAGTGATAATGGTTGACAATGATGATATATAAGCTTCTGTGTATTAACATTATTGACTTCTGGATGCTGGTCTTCTCCATGACTTTGTCCTGAGCTAATCTCTTCTTCAGGAACAATTCCAGTACACTTTTGAATTTCATCCACCCATCGCCCACATGGTCTAAAACTTTTGTTGTCCATCAGTGGTCCGTTCTTCTGACATGTCCAGCCCATTGCCATTTTAAGGATTTTACTCTGATCATGATGTCTTCCACTCTTGTCATTTTCCTTATCCACGAGTTGGTATATCATCATTGTCAACCATTATCAATCCACTGCTGGACGAAGGTCTCCCCAAGTTTCTTCCACAACGGTCTGTCTTGTGCCAGTCTCCTTCATGTCACTCCCGCATACTTTCGAATTTCATCCTCCTATCTCCCATGTAGTCTTCTTCTGGGTCTCTTCCTGTTCCTTGGAATCCAATCTAAAATTTCGGCTGTCCATCGATGGTCTGTCCTTCTGGCAGTATGTCCAGCCCATTGCCATTTCAGGGATTTAACTCTGATCATGATGTCTTCCACTCTTGTCATTTTTCTGATCCATGAGTTCCTCTTCTTATCTCTCCTGGTTACACCAAGCATGCACCTCTCCATGCTTTTTTGAGTTCTCTGCAGCCTTTGTATGTCTCTTTTAGTTAAGGTCCACGTCACTGCACCATATATATATATATATATATATATATATATGGGATGTAAGGTCAGGTGATGCGTAACATCACAGCCTCTCCTTGACAAATGTCAACCCCGCCTTCTCGTGGTGCATCCTGTTCCCACTAAAGGGGCTCTGACGACCGCCAATAGCGGTATAACTATACCATCGGGATTAGAGGAAATTCTATCCCACACTCACCAATCCGCTTGGCCAGCGTGGTGAGTTATGGCCAAACCCCTCCAAAATGATTCCACAACTTAAATCTTGGCCCTCAGTCTCCGGCAGCTGGAATGTACCTGGCCAAGGCAGCGGCCAGTGCGACATGAAGGCAGAGGGTGCTAAGAATCCCCGGAGGACCGGACTAGGCTGCCATCTAATGCTGACCTTGGCTACGTATAATGGACGCTCCCTATCTTCTGATTCAAGGCTTCTTGAAATGGAAGAGGAACTACAAAGGATCAAGTGGGATATCGTCGGGCTAAGTGAGGTAAGGAGAAAAGAAGATCTCATCGAACTGAAAAGTGGACATCTCTTCTACTATCGTGGGACAGATACTGGCAGAACTAGTGGTGTTGGATTTATAATAAACAAGAAACTGAAGGATAAAGTTGTAGAAGTTGAAAGTTCCTCTGACAGAGCTGCGCGACTTGTTATCCAACTCTCGAAAAGATACCAGGCTCAGATAATTCAAACTCATGCACCCACCACAAGTCATCCTGAAGAAGAAATTGAAGAATTTTATGAGGAAATTTGTCATCTAAATAATAAAGGTAAGCAGCACTTGAAAATAATTATGGGAGATTTCAATGCAAAAATAGGGCAACGGCAACAGAATGAAACTTCAGTAGGTAAATTCGGTCACGGCAACAGAAACCAGCGTGGAAATACTCTCGTTGAGTTTGCAGAAGCAGAAGGGTTTTTCATCTTGAACTCCTTCAAGAAAAAGCCACACAGGAAATGGACATGGAGACATCCAAATGGGACGACAAGTGAAATTGATTTTATTATGTGTAACAAAAATTCGTCATAGGAGACTGCAGTGTGCTAAACAAGTTCAACACAGGTAGTGACCATAGATTGGTGAGATGCAAGATGCACCTCAACACTAAACTTGAACGTGGCAAGCTCATAAGACAAACAAAATCTATTGACATAACCAACCTTAAAAAACACCATAATACCTTCAAGTTGGAACTGAAGAACAGGTTCTCTGCTTTAGAAGGCCTAACATCGGAAGAAGTGGACATCTCTGAAGTTAACAGAAAAGTAACCAGAGCTCTTATGGAAACAGCAACAAAATTAGCTGGGTCTAAGAACAAGTTGCATGTAAACAAATTATCAGGAAAAACGAAAATGTTGATGCAAAAAAGAAGAGAGATGAGGACAACTAAAGAAGATGTGACTTCCAAAGTGGAATATATAGAGCTATGCAAGACAGTAAGAAAAAGTATCACTGAAGACGTAAGAAAATTCAGCTGTGAACTAGTGAGGAAAGCAATTGAAAACAACCAAAGCCTAAAGATAGCAAAGGGACATCTCAGTAAGGGAAGAAAACAGATTATGGCACTGAGAAAAGAAGATGGTTCTGTAACAAGAAATAGAGGCGAAAGTTTGACAAGAGTGAAAGATTTCTACTCCAAATTATATGAAAGGGATGATACATGCACTCCAGACATCATGAAAGATACCAGTACCAGAGTTCCTCCAGTCCTTCCAGCAGAAGTTGCACATGCAATCAAGAACATGAAGCGGGGAAAAGCTCCAGGAGAAGATGGAATTACTACAGACATCATACAAGAAGCAAGTGGAGAAATCGAAACAGTACTCGCCCAAATTTTCACTCGATGCCTTAATGAAGGAAAGATTCCTGAAGATTGGAACACCGCTACAATGATCCTGCTACATAAGAAAGGTGACATTGAGGATCTCGGAAACTACAGACCTATCAGCCTCCTATCAGTAGTTTATAAAATCTTCACTAAAGTTCTTTCACACCGCTTGAAGGTAACACTGGATATGGCTCAACCGAGAGAACAAGCTGGATTCAGGAGTGGCTACAGCACAATAGATCATATCCACGTACTGAGAGAATTAATTGAAAGAGCGAGGGAATATGAACTTCCATTGTACATGGCTTTTATCGATTATGAAAAAGCCTTTGATTCGGTGAAACCATCAGCAGTTACAATGGCTCTGAAAACCTGCGGTTTTGAAGATGCACACATTAATAATATTAATAACATCTATGAAAATGCAAGTACAAAGATTCGGCTGTTTGAAAATACAACACATATAAAAATTGGAAAGGGAGTGAGACAAGGTGACACCATATCTCCGAAGCTCTTTAATGCCACATTGGAGGGTGTTTTTCAGTCGCTGAGCTGGGAAAACAAGGGGATAAAGATTAATGGAGATTATCTAACCCACCTTCGTTTTGCTGATGACGTAGTCATTTTTGCAACTACCCCATCAGAGCTGCAGAGTATGATCCAGGAACTTGCTGACAAAAGTAAAGAAGTGGGATTAAAAATGAACTTTCAGAAGACAAAAGTGATGTTCAATGCTTTTACAAGAAATGAAGATTTATCGATTGATGGAGAAAAGCTGGAGATAACAGACACGTACGTTTGTCTTGGACAGCAGATATCAAGTGAGGGTCACTGGACAGCAGATATCAAGTGAGGGTCACATTGATGAAGAAATTAATCGGCGTACAAAACTTGCCTGGAGAGCTTTTGGAAGAAACATCATAATTTTCAAGAGCAATATGCCATTATGTCTTAAAAGAAAAGTGTTTGATCAATGCATCCTTCCAGTGCTTACGTATGGTGCAGAGACGTGGACCTTAACTAAAAGAGACATACAAAGGCTGCAGACAACTCAAAAAAGCATGGAGAGGTGCATGCTTGGTGTAACCAGGAGAGATAAGAAGAGGAACTCATGGATCAGGAAAATGACAAGAGTGGAAGACATCATGATCAGAGTTAAATCCCTGAAATGGCAATGGGCTGGACATACTGCCAGAAGGACAGATCATCGATGGACAGCCGAAATTTTAGATTGGATTCCAAGGGACAGGAAAAGACCCAGAAGAAGACCACATGGGAGATGGGTGGATGAAATTCGAAAGTATGCAGGGGTGACATGGAGGAGACTGGCACAAGACAGACCGTTGTGGAGGAAACTTGGGGAGACCTTCGTCCAGCAGTTAATTGATAATGGTTGACAATGATGATGATGATATATATATATATATATATATATATATATATATATATATATATACTGAAGAGCAAAGCTGAAAACTTAATAGAATATATATATATATATATATTAAAGACCACATGGGAGATGGGTGGATGAAATTTGAAAGCATGCGGGTGTGACATGGAGGAGACTGGCACAAGACAGACCGTTGTGAAAGAAACTTGGGGAGACCTTCATGCAGTAGTGGAATGGTGAATATGTTTATACACACAAACACACACACACACACCGTTGGTGTATATTCGAGTCTAGCTGCGAAGCCCAGAGAATGCACAAATAAAACTGAATTAAATATACACAAATAAAAGTTATTTATCAACAGTATTAAAATATTTCGATGCTTTCACTGCGAAAAAAAAAGCGTGCGGATTCACTTCTTTGACTCAGTCTGGCGAGCGAAAACCAACGGCATAACGCAAGCAGCTCTTCCAGAGTCTTTGCAGTTCTGATACGAAAACCATGACAACATTAATCAGCTGGTAGAGGGGATTGGCCCATTGTTTTGGGAAACATTCGCTCCGAAGAAAGAAGACAGACTGTCTCAGTCACTTGCATACTCCCGCCCATAAGTGTTTTGCGAGAGTTGCAGTTTTTGTGAAGTGTCAATGAATTAAAATCTGAGATATTATATCTTAAATTCGTGGCTTTGTTGGACTGTTTTGATAAATTTTGTGAAAGTTTTCATGAACATCTACTGTCAGAGCTTAAATAACTCTATGCTTCAAATTTTGATACAACATCAAAATCACCTGCTTTAAACCGTCTAAACCAAAACTCGCACATGCTTTTTGATACAGTCTTCTCCCCCAGAACAGAACAGATCGTTGAACATGCTTTTGCAGCCCGTTTTCCTTGATGAAATTCATAATGAATGCAGTATCGCTTGCCCTCTTTCACCCACCGATGTGCAAGTGCGTTTGACTGTTGGGCAAACTTCTGTGTCACATTTTATTCTCTGGGCCAGTTACGGTCACGTGACAGCAACGCTGGGGTTAATGTCGGATGTGTAAATTAGCGGTATACGTCACACAAAAACACTTTAAAACTTATTTGTACACCTAGTAATTTCCATTAATTTTATTCCTTTGTTTTCCCAGCTCAGTGATTGAAAGACATTCTGCAGTGTGGCACTGAAGAGTTTGGGAGATTTGATGTCACCTTGTCTCACTCAGTTTCCAATTTTTATTCATACTTTACCCTTGAAAGTCAAGCCTTTGCATTTTCAGCGTTCATTTTCAGTGTTCGAATTACCCAATGGTTCGCTGGCCATTGGCCAATAAAGATTCCATTGGGCCAGTGAAATATTGATGTTACTGGTGCGTTTATTTTGGAATTTACAAGTTTATAAAAAACTGAACCAGATTTCAAATTATCCAAGTTTAGCTACGGCGGTTTTCGGGTTTTTTGAAATTCAGGTTAAGTCGAAACCACTTAATGGATCATATCGATAGTAAAATATCCCGCTTAAAAGAATAAAATTCCCGAGTTCCAAACTGCAACTTTTGTATATACACAGTGCGTCAAAGAATTTTTAAGACTGGCGCTAGATTTCAGCCTACGGTGGCGCCACCAGTGTAATCACGAATGCGTTATAAACCGTGACCATCTGCTTGCTTTCTGCCAAAAGTACTGCACAATTTTTAAAGTAACTCAAGCGAAACGGCCGTTCATTAGAGAAGTAAATTTTTTTTTCTATGGAACAAAGAGCTGTTATTAAATTTAACGCAAAACTTCGTAAAAGTGCCTCGGAAACGCACCAAATGATGAAACAAGTTTACGGTGAGTTTTGTTTAAGTAGATCAAATGTTTTCCTGTGGCACAAACGTTTTTTGGACGGAAGCGAGACGCTAGATGCTGATAAGCATACCGGAAGATCAAGTTCAACTAGGACACCTGAGATTATTGAAAACGTGCGTGATTTCGTGGCAAACAATCGATGTGCGTCACTAAGAATGATGGAAGAGTCTTTAAACATCAACAAAGAAACGATTCGAACCATCCTGCATGAAGATTTGGGCAAAACAAAAGTCTGTGCTAAATTTGTTACACACACGTTAACCAATGAACAAAAATCAAGGAGAAGTGCACATTGCAGAGACATCATTTCAGCCACTGAAAATGATCCAAACTTCTTAAAATTGATTGTTACAGGTGATGAAACATGGTGTTTTCAATATGATCCTAAAACAAGGCGACAAAGTGCAGAATGGAAGTAAAAAAACTCCCCACAAGCCAAAAAAACAAGAAAAGTTACATCGAAAATAAAAACAATGCTCATTACATTCTTCGATAGTAAGGGTATTATCCACAAAGAATTTGTTCTAAGTGGACAAACAATTACTGGTGAGTTTTATTTAAATGTTTTGAGGCGTTTGATGGGCAGAATTCGTCGCATTCGTCCAGAATATCGGGATGAAAACAGTTGGTATTTGTTGCACGATAATGCACCCAGTCACACCTCACTTCTTGTTCGTAGATTTTTGGCGAAAAATGTCTGTGTGTTAAATCATTCACCGTATTCGCCTGATTTAGCACCCTGCGACTTTTCATTATTCCTCAAACTTAAAATGACGTTACAAGGGTGTTATTTTGATGATATTTCGACCATACAAACAGCTTCGACGCATGCTTTGGAGGCAATTCCGCAAAGTAAACTGGAAGAGGCATTCGAATCATTATTAAATCGCTGTAACAAGTGTATTGAAGCCGAAGGGACTTATTTTGAATAACAAACCAAAACAAATTATAATTTCTTGTTTCTATTTCATTTTACAGACCCAGTCTTAAAAATTCTTTGCCGCACTGTGTACGTAATGAAAAACACTCCGGTTAATAGAATATTGGATTAATCCTAGTTATTGGAATAAAATTTTGTTCTTTCAAGGTTACAAAAGAGAAAAGCAGTTTCTTTATACCAGGCATCTTTCTTGGAATATGTGTTTTGATTCTTAAAAAAAGTGTACAAAAGTGTTGTGGGCTAAGAACGGGCACCTCCCTATTGTAAACAATGGCTAGGTTAAAGTGGTTATTTCCTCCCAGACTTCATGTCGATTTGATGTCACCCTACTGAAAAGAAGTGGTGAAAAAGATCATTGCATGTTTGGATTTTAATGATATGCTGCTGAGGATGGGGACATTATTAAGCAAATATAAATATTTACTGCGGTTCGCTTGATGAATAAATCATGGAATGCGATTTCAACAAAAAGCATAAAAAAGTTTTATTAAGTGTAAATTTTTGCTAGATGCTTACTCTTGAAGAAGTGTATTTACCTCTTCTCGATCTCGTACCTGAAGGAATGATGGGAGACTACTTTTCTAATTTTGTAAACTTTGGTAATGACTTAGAGGTGTTTGGAGAGAAATCTGGTAGTGAAATCCTGCAAAATGAGAATATAGATGATGATCATCATCATTATGTGGATATTGAAGACAGCTGGAGAATACTACGGTATATCTAGTAGTGCGCCGCCAGACCACAAAAACTGTCGAAATTTAAAAAAAAAAAAAAAATTCCATTTCGTAAAAGCTGGAATATCTGCAATTACATCTTATGTAAATGAAAGCAAAAAAATTCCATTTCATAAAAAGCTGGAATATCTGCAATTACATCTTATGTAAATGAAAGCCAAAAAAATTCCATTTCATAAAAAGCTGGAATATCTGCAATTACATCTTATGTAAATGAAAGCCAAAAAAATTCCATTTCATAAAAAGCTGGAATATCTGCAATTACATCTTATGTAAATGAAAGCCAAAAAAATTCCATTTCATAAAAAGCTGGAATATCTGCAATTACATCTTATGTAAATGAAAGCCAAAAAAATTCCATTTCATAAAAAGCTGGAATATCTGCAATTACATCTTATGTAAATGAAAGCCAAAAAAATTCCATTTCATAAAAAGCTGGAATATCTGCAATTACATCTTATGTAAATGAAAGCCAAAAAATTCCATTTCATAAAAAGCTGGAATATCTGCAATTACATCTTATGTAAATGAAAGCCAAAAATTCCATTTCATAAAAAGCTGGAATGCTGCAATCAGTTGTATTACGCCAGAGCACCTGCTTAGCTTCATTCATTAAATGGCTCACGCTGCTCACCTCTCGTTGTGGTTGGGAAGCCAATAGGAAGCTCGAAACTTAGGGATGCTGAGAGCTCGCAGCCTTACTGTGGTTCAGAATTATGCTTTAGTGCATGTGTGGGCTTCAACGACTGAACCAAGAGATGGGGAGGGACAACAGGTTCTGTTAGCTTATCAAGTCATGCGGCAGCAAACATGCCATACGTTTTCTCGAAAGTGTTTTTCTGTTGAGTGCAGGCAGCAACCAAACAGCATTTTTCTTCTATGGGCTAGATTGTAGATTTTGAATTGTGTGTTATGCAGTAAATGGTGTTAGTGACTAAAGAAGTGTTGATCCTTGTGTTTATTGCAAATTATGTAGTTTGTTTCTTTAAATCCTGAACAGTGTTACTAGAATTTTAAAACTTTCTCACTGAACAATGAGTTCAGGCAATGTCCATAAGGTATTATTCAAGATTTGTTAGAAATACCTTTTTTAAGGAGGACTGCAATGGAAAAGATGAAAATAATACATGACGGGAGACCATGCCCACCTTTACCTCTCTCTAAGGATAAAAAAAATACTTATACTCGGAATTTTCAGGTTTCTCAGTATGATTTGTATCCATGGTTGGCAGGCTGCAGAAATTTAAATAAACTATTTTGCTGGCCATGTTTGTTGTTTTCCAAAAGTGACTGTTCTTGGAGCTCGGGTGGATTTGACAACCTCTACACAGAGTGTTGCGTTGTTGTTATTAAAATCCATAAGGGCTTATTATATGGTTCGGTTGGTATTAGGCAGAGAATTACTTGCAATGTTGGATATTTCCAGCCCACATGACCTCCATTCTATACCAGGATTCGCCACTGATTGAAGAACCTTCTCGTGCGGAAGTGAATAATGCAGGCAGCATTTTAAGATGCTTTTTGGAAAATAAGAATAATGTGGACTTCTCTGCATATTATAAAACTGGAAAATCAGATAACAAATGAATTTATTAAATTACGAAAAAAAGTAAATGCAAAGTAATTGATTATTTTGCCAAGCCATGAATGTTACACCTACAGTACTGTACATATGTAGTGTATTTTTTCAAATTGCACGCTATTATATGTTTAGTACTGTTCTGTATAAAATTTTAAGTCACTATAAAGCAATATTCAAGTTAGTTTTTATCCATTCTTTGAAAATTTTTTCCTCACTACATATTTACGTAGTTATATGTACTGTACTTGAGTTTGTGTGTAAATGCATACGTATGCGAGTTTTTTTTTTTTGAGAGATCCCGGATAATGGAATATCCCGCATATTGGAATGTTTTCTTATGGTAAATAGGCTATTAAGCGGGTTCAACTGTATTTACTATTCAAAAACTGAATATTGGAATTGCAAACTATAAGTTTCAATAATACGATTAACACAATGTGTATTTTTAATCCTTTAATATTCGTAAAACAACAAAAGTTTCGTAAGCTTTCACTGCCAACGGACAGCTTCTTCAGGCTTCTAAATATAAACACTTAACAGAAACAGACAAAGAATAAATGCAAATGTAAAATTTAAAATCATTATAGCATAGCATGAGACCTGTATTACGCCTCGTGCTCATCGATTGTCCAGCGAGCACTGAATGTTTAATACCTTGTGCCAGATAGGTGAAATTTCAGTAGTTATGTCTGTGTTACATACGTCACTGCCTGACATAATCTCGATTGATTCTCTGACTGCTGTTGACCTAAGACCGCTGTAGGGCGCAAGTCTTATATCCTTCCAGATCGGTTGAGCATCCTTAAAATTCACGTCTTGTGCTAACGCGGTAGTTAGTTTTCTATTTTTTATATCCCGTTTGTGCTCTGCCTTTCTGAGTTGGAAAGACCTCTTTGTCATTCTGATATACCACCTTGTGGGTGCATCCGGGTATATTAATGGGATGCCGTATATTCCGGCTTGGGTGGACAGTGGTTGCCGGTCAGGATCAGCGGTGAGAATGGTCCCGATCGTTCTCGGGGATCTTAGACCTACATCCAGCTTCAGCTTACGCAGAGTATTCTTGAGTTGGTAAAAAAAATCCCGGGATATATGGTATGGATCTGACAAAACTTGCTCTTTCCGGAGGTGACCTTTGTGCTTGCCCTGTTCCTTTCAAAGATGCTTTATGTATTATCCTTTCGATGCACTCGATGTTGTAACCAGCTGCAGTGGCAAACTCTCTTAAGTTGTGGATTTCTGCAAGCAGATCCTTTTTATCTGAAGAGAGATCATACGCTCTCTTTGCTCGGGCTCTAAACATGGCGTACTTGTGTGAGCTGGGCGCTGCAGATGAAGGGAGAATCGGGTTATGAACGTAACAAGGTTTGTAATACACTTGCGTTCTAAGATTTCCCTATGGCTTCCTTCGCACCAGGATGTCTAAAAACTGGAGCATCCATCTTCTTTACACTCAGCAGTGAATTTTATTTCTTGGTGGGCGGAGTTCAACCCACAATCCAGTTTTCTATCTATAAGTTTCAGTTTTATGAAAATTGTAGATTGTAGCACATCAAGGTCCAAATCAAAATATTCTGTAATATTTGTATTACAAACTTTAATTTGAAATTAACTGTGTATTTCTCTTCAGCGTACTGTTCTTGATACAAATACCAGGTGCATATTTTTATGTATTAGTACTTCTGCCATTTCTGTACCAGTAAAAATGAGTGACTACCACATTTTGGTATAAACTGGCTCTGCTGAAAAGTGATTTTTTTCTAATTTCTACAACGGCTTACTGTGCTTTGTGTTTAATTCATTATTTGCGTGCATGCATGTACACATTCTGTTGCTCTAAATATTTGATATACAGCTCCAATGAAATTATGCAATTATTTTTTACATATTCTGAAATTTTTTCTCTCACGGATCAGTTATTTGCAAATTCGAGTGGTCCGCTGGGCCTGTAAAAATGTATTTCCAATCCTAACACTGTTATTAAAAATGTTGACTTGTGCATCTCCAGTACTGCAGGGTTTCAAAGACATTATAACCAGGAGTAGATGAATCCAAGGTGCCACAATACTGCCTGAAAAGTTTAACCTGTTCTCTGGGTATATAAAATGAAAATTTTATTTTTTAAAATTTGGGTTTCAGTTGTGAGGCTTCTCTATTTAATGAAGCACAAGTTAAAATATCAACGTTTACCACAATCAAAGGTTTATTATATATCGACTATAGTTTCGCTGAGCTTCTGGCTCGGCTTCATCAGGACGAATGGAGCGTAAACATTCAAATCATTGCGACATCATCAGAATTCTGACGGAAACGGTTTTTGATAAGTTGTTTCCACGCGCTTGAAAGAAATGGAGTCGACGTCATGTCGTTGAGAAGCAGTGAAGAGTTCCGGTATATGTGAAAAGCTTCTAATACATTAAGCTTCATCGTTGAATCGGGTTTATCAATGAGCATAGCATTTCGGAACAGAAATTTATTGTTGTTTTCGTGACATTGATAAACCTGATTCAACGATGAAGCTTAATGTATTAGAAGCTTTTCACATATACCGGAACTCTTCACTGCTTGTCAACGACATGACGTCGACTCCATTTCTTTCAAGCGCGTGGAAACAACTTACCAAAATCCGTGACCATCAGAATTCTCATGATGTCACAATGATTTGAATGTTTACGCTCCATTCGTCCTGATGAAGCCGAGCCAGAAGCTCTGCGAAACTATAGTCAATATATAATAAACCTTTGATTGTGGTAAACGTTGATACTTTAACTTTATTTAACGCCACAAGTTTGTAGTCACAAATTATATTTAATGAAGCACACTTAGATTTACTGTTTGTGTCTTGAATGACCCTATGATCAGTAGTTGCAAATGTCAGTAGACAGTTGCTAAAGGACGAGCAGGCGTTTTGTAATGTCTAGTAAATTTTTTAATATAGTAGCCAGTGATGGCCAGTAGATTTTTCCTCCCAAGTGAGCAACTATTTTGCCTAACTTCTCCCCCACTAGTGAATGAATATAGAGTTCAGTTTTCTCGCCCATGTTCCTGCAGCTGCTTTGAAAATGAATGGAAGTGAAGATGGGATTCGAGAGAAACTCAATCTGCTGATGGATCAGCCTGGTGCAACCAAAAGGTCAAGGTTACTAAAGCAACCTTTGCCATAATACAGTATAATGTACTTTTGCCATGGTATACCTTGCAAAAAGTATAATGTCATCTACAGGTAAAAGAATTATCTTTGAATCTCTGTTTAGTCACATATATGCTGAACAAAAAGAAACCAACTGTTATGGCAGTGTTTTTAAGCAGATGCAGCTGCTTGGAAAATGAATGGAAGTGAAGATGGGATTCGAGAGAAACTCAATCTGCTGATGGATCAGCCTGGTGCAACCAAAAGGTCAAGGTTACTAAAGCAACCTTTGCCATAATACAGTATAATGTACCTTTGCCATGGTATACCTTGCAAAAAGTATAATGTCATCTACAGGTAAAAGAATTATATTTGAATCTCTGTTTAGTCACATATATGCTGAACAAAAAGAAACAAACTGTTATGGCAATGTTTTTAAGAAGATGCTGCTGCTTGCAAAAATGAATGGAAGTGAAGATGGGGTTCGAGAGAAATTCAATCTGCTGATGGATCAGCCTGGTGCAACCAAAAGGTCAAGGTTACTAAAGCAACCTTTGCCATAATACAGTATAATGTACCTTTGCCATGGTATACCTTGCAAAAAGTATAATGTCATCTACAGGTAAAAGAATTATCTTTAAATCTCTGTTTAGTCATATATATGCTGAACAAAAAGAAACAAACTGTTATGGCAATGTTTTTAAGAAGATGCAGCTGCTTGGAAAATGAATGGAAGTGAAGGTGGGCTTTGAGAGAAACTCAATCTGCTGACGGATCAGCCTGGAGCGACCAAAGGGTCAAGGTTACTAAAGCAACCTTTGCCATAATACAGTATAATGTACCTTTGCCATGGTATACCTTGTAAAAAGTATAATGTCATCTACAGGTAAAAAAATTATCATTGAATCTCTGTTTAGCTGCATATATGCTGAACAAAAATAAACAAACTGTTACAGAAATGTTCTTAAGGTGATGCAGCTGCTATATCCAATGCCACGTAGTACTGCTCCTTGTGAGCGTGGCTTTTCAGAAACGAACCTCATAAAAATGAGTAATCGGGCATGTCTGAATAGTGACACTTTAAATGACTTAATGATGATTAGATACAATGGCCCTTCAATTGAAGATTTTGATCCTCAAAATGTTATTCAATTGTGGTGGGCAGATACCTCTGATGGAAAGATCAGACACAGTACATATCAGTGGCAAACTGTATCAACATTATTACTCCCACTTTATGCATATATATCCTAGCTTTTGTCCCTTTTGTTTTAAATATTATTAAAGAAATTAGACATCTAACCTCAATGGCCTATCGGAAATAAATTATGTACGTGTAAATTAAGATAGTAAGAGTAATGATATTTACAGCACTGAAAGTAAACTGTCAAAAAATCAATCATTTTGGAACAAAAGCAAGTGCAATATTTGCAGTCAAATATTGATCTTATGCAGAACTGCTCTGCATCTGTTTTTTTTTTTAAGTTAATGGGGTAGGGGTCTCTCATTAGAAAGAAAACGACATTCATACATTGAATTTTATAGAAACATCAGTAGAGAAGTTACTGAATTATTATTATTTTTTTTAACTTTGTGTGGCCAGTAGATTTTGTCATTTGGGTAGTAACATTTTTATCTCACTAGCCACATTGATGCTAGTGGAAATTTCAGCAGTTTTGCAAGGGCTGCTGATAAATCAGTGGAATAGTAACACTCCACTAAAGGTCAATGCAAAGAGATAATCACAGGCAAGTTGCTAGTGGAATAAAAAAATTCCTAACCAATAAGTAGGAACTGTACACCAATTGTACTCAAAATAGTATAACTACTATACTGTGCAAATTAATTGGGACAAAGTAAAAAATCACTCTTTTTTCCAAAACTATGCCTTTATATATCATTCTATGCCTTGATCATCATCATCATTGTCAACCATTATCAATCCACTGCTGGACGAAGGTCTCCCCAAGTTTCCTCCACAACGGTCTGTCTTGTGCCAGTCTCCTCCATGTCACTCCCGCATATTTACGAATTTCATCCACCCATCTCCCATGTGGTCTTTTTCTGGGTCTTTTCTTGTCCCTTGGAATCCAATCTAAAATTTCGGCTGTCCATCTATGGTCTGTCCTTCTGGCAGTATGTCCAGCCCATTGCCATTTCAGGGATTTAACTCTGATCATGATGTCTTCCACTCTCGTCATTTTTCGGATCCACGAGTTCCTCTTCTTATCTCTCCTGGTTATACCAAGCATGCACCTCTCCATGCTACTTTGAGTTGTCTGCAGCCTTTGTATGTCTCTTTTAGTTAAGGTCCACGTCTCTGCACCATACGTAAGCACTGGAAGGATGCATTGATCAAACACTTTTCTTTTAAGACATAATGGCATATTGCTCTTGAAAATTATGCTGTTTCTTCCAAAAGCTCTCCAGGCAAGTTTTGTACGCCGATTAATTTCTTCATCAATGTGACCCTCACTTGATATCTGCTGTCCAAGATAAACATACGTATCTGTTATCTCCAGTTTTTCTCCATCAATCGATAAATCTTCATTTCTTGTAAAAGCATTGAACATCACTTTTGTCTTCTGAAAGTTCATTTTTAATCCCACTTCTTTACTCTTGTCAGCAAGTTCCTGGATCATACTCTGCAGCTCTGATGGGGTAGTTGCAAAAATGACTACGTCATCAGCAAAACGAAGGTGGGTTAGATAATCTCCATTAATCTTTATCCCTTTGTTTTCCCAGTTCAGTGATTGAAAGACATTTTCCAATGTGGCATTAAAGAGCTTCGGAGATATGGTGTCACCTTGTCTCACTCCCTTTCCAATTTTTATGTGTGTTGTATTTTCAAACAGCCGAATCTTTGCACTTGCATTTTCATAGATGTTATTAATAATATTAATGTATGCATCTTCAATACCGCAGGATTTCAGAGCCGTGGTAACTGCTGATGGTTTCACCGAATCAAAGGCTTTTTCATAATCGATAAAAGCCATGCACAATGGAAGTTCATATTCCCTCGCTCTTTCAATTAGTTCTCTCAGTACATGGATATGATCTCTTGTGCTGTAGCCACTCCTGAATCCAGCTTGTTCTCTCGGTTGAGCCATGTCCAGTGTTACCTTCAAGCGGTGTGAAAGAACTTTAGTGAAGATTTTATAAACCACTGATAGGAGGCTGATAGGTCTGTAGTTCCTGAGATCCTCAATGTCACCTTTTTTATGTAGCAGGATCATTGTAGCATTGTTCCAATCCTCAGGAATCTTCCCTTCATTAAGGCATCGAGTGAAAATTTGGGCGAGTACTGTTTCAATTTCTCCACTTGCTTCTTGTATGATGTCTATAGTAATTCCATCTTCTCCTGGAGCTTTCCCCCGCTTCATGTTCTTGATTGCATGAGCAACTTCTGCTGGGAGGACTGGAAGAACTCTGGTACCTTTCATGATGTCTGGAGTACATGTATCATCCCTTTCATATAGTTTGGAGTAGAAATCTTTCACTCTTGTCAAAATTTCGCCTCTATTTCTTGTTATAGAACCATCTTCTTTTCTCAGAGCCATAATCTGTTTTCTTCCCTTACTGAGATGTCCCTTTGCTATCTTTAGGCTTTGGTTGTTTTCAATTGCTTTCCTCACTAGCTCACAGTTGAATTTCCTTACGTCTTCAGTGATACTTTTTCGTGCTGTCTTGCATAGCTCTACATATTCCACTTTGGAAGTCACATCTTCTTTAGTTGTCCTCATCTCTCTTCTTTTTTGCATCAACATTTTCGTTTTTCCTGATAATTTGTTTACATGCAACTTGTTCTTAGACCCAGCTAATTTTGTTGCTGTTTCCATAAGAGCTTTGGTTACTTTTCTGTTAACTTCAGAAATATCCACTTCTTCCGATGTTAGGCCTTCTAAAGCAGAGAATCTGTTCTTCAGTTCCAACTTGAAAGTATTATGGTGTTTTTTAAGGTTGGTTATGTCAATACATTTTGTTTGTCTTATGAGCTTGCCACGTTCCAGTTTAGTGTTGAGGTGCATCTTACATCTCACCAATCTATGGTCACTACCTGTGTTGAACTTGTTTAGCACACTGCAGTCTTCGATGACGAATTTTTTGTTACACATAATAAAATCAATTTCACTTGTCGTCCCAATTGGATGTCTCCATGTCCATTTCCTGTGTGGCTTTTTCTTGAAAAAGGAATTCAAGATGAAAAATCCTTCTGCCTCTGCAAACTCAACGAGAGTATTTCCACGCTGGTTTCTGTTGCCGTGACCGAATTTACCTACTGAAGTTTCATTCTGTTGCCGGTGCCCTATTTTTGCATTGAAATCTCCCATAATTATCTTCAAGTGCTGCTTACCTTTATTATTTAGATGACGAATTTCCTCATAAAATTCTTCAATTTCTTCTTCAGGATGACTTGTGGTGGGTGCATAAGTTTGAATAATCTGAGCCTGGTATCTTCTCGATAGTTGGATAACGAGTCGTGCAGCTCTGTCAGAGGAACTTTCAACTTCTACCACTTTATCCTTCAGTTTCTTGTTTATTATAAATCCAACACCACTAGTTCTGCCAGTATCTGTCCCACGATAATAGAAGAGATGTCCACTTTTCAGTTCAATGAGATCTTCTCCTTTTCTCCTTACCTCACTCAGCCCGACGATGTCCCACTTGATCCTTTGTAGTTCCTCTTCCAATTCAAGAAGCCTTGAATCAGAAGATAGGGAGCGTCCGTTGTAGGTAGCCAAGGTCAGCATCAAATGGCAGCCTAGTCCGGTCCTCCGGGGATTCTTAGCACCCTCTGCCTTCATGTCGCACTGGCCGCTGCCTTGGCCAGGTACATTCCAGCTGCCGGAGACTGAGGGCCAAGATTTAAGTTGTAGAGTCATTTTGGAGGTGTTTGGCCATAACTCACCACGCTGGCCAAGCGGGTTGGTGAGTGTGGGATAGCATTTCCTCTGATCCCGATGGTATAGTTATACCGCTATTTGCGGTCGTCAGAGCCCCTTTAGTGGGAACAGGATGCACCACGAGAAGGCGGGGTTGACATTTGTCAAGGAGAGGCTGTGATGTTACGCATCACCTGACCTTACATCCCTATGCCTTGATATACCCTGATAAATACCTGTATTAGTATGAAGTATGTCCTCCTTTAGCAGAAATGACATCTTGAATTCGTTTTGGCATTGACTCCACTAATTGAGTGCACATATTTCTGACTTCATAATCGTGGAACCACACTTTTATAGCATTCGTTATCATGCGTTCTTTGGTTGTACCTAAACGTCTCTTCAAAATATTCCACAAGTTTTCTATGAGATTTAAGTCTGTTGAATTTCCAGTCCAATCAAGCAAATGAATTTGATTTTCCAGCATGAAATTCTTGACCAATTTCGAATTGTGACATGCGGCCAAGTCATGTTGAAATGTCCCGTCAAAAGTTTGCAAGAATGGAACAATCCTACGTTGTAATATTTTACGTACTTGGCTGAATTCATCATACCTTGAACAGGAACTAAGCTTCCAGTGCTATTTGATGTGAAAACCCCCAAAACATTTGTTTCATAGGGTGTTTTACAGTTTGTTTGACATGCTCAGGTCTTAACAGTTCACAGTTGCTTCGTCTAACGATGATTGCTTGGTAACCCTGCACAAATAAATGAGTTTCATCACTGAAAATTACCTTTTTCCAGTCGTCAGCAGTGCATGATTTATATTTTTTGGCCCATGCTAAAAGTTTTATCTTCATTTTTGCATTCAAATATTGTTTTTTCATTGGTCTTCTTGCCTTCCGGCCAACTTCCAGAAGCCTATGGCATACAGTTGAATCCCTAACATCCCAACCACTAGCCAATAAATATCTTTGAAGGTCGGTGCTGGGTGTTTTTCTTTGGATTCATTTTACTATTTCTGATTAGATATTAATTGGTTCGTGGAGTTGTTTTTCGTT
Organism: Macrothele yani; assembly: GCA_039090855.1. Taxonomy (NCBI): domain Eukaryota; kingdom Metazoa; phylum Arthropoda; class Arachnida; order Araneae; family Macrothelidae; genus Macrothele; species Macrothele yani. Next base: position 54,804,991 of record CM077018.1, on the reverse strand, counting down.
TTCTTCCACATTTACCTCTCCTTTTTGGAGACGATGATCCAGATGCATTGTATCGCGTAAGCAGTCTTGATACACTTGATTTGCCTACACCAACTGCAGAAGCGAGATCTCTCACTGTCATAGAAGTGTGATCTTTCAGAGCAATTACTTTTGCACGCTTCCTTGGGGAAATATCCATGTTTCAATACATGAAAGCAACAAGTACTCGCAGAGAGCAAAAACTAACATCCATCTGTCACACACGAAAGCTCACAACTGAAGCTGAAATGCCTATTTCTTGTTTAAAACCGGTCAAACCACATTCTTACTATCAAGTTCTAACAGTCACACCTCCTCACAGCTGATAAAACCGGTTTACGTGGGTTTCCGACGTCAACTGGCGATCACATTACAATTCTGAGAATAAAATAACTTGTCCCAATTAATTTGCACGGTATAGTATACTAAAAATCTGAAATTTCTTGGCGTAGAATAGAAATACATATAAATAAAACTTTCCAAGTTTTCGCATATCAACCAAATGGCTTTTTCAAGGAAGGTAGACAGCAAACTGCCGTTAGCTTTTTACACCTTCCTTAAAAAAACCATCTGGTTGATGTGGAAAAGCTTGGCAAGTTATTAACATTGGTTCAAATGGTGATGTCCAACTATCTGGATGTCATTACATGGTTCGTAAAAATGAATTTTGGCGAGAAATCGTAAAATCTTGCCATTCTTCTGTTCCTGTTTTTAAAAAACGCGAGGAACAGAAGAATGGCAAGATTTTATGATTTCTCGCCAAAATTCGTAGCTTGGAAAGTTTTATTTCTATTCTACGCCAAGAAATTTCGAATTTTTAGTATAGTTATACACTGAGTGGCCACTTTATTATGACTAGGCCCTCAGTACTTCGTTGGGCCACCTTTTGCTGTCGATTCTTCGTGGCATGGAGACTCCACAAGATGTTGATAGGTGGTTTGGGGGATCTGAGACCATGCTTGATGAATAGCACTTTCTAGGAGTGTGAGATTGCAGGGTTGTGGATCTAGCTGTCTGATGGCTCGTTCAACTTTATCCCACAAATTCTCAATCGGGTTGAGATCTGGAGATTGTGGGGGCCACCTAAGCAAAGTAAACTCACCGGCGTGTTCCTGAGACCAACCCTGTACAATACGAGCACTATGGCAGGACGCTTTATCTTGTTGAAAGTAGTCATTGCCATTGGGATAAACCATCCACATGGCAGGATGCACTTGGTCCGCAATGATGTTTAGATATGATGTGCCAGTTAGACGTTGATGAACCCAAATTAAAGGGCCCAAAGCATGGCAGGAAAACATTCCCCAAATCATAACGTTGCCTCCACCAGTTTGAAGGGTTGTAGCAATGCATTTGTGATCCATGCTTTCGTGCTGTTTCTGCCAAATTCTCACTCTGCCATCTGTATAGTGCAACTGAAAACGTGATTCATCGGACCTCATAATTTGTTTCCAATTATCGACTGTCCAATCCTTGTGCGAACTAGAGACGTTTTCTCTTGTTAACTGCAGACAGCAAAGGTGTTCGAACAGGCCTTCGGCTGCCATATCCCATCCGATGCAGTGTACGGCGAACAGTGCGTGCAGAGATCATTTGAGGGGATCTTTGATTAAGATGGTCTGTAATTTGCTGCACTGTTGCCCTTCTGTTGTCTGTTACCAGTCTGGACACTCTCCGTTCCGCCCGAGCAGTCACTAGTCGATGACGACCACACGTTGCACGTAGAGACCCAGTTTTTTGGCTGACAGTCCAGTCTTAAAACACTTTAACAACAGCGACTCTAGAACATTTCACGAATGCGGCGGTTTCGGTGATACTCGCTCCATGGGTCCGAGCTCTTACAATCATCCCATGTTGAAAGTCCGTCAAATCGCATTTTTTACCCATCTCGTCACCCAAAAATCACTCCTACTACTGTCGCAAGCACTAAGCTTTCCCTTTTTATACTAGCCTCGCCCTCTGGCGGCAACAGCGTGCAGCCGTAGCTCATTTGCTTAAAACTGTCAGGTGGTCATAATAAAGTGGCCACTCAGTGTATAACACAGCAGTTCTTTCGAAGTAAAAAAAATAAAAAAAAATGCGTATGTTTTGCCTTTCTCAGGAATTACGCTTTCTCGCTATTTCTGTTCTGTGCGAGTATAAACGGTTATACTAAAAAACTGTGTTAATGCAGTTTTGAAGCAGAAAATAACTGAAATGCAATATTAGTACGTTGACGTACTGTTACATTGCAATTTGCATCTATAAAAGAAAAACTGGCGGAAAATAAATAAATCAGCATCCAAAATTGCGTTTTAGACCCTAACTTTTTCTGATAAAATAATATTGCTTTCATACCCCCCCCCCCCCCCAAAAAAAAATGAAGAGGCAAAGTGTTCCAAAATTAATATTCTGAGAATATGAAAAGGTCAATACAGACACTTAACGCGGACCAGGAACATCAAATAAATTATTGATGTACCTGGTCCGCGTTAAGTGTCTGTATTGATTATTCACTCGCCTTCTAATTATTTGTTCAGTTGGTGCTTACCATCTTTGGTGAATCCCCAGCATTGTGCGGGGCTCCAAGAAGCAACCTGCCAAATTGGCTTGGCAGTTAGCGTGTGTGAGTCTGGAGCAATTCGAGGCCGCTGTGGTGTAGTGGAAGCATATCCGGCGCGTAACTGGAAGACCCTGGGTTCGATTCCCGTTGGCGGCCAATGAGAATTTTTCCGTGACTCACTTATAAACGTGGAAAGAAAGAAGACCTTTATTTGATATGAAAAGGTAATTCACAAAGAAGAAAAGTTATGATAATGATGCACCAGGTCAATGTTACAGTACATACAGAAATTAACAAAAATTGGGGAAGGCCTAATATATACTAAATGAATACTGAAAACGTATTTGGAAAGAAAAGTAAAAAAAAATACTAATAATGCTACTACGGTCTGTATTTATGTATGTTTTAACAACTTAGCATCTCCCCTACCTCTAGTCTATTTTGAAATCGAAGGAATTAGAGATATAATCTTACTATTTATCTGCATAATGTTGTAGGGCATACAGACATAAATAAAAACGTTTTGAGACTGCCAACTAGACTAAATTGATACTGAGAATGTGTAACTCTCAGCACAATGTACACACAGAAATAAATAAATGACAAATAAACTTACCTTGTACCGATCCCCCCCCATGGTTACGAACATGTGTTAGAACATGCATACTTGATATTTTTTTCCCACTCATGAAATGAAGATTGAAAATTTATAACAATGAAGACTGAAATATATTTATTTGTATGGAGTTTAGGGTAGTTAGACTGGGGTTAGGATTTAGTTCCCCTGTAATGATGACCCTCAAATGTCTTTGCCAAAATTTCAAAATATTCCCATTGTTATAGCGAGGCACACAGGAAGACCAGAGTCAATAAGTATTAGGTGCTTGAATTAATTCCCGCTGTTGCCCAATAGAGCGCAGCAGTGATGCGCTGTGACCCGGGCCACACGTGATATCCCTTGCACACACACACGTACTGTCCGTAGTCTGGGCGAAGCAGTGTGTGACACGCGATCGGAGGACACAGAACATGAGTTTGTATCGCATTCACGATGTCGAGTTTCGTACCAAGAAAGGAGCATTTGCGGGAAGCATTACTCTTCTGCTTTCATCTCAAGAAATCTGCAGCGGAAAGTCATCGTTTGCTAGTGCAGGGAACATGCCCTATCGGAAACAACACGCAGAGAGTGGTTCCGTCGCTTCAAAGCCAACGAATATGACGTGAAGGAGAAAGAGCGCCCAACGCTGCCGAAAAAGATCGAAGATGGCGCATTGGAGGCCTTATTGGACGATGATTCATGTCAGACGCTCCACGAGTTGTCTGAAACACTACGGGTCGATGAGTCAACTGTTAGCAAACGTTTAAAGGCAATGGGAATGATCCAGAAGCTCGGAAACTGGATCCCACATGACAAGGTTATTCTTCTCCACGACAACGCTAGACCTCATGTCGCCAAATCCGTGAAGGAACTCTTGGAGGCGCTTGGCTGGGACTTCTTACCCCATCCGCCTTATTCCTCGGACTTCCATTTGTTCCGGTCGCCACAAAATGGCCTGTTAGAGCAGCACTTCCTTTCTGTCGCGGATATCCAAAAATGGCTCGATGAATGGTTCGCCTCGAAAGAACCTGCATTTTTCTACCACGGAATCCATTTGTTACCCCAACGGTGGGAAAGAGTCGTAGCTGCCAACGGACACTACTTTGAATAGACTATCCTGTACCGTTCTGTGGCAACACACAGGTATTTGTGTGGCAAAAAACAGCGGAAATTAATTCAAGCACCTAATAGCTACTGCAAACATCCCATATTTTCTTTTCCCTGACTTGGTATTTAAGCAGTGATTTTTCAACTTTGAGTTGTTATTTAAAAATATCTTTAAAAATACAGAAACGCACTTTTAGTCCCAGTTCAAATTTAGTTTGATTACATTTCGAACATTTTCCGTTTACCACATTCAACTCTTCAACCTTCTCTGCCACTAATTTTTTCAACACAAATTTTACGTTTTGTACATGGAGTAACTGCTCACAATCATCAGTCAAATGACATTTAAAAAAGTTAAAAAAAAATAATGAATATTTTCACAATGTCTTCAGCTATCTATGGCTTAGCGTGACGTCACAAGCAAGTTCTTAATCCGGTGGCCAGGCCCTTAAACACAGAGAGGCAGAGGAGACCCGGCGGCCCCGTCTCACCACTGCCTTCACTGATAAGAAGGTGGGTCGTGCTGACGCCCTTATTTATGAAAACAGCCGCATTTCATTAGACGTTCTGGGCAGGGATTTGGATATAAGTATCGGATCCGCTCTTACCATTGTCACGGAGGTTCTCAAGTATCGCAATCTGTGTGCCCAGTGGATGCCTGTGATGCTGACTGGTGAGCACAAGATGATTCGTGTGCAGGCCTCCACAGCCTCTTTGGCGCGGTATAAGAAAAAAGGAGACGACTTCTTGGCACGTATAATTTCAGGGGGCGAAACCTGGGTGTACCAATATGAGCTCAAAAGCAAGAGGCAAGCTTCATAATGGCTGCACACGTCTTCACCACTCAAGAAGAAGTTCAAGTCTCAACCCACCGCTGGAAAGATAATGTTTACTCTCTCCTGGGATATGAATGTAACAATTTTGGAGCTCTATGAGAAAAAGGGGGGGGGGGAGGCAGTGAATAGTGCCTGATACAGCGCAATGTTAGAGGAGGAGCTGAAGCCAGAAATACGGAGCTATCGCAGAGGACGTTTGTCTAAAGGCGTTCTACTTCATGATAATGCCCGCCCTTACACGGCCTCTGCAACTCTTTTATACAGTTTGCAGCCGAATCCAGCAATACGGTGCTATCGCAGAGGACTTTTGTCTAAAGGCGTTCTTCTTCATGATAATGCCCGCCCTTACATGGCCTCTGCAACTCTTTCATACCGTTTGCAGCTGAAGCCATCAATACGGAGCTATCGAAGAGGACGTTTGTGTAAAAGGGTTCTTCATTTTAATGCCCGCCCTTGCACGGCGTCTGCAACTCTTTTATACCGTTTGCAGCTGAAGCCAGCAATACGGAGCTATCGCAGAGCACTTTTGTTTAAAGACGTTTTTCTTCATGATAATGCCCGCCCTTACACGGCCTCTGCAACTCATTTATACCGTTTGCAGCTGACGCCAACAATACGGAGCTATCGCAGAGGACTTTTGTCTGAAGGCGTTCTTCTTCATGATAATGCCCGCCCTTTCACGGCCTCTGCAACTCCTTTATACCGTTTGCAGCTGAAGCCAACAATACGGTGCTATCGCAGAGGACTTTTGTCTAAAGGCGTTCTTCTTCATGATAATGCCCGCCCTTTCACGGCCTCTGCAACTCTTTTATACCGTTTGCAGCTGAAGCCAACAATACGGAGCTATCGCAGAGGACTTTTGTCTGAAGGCGTTCTTCTTCATGATAATGCCCGCCCTTACACGGCCTCTACAACTCTTTCATACCGTTTGCAGCTGAAGCCAGCAATACGGAGATATCAAAGAGGACGTTTGTCTAAAGGTATTCTTCATGATAATTCCCGCCCTTACACGGTCTCTGCAACACTTTGATACCGTTTGCAGCTGAAGCCGGCAATACGGAGCTATCGAAGAGGACGTTTGTCTAAAGGCGTTCTCCTTCATGATAATGCCCGCCCTTTCACGGCCTCTGCAACTCTTTTATACCGTTTGCAGCTGAAGCCAACAATACGGAGCTATCGCAGAGGACTTTTGTCTGAAGGCGTTCTTCTTCATGATAATGCCCGCCCTTACACGGCCTCTACAACTCTTTCATACCGTTTGCAGCTGAAGCCAGCAATACGGAGATATCAAAGAGGACGTTTGTCTAAAGACGTTTTTCTTCATGATAATGCCCGCCCTTACACGGCCTCTGCAACACTTTGATACCGTTTGCAGCTGAAGCCGGCAATACGGAGCTATCGAAGAGGACGTTTGTCTAAAGGCGTTCTCCTTCATGATAATGCCCGCCCTTTCACGGCCTCTGCAACTCTTTTATACCGTTTGCAGCTGAAGCCAACAATACGGAGCTATCGCAGAGGACTTTTGTCTAAAAGCGTTCTTCTCCATGATAATGCCCGCCCTTACACGGCCTCTACAACTCTTTCATACCGTTTGCAGCTGAAGCCAGCAATACGGAGCTATCGCAGAGGACGTTTGTCTAAAGGCGTTCTCCTTCATGATAATGCCCGCCCTTTCACGGCCTCTGCAACTCTTTTATACCGTTTGCAGCTGAAGCCAGCAATACGGAGCTATCGCAGAGGACTTTTGTCTGAAGGCGTTTTTCTTCATGATAATGCCCGCCCTTACACGGCCTCTACAACTCTTTCATACCGTTTGCAGCTGAAGCCAGCAATACGGAGATATCAAAGAGGATGTTTGTCTAAAGGTATTCTTCATGATAATGCCCGCCCTTACACGGCCTCTGCAACACTTTGATACCGTTTGCAGCTGAAGCCGGCAATACGGAGCTATCGAAGAGGACGTTTGTCTAAAGGCGTTCTCCTTCATGTTAATGCCCGCCCTTACACGGCCTCTGCAACTCTTTTATACCGTTTGCAGCTGTGGCCAGCAATACGGAGCTATCGCAGAGTTTTGGAGAGGAGTGGATTAATATCTACTGTACCCCCACCAGATATGAGCAAACACAAACCAATCATTCATAAAGAGTGAACTGTAAAATTTATATGCTACTTATTTTTTTTATTCTCTTTTTTTCAAAGAAATATCACGGGTCATCTGGTGTTTTTTATATATCCGAAGCTTGTAGTGGGGGCTTTTCATCCACCAAAAACTGGCCAACCATCTGGGAAACTTCAGCAAATTAGTTCTGCAGGGAAACGACGAGTGCGAGGTTTTTGTTAATAACTTCAAACAGCATATGGTAGGGCTAAGGCTTGATAACATACTTGTGATCAGTGCTTCTTTTCTCTTAAAATTCCATGCATCTTGAACAGGTCGTCCTTTCTGCATTTTTAAAAAAAAGTTTAATGCACAAGTGGACATTTCAGCGCCCGCAGCCCCGGCACTAAAATTGTTTTCTGTCTTAAGATCTGTAGCAATACAGCAAGTGCATTACGGATTTCACATACCACTCATAGAACTCCAATTCCACGATATTTCCACCATCATTTAGCTTTGCACCAGACCAATGTGCTTTTTACATCAATTGTCAGCCTATGTATCGTTCAAAGTTTTTAATATAGACTTCATAATGCTTCAATGGTACTATCTTCACGGGTAGAGCAGTTTTTATCTTACTGCGGTTTTACTTTATTAACGTAAACAAAAATGATAAAAAATTTAATTCGTTCTTGTAAAGAGTTATATAAACATTTCCTGAGAAATCCCTCTTTTCCAAACCCTGCTGACAGAAATTCATCCTAATGTTGACTTGTCCCTGCTCAATATTTTAATGAAAAAAAAAAAGTACAGAAATTAACAAGAGAGAACACAAAAAAAAAACAAAAAAAAACTTCTGCATTCATTTTCTGATAAGAAATTAATAATGTGAAATTTTTGTCAGCAATAAAAATAATAATGGTAATAATTAATAATAATATGATAACAATGTTCATTCGGATGATTCCTGATCAGTATACGTATTTTATAAAAAACTCCAATACACTAACCCCCCCCCCCCCCCAAAAAAAAATTCGGATGGGGTCATCCACAGATGGCTTAATCCATGAGATGTAAGGTTCATGAGCTTGTACACTCCTAAATCGAAAGCGTTCCTACGCCACTGTGTACTTGGCAGACCATATTTTGGAATATTTATTCCGACTGAATTGCCGTCTTTCCTCAGAACATTACTTTGCAGTCCTGATTCGCGCGATCAGGCAGTTTTTCCCTGGCAGATAAAACTTTTCTTGCTTTTATTCTGCTAGGTAGACAGTTTCATATTGATGAGGAAAACTTATTCTTTCGTTATAATAAATATGTCACAAATATGCCACAATGTACATTCATAAAGGTCATTTTAAGGGCACACCTTTAATCCATATTATTCACTTCCTTTGCCACTTTCACAACATAACGCAACGCTTTACGATTTGGCGATAACGTGTCGCCATCTATCGTCGCTTCAAAAAACTATTTCTCGGCAACGTTCGGAAGGTTTACCAAAATTACAAAATGAAACGCTTTATAGGAGCAAGACCCCCCCCCCCCGGGCCCGTCTAAATACGCCGCTGATGGCCGTGATAAATTTTCCCGTTATATAATTGTTCTTCGTCCTGGATATTTCAGTAGTAGAATCAGCGGTAAATATTTTCCCAGACAGCAAATGTATTAATAGTATTTACCGATTATTTATTATACCTATTATCGATATACTGGAAGTAATGAAACAAATCTACGGCTAGAAGATTACGAAGAAATTGAAAGATGTGTTCATTATAATTATTTAGTTGTTAAAATTACACAAGAAGGTAGAGAGGCAATGTAACTAAAAAACAGAATTGCACAGGGAAGATAATCGTTAAACGCCTGAATGGAATCTCGTGGAGTCAGGGGCGCGCCAAGGGCATTTGCCGCCCGGGTGCAAGCACAGATTTGCCGCCCCCTTGTACGAGAATATTTTTCAATTTTTATTCATTTTTACCTGAAATAAATATCTTTAGCAGCATTATTTTCTATTTCCGGTAAATTGAGATTTTCCATAAAACACTAACTACTGTCTCATATAAAACTGAAGAAATTTTTTTTTGTAAAACTCTAGTTCAAATGACGCTACGAATAATTCAAGAAGTCAGCTTCCTCTCTCTCGCTCTGTCAATTTACACAAAAGTCTGCATTACCGGTAAAAAAAAGTTTCGTCATGTACGATGATAAACATATTACAACTTCTCGATGGATACACACACACACACACACACACACATAGTATATATAACTAAGCAAGATAAGATGAGGAACCCGTGGGTAAGGAAAATGATAAGAGTGGAAGACATTATGATCAGAGTAAAATCCCTGAGATGGTAATGGGCTGGACATATTTCCAAGAGAACAGACCATCGATGAACAAACGAAATTTTAGACTGGATTCCAAGGGTCAGCAAAAGACCCAAAAGAAGACCACGTGGGAGATGAGTGGATGAAATTCGAAAGCATGCAGGAGTGAGATGGAGGAGACTGGTCCAAGACAGAACGTTGTGTAAGAAACTTGGGGAGACCTTTATCCAGCAGAAAATGAGGAGCAGGATGATATATATACATGTAATTTTAAACATGACGGGCGTCTCTTTAACTATTCTAACTAAAATATCTGATATTGTGGAATACACCGAAATTGCACCCCAGTGCTCGTTACACGTATTGCATCGATGCTATAATATTTTCCCACCCTGTTTTACGGTCAACGCTGGAAGCTCTTTCTTGATAATTTGCCAACGATAAGGTAATTAAGAAAAGTAATCATATACACTGCCGGACAATTGCTAAGGACGGATGACAATAGCAACGATAGCAACCATAAAATGGAAGGCAGGAAAATGTGGAAATTAGCATAAGTGCGGGATACAGTAAGACGTGTTGTGCGTATGCAAATTTTGGATTGCCGAACTTGTTCGTGACGTCATAGCGCTGATAACAGATATAAAGGATTTGACGCGTATTGACCGTTGTTGTTCAAACGCAAAGTTGAAAGGGAAAGAATCAATTGACGAACTTGCAATTTTCAGTATGTCTTCCCGACATCACCTAGATGATTTTACGCGTGGCCGTATTATTGGCAAGATTGAAGAAGGGCGAAAAATAACAGATGTTGCCAGGGAGTTCGACGTCAGCCACAGTGTTGTTTCAAGGCTTTGGAAATCATTTCAAACAAATGGAGAGTGTAGCAAACGTCACGGGGGAGGTCGTGTTCGCAGTACGACACCTGCAGAAGATCGGTACATAGTGCTATCAACAAAAAGACACCGGCGCAGCACAGCTAGTGAGGTAGCAAATCAGTTTATGGCTGCTACTGGCAAGCGGATCTCCCGAAAAACTGTCGCCAGACGTTTGCATGAAGGAGGACTATACGCCCGCCGTCCTGTTGTGTGCATCCCATTGTCCAGACGTCACCGTAGCGCCCGTTTGCAATGGTGCCATCAACATCGCAATTGGACTGATAACGACTGGTCTGCTGTCCTCTTCTCAGATGAGAGTAGATACAGTCTATCGTCTGATTGTCGACGACAACTGATCTGGGGTGATAGTGGTACTGCATATTGTCCAGCAAACATACAGGAAAGGGACCGATATCCGACATGTAGTGTCATGGTATGGGCTGGCATCATGATCAATGGCCGTACGTCTCTCTATGTGCTTCCAACTGGGACTATGACTGGCCAACGATACATTAATGATGTTCTGCTACCTCATGTTCGCATGTTCCGTGGTGCTGTCGGTGATAGATTCATATTCGTGGACGACAACGCAACATGTCATCGAACAGTCGCTGTCCAGGAGTGTCTTGAGAGCGAGGATATTCAACGCCTCGTATGGCCAGCACGTTCTCCAGATCTGAATGCCATTGAAAATGTGTGGGATGCTTTGGAGAGGAGTCTTGCTGGTCGCCAATGCCCTCCAATAAACAAGGACACCCTCATCCGTGCACTGACAGAGGAATGGGATAAATTACCCCAACAGCTGCTTGATAATGTTGTGCAAAGCACGACACGACGTGTGGAATCTTGCATCGCCCTCCATGGTGGCCATATCCCGTATTGACATCTTACGCCGGAACGCCTGCGGACGGTAATTGCATTTTTTTCACGTTTACGTATTCTGCACAAAATGGCCTGTTTGTCCCTTGAACACGTTCCAAAGCCTTCTGGATTTCAGAGCACAATAAATTGTCTTTCTTGTAATGTCCTGGCATTCCGACATTAATTTATTTCACTTGGCATCCAACCACACTTACTTTTTTTATGCGCTATATAGCCGTTTATGATCCGTCCTTAGCAATTGTCCAGCAGTGTATTTCTTGAACAATGCTGAAAATGTTCACAATCTGTAGGGAAATTTTTTCGTCGGCATTTACGACCTGATTTAAAGTATGAGCCGCTCAAAGTGCATAAAATGCGTAAGGGTCTTAAGTCGACAAGTTATGCTTTTTGAAGTCCATTGTGTTTTTCCTACATATTGGCCCCATTTGTTATAGCGCTGCTGGCCACGCATTCATGGATGCTGAAATCTTCAAGATTTAAAAAAAAAAATAGAAAAATAATTTTCAATCCTTTGCCCGTGGTATCTGTTACTGAACAAAATAGTAACAAGAAAGATGACACCGAATTTTCGGGTGTAATAAGCACGTCTCTTGAATCCGCTCTGACGCAAATTAAATTTATCAAAGCTATTCAAAGTGAATGGTACCGGTATGGAAAATAATATATCTGACGAAAGAAAGATTTTCAATCGGGTTTTTAATCCCTCAGATATTGCTGTAAACGGAATCGTGAGCTTACGAACTCTTAGAAACAGAGATATCGACAAAAATAAGATGTGACTTTATGTCCCCTGGTGGAAAAACCATGCATTATTTTAGAAAGAAAGTATTCTCAAAAGGTTTATCCATATAAGCGGTATCGGTCCAAGAAAAAAAAAAAAAAATTAGTCGAGTTTTCAGGAGCCCAAATTTTGCTACAAATACAGCAGAAGCAGAAATTAACACTTATGACCCCAGATGGCCAAACCATTCTTTACCAAACATTAAAAATTATGTGAAAAATATTTTTTTTCTTTTATTGGAGGTTTAACGACCACCGTGAGCAACTCAATGGGCTATAAGCAGTCGCCCGTCCCTAATTTAGGGTCACTGGTTCCAGGGAAGGGAGAGAGCCAGTGCCGTAAGACAAACACAACATCCATGCCTGACCGGTATTCGAGCCCGGACCCCTTACGGACGAATGATCAGAGGCCAGCGCCTTAGACCACTGCGCCACCGGGCGGCGAAAAATATTTTCCATCAGGTCTTGTATGCGATACGGGAAAAATTTTTCAAATCGGAGCTTTAGGAGCAGAAATAACGCAGAAAACGCAATTTACCTTTGTGCCCCCTAGCGAAAAGTCTATGATTTACTTGTAAATTTTTAATTTATAGGAAAGACATTTCGCATCGGAAACACTATCCAACAAAGAGGGATTTTTTCAAATCGTACTCTTAGAAGTAGAGATATTGACAAAAATAAGATATATATCTACGCCCCCTGGCGTAGAAACCATTCATTATTTCAAGAAAAATTTCCTAAAAGGTTTATCTACATGAGTAGTATCGGTCAACAAACGACGTTTTTTTCAATCGAGAATTTAGGAGCTCATATTTTGCTGCAAATACATCGAAGCGGAAATTAAGATTTATGCCCCCTGGTGGCCAAACCATTTTTTTACAAAAACTAGAAATTATGTGCAAACGATTTCCCATCAGGAGCTGTATCCGGTGCAGAAAGAATTTTTCAAATCGGAGATTTAGAAGCAGAGATATTGGGGGAAACGCAATTTACCTTTACGCCCCCTAGCGGAAACTCTATGAATTACTTGAAAATTTTGAAATTATATGAAAAACATGTCACATGGAAAACACTATCCAACAAAGAAGGAATCTTTCAAATCGGACTCCTAGAAGTAGAGATATTGACAAAAATAAGATGTACATTTACGCCCCCTGGCAGAGAAACTGGGAAATATTTTAGGAAAAAAATGTTCCAAAACAATTTATCGATGTGAGTGGCATCAGTGCACGAAAGAATTTTTCAATCGATATTTTAGAAGCTCAGATTTTATGGCAAATACATCAGAAGCAAAAATTTACACTTACACCCCCTGGTGGCCAAAGTATTTTTTACCAAAAATTTGAAATTATATGCAAACGATTTTCCATCAGGAGATGTATCCGCTGAAGAAAACATTTTTCAAATCGGAGTTTTAGAAGAAGAGTTATCGGGAAAAATGTAATTTACTTTTACGCCCCCTAGCGGAAAATCTATGCGTAATTTGAAAAAATAACTATATCTAAAATAATCTTCGACATAAATGGAATCGAATGATAAAAGAATTTTTTCAATCGGATGTTTAGATGCAAATATGTGGAATAAAACGCATTTTTGAATTCGACATCATCTGCATTTACGCCATCTAGCGGCGAAATTGTACATCTCTGCTATATCGAAATTGCCCGCCTCTCTGGTCACGTGAGTCACTAAAAAGGTAAACGTTCCACTAAGCATTACGATTTCTCACAGTATAACGTTTTCATAACTTTTCTCACGTCACTGATATTAATTTATCAACCGAAAAAATTGATTGTGGGTCCTTCCGCCCCCGGAATCTGGCGCCCGGGTGCTTAGCACCCGTTGAACCCCGCTTGGCGCGCCCCTGGGTGGAGTGAAAAAATAACCAGGAAAAGGAAATGGGGTATTTATAATAGTGTTGTTAAGAAAATCTTACTGTATGCCGGGGCAGAGTCCTGGCGATTAGCAAAAGCGGGAAGAAAGAAAATAACAGCCGTAGAGATGGATACTGTAGAGTGTCTAGAAGACAGAAAATAACGAAAGAAAGGATTAAAGAATTGATGGAAGTGAAAGAAACAGTTTTAGAAGACATACAGAAGAGACAATTGCGTTGGTTTGGTCATGTAAAAAGACTGACCAATGAAAGACTGCACAAAATTCCCATAGAATTTAAATCGAACAAATGAAAAAATAGAGGCCGACCTAGAAGAACATGGTCTGATGGAATAAAGAGAAAAATGAAAAAAAAACAGCAACATATATACACTGCTGGCCACCCAAAATGCAACACCAAGAAGGAAGCATCCGATTGGCCTGAAATTCGCAGCACGCATCGCCCGCGAGAGGACATGCAAACGATTAGCATTGCAGGACATATAAAATCATGTGCGCCCGGCACGCCACCGAGAGGCACTATAAGAAGGGCGCACAGAAGGCCGGGTGTAAGTAGTGGAAGTGTGTTGTGCTGCCGGGCCTGTCCGTGGAAAGCTTCCAGATGCATCGTCGCAGAATACGGCAGTCATTCCAGCACCTTTCGGAGTTCGACAGAGGACGAATAGTGGCTTATCGTGACAGCGGTTTATCGTACCGAGACATCGGCGCCCGTGTATAGGACGACATCCATCCAGAGTGAGGTGTGGGTCCGGTGAGTGCAGGAGGGACGGACGGACCGACTTGAGCGATTGCCGCAGCCGCGGCACACCACCGAACGCGAGGACCGGCATGTTGTGTGCCGGGCATTGACGGCTCGCACCGCCACATCACGAACGTTAGCGCAAGAATTAGGGGTGTGTGTTGCGCAAGAACCTGTGTAATCACGTACCATTCGACGTCGTCTGCAGGAGCGAAGACTTGTCGCACGGCGCCTATTGCTCCGATTACCATTGGCGTTACACCACCGACGAGTGCGGCGGCAGTGGGCCGTTGAATGCCGCACCTGGACTACGCAATGGCACGACATTGTCTTCTCCGACGAATCCCGCTTCTGCCTGCAACACCACGATGGTCGGATACGCGTGTGGCGGCACCGCGGCGAGAGACTGTATGACGCCTGCATTATGCATCGCCTTACCGGTCCGTCGCATGGCGTTTTGGTTTGGGGCGCAATTGGATATGACACCCGCACCCCTATGACACGCATCGCCAGTAAACTCAACAGCCACCGCACCATCTCCAATGTTTTGGAGCCTGTAGTCCTCCCTTACCTGCAGGACCTGCCAGCGACCACCTTTTAACAGGAGAATGCGCGCCTGCACGTGGCACGCAACGTGCAATAATTCTTCACGGCCCACCAGGTGTCACTGCTGCCGTGGCCCGCCTGTTCTCCCCATATGTCGCCCATCGAACACGTGTGGTTGCTGATCGGCAACCGAGTGGCCCGGCAAGCACCACCCGCGGCTACGCCTGATGAACTGTGGCAACGTGTGGAAGCAGACCGGACCGACATACCCCAAGCCCACATCCAAAGCCTCTTTCGTTCGATACCGTGGCATGTAGTGGCCGTTATTACCAGCCATGGGGGCCACAGGAACTATTGATGTCTGCATGTTCCGCAAATCGCACGGGCCTGTAAGCTCAATCGTTTCATCTTTGTATCTGTAGTTATGTGTCCAGTAAATCGGGCTTTGCTATCTTGTGTCCTTCTTGGTGTTGCATTTTGGGTGGCCAGCCGTGTATATATATCGCCCTCCAGGATTCTGTTGTATAATTTAGTAAGGAGTGTAACAACTCTCTCACCACCATATTTTAGTAATTCAAAGTTAATTCCACCAGGACCCGGGCTTTTCCATTTTTACCTTCTTTCAGTGCCCTAGCCACTTTTTCTGGAGACACTTGCAAACTAGAAACCCCATAAGCAAATTCCTCTTCCATAAAATTGCCCCCGTTCTTCAGCTAATAGCGTTTCAAATTTTTTTTCAATAATTCATCTGTATCAGTTGAAGTTTTGACCTGTGATTAACTTGTTTACTGAGTCCCTTGAGTCACCATGCCTCAGAGACACTTTTAAAACCCAACTGGGCGGAGTAGCCCAGGAGAGGTCACATTTATCTGTATCAGTTGAAGTTAATTCATCTGTATCAGTTGAAGTTAATTTATCTGTATCAGTTGAAGTTTTGACCTGTGATTAACTTGTTTCCCGAGTTCCGTGAGTCACTGAGTCCTTTAGTCACCATGCCTCAGAGACACGTTTAAAACCCAACTGGCCGGCCCGGTGGCGCAATGGTCTAAGGCGCTGGCCTCTGATCATTCGTCCGTAAGGGGTCCGGGTTCGAATCCCGTCTGGCATGGATATTGTGTTTGTCTTACGGCACTGGCTCTCTCCCTTCCCTGGAACCAGTGACCCTAAATTAAGGACGGGTGACTGCTTATAGCCCATTGAGTTGCTCACGGTGGTCGTTAAACCTCCAATCAAAAAAAAAAAAAAAAAAAAACCCAACTGGGCGGAGTAGCCCAGGAGAGGTAAAATTCATCTGTATCAGTTGAAGTTTTGACCTTGTAAGTAAGAAACAAAAACGGTTTTGCGGTGAAAGTCAAGTTAATGCTTGATGACTAAAGCTTTGTATGGTAATTTTTGCAACATATGAAAGAGATGCCTTTCTTAAAAAGAGAAACAGGAGAGATTTGTTCTGAACTTCCAAGGCTCTGGAGACACTTGCAAACTAGAAGGGCACTTCAGATCATTCTGACAAACTTTTCTGAATGGTCTGAAACCAGAGACTCACATCACAACCCTTACTAAGGGTTTATGTTGCCGAAATGACAGTAATAAGAAAAATATGGCTCCTAATATAAAGGAAACGGAGAAAAGCAATGAAAATTAGAGTCGCTGGTACTAGAGCAAAGAATGGGCGTAAAAAGCTACCTACGTAATAAGATGGATGTACAACACGAAAACGGTGATTTCAGATGAATTAATTTAGGCGAAAAGTTCCGAATTCTCAGGCGTCCATAAACAACTTCTGCGTTTTAGCCCCACGGTGAAATATTAACCTGACAGCGCCATCTCTTGGTCGTGACGTTATCATTGTTTACATACGGGTACATTGCATAAGCCAGAAGATTAATATTCAGGGGAAGATGAATTTATTTAATTACTTCTCTAAGCAGATAACAAACCCCTTGCCTTGATATTGCTGGAAAAGCAAGGGACGCAGGATTCGCTGATAGTGAACGAAAAATAGAGGAATTATATGCAACTCTCACGCCCTCCTTTCCTGCTACGTAGAAAATACAGGCCGTCTCGGTGGCGCAGTGGTCTAAGCGATGA
Organism: Macrothele yani; assembly: GCA_039090855.1. NCBI lineage: Eukaryota > Metazoa > Arthropoda > Arachnida > Araneae > Macrothelidae > Macrothele > Macrothele yani. The sequence continues at coordinate 54,787,652 of CM077018.1, read as the reverse complement.
CCTCTTTTCAATCGTCCTAAAGGGGTCCGGAGCCGCCCCGGTGGCGCAGTGGTCTAAGCGATGGCCTCTGATCATTCGTCCGAAAGGGGTCCGGGTTCGAATCCCGGTGAGGCATGGATGTTGTGTTTGTCTTACGGCACTGGCTCTCTTCCTTCCCTGGAACCAGTGACCCTAAATTAGGGACGGGCGACTGCTTATAGCCCATTGAGTTGCTCACGGTGGTCGTTAAACCTCCAATCAAAAAAAAAAGGGGTCCGGGTTCGAATCCCGTGAGGCATGGATGTTGTGTTTGTCTTTCGGCACTAGCTCTCTCCCTTCCCTGGAACCATTGGCACTAAATTAGGGACGGGCGACTGCTTATAGCCCATTGAGTTGCTCACAGTGGTCGTTAAACCTCCAACCGCCGCTCCGGTGGCGCAGTGGCCTAAGCGATGGCCTCTGATCATTCGTCCGAATGGGGTCCGGGTTCGAATCCCGGTGTTTTTTTTTTTTTTTTTTTTTTTGATTGAAGGTTTAACGACTACCGTGAGCAACTCAATGGGCTATAAGCAGTCGCCCGTCCCTAATTTAGGGTCACTGGTTCCAGGGAAGGGAGAGAGCCAGTGCCGTAAGACAAACACAACATCCATGCCTCACCGGGATTCGAACCCGGACCCCTTTCGGACGAATGATCAGAGGCCATCGCTTAGACCACTGCGCCACCAGGGCGGCAAATCCCGGCGTGGCATGGATGTTGTGCTTGTCTTAGTGCACTGGTTTTCTCCCTTCCCTGGAACCAGTGACCCTAAATTAGGGACGGGCGACTGCTTATAGCCCATTGAGTTGCTCACGGTGGTCGTTAAACCTCCAACCAAAAAAAAAAAAATACAGCAAGGTCTAACTATGTTTAATGATATCTCTGCCGCCCCGGTGGCGCAGTGGTCTAAGGCGCTGGCCTCTGATCGTTCGTCCGTCTGGGGTCCGGGTTCGAATCCCGGTGAGGCATGGGTGTTGTGTTTGTCTTACGGCACTGGCTCTCTCCCTTCCCTGGAACCAGTGACCCTAAATTAGGGACGGGCGACTGCTTATAGCCCATTGAGTTGCTCACGGTGGTCGTTAAACCTCCAATCAAAAAAAAAAAAAAAAAAATGATATCTCTTATTTAATATGGAAGAGGGTGAGGAACTGTGTTTCCCTGATTTCTCCTTAATAACAATAGCTTAATGTAGCAGATAGATTTGACTCATTGATAATTCAGTGACACACATTCTGTATTTAAACATAATTACTAATTATTACACATTTTATATTACACTTTGCAGTTTCTCTTAAGAATTACTCCAAAGGTGAGGTTTGTCGCCCCGGTGGCGCAGTGGTCTAAGCGATGGGCTCTGATCATTCGTCCGAGATAGGCCCGGGTTCGAATCCCGGTGCAGGCATGGATGTTGTGTTTGTCTCACGGCACTGGCTCTCTCCCTTCCCTGGAACCAGTGGCCCTAAATTAGGGACTAGCGACTGCTTATAGCCGATTGAGTTGCTCACGGTGGTCGTTAAACCTCCAATTAAAAAAAGCAGAACAATTAGCTCACCCTGAGAATCTAAGGAAGTTGCAATCAGCCAATGGCTGAGCTCGATCACAGCATGACGTCACGTCCCTACGCTTCTGTAAAGAAAATCTCACCCACAATCCACGCGAGAACACAGATGGATCTGCTCTCAAATGCAGCAGCTTAAGAGAAGTGACGTCATATGTTAAAGGAAGTGACGTCATCCATTTCTGTCAACGTGAAATTTACTGTCTCCGTCCCAGCTTTCTTCCGGAAATTTCTGTCATTACACGACATTCTCATCGTTGAAGTAACATTGTTTAAACGGTAGCCACACAATTCGTTTCACACGTACTTCACTCAAAACACACTGGTCTTTCACATACTAGTAAAAGGTTATTTCATGGCAGCTAAAATAAACAATACGCACACACAAAGCAAAATGACTATCAATATGTTAATATAGGGGAAGTCAGAATACGATATCTGCGATACCCTCGCCAAAGGAGCACGAGTACCACGTGAAGCCTGGGATGTGTGGGAAAGCTGCTGGTTTTCAAGGCTGTTGTAATGCGTTTTTTGTTGTGCAAAACGCATTCTTTCGTCGTTAATATTTCTATATTTGCATCGTAGATTTCTGCCGATGTGTGAGAAAATGCTGGATTTTTAAAATTCTTAATTATCTTGAGGCAGCTTCTCATTTATATTCTGAATTGAAATACATAAAAGTTTATTACAAGATCTTTTTTTTTTCTTTGGGTGTCTAAGGACCACGTGAGCAACTTGATGGGCTATAAGCAGTCGTCCGTCCCTAATTTAGGAGCACTGATTTCAGGGAAGGCAGATAGCCTGTGCCGTAAGACAAACATAACATTTATGCCTGACCGGTGTTCAAACCAGGACGCTGTAGGTCATTTTCAGGCTTTTTTTTTTTTTTTTGATTGGAGGTTTAACGACCACCGTGAGCAACTCAATGGGCTATAAGCAGTCGCCCGTCCCTAATTTAGGGTCACTGGTTCCAGGGAAGGGAGAGAGCCAGTGCCGTAAGACAAACACAGCATCCATGCCTCACCGGGATTCGAACCCGGGCCCCTTACGGACGAATGACCAGAGACCATCGCTTAGACCACTACGCCACCAGGGCGGCCATTTTCAGGCTTGCACTTAGCAGAGCCACATTCTGCCACCTCTGCTCCTTCTTTATGACCCTTAAAACATTGAAATGTTTGCACCGGTAACTGAGTGTTATCCCCACAAACAGTTCTTAACATTTCGTGTGTTTTAGTGGGACTTCTCCGCCGCTTTAGACAAAACTTGATGTCGATCTTTTTTGTATTCTTTGTTTATCTGACGGACTCGTTATACACACAGGAAAAATAATGATCGTACATAAAACAGCTAAAGGCCAACTGGCTTCGGTTAGAGTGCTCTCAAAGATCACACTTCTGCGATTTTATAATGGCCTCTTCTGGAGCAATACAATCCTGGGATTTTTTGTTTATTTTCTTTCTCAGCCTGACCGGGGTTCGAACCAGGATTCCTGGCAGCAATTTGTGTGTTCTCCGCTGAGTAACACGAGCAAGAAAGATGAAGAAACTGACAATGCCGTCCCGGTGGCAATGTGGTCAGAGGCGTAGGTCTCTGACTAGTTGTCCCCGCCGCACTCGGGTTCAGATCACGGATGAGGCATGGGTGGGGTGTTTGTTATGAGACCCTGGCTCTTTACCCTCCCTGGAACTTGTGGTCATAAATTAGAGACAATCAACTGTTTACAGCTCATAGAATTGATCATGGGTATCGTTAGACTCCGATAGAAAGGAAAAAAACATTGTGAGTAAGAAACAAGAAAGGGTTTTACGCTGAAGGTCAAGTAAATGTTTGCTGACAAAAAGTTTGAACTTCTAAAGTAGAACAGGGGCAAACCACGGCGCATCTCTGCCGAATGATGTCCACCTAGTGGGTCACATCAATGTTTTCGGTAACCTTAAACGTTTTTCATGTGTCAAACCTTCTCCTTAGCCTTTTCATATGCCAAATGTCTTCAGGAAACTTAAAAATAACCGAGCGAATGCATTATAAGAAACATTTTATCGGGTATTCTACTAAAAACATGTTGAAGAATGATATTGGTAAAAACAGGTCAAATATTCCTACATGGTCCTCTACAGAAAGGATTAACCAACATGTTGCTACTGTTGAAACCCATGCATCGCAATTAAAAATAAATGGAAGCCTTAGCCATTTCAGAACCGATATTAAAATGGAAGGAGGACAATGGTAACGTAGTTTCACCCTTCCGTACTCCTAGAATGAGAAAGGAAAGCCTACCCCTACATGACTAAAATACATTGTCCATACTTTAACACGATTCGTCAAGGGTTAAATGTTGTACGGAGATAAGAATAGCAACTGAAAGTAGATATAACACACGGGGCCAAAATGTCGTGTTAAGAAACAAACAAATATGAGTTAAACAGATTCAGCGTTTTGCAGAATAATGAATAAAGTACATAAATAAGCTACTGTTATGAGGAAATGCCTGCTGGAGAACTTCTACGATGAGCAAAGGGAAAAAGGTTTTTACACAGTTGCTCATTGGCATTCGAATGAAATCTAACCTCCTCTCGCGCAAATAGCTTTTGGAACAACTGTCAAGAATTAGAAATAACCTGGGTGGCAACAGCCGTACAGTGAGACATTCCACAGGCAGACGAAATTTTCGTTTAGTGTGACGCAGTTACGTCTTGTAATGTCGTTGGAGTTATTTCGCCTTAGTGCAAGATATTGACGAAGGTGCCTAGTAAGTTGAAATTTAATCCGTAAATGTTTTAAAAATAATAACTATGTGCATATTTTAAGATTGAGTGATCTAGTTTTTGTTTAACATTAAGAAATTACGATATTTGTCGTAGTATTGTGAACGTGAACTGAGCAGATGTGTTGAGTGAAGGAAACATCTGCTGGGCAGAGTTGGTTTCAGTTCGCATATCGTAATGAAAAATGAAGTCTAACTTTGATTTTATTCTCAGTTTCAAACTTAATTTTTTTCAATGTCTCGCTGTAATAGATAATTTCATTGTCAGGTTGTGTTCTATATTTAAGAATTTTACTTATTTACGAGTTATTTGTTTCGTTGTCATTATTCAAAAATGTATGGTTAACGAGATGTGTTTATCCTCAAATGTGTTTTGAATTCAACTAGATAAAAGTAAATACTATATTAGATGACGTATTTACGTCGTATTTAAATTTCTCATTGGATTTTGCTTCCCATTATTGCGTGTCGAGTCTGCCAGAAAAACAAAATGGCATGCTGGATTGTGCGTCTTGAGTAACATCAAACAGGCAGACGGAATTTTCGTTTAGTGTGGCGCAGTCAGTGTTCTGTAGAATCATCGAAGTTCTTTCGCCTTTCTCCAAGGCACTGACAAAGGTGTTGCGTCAGCAGAAATTTAATCTGCAAATGTTTTGAAAAGGGTAAATATGTTTATATATCAAGAATGTCTTAGTATTTGGTTATTGAAAAGTTAGAATATGTTTTTTTTTTTTAAGTTTAACGACCACCGTGAGCAACTCAATGGGCTATAAGCAGTCGCCCGTCCCTAATTTATGGTCACTGGTTCCAGGGAAGGGAGAGAATCAGTGCCGTAAGACAAACACAACATCCATGCCTCACCGGGATTCGAACCCGGACCCCTTACGGACGAATGATCAGAGGCCATCGCTTAGACCACTGCGCCACCGGGGCGGCAGTTAGAATATGTGTTACAGGGTTACGAACGCGATCTAAACAATAGAAGCATCGTTATGTTTTGAGATAGGAGAGAAGGAACCATCTGTGGAGCAGATGGTTTTAGTTCATATACCACAATGAAAAATGAAGTCGTCTGACTCCGATTTCATTCAGTTTCAAAATTAATTTTTATTAATGTGTACATACTTTCATTGTCAAGGTTTTATATTTAAATTTTTTTTTCTCATTTATTTGTCTTCCGCTGTCTTTTATTTCAAAATTTATCTTATAACAGGATGCGTTACCGGTCACATGGATCCTACATTAAAACAAGCTCGAAGTAAAAAATATGTTCGATCAAAATGAAGATTTATAAGACCGCTCCGGTTGCGCAGTGGTCTAAGCGCTGGCTTATGCCCATTTCGTGATGGGTTAGGGTTCGAATTCCGGTGAAGCATGGATGTTGTGTTCGTCTAACTGCACTTGCTCACTCCCTTCGCTGGAACCAGTGGTCCTAAATTAGGGACGTGCGACTGCTTGTAGACCAATGAGTTGCTCACGGTGGTCCTTAAGCCTCAAAAAAAAAAAAAAAAGGAAAAAACATTTATAAATTAATTTTATTAGACGACATGCATACGTCATGTACGTATTTAAACTTCTTATTGATACTGCTTTCCTATATTGCATGTCGAATCTGCCATAAAAACAAAATGGCGAGCTCGCTGGTGTGCACAATGACCATGAAATGTTTTAAGATCCAAAAGAAAGTTTAGCCAACCGTTCACAGCATATATCCTTTTACGTTTTATTTAAGCGACAAATTATTATGAAATTTGTTGGGGATTCCAAACTATTGAAAATAACGGTACGAACGACGAGCTCATTAAGGGTAAAAATGTGTTTTTATGATTCATCAAAAATTCCTTTTTATGTTCGAAATCGGAGATGAAGGCATGAATCAAAAAATTGCACGAGATTTGTGAATATATTTAGTCCATGTAAATTTTTCATTAACAGTGTGATGTACATATCTACCAACAAGTAATTGCACACCCCTGCAATCGACTATATCTGCGGTCCTGATACACGTCACGGCCGCCGCCGTTAAATATCGTGTGGGAAACAACATCGCAACCAGTCGCATGCAAGATGCCACGCAGTTCGGAGCTCTCTGATTTCGAGAAAGGTGTAATCGTCGGGTATCACAGAAATAGCTGATCCATACGTGACATATCCAGCGTGATGAAGTACCCAAAATCGACAGTGGCCTACGTGATTGGCAAGTGGAAGATGAGAGGTGACTGTCGGAATGTGCCCCGACCCGGCAGACCCGCAAAACTGGGAGTTAGAGACCGACGGGTGCTGGCTAGAGAAATTTGGAAGAACCGCACCAAATCGATGGGCCACATCCGCGAGGAGTTTCAACAGGCATCCGGGAGTGTTCTTTCGATGAATACCATCCGTAAGGAAGCCCACCTGCTTGGTTATCATGGACGTGCTGCCGCCCACAAGCCTTTGATCACCAAGTCCAATAGCGCTGCTCGGCTAAAGTGGTGCAAAGAACAGTGGAAACAGATTCTCTGGAGCGACGAATCAAGGTTCACTCTCTACCTTTCGGATGGCAGAGTTTGGGTTTGGCGTCTGCCTGGAGAACGCCTCCTGCCGGAATGTTTTGTGCCAACTGTGAAGTTCGGCGGCGGTGGAATTATGCTATGGGGGTGTTTCTCCTGGTATAGCACGGGACCCTTGGTCGCAATTCCTGGTAGACTCAACGCCGAGACCTACTGCACCATTTTGGATGACCATGCGCTCTCTACGTTGTGGCAGTTTCACGGGGTGGACCCATGTTACTTTCAGGATGACAATGCCACCTGTCATGTTGCGGGGCCCACCATGGCTTGGTATGGTGACAATGGGATTGATAGAATGGACTGGCCTGCGCAGAGCCTGGACCTTAACTCTATCGAGCACCTCTGGGAGGAGTTGAAGAGTCGACTTAAGGGTTGCCCCCACCGTCCGAAATCGGTGAAGGAACTGACCCGTCTTCTCCAAGGCGAGCGGAAGAAAATACCACTAGCCGTCGTACAACGCCTGGTTGAGAGTATGCCCCGGAGGGTCGCAGCTGTAATCGCCGCTAGTGGAGGCTCCACCAACTATTGAAGGTGAATAAATTTCGTTTTCCTATGCTATCACAGGTGTCCAATTACTTGTTGGTATACTACAGAAATTTTCATTACGCATAAGATTGCAATGCTGTAAAAGTGAAATAGTGCCCACAGAGACAAGCAAAGGTAATTTTTTTGCAATGGGAAGTTTTTGCTAAAGTAGTAATAATGAAATATATAAGCTTTAATTAATATGTATGTATGAAATTATGTACTGCATATATTTTTACTTATACATATCAGGGCTTGAAAAATATCATGCCTGGATCGTGTGAATCATTGACCTGGGCAGGTAAATAAATAATCTAGTTGCCCTAGGTGCCAGACTGGGCAACTAAATCTAAAAATAAAGTTCAGAATATAATTTTCTACTACAAGAAAAAAGACAGTCATCGCATGTCATGTTGCTTTTCACTGCTAATCACTGGAAGTTGTATTATTGTTACGCAGTGCGAAAGACAGAAGAATATCACTTCTTTAATTACATTATGCTTTAGGTCCATAAATTGGAAGCATATGTAATTTTGCTCCAAATGTTTGAAGTCAGCTACTGAATGCATGCCACTGATGGAACTAGCCTCCTGTGTTTATTGACAAAGGGTTAAAACTTCATATTTTAATGTACTGCATATTTTTTCAGATATTTCATATTTTAAACGTGTTTTAAAGATTTTTATTGTAATATGGACCTGTGAGTCCGACACTGTGAAGAGAAGCTGCGATAGGCTTAATGCATCGCTCCAGTGAAGATGTGAAGCTTTGGTCCGTTAAAAGGAAGGTTCGTTGCTGTGTGGAAATGACGGGTACAAGAGAAGAGGACTTACGTTATTGGCAGAAGAGCAATAAATGTTGTAGTAATACGCTACAGAAAATAGGTCCACAGCAGCCACCCTTTATTTTGTTGTATCCTGTACGTTGTTGGCAGGAAAAACCGGATAAAACCTCTTCGATTTTCAAAAGATACATATGAGTAAGATAGAAACTTGCATGTGAACAAGCTATTAACAGGAGAACCAAAAGTGCAGTGACACAGCAAATCTGTTCAAACCGAAATTTATAGTTCCCCAGTTTTCTGTACAACATAGAAAAGCATATTAGTACTTTCGGTAAATGTGTACTTCAGCGTCTTAAACTATTTCTTCGGAAAAATTTAACTGTGGGTGAAAAGTTCGATGCACACAATTTTTTAAGCATGCAAAATAATAGGGAAAGGTGAAAAATTATATTATTTTTAGATAAAAAGGAAATAATTTTTCCGAAGTATTAACCTGCGAGTACGATGGTTTGTAGCAGGTGGTGTGGGAGGCTGAAGCGATGCTAACGGCCACCACGTGAAGGTGCTGTGCGACGGAGCGGAGTACGAGTTGGTAGCAAATGCGCGGAAGAATACGACAGCAGTAGGGTATATTTTTCGGAAGAGTGTCGTGTAATCGTGCGCAGAAGTAGTAGTTCAAACCTGTTTTATTCATTTTTGAGAGAGATATGTGCAGAATGTCGTTATTAGTGGTTTCACAGTGTCTCCGAAAGGAAAGAAATTAAGGAATGTAAAATAATTTATGTACGACAGAAGTTTTGAGGAAGACGTTTTGGTTCCGGTTGAACCCAAAGTTTTAGTTTTAGTTTGGAAGATGTGCACAGGTAGGTGATTTCTTCAAGCACTTCATTTGCAGTTCTGCTGTTATTCAGTACATCGTAGCTCACATTTTTTCCCTCGTGACACGGATATTTTTCAAAATAAACAATTTTCCTTCAATTCATATATCGTACTATGACAGGGAGACAGCTTCTTGTATTGTGGCGGATAATGAAATTTTACGCCCTGACGAAATCCGAAATTACTGACGATTTTGTACTTCCGCTTTCTCAAAATTACCCTTCAAAAAAACAAAAACTTACAATGCTGCGCAAATTCAACCTCTTTCTTTCTGCGTATGCCTACAAGACTTTTCGATGACTACGTACTGCTGAACCGCTTCCTTCTTAATTCTTCCGCCCGTTACTTGCCCTTCTCAACGAAGCTTCCATTCACCGGACTCCACCTTGATGCCGTTGCCGCTCTCTCGTCCTATGCCTACCGCACGTACTCTTCCAAACCATCGCACTCCCAGGTAAATACTTCGGAAAACTTATTTCCTTTTATCTAAAAATACTATATTTTTGCACCTTTTCCCATTATTTTGCATGCTTAAAATATTGTATGTCACACTTTTCCCACACAGTTACATTTTTCCGACGAAATAATTTAGACGCTAAAGTACACATTTACCAAACTTTCTATTTCGGATCAGGGAATCATATGCGAAAGAATGAAAAATTTCACAACGTCTGCTTTAAAAACAATTTCAAAACATGAACAAACTATATTGTGTAGCATATGAGTATAACATGGTTCGCTCTCCTAGCAAGAAGGTACTTGCTTGGATTTGTAGTCATCCGCACGTGAATTGCACGGCGAAGCGAATCTTCCTTTCAACAAAGCAAATCTTCACATCGTTGCCGTAGAGATGTGTTAGGCCTACCACAGTGTCGCACTCACAAGTCAATATTACAAGTTTCCGACAAAATAATTTAGGACGCTAATCTACACATTTACCGAATAATCTGCCAATGATGAAGATTGGAGTGCCATTTCAGGTGGATTCAGTAGTTTTAAAGAGTTTGTAGAAATCAATGAAAATGCATTATCGGGGAATTGAGGGATATTCAAGAAATAGCCAATGAAATTCAGGATGATGATGAAGAGACATAATGAAGAATTAACAAAAGATCCCCAGACTGTCACGAAAGCAGTAGAAGCTTTGGAAACACTGTCACTACATACAACTCACCGATACATCTAATTGCCACACATTCCTGTTTCAACAAACTTGAAAAAGCTGTTTTCAATGAGAGGCAACAGCAGAAACAGTATTCAATTTTACATAACTTTAAAAAGTCATAAATATAAACAAGGTATGTAATTAAAATTTTGAGATAATGTAATTTACATTTTTGAGTAATTTAAGCTTTTAAGTGTTAAATTTAACTAAGTAAATTCAATCATTGATATTTTTTTTATTTTGCATGTTATTCTCATGTTAATTACATTTTAAACTTAATTTTGGCTGGAATTACACTAACTTTTACTTATGCTGCGCTCTCATTTATGCATGCTTTGGTTTGCGCTGACATATATGTGAGATATTACTGTATACATGTGATAATGAGGTGATTATAGATATAATTAAAAAATATATATATTTTGGCTCTTCTGGTTTCCAATTAAATTTATGTGTTGAGTGGTAAAAAGAAGGCACAGTGGAAATTTGCATATGGGGTTTGTATATATGCAGATTTCCATTGTTTGATTCCTCCTGCTGAAAACTAAGCTAGGGGTGCCTATGAGTTAACTGAATATGCCATTGTCACGAAATGATTGATAATTATATACTAAGGAATGTGAGTGAAATGGTATTCCTAAAAGCAATCAAAACCATGTAGCAGTCAGGGAGAATCACAAATGTGTTTCCTGAACGAAAATGTGACATTTCATCACATGAAACTTTTTTTCCACCTCTAAATTGAGGCCATTGGTTCTAGGGAAGGAGAAAGCCAAAGCTGTTATGTTATGTAAAAAACAGGTTTTTTTAAAGGTTTTAACGGCTAATGCGAGGAACTAAATGGGATATAAGCAGTCCCTGTCCCTAATTTAAGAGTCACTGGTTCCAGGGAAGAGAGAACGCCAGTGCTGTAAGACAAACACAACATCCATGCCATACCGGGATTCAAACCCGGACCCACTTGGACAAACAATCATAAGATGGTGCTTAGACCACTGCACCACCGGGGCGGCAAATCTAATGCCTCATATGGGACTCAAACCATATGTTAAATTGTGACTGCTAGCCAAAAACCTTGATGTACAACCAACTCTGATACCAGTATGGCTTGAACATCCTCTAGACCAATGGTTCTCAAAGTGGGTTACACTAAAATAATAGGGGGGCTATGCGGTTTTGTTAGCAACCATACAGAGTCCCATAGTGAACCAATTTTCAAAACAAAATTAATCTGAATTTATGGCTAGTGCTGGTAGGATGTGTGGTGAAGTTTAGCATATTTAGCTGAAATTTCTGAAAAATGAACTAGTGGAACTTCTCATTACAGGGTGAAAACAATCTGTTCTATGTTGAAAAAACAAAACAAGCAATGACCAAAAAACTTTATGAGAAAACCAAATTACAGGGAACAGCTCTGACCAATTTTCATAACTGAATTCATTATCATCAGAAAATGAGCAAACAATTGGAAACTTGATGTTAAACAGCTAATAATCGTCCATCTCTGCACTCTCCAAACATTTACAAGGCAGTATTTCCCATTCCCACTGAATGAACTGGTTACTCATTCACATACAATGCAGAACTGTGTAATCTTCTATTGCCAAATAAAGAACTTATGAGACATCTTTTAACTCTGGTTGGTTTGAAAAGCATTTGTTCTTTGAAATCACTGACTAGTTTTTGGATTCCAATGGAAAAAGAATTTCCAACATTGTCGAGCACTGCCTTAAGTATTTGTTGCCTTTTACAACTACATATTTATGTGAAACTAGTGTTTTATCCTTAACCACCACAAAAACTAAATATTGAAATAAGCTGGATGTTGAAGATAACTTGTTTGTACATAAGCAAGAAAACTCAAAATATTGATGAACTTTGCAAGAGTAAATGAGCTCATAGATCTTACTGATACTAAACAAATGACTTGACCAGTTTTATTTGATTTTTTTTTAGCCATTTGTGCAATTTCTGTGACATCAGTGTATGTAATTTTAGCAAATATACGTCTGTATTTGTATGTAAGGTCAGGTGATGCGTAACATCACAGCCTCTCCTTGACAAATGTCAACCCCGCCTTCTCGTGGTGCATCCTGTTCCCACTAAAGGGGCTCTGACGACCGCAAATAGCGGTATAACTATACCATCGGGATCAGAGGAAATGCTATCCCACACTCACCAACCCGCTTGGCCAGCGTGGTGAGTTATGGCCAAACACCTCCAAAATGACTCTACAACTTAAATCTTGGCCCTCAGTCTCCGGCAGCTGGAATGTACCTGGCCAAGGCAGCGGCCAGTGCGACATGAAGGCAGAGGGTGCTAAGAATCCCCGGAGGACCGGACTAGGCTGCCATTTGATGCTGACCTTGGCTACCTACAACGGACGCTCCCTATCTTCTGATTCAAGGCTTCTTGAATTGGAAGAGGAACTACAAAGGATCAAGTGGGACATCGTCGGGCTGAGTGAGGTAAGGAGAAAAGGAGAAGATCTCATTGAACTGAAAAGTGGACATCTCTTCTATTATCGTGGGACAGATACTGGCAGAACTAGTGGTGTTGGATTTATAATAAACAAGAAACTGAAGGATAAAGTGGTAGAAGTTGAAAGTTCCTCTGACAGAGCTGCACGACTCGTTATCCAACTATCGAGAAGATACCAGGCTCAGATTATTCAAACTTATGCACCCACCACAAGTCATCCTGAAGAAGAAATTGAAGAATTTTATGAGGAAATTCGTCATCTAAATAATAAAGGTAAGCAGCACTTGAAGATAATTATGGGAGATTTCAATGCAAAAATAGGGCAACGGCAACAGAATGAAACTTCAGTAGGTAAATTCGGTCACGGCAACAGAAACCAGCGTGGAAATACTCTCGTTGAGTTTGCAGAGGCAGAAGGATTTTTCATCTTGAATTCCTTTTTCAAGAAAAAGCCACACAGGAAATGGACATGGAGACATCCAATTGGGACGACAAGTGAAATTGATTTTATTATGTGTAACAAAAAATTCGTCATCGAAGACTGCAGTGTGCTAAACAAGTTCAACACAGGTAGTGACCATAGATTGGTGAGATGTAAGATGCACCTCAACACTAAACTGGAACGTGGCAAGCTCATAAGACAAACAAAATGTATTGACATAACCAACCTTAAAAAACACCATAATACTTTCAAGTTGGAACTGAAGAACAGATTCTCTGCTTTAGAAGGCCTAACATCGGAAGAAGTGGATATTTCGGAAGTTAACAGAAAAGTAACCAAAGCTCTTATGGAAACAGCAACAAAATTAGCTGGGTCTAAGAACAAGTTGCATGTAAGCAAATTATCAGGAAAAACCAAAATGTTGATGCAAAAAAGAAGAGAGATGAGGACAACTAAAGAAGATGTGACTTCCAAAGTGGAATATATAGAGCTATGCAAGACAGCACGAAAAAGTATCACTGAAGACGTAAGGAAATTCAACTGTGAGCTAGTGAGGAAAGCAATTGAAAACAACCAAAGCCTAAAGATAGCAAAGGGACATCTCAGTAAGGGAAGAAAACAGATTATGGCTCTGAGAAAAGAAGATGGTTCTATAACAAGAAATAGAGGCGAAATTTTGACAAGAGTGAAAGATTTCTACTCCAAATTATATGAAAGGGATGATACATGTACTCCAGACATCATGAAAGGTACCAGAGTTCTTCCAGTCCTCCCAGCAGAAGTTGCTCATGCAATCAAGAACATGAAGCGGGGGAAAGCTCCAGGAGAAGATGGAATTACTATAGACATCATACAAGAAGCAAGTGGAGAAATTGAAACAGTACTCGCCCAAATTTTCACTCGATGCCTTAATGAAGGGAAGATTCCTGAGGATTGGAACAATGCTACAATGATCCTGCTACATAAAAAAGGTGACATTGAGGATCTCAGGAACTACAGACCTATCAGCCTCCTATCAGTGGTTTATAAAATCTTCACTAAAGTTCTTTCACACCGCTTGAAGGTAACACTGGACATGGCTCAACCGAGAGAACAAGCTGGATTCAGGAGTGGCTACAGCACAATAGATCATATCCACGTACTGAGTGAACTAATTGAAAGAGCGAGGGAATATGAACTTCCATTGTGCATGGCTTTTATCGATTATGAAAAAGCCTTTGATTCGGTGAAACCATCAGCAGTTACCACGGCTCTGAAATCCTGCGGTATTGAAGATGCATACATTAATATTATTAATAACATCTATGAAAATGCAAGTGCAAAGATTCGGCTGTTTGAAAATACAACACACATAAAAATTGGAAAGGGAGTGAGACAAGGTGACACCATATCTCCGAAGCTCTTTAATGCCACATTGGAAAATGTCTTTCAATCACTGAACTGGGAAAACAAAGGGATAAAGATTAATGGAGATTATCTAACCCACCTTCGTTTTGCTGATGACGTAGTCATTTTTGCAACTACCCCATCAGAGCTGCAGAGTATGATCCAGGAACTTGCTGACAAGAGTAAAGAAGTGGGATTAAAAATGAACTTTCAGAAGACAGAAGTGATGTTCAATGCTTTTACAAGAAATGAAGATTTATCGATTGATGGAGAAAAACTGGAGATAACAGATACGTATGTTTATCTTGGACAGCAGATATCAAGTGAGGGTCACATTGATGAAGAAATTAATCGGCGTACAAAACTTGCCTGGAGAGCTTTTGGAAGAAACAGCATAATTTTCAAGAGCAATATGCCATTATGTCTTAAAAGAAAAGTGTTTGATCAATGCATCCTTCCAGTGCTTACGTATGGTGCAGAGACGTGGACCTTAACTAAAAGAGACATACAAAGGCTGCAGACAACTCAAAGCAGCATGGAGAGGTGTATGCTTGGTGTAACCAGGAGAGATAAGAAGAGGAACTCGTGGATCCGAAAAATGACGAGAGTGGAAGACATCATGATCAGAGTTAAATCCCTGAAATGGCAATGGGCTGGACATACTGCCAGAAGGACAGACCATAGATGGACAGCCGAAATTTTAGATTGGATTCCAAGGGACAGGAAAAGACCCAGAAAAAGACCACATGGGAGATGGGTGGATGAAATTCGTAAATATGCGGGAGTGACATGGAGGAGACTGGCACAAGACAGACCGTTGTGGAGGAAACTTGGGGAGACCTTCGTCCAGCAGTGGATTGATAATGGTTGACAATGATGATGATGATGATTTGTATTTTTTATTTATTTTATACCCACATAAACTCCCTGGAATAAACTTTTCATTAAAGAATATGCCTGTACATATCTGTACTCCATAGCTAATCTTTGTATTCATTGGTGCAAATACAATACTTCACAAGTTCTTAAGTACATGAGCAAATGAAAAGGAGTCTTAAAAACAAAAACAAAGTATTGTTCAGCCAGTTTGTGCTTTAGAAATAATTCTGTCTAAATTCAGAAGTTGAACACTATGCCGTAAAAAAAAAAAAAAGCACAAAACGGTATTTATGCGTGTTATATTGCAAAATGGAATTCCTTTCAGACTACAAACATACGAAAAGAATGCTGCCCTACGTAATTCCCAAATCAGCATGTACAGATAGAATTTATTCGACATCCTAGTCAACGCTAGGTATATACCTGGCGATAAAAACTTGCACAGAAAGTAAAGCACTGTATCATATTGATAGTAAAACATATATGGATGTGAGAGTTATGCCCCTACCCCAGTCAAATGAAATCTTAGCTACTACATAGATTTTCTTGTGTGACAATGCTTCAGCCACCCTCGTTTGGTGGTGAAACTTTTAAAATTATATATATATGTACACAGTTCGTGAGCCTAATATCAAACAAAAATGTGTGTAATTGATTTCGTTACTTTTACATGCCATAATAAACTTAATTTTAAAAAGTGTCTACTCACATGTTTTCTTTCTTTAACGTGGCGTCTTTCCGGCACATTTTCGTTACTTCGTGTTCGTCAGTAAGGGATGGGCGATATTTATCAATTGCTCGAAATATCCATATTTTTGTCTGATATTTCGATATATAGTATTGATATCCAAGTTACGATATATCAGAAAATCACTATATCGGTGCGATATTCAATATATCAGCCTATGGCTGATGTGATTTAACTTGTGGAATGAAATCTGTGTTCTTTCCTCTGGCATGTCACGAAAATTATGTTGCTTGAGGACTATCAAACTGCGATCTCATTATCGAGATTCACATGATATTATGTCACCTTCCGATTTCTAGAACTCTACAAGGAAAAATATCTGCTGTGTTGAAAACCTCGATGGTTGAAAATTTTAACTATTAGTTGACGTAGGCACCCAGAAAAAAATTTAACGAACGGTTGATAGCAGATTGCTCTTTTGCCTATGAGTATTGTTTGAAGTAAACTGGCACTTTGACCAAAATTAAATTCATACCAATGACACACAATTTGAAGTTAAGCATTTTTTTTGTTAGTGATAAAGTATGTAGATCTTAACAGCTGGGTAAGGAAATGCAAAACAGCTTTTCTTGATGTCTTACAAGTTATGTAGTATAAAGTTTGTTGTAATTCAGGCTATGTATATATCAGACGTAATTTTTTTTTATCATCCTTTGATAATTATCTTGTTAATACATAGTGAAACTTCCTGAAGTAATTATATAATCTGGTAAAAATATGAGCATAACAACTTTCGTCTTGATCTGCTGATTTTTCCACACTTACAGCATGTTATTTCCTCTGATTGTCCATTCGTTTTTTTTGTTATCTAGGAGAGACAGGCTTTCATACATTGATTAGTAAATATATACTTGATGAATTTGGATTATGATATTTTTTTATGTTTTTCATACATTAATTAGTATGGCTTTCATTAATTAATTAGTAAATATATATACTTGATTAATTTGGATTACGATATTTTTTATGCTTTTATTTTTATAATCATATTTTAATGGAGGACTAATAATCGTTAGCATTTTTTTAAAAATCTTTCTGGAAAAATAATTGCTTTCTATGAAATGGCCATCACAAATTATTCGTACTCTAATTACTGTTTTTAACAAAAATGTCACTTGTAAACATATTATAAGCACTTTAATTTTTTTGCTATGCCATGGGAACTATTTTTGCTTACACCATAGAAGTAATTATATCTGTATACTCCATTAACATTGTGTTCTGTCTTAAACGATAAAAAAATAGCAAACATTGTTCACACCTTCTGAAAAATATAAATGTATACAAAATGCTCTAAAAATTACAATAACAAAGTTTTTTTAAAGATTTTTTTCCATAGCATTTCCTTGCAAGCTGATATAATGTTAACTTTGACATTTGCATCCCAATAAAAATAGTTATTCTTTCTATAATTCAGTTATTCCCATGTTAATTGATGGTTAAGATTCCAGTCTGCTGGGATTAATAAGTACTTTTGTTTTTTTGTCATTTATGCCATACTGAAGCTTCAACTTACCTTTCCTCGAAATGTTGGAAATACATATTTCTCATAATCTCACATTGATGAAAAACTCATGAAAACATTCCTTTGCAACTGGGATTTTTGGAAACTTCTTGGCAGAAACCATATCCCTGCTCGTCGAGCAATGCCCACACATGAAACAAGAAAATCACCTTTTGGGTTTTGGAAAGTATATTCAGCATTTCTGCAGATTACAAGCTCACTTCTGTTGCATGATTTTTTTATTTATTTTTGCATCAAAACTTTCTGCTATATATTTTTTTTTATTTTAGGATCTGAAAAACAATATTTTATGTGTTTTTCATATCACTAAAAATACAGCTTGAGAGCTGCAATCTTGCATAAAGATAGTTTTAAGCTATAAAATGTAATAATAAAGGACATAAAATTGCTCCCTTTTAGCAGGAGAAAGCAGCTCTTGAAAAAAAAATTCAGCTGATGTTTCTAAGAAATTATCTGAGAAAACTGGTAGGATATTTATTCCCCACATTCACTGCCAAGCTTGTGTATTATAATTAGTTATTACTTATCACCAAAACAATTTTTTAAGGTAAAGAATATTTTTGTGTCTTAAGAGACACATATGGTTGAGTCGTCATTAGACTATGTAAATGCTATCTGTGGAGAGTAGTTACTCAATTATGTTTGCTCATACTGATGAAACAATCCTGTTGGCAAAGAGCAAAAGTGAGCTGCAGCGTATGTTGTCCCACATGTATGAAGTTTGTATGAATTTCAAACTTAGTATATGAAAGGAAAAACCCAAAGTTATGTTTTTGACAGATGAATTGTTAGTATTAAATCAAACAGATCAGTCTAAATGGCAAAGAGATTGACTAGGTAAATCAATTTACATATTTAGGAAGCATGTTTGACAGAGAAAACAAATTAGGTGGTGAAATTAGTAGGCTAGTAAATTCATCTTTGAAAGTCACAGCTGCTTCAGGAGGATTCTGAATAAATGATGAATGATAGGTTCTCAAAAAAGTCCCTAATAGTTGTGTGTGAAAAAGTACAGTAATTGTTCCTACTCTGATGTGCAGCAGTGAAGGAGGAGTACTGCAGATGAAACATTGGAGTGATTTGTTAGCTGTAGAGATGTGTTACTTATGGGGGTGGGGACAAGATATGTTTTGATCATGTGAGGAATGAAGATGTTTTGTAGATGAGTAGTGTGAAGCAAAATATTGTTTGTAAGGTGGGGACAAATATTCTTGGGTGGTTTGGAGAATGAGTGGTGAGATGATTACTAGGAGAATTTATTCTGCACAAGTGACAGGAAGAAAATGTAGAATATCAAGGGAGGACCAGATTCAGGAATTCTTGCATGAGAAAAAGAGAATAAATGTGAAGTACAAATGGTCTTGTGTGTGATGGATGTCAGTGAAGCTCAAGTTGTGAGCTGAGATCACTGTAAATGCAAATGTTTGATACATCAAGAGTAAATAAAATGTAGTTCCATCAGTTTTAAACTTTAATCCAGCAGATAAGCTCTCATCAAGAAACTAACCTATGATCTTAGAGAACAGCTTAGTAATATATATGCATGTAAAGAGAAAATCCCTCATCTACAGCAAGTTGAATATAACTAGAGGTGAGAAATGAGTACTTATTTTTGTGTTGTTTTGGTGTTAATAAGTGAAACATTAAATGCTATATCCCATTTGAGTTCAAAACTGTAAATTTTTTTTTTAAATCTGCTGACTTCCTTAATTTTAAGGATAGACTCCACCAATGAGCATTTAAAATGCAAAAAAAAAAAATGATATGATATCGAAGATAGCTCCTCAGGTGTTTTAGACTTGATAAAGAATACTTCAGATATTTATTGTGTACAAGTTTTTAATGGAGATGAGAAATCCAAAGAAATGGACTGAGAACTGGAAAAAAAATGCTTGAAGTGAAGTGGTGTGTGTGTGTGTGTGTGTTGATCTCCATGAGCATCTAAAGTTGTTCCCGAATGTGTAGTAGCTTGATTCACCATAAGCAGATACATGTCCCTAATTTAGGGCGAGTGGTTCCAGGAAAGACAAGACAGGAACAACTTCTTTATGTATTTTACCACTTGGTAGGCACATTTTCCATGATTATTTAGATACTGAATAGTTTCCATGACATTTAATGAACATTTCATGACTAAATAGATTTTATTCATGACATTTAAAAAATAGATTTCTTGACTGAATAGATTTCATGACATTTAATTGCTAAAACCTGGAAAGAGCGACATCTTTGTTTATTCACTGACGCCACATATTTGGAGGATTTTCACATTTAATGAATAGTGCTTCTTATTTTGAAAATTTGACTGTTTTCTAGCAGTTTCTGAGGAAGAAGTAATCTTTTTGTATGAGAATTTTCCTGATATTGATGCTGAATCAGTTGTAGCAGGTATAAAATCATATACAATTTTTGCAAACTTGATCAAATGTAAAACCGATGGGCGCAATGCAAGGTATTTATATTATCTGAGCATTGTTTCAGCTAATATATTAATATAGTCTTTAATGGTAGTCTAAGAGCTTCCTTCTTTCAGCTAGTGTCAAACAAACATTTGGCACAATGTATTGCCCTTTAATCAAACCAAGAACCCATATTTATGAGTACAAATGCAATTTTTACATTGCACATTTATTAGATTTTAGCGGGAAAAGAATTTTGAAAAAAGTAACTTTGTATACTGTAAAGAAACACTAGAGAAATCAAATGAGGAAGAGCACTGCACATTAAAACTTTTCTGGACAACAGAATTTTGTTAATGCCATTCCGTTTAAGAATAACAGTTTTCACAAAAAAAAAAAAAAAAATACGTTCACAGTTTTTATCAAGAGAGAAATAGACATAATGACAAAATGGATAACACTGGGCAAATTAGGCCGAAACCTGTTAACAAGGTTTGTTGTATTTTCAGTTTTTTTTTTTTTTTTTTTTTTACAAAAAAAATATATATATATGTATCTACAGTGTATATACACACTAACTTTGAAATAATATATTTTCATGTATGTGTGCAAACTTTTTCAAAATTGCATTAAAAAGCTCTAGCCATTTACCTCTCAACAATATTATGACTTTGCAGAACATTCTGCATTAGAAATTGCAATAATATGCAGTGATTACAGGCTAAGAGGGTAATGTTTCAGACAGAAGTAACCCAGTGATTTTGTTTTAGGCATTTTACTCTGCTTTTGTACTTAAATAAACATTTCGAATAATAGAAAAACCTTAACATGTGTAGAATAATCAAATCAATGAGACTTATTTACCCAATTGCCTGTGGTTTACTGGTCTTCCATGTAGCAAAATATTTCTTCCACAAATTCCATTTCAAGTGTGTTTTTTTATTCATATATATTCTTTAAAAAGATGTTGAGTGTGCTTAACAGGAAAGTTGACATCTAATTTGTTTACTTTCAAATCATAACCAAAACCTTCAAATATCGTTGGTGACAGTTGATACTATCCACAGCCACAGCCCCCCCCCATTAGTGGAAGGGGAGTGCAGATGTTATATAAACACAAAAGTGCACAACACTTTTATGATTGCTTTTTTGACTAATTTTGTCTCGCTGTATCAACAATCTTGCATAGGTAGCAATGTTAAGTACAGAGAATCATGATAACATGTTTTGTTAAAAAAAACAGTTTCCGCGTTTATGTTCTGTAAATTTATGTGACAACTTCCAGCCCTTTGGCCACTTTCATCCCATCTGTGCTCTGCCCCTTCATTAAGAAATGCAACAAGGGGCATATATAGATTTTTTCTGAGGGCGTGCCAATGAAATGAAAAAAATTAAATCCACCAGGACAAAATAAAAGAATGAGAATAGAAAAAAAATTGTAACGTAAATTAATGAATTTTTTATTAAATTAAGCATTTTTGTTTCCAATGTAAGGCACATTTTAACAATAAATAAAACACATTTAAACACTTTCGGGGGGGGGGGGGGAGTGGGCATAAATATATGCCCCCTTACATTACATAAATGTATAAAATATATAATATAAATACGCCCTTACATTACCATGGCTACGATGTAAACAACCCTGATGTTGGCTTTCCAGCTCAGCATACAAGATATATTTTTAGCGAATTTTTATGAATTATAAAAACGTAAAATGTTAATTCCGCTGTCGAAAATATTTATTTACGTAACAAAACAACGTAAAAGGGCAAAATAAAAGCACTAAGTTTTTAACGAGTTTTAAAGTCGTAAAACCCATGGCGTCGGTCTTGTAAAAAAACGTTAAATATCAATTCCGCTATCGGAAATAATTATTTACACAACAAAACGACTGAAATGGCAAAATAAACGCAGTACGTTTATTTCCAAGTACAGCGACCGTCTTGTAAAAGGTACGAAGTTAGTAATATACAGTACTTTTCTGAGATATCACTATTTTAATGGTATTAACAAAACTTGATTGCAGCTATATTTTCAAGCTGCAGGATATTTTTATACTCTTAGATCGTTTTAAGAACCCTGGAACTAGAGTATAAATTTCGTGTTTTAGAAAGAAAAAAATACTATGAAAATTCCTTGTGAGTTAAGTTATACAATTATTTTATGTGAATCGTGTGATTTCTATCATTTCCGGATAACTCTGTAAGGAATAGTTTATGTGTATTTATTTATACACACTTTGGCACTGTATTCAATAAAACAATACAGATTTGCAAATGGCGCCGCAAAGAAGCTTTATTTAGTACTGGCTGAGATTTGTGCGAACAAGCCAACAGCCAATACTTAGCACAACATCGGATCGGATTCAGTGATAACCCTGATGCAGTATGCAGTGAATAAACCGAAATATCAGTCTTATTGAGATCAGAAGTATTGAAAAATATCGAAAAATCATTCCGATATATTTATCTTTAAATACAGATATTTTCGATTCAATATATCGGTCTCAGAAATATTAAAAGATATCATACTTTTGAAAATATCGCCCATCCCTTCGTCTTGGTGAAAAAACGAGCACCCACCGTAAAATCACGTGACGACTCGCTGACCAATAGCAGAACGCGACGCATGCCGCATTCCTGTTCTGTCATTATCGTTCATTGGCTAACCCGTGCCTCTTAGCAACGCCCGTAAAATTACGGGTTGGAACAGTTGTCCTACATATCCATGCCTGTTAAAATACGGGCATCGCCTTGAAACTGCAGAAACGAGCCTTGATCGTAAAAATACACGGGCAACAAGACTTTTTTTACGGGAATTTTTAACAGTGTAGATAGTGTATATAGTGTCAGAATTTGATATCATCCGATAACTTGTGGACGGCGTTAGTTTTTCGAAACGGCGCCTGTGGTCTTAAAATGATTTCTGCAGTTGGATGTTAATTTGATAAATGATAAAATTAAATAAAATGTTTATAAAATAAAGTAAATGAAAAAATACTTAATAATATTCTTAAGTGTTCATTCCTCACTTATACTTCCGTGTGACTTTCCTATTGGGCACTCCAGCCCAAATCTACTAGCTTCCTATTTCTAAGGGCTGTTTAAGACCTGGGGTCAGACACTCCCTTCCTAAAATCCTCTGTATATGATCCGATCCTCACGCATGCAAAATCTTCGTAGTCTCTAAGCACCGTGACTAATTTACATTAAAGGATTGTTGAAAACATATCCCTAAGTTCGAGCGAAGGAAGAGATTTCCTCAGCGATACGTGAGTTTTGTGTTTGTTTTGCAGTCTGGTTTCTTCCCTTCCATGGAGCCAAAAGTTGTGAATGAGACATGCGCATTTCAGTTTAGACTTACGCGCTAATGAGAAAAGAAGAGTAACTGAATAGAAAATAAATTAATATGTGAAAAAATATACGAGATAAAAATAAAGAAAAACAGAAATTAAATAAGCACACAAAAATAAGTGAATAAAAAAGCAGTAATCTTTGAAAGTTTTTTTCTATCTTTAAATTACTGATTAAAATCAATTATTTCCTGCGACCAAGTTGCCAACGGTGTTCGTTCTGCGCACGAATCTTAAGTTTTTATGTGGGTCATGTTTGCCATGCCTTAACTCATAGTAGAGAAGTTGGTTCCCGAATGCACATGCCCCGTGTTTGTTAATAGGTGAGTTTAGCTAACTGTCTACATTGTAAGTGCAGAGAGTTTCCCGTGGAGACGAATGTGTGAAAAAACAAGTGATGCTTAGAAAAATACTTATTGATCGTTATATTTTTAAATTATGCCATGTTTCATCAAAATGAGTTATAATCGGGTGGAATACGCCTAAATCAAAAACAGCAAATGGTTGAAATCCGTTTTTAAAGGCGTAGAATACAAACTACGGCCATTTACTGTTATGCCATGTTCTGTTATTTACTGGTTGTTTTTCAAGACAGATAAGTGGTGTAAGTAGCACAACGTGCGCCCCCAGCAAGATTTACTTTAGCAACACTAAACACCGTACTTTCGAACACGAGGAAGGATGTGTTTTTCGCAGTGTGCGTTTGTGGAGGTGGTGGTTGTGTAGGGGGAGGGGGGGGGGGTGTCGGCAAGTCAGAGAGAGTGTCTGGAAAAGTAAAGGGGGAGGAGTACCTAGAGCCCTGTAGTTTTGATTTTTTAAGTAATTTTTGGAACAGAAGTACTTAATGTAATGTTATCAGTCAGCCAATCAGGATTAACACAGTGGACCGCCCCGGCGGCGCAGTGGTCTTAGCGATGGCTTCTGATCGTTCGTCTGAGATGGATCCGGGTTCGAATCGCGGCGAGGCACGGATGTTGTGTTTGTCTTACGGCGCTGGCTCTCTCCCTTCCCTGGAACCAGTGGCCCTAAATTAGGCACGGGCGACTGCTTATAGCCCACTGAGTTGCTCACGGTGGTCGTTAAATCTGCAATAAAAAAAAAAACTCACGGTGGCGCGGACAGATGCATGAACATGAATGTAACCAAGAAACGAATTCGGTAAAATATATTGAAATGTTTAAGGTTAATAATCATATGACTTTAGTAATCGTTACCAGATATGATTGCATGCGAACGAACAAATCAGTGTTCTACGCCCTAAGAATGCAATATGGTCTTACGTAGCTACACGTATTTATTTGCATGTACGACATAACTCCAACAGTGAAGGCCAAGAAAAATTGGGACTGTGGAAATACAATGCGCATGTGTGTGATATGTATCAGTACACGAAACGACATAACTAATAACTATAGATATGATATGTTATAAATTATAATTACATGATTACAATATAAATAGAAAAAATATTATTTTATACGATAATAGGAAATTTTCATGTTTTTAGTCCTAAGTCTTCTTTTCTAGCCTTCATTTTGGAGAACTCATCAAGCACAGCATGAAGGTCCATTCTTTTGGCAAACTGGTATAGACTAGATAAATACACTCATCAAAACTACGCATTTTTTGAACCCGCAAAGACGAATCGTTAGCATTCTTTTTTCTCACCACACATACGCCGGAGAAAAAGAACCAACGAAAAGTTGTAGCAGTTGAAGGAAACCTTGTCGAGCAATAAACAGGAGCTTTAACGAACATGAGTTGTTCAATATTTTGAAAAAGACGTCTTTCAGTGTTACTTAGGAAACTAGCAATTGTTATTTAGGCCAAAGTAGTTTTTGTATTTTAATTTTCGCCGCTTGCTAGTCGAAACCATTATTTACTTACACTACTCAGCCGGAAATTGCATCCAGGAGGATTCCACAAAAAAAAAAAAAAAAAAAAAAAGTAGAGTAAAAAAAATCTCGTCAACGGTACTCAGGAAAGTACGCAGTAACCCATCCACTACGCATAAAATTTTTTTCATGATCTTTCTTCTTTAAGGTGGACGTCAAGTAATTTTGCTTCCTATACTTCCAATGGAAAAACTTCTGTACACATTCTTTTCACAATTAATGCGTTCCCAAGGATGAAAATTTGAACATCGATTAAAATAAGTTCATACTATAACTTGGAATACTTAACATTTTCTAAAACATAGCCATAATTATATTAAAAATCAACGACTTTTCCTTTGGTGGTGTTGAAACCAGAAAAAGATGGCGCCACCTGTACTTTGATGACGTCAGTAGACAAATAAATGTTGGATTGCATAATTATGGTTATATTTTAGAAAATATTAAGTATTCGAAGTTATAAAATGAAGCTATTTTAATTGATGTTCAAATTTTCATCCTTGGAAACGCATTAATTGGGAAGAAAATGTGTACAGAAGTTTTCCCATTGGAAGTATAGGAAGCATAATTACTTGAGGTCGACAAAGGTTTCACAAACAAAAATCTATGTGCTAGACGTGAACGTAGTTTGGATTCTCATCTGTAGAAACATTTAACGAAACAAAAATTGGCCTCCCCGGTGGCTCAGTGGTCTAAGCGATGGCCTCTGATCATTCGTCCGAAAGGGGTCCGGGTTCGAATCCCGGTGAGGCAGGGATGTTGTGTTTGTCTTACGGCACTGGCTCTCTCCCTTCCCTGAAACCAGTGACCCTAAATTAGGGAAGGGCGACTGCTTATAGCCCATTTGAGTTGTTCACGGTGGTCGTTGCCGCCCCAGTGGCGCAGTGGTCTAAGCGATGGCCTATGATCATTCGTTCGAAAGGGGTCCGGGTTCGAATCCCGGTGAGGCATGGATGTTGTGTTTGTCTTACGGCACTGGCTCTCTCCCTTCCCTGGAACCAGTGACCCGAAATTAGGGACGGGCGACTGCTTTTAGCCCATTGAGTTGCTCACGGTGGTCGTTAAACATCCAATCCAAAAAAAAAAAAAAAAGAAACTGTGGCCGTTAAACCTCCAATCAAAAAAATTTTTTTTTTTAATCCTGCATAAAAATATGCATCTGTGAACAAATGAAGGTACAAGTACGTGTTTTATTATACCGATACGTAAATGAGAATAATTAATGAAAGAAAATACTTGTGTGCGCATTTTTTTGTGCACATTGGCTTTGTCTCTGTTCATGCGTATTCTCCGACTACAATCACTTTGCAGTTAAATAACTCCCCAGTTATTTCTCACCGAATGGGGAAAAATCTGTTTTATTTGACACAACATGTACTGACAAATTAGTATTTTCAAATTTCATCCATGTGTAGTTTTTCACGAGAAGACATGAACGTGCGTATGCATTTTGCATGACCCCTCTCCTAGAACACTGGATGAACCCAAAATCTGTTGTCAGTTTGTTAGGTGTAACCATGAAAAAAATGTGGGTTAGAAACGACTACACTCCGGTAGACGACTTGTCAGAAGCGCGAACTGAATCACCCGAATTGGACCTGGGTTTTAGTTCTTGATAACACTTGTTCAATGGGCCTGTCGTATGGCACTGAATCTAAAGAAAAGACTTGCGAATCTCTGTAGCTTCATGTACTTAAGAGGAGTCATTAAACCATGGAAAAAAGGAAAGAAAAATATAACATTGCTTTTTCATGAAATTTCTGACAATTTTCTCAATTCGTACGGTTATGCGGTTTTTCCTAAACTCAAATATACAACCGCATTTGTGATCGTATCTCAATTTTTATAAAATTAATTGGTAAAATTCTATTCGCATTCCATGGTTGAAACCATTGCCAAGGTTATCCATGTGTCATTTTGTTTTTCGAATATGCAGTTCTTGCTCGGTGACAGATCTCCGGATACTGAAAGCATATTTTTGCATTTCAAACTATATCTTGGCTTTTAAAAATTCAATCGGAATTCTTTATCTTCATCGAAAATTTGCCATTGCGACTGGGAATTTTTTGTGCATTTTCCGTCTTTCTGAATTGTCTGAATTCCCTCTAGATGTCGCAAATGATATGCTTTAATCACTTCGTCTCTGCTTTATTTTACATAAAATAGCTTTTGCTCAGTTTTAGGCTATTCACGTATACACTGAAGAGCAATTGAATTAGAGACAGCTGGCGTTATGCAAATGTGGCGCAGTGGGCTGCTCTGTAAACGGAAACGACATGACGTATGCAGCGATCCGACAATATAAGGAGTGATGCGACGGGAATCAGTAAAAGTCGGACGCAGTATGGGTAAGACGAAGGATCTAAGCGCATTTGATCGTGGGCAAATTGTCGGGGCCCGACGAATGGGTTACTCCATCTCGGAAGTCGTGCGGGCACTGGGAATTTCACGAGCCACTGTGTCACGGGTGCACCGTGAGTACATCGAATCCGGTAAAACCATCCCTGCAAGGACCAACTGCCGTGGACAACAGCGTGTGGATGAGCGGGGTCATCGCCTGCTAACTCGCATTGTAACAACAGATAGATGGGCCACAGTGCAAGAAATCACTCGGCAATTTAACGCTGGTGCACAAAAACGTGTAAGCAGCCACACCATTCAGAACCATCTCCTCGCTATGGGGTACAGAAGCCATCGTCTCACGAGGGTACCGCTGCTAACCACACATCACAGCGTGCAAAGATTAGCATGGGAGCGGGAACATCGTCACTGGACCCTAGATATGTGGAAAAATGTTGCCTGGACTGATGAGTCGAGATTCACGTTGGTACATGCGGATGGCTGGATACGAGTACGGCGCAAACTACGTGAACCGATGGATCCTTCTTGCCAGCAGGGTACTCTTCAAGCTGATGGGGGTGGCATTCTCGTCTGGGGACGGTTTACGTGCACTGAAATGGGACCCCTAGTACGTGACGTTTGACATCGTCCCTCACAGGTCAACGTTACCGGGATATCCTGGACCACCCTTTGCTCCCGTTAGTGCATCTTCAACATCCCACTGGGGACCTCATCCAGCCACAAGACAATGCACCGTGCCATCGCTCCCGAATTGTATTCAAATGGTTGGATGAACACTCCACCGACGTGACCTCACTTCCTTGGCCATCTAGGTCACCCGACCTCAATCCCATCGAGCACATCTGGGATGCCATCGAGAGAGATGTTCGAGGCTCTGACCTACCTCCATCAAATCTTCGTGAACTGCGGGAGCTTGTTCAGGGGTCGTGGATCCGTATGGCTTCCCAACGCTTCCGGTGTCTTGTCGAGTCCATGCCGAAATGAATCGCCGCCGTCATCAGGGCGAAAGGTGGTACTATACGTTAGGTATCTCTAATTCAATTGCTCTTCAGTGTATTTCTGTTCTCTTTTAATAATTCAGTCATACACGAAGCGTAATCAAATTTTTCGATTTTTCAATTTTCCAGCTAACGTTCTTTTCACCAGGTGACGTCAACGTGTACTCACTTTAAGAACGACAGTAGCCTCAAGAAAGAGGCAAAAGCACAGAAATGTTAATTTTGCGGTACAAGTATTGAGAACGTGTGTTAAAGTGCCTTCAAATGCATTTGGAATACGGCATTTTTGAAGTTTTGATCGAAAACGTGGTGATCATACTATACCTTTTGCACAGATAATATCGACCTCGTTTAGAATTAATTCTGTTAAGTTCGTAATTAGTTGAATGCATATAAAACGATTCAATCTTCAAGAAAATCTCAGAAATTTTTGATATACCTTCACCACAATAGCCTTGGACTGTCAATAATGCCTAGGTTTGTTGACACAGCAATCGTCTTCTTCGCGCAGATGATCATTCGCCAAAAAGTAAAAAAGAAAAAGAAATAATAAAATGGTTTCATCTATCCCTATTCCTGAAACGAAAAACTCCATGCCTTTGCTACCTGTCTTCTTGCGATCCAAAAACATCGTACAGAATTTTTAATGTGTTTCCTCCAGAATTAATGAGTCATTCGGAGGTAAGACTCACCTCTACAGCTCACGGCAGGAAATAATTCATTTTGACATGCATGTACGTAAAAATGGAAAAACGAAAAAAAAAAAAAAAGACTTAAACGATTCAAAGTTTTAAGAATTCGTCGGATGAATTAAGAAGCTATTGTTATGTGGAAATCTCTGCTCGAATAGCTGTCGTGTTTAGGGGATTGAAATAATTTTACTCAGCAGTTCAATGAAATCGAAAGTAAACTAACCTCTTCTTGCCCTAGATAAAACAACTATCGAGTATTAGAAGTGACCTGAGTGGCAGCACTCGTGCAACATTCTACACGCAGAATAGGGATGGGCGATAGGCCAAATAAAACTATCGACAAACTATCGACTGGTTTGTAAAAACTCTCGACAGACAATCGACAGTTTTTGTAACCCTATCGAAACTATCGATAGTTTTCAGGAATAATTTTCTCCTTCAGTTTTTCAAAGCGCTGGCTCTAACTTACCGTTTTTGTGTCACAGTTCTTCACGTTTACTTTACTTTTTCTCCTGTTCGATTTTTTAAATTGTCGATTAACGGAGATGGCGACGTTTTCGAAAAGAAGGAAAAGTAATGTGTGGGAATTTTTTGAGCAGGTTAGTTTAACACAGGTAAAATGTAAGCTTTGCGAAAAGCAAATTTCATATTCGCGAAATACCTCAAACTTGTGGGACCACATTAAACGTAAGCACAGAAACATGTACACCAGTAGTATTGCACCAGATGTTCAGGTACTGAATGATCTTCAATTAAACAGTGAAGTGCCATCAGTTTCTGGGCAATTTAACGAAACTCATTCCAGAGCAAGGCAACCGACAATCTTTGAAACTTTGACCCAGCAGCAAGCAATGACACCTACTGGAGCAGGGTCTCAACGAATAACTGATACTTTGCTGTTTTTTATAGCAAAAGATGCCTTACCCCTGGATGTAGTATCTGGGGAAGGTTTTAAAACATTTGTTAAGGAACTGAATCCCAGGTACAAGGTGCCCTCTCGCAAAACCATCACAACGTTATTGGATAAGAAATATGAACTGATAAAAATTGGTTTATCTAAGAGACTGGAGGAATCCAAGTGGTTGTGTCTCACAACAGACATTTGGACTGATATAAATAGCAGAAGTTATATTGGGGTTACTGCACATTTCATTGCCAAATGTAATGCTCAAAGTATGGATTTGGCTGTAAAGCCTCTTAAAGCGCCACATACCTCAGAGAACATTGAAAGTGCTCTTCGGGAGGTTATGAATGAGTGGCACATCACTAATGAGAAAGTTGTTTGCTGTGTCACTGATGGTGGTGCAAACATTGTGAAAGCAGCTCAGCAGATGTTTTCACAACACAGGCATTTACACTGTGTGGCACATTTGCTAAATCTAGTTGCAGTAGACTCTCTGAATGCTATAGAAATTATAAAAAAACTTATTAGGAGAAGTAAAAAGGATAGTTACTTTTTTCAAGCATAGTGCAAGTGCAACAGAAAAGCTACAGGCTGAGCAAATGAAGGATGGTGTAGCTGAAGGGCAAACACTAAAACTTATTCAAGAAGTAGGCACCCGTTGGAATAGTACTTTCTATATGTTAGAGAGATTTATACAATTATATGGCTACATAGCAAACTGTTTTAACTGTTGTGGATGGACCACCAATCTTGCACAAGAGCCAGATTGATGAATTAAAAAGCATCATGTTAGTTTTAAAGCCTGTGGAAGAAGTGACAAGGGAAATATCTTCACAAAATCATGTAATTGTGAGTGCTTTAATTCCCTTGTTGCGCTGTTGCAAAAAGGCAATTCAAAATGTACCAGTTGCACATGGTGCAGAACTGTTAAAGAAAACATTGCTCGAAAATTTCACTAGACGTTTTGGATCAGTTGAAAATGTAAAATGCATTGCCATAGCAACAATCTTGGATCCATGATTTAAGCGATTGCATTTTGAGAATGTTTTGTTCTGCTCACGTGGAATTACTGGCCTTAATTCTTTGTTGCATGAACATGAGAAGGCTACTGAAACACCTGTGTCACCTGTACAAAGCACAGACAGCATATGGGCTTTCCATGACAATCTGGTCAGCACAAATTGTTCAAGCAGTGACACTATGGGTGGCATAAGTGTTTCCTTGAGGCAATATCTGCAACTTCCAGTTATAGATCGCAATGAAAACCCATTGTTGTTCTGGGAAAAGAATAAATATGTATATCCAGGGCTCTATGATCTTGCACAAAAATATTTGTGCATTGTTGGAACTTCAGTTCCATCTGAAAGGCTCTTCTCAAAGTCTGGTAATGTGATGACAGCAAAACGTAACAGACTTCACCCCAAACAACTAGAGAAACTGCTTATCATGGCAAATTGTAGTAATCAGGAATGGCAGGAAAAGTAAAAACATAACAGATATTACGTATAAATTTGGGAAATAGTATATGTAAAATACCTAAAATTTCAAAGTTGTTTTAAAACAGATGCAAACATACCAGACCTCTGTTATGATATCAAATAAGCAGAATAGTTTGAAACAACAGGCATCATGCAACATTAATTATGTGAAAAGTAAGTAAAAATACACAAAGTTTTGTATAGTAATTAAATTCATATAAGCAGAAGCTGTTGACTGAGCTATAGTTTTGATCACCTGCGATCAACTGAATCAAAGCACTGGTTGCCAGAAGTACTACTTGAATTGGCGATGCAGAAACAATTATCAGATTTTAGTAGATAGATCTACATAAATGGAATTTGGTGAGCGATATATGAATTGTAGTTTGTAGTCACCAATATTTCAATACTTTCTTGAAAACATAGCGTTGCTTTCTTTATAAAGGTGTCGAGTTTTTTTATTTTATTTTTTCTTTCCAAAGGGGGGCTGCAGAAATGCCTTCAAGGTTTAGTGCTGATAACCCTATTTTTGAAAGACCATTTAACACATCCTGTTTGTTCTCACACAAGCTTGTGTTGTGTTTTGGTATATTTCCAGTGCATCCCATTCCACCACTACTCACAAAGTTATTGCTTTAAAAACATACTAATTGTGCCAGGATTGTCTGCAACAGTGAATCATCCTTCAAACAAGAAGTTGCTACAATTAAGAAAATTTCTGAAGCCCATCAATACCCACCATCTATAATAAACAAAATTCTCTATGATTTCCACATGAAAAACTTCCAACTCTTACACTAACACTAAAATAGAACCCCATTTATTGGTTCAGTCCCTTAGCATTGTTCATTTTCTTATAAGATCTGTAATCTATCCAGGGCCCATCTTCTTAACCCGTTATTATAAAGTGTCTGCTAAAAAAACAGAGATCCTGTTCTACCCCTGGACACCCCCTAAAGTTTATGCCATACCTATTTCATCCCCCTCAGGACTCTCGGTATACCTTGGCGACTCATAGTGAAGCATCAACACAAGACTGTGTGAACATAAACAGTATGTGCCCCGATGATCTTCCAAAAACAGCATTATTATTACTAACTGAAGACATTTCTGCCGTCCCCTTGGGAAAGAAAAAAAATTACCTCCTTTATGAACAAAGTATTTCTACATTTTCAAGAAAGTATTGAATTGAAATATTGCTAACCAAAAACTGCAATTCAGATATCCCTCACCAAATCCCATTTATTTGGATCTCTCCAAAAATCTGGCAACCAGTCCTCTGATTCTGTTGAGGGTGATCAAGACCATACATAGCATGGTCAAAAACTTCTGTTTATATGAATTACTAGACATAAACTCAGTGTATTTTCTTAATTCTCAGGAAATAAGTAAAATTTAATCATAGTTTAAACCACTGCAGTAAATAGAGTAATTGTTAAAAGGATTACATAAAAATTGAAAACTCATTGTTAATACAATCCCTGGAAATGTATGTAGTGAAAATAATTATTTTGATGAGATCATATCTTAATCACATGAAACGATAACTTTATGAAATTGGTTGTTCTAAATCAGAGTTATAAATTCAGAATTTTTGTCTGTCAGTACTTTGCGAATCCTGGCATACACTTACCACATCTCCATTTTCATTAAATCCCTGACAAAGTCCTAGCTCCAGGATGTTTTCTTGGGGAAGGGAAAGCAAAATGTCTTCATTATATATGGCTAACTGATATTATTTCTATTTTGCCAGCTTTCTCCAGAGTTTGAATTCAAAAGGTTCCCTGCTGGCAGTGTGCCTGAAAGAAAGCCTATTTGAGTAAATTTCCATAATATCACTCCCAGATGTACTATCTACTATGGATTTCTTTACTTATGTGGGCAGTGTAAGTTTCTTAGACTGAATTTGCAAAATTCTTGATTATGTATTTTTAAGTTTTCTTAACTTGCTACTATAGGGTTAATATTTGACAAAAGAAAAAAGTGTTATAAAACCCAAAAACATTTCTCAGATAAATTGTTCACATCATAACCTTTTTTTATAATAATGGTCAATGTTTTAATTTCAGAGCACTCTTTCAAAATTCACTTTATTAGTTACAAAAATACAATTGAAAACTCATTGTTAATATGAATTACTAGACATATTAACAATGAGTTTTCAATGGGTTACCTTTTGCCCAACCTAGTGACTCACCAGAGGCGTAAGGGTGGGAAAAATTGACCTGGCCACAGATCAAGAGAAGGTGCAAAAATTTACTGCTTGCAATCCGCTCTAATTTATAATTGAAACTTCACCAGTTTCGGGTACGCTTACAGTTCAATTTTCTTTCTCAAAATGTTAAGAGGATGCTAGTTGCTTACATTAGGAAATGAAGACGTAGTTGTACAGTTCGTCTAACTAAAGTAGAACCACAGCCTTTGTCGATAAGAACGGTGCCCGCAGTTTTTTTAGTTGGATGGATAAGATAAGGATGTCATTCACATTGAATATTCTCTCGGGGCTATTCTATCATTATTGTGGCTACGAGCCATGACTGCCTGATAATTTCGGCCCATTTGATGTGAAATTGAAAATACGAACTCCGAAACATATATATATATATATCATCATCATCATCATCATCATTGTCAACCATTATCAATCCACTGCTGGACGAAGGTCTCCCCAAGTTTCCTCCACAACGGTCTGTCTTGTGCCAGTCTCCTCCATGTCACCCCTGCATACTTTCGAATTTCATCCACCCATCTCCCATGTGGTCTTCTTCTGGGTCTTTTCCTGTCCCTTGGAATACAATCTAAAATTTCGGCTGTCCATCGATGATCTGTCCTTCTGGCAGTATGTCCAGCCCATTGCCATATCAGGGATTTAACTCTGATCATGATGTCTTCCACTCTTGTCATTTTTCGGATCCACGTGTTCCTCTTCTTATCTCTCCTGGTTACACCAAGCATGCACCTCTCCATGCTTTTTTGAGTTGTCTGCAGCCATTGTATGTCTCTTTTAGTTAAGGTCCACGTCTCTGCACCATACGTAAGCACTGGAAGGATGCATTGGTCAAACACTTTTCTTTTAAGACATAATGGCATATTGCTCTTGAAAATTATGCTGTTTCTTCCAAAAGCTCTCCAGGCAAGTTTTGTACGCCGATTAATTTCTTCACTAATGTGACCCTCACTTGATATCTGCTGTCCAAGATAAACGTATGTGTCTGTTATCTCCAGCTTTTCTCCATCAATCGATAAATCTTCATTTCTTGTAAAAGCATTGAACATCACTTTTGTCTTCTGAAAGTTCATTTTTAATCCCACTTCTTTACTCTTGTCAGCAAGTTCCTGGATCATACTCTGCAGCTCTGATGGGGTAGTTGCAAAAATGACTACGTCATCAGCAAAACGAAGGTGGGTTATATAATCTCCATTAATCTTTATCCCCTTGTTTTCCCAGCTCAGCGACTGAAAAACACCCTCCAATGTGGCATTAAAGAGCTTCGGAGATATGGTGTCACCTTGTCTCACTCCCTTTCCAATTTTTACGTGTGTTGTATTTTCAAACAGCCTAATCTTTGCACTTGCATTTTCATAGATGTTATTAATAATATTAATGTATGCATCTTCAATACCGCAGGTTTTCAGAGCCATTGTAACTGCTGATGGTTTCACCGAATCAAAGGCTTTTTCATAATCGATAAAAGCCATGCACAATGGAAGTTCATATTCCCTCGCTCTTTCAATTAGTTCTCTCAGCACGTGGATATGATCTATTGTGCTGTAGCCACTCCTGAATCCAGCTTGTTCTCTCGGTTGAGCCATGTCCAGTGTTACCTTCAAGCGGTGTGAAAGAACTTTAGTGAAGATTTTATAAACTACTGATAGGAGGCTGATAGGTCTGTAGTTTCCAAGATCCTCAATGTCACCTTTCTTATGTAGCAGGATCATTGTAGCGGTGTTCCAATCCTCAGGAATCTTTCCTTCATTAAGGCATCGAGTGAAAATTTGGGCGAGTACTGTTTCGATTTCTCCACTTGCTTCTTGTATGATGTCTATAGTAATTCCATCTTCTCCTGGAGCTTTTCCTCGCTTCATGTTCTTGATTGCATGTGCAACTTCTGCTGGAAGGACTGGAGGAACTCTGGTACTGGTATCTTTCATGATGTCTGGAGTGCATATATCATCCCTTTCATATAATTTGAAGTAGAAATCTTTCACTCTTGTCAAAATTTCGCCTCTATTTCTTGTTACAGAACCATCTTCTTTTCTCAGTGCCATAATCTGTTTTCTTCCCTTACTGAGATGTCCCTTTGCTATCTTTAGGCTTTGGCTGTTTTCAATTGCTTTCCTCACCAGTTCACAGTTGAATTTCCTTACGTCTTCAGTGATACTTTTTCTTACTGTCTTGCATAGCTCTATATATTCCACTTTGGAAGTCACATCTTCTTTAGTTGTCCTCATCTCTCTTCTTTTTTGCATCAACATTTTGGTTTTTCCTGATAATTTGTTCACATGCAACTTGTTCTTAGACCCAGCTAATTTTGTTGCTGTTTCCATAAGAGCTTTGGTTACTTTTCTGATATATATATATATATATATATCATCACCAGTATCAGCCCATTGCTGGATGAAGGTTCCCCAGAGTTTATTTCACAACTGTCTGCCTTGAGCCTATCTTCTCCATGTTACTCTGGCATGATTTTGAATTTCATCCATCCATTTTCTGTGTGGTCTTCTGGATCCTTTTCTGTCCCTTGGAAACCAGTCTAAAATTTCAGTTGTCCATCGGTAGTCTGTTTTTCTTGCAGCATGTCCAGGCCATTGCCATTTCAGGGATTCTACCCTGATCATGTCTTCCACTCTTGTATATATATATAATGTTTCGGAGTTCGGATCAAGTACTGCATATACATATATAGATATACATTTGTATAAAATAGAAAGACAGATTGGGGCGCAATATTTTGCGGTTTGCCCCGGGTGCAGAAATCCCTAGATACGCCTCTGTGACTCTCACTACAGTCCACTTCCAGAGCTTTTTTATATCCTTTGCCCGACCTCAGTCATCAACTGACCCTCCTAATTCCTCTGTCTGGCTGCGGCCCTGTTACCCTGGTCTGTAATGTGAAACAATATGAGTTGAAAAATCTAGATTAATATTATAAGTACCCATATAAGTTGCACAGAGTGATAGGAAATGAAAACTTCCAACTACCATGAAATAGTTTCTATTTTTTTTAAAATTGCCCTAAAAAATGTGTCAGGATAAAGCAGAAATGTCACAAAGAAATATTCCTCTGGCTTAACTTGTACTAATTGCTATGCAGGAAAGTTGCAAAGCATAATTTATCATTTCATATATTATTTTTCCTTACAAATGGTGGTTATCTGTTAGTTTGCTTGTTTCACATATATTGTATACATATATTTAGTGTTGAAATTGTCTGTTCGATTTGTAATAACTCTCTATATATATATTGCATATCTCATTATCAATCCACTGTTTGATGAAGGTCTCCCCAAGTTTCTTCCACAAGGGTCTGTTTTGTTCCAGTCTCCTCCATGCCGTGCCCGCATGCTTTTGAAATTCATCCGCCCATCTCCCGTGTCGTCTTTTCCTATTCCTTGGAATCTAGTCTAGAAATTCGGTTGTCCTTCAGTGGTCTATTCCTCTGGCAATATGTCCAGCCCATTAGTATTTCAGGAATTTTACTCAGATCATGGTGTCACCCATTCTTGTCACTTTCCTGATCAAAAAGTTCCTCTTATCTTGCCTGGTTACACCACACATGCATCTTTCTATGCTTCTTTTAGTTGTCTGCAGCCTTTGTATGTGTGTTTTAGTCAAGTCCAAGTCTCTACCCCATATATAAGAACTGAAAGGATGCATTGATTAAACACTTCTCTTTTAAGAATAATAGTAATTAGCATATTGCTCTTGAGAAATGTGTTTCTTCCAAAAGCTCTCCAACCAAGTTATATACACCGATTAATTTCTTCATCAATGTGACCCTTGCATGATACGTGTTGCCCAAGGTAAATGCAATCATTATCAGTCCACTGCTAAATGAAAGCAAGGCCATCTGGAAAACATAAGCCCATAACATTAGAGAGATGAGTTCCCGCTCCTTTTGATGTCGCGCACAGAAACCATGGCTCCCAATTGGTTTCCAACGCTGTCATGTGTGGCGTCAAACACGACACCAACGTATCAGTCTATGTGACATGAGAGTGACATCATAAACGGAAGAAACTCATCTCTCTAATGTCGTGGCCTTGTGTTTTTTATATGGCCTTAATGAAAGTCTCTTCTACAACTGTCTATCTTGAGCCAGTTGCCTCCATTTCACTCTGGCATGTTTTCAAATTTCACCCTTTCATCTTCCGTGTGGTCTGTCTTTTGGTATTCAGCCTGATGTTTCAGTTATCTATTGGTGGTCAGTTCTATAATATATATATATATATATATATGTGTGTGTGTGTGTGTGTGTGTGTGTGTGTGTGCATTATGCGCAAAATCTACAGAACTGCCACCGATAAATAACTGGATGAAATATTAGACTGGATACCGAAGGACAGAAGAAGAAGAGCACACGGAAGATGGGTGGTTGAAATTCAAAAGCATACCAAAGTGATATGGAGCAGAGTGGCTCAACAGAGCTGCAGAAGAGACTTGAGGAATCTTTCGTTCAGCAGTTGATTGATAATGGTTAACAGTAATGATGATGTTAGTTTTATATTGATTATTGGTTAAAAAGAAATAAAGTAATGTCAGTTTCAAGTCAATGACAGATCTCAGAACATTTGATTACAATAAGCTTTACAGTGAATGTATGGCCCTGCAGAAGTTACCCTTCATTCCATGAATTGTGTAAATCTGATTTGGCATCACATCATATTTTGAAATTTGGTGTCTAGACCATATCTCCTATTTCATAAGCGTCAAAAAAATTCTGATTTTTCACAGTGCTTTATACTTTTTATACTAACCATTTTCTGCTAAGAACAAATTATTTGAATACGATCAGTTGGATTGTAAATAAAATTCTAGCAATTCAATACATTTTTTCATGTCATGTATGTCTTTTGTGTTGTAATAAAAAATATTGTACAAATTGTCATACTCTGCAATGTTGTGATGTAATGTGGGTTTTATATCATTATCACATTTTGAAATATGATTTCTTGATATAAGTTTCATTTCTTATGTATTAAAATGAACAAAGCATTTGATTTCTCCCACATTTTGCATTTTTATATTGCTACATTTTCTGCTGAGAATAAGTAATTAGTTGTTTATTTAAAGATATATTTTGTTTGGTACAATCATCCAAACCATAAATAAATTGTTTGTAATTGAATATGATTTTCTTACTTTTCATGTAATTTGCACTGTATGCCTTTAGTGTTGTAATTGAAAAAATCTTATAAATTGTCACAGTGTTGTGATGAACCACCAGCATAGTGCAGTTGCTTAAGTCACTATGCACTGTCTGGGAGGCACTTTCTGACAGGTGTTCAAATCCCGGTCCTGCTGGCTATCTGGTCTTTGTTTTCCACAAACTCCCTGTGTTTGGGGACCTGAATGTGTGGATGGTTCCCTGTGAAGTTGTCCTTGGATGCAATTTGTCCCTTGGTCCTTCAGGTTGTGGGTTGGACGTGGGGTTAATGTTACGAAATCTCACAAAAATACTCATTGAGAAGGCCAGGACCCGCACAAGGCTGTCAATTCATTGAAGAAGTGTGTTGAAATCTGGGGTATTTAATCTCACTATTGAATTCTAAAATTTGATTTCTTGATATCAAAGTTTTATTCCATTTGTATTTAAACAGACTGAGCATTTTAATTTTCCTACAATGTTTTGCATTTCCTATGTTGTTATGTTTTCTGCTAAGAACAAGAAATTTGAAGTTCATTTTAAATATGTGTTGTTTGATCTCTTGTTATCATGTTCTAAAGTTTGATCCTTCATTCCTTATATATTGTATCAAAATTTGTAACTACAGTCACAAATTGTATATGTTTTTAGTGCAATGTTATGATTTATGGGAGTGAAAGAAACATTTTATTACTGTTGCGTCTGTTACTCACATTTAAAATAGCATTGCTCATAGCCTTCAGAAGACATGATATATGGTCACTGAATGTAATGTACAGAGACAACTACAATTTGTTCCTTTTTATTAAAGCAAACTGAGTATTTGAATTTCTCCAAAATGTGTTTTCATATTGCTACATTTCTGCTCAGGAGAACATTTCCATGTGGTCTCGTGTCTTTTGGTATTCAGTCTGATGTTTCAGTTATCTATTGGTGGTCACTTTCTGCTGAGGAGAACATTTAAAGTTTATTTTAAGTGTTAGTGTTGTTTGGAAAAGATTGTAAACAAAATTTTAATAGTTCAATGTAAACTTCTTATTTTTTATGTATTTTGCAATATATGTCTTTTGTGTTGTAATTAAAAATGTTATATAAATCATCATAATTGGTAGTGTTGTGGGGAAATTTGTAGTTTCTATATCTCATTGTCACATGCTAAAGTTTGATATCATGATATTAAAGTGATATTCCTTATATTACAAACAAACTGAGCATTTCAATTTTCTTCCAATGATTTGCATTTTTACATTGGTACATGTTTTGCTGAGGACAAAAAATTTGAAGTTCATTTTAAACAGGATTGTCGTTTGATACGGTCAACCAGACTAAATAAATTATAGTAATTATATATAAATTTGTTATTCATGTCATTTGTAATGTATGCATTTTGTGTTGTAATGGAAAAGAAAGCAAAAATTTTCACTTCACAGTATTGGTAAAATTTGTAAATTCGGTATGTTATCCATTTTGATGATACTGCTCATCTCTTAAATAAAAATATGAACTGTCATATTTTAGCTTTTAATTACAAGTAAGGGTAGTAAACATGAAAACTTCCTAGTATTGACTTGGTTATAATGATTAGTACAGTTGCTGTAGGTGTGCATTGGCTTTGCTTTGTAACAAAATCATGTAAACAATGAGAAAATTTTCTTTTTCTTTGCACAAGTGTACTCACTATTTGACCTTGATCAGTAGTTGAACATCACAGAAAGAGGGAAAGCAGGTTCTTAAGTAAAGAATGGTCCTATTAATCTAAAGTAAGCTGATGACAAAAAAGCAAATAAGTATATACAGTATCATCATCATCATCATTGTCAACCATTATCAATCCACTGCTGGACGAAGGTCTCCCCAAGTTTCCTCCACAACGGTCTGTCTTGTGCCAGTCTCCTCCATGTCACTCCCGCATACTTTC
Source organism: Macrothele yani (assembly GCA_039090855.1). NCBI lineage: Eukaryota > Metazoa > Arthropoda > Arachnida > Araneae > Macrothelidae > Macrothele > Macrothele yani. The sequence goes on along the minus strand of CM077018.1, from coordinate 54,746,578 downwards.
GAATTTCATCCACCCATCTTCCATGTGGTCTTCTTCTGGGTCTTTTCCTGTCCCTTGGAATCCAATCTAAAATTTCGGCTGTCCATCGATGGTCTGTTCTTCTGGCAGTATGTCCAGCCCATTGCCATTTCAGGGATTTAACTCTGATCATGATGTCTTCCACTCTTGTCATTTTTCGGATCCACGTGTTCCTCTTCTTATCTCTCCTGGTTACACCAAGCATGCACCTCTCCATGCTTTTTTGAGTTGTCTGCAGCCATTGTATGTCTCTTTTAGCTAAGGTCCACGTCTCTGCACCATACGTAAGCACTGGAAGGATGCATTTGATTAAACACTTTTCTTTTAAGACATAATGGCATATTGCTCTTGAAAATTATGCTGTTTCTTCCAAAAGATCTCCAGGCAAGTTTTGTACGCCGATTAATTTCTTCACCAATGTGACCCTCACTTGATATCTGCTGTCCAAGATAAACGTACGTGTCTGTTATCTCCAGCTTTTCTCCAACAATCGATAAATCTTCATTTCTTGTAAAAGCATTGTACATCACTTTTGTCTTCTGAAAGTTCATTTTTAATCCCACTTCTTTACTCTTGTCAGCAAGTTCCTGGATCATACTCTGTAGCTCTGATGGGGTAGTTGCAAAAATGACTATGTCATCAGCAAAACGAAGGTGGGTTAGATAATCTCCATTAACCTTTATCCCTTTGTTTTTCCAGTTCAGTGATTGAAAGACATTTTCCAATGTGGCATTAAAGAGCTTCGGAGATATGGTGTCACCTTGTCTCACTCCTTTTCCAATTTTTATGTGTGTTGTATTTTCAAACAGCCGAATCTTTGCACTTGCATTTTCATAGATGTTATTAATAATATTAATGTATGCATCTTCAATACCGCAGGATTTCAGAGCCATTGCAACTGCTGATGGTTTCACCGAATCAAAGGCTTTTTCATAATCGATAAAAGCCATGCACAATGGAAGTTCATATTCCCTCGCTCTTTCAATTAGTTCTCTCAGTACGTGGATATGATCTATTGTGCTGTAGCCACTCCTGAATCCAGCTTGTTCTCTCGGTTGAGACATGTCCAGTGTCACCTTCAAGCGGTGTGAAAGAACTTTAGTGAAGATTTTATAAACCACTGATAGGAGGCTGATAGGTCTGTAGTTCCTGAGATCCTCAATGTCACCTTTTTTATGTAGCAAGATCATTGTAGCGTTGTTCCAATCCTCAGGAATTTTCCCTTCATTAAGGCATCGAGTGAAAATTTGGGCGAGTACTGTTTCGATTTCTCCACTTGCTTCTTGTATGATGTCTACAGTAATTCCATCTTCTCCTGGAGCTTTTCCCCGCTTCATGTTCTTGATTGCATGTGCAACTTCTGCTGTAAGGACTGGAAGAACTCTGGTACTGGTACCTTTCATGATGTCTGGAGTACATGTATCATCCCTTTTCATATAATTTGGAGTAGAAATCTTTCACTCTTGTCAAAATTTCGCTTCTATTTCTTGTTACAGAACCATCTTCTTTTTTCAGCGCCATAATCTGTTTTCTTCTCTTGCTGAGGTGTCCCTTTGCTATCTTTAGGCTTTGGTTGTTTTCAATTGCTTTCCTCACCAGTTCACAGTTGAATTTCTTTACGTCTTTAGTGATACATTTTCGTACTGTCTCGCATAGCTCTATATATTCCATTTTGGAAGTCACATCTTCTTTAATTGTCCCCATCTCTCTTCTTTTTTGCATCAACATTTTGGTTTTTCCTAATAATTTGTTCACATGCAATTTGTCCTTAGACCCAACTAATTTTATTGCTGTTTCCATAAGAGCTTTGGTTACTTTTCTGTTAACTTCAGAATATCCCCTTCTTCCGATGTTACACCTTCTAAAGCAGAGAATCCGTTCTTTAGTTCCAACTTGAAGGTATTATAGTGTTTTTCAAGGTTGGTTATGTCAATACATTTTGTTCGTCTTATGAGCTTGCTACGTTCGAGTTTAGTGTTGAGGTGCATCTTACATCTCACCAATCTATGGTCACTGCCTGTGTTGAATTTGTTTAGCACACTGCAGTCTTCTATGACGAATTTTTTGTTACACATAATAAAATCAATTTCACTTGTCGTCCCATTTGGATGTCTCCATGTCCATTTCCTGTGTGGCTTTTTCTTGAAAAAGGAGTTTCAAGATGAAAAACCCTTCTGCCTCTGCAAACTCTACGAGAGTATTTCCACGCTGGTTTCTGTTGCCGGGACCGAATTTATCTACTGCAGTTTCATTCTGTTGCCGTTGCCCTATTTTTGCATTGAAATCTCCCATAATTATCTTCAAGTGCTGCTTACCTTTATTATTTAGATCACGAATTTCCTCATAAAATTCTTCAATTTCTTCTTCAGCATGACTTGTGGTGGGTGCATAAGTTTGAATAATCTGAGCCTGGTATCTTCTCGAGAGTTGGATAACGAGTCGTGCAGCTCTGTCAGAGGAACTTTCAACTTCTACAACTTTATCCTTCAGTTTCTTGTTTATTATAAATCCAACACCACTAGTTCTGCCAGTATCTGTCCCACGATAGTAGAAGAGATGTCCACTTTTCAGTTCAATGAGATCTTCTCCTTTTCTCCTTACCTCACTCAGCCCGACGATGTCCCACTTGATCCTTTGTAGTTCCTCTTCCACTTCAAGAAGCCTTGAATCAGAAGATAGGGAGCGTCCGTTATACGTCGCCAAGGTCAGCATCAGATGGCAGCCTAGTCCGGTCCTCCGGGGATTCTTAGCACCCTCTGCCTTCATGTCGCACTGGCCGCTGCCTTGGCCAGGTACATTCCAGCTGCCGGAGACTGAGGGCCAAGATTTAAGTTGTGGAGTCATTTTGGAGGGGTTTGGCCATAACTCACCACGCTGGCCAAGCGGGTTGGTGAGTGTGGGATAGCATTTCCTCTAATCCCGATGATATAGTTATACCGCTATTGGCGGTCGTCAGAGCCCCTTTAGTGGGAACAGGATGTACCACGAGAAGGCGGGGTTGACATTTGTCAAGGAGAGGCTGTGATGTTACGCATCACCTGACCTTACATCCCATACAGTATATACGTATATATATATACTGTATATACTTATTTATATATACTGTATATACTTATATATAAGCATAATAATAAAGGTTACATGTAAATTTTCAAAACAGCTTTTGAAATTCCAAAGCACCTGAGGCTACATAAAATAAAAATAAAAAAACATACAAAACTGAAAGCAGTAGCAACAGATTTGGAGAAATCAAAAGAACAGATCTAATAGCCAACTGGGAGAAAACAAAGAGCAATGTAGAACTATGGCAAGATGCTATCTATGGTTTCATCAAGAGCTAGGCACAGATAACACCTCATACCTCTGTAAAGATCAACAAGTGTGGATTTTGCATCATCCAGTCTGCTGCAAAAACAGCAAATGATAAACAGAAAATGCAAATAAAAAATTAAAATAAAATTAACCCACTCCAAAACAACTAAAAAAACCCCACAGATAACCTACACCTCCCGAGACCCCAAAACACCTAACCCCCCCCATTTTTTTAGGAGAAAATATAAAGCACCCAAAAAACAAAAACTCTGTCTATGTGTGTATATATATATATGTTTCCCAACTGTTACGGAAGTTCTTTCAAATTTCTGTTTTTTTTTTTTTTGGTTTCAACAAATATAGAAGACTTGGGTGTCATGCATCCGAATTTTTATAGTTCTGGTTGGAAAATTGTAGAAAGCCAAATACCATGTTGCGCTGGTACTCATTTGCAGATCCTCAACATTAAAAGCTACCTTCCTTGATATATCTGCCACTGGTTGATGGACTGTAGCCACAGTTGTTTCTCAGCAAAAATATTTTTTTCCCAACATGCTTGATTCCATTAATGCCATAATCAATGAAAAACAGCTTGAAAAGTGGAAGTTGGTGAAATCAACATGGCACTGTAAAAAACATTTCTGCAGCAGATAAGATTTTTCAAGTGTTTTATTCATTTAAAAAAGTGAAATGGCATCTTGAATACTTCATAATTGTTCACAGAAAGTAAAAATATTGACTTCAGTTTGCTCTATTTTTTATGTATGTCAGTAATGTTAATCTTATGTATTAAAGTGATTAAGTACAAAAAGCATTCATGCTACATATGGTACAATATTAAGAAGTTTTGTGTTTGGAATTATTATGCAGATTTGGTGTTAAAATTGATTTTTGAAATATAATGACCATCTTAGTGGTATAGATTTCTGACTAGTCTGCTGGATCTGTGTTTTGAGTTCTGAATGAGGCATGAGTAGTGTGTTTGTCTTTCTCTTTCTCCCTTCCATGGAACCACGTGCCTTAAATTAGGGACAGACAACTGCTTATAACCCATGGATATGCTCATGGTGATTGTCACACACACACACACACACACACACACACACACACACACACAAAAGGCAAACTTACAAATCTGAGATATTTTTATTTCCACCTGAAAAGCATTTTTTTTTATTTTACAGAGCAGCTTCTTGTACTTGTGATCCATATTAAAACATTGTTGCCTGATACAAGTGGACTGATCCAGAGTGATGTACATTTTTGGGTTACTTAATAACTACTGCAGAAGATATCACTTTGCTATGATTGGTCAAAAAGAAAAAAATGGTATAAAAATTACTGTGGCAAAACTTTTTTTTTTTTTTTTTTTTTTTTTGAATTTTCTAAAGAAACGTGCAGTATGGAATTCAATGGCTGGAGCCAACAAATCCGTGCTGTAATAAAAAAGCAGCACAATAGAAACAACTTCACTGCTGTGATGATGCAGTGGTCTAAGTGCTGGCTTGTGATCATTAATCGAAGATAAGTTTGGGTTTGAATCCCAGTGAGACATGGATGTTGTGTTCATCTTACAGCACTGGCTTTCTCTCACTCTCTTACGTAAAATCTGTAGCCCTATATTAGGAATAGACAACTGTTTATAGCCCATTAAGTTGCTCATGGTTGTCAAAACACCAACAGCCGGGTGGCGCAGTGGTCTAAGCGAAGGCCTCTGATCATTCGTCCGAACGGGGTCCGGGTTCGAATCCCGGTGAGGCATGGATGTTGTGTTTGTCTTACGGCACTGGCTCTCTCCCTTCCCTGGAACCAGTGACCCTAAATTAGGAACGGGCGACTGCTTCTAGCCCATTGAGTTGCTCACGGTGGTCGTTAAACCTCCAATCAGAAAAAAAAAGCACCAGCAAGTAAAAAAAATACAGTTTGTGACAACTGTAAAAAATATGAGATCAATGAATTTATACCAAATTACGGAAAACATGACTGCCCTGTTGGTGACAGTTTAAAAAAAAGTCATAATTAGTATCTAAAGTGTACTATACAGATAAAGCTATACACACTCTCCACCATTTTCTGAAAAAACCATGAAAATGACAGCAAATTAAAGGATTCAATTGAACCCACTCAGTAAATATCAAACCTTTCATTCAAAGTAGCAAAAAGGTAATCTAAATGGACGATGTCATCGCTCTTTAAACGTTATTTTTTAAACAACGCATAGCGACTGAAAAATTGTATTTGTAAAAGGTAATCACTACACTGGCATCTATTCAATGCCAGCAAGCATTATCCTCTGAAGGCAAAATAAATCTTATAAAGAATTATTATCTTCATGTATAAAAATTAAGCAAGTGAAATGGTATAATCATATGTATATACTGTATATTTGTTCAGCATGAATATGATCAGCCACAAATGTTATTTGCAATCAAGTTAATATGACAATAGCATGTAAGCCCCTAAAATAAATCAACAGGTACGTCTTTTTTTTTTTTAAGTTGCAAAGTAAAAGGATGCAAATGTAAGCCTGAATTCCAGCAAATGTGACATTAATAACACACCATTGGTTTGTAAAGAAATGTCAGACAACAAAAGGCTCAGAAGAATATTTCTGAGCTCATCCGAGTGAACAGATTTAAAATGGTCATTCAGCACTAATCGAAGGTTCTGTTACAAGGAATCTCTGTGCATATGAAGAAGATGCTGTAACAAGAGACTGTATGAATGAAACTAAACTGGGTATTGATTATCTTGCATATAATTGGGAAACGAATCTCCCTGAATATAAAATTCTTCACAAATGCATGGAAACCAATACAGGAGCTGCGGGTTTGATTCTTGCGCCAGTGCAATGTAATCTTCAAGCTTTCTAAAGCTACATGGACACAGTGAAAATACGGCACTTTTGTGCCACCAATAATATTGGGTATTGACTTTTCAGAAATCCAATGAGTGCTAGGGCAAAGGGCATGCCGCCCCGGTGGCGCAGTGGTCTAAGCGATGGCCTCTGATTATTCATCCGAAAGGGGTCTGGGTTCGAATCCCGGTGAGGCGTGGATGTTGTGTTTGTCTTACGGTACTGGCTCTCTCCCTTCCCTGGAACTAGTGACCCTAAATTAGGGACGGGCGACTGCTTATAGCCCATTGAGTTGCTCACGGTGGTCGTTAAACCTCCAATCAAAAAAAAAAAAAAAAAAAAAAGGCATCGTGTTTTATTCCTAAACGACAAATCAGGCACATTGTTCAAAGTCACACGTTCTTAGTTCTTTCAAGAAGCGTAACCATGTTTAAGGCAAAACGTGCTTCCAACATTCTCGCCGGGAATTAGGAACTGGCGTATTAAAAGGGAGGTGGCTTTAACGAAGCTCCCGAAGTGAATGCATATGTGAAATCAAAACTCCCACCTCACAAACAATATCAAGATCTATATCATCATCAACCATTATCAATCCACTGCTTGACGAAGGTCTTCGCAAGTTTCTTCCACAACGGTTTGTCTTGTGCTAGTCTCCTCCATGTTACTTCCGAATACTTTCGAATTTCATCCACCCATCTCCCATGAGGTCGGGTCTTTTCCTGTCCCTTGAAATCCAGTCTGCCGCCCCGGTGGCGTAGTGGTCTAAGGCGTTGGCCTCTGATCATTCGTCCGTAAGGGGTCCGGGTTCGAATCCCGGTCAGGCATGGATGTTGTGTTTGTCTTACGGCACTGGTTCTCTCCCTTCCCTGGAACCAGTGACCCTAAATTAGGGACGGGCGACTGCTTATAGCCCATTGAGTTGCTCACGGTGGTCGTTAAACCTCCAATCAAAAAAAAAAAAAAAAAAAAAAAAGAAATCCAGTCTAAAATTTCGGTTGCCTATCGATGGTCTGTCCTTCTGGCAATATATCCAGCCCATTTCATTCCTGGGATTTTACTCTGATCATGATGTCTTCCACTCTTGTCATTTTTCTGATTCACAAGTTCATCTTCTTATCTCTCCTGGTTACACCAAGCATGCACCTCTCCATGCTCCTTTGAGTTGTCTGCAGTTTTTGCAGGTCTCTTTTAGTTGAGGTCCACGTCTCTGCACCATACGTTAGCACTAGAAGGATGCAATGATCAAACACTTTCCTTTTAAGACATAATGGCATATTGCTCCTGAAAATTATACTGTTTCTCCCAAAAGCTCTCCAGGTAAGTTGTACACGCCGATTAATTTCTTCATATATATATATATATATAATCAACCATTGTCAATCCACTGCTGGATGAAGGGCTCCCCGCCGCCCCCGGTGGCGCAGTGGTCTAAGCGATGGCCTCTGATCATTCGTCCGAAAGGGGTCCGGGTTCGAATCCCGGTGAGGCATGGATGTTGTGTTTGTCTTACGGCACTGGATCTCTCCCTTCCCTTCAACCAGTGACCCGAAATTAGGGACGGGTGACTGCTTATAGCCCATGAGTTGCTCACGGCGGTTGTTAAACCTCCAATCAAAAAAAAAAAAAAAAAAAAAAAGGGCTCCCCAAGTTTTTTCCACAATTGTCTGTCTTGAGCCTGTCTTCTCCATGTCACACACACACATATATATATATATATATATATATATATATATTACTACTTCTTCAAGTATGGATACTAAAAAGAGTATGGCTATACTACTTGGATTTAAGTAGTATAGATACTAAAAAGTATTACTATACTACTTGGATTTAAGTAGTATAGGCTGTAGCCATACTTATGGCCTTGCCTTAAGCCACTGACACCAGGGAAGGCAGAGAGCCAATGCTGTAAGATAAAAAACACACACCCATGTCTTACCGGGATTCAAGCCCGGACGAATGGCTACAAGCCAGTGCTTAGACCACTACATTACCAGGGGTCAGGACGGCACCGGATGTTGTGCTTGTCTTACTGCATTGTCTCTACATGAACCAATATGAGCCTAAATTGGGGACTGGCAACTGCTTACAGCACATAAAGTTACTCACATTGATCATTAACTCCCACCCCCTCCCCTTCTACACAAAAGAACCCATACACAGACGTCTAGAACTTGATATTTTGGGCATTTTTTCTGTGGGCACATTTCTTTCCAGATACCAAGAAGTGTCATTTTCAGTGAGTATTTTTTTTCCGCAGGCATTGTTTTTTTTTTTTTTTTTTTTTTTTTTTTTTGATTGGAGGTTTAACGACCACCGTGAGCAACTCAATGGGCTATAAGCAGTCGCCCGTCCCTAATTTAGGGTCACTGGTTCCAGGGAAGGGAGAGAGCCAGTGCCGTAAGACAAACACAACATCCATGCCTCACCGGGATTCGAACCCGGACCCCTTACGGACGAATGATCATAGGTCAGCGCCTTAGACCACTGCGCCACCGGGGCGGCCGCAGGCATTGTTTCAAGGATTACTCCCGATCATTTATGGCAAACTATATCGGTGTTTTCAAAAATCAGAACCACTCGATAGCTGATTTCACTGCATACTAAATGTCGTGTTTTAGAAATGGGATATAGTTGGGCTCAATTTTCTATAGTTGGGCTCATTGTGTGTGAAACTATCGTTTATTTATTTATCGTTATTATTTTCTAAATGCGGAACTATTCCACAATCGATCTCATCGTAAAACTATCAGTGTTCTCGAATTGCGTAGTCTTGGACACTCGACGATCGCTCTGTTACATTTAATAAATTACTTGAGAGGAAAAAAATTCATTGTCACTCATGACAAATTATCAGCATTTCCAAAATTGCGAACTATTCGACAGTTAATCTCACAGTGTGTAAAACTACCAGTGCTCTCGAAATGTAGAACCATTCGTTAGATAATCCATTCATGAGATATTTACGCTGTACGTTGAACTATCTACAAAATTTAAAATGTTCAACGTTTTAGGCAACGGTTTTACAACGAATAACATGAACTGTCGATAATTAGATGGTCGAATCGATAGTTTTCAAAAACTATCGCGGAGCGTTTTAGGCAACGGTTTTATAACGAATAACCAAGCGAATAACATGAACATTCGATAGCTTGCAAAAACTATCGCGATACTATCAGAAGACTAAACTATTCGAAACTGGGCTGTCGATAGTGCTGCAACTATCGATAGTATCGATAGGTCGAATACTATCGCCCATCCCTACTGCATACTAAATGTCGTGTTTTAGAAATGGGATATAGTTGGGCTCAATTTTCTATAGTTGGGCTCATTGTGTGTGAAACTATCGTTTATTTATTTATCGTTATTATTTTCTAAATGCGGAACTATTCCACAATCGATCTCATCGTAAAACTATCAGTGTTCTCGAATTGCGTAGTCTTGGACACTCGACGATCGCTCTGTTACATTTAATAAATTACTTGAGAGGAAAAAAATTCATTGTCACTCATGACAAACTATCAGCATTTCCAAAATTGCGAACTATTCGACAGTTAATCTCACAGTGTGTAAAACTACCAGTGCTCTCGAAATGTAGAACCATTCGTTAGATAATCCATTCATGAGATATTTACGCTGTACGTTGAACTATCTACAAAATTTAAAATGTTCAACGTTTTAGGTAACGGTTTTACAACGAATAACATGAACTGTCGATAATTAGATGGTCGAATCGATAGTTTTCAAAAACTATCGCGGAGCGTTTTAGGCAACGGTTTTATAACGAATAACCAAGCGAATAACATGAACATTCGATAGCTTGCAAAAACTATCGCGATACTATCAGAAGACTAAACTATTCGAAACTGGGCTGTCGATAGTGCTGCAACTATCGATAGTATCGATAGGTCGAATACTATCGCCCATCCCTATTATTTACCTTTTTTTAAGTATGCACCTCCGAAAAGTAATACACCTTTCACTAGGTTAACATTTTGGTCAAAGTCTATTCCATGCTTGTTCAAACTCGGTCGACAATAATTGTTTACATCTTCAAGGCTGCAGGTAAATGACATTCTCAAAATGTCTAGTAGCAAAATGAACAGAACTTGAATGAATATTAATACAATATAACTCATGTATCAGTGTTCTAATTTAGGGCAACATAACGCAAATGATACTACTGAACTGCGATTTATTTCCAAAGTAGGAGTTCTGTCTCACGTAGATTAATGTTGTACATAAAAACACTTCCATTAAAATTTACATTTAAATTATTTGTTGTAGATAAAAACACTTCTATTAAAATTACACGAGACCTACCTGCATTTAGGCAAGATTGAACTTCTAAGTCTGGCAAATTTCCTAAGGATTTGCTTTTATGAAATGCTGGGTGAAACCAAATTTTACGAAAATTTTTATTAATAGTATTTAATAAAAATATAACTGATTACTGTAACTTACATTTGTTTTCAATGAATTTATCTCCTACATGGTATTATGCGACAAGGACGGTTATTCACCCCATTCTCTCGGTCTAACGCAGCATCGATTTTGTAATATGAAAAACACAGAGGGTCTAAGCTCTCCGATAAGTTAGAATGAGAAGGAACTATTTTAACAAGAAATATTGAACCCTGGGTTTAACCGAAGTGGCCATCTTTCCATTCACATTAATACTTTGCAGGCACTCAGCTGTTTGTACTAACTAATTATGGGCTTTGATGTCATAATCGCTTGCACAGTCGTTCCGTGTACATCAAAGGTCACATGGATTACGATATTTTGTGTTTATGAAGATTTGGAAACTATATACTCCGTAAGGCACGCACCCCTTGGAAGACCCCGAACAAAAGAATGGGCGTTGAGTAGCAGAGGAGGTTGTTCTGCTGCATTGAAATGAACCAAGAAAAGGTAATAATTAATTTTGCTAAGCGTGAGAAGGACTGATTTCCACCCTTTCCCCTTAGACTTTCTTAACAGAGGTTATGTTTTTCTTACTTTCTAGTGATCCCTAGGACTACCGTATCCAATGTGTTGCTCGAATAAATGTGAATAACTGTGGGCCATTCTATCGCCCAAGTGGTAAAAACCTTAGTGTTTCCTAGGGCTACCGTATCCAAGGGGTACCTAGAATACAGTGAATAAATTTCTACCAGACAGTTTTAGTGTATGCTCTGTTTGTTCACTTAGTTACCTGAGTAAGAATTCTTGTTTCATTAGCCACTCGGAAAAGTAGCAACAAGGAAATTCCCTGATTTTACGCTTTCAAAATTTGAGTAAACTCTTGCATAATGTTTTAGATGTAATGAAATAAACCTACATGAAGTCAAAAGCTCCGCAATCGATCCGATAGAAGAAAAAAATGGACAAAAGTTTTCCGGTAGAGTAGAGACTTGTAGGTAAACATCTGCTCTGCATCGATTTTCGATATGTTTATGTGCGTCATTCCAGTGGTGTGGCGTTTTGAAAGTAACATTGGTGTGGCGTTTTGAAAGTATACTCTTCAATTCAAGTGGTGTGGCGTTTTGAAAGTAACAACGCGGGCGAGCGAAAAAGTCGAGGATGTAGCTGGCCGTAAAGCAAAAAGTGCATGAGCAGCGTAAGGTAGAAAGGGTGTAATCTCTAAGCCGTAGAAAATGTTGAAATAGGCGATATGAAAAAAAAATAAAAATTCCTGGAGATATATACACTCCATAGATAAACCATTAGAGTACAGGGTGGAACACACCTAAATCAAACGCAGGTGATAAAAAGGCGGACAGCAAGGCTTCCCTGAAGGGTACCTCTATCGAAAAACATGGCTAAACGTGGTCATATAGGCGACTTTAATCGTTGGCAAATTGTGGGCGTAAGGCTGATGGGCCATTCTATCGTCCAAGAAGTAAAAACCTTAATGATTTCTGGGCTACCGTATCCAAGGTGTATCTCGATATTGTCGGACTTACCTGCGCCCAAATTGGAAGCGGTGGTAGACCACGCGCCAGTGATGACCGCGGTCAATATGGACTATCCATTTTCGAAAACATGCACCCCTTGGCAACGGCTGGGCAAACCACATCCATGCAAAGCATCGTATGCGAAAGCAGCGTTAGTTTGCGAAAGGTACGAAGTACCCTTCATACCCTGGTCTACTGGAGCTACGACCTACCCGTGTGCATCTGATGACTGATCATCGGAAATTACGTCTCGCCTGATCCTAGAACATAAACACTGGACCCGTGGAGAGTGTCATCTTGTCGTGTGGTTACATGAATCTCGTTCTCAACTCTACCATGCTGACGGAATGGTGTGGGTTTGGTACCGACAGCATGAGGCCGTGGCCCCTTCGTGCCAGGTGAGCTCAGTGATGATTTAAGGAGCCTTCTCCTGAAACACATTTGATCCGTTGGTTTTTCTGGAAAGGTGCTTAACTGCTTCGCGCTACGACGATATGCCGGCTGATCACCTACAAGGTTTAATGGCCTTCGCGTATCTTGCTGCTAATGGATTGTTACAGCAGAACAATGCTCCGCCCACCGGTCGCAACCATCCAATTATGGCTCGAGGAATGCTTATATGAATTTAAAATCATCCAGTGGTCACCAAGGTTCCGGGTTTTAAGCACTGTCGAAGCTCTCTGAAATGCCGTGGAGTGGAACATCAGAGTTGTAGGCAATGCTGCTGTAGGACCGGCTGACATTAGCTCCCGAAACCCTCCAAAATTTGGTGGAGTTGATGCGTCTTGTTGTGTACTGGCTGTTTTTCACGTTAGAGGAGGACCAACACTCTATTCGGTAGGAATCTCCAATGTTTTGCCATTTCAGGGCATGTATAATATTATAAAACCAAATAAATAAATGCAGTGCAATACGTCATAATTTTGCAGACAGTTCCTCGTGTTAAACACACTATTTATTCCGTTCCATTTACGGAAGCTCCTGCAAGACCTGAGCCAGTGATAATGCATTTCATGAAGTCACTGAGATCAAATGAGCTTCTTATTTTCCCATTCTTGAAACTTTTGGATAGGTGTTCGTCCTGATCTCTTAAGCCCTTACGTAAGGTGTTGCGACGTTTTCTAACGAACAGAAATCGGAAAGCGATGCAGATAAAATGATGCAATAATATGAAAGGGGATCATCGATTTTAAATAACACTGATTGTATTTCGGCTCATATTCAGAGCATTTAATTGGACATTTCACCAAGTGCGTTGCACATAGATATCTATTATGATGACAATCGACATTGACAAAGATTTGTAGGCATACGGCGCACAAGTGGGAAAGAAACGTTGCGTGCGTGACCTCTTCTAGAGAAATATGAATTCTCCCGGTACGTGCTGTTGTCCTATCATGTGAGACTTTTTTGTCTCGGCTAAAGCACAGGTTATCTATCGGTGTCAAAAGCTTCCCTGTTATGCATGGTGGCCGCTGACATCAGTATTGCTGTCAATTCTCTCACCGTCACTAAAGGGTGGTCCCAAAGAGATTTTAATGACCCCTGGTTTTTACTCTAAGCTGGCACGACGCTGCGTTTTATTTGTTTCAAATTCCTTTCTCTCAAGTAGTCTCGGATGCTTTGTTCTTTTTCTAGGAAACACTGTTTCTTTCCACTGGGACACTTTTTTTTTCTATTCTTAGCGTTCCAATTTTTACCCAAATCAAAATCTATTAACATATACATATAAATTCTTAAATCCGGTGTCCACCTCCTGAGAAATCCGTAGAGTTACTTCCAAAATTATACCAATCAATATCTTTCAAATACACATCCCATGGAGACAAACCCATAAAGCAGGCAAAATTACATTATTGTAAATTATTATTTCCATTTAAGAACTAGAAATTTCAAGCAAATGGAATTATGTTAACAACAAATAAATGTAAGAAAACTGAAGATGCATGCATAATATGTTGACATACCATGAAAGTCAAAGCAACGCTTCCTCTTCTCTTCATTTTTTTATACAGAAGTCCGCCTTTTCTTTTTTAGGCAAACCATAATTTTACATCAATTTAAATTTTACAGTGTACTTAAGTTTTGACTTATACTACACTCACATTTGATTTGTGTAATCTTTGTACTGAATAAGATTTTCATGTTTATGAGATCTGTCACACAAAAGATATCCAGGTTACTACAGAAAACAAAAATGTCAATACAGATTGCTCTAAAATATGGCAATTTTTTATAATTATGATATTAAGTTTCCTAATATTTTGTTGTTCATTCGTCTTTTCAAGGGGTTTATATTCAGTTTCTCAGCTCGCTCATTTTACATCAAAGTTCGTTTTCGTTCTGCAGGAGCTCATTAACATGAATTTAAAAGCTGTAAAATTGGTGAGTTGATTGAAATGTTAAATAATACTCAAAAAACAAATATTCTGTTAATATTTAGCACGACACACTATTTCATAGATTAAAACTTACATCATATTATCCAAGGAACTGCTTTCAAAGATGCATCACTGTTACTTAGTTCAGTGGTTTTTGCCGATCTGTCGTGTGGTATACAGTCCATAAGCAGCACCATGACGTGCATTTTTTTCGTCGGATCTTTTTCTTCGTGAGGCAGTCTTGCAGAGGGTTCTTCTAAAACAAATTACGATGACTTTCTAAATCTGCTTCAATTTTTTGATGCATGAATTCTTTTAAGGCATGAATCATTTTAAAAAGAAAATGAATGAAAATAATACAGAGGTCAATAGTATCGAAAGTTTTAACCGCATTAAATAAGAACCCGTTCGATACCATTACCTAGCTCTTTTGAAGAGAAATACAATACTCCCGTCATTTTCAAAATAAGCTGGGAAACAGATGAAAACCCTATTAAGTTTACCTGCGGAGATCTTTCGGTGCACAGTGTTTGCATAACTCTGCCACAAAATCGATACGATGTAAAAATGGGTTGGACAATGTCAATATTGCTAAAATATATATGCAATGTATCATTGAGGGTACGGCAATATGTGCTTGTCTCAATAATTTAATAAACAAGTGAAATACTTATGCATTTTTTCCCCATTCATTTACAATTTCGTTAGATACATCGTAGGAATGTTCTATTTAATATCGAAATAAAAATTAGTAATAAAATGATTCCAAGATTTCTTTATTATATCCATAAGTAATGTGCTACCCAAGACTTCATTGACAAGCGTCGTGCAAAAAGAGTTTCATGAGGAAGGCAGCTGAACTTGAAGGACTTTCTGTTTCATATGATTCAAATCATAACTGTTTCAGATTAACACACGGTTAACCATTTTCCGGACGCTGTGCAAGATTATATAAGGCACAACGTGCAGTAAAAAAACTCATAGTTTGTTCATTATGCATGAGTCCTGTAATTGCTGCAAAGATACTCAAATTTTGAATTATTATTTGCTCGCATATGCAGAAAGATTTGATTTATTTGAGCTGATTCGAGACCCATGGACGTCCAATAAGAGGGAGAAAAAGAGTCTTGTGTTTCTGGAATACAAACTTTTAATTACTTATAGCTTGCCCGGCGATTAAAGAGAGATTAAAGAGAGTCACGGTCAATACATACGAAAGATTAAAGACAGTCACGGTCGGCGATTAAAAAGAGTCCCGGTCAATATGAAACTGATTTGAAAGGGGTGCAATGTAAATTATTAAGTCAGCGCGACGCAGAATAATTTTTTGGCAACATTTAAAGAATGAGTGCCACACATTTCTAAACTCAAATATTAATTTTCCAGATACATAAAAGTGCAAGAGGAGCACTTTGACAATATCACGAGTATAGTCTCACACTAACTCCGCATTAAAATTTCAAATATGCTCAAATCGGAAAAATGTCCAATCGTAGTGTTCTTAAACACACACACACACACACACACACACACACACACACACAAACATCAACGACTTTTTGAAATGATGTAAATTTATACGGAAAATATATAATCTTCCTAACAGTGTTGTCCTATTCTTTTACCCTTTTTTTGTTAATAAGGGAGAAACAAGAAACTATAGGACCGCCTCATGAAAACACACTTTGATATACGTCAAAGAATTAGAACAAACTATCTTGATTATCACGTAGAAAACATGCATAAATGTCGAAAAACGTAACGTATTTGTTGTTCTATCGAACAAAAGCACCAGTTAAATGTTATGATTTTAAGACCGATGTGGATCTCGAAAGAAGTTTTATTGGTAGTTTCAGATCCTTGGGAATCCCAAAATTTGAAAACCAGGATTTGAAAAATCTTTTTTGGGTTATACTTCGGTATCGGGCCTGCGTCGTCTGCAACAACAAAGGCAGTGCCGATAGGCAACGCTTCACCTCCGAGGCTCGTTTGCACCGTGCGTAAAGTCCGTTCGCTTCCTTATGTTTAGATATTCTTTGCTTGTGTTGCCCCTGATTCTATAAGTACTGCTTCGTGTTTCTTCTGTTGTTGTTCTTTCTGCGTGCGTTTTTACCATGTGGAATTGGAAGCGCTTTTTCCGAGAAGTTTCCCATGATGAGGAGACTTGAGTTTCGTGATGAACGAAATTCAGTGAGTGGATCATATTAATCAATCCAACCAGTAGAACACGTTCGGAAGATCATTCAATGACTCTGAGAGCCTATAGGTCTCATCGTTATGGACAATTCAAATGTCAGAGGAATCATATTTCAGTTAAATCTGAGCAGTCTTCCCGTCCACTTGAGACATGGGGCCCGTGGGTTCTTGGTATCTTTAAACGTGATACTAAGCGATTGAGTATCTAAATCGGCTCTGAAAATGACAGATCTGCAAACACATTGCTCCCGCTCATACACAAACGCGTACAACCCCGAACTACTGTCATAACAGATCAGTGCGCTGCATATCTTAACCTTGGAAGCTGCGGATACCAACATCTCACTGTTAGCCGCCCCGGTGGCGCAGTGGTCTAAGGCGCTGGCCTCTGAGCATTCGTCCGTAAGGGGTCCGGGTTCGAATCCCGGTCAGTCATGGATGTTGTGTTTGTCTTACGGCACTGGCTCTCTCCCTTCCCTGGAACCAGTGACCCTAAATTAGGGACGGGCGACTGCTTATAGCCCATTGAGTTGCTCACGGTGGTCGTTAAACCTCCAATAAAAAAAAATCTCACTGTTAAATACTCACTGAAATTTGTGGATCCTAGTACTGGGGTTAATACCCAAGGTGTTGAGAGCAAGTGGCGACCTCTCAAACGCAAACTTAGGGATGAAACTCACAAACGTCATTCGACAGACCATAGTTTGGAATATTTATTCCGACGGAACTGTCATCTTTCGTCAGATAATTAATTTGAAGTCATGATTCGGTTCATAAAACAATTCTTTACTGGAAATATTTAATTTATTTAATTATATGCCAGAAAAACAGGTTTTAATTCTGCACTAAACTCGTCTTTTCCGTCCTTGAAAATGTTTCACAACACGAACAAAATCATCCGTTACGAAAGGCCCTCAGAAACGTTTGTATCCTGGAAATACCACACGCTGTGTTTTTCATGTTCCCTGAGAGATAACAGCACAATATCACTCCGGATACATCACGTTAACCGTGATTCCGTGTATCGCTATTGCAGCAGACGACGCAGGCCAGATATGGAAGTGCATCCTAAGTGCTTTTCAGTTCTAGATATATTTTTTAATTTCCTCATTTTCTGAAGTCACCAAAGTATTCCAAGGTAGGAGTACATTGCTACTTTGCATAATGAAACATTTATATCTACGAGATATATTAAGTATTGTAATATGATTTTGCGGTAAACATTATTCTTTAAATCGCTTATGTGAAATAGAGCGATATTTAAAACACGCTTTTTTATTGCAAAAATGACCTATCATCATCATCATCATCATCATTGTCAACCATTATCAATCCACTGCTGGACGAAGGTCTCCCCAAGTTTCTTCCACAACGGTCTGTCTTGTGCTAGTCTCCTCCAGGTTAGTCCCGCATCTTTCGAATTTCATCCACCCATCTCCCGTGTGGTCTTCTTCAGGCTCTTTTCCTGTCCCTTGGAATCCAATCTAAAATTTCGGCTGTCCATCGATGACCTCTCCTTCTGCCAGTGTATCCAGCCCATTGCCATTTCAAGGATTTAACTCTGATCATGATGTCTTCCACTCTTGTCATTTTTCGGATCCACGAGTTCCTCTTCTTATCTCTCCTGGTTACACCAAGCATACACCTCTCCATGCTTTTTTGAGTTGTCTGCAGCCTTTCTATGTCTCTTTTAGTTAAGGTCCACGTCTCTGCACCATACGTAAGCACTGGAAGGATGCATTGATCAAACACTTTTCTTTTAAGACATAATGGCATATTGCTCTTGAAAATTATGCTGTTTCTTCCAAAAGCTCTCCATGCAAGTTTTGTACGCCGATTAATTTCTTCATCAATGTGACCCTCACTTGATATCTGCTGTCCAAGATAAACGTACGTGTCTGTTATCTCCAGCTTTTCTCCATCAATCGATAAATCTTCATTTCTTGTAAAAGCATTGAACATCACTTTTGTCTTCTGAAAGTTCATTTTTAACCCCACTTCGTTACTCTTGTCAGCAAGTTCCTGGATCATTCCCTGCAACTCTGATGGCGTAGTTGCAAAAATGACTACGTCATCAGCAAAAGGAAGGTGGGTTAGATAATATCCATTAATCTTTATCCCTTTTTGTTTTCCCAGTTCAATGATTGAAAGACATTTTCCAATGTAGCATTAAATAGCTTCGGAGATATGGTGTTACCTTGTCTCACTCCCTTTCCAATTTTTATGTGTGTTGTATTTTCAAACAACCGAATCTTTGCAGTTGCATTTTCATAGATGTTATTAATGATATTAATGTATGCATCTTCAATACCGCAGGATTTCAAAACCATTGTAACTGCTGATTGTTTCACCGAATCGAAGACTTTTTCGTAATAGATAAAAGCCATGCACAATGGAAGTTCATATTCCCTCGCTCTTTAAATTAGTTCTCTCAGTACATGGATATGATCTATTGTGCTGTAGCCACTCCTGAATCCAGCTTGTTCTTTCTGCTGAGCCATGTCCAGTGTTACCTTCAAGCGGTGTGAAAGAACTTTAGTGAAGATTTTATAAACCACTGATAGGAGGCTGATAGTGCTGTAGTTCCCGAGATCCTCAATGTCACCGTTTTTATGTAGCAGGATCATTGTAGCGGTGTTCCAATCCTCAGGAATCTTCGCTTCATTAAGGCATCGAGTGAAAATTTGGGCGAGTATTGTTTCGATTTCTCCACTTGCTTCTTGTATGATGTCTACACTAATTTCATCTTCTCCTGGAGCTTTTCCCTGCTTCATGTTCTTGATTGCATGTGCAACTTCTGCTGGGAGCACTGAAAGAGCTGTGGTACTCGTACCTTTCATGATGTCCGGAGTACATGTATCATCCCTTTCAAATAATTTGGAGTAGAAATCTTTCACTCTTGTCAAAATTTCGCCTCTATTTCTTGTTACAGAACCATCTTCTTTTCTCAGCGCCATAATATGTTTTCTTCTCTTGCTGAGGTGTCCCTTTGCTATCTTTAGGCTTTGGTTGTTTTCAATTGCTTTCCTCACCAGTTCACAGTTGAATTTCTTTACGTCTTCAGTGATACATTTTCGTACTGTCTCGCATAGCTCTATATATTCCATTTTGGAAGTCACATCTTCTTTAGTTGTCCTCATCTCTCTTCTTTTTGCATCAACATTTTGGTTTTTCCTAATAATTTGTTCACATGCAATTTGTCCTTAGACCCAACTAATTTTATTGCTGTTTCCATAAGAGCTTTGGTTACTTTTCTGTTAACTTCAGAATATCCCCTTCTTCCGATGTTACACCTTCTAAAGCAGAGAATCCGTTCTTTAGTTCCAACTTGAAGGTATTATAGTGTTTTTCAAGGTTGGTTATGTCAATAGATTTTGTTTGTCTTATGAGCTTGCCACGTTCGAGTTTAGTGTTGAGGTGCATCTTACATCTCACCAATCTATTGTCACTACCTGTGTTGAACTTGTTTAGCACACTGCAGTATTCTATGACGAATTTTTTTACACATGATAAAATAAATTTAATTTGTCGTCCCATTTGGATGTCTCCATGTCCATTTCCTGTGTGGCTTTTTCTGGAAAAAGGATTTAACGATGAAAAACCCTTTTGCCTCTGCAAACTCTACGAGAGTATTTCCACGCTGGTTTCTGTTGCCGTGACCGAGTTTACCTACTGAAATTTCATTCTGTTGCCGTTGCCCTATTTTTGCATTGAAATCTCCCATAATTATCTTCAAGTGTTGCTTTCTTTTATTATTTAGATGATGATATTTCTCATAAAATTCTTTAATTTCTTCTTCTGGATGACTTGTGGTGGGTGCATAAGTTTGAATAATGTGAGCCTTGTATCTTCTCGAGAGTTGGATAACGAGTCGTGCAGATCTGTCAGAGAAACTTTCAACTTCAACAACTTTATCCTTTAGTTTCTTGTTTATTATAAATCCAACACCACTAGTTCTTCCAGTATCTGTCCCACGATAGTAGAAGAGATGTCCACTTTTCAGTTCAATGAGATCTCCTTTTCTCCTTACCTCACTTAGCCCGACGATGTCCCACTTGATCCTTTGCAGTTCCTATTCCAATTCAAGAAACCTTGAATCAAAAGATAGGTAGCGTCCATTATATGTAGCCAAGTTTAGCATCAGATGGCAGCCTAGTCTGATCCACCGGGGATTCTTAGCACCCTCTGCCGTCAGGTCGCACTCGCCGCTGCCTTGGCCAGGTATATTCAGGGCACCGGACACTGATGGCCAAGATTTAAGTTGTGGAGTCATTTTGGAGGGGTTTGGCCATAACTCACCACACTGGCCAAGCGGGTTAACTCACCACACTGGCCAAGCGGGTTGGTGAGTGTATGATAGCATTTCCCCTAATCCCGATGGTATAGTTATACCGATATTGGCGGTCGTCAGAGCCCCTTTAGTGGGAAAAGGATGCACCACGTGAAGGCGGGGTTGACATTTTAATGGAGAGGCTGTGATGTTGCGCATCACCTGAACTTACACCTCGCTTTGAATGTATATTATGATTTATATTAAAATAAAATTTATTAAATACACACCTGACACTTTATTATTCGCAAAATAAATTTAAAAATAAAAGATTGGAATCCGTTGTTTTTGATTCACTTTTGCAATACACTCTTCGAAAAGCCTTTGAGAAGGCCCAATTGCTTGAACGGATCCTCGTTTCAGTTTTCTTTGCTGGAACGCTTACTCTGTACAATTCAGGTGAACTAATATTCCCAGAAAAGAATATATACACGTACAGCTCCTAATTTTTTTCTAGCGCTTAAATCTTCGGACAAGAAACAACATTGACTTCTGTCATGTGCTACTAATCGAGATGATTAGAAAGCTTAATCGCGGAGAAAGTTGTTGCTCTTGAAAAAAAAACACTGACAGCATATTCATCCTGTGGTGCGTTGTTATATTAAGTCATACAACAATCAGTAAATTACAGTGTATATACACAGTGCGTCAAAAAATTTTAAGACTGGCGCTAAATTTTAGGCTACGGTGGTGCCATCAGTGTAATCACGAATGCGTTATAAACCGTGATCATCTGCTTGCTTTCTGCCAAAAGTACTGCGCAGTTGTTAAAGTAACTCAAACGAAACGGGCGTTCATTAGAGAAGTAAAATTTTTTCATGTTGAATTAGTAAGATGGAACAAATGGCTGTTAATAAATTTAACGCAAAACTTGGTAAAAGGGCTTCGGAAACGTACCAAATGAGGAAACAAGTTTACGGTGAGTTTTGTTTAAGTAGATCAAATGTTTTCCAGTAGCACAAAGGTTTTTTGGACGGAAGAGAGACGCTAGAAGATGATAAGCATACCGGAAGACCAAGTTCATCTAGGACACCTGAGATTATTGAAAAAGTGCGTGATTTCGTGGCAAACAATCGATCTGCGTCTCTAAGAATGATGGAAGGGTCTTTAAAAATCAACAAAGAAATGATTCAAACCATCCTGCATGAAGATTTGGGCAAAACAAAAGTCTGTGCTAAATTTGTTCCACACACGTTAATCGATGAACAAAAATCAAGGAGAAGTGCACATTGCAGAGACATCCTTTTAGCCGCTGAAAATGATCCAAACTTCTTAAAATTGATTGTTACTGGTGTTGAAACATGGTGTTTTCAAAATAATCCTAAAACAAAGCGACAAAGTGCGGAATGGAAGTTAAAAACTCCCCACAAGCCAAAAAAAAAAAAAACAAGAAAAGTTCCATCGAAAATGAAAACAATGCTCATTACATTCTTCGGTAGTAAGAGTATTATCCACAAAGGATTTGTTCCAAGTGGAGAAACAATTACTGGTGAGTTTTATTTAAATGTTTTGAGGCGTTTGATGGGCAGAATTCGTCGCATTCGTCCAGAATATGGAGATGAAAACAGTTGGTGTTTGTTGCACGATAATGCACCCAGTCACACCTCACTTCTTGTTCGTAGATGTTTAGCGAAAAATAACGTCTTTGTGTTGAATCATTCACCGTATTTGCCTGATTTAGCACCCTGCAACTTTTCTTTGTTCCCAAAACTTAAAATGACGTTAAAAGGGTGTTATTTTGATGATATTTTGACCATACAAACAGCTTCGACGCGTGCTTTGGAGGCAATTCCGCAAAGTGAACTGGAACAGGCATTCGAATCATTATTAAATCATTGTAACAAGTGTATTGAAGCCGGAGGGACTTATTTTGAATAACAAAGCAAAACAAATTATAATTTCTTGTTTCTATTTCATTTTACAGAACCAGTCTTAAAAATTCTTTGACGCACTGTGTACTCGAAACAACTGAAAAACACAAATCATCACAGCTTTTCGAACTCATTTTGTTATTAAGACACGCAGTGGGAAGTAAATTCATTACTGGGACTATACTTCCGACTTTATTATTCGCAAAATAAATTTAAAAATAAAAGATTGGAATCCGTTGTTTTCGATTCACTTTCGAAATACACTCTTCGAAAAGCCTTTGAGAAGGCCCAATTGCTTGAACGGTTCCTCATTTCAGTTTTCTTTGCTGGAATGCTTACTCTGTGCAATTCAGGTGAACTAATATTCCCAGAAAAGAATATATACACGTACAGCTCCTAATTTTTTCTAGCGCTCAAATCTTCGGACAAGAAACAACATTGACTTCTGTCATGTGCTACTAATCGAGATGATTAGAAAGCTTAATCGCATAGAAAGTTGTTGCTCTTGAAAAAAAAAAAAACACGGACAGCATATTCATCCTGTGGTGCGTTGTTATATTAAGTCATACAACAATCAGTAAATTACAGTGTATATACACAGTGCGTCAAAAAATTTTAAGACTGGCGCTAAATTTTAGGCTACGGTGGTGCCATCAGTGTAATCACGAATGCGTTATAAACCGTGATCATCTGCTTGCTTTCTGCCAAAAGTACTGCGCAGTTGTTAAAGTAACTCAAACGAAACGGGCGTTCATTAGAGAAGTAAAATTTTTTTCATGTTGAATTAGTAAGATGGAACAAATGGCTGTTAATAAATTTAACGCAAAACTTGGTAAAAGGGCTTCGGAAACGTACCAAATGAGGAAACATGTTTACGGTGAGTTTTGTTTAAGTAGATCAAATGTTTTCCAGTAGCACAAAGGTTTTTGGACGGAAGAGAGACGCTAGAAGATGATAAGCATACCGGAAGACCAAGTTCATCTAGGACACCTGAGATTATTGAAAAAGTGCGTGATTTCGTGGCAAATAATCAATCTGCGTCTCTAAGAATGATGGAAGGGTCTTTAAACATCAACAAAGAAAGGATTGGAACCATCCTGCATGGAGATTTGGGCAAAACAAAAGTCTGTGCTAAATTTGTTCCACACACGTTAATCGATGAACAAAAATCAAGGAGAAGTGCACATTGCAGAGACATCCTTTTAGCCGCTGAAAATGATCCAAACTTCTTAAAATTGATTGTTACTGGTGTTGAAACATGGTGTTTTTAAAATGATCCTAAAACAAAGCGACAAAGTGCGGAATGGAAGTTAAAAACTCCCCACAAACAAAAAAAAAAAAAAAACAAGAAAAGTTCCATCGAAAATCAAAACAATGCTCATTACATTCTTCGGTAGTAAGAGTATTGTCCACAAAGAATTTGTTCCAAGTGGAGAAACAATTACTGGTGAGTTTTATTTAAATGTTTTGAGGCGTTTGATGGGCAGAATTCGTCGCATTCGTCCAGAATATGGAGATGAAAACAGTTGGTGTTTGTTGCACGATAATGCACCCAGTCACACTTCACTTCTTGTTCGTAGATGTTTAGCGAAAAATAACGTCTTTGTGTTGAATCATTCACCGTATTTGCCTGATTTAGCACCATGTAACTTTTCTTTGTTCCCAAAACTTAAAATGACGTTAAAAGGGTGTTATTTTGATGATATTTCGACCATACAAACAGCTTCGACGCGTACTTTGGAGGCAATTCCGCAAAGTGAACTGGAACAGGCATTCGAATCATTATTAAATCACTGTAGCAAGTGTATTGAAGCCGGAGAGACTTATTTTGAATAACAAACCAAAACAAATTATAATTTCTTGTTTCTATTTCATTTTACAGAACCAGTCTTAAAAATTCTTTGACGCACTGTGTACTCCAAACAACTGAAAAACACAAATCATCACAGCTTTTCGAACACATTTTGTTATTAAGACATGCAGTGGGAAGTAAATTCATTACTGGGGCTATACTTCCAACGACCTACGTATTGGTCGACTTGTTTGCTTCCCAACGTGACACTCCCGGTGCTGACTCCATATTTTTGTTTTCAATTATATCGTCCCCTGATAGTGACGAAGGAGGAACCGCTATGGATATACCTCATCTCAATATTAATCATCCGTGCTTCAAATCGCAAAGCCATGATCCCATACCTAAACAAACACGTCGGCATAAGTAGAGGAGAGTTACACGTGACACTTGTGAAGTGCTTCTACAATTATTCCTGCTTGGAAAATAAATTTATTTTTCAGGTAAATAATGCAATTAAAAATGTTATGCGTTAATTTGTGCAAACAGTCACTTAGTAAATGAGATTCAAATTAGAAAATTAAAATAACCTAGTAGCAATCCGAATTTATTGGCGTAGAATAAAAACAAGTTTTTCAACTTTCTCAGATCAACAAGATGGCTTTTTCAAGAAAGGTAGAGAGAAACTGCTACGTTCCTTTAAAAAGCCATCTAGTTGATGTGCGAAAGCACGGAAACAGATTTTTATTATATGCCAATGAATTCGGATTATTTTAATAGTTATATTTTTCTGCATAGTTTATGTTTAGTTCCACGTTATTAAATAGATTAAAATTTTCATTTACACAAAACTATTGTATTCAGTACAAAACATCCTTATATAGATATCGAATAAATATAGGAATTAAAGGGGCTAACCATTTATTTACGCTCCGACATTTGTGTTGCTGTCAGTTGCCAATAGGGATCTTACAAGCGTTCCATGAAACAGCTGTTATTCTGCGCTTTGTGAAATTAGCATTGTGCGATGACTCCGTTTTTCTCCATTTATAAAAACACCCACTCTTCCGTTAGCCGATGGAGTTCAGAAGGAGATCGTGATTTCATATATTTCTTGCAACCTTTGACTTTAGGGTAGGACGGTTATTGTCGCCGTTTATCGATCTATCGGTATTCTGTGAGATTCACATATTTCTATTATTGGCGGCTAAATGAGTACAACATAAAAGTCAAGGCATAAATAAAAGACTAGACACAAAAGTAATTTTTCCTTAAAATGGCTATTGAATTACGTGCCCTGCGTATGGAAATCAAAGTAATATTTAGTGTTTAATTTCTAAACGTGATTATATTAATTAAAAACGCACTGTAGAGTCCAGGAACTATGTTAGCGCGACTCATACTCCGGAACGTCGGAAGTTACACTATGTAGAGGACTTGTTTTGATCGCTTGTATACCTTGAGGTACGGTAATATTAGCACAAAACAAAATACAAAATAACTGAAATTACCCTTGGTAGACGTCGTATAACGAAGTAAATTTCTCCGTCATTTTTGGTCTACGCCGGGATTCGAACCCGAGTACGCTTATTCCGGAACAAGCCGCTCTACCAACTGAGCTACGCAGACATTTGTTCTGATTCCTATCTGCCTTTATGTCGTGTGCGTCCTTCTGGCAGGTACGTCACATCTCCTGGTACGTTACATCATCTCCCCTTATTTTTATTTTATTTTTATTTTTTCGAAGTGCTGGAGAAAGGATTCTCTTATTTTTCCTATCTCGCGGTGTGGAAATAACATCACACCAATGCGATATTTTGAACGGTCGGGTCATCCGGATAGTTCGGGCGCCATTATAATGAATTAAATTTCTCCGTCATTTTGATCCGCGCCAGGATTCGAACCCGGTCCACTCATTCCGGAATAAGTTGCTCTACCAATTGAGCTACGCGGACATTTTATTCTGATTCCTATCTGCCTTTATGTTGTGTGCGTCCTTCTGGCAGGTACGTCACATCTCCTGGTACGTTACATCATCTTCCCCTTATTTTTTTTGTCGAAGTGCTGGAGAAAGGATTCTCTTATTTTTCCTATCTCGCGGTGTGGAAATAACATCACACCAATGCGAGATTTTGAACGGTCGGGTCATCCGGATAGTTCGGGCGCCATTTATAATGAAGTAAATTTCTCCGTCATTTTTATCCGCTCCGGGGTTCGAACCCGAGGCCGCTTATTCCGGAACAAGTCGCTCTACCAACTGAGCTACGCAGACATGTATTCTGATTCCTATCTGCCTTTATGTCGTGTGCGTCCTGCTGGCAGGTACGTCACATCTCCTGGTACGTTACAGTCGTTT
Source organism: Macrothele yani (assembly GCA_039090855.1). Lineage (NCBI taxonomy): Eukaryota > Metazoa > Arthropoda > Arachnida > Araneae > Macrothelidae > Macrothele > Macrothele yani. The sequence continues at coordinate 54,719,526 of CM077018.1, read as the reverse complement.
AAAGTAACAGTTGGTTTGAAAGCTAGTATACATTGAGATGCCTTCCCAATGAGCTTTTCCACGACCGAGCTTGCCACGATACACATACACCACGCTTATCGAGACTCAAACCCGGTTACAGGCTTCTCGAACAGGAAAACTGGTTCATGCCACGCAGCAGCGACTTGCAACGCCGCTAACCCTCTTCAGCAACTCAAACACCCCCATGTCCACTGAGCAATCTGCGAAAATGACAGACATGAGCAACCATTCACCAGGAACATGCAAAAAATAGCCACGGTTGCTGAATATTCCTATCATCCACCATTTCCACACGTACTGATCACCCAAAGAGAAATCAGCGAGTTCAACTTTTCAGCTTAAAAAGGGTAGGCAAGTATTAGATTTAAGTATAAAGTTTTACGTAAATATTTTTTATTTTTCAAACTAAATACTGATAATAAATGTGAATAACAATGTTCAGTCTTTTGTGTTACTGCAACCAAATGAGCATTATGTGAGAGGGCAAAAATGAACTAAGTGAAATCATCCTCGACATCTGTTCATAGTGACACCGTAATTTTTGATCATCCATTTTTACATAACTATACCTACATATTTCTTAGTTTCGACGCAACTGGTCCATCGCTATATTAGGCATATACAAGACCATAGAAGGTGATTCAACGAAATGACATAGCAGGCGCTATCGATCTGAAGAGTCATATATTTAAAATTTTCATAGATCGTGTAAAACCTGAGTTTCTTTTACAGGATTATTTACGTTCTGTGCCAGCAGCAAGTGTTACAGGCGTTGGTCATGCAACCACAAGATGTAATACTGTGGAATAATTTGCCCGTCTATTGACAAATATATTCGGCAGACATGTTCGTTTTATCGAACGACCAGCCACAGTCATTTATTTACATAAGGGCATATAATTTTTTTATCTTCACATACTGTATATATCACATTGTTAGGTATCATTGTTATTAAATACATACATATCAATATTATTTAATTGATCGTTCCTTAATTGGGGCACATTCTGCTGCGAATCGGACTGCGTTTACTCTAGGCGTGAACAAAAAGTGTCACAGTGCCGACGCTGATGTGAAAAAGGATAATTTTCATTCTCTCTCTCTCTCTCTCTCCCTCTCTCTCTCCCTCTCTCTCTCACTCTCTCTTGTGTCTGTCAGTTGACGTCAAGCAGTGATTCGATGCAGTGTTTTGTATGTTTGCATTCGTACGTGGGTTGAAAGTAAATGTCTCTCCGTAAATCTTTCCTGTCTCCTTGTTTATGTTGATGCTATTAAGATCGTTATCCCACACCTCTTAGATTTTTTACTATCTTACTGGGAATGCCTCTTTATTTTAGAATAGGTACATTCACTGTCTGGAATTTGTTTCATTATCGCCTAATTTAGTTCACTCATATGCTGTCCGGATTTCTTTCTATCTGTAGCTATAACAGTCGTCATTTGTGGCATAGAAAACATTGAAATCTTAACTCTCAGAGGAAATGCGATGCAATTTTATAGATTCCGTAAAAAATAGGACCGTTCCCAGCTTTTTATGGAAAAACTTCATAAAAAGCTGTGAACCATTCCTATGAAAGACAAAAATAATTCCTCGTCGGTTATTTTTTGCATAAAAGAGAAGTTCTATTCAAAATTACCAGAAGGTCTTTATTTCAGCAGACATTTTTAAATTTTGAACTTTGTGACAAAAAGCAGTTTCCGCATGACTCTGCTCTCAAACAGGAATAATATAGGACCTATATTAAAAAAATTAGTAGATATATATTTTTTCAGAAGCGGAATTGGAGTGTAAATAGCAAAACAGAAGGTATTTCTTTGCTGAATGCGTTACTTTTACAAGTTTCATTGATTTCTTAACGAAAGTTTTAATAATTATAAACAATTTTTTAGTTTGGAGTTGCTTGTCTGAATTGAAATGACATTTCCTGTCATGGAGCCGGTAAGCTTCATTTATTTGAAACAGGCTTTGATATTTGAATTGCCGTTAGAAATAGGCAGACCGACTCCTTTGGAATAATCAATTCTTTCGTTTCTACTACCTAAAAAGATTCGTTGGAACCGTTTCGGTCTGGTTTTAGGTAAAGGTGTAGTTTAGGGTCCTAGATTATTTGGATGAAAATTAAATAAAAAGGATATGCATGTTTTAAAGTATGTAATTTAATGTGAAATGGTGAACAAAATTCAGTTTTCGTCTGTAGGAGGTGTCTCCTCACATTAAACTTAACGGCGTTCTCCTCTCACATCCACTTTCGCTATCCTGTGCAGTATTGCCTCCGGGTCGTTGTTTGACCATTTTCACGCCAGTCCTGATACGAAGTACACTTTAATTACGGCGCCTGGCGAACAATACAATAAGTTAGTCGGCCGGGAGTTCTAGGCCCTCCTCTCTGAACTCACACAGCCTGTCCCTTCTCATAGTCCGACAAATCCATCCATTTATGCATCGCCCTCGGGATTTTACTACGCAGTGAACCACTCATATTTTGTGTTTGCTACGTCGTCGACTAATATCTGCGTTGCGGAAATCACGTTGACAAGGTGCGAATCTAAATTTGATAGGGTTGTCATAATTCAGTGATCAATCCATGTACAACGAAACTTTGTGCAAAATCGTTTTTTTAGCATATTTTTTTCTTCTTCTTTTGCTCAGCAAACTTTTGTATTATGCGGTTTCACAGTGTAAAATGGCGAGTACTGATTGCCACAGGGATACAATATGCACCTGTTTGTACTCGCATATCCTAATTTTTAAATTATATCTTGCCTTCAGTGTCATATTTGTAAGGACGTGCATGGCACAGAAGCAAAATAAGAATCAGATATTTGATTTGGAAATCTTTGTGGAGGAAAAGTTCGAAATATTTTGTTAAGAGTTTCAAGTGTAAAATAAATTAAAATTGACAGCTCGATCTTGTTTGTACCCAACCCATTTATAAAGCAAATGGCCAGCGGAGTGCACGCGAAAAAACATTTTGTGAAGTCAAGTATATTGATTACGTCATTTACCAGGTAACCTCAGGTGAAATAACTTTCCGTATACCCGTATTATTCTTGACTTCTGTTAAACTAATAAATTATATCACAAATCTTCCTATACATAGAGAGGTAAGAACATGCGGAATCTTCTTTATATCATTGATTAGTCTAAAAAATTTTACTGTGCTTGTCGTAGCTTTAAAAATTTTCTATTCGATCATGTGCAAAGCCTATGAAGAAAACTTAGTTAAATCACTGAATAACCGAGACAACAAGGTGTCTATCGTAGAAACAGGGGGAACCAACAGAAATATTCCGTTGGGCCACATACATGCCGCATTCCGTTTAGTACAAGCTGCAATAATTCGACAAGTATATTCGTTTCGCTCAGTTCTGAAAGTTAAATCAGACAATTTTTGTAATTGCTTCTAATGATTTAATTTTTGATGGCATGTTTCCTGGGTTTCCTTAAGAAATATATTTCTAGAAACCATTTCACTGCATCTTTCCTAATGGCATTGAATACACAGTTAGTTTGTGGTTATTTTGTTTGAAACAAAATTTATTTGTAATAGAAAGATTTTGTATTTTCATTCAAAATTTTATGTATTTGCTTTTATGGTAGCAGTCTAGAATCTATCGAATTCTATATTTCTGAAGTGTCATTTTTCCAGTGGGGATTTACTCCATTCATAATCAAGAATTTAAAGTTTTGCTTTTGATGTGTCATTGTCACAAATTAACAATGCGGTGCTAAATAAGCAATCAACATGTGCTGGGTGTTTCACCGACAATAGTCAACCGTTTAGGATGTCATATGCAAATGGCAGTAGACTGGATGGAAATGTACCAACAAACGACACGTCAAACCATTGAGTCTTATTGGACATGGCAGGACACCTCTCCAGATTTTCGCTGAAGAGAAATATGAATGCAAAAACGGGATCCAGCTGAAAAACCGCAAATGTTTGTGAACGGCTGTATTATGGAGTTCCTAAATTCTCTGGGTAGAGGTTTGATTTGAATATTCAAGATCATACCTCGAAGTACAAAGGAACCATTATGTTGAGAATTTCCTGATTGATTTACATTTCTGCCTTCTCAACAATTATGTAGATCCCGAATTTATGTCAGTGAGCTATGTAAGCGGACTATGTATTTTTTGAATCAGGAAAGCCTCCAAACATGTCAGTTGTAAGCTTCCGAGCTACATACAAAGAAAACAACTCATGATTGTATCAATTAGTTTTTCTCATATTTTAGTGAAAGCTTTATTACATTTTTAATTTTTGATAGCTGTTTTTATTTTTTTCGGGTCTGAGATTCTATAACACCACGAGTCTGTGATTCCATAACACCGCGTCCAGTACAAAGTAAAATATTAATTGAACACACGTGAAGTATGGATTTTGTCGTAGGTGAAAATATGTTCTGTGCTGTGGTTATTAAAATGTAAAATAACATATAGAAATTTTGATAATCAAGTTTCGATTTGAAAATTCGGATATAAGCCGAATCAAAAAGGTGATTTATTGTAAAACTAAATGGAAGTATTGCGCCGATTGAGAAACGTACACTAACACCAATGAGAACCGTTCTAGGGAATGTTTAAATTAATAGTATGAACCAAAGAAATATATTTACTGGATACCAAACAGAGTTTCAACTTTAAAAAAGACCGAGTAAATGTTGTATGGCAAAACCCAACAGCTATGGATACCATGGGGCTGTGTTATGTAGCTTTACTTTGCAGAATAAGTAATAATAATGAAAAAATATTCAGCTTATTTTCTTTTAAACATTCAAAAGTTTGATACATTCCCGGGAATAATGTGATCAAAACATTTTCCTCAAGCTTTTCAGATTTTTTACTTCAATAATTACCATCACCATTGATGTACATATATTATAATTTGATAGACAGTATTCCATTTTAATTATTTGTAACATTACAAAAGGTTAATTTGTTTTATGATATATTTCGTGTAAGTCTGTGTGTCTTTTAAATATCATTGAGTGATATGACCTTCTCAAAGTATATAGCATATAAATCATAAGTAATAGATCATACTGCGTGTCACTTTTAACTTGATGAAACCGAATTAAAATTTCGATATCATGATACTTCTATAGTGAGGGTTTCACCATTTATGTCTGTATTGTTGCGTTTATTTGAAAACAATGGAATACGTTTGTAGGGATAAATAATATGTCAAATAAATTTATTTTATGGTAGGAGATAAGTTGTAAGAATACATTTGGCCTACACCACTGTATGCACAATTAACCGCGAAGTTCACACAAAAATTTGAAGTCAAATACAATTTCAGTAACGCAAGCTTTTCGTTTAGACAGAATTTGCCTCTGAAATAATAAGTGAATGGTCTAATATTTTCGGACGGAAATCCGCACGTTTTTCATTTCAGATCACCAGATGCACTCTCGTAGAACAGAAACGTTAACCGCTGTTTTTTTCTTTTGATTGGAGGTTTAACGACCACCGTGAGCAACTCAATGGGCTATAAGCAGTCGCCCGTCCCTAATTTAGGGTCACTGGTTCCAGGGAAGGGAGAGAGCCAGTGCCGTAAGACAAACACAACATCCATGCCCGACCGGGATTCGAACCCGGACCCCTTACGGACGAATGATCAGAGGCCAGCGCCTTACACCACTGCGCCACCGGGGCGGCTAACCGCTGTTTGAAGGCTTTGAACGATAGAGTATCTCTTCGTGCACCACAAAGAATATAAAAATATTATGCACCTCAAAAATACAAAATTATTATTCACCACAAAACGTATTCGGCTTGGCATTTCAAGTGTTGCAGCGCTTATTCTTGATTGCATATTTGCACATGTCAACCGCGCTGTTCTGTTGCCCATCCATGCTTAGCTTGAAGTGTATCTGAACAAAGGTGCCTTACATCGTACCCACCGAAAGTTAATACTGTGTGCCTCTCTTCATTCTATCCTGCCGCCTATACATACAGTAAAATAACTTTCCTCTCCTATAATGGATAAACGTATGGCCATTGTGCTGGATTCAATGTTAAAGCTATTTTTTATTGATGCTTTTCAATTGACATTTTTCATAGTGATATGATATTCACAAAGGTTTATTACACCCTGTGGGTTAGACCAAAAGAAAAGCACAGCATTTGAAAACAATCATCCAGGAGTGTTATTAGTGTTAACATTTCGTCTAATCGAAGGTGCGAGATCACGATGATTTGTTTCTAAATGTAATTCGTATGAGCCGTCATGATTACCTATTGTGTTCGCAAGCGTGTGTTTTCACACACTGCAAGCCCTAGTTTGCTGAACCATAATATACATTGTTAATGTGTTGGATTCCATAGGTTTGGATCAGAAATTATTACGCTTCGAATAGGATTGAAATAAGGATACTCATCTCCGTCAGTCCCAAATTTTAATGGTTTATTTTTAACAGACTAAAACCGTTTCCAAAGATATTGATGTAATGTCATTCCCCTTCTTTGCTAAATGGTATTAATACATAAACATTGCATATTGATACATACACATTGCAAAAAAACATGGAATGAAAATTAACACAAAGAAACAAATCAACTTTAAACTATAATCTCTTTGGCGGTGTCGTCACTGTGCCCTTCTCGAAAAGTGGTTTAATATTTTTTTTTATACAAATAGATTTTCAATTAGTTTTCTGACGAAGTAATTACAATTTGTACATTATGATGGCTGTTTTTCTTCTCGTTACTTCGATGTTTCTAGTGGAAACAGCTCTGTTAATTTCCTTATCAGTGGGAAATGTGTTGCATTCCATCGTTCGCGGTGATTGTGCTAATTATGTGTGCGAGGTAGTTTTGTGAGCTTGTTTTAGATTTTTTATTTTTTATTTCTTTTTTGGCCGGACTTACGGTACCGGGCACGTTGAATTTTTTCATGAATATCAGGCTGTATTGGCTTAATGCAGGAAGAAGAGGAGATAATATTTTTAAAGTGTAAAAATTAGCTGCTATCATTTGGAGTCTTTTTCACCTAACCCTGTGGCAAGAGGATAGATGTTATTTCAACTTCGGAGGGGAAGACATATTGCAGTGGTGCTATTGACATAAGTCGTGTGACAAATGTGTCGCACGCCATAATTAATTTTGAGTTTACCTGAAAACTAAAAAAAATCTATATTGATGAAGGAGTTTTCTGGTGAACTTTTGCTGTGTTCCGAATTTTTCTGCAACGGGATCAGGTTTGTTCCGTATTTCGACATCGTTTGAAAATTAAATAAATTTCCATTACATGATATTTGGTTATTAATTTTTTTACTTAACCCCCAAAAATTGTAACTTCCTAAACTTTGAATTTTCGGAAATTCTTGTACACTGCGGGATTTTTTCATTTCTTCCTTTTTTAAGAAAAATAAAAATTTCTTTATTTAAACAACAGAAATACAATAATCACCATTTGTTTATAAAACGTTTTAACAAAATGCATTAATTAAAGTCACGAATCTCTACCTCTGTTGTTTTTAGTTCTCTGTCTTGTGAGGAACGCTGCTTAAAATTCTTAAAAGCTACATTGCGCAACACTAAATGTCTAAATTATAATATACACAAAAAGTCGTTATAACAAATGAAGCGAAATATCAAGATGCCTATGTGCCGAATAAAGAATTTTGAAACGCAGAGCGTTACCACTGTAGCGAAAATTAGCACAGCTAGGTCGTACGAGCCGGTAAAAAAGAGATACACGATGCGCCAGATCATTCTGCGTCGAAAGTGAGTATTATGTTTGTTTAGGTGAATTTCTAATTAAAGTGTCTATACAGTTTAACAGGATTAATCATGTCTCAAATAAAGTAAATACCAAACACAAAATTCAAAAACTTTAAATATTCATTACATTTCTGTTATTTTAACTTATTACGGTACCCCGCTCCTATTTCAACATTTATTTCATTCACGGCCAAACTCCATCGTATTATATTGTTTCGAATTTTACTCCGTGCTGGTGAAAAATTGTAATAAGAATAAAAATAAGAAACGGCTCTTTTAAAGGCTGGTTGCGGTACTTGGTGTCTGACACATAGTTCTTTGAGATCGATTTTTCTTCCCGCTTCTTTTGGACACCATCGTTAAAATAATTTTTTGTGCTTTCCCTTTGTTTAGGGAACACTAAGTTCCAAAGATTCAGAGAGACAACGGGAGTAAAGTTGGTGCGTTAGGAGAACTTATAACACCCTTCTTCACGGAGACCGTGTGCCCCTGCAACCGTATATTTTCCATATTTTTCTTTTATGTCTTCATAACAGGGCATATTATTTCAGCTTCTTATTTTTTTCATCGTTTTTGCACCCCAACGAAAAGACCATTGTGTTACAGGAACACAGGCACAAATCGTGTTACATTCGCGTTTATTTTAGTGTTAAGTTTGAAAAAATTATATATTTATGTAATGCATTTTATGTATTTCCATTTTTGCCTACCCTTTTCAAACTGAAATCTTAAACTCGCTGCTTCCTTTTCGGTGAGCAGTACGTGTGAAAGTGGTGGACGATAGAATTCTACAGCCACCGTGGTTTATTGATTAGATCCTGCTGGTGAATGTTAGCCCATCACTGTCTTCCTGGACAGATCATGGTGGTGTTTGATTTCTTGGCGGAAGAGGGCTAGTAGCTTTGTGTGCAACCGCTTGGAGACGTGAACGAGTTCTTCTGCTGGACCAGCGTGTAACCGTGTTTGAGTCTTAATAAACGTGGAAGCTTGTGTGTGTATGATGGCGAGCTTAGTCGCGGAAAAAGCTCATTAGCGGGGTACCTCAAGGTGTACTGGCGTTCAAACCAACTATTACTTTCAACTTCGTCTACCTAGGGTAATTTCCGTCGTTCCGGATTTTGCATTGATTTCAAATCGTGCAGTGCTGCACGTTACTGCAATATTCACACCCTGAATTGAGTTTAAAATGATAATCATTCGGGGTTTCAAAAATAACTCAATTCGCGACGTGTTGTGTCTGAAGCGTCTCTATCTACAGCTTCATAAATGCCTTAAAACATCAACGATGACGTTTTCTAGTTGACACCTTGGGACCTATATAATTGTCTTAGAGCTATACCATTTCCTTTTATTCCAGGAGTTATCTAAAGCACTTGCAGTTACAGTCTGATCAAAATTTCACTTTGGATTCGTCAAAAATAACACTACCAAACAGATTTATTTTCTGAACAATGTTTTTAAATGTATGCTACGTATTTCTCCATTACACATCCAGGTTTCCATTCGTATTAATTTTTTAAGAAGTTGGCATTAGATTGGCAAGAAGCGTGATTTTATAAGTTTACATCGCAAACATTTGGATAAGAAAAAAATTACAGATTTTGGCACAGATTATGTCACGCTACAAATTCTTCAAAGCCGAATACATACCGTTAAAATCATTTGTTTTCCACAGTTAGCCCACAACTGGTTATGTCCTAATAAAAGCAATTTTGAAATCCTCAGGGAGCTGCAGAAAATCTCGCGGCCCAGAAGCCGAAAGGTTCATTCTTTTATCGGCGGCTCAGAGCCACCTAATGGGATCATCTACAGATTGCGCTTGTAAGAGTAACCTGGGAAAACCCGACAGGATTGTGAAGGGGCGGCATACAAATTCAAAGCTGACATACTACGTCCATAGAAATACATTTGCGCGGTTGTACAGTGCAATTACACCTTTCTTCCATACTCTGGTACATGTATCCTATGATTCTTCACTGTAGTATTATTAATGGCGAGACTTCATTGAAGATTTGGAGATAAACATCCTAAAGCATCTATTTTAACGTGCTGTTAAAATAATTAGATGTTTCCAATAATTTTTTACGAGACAACAATTTTAGAGAAAATTCCGTTTCTGAACACAATGTATTTTGTGGCACGTGCCTCTTTTCGACTGGGCCACTCAATTATCTCCGATTGTGGTAAACCGCGTCTCAGTGAAGTAAATGCACTGAACGGTAAAACACAATTAGCCACTTCATGAATGAAACAATTATGATACCTTGTCACTCTTAAGCATTAAGTCAAACAATCTGACTGCACTCTTATTCCTGTCACACACAAGAAAGTAATAAGAGCTGATAAACATTCGAACTCGTTTGTAGTGGTCGAGTAGTACGAAACGTTGGATTCTAATTTTTTTTCCGAGATAGGTCCGGCCTCATATATGCAATCTTTACTTGTATACGGAACTACGGAAATTTCAGCCAATCAGAGGCGGTATTCAATTCCAGCGACGACACCTATGGATGCAGCTTATCTTCATGTGTCACGTGTAATTTTTTATTGATTGCACCGGTGGCTCTCACAAACTGAGCGATGTAACTGTTTGTTGGCAGTATCATCATCATCATCATTGTCAACCATTATCAATCCACTGCTGGACGAAGGTCTCCCCAAGTTTCCTCCACAACGGTCTGTCTTGTGCCAGTCTCCTCCATGTCACCCCTGCATACTTTCGAATTTCATCCACCCATCTCCCATGTGGTCTTCTTCTGGGTCTTTTCCTGTCCCTTGGAATCCAATCTAAAATTTCGGCTGTCCATCGATGATCTGTCCTTCTGGCAGTATGTCCAGCCCATTGCCATTTCAGGGATTTAACTCTGATCATGATGTCTTCCACTCTTGTCATTTTTCGGATCCACGAGTTCCTCTTCTTATCTCTCCTGGTTACACCAAGCATGCACCTCTCCATGCTACTTTGAGTTGTCTGCAGCCTTTATATGTCTCTTTTAGTTAAGGTCCACGTCTCTGCACCATACGTAAGCACTGGAAGGATGCATTGATCAAACACTTTTCTTTTAAGACATAAGGGCATATTGCTCTTGAAAATTATGCTGTTTCTTCCAAAAGCTCTCCAGGCAAGTTTTGTACGCCGATTAATTTCTTCATCAATGTGACCCTCACTTGATATCTGCTGTCCAAGATAAACGTACGTATCTGTTATCTCCAGCTTTTCTCCATCAATTGATAAATCTTCGTTTCTTGTAAAAGCATTGAACATCACTTTTGTCTTCTGAAAGTTCATTTTTAATCCCACTTCTTTACTCTTGTCAGCAAGTTCCTAGATCATACTCTGCAGCTCTGATGGGGTAGTTGCAAAAATGACTACGTCATCAGCAAAACGAAGGTGGGTTAGATAATCTCCATTAATCTTTATCCCCTTGTTTTCCCAGCTCAGTGACTGAAAAACACCCTCCAATGTGGCATTAAAGAGCTTCGGAGGTATGGTGTCACCTTGTCTCACTCCCTTTCCAATTTTTATGTGTGTTGTATTTTCAAACAGCCTAATCTTTGCACTTGCATTTTCATAGATGTTATTAATAATATTAATGTATGCATCTTCAAAACCGCAGGTTTTCAGAGCCATTGTAACTGCTGATGGTTTCACCGAATCAAAGGCTTTTTCATAATCGATAAAAGCCATGCACAATGGAAGTTCATATTCCCTCGCTCTTTCAATTAGTTCTCTCAGCACGTGGATATGATCTATTGTGCTGTAGCCACTCCTGAATCCAGCTTGTTCTCTCGGTTGAGCCATGTCCAGTGTTACCTTCAAGCGGTGTGAAAGAACTTTAGTGAAGATTTTATAAACTACTGATAGGAGGCTGATAGGTCTGTAGTTTCCGAGATCCTCAATGTCACCTTTCTTATGTAGCAGGATCATTGTAGCGGTGTTCCAATCCTCAGGAATCTTTCCTTCATTAAGGCATCGAATGAAAATTTGGGCGAGTACTGTTTCGATTTCTCCACTTGCTTCTTGTATGATGTCTACAGTAATTCCATCTTCTCCTGGAGCTTTTCCCCGCTTCATGTTCTTGATTGCATGTGCAACTTCTGCTGGAAGGACTGGAGGAACTCTGGTACTGGTATCTTTCATGATGTCTGAAGTGCATGTATCATCCCTTTCATATAATTTGGAGTAGAAATCTTTCACTCTTGTCAAAATTTCGCCTCTATTTCTTGTTACAGAACCATCTTCTTTTCTCAGTGCCATAATCTGTTTTCTTTCCTTACTGAGATGTCCCTTTGCTATCTTTAGGCTTTGGTTGTTTTCAATTGCTTTCCTCACTAGTTCACAGTTGAATTTTCTTACGTCTTCATTGATACTTTTTCGTACTGTCTTGCATAGCTCTATATATTCCACTTTGGAAGTCACATCTTCTTTAGTTGTCCTCATCTCTCTTCTTTTTGCATCAACATTTTCGTTTTTCCTGATAATTTATTTACATGCAACTTGTTCTTAGACCCAGCTAATTTTGTTGCTGTTTCCATAAGAGCTTTGGTTATTTTTCTGTTAACTTCAGAGATGTCCAGTTCTTCCGATGTTAGGCCTTCTAAAGCAGAGAACCTGTTCTTCAGTTCCAACTTGAAGGTATTATGGTGTTTTTTAAGGTTGGTTATGTCAATAGATTTTGTTTGTCTTATGAGCTTGCCACGTTCAAGTTTAGTGTTGAAGTGCATCTTACATCTCACCAATCTATGGTCACTACCTGTGTTGAACTTGTTTAGCACACTGCAGTCTTCTATGACGAATTTTTTGTTACACATAATAAAATCAATTTCACTTGTCGTCCCATTTGGATGTCTCCATGTCCATTTCCTGTGTGGCTTTTTCTTGAAAAAGGAATTCAAGATGAAAAACCCTTCTGCCTCTGCAAACTCAACGAGAGTATTTCCACGCTGGTTTCTGTTGCCATGACCGAATTTACCTACTGAAGTTTCATTCTGTTGCCGTTGCCCTGTTTTTGCATTGAAATCTCCCATAATTATTTTCAAGTGCTGCTTACCTTTATTATTTAGATGACAAATTTCCTCATAAAATTCTTCAATTTCTTCTTCAGGATGACTTGTGGTGGGTGCATAAGTTTGAATAATCTGAGCCTGGTATCTTCTCGATAGTTGGATAACGAGTCGTGCAGCTCTGTCAGAGGAACTTTCAACTTCTACCACTTTATCCTTCAGTTTCTTGTTTATTATAAATCCAACACCACTAGTTCTGCCAGTATCTGTCCCACGATAGTAGAAGAGATGTCCACTTTTCAGTTCGATGAGATCTTCTCCTTTTCTCCTTACCTCACTTAGCCCCACGATGTCCCACTTGATCCTTTGTAGTTCCTCTTCCAATTCAAGAAGCCTTGAATCAGAAGATACGGAGCGTCCATTGTACGTTGCCAAGGTCAGCATCAGATGGCAGCCTAGTCCGGTCCTCCGGGGATTCTTAGCACCCTCTGCCTTCATGTCGCACTGGCCGCTGCCTTGGCCAGGTACATTCCAGCTGCCGGAGACTGAGGGCCAAGATTTAAGTTGTGGAGTCATTTTGGAGGGGTTTGGCCATAACTCACCACGCTGGCCAAGCGGGTTGGCGAGTGTGGGATAGAATTTCCTCTAATTCCGATGGTACAGTTATACCGCTATTGGCGGTCGTCAGAGCCCCTTTAGTGGGAACAGGATGCACTACGAGAAGGCGGGGTTGACATTTGTCAAGGAGAGGCTGTGATGTTACGCATCACCTGACCTTACATCCCTGTCGGCAGTATAAGGCTTTATAAATGCGACGAAGCTTTTTAAATGTTCCTCACATTTTTTTCCCAATTGAAGAGTCACGTATGAACTATGTAAAACGGTCCTGCGCTAACAAATTGAACGGTTGTACTTAATGATTTCCAACCGGTGTTTGTACAAAATGGGGGAGTGGGGGACAGGTGCCAAAGCATCAAGTTTTACAAACGTTCACATTGTATTGCGATTCAGTCCTTAGCGTTGAATAATTCATTAATTATTACCAATAATTCTACCACTAACATAATGAAAAAGACTGGTCCTGATGTACAGACCTTTCTAAAAGTAAAACCAGCTTTGTAACATTGAAAATAGAAAAGTTAGATAAATTACAAACAAACAAAACATTCGCCACGAGGTTTTGTGGTACAATTCCAGGATGTGTAAGTGATAAAACCAAATTCTTTAAACTATCACTTAAAATGTTCCATGCAATTCCCATTGCTTTTAATCGTCTGACCCTGCTTCGTGGAATTATTAACAGTTTCTTTGGTAAACGACTCAGGAAGAACATTTTCCGATAAATCCGTACTAAGAGTAAAATCAGCAGCAGACATGAAAACATTTGCGCATCCACGGATTTGCACAACAAGTGGCTACCGCTTGGAAATTCAGATGTAAATACCCGTGACACATGAAATTAGCTCCATAGTGTCTTCGCTGAAACTGAATACAGCCCTGTAATTGGCTGAAATTTCCCCAATCCCCTATTCAAGTAAAGCTTGTTTACGTATATGCGAAACGGGTACAGCATGGTTGGCTTATTCGCCTTACGACACTGGCTGTCTGCCTTCTCTGGAAGCAGTGATCATAAATTAGAGAAATAATTAGGAATTTATGTAGGGGATTTTAGGAAAGGAGTGCCTGATCCGATGCCTCTAACAGCGCTTAGAAGTAGGTAGCAAGGAGATTTGGGCTAGAATGCCCAAGAGAGAAGTCACGAAGAAGCTAGGTAGAAAAGGAGAGGTTAAGTCCCTGGGTGCGACAGCTTGAAGTGCCCATCAAACACACAGAGGACATTTAGTGGTAGGAGCGTTTGTGCCTACCTGTGATAGATCCTGAGAATTTTACGCGGCAGAACCACATATTAGGAACTGCTTACTGCTTTATTGTGCATTCCGTTGCCCATGGGGTTCGTCATATACCCAAACAAAGAAAAAAGGAACCCTCAAACTGTAACTCGCATTTATGTAAATAGCAATGCCGTTGAAATAATCTGTGTGATGCAAATGCAGTAATTTACCCTTTGAAAGAAAGTGAGAATATATTAACCTGACCAATCACCCATGGCCTAGTTTTGTAGGGAATTACCTGAGCTTGACATAGTATGAATTAGAACATACAGTAAATCATAGAAATACTTTTATGGGATAATCTCCTTAAATCTTACTCTTTGCAAATTTGTGGTTGGATAATAGTATCAAGCATATTTTGAAAACATTTGGTGCTTTTACTGTGTGGACGGCTGGTGAATGCCTAGAAGAATTTCCCTCTATGTTATTTTCATAGTGCAGGGATTCCGAGAAAACTGTTCCAGGATTATGCAGAGGCAAAGTGTGAATGGCGGTTTAAAGTGTTCAAATGCAATTCACAGTGGAAATATTTTCATATTTTGTTTTCCCAACAAACGAAGGGATTCGCCGTTCCAAACTATAAAATTATTCTCCACAAATATATTTATTTAACCTCAGGAAAGCAGGCCATAAAACGAAAAATAAGAGAGGTACAACATGCGCACATTAAGAGCAATTCAGGGAAACTAAATATCTGTCTGATAATTTGTGTTATGTGTATTTATTGGGAAGACCTGTCGCACAACAGCTTTTTTATTGCTTGATTTCCTTGCTTTTATACAAACGTATATGCCACTATTTATCAATTCCGTTTTCTGGTACATAGCTGATTATTTATGATGTACCACGGGATTTTATTGCTTCAAATGACACTATTCGTAAAGTAATCAGTCTGTATATAGTCTTTACCTAAGACACTAAAATTGCCTCTACGTACCTTGTGATAAAATATGCCCAGCCCTTTCAGTCGGCATGGACATTGGTGGAAATAAAATATATATCTAGAGACCACGAAAGCCTTCTAATTGTATTTCTTGAATATTTACTTCGTGTTTAGACAGATATAATTCATCAGTAGTTCGAAATTACCTGAAATAATGCACAGATCACGGGCATACAAAAGACGAAACCGATAGAAAAGACATACTGTGTCATTCTCTTTAAATGGATGATGAAATTGTAAAGCAAGATGGTTTAAAAAATAAAGGGGAAGGAGAATAGCTAATGTATTAAACTATACGGTAATATAAAGTTATCTTTTACATTGATGATTTTGCATAGTAATGTATCTAATTACGTAAAATGAAATTTTACGTTTTCGGTTTATTATTTAAAAAATGCATTATATAAAAATTTTAAAACTAGTATTTTTGTTTCATTCAGAACACTTAAACTAACAATGACGCCTTTGAGTAGGTCTCAAATCTAAGCAAAAAAATCTTGGTAATCCGTAAGTATATAACTAGTGGGACATGAAACGGAGATACGAAAAGCAGTAATGTCAATGGGGTCGATCATTTCTTTAGATTTTATGTTTGGTAATTTATAGACCACATACATACTTTACTGAATACGAGCATAAGAATGTCTGTGACTCCATGAAAAAATTAGATAAGAAGCATACAAAACTACTACCGCTAAATCATAGCACAAATGACAAAGAAGCGGTTATGACTTTAAATGCAGAAATTGGTTCACATTACCTTTCGCCATATTATCTTGGCTTTAACGTACGCTCCATTCCCTACCCTGGAAGCACGTTCTCCACTAGTCGAGCTCTATGACGTCGAGCGTTATCTTCCATGAAAAAAAGGGAATCACCGACGGCGACAGCATTCAGCATGAGAATAGGTCTCAGAATCTCGTCACTGTGTCTCTGTGCCGCCTGACTGCTGTGTCGGATGACACATAGTTCCCACGTCCTCTCATGCTTATGATTTCCCAGAGTATCAATCCTTGAATTCCAGAAAGTAATGTTTTCTACAAGAACGCTGAAACATGTGATGTGCCGGGTGCCCTCCAGATATGAGCTCGTGGATTCTGAGACTCCCTATTAAAACTCGACCTGAGAACTTGATTCTAATCGTCTTGTGTCCAACCACTGTGTACTTTCAACCCACGTTCTGAGGGTCGTACTTTGGTCTACGTTCATAAAGAACACTTTTGTGAAGGAGACTGCGGATAGTATGAGTTCAGAACCTACGTTCTGTTAACAAGTGTAGCTTTCGGTCGCGCAGAATAGCAGTTTTTAGCCTGGTCAAACAGATTGTATTTTGGACTGTTGTCCACTTTCAAGAGATGACATTTGGTGTCACTGCATTTGATTCTTCTACCACCCTCTGTCTTTTGCCAGCCGATAGCTATGTACGCCTTTAATTCTGGTAAATCATGCTGTTGAAAAAGAGTCCGAGCCCAAAACTTCAAGAAAAAAGATGCCACGACGAAAGCCACATAATAAAGTGGCACCAGGAAAATCTACGTTCTTATTCCAATCTGTGGTTTATGCATTTTGAATGCACGCACACTAATTTCCATCAGTACATACATGATTCTATTGTTTACGATATAATCGACTTGCATTTTTCACGTTTTAGAAATATATGGCAGAACTGGAGAGCATAATGTCGCACAAAAGTCCCATTCCCCCCTGATTATTTTCCACATTATTGTTTAAATATAAGAAATCGCACCGAATTCGTTAACCTAGAGTTTAGAATGAAATTGTGATTGAAAAGAAAGATACAGAAAACAAAACAATGAACAGAGGCGGAAGGCAGCAAATGTGTGTGCGTGTGCTCGTGTTCAAGACATCAGCACTCGTGTCGTAGCAAATGAAGGCGCCACGACGACGGTAAAAGCACTTCTTCCCCTCCTCTGTCTTTTCCTTCAAGCTGGTGATGAGCTGTTCTCCCATTTGGAGTACGGCCATTGCCGTTATGTCGGAAGGCGAGGTTCGGTGCGGGGGAGTGTGGGTAACTAACACTACAGGCTTCACGCTCTCAATTTGGGCAGAGAGAGTGAAACCTCCGATACAGGTTTCACTGTGTAAACACTGCTTTTCTCACCCCCTCGCCTCTAGTGTTACGTGACTGTAAATGAACTCGTCCAAACCAGTCTGTGCGAATTCTACAGAAAAAGCCGGTTCATTGTCTATCGACATATTTTGGAAGCTGCATGTGTTGTTTATTAGCTGTGAATTATTTTTGCGTAGTAATTGTGAATTTCAACATCCATCATGGCTACAGTGAACAAAAGTAACTCACAGAAATTAAAACACTTGATTTCTGAATATGACATAAAAGTATTCTCTACCGATGGATAGATATTACATTGCAAACTCTGCGATGGGAGAGTTGCCGGAAAACGCAAACGAGGTCTGCAGCGACTCCAGGACGATAAGCAGTTACAGCAAATGCTCCTTGGCCAAACCAGCGCGTCTTCAAAACATTCTGAATTTTACGAAGAATTGTGCGAAGCTTTTGTTTGTGCCGATATTCCCTTGAGCAAAGTTAACAATCCGAAATTGCGTGGCTTTTTAGAAACACACATTGGGAAGTCTCTGCCGGACTCCTCCACACTAAGGAAAAATTATGTCAGTCGCTGCTATGAAAACACCATGCAGAAGATAACTAAAAAAATAGCTGACAAGAAAATCTGCGTGTCAATGGATGAGACGACTGACTCTCTTGGACGATATGCAGCCAAGGTGGTGGTGGGTCCGATGGAAGAAGATAACCCTGTTGAACATTTTCTCATCAATTGTGAACGTTTAGAAAAAGTGAATTTTTCTACAATCAGCAAACCCTTTGATAGGTCTTTGAGTTTTATATGGCCCAATGGCATCCAACACAACAATGTCCTGCTCTTCGTGGCTGATGCTGCACCTTACATGATAAAGGCTGCAAATGCTCTGAAAGCCCTGTACTAAAAATGGTGCACCTGGCATGTCTAGCACATGCCTGTCATAGAGTTGCTGAGGAGATACGAGGACAGTTCATCAAAGTTGACCAGCTGATTGGCTGCGTGAAGAAAGTCTTTGTAAAGGCACCATCTCGAGTGGCATTATTCAAGTCAGAGGCCCTAAACGTTCCTTTGCCGCCTGCTTCCATTTTAACCAGGTGAGGGACTTGGCTTGAAGCGTACAACTATTATTGTGAATGCTTCACAGTGGTGAAGAAGCGTATCGACTCGTTTGACAGCAATGAAGCGAACTGAATTAAAGTTGTGCACAGTTTACTTTCTGATCCTGAAATTGCAGTTAAATTTTCCTACTTAAAATCAAAATTTGGATCTCTGCCGGTGCCATTACTTCTTCTGAGAAGTCAGCAGTGCAATTAGTTGATCAAATAGTTTTGATGAAGAAAGTAATGAATGACCTAGATATTTTGACTTGAAAAGAGGGAAAGGCTGTGCAAAAGAAAATTGAGCAAGTTTAAAAAAATGTAGGATATGAACAGCTGTGCGTAATTGCAGATGTGGTATCGGGAGAAATTTTCCCTTGGTAAAAATTGCAGAAGACTTTAAACCAAGTGACATATGCTATCTCAGGCATGCTACTGTGGTGTCAGAAGAAGTGGAAAGGAGCTTTTCAATGTTTAAAGCTTTGTTGGCAGACAATAGAAAATCATTCTGTTTTGAAAATCTGCACATGGATTTAGTTGTGCATTGCAATTTTGGACTGATGAAATAAAAACTGTGTTTCGCATGACAAACTAAAAATATTCAATTAATTTTTTTTTTGGTAAAATCAAAATTTTCAATTTACTGTCAGAAAATGTAAGTTGCATTTTTGCTTTTTCTTGTTTTCTTTTGTAGGGCATATTTTTTTTTGACAAAAAATGCTTTTGCACAGAAACTGGAAAAAGTTTAATTGTACTTTTAAGGGTTTCTTTTGGGGGGAGGGGTCTTACAAGGCATGTTTTTGAGCAATACAAATTTATTTTGGCACAGAAACTCTAAAACAATTAAGTTGTATTTACCATCTACTTGTCTTTATATAGGTCCTGTGTTGATTAGATTATGTTTTTAGGTTAATTTTGTTTTGTTTCATGCACCTTTTCTTATTAAATTAATTTGCTGTACAGGGAAATAAGTGTTCATTTATTGGTACCTTTTTGCTTTATTAGGCAGTTTTTGTTTTGTATGGGGACATTTTTTTTAATTTTGTGGGTCATAAAGGCATTTTTATAGGGCATTTCTATCAATTTTTAGGTCAAAAAAACCCTGGCCCTATTAAGGAGTGGCACATCATGCTTATTATTTGAAGATCATGTATCTCAGCCATTGGCAGTTACTTATGATAACAGTGAAAGTGCTACGTTAAACGCATTTTTTTAATCTGCTAAATAACTCTTTATGCAAGCAATCAGAGAACATAACAAAAATCATCCGATGAAAATCCTACATTAGTTTCTGTTAATCAATCTCACTGTTCAGGAAGGTTTGCGAACATTCCGTGTTTGGTACTAACACTTAAATTTTCTCTTAAGTGTTAGATTTTTAATTCATACATCGATCACATGTAAAACACAGAATGCCGATCGATGTCAAAAGGTCAATTATAACGACATAGGGAAGCACCGAGTTTCTGCAGAATTTTAGGGAAATTCCTCTCGCTATCTGGATGTCTTCCTAAATTACTGCCATAATTGGGTTAAGTAGCTCATGTTAAGCCTTTTAGGAAATTTATTCGAAATGTCAAGGGGTTGTTCGTCACCGAAATTATGTTACTCACCTGAAGGTAAAATAGAAATACGCTATTGTTTTCTTGGAAAGTTATTCTTAGATATGTTAAATGCAAAACTCAACCTCCGTTCGAACATCACTCAGTAGATCAGTTGGAGAGATAATCCAAAACGTGGTAGGCCGTATTTTATTTTATGGTTACAGAATTCAACCAATAATTTAGAAACCGCATGCTACTGCATACAAAAAGTTTTACAAAATTTTTGTTTACTTTTTCATAAAAAGAAATGTAGCTATATCTTTTCACGATATTTATTGCATCTTGTGTACTAGTACTTGTTTTGGTGTCTATATATTTCTTCCCATGTTTTACAGTTTTGTTTATAAGAACGCAGGCCTGCCAGACGACAGTCTTTATCATTAATTTCCAGAAATGTGTCCAGAAAGGGTCCTTTAGATATGCAATAGCGAAGTAATTCTTGGACGACTCTCGCATGACGAAGCTCAGGAACATATCATTTGGTTCGATGGTTTGTTTACATCAGGTTACTATTATTAGTCTTGTGTTTATATAGTGGTATTCGATCAAATCTTTGTGACCGAGTCATATTTTTATTGTGATAGGGTAAAGATAACGATTGTGGTAATAAAAGGTAAGTGTTATATGGTAATTACTGTGAGTTCGTCTGCTAGAAAACTTTACGACCCCACCATTCTATGATATTATTTCTTTAAAAACTGTTTGCGAATCTTTGAAAATGGATTCGTTTTGAAGAAAAATTCTTCAGGGTTCTAAACAAGAACATTCATTCACTGCAGTAAAAGTCAAAATATACAGATTGTATTCCTTAATTTTAACGAATTTCTAAGTAAATTTGGAACACAATTTCTACCAGAATTTTTAAAAATGCGCCCCATTTCGAGGTCGAAATGTAAAATGGAGATAAAAAAGAAGTCATTCCGTTTGTAAAAGAAAGTCGACTGCATTTCATTAGCGAAAAGAAACAGATAAATTTCTGTTATATTTCAATACAAACCTTTATTTTGTATCTAAATTTTATGTAACATGGGCTATCTATAAGAATATTTCTGACGTTGGTTTATTAAAACGGCGCAAATTAGAATAGATCACGGAATTCTTTTTGTCGATATAATATCTTTATTTGCTTTGCTAAAAATCTCAGAATCTCCGGTCCCTACCGTGTTGTTTCGCAAACGCATATGACAAACCGTGAACGTGATTCAATTATATTAGTAAAGAATTCATTCTGAACTGGACAGCTTTCTTTTCTTTAGCAGTTGTTTGAGAAGTGACAAATTTTATATACCTCAAATTGCTTCAATAAACTGCATTGCATTAAGAATCATTTAATATCATATATTTCATGATTTGCCACAAATGTATTCATATTTCACATCATTCGTTTTGCCAAGTAATTTATCCGTTTTGGAGTGAGGCAGTATTAAAAGCGTGAATTAGGTGTTCGGGAATGTAGCACAGTCGGATGCGACAGGCAGTTTCAATGAATGTGTTGGGATTTAGGTAAAATTGTAAATGCCATGCATTCACAGCATAAACTTAAAATTTTGATTATTGGAAAGTTGAAGAATAAACGAACAAAGTAAAAGCAGTCACACGTAGAAGCATGAGTGTTATGAAGCTGTACAATTTACTCTTGCTGATGAGAGTGCAAAATGCGGTAGTCAATCAGCATGAGGATGTAAATTCTCGTATCTTATCGTCAAACATAAGAACGCTCCACTCTAAAATCCAAGAGCCAACATTTTTAGTTTGATTCATCTCTTCTGCTAGTGAGAAATTCCTTTGCATATATGCCAAGCTTGCAGCTAACTTGTTTCCTTAAAAAGGCGATACCATACAAATTTGATCTTTAACGACCAAGTAATTGAAATTTTAACTGAGACTTTTGAGGTTTTCGGAACTAAACTTTTTTAAATGACTAACGTGATAGTTCTAATTAAGGTTTTCGATAAATAAATTAATTAGCGTGATTGGAAAACAAGTTATCACTGAAGTTTTATGTTAAAATCTTATTTTGCCAATTAGCAGGGGAAGACATTTAGTCTCGAAAGGGCTGAAACGCTGAGGTTTAGCACAGGCTGCAGTAAAAAAAGGTCTTGTTTCTTTGCATATTTTGTGTGCCGCCCCGGTGGCGCAGTGGTCTAAGGCGCTGGCCTCTGATCATTCGTCCGTAAGGGGTCCGGGTTCGAATCCCATTCAGGCACGGATGTTGTGTTTGTCTTACGGCACTGGCTCTCTCCCTTCCCTGGAACCAGTGACCCTAAATTAGGGACGGGCGACTGCTTATAGCCCATTGCTCACGGTGCTCGTTAAACAAACAAACAAAGCATATTTTGTGGTCGTCCGATAAAGAAGTGGTCCTAATATAATGGGTTCTTTGGACAAAGTGGGATTGAAATCTTGTCGAAAATAATTATGATACACTGAATTTTTTTTATCTCTTCGTACAGCCCATTAGGCTTGGCGCCATCTGTTCCCATATGTGGTAATTCGTAACTTCAAAGTTCACAGGATGAGGACAAAACCCTACCCATAGTTAATGAAAAAGCGTCAAAAGCAGTTAATGCTTATGATTTCGAGGAAGAGAGATTTGTATTCGAACTGCATGTTTCTTGGAAAGTTATTCAACAAAACTTCTCTCAATAGCGATTTAAAGAAAAAAATGGAAATATATAAATTTTAGATATTATCTTGTCTTCTTTGGCTACAGGCTCAATGGTTTTATATATAAATTTACTGTTTTGAAAATTTGATTTTAAAGTCTTGGACCACGTTAATATTGCGAAAGTAGGTATGGGCTCATTAGTTTAAAATTGTTGTTTTATTGCTTGAGAGAAGAATTGGAAAGCAACACATGGATCATTTCCTTTTTGTAGAGAATTTTCAGCGACGCAACAAAGCATATCATTATGCATATTTATTAATCCATCCGTACGTGTTTCTGTTAAATTATAAACTTTAGCTACATAATTATGTCTACCAATATTATGTGTATTATGTTCTGATATTTCTGTTTTTCCCTTGACCGACGGCTTCAAATACTTCAGTCATCATTTTCGCAAATGACACAATACTTGTATAGTATATAATAATAAAATATTGGTATAATATATCATTAATAAATAATTCAGAAAAATGTATTCGAAGGATCTTTAACATCAGTGAAAAGTACATTTTTGCGAACACAAATATGTTATGTTTGAGACAAAAAATAGAGCCTTCCATCTAGTTTTATAGAAGATAAAAATTCCTTGCTTTGCTTAATTCTATCGATTGCTTACACGATATTTTTTTGTAAAAGTTTGTTCAAATAGTTAAAAAAAGCAGCTAACTCTATGCATTCGTTCCCGACGACATTAATCGGTTAATATCACTAAGTCTGTCAGTTAATTTCAGGAAACATTTGCTCCTTTCAGTGTGAATCCAGCTTTCGTCTTGACGTTTGATCAGTTACAAATGCTGCCTGATTTCAAACATTAATACGAGTCGCATTCTTGCATGGAAATTATGCAGATATCAAATATTCTAAATCCTTCATCACCTCTTAATAACTGATTAATATATGAGAAACAATATTTCAGTTGTAGTGAATTCTTTCGATAGTGTTAATACCCGCGAAATTTAAACGTGCAACTGCGGAATTTTCGCCACAAATGGATTGATGTAAAGTAGTCAAGAACGCACTTTTGTATTCTTTGTATCAAACGTAAACTTACCCAATGAAATTAACTGTCAATAGCGTGAAGTCCTTTTTGATGTGCTTATAAACGTTCTAAAGGTGTTATGTCGTTACTATTCGGATACTTTTGCAATTCTATAGAAGCAGAGTGGTATAGTTTTGATCACAAATTAAGCGTCTGACATTTTTGATGGGAAAACGATTAAGAGGTTTAGCTAAATTTGGAAAACGCTTTTATTTTCACGGCAGGGACTCATATTTCCACATTCGAAGTAAATGTACAAATGGAAAACCTCTAAGGATAAGCAACGTTGGCGAAACTTAAAGCCTTTGTTGACAGGCAATCTTTAACAGTTTAAAATGAAATTGGCATTTTCAGTTCAAGTACAAACACCACAACACCGTTCTGTAACGGTAGTTTGCCGTTTTTTCATAGAGAAGCGTACTGAAAGGCGGATAGAGAGTTGAGTTATATTCTACTCACCCAACAATATTGAAATATTTTAATAAATAACTTTTATTTACAATAATTTATTGAAATTAATTTTATTTCTTAAAAATTTGAAGATGCTTCATGAAAATATAGTTATCAACAAAGCCTACACTAATTTTAAGGTAACACATACTTTTCAACACGTTTCACATATTTTAAAATATTTACAGAAAAAGAAGGTATTTAGTCGTACAAAATACACAGTCCTCACGTTATTGTAAGCTCTTCCTGCTTTCAAACTCAACAGCACGCAGCCAATAAAAAAAGGCGAGTGTCGTTAACTGGCTTGGAGGATACGAAAGGTATGCTGTATGCGGTCTGAAAACATATGATTCGTTGCGTTGCGAGCGTGGATAAAAGGAGCAATTTACGAGATTTTCAAAAAGGGATAATTATCGGCTTTCGGGACAAGGGTGGCAGTATTTCTGTAACAGCGCAGTTTCCGAACTGTTCTCGCACTTCTGTGGTTAAAATGTATCATGATTGGAGAAATGGCGCCATTGCGAATAAGGGACGTAGGAACTGTGGAGCACCACGTGCCATTGAGTTTTTCAAAAACCCTGCTAATCTTTAGAAAATTTGGAAAAGCGCAGTTTATTAACTGTTCGCGTGCTTTTGTGGTTAAAGACTATCGTGATTGGAAAAATGGCGCCATAGCAAATAAGCGACGTAGAAACTGTGAAGCACAACATGCCATTGGTATGACAGGTGAACGTCAGCGCCGAAGGTGCATGAGGGCCGATCGACAGACTACAATGGAGCAACTCACTGGCCGAATGAACAAGGAAGCTACCGGAATTATGTCTAAAACGACAATTCAGCGAACTCGGCTGTGTATGGGACCGATTCTGATTGATGGCCACTGCACCTATGCTAACGAAGATGCATCGGCATAAAAGGCTTAGATTTGTACGGCAGTTCGGAACTGTACCTTCGCTGATTGGCAAAGGATTGCCTTCTCCGATGAGTCACCTTTTCTGCTTCATTGGACGTTCGGACGTTGGAGTGTAAGGCTATAAACATTGGAGAACAAACACTTTTCCACCACTTCTGAAAGAACACGAGCTATTGGGGGCAGCCATATGGTTTGTGGAATGTTTTCGTGGCGTTCCCTGGGTCCCCTCATACCTGTGGAAGCCGCTATATACCGAATTAGTAGTGAATCTGTCCATGTAGAACACGTACAACCATACAAGCTGATTGTCTTCCTTTTAGAGGGTGGGATCTTCCAGTACGGCAATGCGACGCGTCACGGAGCTATAAATGTACGCGAGTGGTTGGAAGAGCACAATGAAGACTTCGAAATACTTACCTGGCACCCTAATTCCCCAGGTTTAAACCCGATTAAGCCGTCTGTGGTATCACCTCTATCGTGTTGTTAGCTCTATGGATCCTCCACCACGCACCCTCCAGCAGCTGGCAGATGCACTGCAGTCAGCATGGTTCCACATACCTGTGAACACTTTCCAGCACCTTAGCGAGTCACTTCCAGCCCGTCCAGCTGTTGTCCTTGCTGTACACCGCGGTTGCTCTGGATATTAGCTGGTTGACGCAATAATGTAACCCGACCGTGAAACAATAATTTTGGGTTACAGTTCCTACGACCGTTGTGGACAACACATTTGGTTATAAGTAGTCCACTTACCCTTTACTAATTTAGAGTCACGTGTCTCAGGAACGGAAGAGATAATGTACTTTAAGAGAAACACAACATCCATGCCTCACCGGGACTCAAAACCTGATAGATCTCTGGATAATTGTCAGAAGGAAGTGCTCAGACCACTGCGCCACACTAACAGTCCTAGTGTCGAAACTTTGCATTGCTTAAAATACTGTTTTTGTGATGAATGGAACAGGTTATGAAAATAAATAACTAATTATGTACAATCATTAACATTGCCGCGAAGAGAAACAATTTCGCCCACTGGCACGAGAAATATGATTTACTAGGGTTCACAAATTCTAAGGAAAATGTTCATCATTGAAAAAAAATTTCGACACAAAGGATATTTTTCGAATGAAATTATTATACGTACGTAGATGGAGAAACGTATGCTCTATAATTTTGCGTCCCGAATGGCAAAAATGGAAATATTAAGTAGAAAACGATTACAAAATATTCTTCATAACGAAGAAAAAACATCAAATCGTGCGTTCAGATTTCCATGTACAAAGTGTTACAAAAAGTGTAAATTTATCTTCGAATATCTAAATTATAATACAAACAAAATGCAACTGCAGAAATCATATATTGTCGATATCCCAAGTTTCTTGAATAATCAGTTCTTCTGCTTTAGAAGTTGACTTTTTTTCTCATGAGAATAGAAAGCTTCACTTTTACGAATTCCTTCGGTTCACATAGTTGTTGAAATTTGAAAATATAGTAATAAATTACAGAAGTTCATTTTAATCTCGTCCTTTCTCAACTGTGTTGCGTAATCGTGAAGCTTTCAACGTGGAATTCCTACTTCTATGAAATGAAACCTATCTGTGGCATCTGACCATGTAGTTTCAGCCAACTTATACCGTACTTCTGGTATTCTCATAAAAAGTCTCATGTGACATCTCAACATTTCCTGTTGTAAATACTACGAAAAAATTCACTAGGTACGTTAGTAATTTTTAGCAATTAATCCTTCCAGGAAATGTTTCATGACTGATGTTTCTAAGCTACATCACAAGAAGTATCGAATACACTAGTATTTTCTCTGCTGAATGGAATTGAGGCGCAGAGCATAATATTATGCATCGTAAAAAAGTCGTTATTATGAAGACTTAAAATAAAGTAAGAAGAAATAATTTTAATATTACTTCAGTACAGGCGTATCAGCACATCTTACAAAAAGTTGCAATCATTTAAAGTACTGAGTCTGACTGTTCCCTGTTCCCGCTCAAAAAGTTGTTAGATATTAGATGCACTCACGAGCCTCATAAGTTTGTGTTTATGTGCTTAAAAATACGGCAGATACCATGTTCGTTTGAAAATATTATGAAACATTATTTTTGTCGGAGTTGATTTTTAGTTTTAGTGTTATCCAGAATTGTGAAGGGAGATTTGAGAGCAAATATGTTGATTTTTATAATGAATTTCTGTTTGTAGCATTTAAATTTGTAGTGATTTTGGAGCACGAATTCTGGGAGAAGGACTTGCGAAATATATATATCAGGAAACGTGAGCAAAATATTAAGAGTGACAACTGTATATGAATATTCTGTGGGCTTAAAATATTCTATGGGTTTAAATCAAAGTTCACTATGCACAACGTATTCTGTGTAGAAGGTCAAGGGTACTGTAAATATTTAAGGTTACACTGAGAAAATAATCCATTTCCTAAAATACAGATATGCCATCATAATTTCCTATTTCGCTAACAATATGGCGCTATATCATGTTAGTTGCAATTAAACTAAAAAATATACACAGCATTAAATATCACATACACAGTATTTCTCAAAATAGTATAACTATACTAAAAATCCGAAAATTCTTGGCGTAGAATAGAAATAAAAGTTTCCAAGCTTTCGCACATCAACCAGATGGCTTTCTCAAGGAAGGTAGACAGCTAACTGCAAACTGGATAATAGAACGTTTCAACATTTTGAACGCGGTGACTTGACTAGACAATAAATGATTAGGAACAAACGTGATATTTCGAAGGAACGAGGTCATGTTGGTTGGGCACGCGGTCCAATGATAGAGAACTCAGCATTATTTGAAGAACTGATTCCAAATACGTGGCAACTCCTGAGAAACGCTATCATTGCAAGCCTCGCAGCTGGTCAAGATTTCCAAGGTTTCGCGAATTGCGGTAGATTTGGGTGTGGAGTATGAAGCTAATTTCTTTACATCGCTCCATATAGGATCGGCGGACTTGAATTTGACTTCTCTTGATAGGGCAGTGGTTTTTTTCCCGTCTATTGTATCCCTTTTATGTTCGCTGATTCTAATTCCAAACGAACGTTTGGTCATTCCGATGTAGTATCGCCTGGAGCCGTCTGGGTATTTTAGTGGGATGGCATAAACACCTGCTTCATTGAGAAGAGGGGGCTTGGCAATATTTCTCTTAAGCATCGTGTATAAAGTTGCCGGAGACCTTATGCCGACACCGAAGTTCATCATTCCCTATCAACTCAAAAAACGCGCTCAGGGGGATGAATTTTGGTGTCGGCATAAGGTCTCCGGCATCTTTATACACGATGCTTAAGAGAAATATTGACAAGCCCCTCTTCTCAATGAGGCAGGTATTTATGCCATCCCACTAAAATATCAGGACGGCTCCAGGCGATACTACATCGGAATGACCAAACTTTCGTTCGGAATTAGAATCAGCGAACATAAAAGGTATACAAGAGACGGGAAAATAACCACTACCTATCAAGAGAAGTCAAGTTGAAGTCCGCCGATCCTATATGGAGTGATGTAAATATTTTAGCTTCATACTCCACACCCAAATCTACTGCCACTCGCGAAACCTTGGAAATCTTGACCAGCTGCGAGGCTTGCAATGATAGCGTTTCTCTGGAGTTGCCACGTATTTGGAATCAGTTCTTCAAATAATGCTGAGTTCTCTACCATTGTACCGCGTGCCCAACCAACGTGACCTCGTTATTTCGAAATATCACGTTTGCTCCTAATCATTTATTGTCTAGTAAAGTCACCGCGTTCAAAGTGTTGAAACGTTCTATTATCCAGTTTGCAGTGAGCTGTCTACCTTCCTTGAGAGAGCCATCTGGTTGATGTGCGAAAGCTTGGAAACTTTTATTTCTATTCTACGCCAAGAATTTTCGGATTTTTAGTATAGTTATACTATTTTGAGTATAATTTGGTGTACAGTTCCTGCTTTTTGAACACACAGTATTTCGTTTAATTAATCTTTTTACTTTTATAATCTCTTAAAGCAGTCAATCAGTTTAGACCTATTGCAGCACCCCTAGCGGCAAATTTAGGAACTTAGCGATCCAATCGCGAGAACCAAGAGTGATAGCGAAAAAAAAGCCAATAGCAAACGTGTAGAGCGTCACCGATTTACTATGAAATGACGCCCTGCATTCACCAAAAACTCCAATAGAAGTCCGGATATGCAAATCTCTTGGTATCCGATCACCGGAATAAATACGTCACACATCGGGGGGCAGAAGTGTGACATTATAAGCTGATACAAATTTACTAATAAATACATGTACGTGTAAGCAAGGTACAATTTACTATGTACTGTACAGTAAAGTAGTAGAAAATTCATACAGCAGTAGGACATTCTGAAGAAGAAAAACACAAAATAATGTTCTAGAAATACCAAATGTCAGTACTAATACTTGAGCATTCGCGATGTGTCCACCATCGGCAGCATTACACATGTGTATTCGAGCTAGAACTTCTTGTTGGACGTTCTGCAGTATTTCAGGTGTTACCTTACTGCATGCTTGGATAATATGGGGTTGTAGAAATTTACCATACACGACCAAATGTAAGGCCACACGTCGCACTGATGTCCCTCGTACTGCAGTGTGGGTGGGCTAGCGCATAGGCCAGGGCGTCCACTGCCTGCACGTGCACACCTGCAAGTGTCGGCCTACATGAACGGGAACGACTTGTAATGCTCCCGGTTTCTCTCAGCCGGCGAACGACATTGATGATAGTAGCCGCAGTAGGATGAGAACGATTAAGGAAACGTAATGCATATTGGCGTGCTGCCTCTCTCGCCCGACGACCGCATTCCCCGTACAACATAAGTATCTCGCAGTACTCCTCGTTGGAATAACTAGCTATGTGTAGACTCGAAGATCCAGTCCACGAACTGTCTGACAAACCTTCCGTGACCGCCAATTTATACTTCCCGATGAGGTATGACGTAGCGTTACCATTTGCATACTTTCATTCATTCTTCGCTATTTTGCAGGCAAAATTCATTTACAGATTTTACGCTTCGCAATGTCATTTGTGACGTATTTATGCCGGTGATCGGATACCTAGAGATCTGCATTTCCGGACTTCTATTGGAGTTTTTTGTGAATGTAGAACGTCATGTCATACTAAATCGGTGAAGCTCTACACGTTTGCTAATGAGTTTGTTTCGCTACCTCTCTTTGTTCTCGCGATAAGATCGCTAACTTCTAAAATTCGACGCTAGGGGTGCTGCAATCGGTCTCATCTGATAGAACATAGTCACTTTACTATAGGTACACACTACTTCCACAACTCTAGCATTTTGCGTTCAAAAGTTATTTCCCTGTTTAAGGACTTTTCTATACACCTGTATATATATCTTAATTCGTTTTGCGATGGTGATATTAAAGTCGAAAGGTATGTTATCTCGGAAATACTGTCTGTCGCTTTCGTGTTTCAAGAACGAGATGAAACTTCAAAAGGTCAGGAAACTAAGATGCGAAAAGTGCAGGACAATACTTTATACATCCTGAGCTATAAAATTGGAGATGGTGATCTGAAATTTAGGATACCAACAAAATTGGAAATTAAACATGATCTTAAAAAATTGAATTAAGAAGGACGATGCTTTTCCATTTATCAAATTCAGGAAGTGTAACATTATTTCTTTTTTCCCTTTGTTTATTCAAAACTGAAAATTATGATTTTCATTTAGGTCCTAAATTGCGGTAATATTTAAAATTTCTTTTATATAAGAAACAAAACTCCAGTAGTTGGTAAAACACTTAACACACCACAGTAAAAAAGATTTTGTAGCTATTGGGTTTCTACACGTAGTTTTATAAAAATGGTTTGCAAGAACCGCTTTAAAATTGAAAACCCAGCTGTTTTACGTATTTTTGCTTGTAGTGATATGGAAGCAAAATCTGAGAACCTAAAAAATGATGCAAGAAAATTATTTTATATGATTGCAATAATTGTACTTTATTATTTATAAAAATTATTATGCATCAAGTTGGTAAATAACATAGTATGAAATTTCGATTAAATTTCAAAGAATATCAATGTAAAGTAACATCGCTTATTAAAATGTCTTCCCTTCGTTTAACTATTGTTTAAAATATATTAAAATTTGCCCAAGTAAATAATAATTTTTACCCTAAATGTTAATAATGTTTTATTATTTATTATTTTTGATTCTGGCGTTCCTAGATAAACAAAGGAATGAAAACCTCACAATCCTCGATTTGAAATAAATTAGTATATTTGCTTCATTAAACGGAAAATGTGTATGAATTGAATAACCAAATGCTTCTAACAGAAAGCTTGAATTGAGAAAGAAGAAAGTTTTATGCAACAAACAGGATTCATCATTCCGTCAAAAGCAATCTTTGTTTTATCTTATTATCTATGACATTCAGAGTAAATAACATATTTGTAATCTTTGAAATTAGCATCTATTCTTTTTTTTTTTCTTTTTTTGATGAGGTTTAACGATCACCGTGAGCAACTCAATGGGCTATAAGCAGTCGCCCGTCCCTAATTTAGGGTCACTGGTTCCAGGGAAGGGAGAGAGCCAGTGCCGTAAGACAAACACAACATCCATGCCTGACCGGGATTCGAACCCGGACCCCTTACGGACAAATGATCAGAGGCTTGCGCTTTAGACCACTGCGCCACCGGGGCGGCCATCTATTCTTTCCAGTTACTGTTACTCTAACTGCAAGCACATCGGGAGAAGTATGTATGCACGCATGTCTCAGTGTATGTTTACTAGCATTACTAGGCGTATAACACATGAAGCTCGCATTGAGTTAAGTTGTTTACGTTTAAATTATTGTTATTTCTTTATATTTATTATAATACTCTTTATGGATTTCACTTCCTTTTTCCTTCCACAACCTCGATTTTTATACATTCTGATTTGTTCCTTACCTTTGCTTACTGCCCGACGCACTAAAATGTAGCCTACTGAATTTTCTCCGAATATGCTTGGATGGATAACTTGGAAAGATGAATGTAAATTTTCGAAGTGAAAAAAATTTGATTTCCGAAGTCCGGGAAATGAACCGTAACATCAAAATATTGTACGGGATGACAGACACTTTTACCGTATGTCAGTGACTAATCCCACAGAAAAATCATCCACGATATTAGAGTAGCAGTGGATCACTGTCACAAGTCAGGCTTTGTCCTCCAACATAATTCGACATCGTCTGCGTGACAGAGGACTCGTCGCTGGCAGCCCTTTGTTAAGCATTCCTTTGTCTCTCAACCACATACATCTCAGGTTGCAATGGGCTCTCGGACGCAGAAATTTGCGTGCTGATTTGCAACTGGTCGTGCTTTCTGACGAATCTCGATTCAAAGTGGTGCTCCACGAGTATCGCATACATTTAGGCAGACAGTGTGGTGAACAACAGTTTGCAGCGTGCATTTTGCAGCATTATACACGCCCAAAGCCATGCGTCATGGTTTGGAGCGCCATTGGTTTTCTATCTGGTATCTTGCTTGACACGAATTGAGGAAATCCGTGAAAGCCTACGATACACCAGCGACATGGTTTGGGGCGCAATTGGTTTTCTATCTGGAATCTTGCTTGATACGAATCGAGGAAATTCGCGAAAGCCATCGATACACCAGCGACATGGTTTATGGCGTCATTGGTTTTCTATCTGGGATCTTGCCTCATACGAATTGAGGGAACTCGCGAAAGCCAGATATACACCAGCGATGGTTTTGAGGAAGATATGTTACCGTTCTTTAAATGTTGTCCTTGTTCTATATTCCAGCAAAAGTATGCTCAATCCCATGTGTCCCCAAAGTTTCCAAGATCTCTTTCATGTACGATCGCACATGCCTCGGACATGATGGCTAAGCGAATGGCTCGTCCAGCGCTTCTGACAGTCATTGCAAATAAACGGTGGTCATGCAAAGGAGCAGCCTGGCAAGCTATTCCACAGAACGATATCAAAGCCCTGTTCCACTTAGTGATACGCCGTGTAAAGGATGTTATTTTTGCTTGAGGTGGCTTCACATGATAGTGCGTTTTGAAGCGAAAAAATCTGGTATAGCTCTACAACTGTAACTACTTATTAGTAATGCTTATAACATGAGAAATTGATAATATAAATTTCACTTGAATATCCCCATTCTTTCTTGTTACTGCAATTTTCACAAACAGTAGTAAATGTGCTCACCGCATACTCTGGTGATATACATACGCCCGCGGTTCGATGGGTGGAGGATGTTGCGTAGAAAGCCTCGGCTGACCCTTTTTCGGAAAACTGAGAGACATCTCTACGGCTAGCGCGGTGATAAAAGCAGGAGATCTTGAATGTTCTTGTTGTGTATCTGCCATAGATATTCAAAATAAATGTCGTAGTACTACTAATCAAATCTAATAAAATAAAATTGAAACAAAACATAAGAAATGAAGCTGTTCTTATATCAAAACACACAACTAAAGTAGCTTTGAATATATGCACTGAGCAAACGTCGTCGACGCATCATTCATATTAAGACACTCTACGTATGATAGCAGCTGTTATTTCATTTTCCGAATCCCTCTCAGTTTTTCAGACGTCAATTATTCAAAATAAACTCGAAGATTTTTTAAACTCTCAAAAGAAATTCTTTCCAAAATCGCGTCATTTCTTAGAGCAATTTCCCCTTCATTGCTTCAAAGTCAATAACGGGGTTTGCACTTTTAACAAGAACTCTTCTTCGATGTTCGCATAACCTTAAAAAGAAATGCCACAGACAAGATTATTTGGAGACGAGGTCTGTGAGGAAATAATTAAACTACGATGCATGGATTTGTAGCAAATTATTTCTTCAATAATTTTCAATATATGAAGCAATGATGATTGCCCTTCAATATAGGGGGATTACATTTTCATTCAGCTGAACAGGAAGAAAGTTCCGAAGGTATTGCGGACTGCCTTTGCTAAAATTTAACTCCCGAAGACGAGGATCTCTGGCTGTAAATTATGCAAAACAGAATTTAAAAGGACTCGGTAGAAGGCATTACAGAGGTCCAAGTTGATATTAGGGAACGTAAAGGGAGTAGAGAGTGAATATAATGTTTGCGTCATATGATCGTCTTATGTAACTTAAATATTTTTCTCTAATAACATATACAGTGCTGATAATGTATCCTAAAATTTATAGGCAAGAGTTCTCCTTTCTGTGATTCCTCATGTGTCATGTTTCGACATCAAGATGCGTCATGATTCGACTGTAATAAATCATTGATACTGTAATTAAACATTTTTTTTAAATCATTAATATCATTTATTTATTGGTGTGTGGTAAGACTCTTGCATATCACAAAATCTAAGAAAATCGCAATTGAATTTTTCAGCTTAATTTTAGTAAAATAATATTTCTAAATCATGTGTTGTAATTTCCAATGTGAATAAATTAATATTTTAGCAGAACGTCTTTCCGAAGGCTTCCTAATTTACAACAGCAGTAGGTTATCTGATTTGTTGAAAGGAAATATCCTTGGGATTGAGTGTTAAAACTATCACCATCATCTTTCGTGCAGAGTTATTTAACCTGTTAGGTTATATAAGAATAATATCTGACCTCTCAAATAGACAGTGCACACCATTCGTGTACAGCACAAGAAGTCGGCCCTGGGTATCACAGCAATGTAATTTGATACCTCTCACTCTAAAGGGTTTTCGTCTTAATCTGTGTATTTTAAGGAAACAATGTTTGTAAAAATCATGTACTTTGCTTAAACCATTTGTTAAATGTCCTTTCAATCAGATTAATTTCGCGCAAAGAAAGGTTTGTCGTAAATGTTTGTTACCTAGCTGTTATAAGTTTACTCAGAATCCATGAGTTTAATTTTAACTGAAAGAAATTGAGACAAAGTTGATAAATTGTTAGCATCGGTCCATTTATAGAAGCCTTTTGCAATCTACAATTATATGTACTGCCTGGGTTAGTAGGTACAATCCAGTTTCGTTGCAGAAGGAAGCTTGAATCAGAAAGTCTTTCAAAAGAAACTTTTGCAGTCACACAATTATATCTACTGCCTTGGTCATTAGGTTTACGAAATGCACTGACTATCCAATTTCGTCGCTTGATACTCTTGAACTTTTTCTCTGTGTTCAGTCTAAAACTACAGATCTAGGAGTTCGCATCCGTCGACTTACTAATTGAGAAAGTGCAGCAAATTAGAATATACACAGTCGAGTCACATTATTGTGAACACCTCCTACTTTTGACATCAACAGCGCGTAGCCAATGAAAGAAGGCTAGTGTCGTGAGCAAGCGTGGAGGGCATATAAAGTGTGCAGCACTTTGGCTATTGGAGGAACTTTTCAGCTCCCTTTTTGAGATTGTGTTAAGTTACAGGAAAAAAGAAACAAGTTAGTAAAATCATGCAATGCATTGATTATGATAAGCTTTTTAACATACTAGAAATCATTACTCAAGTTATGAGAAAAATGGCTGTGGAATAAATCTCACTAATGTGCCCTGACCTTTGATCCCATTTCGATGATATTCAACAGAACTGGTTCAGTATACCTCCGAAATAACATGATAAAGTTTTGTCGCAATCGAAGCAATTTTACGTAAGTTATGATGCATAAGGGCTATGGAATAGATCCCGCTTCTGTGTCCTAACCTTTGAACCATTTCACCCATTTTCAATAAGATTCGTACCCAGGAGGTCCCTACAACATACTAGCATGTCATCCAAATCGAAACATTTTTACGTAAGTTATGATGCATAAGGGCTATGGAATAGATCCCGCTTCTGTGTCCTAACCTTTGAACCATTTCACCCATTTTCAATAAGATTCGTACCCAGGAGGTCCCTACAACATACTAGCATGTCATCCAAATCGAAACATTTTTACGTAAGTTATGACGCATAATGGTGATGGAAGTGATTCCGCTCCTATCTCCTGACTTTTAACACCCCATTTCGCTAATTTTCAATAGGATTTGTCCCCAGGTGGTCCCCTACCACATACTAAAATTTCATCGAAATCGAACCTTTTTTACGTTAGTTATGACACCTAAGAACAGTGGAATGGATCCCACTCTTATGTCCTAATCTTTGACCCCATTTTGTTCACTTTCAATAGGGTTCCTTCCCAGGTGTTCCCCTAACACATACTAAAATTTCATCGAAATCGAACGATTTTTACCCGAGTTATCGAGCGGACGAATATACGCACACAGTGCGGGACGTAATAAGGCAGATGGGAATCGCGACCATCTCCTCACTAGAGTGTGACGTCATAAAACTTTCATAGAATCCAAACACAACGCGTGACGTAATGAGACACATGGTGTGACTGCGCGCCAACATCTAATGCGACGAAGGCCATGATACTACACTAAAAACCTGATAATTCGGAGTGGTTATTTAAATCACTAAACGAATTTTCCTAAAGTCGAGATCAAGCTAAATCTTTTTCTAGTACCAGATAGAGGTAGATTAACGACTTTCATCAAAATCCTTAGAGCCGTTTTCAAAATAAAATTTACATACATACAAGAATTGCTCCTTTAAGGTGAACGTCAAGTAATTTTGTTTCCTGTACTTCGAATGGAAACATTTCTGTACACATTTTCTTCCCAAATAATGCATTCCCAAGGATGAAAATTTGAACATCGATTAAAATATCTTTATTTTATAACTTGCAATACTTAATATTTTCTAAAACAAAACCATAATTATGGAATCCAACATTTGTTTGTCTACTGACGTCATCAAAGCACAGGTCGCGCCATCCTTTTTCTGGTTTCAACACCACCAACTGAAAAGTTATTGATTTTTAGTATACTTATGGTTGTGTTTTAGGAAATATTAAGTATTCCAAGTTATAATATGAAGTTATTTTAATCGATGTTCAAATTTTCATCCTTGGGAACACATTAATTGTAAAGGAAATGTGTACAAAAGTTTTTCTATTGGAAGTATAGGAAGCAAAATTACTTGACGTCCACCTTAATAATATGTGATAAGGGCGATGGAAGGGATCGTAACCCTATGTCCGGACCTTTGACCCCATTTCGTCCATTTACAATAGGGTTCGTCACCAGGTGATCCCCTACCACATAGTGAAATTTCATCGAAATCAAACAATTTTTACGCACGTTAAGACGCATAAAGGAAATGGAATGCATCCCGCTCTTATGTTCTGACCTTTGACCCGAATTTACCCATTTTGAATAGGGTTCGTCCCCACATAGTAAAATTTCATTGAAATCGAACCATATTAAGGCAAGTTATGACACATGAGTGCAATGGAACGGATCCGGCTTCTACGGCGTGACCTTTGACCCATTTGTCCCATTTTCAATAGGGTTCTTCCCCAAATGGTTCCCTACCACATACTAAAATTTCATCGAAATCGAACGATTTTTACGCCTGTTATCGTGCCGACAGACAGGCGGACGGACAAAGCTGGAGCATATACGCTTCTTCAACCTACGGTTGGAAAGCGTAAAAAAAGAAAATTGGACATATAATATATATACATTATTTCTTTTATATTAAACTCAAAGCTATTACTTTTAATAAAAAAAATGGGAATGTTGCGATTAGTAAAAAAATTCTAATGTTGCCGATTTTGTTATGCATGTGGTAGTTTAAGGTACGAAAAATGATAATTTAAAGAACAATGAATAATTTCAAAAGAATTTTAATACATTTTTTAGGCAAAAATTAATACCGGTCACCTCAAAACGAAAATTTATCAGATAACTGAAGCGTAGAAAATGTATAATTATTACTAAAAGAACAAGGAGCGGAGACAACCATTATACTGGACGTATAATGGTTGGACGTATAATGGCTGAGTAAAACTAAGTATACAGATGCATTTCTGTAACATTGTGAATTTAGCATTCTTTCTTTCACGACATTTTCTTGTTCACATTCTCTGACTGTGTTTTATGTTTGCAAAGTTAATCCCATTTCGTAATTTTCTACACTTGAGCTGTATAAGATATTCTTCTTGTTATTATTAAAATGGTTTGGCTTGGTTTGCGGAGTGAATACGTCTTTCAAAATCCAAGGAATCATGATTTTAGAAGATTGTGATATGAAATGACCATAAAGTTAGTGACTGCGAAAATTAAATATTACAGACTTTATTCGCTATCCGGCTTTCGACGATTGTAGTAAGTAGTTATCGAATTTCCGGTGGTCTGAACAATTCAAAGTACAACAACAACAAAACAAGTTTGTAAAATCATGCAATGCATTGATTATAATACGTTTTCCAACATACCAGAAATCATTACTCAAGTTATTAGAATAATGGCTGTGGAATAAATTTCGGTCCTGTGCCCTCACCCTTGATCCCATGTCGATGATATTCAACAGAACCGGTTCGGTATACCTCCAAAATAACATGATAAAATTTTGTCGCAATCGAAGCATTTTTACGTAGGTTATGATGCATAAGGGCTATGGAATAGATCCCGCTCCTGTGTCCTAACCTTTGACCCTATTTCGCCCATTTTCAACAGAATTCGTTCCCAGGCAGGCCCCTACAACATACTAACATTTCATCCAAATCGAAGCATTTTTACGTAAGTTATGACGCATATTGGCAATGGAAGTGATTCCGCTCCTATGTCCAGACCTTTGATTCCATTTCGCCCATTTTCAATAGGGTTTGTAGCCAGGTGGTCCCCTACAACATACTAAAATTTCATCGAAATCGAACCTTTTTTACGTTAGTTATGACGCATAATAGCAGTAGAATGGATCCCGCTCCTATGTACTGACCTTTCACCCCATTTCGTTCCCTTTAAATAAGGTTCCTTCCCAGGTGATACCCTACCAGATACTAAAATTTCATCGAAATCGAACGATTGTTACGCGAGTTATCGTGCGGACGGACATACGCACACAACGCATGACGTAATGAAGCAGATGGTAATCGCGACCATCTGCTCGCAAAGTTATGATGTCATAAAACTTTAATAGGATCCACACGCAACGCGTGTCATAATGAGACAGATGGCGTGACCGCGCGCCAACATTCTCAAACACGAGATTGTGACGTCATAAGATTTCTAAGCATTGGAAACATCAATGGAACGACGCCATGACACTAAAAACGTTATAATTCGGGGTGGTTATTTAACCCACTACACGAATTCTCCTAAAGTCGAGATCAAGCTAAATCGATTTCTAGTACCAGAAAACGGTAGGTTAACGACTTTCATCGAAATTTTTAGATCCGTTTTCAAAATAAAAAGTACATACATACATACAAGAATTGCTACTTTAAGGTGGACGTCAAGTAATTTTGCTTCCTATACTTCCAATGGAAAAACTTCTGTACACATTTTCTTCACAATTAATGCGTTCCCAAGAATGAAAATTTGAACATCGATTAAAATAGCTTCATTTCATAACTCGGAATACTTAATATTATCTAAACCATAACCGTAATTATGCAATCCAACATTTATTTGTCCACTGACGTCATCAGAGTACAGGTCGTGCCATCGTTTTTCTGGTTTCAACACCACCAAAGGAAAAGTTATTTTTTTTTAGTATAATTATACTTATGTTTTAGAAAATGTTAAGTATTCCAAGTTTTCGTATGAAGTTATTTTAATCGATGTTCAAATTTCCATCCTTGAGAACACACTAATAGTGAAGGAAATGTGTACAAAATGTTTTCCATTGAAAATATAGGAAGCAAAATTACTTGACGTCCACCTTAATAGTGTAGGATAAGGGCGATGGAATGGGTCCCGATCCTATGTCCTTATCTTTGACTCCATTTGTTTTATTTTCAATAGGGTTCCTCTCCAGGTGGTCCCCTACCAAATGCTAAAATTTCTTCGCAATCGAACCATTTTTACGTACTTTATGAAGCATAAAGGCAATTGAATGCATCCTGCCCCTATGTCCTGACCTTTGATTCCACTTCACCCATTTTCAATAGGGTTCGTCCTCAGGTGATCCCCTACCACATACTAAACGTTCATTGAAATCGAACCATATTTACGAAAGTTATGACGCATAAGGGCAATTGAATGGATCCCGCTCTTATGGCGTGACCTTTGACCGCACTTCACCCATTTTCAATAGGTTTTGTCCCCTGGTGGTTCCCTACCAGATATTAAAATTTCATCAAAATCGAACCATTTTTACGTGAGTTATCGTGCCGACAGACGGACGGACAGACGAACAAAAAAAGCTGGAGCATATACGCTTCTTCAACCTACGGTTGGAAAGCGTAAAACAGTAAAGTGATAAATAATTATTATTAATAAATGTTTCTAAAAATATACTAAAAATTATTTTCAAACTTTTGGATATTGAGTTTTATAGAATTTCAAGATTGCAAAATACTTCTTGTAAAATGCAATTTGCTCCATTCTCGAATCTTAAGCATCGGTAAATTTCAGAAACAAAATTAGGAGTTTCCCGGGAATTATCTGTAAATCTTACTATTATTAGCAAAGCTGACGATTACACTATGATATGGTGTTTCAATTCTCACTAGCGCTGCTACACTGTATACAGTCTCAAAGGTGATCGTTGGATAGAAGTTGCCGACGTAATGTGCATGATGTCCAACCTTCTCCAGTTTTCGAGAGAGGATATTTCTATTGAAGTGACTTCTTAATGCAAAATTTGCCTATCGCTGATTCGAAACGGTGTGGCTGATTGTGACAGAAACATAACCTGACAAAATGTTTTCTGCTCCTAGTTGTCGTCTTATTATCCAGTTTGCAATCTGTCAATGGATCACTATTTATTACAAAAACTGCCGTGCTGTCGGCATCAAGACGATGCTACGATAAAAATGCCCAAATACTTCGTAATGTGAATAATGATCCACCAATTTTTATGAGAAGTACCTCTCCCTTTCTAAAAGAACGGATCTGGAGACAAGATCAGAGAATTTGAGGCCTACTGAAGTGTTTGGAACTCTAAAAAAAGAAGATACTTCTAACGAGAAAAGTGGATTTAACTCTGACGCCAAAATCAGAGCTTACCTTGCTAATATCAGCAACAGTTGTAATCTGATTGGCTACATAACTTAACCATGTCCATTTCTCAGGTTATCTTAGTGGACAGCTAAATTGCATGAGCACAGAACATTCCTTCGGCTTGAGGATGAGATTTCAATGCCCGTCAGTGATATTCTGCAGCACATGTTAAAGATATTGGAGACTACTGATCTCAAATGTCTTCTTTATACTGGAGGAAACAAGTTGAGCAATTTAGTGAATTCTCCTCATAGACAAAGAAATCGATGATAAATTTTTCATGTCAAAGAAATTATTCTGTAAATCCAGGTGACATTCGTTCGCACATCATCCACAAAATCATAGTATATTAGGGAAACGTGTGGGGGTGAACGCTATTTGTACCGTATGACATGCGTAATTGAGCAAGAAACAGATGACACACAGCGTAGAATATTAAGAGTAAAAAAGTTGACCGGTGTCATATATGCGCACTCTCTTA
Organism: Macrothele yani; assembly: GCA_039090855.1. Classification (NCBI taxonomy): domain Eukaryota; kingdom Metazoa; phylum Arthropoda; class Arachnida; order Araneae; family Macrothelidae; genus Macrothele; species Macrothele yani. Next base: position 54,677,611 of record CM077018.1, on the reverse strand, counting down.
ATCTCTTTATTATATAAATGATATGACATAGCAAACAAAACAAAAGTATTGTGTTTTACGCCTGTTGGGGTAATATAATTCGTAAAGTCCGGTTCTCACCCGTGCTTTACCACTGAATGTTGATTAAGAAGAATGTCGTGCACGGAAATGTTAGCTGCTCATCTTCGCTGCGTTTCGAGATGACGACAGACGACAAAAGTATGTGACACGGTGACCAACTTAAGTTCACTTGGTATCATATTTTCTAGTTGCATTTAACAACAGAAAAATTGATACAAATATTATCAGTCTATGACGAAAAAGGTGTAACCTAAGCTGATGACTGTACCTGTACCGTCTAATTTGCAGAATTCACAGGGAAAAGTGTAACTCTCTCACAAATTTGGAATTAAACAGATTCCTGACGGCGCTGCAGTAGCTAGCCCGCCAGATATCGGAAACCAAAGTCTTTCACTCGGACAGATTCGGTCCAGGGAACTGTGGGGATCTGCCTCCCCCACGGGACCAGCACCTCGCACCCTTCGATCAGAGTCCGTGTGTGCGACATGCTATGGGCTGGGCAAACAAATTTTGCCGCACCGGTGGCGCAGTGGTCTAAGGCGTTGGCCTCTGATCATTCGTCCGTAAGGGGTCCGGGTTCGAATCCCGGTCAGGCATGGATGTTGTGTTTGTCTTACGGCACTGGCTCTCTCCCTTCCCTGGAACCAGTGACCCTAAATTAGGGACGAGCGACTGCTTATAGCCCATTGAGTTGCTCACGGTGGTCGTTAAACCTCCAATCAAAAAAAAAAAAAAACAAATTTTCAATCATTTTTCTCGTCTCGTGGCCGGGAGATCGTCCGCCAACGCGAGGTTTTGGGACTACAGTCCTTTATTTGGTATCTAATAAAACAAAAATAAATACATGCACCTTAATGGTATGAGGGTCTCATGCGCTCCTCTCAACAATATTAAACACAGAATCACATTAAACATAGAAAATCATTTATTTACATGGTCCACAGGATTAGGGCCAGTGCTGTGGTGATGACCCCGGGCCAGAGTCATCAGAAACACCCCTGTCAAAAGACCAACAAACTCAATATCGAGAGTGATGTACCTCTGAGGGTACCACTATCTGTCAACCATAGTTGACCCGACTTTTTTGTTGCTCAAGTTCCCTAATAAGAATTGGATACGTCTTACTGAAGCTAGAGGGTGCATCATCTAACTTCAGGCGGAACTTAGTATTTGCAGCTTAGCAGTTGCTGCACTTCGGTGTGGATGCACACTGGTGGTGCTGGTGCCCAACTACACCGCAATTGCCACACCTATCTTCGGACTCAGGACAGTTGCTCCGGAATTGACCGAAGCCATTACATCGGAACCATCTGATTTCGCGTAAATACTCCTTCAGGCGGAGCACCGACCAACCGAAGTTCAGTGTCTTCCGCCTCATCAAGGGTTTGAAGGCCTTGGGCTCCACGTCTGCCACCCAGTGGACCCTGCCTCCCTTACCCTTGAGGGGGAAACGGGCTGTAAACCCGTTGTCGAGGTCGGGGTGCCCACGACCCCATACTTGAACTCTTTGCCCGAGAGATCGCCTTACACACGGTAACCTATCAACCGGGGAGGTCTCTTTCGTGGGGTTGTGGGGTGAGTGCAATCTTTGGTCAACGGATTGCAACTCAACTCCTGGGCGTGGAGGTCGAGCTCCTCGGGACGGGAACACTCGAGCGCAACCCACCGTTCCTTATGTTTCGAATGCTCTTGACCCCAATCTGCAGTTTAGCTGGGTTGACTGTGGTTCTCAGGGTCTTCTTCATGTCCTCTGAAGACGTACTCTCGACAGTGGGATAGACCAGGAGCACGTGTCTCCTGTCCCCGAATTTTTCTTTTTACTTCTCCCACTTGGGGCGAACGAAGGCCTTTTGGCCGTACTAGCCCGTTTCCTGGCCGCTTCGGCATAGGAAGTCACTTTTCTGTCAGCCTTGCAGCGCGACTCCAGGAGAACGGCCAGCCTACTTTCTAGTACTGCCGTCTCATATGCTTGTGCGACGCAAGCTCTGCGGATTTCCTTTAGGCTCGCTTCCATTTGCTCTTTTTCTGAGGAAGTGACCCGAGAATCCCTAATAGCGGACTCTACTTTCCCTAGGAGAAAGAATATGCGGCTTATGAAGGCCTCTGGTGTTGGTACCGGGGTGTCCTGTGATGCTGATTGGCCTCCAAAGTTGCCTCTGGAGGACCAGCAGACGACCCCTCAGGAATCCGAAAGGACTCGGGTTCTGGCGATAATGGCCCCTTGCTTGCCATGGGCGGAAGTGTCAAGGACGTACTTTCACCACGTTTTAACTGAGTTGGCTCAGTCAAAGGTGAGGTATCCTTCGTGGGTGTAGTGGCCGTTATGCCCTTCGCCCCAAGAAGAGTCTTTCAAAGCCTCAACCTGGCGGCGGGCTCCTCCGGTTGATCTCGGAAGTGTGGCAAGGCCCCTTAGAACTTTCACCCTCCGGTTGATCTCGGAAGTGGGGCAAGGCCTCTTAGATATGCCGACAGTTCTAGGTAGTTTTTCGGCCACTGCCTTCAGAGTCCGGGTTGACCCGGACCGTTTAGGGGCTGACCCATTTGGAATCGCTTTACCCTTGTGGGTAGCTGACATCTCTGTGAGAGAGATGGAATCTAATGATTTTCTAAGTGCTGAGTGGGCACCCTGGGTTTCTCCCACTCACGCGAAAATTTAGACAACCCGGCGCTCGGGCATTGGCCTGACCAAGGATAAAAGAGTCCTTTGTTCCGTGGGACCAGTACGACGACGTCATACCCGAAGTCTGATACTAAAGTAACTGTGCGGACTGAACGGAACTTCGCCCTAAGAAGGGCGTTTTTCTAAGTCCATAACTGCTCTGATTTGAGTGAACGTAAGTGAGAAGAGTTCTCAAAAGAAAAATCGCGAGAGTGGGATGAATCCCTCACTCGCGCTTTATATCATCAGTTCTGCTAAAGCAGCGCAGTATAGCACAGCCAAATCACACAAAACTCGCTCCCCGGTTAGGTATCAGACCGACCGGTCGAGATAGTTGTAAAAGACAATTCTCCGAAAAACAAAACAATGAAGCTGTTGTGATATATTATACCGCCAAACAAAAACTGTTTAAAATTTTCGGATTGCAACGATTCTTTGCGGCCTTCTCTTCAATGTGTTATCGCAAGACAGTGTATAATGAAGCACTACACTGAAACGGGTTGCTTGATATATTTCGACAATTAAAATTCAGTATATTGCGGAATGATTTTCTGTAGACCGGCAAACATTTCAGTTACTTACAGTAACAGAGCTTTAAACAGAATCATTTTCTTTGTGAAACAACTGATACAAAATTTGAATTTCTAGCTACCTCAGAAACATAGCCTGTATCAATGATAAAATGATTTCTTAGCGAAGAAATTCAAATTTCGTTAAACGTTATCCAATAGAGAAACTCTTGCGAACGGATACATCATGAAGAACGATATCGCGTTTTCTCGATTTTCATGAAGTTTTGTTATTTCACTTAATTTCATAATGCAATTGGTCATGAGCAGCGATCGTACATCAGAAAGGAAAGGGCAGGACATTCTTGTGTAAAGCGGTAAGAGCAGAATGCCATATTTTTGCGTCGGAAATTGGAAAATAATCACCGGATATTTTCACTCTTTCCTGATATCTGTTTTTATTTGTCCATAATATACAGTATGTTTATGGTGGTGGAAAATATTGCAGTCCTTCAGTAATTACTGATTCTTTACGTTTCCATACATTTTGCTATTAATGAGAATTCAGTTCGTTCATTTATGAATTACCGTGAAGTATGCAACTGCTAACTCCTCAGTAGCTTATTAATAATAAGATTTCCGGATCTCATCACTTCAGAAATTGTTCAACAGTCATTTACAGTATTTGTAAATAATAAATGGGAAAGGTCTATGATTTTTTAAAACTAAAAGGTCGGAGCATGTAAAACAATAAATATGCAATGAGCATCTTAATAATAAAATACAATACTTAGCCATGTAATGTTATCAAACAGAAAACATAAAATCTAATAGTACACAAAATTGTATTTTTTCTTAGAACGTCAATACAGCGCAGATTTTTGAAATCGCATTTGACATGGCTTTCTTCATTAAGGAATAGCTCACATTACTTCCAAAAGTCTTTTATGAATACTCTTAATCCTTAGGTAAACGGTCACCAGGTTTTACCTTTGGTAGATTCTAAATCTTATCACTTGACCCAATTTATTTCAAAGCGTAGTGAAGCTAGAATGCTGATTTACCATGGGTGTTCTTAAATTTGTTAAAGTTATTAAGTATAATCTAATATTACACTATTGTTCCATTTTAATTATTACATTTTTTTAAAAATCTTACAGAGAGTTGAAAAAAGACCGGAGAGTTGCCTTGGAGCGCAACATCCGGTTCACTGATCTTGGACCGAAGTGTCGTGCTGCGTTTGGGACAATGATGTAATAGGCATGACTTTAACAGAAATCATGTCCATCTATTTCGAAAAGGTCAATTCAGCCACCGTGTGCATTTAAAATTAAAATGGAAGAAATAACTGTAAAATTCAATATCTTGAAATATGCGTTATATATAAAAAGTACGAATCGGAAGGAATCGCAAATAGCTCCCACTTCCAAATGATTAAGGAACAGATATGTTCCAATCGAAAAAATGACTGTGCGGTCGTCGTCGATAGCTACTGGAACTGCAAATTAAGATACCGAAAGAAGACCATGTTTCTGTTAACATGATTTCGTTGGAACAAAGATGCCTAATTGATGTTTTTCGGAAGGACATTGAATGCCGATCTTGTCAGTAACCCCATGTAACAGGTGCAAAAAGGAAGCTGAAGGTATCTGCTGCCACTTGAAACCACATGCGAAGACTATAACGTAGTATACTCCCGAAAGACAAACTTCAACGGCCTGGGAGAAAACGGGTCGTTGTATTGTATGCTTCACAGTGATAACATTTAAGAGCATAGTACAGCACGTGTAAAAGAGGCCATGTAATTGTGTTAACAGACTAACGATATAACAAAGATGCTATATCTAAGATTTTATGTATTTCTGTTCCTATGAGAAGTAGAGGGTTTGAAGTAAATTCAAGAGAAAAAAATAAACTCAAGATAATAAATTAAAAAAAAAATGTCTGCAAATCTAAGTTAATCGCAATGTCAGTAGAGACAGCACTGCAAGAAAATATAATGCGGTTTTAAATATTATATCCAGTAACTGAACTAGATTCATACGACGGCTTTGAAACGTGCCGGGATGAAGCCAATGAAATTTAGCATTGCTTTTTTGTTGTTTGCGGTAAATGACGGGTTTGCAATCACCGTGAGGAACTCCTTGGATAATAAGCTGTCACCTGTCCTTATTTTAGGGCTTGTAGTTTCCAGGAAAAGAGGAGAACCAGTGCCGTAAAACAAGAACTATATCCACGCCCCACCGGGATTCAAGCTTGTGCACATCTCGGACCATACGCTAGAAGCCAGTGCTTAGAGAATTGGGCCACCGGGTCTGAATTAATAATGTTTAAATACTAAAATACAACAGAGAGAAGTCAATTTCTCCTTTGAAGACAAATCATAAAGTTGAATTTGCATGTAAGTGTTGTGATGCTCAATCTGATCCACTCTGCCCCCGATGAGCATGTATGCTAAAGTACTAACGTGGCGCAAAATTGCTCTATGGTCGACTCTCCACATGATTATAACAAATATTTGCACGGCTGAAAGCAGAATTCGATTTCTTCTATATCGTAGTTCTATATGTCATATTTTTAGCCGTATTCACGGCTTACCAGGCAGCTTCTGTCTTCGCACTAACCCAAATACATTTAATTATTTAATTTAGCAAATTAATTCGTTGAATAATAAAGCAAAAACTATTCTCCAAATGAGCTTCCTTTGTGAATTAGCTACGTATCAACCCCAGAATATATCACTAAAAAACATGCCTTACATCTAATAGCTGTTAAAAATTTACTGTCTCAATGAACGAATTTTTACTGTAAATATATTATAAAACAAATGTTTCCAATATTTAAACCAACACGTAATGCATATAAAAAGAAATATGTAAATACTCGATACCAATAAATGCACTGACTTTAACAATTTAACAACCATGACGCCCATAACGCTCGTGCATACAAACAACCATAGCCACCCGAAACGCCTGTTTACAGTGAGTCAGATTACCTTCCCTGACTTGCTCTTCAAATTTGCACGACCTATGAAGGATCAGCAGGTGTCACTATCAGTTACTATGGTTACTAAACAAGGAAGTGAACCAACACAGAAAATTTCGAGCGTTGTGGTATTTAGAGTCATACAAGATTTTGGAATCATGGTCGTTAAAGTGTTAAAAGGCAAATATTCAATAATGATGTCGAAATCTCAAACACAAAGTACGTATTATGGATCATTAATCGAAGGCAACTGGAGTTTCAGCTTTAACACATATCGTTAACACTTCAGGTCTATCACATAATTTAATTTCCCTCTTACATTTATTTATGATATGTTTCGTAGAACATTTTGTTTATAGGGTGTTTTTTTTTCTTACCTACGCAACATTAAACCACTTTAATAGGTATAAAACAAATCATTACTTTCCAGCTGAAAGGTCAACCATATTATAGCTTCACTGATTACAATCTTCCTGGATTTCGGGATATAAGCGAAGGAGCTACGAATGAGGGGATGTTGTATCTATCATTGAAAGAACAAAAAAAATGTTTTGCTAACCAGGGAATAACTGGCAGAGTCTTCCAGTGAGATCCATGAAGCTATGATATTAGTGATTCGTAGCGTCTTTGCAGCCAAAGGAGAGGATATACTTTGGCGTTCGTTAGATACAAATTGTCTTTTTCTTTTCTTAAACATAATTCTGTTTTGTACTTCAAACACAAAAAATGTTCTTCAAAGGTACATCTTGAAAAGAAAGGTAAACATATATTGTGTTTCCGGTAACGGAATATTATGGAGAGGGATATAAGAACGTAGTGACTTTTGGTGTTGTCTCCTTCGGTAGCAAATTACGGAGGGTATTCGACAAATCAGCCCAGATAATAAGCTTCTGTAAATTACGAATTTTGCAGTAGTATTGGCGAAAGATATATTATTATTTGTTGGGTACTAATTACCAAGGAAGTAACGTCTTCCTGAGTGCAACCCCACACAGACGATAACCTTTTTTTTTCTCGAAGTTCAGAACATTATGCATAATTTTTGTTGCACAGTGTGGATTCGAAATGTTTCGGCTCAAGCCAAAATTCGTCAACGGTTTACTCTGATCTGCCGAGTTTATGTCCAGCCATCTTCCAGAAACATAAAAACAGAGCTGTTCACAATCTCTAAATATGTTTAAAGTTATATTCTTCTCTGGTATTATTCTTCGGTCGATTAGAAGGAATTAATTATTCCGTCGAATAGCGGGAAATCATTATTTGGTCGATTACAGGGAAATTGGAGATTGCGAATGCTTTCCTTCAAATCAACGTATAATAATTAGTTAATGTATGAGGATGTGGAGTTTTGCTGTATTTTCTTCAGACTGCAATATTTCTCCCCCATACGACTAAATAATAGGGAAACAATTAACACCTAAGAACGGTACACGCCGTTTAAAGTAGTTAAGTGAAAAATAAGCATAATACTAGATATTTTACTATCATGTTTTACAACACTATATATGTTGAATATACTATTTTGAACCATGGTACAGTCTGTTCATTCCACATGACAACGTTTTTTTTAATATTAGGAAATGTATATTATGAGAAATTATATTCAGCATTATCTAAAAGCTTTCCATGGCCCTTTCTAAATTAATAAGTGGCATCTTCTGGTAAATCGAGGGGGATTTAATTATTATTGTAAAGAGATAAATAACTTGTGTCAAAATATTTTCAAGAAAATTCACAGACAGTTTCGAGGTCGCCAAAACGTTTCACGTCATTTGCATTTTTGACCTTCCCAAGAATGCACTGAACGGCAATAGAAAAGAGTTGGAAAGCGGAATTGAGTAGTTTCTCTCCGTAATTTCTGTGGTCACCAACGTCAGGCAATCTGCAAGAAGAAACTTCATTAAAATGTTCGAAGAAAGTTATTCCCAAACATATTTCATTGCATCCAACCGAACTCGGGATTTAGATAATCAAAAGCTGACGCTTAGATGACTAATGAAGGGAAGATTTGAATAGCCAGTGGTGTTTAGTCGAAACTTTCTAAGAAATTTTGTGTTGAAGATGACTATCTTCTTTATTTGCTGGCAGTTCAGTGAGCCTGAAAGAGACATATCAAATTTTAATGTTTACAAATGAAAGAAAATGTAAAATATCTATAGAAATTTAGGTACAAAAAGAATTATAAATACATGCATTTCATCAACCGACGTCATCTATTCTGAAGGAAGTTCTTCCCGTTATTTTTCGTCAGAATATCCGCTCACAGTACATTACTCCTCCAGAAAAATTAAATGTCAGGGGTAAAATGTAACACGGACTGAAGGTATTAGCGTAAATAACATTTATTATAGCCCGAAAGTTGAGCTGTGCCTCTAAAAACAATAAACATCTTAAATATCGGGTTGTGCAAACTCAAAATTTCTCTACGTATTGATCATGTCTGTGTAACTCGACTGAACGTCGAAAAAACTGAATAGTCTTGGGTAAATTGTTGGTTGCAGTCATGTCTGTAATAACGAAATAAATAAAACAAAATGTTTCCAGAGATTCATCAAGAATGAATAAATATTTCACTGTCATATATTTCTTGTCATTAAATATATGGAGTACTGAATATTTTTATTTGCTACATTTAGCAGTCGTGATTGTGATTTTTGTTGGATTATCAGTGTTTATCATCTTTACGGGCCATGCTCCACACATACAATACGTCTATTTTCATCTTTCTTAAGTATTACGGGCAAAATGTGATAATCTGCAACCAGTGCGAAAATTCTACACCATTTGTGAATAATTTCAAAAGTAGGATTTCCTTTGCGAAGAAGAATGAGGTGCAGAAGCAATGTGTATTTGGAAAAAAGAAAAAAAAATAGCTTTAGATTTTTTATCATCGAGTTTTCTTTTCCGTAAAATTATTAATGTATTTCAGTGCTACTGAAATGAAATTAATTTTTTTTGTCCGTGATTAAAAGTTGGAAGCAATCTCCCTGAATATGTAGAGTACATGTTTTTTCCGATATCTGTATAAGTGTGGGTTTTGTGTTGGATATAGTTACCAGAGCGAAAGCACTATCTGATTTTATTAAAAAAATATAGGGTACAGTAGGTTTGCACTTCCAAAAGTGCCAAAATCAAGTAGATACCAAAAGGAAATCTGAACTATATGTTGAACAGAAACTCTAGTGTCTATTAATTATATATAATTTCCCTTCTGCATGTCATGTTTCAAATAATGCTCAATATTATCTTCCGTTCTGAAATTATTCATGAGTTCTGTGATATCTAATAAGGGAAACATGTTCTGTAATTCTGTGATCAATCCACATAATGAAAAACAGCGCATGGGGATCGTTGAAAGACAAACGTTCAGCTAATTCCGAATATTAATTACATAAAATTTGAGTTGATAATCATTATGAAATATGATATATACAGATGAAATAAAAGTAATTCCATATCGAGAAATGGGAATGTACATGGTAGAAATTACGAAAATTTAAGAAATAAACAGGAAAGTATTTAATAAATTCTATGATTCTCCGAAAATCTGGCCTTAAATATGTTACAAGTAAAAACAAATAAGACATTTGACGAGGCAATATACACTTTATCATCTATAGTTTCACCCCATCGCTAACGGAAACCCGTGGAGTGCAAAAAAATACTTCCATCAAATTTTCCAAAATGGCATGAAATCATTGACTCAAAATTGGCAGACTCATTTTAACTCAGTACAATTTGTAAATTTCGGTCAAAAGAATGGTCTAATTCATTCACAGGATCTGTGAAGCCCATCGACTTGGATCTAGACCATCTTGCAACATATCAGATACCCACTTTCATTTCCCTAACGTGCTTCATGTTAGAAACTGACTTGAATGAAAAAGGAGATTATTCGATCACTGAAACGGAATTTTATCCGTAACAAAAAAATCTGGGAAATTTAAATTCGATTAAAAAAATGAGATTAAAATATTACACTTTAATCTCTCAACCTGGGGAAACATTTAAATCATATTTTCTCTTTCTATTATCGAAGAGATTAATGCAACATTTTAAAGCCAATAATTCCGAATAATGTGTAAGAATTTTTATCACTGAACTGAGAAGGAAAGGCGAAACTGGAATTACAATAAGTTTTTTTCATAATAGCGTAGTACCTATTTTATATCTATATTGTACCTCACATGTTCGAAATGAACTATTCTTGAGGTACATGATCTTCTTCTGCTGTTGAAATCATTCATGTTACATTAGTAGACTCTTTTTTCCGGAAGAATTAACATTCAGTAATATAAATGAGATGATACACTTATATAAAATTAATACGAAATGTGTTGATGTATCGTTTCTTGACTTGTCATTATGAGTAGCGAAGTTCAGCTCAACTCATTTCAAATATCTGGACGTTTAATATGCAGTGTAGAATTCCAACAAAATGCACCATAGCAAAATAACATTAAAAGAAGAAAAAGGACAGAATGGACTTCCCTCTTGTAAATTTAATCACAAGAAGTAATGCAAAATTTATTGTCCTTCATAATGTGCTCAACATCTTGCATAACATTGAGTTCATACGCATGATTCATTTATATGAGAGTGCTATGCACATTTATGTGAGCGAACTATACACAGAGTCATTTAAAATGTTTCCGTAAGGATTTCGTCGTAAGAAATTGAAATATTTGTTACAATAAATTCCAGTCAGTAACTGCTTTTAAACATTAACCATGGAATATCTTCTGAAAGGTATGTCTGGAAAATTGGATCATTCCTCAAATCGTGTTCCCGACAAATGCGTTAACTTTTCCGTTGCTAAATGGTGATAATACTTATAAAAAAATATGAAACATTTAAATATAAAAGTAAGACAAGTCATTTAATTTTAGAGGTAAGAAAAATCATAGATTCCTTTAGAACATTGATGAGCGTTAGACAGGAAAGTCAAGGGTGGGCCTTACGTTTAATAGCTGTATCTGCTAGTGGTCCAGAAGGAAACAATATATTTAATCCTTTTTTTTTTTTTCGAAAAAAATTCTTCAAAATATCTGTTTACTCGGAAATAGAACGATAAACATTTATGTAAGTCAAATTGGCATGTAATATGCAACTCTTTTCTAGGAGTATTATTAAACAGCGAGAAATTAAACCTGAGATTGGGAAATAACGAAATTCGTAAAGTTCAAATATTTGGTACTACTTTCAACTCTTATTGTATGGCTTTAACAGTACTACTTTCGGCCTTTCATTGTTGTACTCTCGTTCAAAGTGGGGTGGTAAAAACTGTTTTTGACGATCTTTGGTGTAAAAATTTTGTTCATTTAAAGCAATTTCCATTTTCTTCTTTTTTTGTGGAATGCGTCATTTTGAAATAAATTTAAGACTTTTTTTCGTAAATTCAGGAATTTAAATAAATTTCCTAATGTGTTTATGTCACTTTACAAAATACCTCAATATGTCACATAATTTTTCATTAATTTTCAAAAACATTTTGTATATTTAATATTTCCAAAGGTTCTTGATGATGCTTCTATATGGTGAAATTTAAAAAATCCTTTGCCTGCCAAAGTGACAGACTTCCCACACCCAAATGGGAACAGTCCCCAGTCTTAATGTCTGCACCAAATAAAGCCATTTTGCTCTTCGCGGAGAGGCTGTGCATTTACAGACACTCTTCAATTTGTTGTAATGAGGACTATCAATCGTTTATTCCGATATCGTGGCGTTTATTTATGAGGGTCCAATTTAACGGAAAAGATGTTGACGTACCAACTACAGTATGTAATGTTTGTAATTAATTAATTTATTTATTTTGGTGAGTTTTTTCTTTTATCAATGGCAACCCTTAACATCAGGTGTTGCGTTGCATTAAGGGTGATAGGTGAATGTATATGTCATTTGCTTGCGTTCATTTGTACGTTCAGCGTGATGATGGGGTCATAGTATACTTTGAAAGTTGTCGTCCTCATTTTAGTTTTTAACTTATTTGCGTTTTAACTGGTAAATGAATCTCACCTTTTATTTAGCAACGCTGTTAAGTTTTTAAATCGTGTTGAGACAGCGTGACTTCATATCATCATTAATCTTTGTCAACAATTATCAATCCACTGCTAGACGAAGGTCTCACCAAGTTTCCTCCACAACGGTTTGTCTTGTGCAAGCCTCCTACATGTCACTCCCGCATACTTTCGAATTTCATCTACCCATCTCCCATGTGGTCTTTTTCTGGGTATTTTTCTGTCCCTTCGAATCCAATCTAAAATTTTGGCTGTCCATCGATGACCTGTCCTTCTGCCAGTGTGTCCAGCCCATTGCCATTTCAGGGATTTAACTCTGATCATGATGAATTCCATTCTTGTCATTTTTCTGATTCACGAGTTCCTCTCCCTATCTCTCCTGGTTACAGCAAGCATGCACCTCTCCCTGCTACTTTGAGTTATCTGCAGGCTTTGTATGTATCTTTTAGTTGAGGTCCACGTCCCTGCATCATACGTAAGCCCTGGAATGATGCATTGAACAAACGCTTTTCTTTTGAGACATAATGGCATATTGCTCTTGAAAATTAGGCTGTTTCTTCCAAAAGCTCTCCAGGCAAGTTTTGTACTCCGATTAATTTCTTCATCAATGTGACCCTCACTTGATATCTGCTGACCAAGGTAAACGTACGTGTCTGTTATCTCCAGCTTTTCTCCATCAATCCATAAATCTTCATTTTTTGTAAAAGCATTGAACATCACTTTTGCCTTCTGAAAGTTCATTTTTAATCCCACTTCTTTACTCTTGTCAGCAAGTTCCTGGATCATACCCTGCAGCTCTGATGGGGTAGTTGCAAAAATGACTACGTCATTAGCAAAACGAACGTGGGTTAGATAATATCCTTTAATATTTGTCACTTTGTTTTCCCAGTTCAATGATTGAAAGACATTTTCCAAAGTGGCATTAAAAAAGCTTCCGATATATGGTGTCACCTTGTCTCACTCCCTTTCCAATTTTTATGTGTGTTGTATTTTCAAACAGCCGAATCTTTGCACTTGCATTTTCATAGATATTATTAATAATATTAATGTATGCATCTTCAATACCGCAGGATTTCAGAGCCATTGCAACTGCTAATGGTTTCACCGAATCAAAGGCTTTTTCATAATCGATAAAAGCCATGCACAATGGAAGTTCATATTCCCTCGCTCTTTCAATTAGTTCTCTCAATACGTAGATACGATCTATTGTGCTGTAGCCACTCCTGAATCTAGCTTGTTCTTTCGGTTGAGCCATGTCCAGTGTTACCTTCAAACGGTGTGAAAGACTTTTAGTGAAGATTTTATAAACCACTGATAGGAGGCTGATAGGTCTGTAGATCCTGAGATCCTCAATGCCACCTTTTTTGTATAGCAGGATCACTGTAGCGTTGTTCCAATCCTCAGGAATCTTCCCTTCATTAAGGCATCGAGTGAAAATTTGGGCGAGTACTGTTTCGGTTTCTCCACTTGCTTCTTGTATGATATGTACAGTAATTCCATCTTCTCCTGGAGCTCTTCCCCGCTTCATGTTCTTGATTGCATGTGCAACTTCTGCTGCGAGGACTGGAAGAACTCTGGTACTGCTACCTTTTATGATGTCTGGAGTACATGTATCATCCCTTTCATATAATTTGGAGTAGAAATCTTTCACTCTTGTCAAAATTTCGCCTCTATTTCTTGTTACAGAACCATCTCCTTTTCTCAGTGCCATAATCTGTTTTCTTCCCTTACTGAGATGTCCCTTTGCTATCTTTAGGCTTTGGTTGTTTTCAATTGCTTTCCTCACTAGTTCATAGTTGAATTTCCTTACGTCTTCAGTGATACTTTTTCGTACTGTCTTGCATAGCTCTATATATTCCACTTTGGAAGTCACATCTTCTTTAGTTGTCTTCATCTCTCTTCTTTTTTGCATCAACATTTTGGTTTTTCCTGATAATTTGTTCACATGCAACTTGTTCTTAGACCCAGCTAATTTTGTTGCTGTTTCCATATGAGCTTTAGTTACTTTTCTGTTAACTACAGAAATATCCACTTCTTCCAAAGTTAGGCCTTCTGACGCAGAGAATCTGTTCTTCAGTTCCAACTTGAAGGTATTATGGTGTTTTTTAAGGTTGGTTATGTCAATACATTTTGTTTGTCTTATGAGTTTGCCACGTTCGAGTTTAGTGTTGAGGTGCATCTGTAACGTATACTCTAGATTCAGTTTCTGTTTGATTTTACTATCTCTTGTTATTTTATTTTCCTATGCAAATTATCTTCTCACTTAACGAGATGTTGTTTCTCCCGCTGAATTATATGTGGCAACGAGTGTAAGTCATGACGTGGTGGTATGCAGTATATATAGGCGCGCTCAAGTATACAAAGGAGCTTCGTTTTACATGTGATAGGTTCTTCCTGATTATTGATTTACGATTTACCTACGTTTCTACGATATTACGAAAGTTCGGGCTATCAGTAGTTGTGTTATTTTGGAGTGTGTATTTGAGTAATACCAGGAGCTCCCCAATAAAAGGTTAAAAGTGAGTACGTTTCCTTAGTTCATTTTATTGTCAGACCTCTGTCTGGCCGCTAAGTCTATTTCATTGAGTGTTTACGTTAAGTTCAGGGTATATTGAGTTTACCGCTCTAATAAGGAGGCTTCAAGGTACTAATGTACTAAAACCGAAGTTATATTACTGATATTCGAGATAATGAGGAACGCTGAGTAAAAATAAATTCCATATTCTTGGAATTTATTGCACGTGCGTGTCTTACCTAAACAAACTCTAGCACTTTGAAGATTAAGCACACTTTAGCTATGTCAAGTAACCTTTCAATATCCCTAACGTGACTTAACGTAAGCTTTCCTGCACTACACGTCCAGCCGGAGAATTTTATTCATTATACATCTTACATCTCACCAATCTATGGTCACTACCTGTGTTGAACTTGTTTAGCACACTGCAGTCTTCTATGACGAATTTTTTGTTACACATAATAAAATCAGTTTCACTTGTCGTCCCATTTGGATGTCTCCATGTCCATTCCCTGTGTGGCTTTTTCTTGAAAAAGGAGTTCAAAATGAAAAACCCTTCTGCCTCTGCAACTCAACGAGAGTATTTCCACACTGGTTCCTGTTGCCGTGACCGAATTTACCTACTGAAGTTTTATTCTGTTGCCCTATTTTTGCATTGAAATCTCCCATAATTATCTTCAAGTGCTGCTTACCTTTATTATTTAGATGACGAATTTTATCATAAAATTCTTCAATTGCTTCTTCAAGATGACTTGTGGTGGGTGCATAAGTTTGAATAATCTGAGCCTTGTATCTTCTCGAGAGTTGGATAACGAGTCGTCAGAGGAAATTTCAATTTCTACAACTTTATCCTTCAGTTTCTTGTTTATTATAAATCCAACACCACTAGTTCTGCCAGTATCTGTCCCACGATAGTAAAAATGATGTCCACTTTTCAGTTCAATGAGATCTTCTCCTTTTCTCCTTACCTCACTTAGCCCGACGATGCCCCACTTGATCCTTTGTAGTTCCTCTTCAAATTCAAGAAGCCTTGAATCAAAAGATAGGGAGCGTCCATTATACGTAGTCAAGTTTAGCATCAGATGGCAGCCTAGTCTGATCCACCGGGGATTCTTAGCACCCTCTGCCGTCAGGTCGCACTCGCCGCTGCCTTGGCCAGGTATTTTCAGGGCACCGGGTCACTGATGGCCAAGATTTAAGTTGTGGAGTCATTTTAAGGGGTTTGGCCATAACTCACCACTCTGGCTAAGCGGGTTGGTGAGTGTGGGATAGCATTTCCTCTAATCCCGATGGTATAGTTATATCGCTGTTGGCGGTGCATTAGAATATTTCCATTTCTAAAAATCAGCTACTGTTCCCTCTTCCTTCCTTTCTTTCTGTTCTTTTCTTTCCCCGCCCCATATTTTTTTTTTTACGAAAAAAAGGCTTCTGATTTTTCAAAATTTTATTTTAGTGGAATTATTGCAGAGTTTACCATCTAGATACATGTGCTTTACACATAACTATTTTATCTGGCCTCTATTAGTAAGAGTGTAGACGATAACAGGCGTTTTTTAGCAGTAGTTTGAACATGTGAATAGAAACATCTAGTTTTTTTTCTAATACAGGAATGTTCATAAGTCCGGATGTATTACCCCGCACGGGGATAACTGGTTTTCCAGTTATTTGGGGAGCGGCGCCCCCACGGCCCGAGCTGACCTTGTGACTGGTCAACATCTGATGTCATGCCACCGCTTGTTTTTTATTTTGGTGCTGTTGGTGTTTGCAGGGACGGCTGTTCATCCAGCTGTTGGGGAGTCGCGGCCCCACGATCCCGAGCTGGTCTTGTGTCTCTCTTTTTTATTTTTATTTATTTTATCCACTGGCTAGTTGCCCGTGTTGTATACTCTACCTAATCGCTACCACGTTATGTACTAACACCCCGGTCTTGTGGTTTTGTTACCCTCCACCACTAACTGTTTTATATTAACCGCTCAGTTCGTAGGTTGCTGAGATTCCGTTTAGGTTCCCTTCCAGGATTTGTCTTCTTTGGATTTCTTTTTTTCCTTTTAGCTGGTTTGGGTGCTAGACCTACCTGCATGTTTGCCGCGTGCGGAGACCCGTGAGGCGGAAATGGGATGTCTGGCGGCTGAGGTCGCAGGAGACCGGAGCAGTGCCTCCTGTGTACCAACACTCCTCTTCGACCCCGGCTTCGCTGTAAACGGGAGGCTAGAGACTAACCCACCTCTAGTCAGAAGTCTTGTACCAAGTGTGTACAGGTCTTTAGCGGCTTTTTTGTCGTATAGCACGGCAGGGTAAGTCCGGGGGCTGTGGGATCATGCCAAAGGCGTTGGCATGACGGTACCCGGAGGCCGAAGTGTCCGCCGAGTGCGTGTGATCACAGCCACCGGACTATATCTGCAACGTATAAGCTCCAGAACTGTGTCCAGCGTCATTTTCTTGGCTTGAGGACCTCCAGTTCTCCCTTGTAGGGCTCGGTGGTGGGTGGAGTAGTCTGCAGACGAATCTTCCTTCTTTGTTTCGATGGGTAGAACCAAAAACAAAAACTCCAAATTTAAGTCACCTGAGAATATGATAGTTGCCAACGACTCTCCTTCGTCTTCTCAACATACCAAGTCTCATAACCTTAAACGATCTTTAGACCATGACCTGGACCAAGATTGTGGAACCTCTTCTTCGGCAGCTGTACCAGTCGCTCCGAAGCGTCGTCTCCCTCGATTGCTGTGACTACGCATGCTACACACTTACTTGTAGAATCCATCTATCCGAATGAGAGACTGTCCACCAGATCTCCCTTTTTCATTTCTAAAGCTTTGGACGCTGCGGTTGGCCCCTTGAAGTCTGTGAGGAAGCTTCGCTCTGGGGACCTGCTTGTCCAAACTTGCAGTGTTTCTCAGAGTACCACTCTTATGCACCTCACTAGTCTTCAAGGCATTCCTGTCAAAGTGGCACCTCACCCGTTTCTTAACACCTCTCGGGGTGTTATTTCGGAGTTTGATCTCTTGCCATGCAGTGAGGAAGAATTGGTGACTGAACTTGCATATCAGGGTGTTATTGCTGCACGTCGTATGATGTTCCGGCGCGATGGATCCTTGATTAAGTCTAAAAATGTAATCTTGACTTTTAACTCCCCGAAAGTTCCGACCGAAATCAAGGCTGGCTACCTGGTCTGTGGAGTTCGCCCGTACATTCCCAGTCCTCTGCGCTGTTTCCGGTGCCAGAGGTACGGGCATTCACAACGATTTTGTAAGAGTTCCGCTCGTTGCGCAAATTGCGGCTCCAGTGCACATGACGGGGAAGGTTGCACTTCTGCGGCCTGCTGTGTTAACTGCGGTGAGGCCCATGCAGCTTACTCCCGCAACTGTATGAAATGGAAGGACGAGATGGCGATCCAGCGCCTCAAGACCCTGGAAGGCCTCTCGTACCCTGCTGCCAAGGCCAAGTTGGGTATTCCCAACAACCGACAGCGTACTTTTGCCACAGTAGTTCAGTCTCTGCCACAACCCGTGCAGCCCTTTGTTCCGCGCCCTGTAGCTCTCGCCGCACTTGCCAAGCGATCTACAGCTGAACAAGCGACACAGGTGGATTTCCCCGAGCTCCAGCTTTTTCGAATAGCTGAGTCTGCGCCTTCTCTTTTGAAGACGACCGACTCTTCCAGTTCCCAGCAGAAAGCCTGCACGTGCGGAAGACACGGCCCTCAATCCGCAAAGGTGTGCAGTGTCCATCCAACTGTCGCGGTCCACCTGACCAACATTGCAACTGTCTGGGACTCAGCGAGGTCCCCACCCTCAACCAACATTATAGAGGAACATAGGGGGGAGGAGAGTGACAGTTCGTCCCCAGCCTCAACCAACATTGCAGAGGAACATGGGGGGAGGAGAGTGACAGTTCGTCCCCGCCCTCGGCCAGCATTGCAGAGGAGCGTGGGGGAGGAGAGTGACAGTTCGTCCCCTCCTGGTGACTCATCCTATGTGTAGTTGTGTTTGATTTCGTAATGTGTTTTATCATTCTCATTCCTCAGTTTTACTTAATCGGCTTGTTTCTCACCATTGTACCATGTTTTTCATACTGTTTGTCTCATTGTCTTTTTTGGCCCTTCCTTCGTACTCATGGTTCGGTTTTACTTGGTCAGCCAGATTTTGCGATTTATGCCACGTTTTTTAATTCTGTCTGTTTGTCTTGTGTCTGGCGCTCTTTGGCCAACCATGGCCCTTGCGCCAATAAAATCTAACCAACCAACCAACCAACCGGATGCATTACTGCTACTATTATTACAGTTCAGATCTAAAAACAGAATATAGATTCCTTGCCGTCAGCGAGGTAATTTGGCGTATTCCAAGCGAAATGTCTTCAGCTATAACCAAAAGACGGCATCGTGAGTGCTACATTGTTTTAAGATTAAGACTACCCGAAGAAGCATATGAGCAGACATCAAATATATATGATGATCGTTATGTATAATAGGGTGGAGTGAGAAAAACGTTTATTTTTTGGATCAAAAATCTTGGGTGCGGGAAAGTTGCTAGCAGTTCCCAATAACACCTGTTCAAAAAATTTCTTATTTCCAATGATATCATCAGGTGACACAATGACGTTTAAAACCTGAAATTTTGGAATAAAATTGGCTATTCACTAAAACTTCCAGTGTGCTAAGATTTAAATTTTGTACACTGCTAGACAATTGCTAAGGACGGATCATAAACGGCTATACAGCGCATAAAAAAGTAAGTGTGGTTGGATGCCAAGTGAAATAAAATAATGTCAGAATGCCAGGACGTTACAAGAAAGACAATTTATTGTGCTCTGAAATCCAGAAGGCTTTGGAACGTGTTCAAGGGACAAACAGGTCATTTTGTGCAGAATACGTAAGCGTGAAAAAAAATGCAGTTACCGTCCGCAGGCGTTCCGGCGTAAGATGTCAATACGGGATATGGCCACCATGGAGGGCGATGCAAGATTCCACACGTCGTGTCATGCTTTGCACAACATTATCAAGCAGCTGTTGGGGTAATTTATCCCATTCCTCTGTCAGTGCACGGATGAGGGTGTCCTTGTTTATTGGAGGGCATTGGCGACTAGCAAGACTCCTCCCCAAAGCATCCCACACATTTTCAATGCGATTCACATCTGGAGAACGTGCTGGCCATACGAGGTGTTGAATATCCTCGCTCTCAAGACACTCCTGGACAGCGACTGTTCGATGACATGTTGCGTTGTCGTCAATGAAGATGAATCCATCACAGACAGCACCACGGAACATGCGAACATGAGGTAGCAGAACATCATTAATGTATCGTTGGCCAGTCATAGTCCCAGTTGGAAGCACATAGAGGGACGTACGGCCATTGATCATGATGCCAGCCCATACCATGACACTACATGTCGGATATCGGTCCCTTTCCTGTGTGTTTGCTGGACAATATGCAGTACCACTATCACGCCAGATCAGTTGTCGTCGACAATCAGACGATAGACTGTATCTACTCTCATCTGAGAAGAGGACAGCAGACCAGTCGTTATCAGTCCAATTGCGATGTTGATGGCACCATTGCAAACGGGCGGTACGGTGACGTCTGGACAATGGGATGCACACAACAGGACGGCGGGCGTATAGTCGTGCTTCATGCAAACGTCTGGCGACAGTTTTTCGGGAGATCCGCTTGCCAGTAGCAGCCATAAACTGATTTGCTAGCTAGTGTGCTGCGCCGGTGTCTTTTTGTTGATAGCACTATGTACCGATCTTCTGCAGGTGTCGTACTGCGAACACGACCTCCCCCGTGACGTTTGCTACACTCTCCATTTGTTTGAAATGATTTCCAAAGCCTTGAAACAACACTGTGGCTGACGTCGAACTCCCTGTCAACATCTGTTATTTTTCGCCCTTCTTCAACCTTGCCAATAATACGGCCACCCGTAAAATCATCTAGGTGATGTCGCGAAGACATACTGAAAATTGCAAGTTCGTCAATTGATTCTTTCCCTTTCAACTTTGCGTTTGAACAACAACGGTCAGTACGCGTCAAATCCTTTATATCTCTTATCAGCGCTATGACGTCACGAACAAGTTCGGCAATCCAAAATTTGCATACGCACAACACGTCTTACTGTATCCCGCACTTATGCTAATTTCCACATTTTCCTGCCTTCCATTTTATGGTTGCTATCGTTGCCATTGTCATCCGTCCTTAGCAATTGTCCGGCAGTGTATTTAGCTCAGTCTTAAATTTGTAACATATTTCTATATGTATCTAGAAAATTGAAATTTGGTCAGGAGAAAATATGTTATATTTAAACGTTGAAGAATGATATTTGGCAACGACGTTGCTTACCTTTCGAATTTGTCAAAGTTGAGTTTTCCAATCTAAGTTTTTGACGATTTCCAATCCAAGTTTCATGAGGTAACACAGGTCACGATAAACTATCTTTCATTAAGCAAATGCCAATTCATAGTCTCTTAATTCTCACTCAACCACGCAAATGTCAATTCATAGTTCCTTAATTCTTTCTGTTGTCTTACCACGTGTGATGTTTTCTATTTTTCTGTCCATAAAATCGAAAAAAGAATAATTTGGCAATTTTGTTATGCAAATGATTTTTTGCAAACTCGTTAGGTCAAATCGCAATAACAGTTGGCGAGGCAGTGGGAAATAAATATGCACCTGCGGTCCAAGTGAGGCTAAACTTGTGACGTACTACAGAGGTAAAGCACGTGCAAAGACACAAATCTGCAGCTACATATTCCGTCTGTGTAGCTCAGTTGGGAGAGCAACTGACTCCGGAGTGACGGAAAAGTTCGTTCCATCCATGGCACGGACAGATTTGTGTTTTTACAAGCTGAATTATTCTTTTGTCTGCAATTCTATTTTCGGTAAACCGAACTGCGTTGAGTTAGCAGAAGGAATGGCTCGACGAAACGGGAACACATGAACACCACGGCGAATGTGTTAGTTGGCTGTTGAATCGGAAGGTTTGTAATTCGTCCCTAGAGCAAGAATTAGAAAAATATATGGAAAAGAAATAGAGATAGGGGAGAATCAATGATGTAAATAATCGGAAAAGGGGTAAATAACTCGGGATTATCAAGGAATTGCGTAAGTAACACTTGAAATATGTACGGAAATCCTGTAAACAAGGTAAGCATGAAAAATTATGACAAGTGCTGTCCCACGAAGCCACACTTCTGGCAGTTTCCATGATATAATACATTGCAAACTTCAATACTTCGCATTAGAAAACACTGACCCCACATGGGGCCTTTTTTTTATTTACATTTCACACCGCTCAAAAATATTAGGACGATTAACAAAATAGAGATAACTATTGGGAAGTAAAACTACCTGTATGAAAATGTGTTCCAAAAAGGAAAATTTTTGTATTATACACATTTTTAATTTCCTGTGCTGAAAAAAGAAGACAGAATTAAGCAGTCTAGATTTTTGATTAAAAAACTTATGTACCAAAGGCTTGAATTTATATAATATCTACATTTAAATTTTACAGAAAAGTAGATGACGAGAGTTCATTTGATTGTAGGTTTTTTTTTTTTTTTTTTTTTTTTTTTTAATTTCGAGTTATGTTACAAGTTTAAGTGCGGGTAATAAGAATGTTTGCTAGCAACTATTCTTTTCCACTGGGCAGTAAGAAAAACAAGTTTTTAATACTTTGCATTGCAGAACGAACGAGAAGGAAAATTCCGTGAACCCGGGTATACGCAGTTTCGTTTGCTGATCATGTGTATACGACGTTGTTGCGTACCGGGTTTCTCTGTGTTTTGTTGTTTCACTAGAAACCGAAAATTACTTAAAAACTATCGGTGATTTTATTATTGTAAATAAGTGCAAATAAAAATTGAAAGAAATGTATGCTGATTGCATTGAAAAGAGGACTCGTAGAGGTTCTTTGTTAGACAATACGATTAAAATGATTGAATTTCATAATTATGTTGAATGCCGTCCCGGTTGTGCATTGGTTTGATCGGTAGTTTCTGACTATTTGTTCGACATGTGTCCCGGTTAAAATGCCGTCGATAAGCGGGAGTTGTGTTTCTTTTACAGTATTGGCTCTTTACTTCACTTATGACAGTAGCTCTAAATTTGGGACGGGCGACTGCTCATTGCTCATCGAGTTGCTCTCCGTTGGAATAGTCTGTCCTTCTCTCTCGTTAAACCCCAAATTCAAAATATAAATATATAAATAAATAAATATATAAGTAACATGAATCCACCACCGACGACGTCTCCAGGTTAAACTTATCTCACATTACTGTTGTTTCAGTTCTGAAATACAAAAGTGACATTTTGTTAAAGTCACAATGTGTGCTGTAGCAGTTATATTATTTTTACGGGAAACGTCACAATCGTATTGTCGAAATAGAAAAACTTTTACACTTGGATCAAAAACTAAATTTGTGGCGTTTTCCCTTACTCCAAGTTATCATTCAGAATAAGGTTCTTAGTTTCTTTTCTAGCTAGAAACGAAAAGAAGAGGGTCAGCAAAGAGCGCTGAACCTGGAGTAAGCAGAGATTGCTGAATCATTACGTTAAGATAAAATTACTCAAAGTGTCAAATTTATGTGTTATGCATCGAATATCTTTATATTTTAGGGTAGATTCTTTTTTTCATTCTGTATTATTAAAACAGTCGAAGAGCAGCACAATCGTTTACAAGTGGCTAACAAGTTACTGTGGAAGACAATAAAAATAAAAAGTGAACTCCGTTTATTAGGCGTAGAAAATAAGGGAATCAAAAGATGCTAGCTTTCACTACCTCCGGGTAGCTTCGTCAGGCATTTAGTAGTTAAAGATCGCAGAACCAACTGGAACAAATGCATTTCTAAGAATATAATTAAATTCAAAATAAGTAAAACACTTGCACGATGTCACGAGTTGTTTGATCCCAGGGCCGGGTGGTCACGTGTAACTTCTAGAAGCCGGTGCCATATGAAAGGAAGGCTCGTGGTTACATCTTTGTTACACACATTCCGTCGCGTGATGATCTCGATGGTTTCGCGAAGTGCAGTCGCTCTTGCGCTGACGTAAGGTGCTAGTTTCTTAAAATCTCCCCATCTGGGAACTGCCCTTTCAGATGCAACATCACGGGCTAGTACCGTCGTAAGCTTTCCGGCCTTAACGTCCCTTTGGTGCTCAGAAAAACGGATCTGGAAGGATCTTTTTGTCATCCCGATGTAGGACTTAACGGATGCGTCAGGATAATCCAAAGGAATAGCATAGACTCCGGCTTCAGTGAGCGTAGAAGGTGATGCGCGCTGGTCTGCTGAGAGGATATCCGACATAGGTCTAGGAGCTGTCATGCCGATATCATAACCTAGTCTTCGGAGAGCATTCTTCAGGAAGTATGTTAGCCTAGGAATGTAGGGAATCGAACCCACGAACCGGGCTGGCTGTGCCGCGGGGTTGGCACGAGGCTGTGGGAGAGCAGTTTTTGCAGCCTTTCTGACTATTTGGTCGATTGTGATCATGTCGTATCCCGCTGCAGCCGCTAGGTTTCTAATGCTACGGATCTCCTCCTCGTATTTGGCCTTGTTCGATGAGAGTTCGAAAGCTCGCTTTGCTCTGTACTTAAAAAGGGCATATTTGCGTGTGGCCGGGCCTGCTGAGTCAGGGAGTATGGGGTTGTCCACGTATGTAGGTTTGTAGTAGACCTCTGTGCTAAGAGCACCAGAGGGTAATCTTCTTAATAGTACATCCAGAAAAGGTAATGCACCTTCGGACTCATAATCTGCTGTGAATTTAATATCTGGGTGCGCATCGTTCATTCTTTCGAGAAAATCACTTAGGTTGGCTTGTCCATGCTGCCAAACAAAGAAAATGTCGTCAGCGCAAGAGCTACTGCGCTTCACGAAACCATCGAGATCATAACGCGACGGAATGTGTGTAACAAAGATGTAATCACGAGCCTTCCTTTCATATGGCACCGGCTTCTAGAAGTTACACGTGACCACCCGGCCCTGGGATCAAACAACCCGTGACATCGTGCAAGTGTTTTACTTATTTTGAATTTAATTATATTCTTAGAAATACATTTGTTCCAATTGGTTCTGCGATCTTTAACTACTAAATGCCTGACGAAGCTACCCGGAGGTAGTGAAAGCTAGCATCTTTTGATTCCCTTATTTTCTACGTCTAATAAACGGAGTTCACTTTTTATTTTTATTGTCTTCCACATTAATTGGGCGTACAGAAACCCGTTTCTTCATCGATCGTATATATATTTGTTAACAAGTTACTATTGTTTAGGTTAGATTTCAAACAATTGCTTAACAACAACTTCGTGATATTAAAGATCACGACGTTATGAAAGCTTTTGTGTACATAGGAGATCGATCACATTAACAAATTTCAATTATTCAGGTATTATTCAAGCGATGTTTTTATAATACGGAGCCTACTTAAAGACGATAGTATATGAGGATTGGGAAACTAATTAAAAATCACAGATATAGGAAGTATTCCTTAATGTAAGTATTTTTGCTAATAAAAAGGTGACACTTTTAGGAAACTGTTCGTTTTACCTCATCTGTTTCATTATACAGTATGTTTTGACATCTAACTCCAGCAAAGATATTTTCTCACATCTAACTCAAGCAAAGAATTTTAAAGAACAAGTTGTCAGTTTTTCTGTATTTTAACGATACTGGTGTACTTTCTGGAATTTTAAGGAATATAAATCTCTAAACGAATAATTATTTAAAAGGAATGAAACGACAGGGGATAATGTCCCGTTTGTTTACATAGAACAGCTGTTGTGCTACATTTTATCGTAAAGAGCAGCCAAGGAACATTGTTCAAAAGTTATAGATCTTCATTGTTTTATGTTTTCAGTACTTAGTATGATCACTCTCATACGCACACAAAACCTTTTCATAAATTCGTGATCTGTAATACCTACGGAACTTCACACGAATTATGAATTTTACACATCATATCTTGTAAGTATATACGTTTTAAAATGTTCTGTTTTATGCGTCTAGAAAGTACAGTAAACTCTCGATATCTCGAAGCTCAAGGGAACGGGAGAAAATCGGGATAGCTGATGTTCAAAATACCATGGAAGATTTAAAAAATAGCTGAAAATATGAAAAATATCACGAAAAAGAAACAGAAGAGAAATAATATCTCGTGTTTTAGTTTGATGATCAAATTACCATGCATATAGGTATGCACTGTTCTGTAAGTAGAACTTATTGCATGCAGTACCATAACAGAACTAACATAACAAATTCAAATTATACACGCGTGCTGTGTCCCTTTTTAAAATCAGCCGTAATATTGGCTTGGTGTTGTGATTTCAAATTTTCATTCATTACAGAAACCTTTGTTTATTTAATACATGCAACATTTTTTAAGGCACGTTTTCGAGACTATGAGTATTTTGTTGGATAAAAGAAAATGCACAGGTTTCTGTGTTCGTCGTCAATGGTTCTTCGTTTGTGGATTATTTATCCACTTCGTACTTTGAGTCTTCGTCGCGTTCAATATCTTTTGCGAAGATTTCGTCATCGCTCGGCTCTTTGGCTGTTATTAGTTCGACATCAAGATTAGCATATTCACAAAAATCCGTGCTACTTTCTTTAAACATTTCCAGTAATTCAGGTGTATCTGAAATTTCCAAGTTTTCCTCTGTTTGGAATTCGTTTTCATCAGTTACCGAACTGGATGAAAAAAATCCACATTTCTGAAAACAGTGTGCAACAGTCGTCTGTAAAATGCCCTTATTGCAAGAGTTGGAGATCAAATGAATAGCATTTAAAACAGAGGTATAAGACAAAGGGTTTGCACTATTTCGATATTATATTTCCTGAAGAGTCTTTTATTATAGTAAACTTTAAATTTGCGAATTATGCCTTGTCCCGCTGGCTGGAGTTTTGCTGTTGTATTCAGTAGTAAAAATTCAAGTTGAGTGGATTTTAAGTTTCTTAATTTGGGGTGCGCTGGACAGTTGACAAACAAGAGTAGCAAAGCCCACCCTCTTTTTAAATGAAACGTTTAGTCAAGGTTATACAAGTACTGTTCAAATAAAGTTCTAGTCACACACCCTTTTTTGTTGCTCTATTCCAAAAGCAATGATTTAGCATCTCTGTTGCCTCTATATTTTTTTATACTTTTTATTTGATATTATTTTCAACAGTTTTATAACAAGGAGAGGCAATTTTTCAGATTCAGCAACTTTAGCCTCAACAAGAATAGTTAAAAGTTCTCTTTTCATTTTTCCGTCGGAATAAGACTCTCCTTTAAACAACTTTGTCTTGATAAGAACACTCTTAAGGAATAATCTGGGTTCTTCTAGGTTATAACAACCTGACGCACGGTAACCAGAAATTATCTGGGAAACATTGTTTCATTCTATTCTGCACTTACACATTCAGGCACATCTTTGACTTTCCCAACTAAAAATCTAAAATTAGTGCCATGAAAAGCTTTGAAAAGCTGTATCCACCCATTACTGGCCGTAAATTCTGAATGGCCAAAAATGTTCGCATAGTCAAACGTTTAATCTTTAAAAAGGTGCGATTTATTGCAATTTTTTGTACACATTACAGTAGCTTTCAAACCACTTTAACAAATTCTTTCAACATCCAGGAAAGAACAGACTTTCATTTCCTTGCATTGGATATAAGTCTCTGCCTAGGTAAATTGCTCGGAAATCTTTTGTTTATTTGATATTATTGTCAATAGTGTATAAAGTGAATTCCATACTACGCCAAATCCATCTGGTTTACATTGGGACTATTTTCTACTTCATATGTAAGTAGATTTTTTCGACTATGGTTAAGGTTTCAAACTTTCTCTTAGACATATTTCGTTCTTAACTGAAAAACTGTAAAGATATCAAGCAGATAACGTAACCATGTGAGTATTTCCGGTCCGTTTTTCACTCCTGAATTTACCTAACTGGTTTCGTTGCTACGGTTACAGAACACGTGATCCCGAATGATTGGCAAGAGCGCCAGACTTTAAATGGAGAAAGGACGAAGCACCGCGGCTCTCCCTTCAACTCTCACGTCCTAGGATATGAGCGATAGGCGAGAGTCTGCGTAGCCTCCCATTTGACGAACCTCTTCTGTGTAGCCTTTGATTTTTTAACAAAATTCATAGGTAGAAGTTCGATTTAAGCTCAGTATTGATCGAGATGTCGAATGATCTTACTTATTTCGATCGGATAATCTCGGGATTTGCACAAACATCGATATAAGCGAAAATTCGAATTCGGGAAATTTAGATTCGATTTTTTTTACTGAAATTTTAACGACCAGGGTGAGCAATTCAATGAGCTATAATCAGTTGCGCGTCCCTTATTTAGGGTCACTGCTTCCAGAGAAGTGAGAGAGCCAGTGCCGTAAGACAAACACAACATCCATGCTTCATTGCGATTCGAACCCGGATCCCTTCACGGACGAATGATCATAAGACAGCGCTTAGAACACCGTACCACCATGGCGGCAATTCGATATATCGAGTGTTTACTGTTGTTACGAAAATAATATGGACCAAGCTGTATTTTTGGGAAGCTTTTTAAGAGCGCCGAGTTAAAGCAAGGAAGCACATCCTGCGAACAAAGTTCCCTGTTTTCACCCCTTCATCTAGACAGAAATGCGTTTGGAACTCTGTCCATAGACGACACATGATGTGGCCAGACGCTAATAAACGAATTCTCACGTGGTTTGTTTTGGTGGGTCAGGGAATCGAGGCTGAGAACAGAGAAGAAAAGCAGGCAGCTGCCGTGTACCTTCGAATAGATCAAGGGTCCAAGAAAAGAAAGGGAGCTTGCTGACCCTCGATTATTGAAACCACTCGGATGTGAGTTGGTTCCCCTAAATAACAGAGAAAGCATGCTGAGTCTGACCTCATAGTCGCATTGAGATGATGGTGACGAAAAATTAGAAAAAGAAAAAATAGAAGGAAAAGGGAGGTTCAGCAATCAGAAATGTTTTTTTGCCCGAAACGAATCTCTGAGACAACACCCATCGAAAGCATGCGGACAACTTCTGCTGGAGCCTCCCAACTTCTTCGCAGGCGGTCCAGGAACATCAAGCGACCCGCTTGGACATTGCTCCTGTGGAGAATAAAGTAACCAAGGAAGAAGGATTCCCCACCGGACTTCGCTGAGAGAGTTGCTGTTAACTGACGTCAACGTGGCTACTCGATCTCGGCTGATTCCGTCCCCCTAGTAGTTCGAAAACCCACGCCATCTTGTTCACGGGGCGGCTTCCTTTCTCCCACCCCCGAACAAGGAGTGGTATTGAGACTTAGAGATTCAATCACGGTGAAGTATCAGCGGTAATGACGACGCGCGGAAGATCAGCTTATTGCTGATTATCATCAGTGGTGTGCTCACAGTGCTTATGATTCACCTGGGCGAGCGGCGGAAAAGAGTGCATTAAAAGCCTGCCCTCCCCAGGATAAAAGCCGAAGAACAACGGTGGATTATAAGAAACTCCAAGACTCCAAGTGAGTAAGTCCTGGTGTTATCTTGAATTTCTACGATACATAGGCAGAAGTTCAGGAACTCTAATTTGCATGAGTTAGCGATTGACTGGTGATTCCGACTAGGAATGTTAAATAGCCAAAATTCCAGCCCAACGTTACTTAAATTTACACCCAAGCACAAAGTTGCATAGCTTATATTAATTATTTTACCATTTACCAATGAGTTTATTTTAATACGTATCTGTATTAAAAGTCTGTGCTTGTCTTACACGCTCCCAATTTTCTTGGGACTGGCCTAACTCCTCTCATTTGGAGCATCCATTTAATAACTCGGAGTGCGACCAGTTGGCAGCCTCGGTCTTAACACTGCATTTGGTATATAAACCGTTGGTAATGAAACAACATCGAGTTTATATTTAGAAAACTAATTTAAAACATCAATAATGCGAGCATTAAATATAATAATTGTAAGCATTATTTGTAAAAATTCCTCATATCAGTTCAAGGTTTTTAAATACGCTACTTTGGTTTCATTAACCTCAGAAGAATTTGTAATAATAAGCAATGTGAGATGATACTTGGAGGTTTTCGAGTGACCTACCCTTTCTTCAGATAGATTTTCTTCATGGAATACCTTTCCAGAACAGCCAGGTTACGTCTTTATTGAACATGTGCTCATGCCAAAAACCATACTCCTGAGTTGATGATTCCAGCTGAATCGTACAATTTCTAGCTTCGATATCACAGATTGATACCGCAGCTTAAACACCCCGTTGAAAATAGTAAACATTCACATACAGTAGGTATGTCCATAAACTAACCTTTATTCTTGCAATTTCGCGAATGGACCTGTAATATCTTAGGCGCAAGAAGGCCGATGTAGTTCGACAATGTGGAAGGTATGTAGCCCGTTGATGCTGTAGCACTTTTGATAGGTATCGAAGATTACACTCAAAGCATTTTTCTTACATTATAGGACGAAGTTTGTTAGATCTACGAACTGCGTTCAACTTTAAATTAATGTTAAAAAACTGTGCATCAAAACAGAATTTATTTTAAATAAAAATTCAGAGAACCACAGAGAAATATATATTGTTAAGTGGTCTTGTGCTTCTTTTTTCGTTATTTCAACTGGGGACTGTGCACATTCCACGTGACTTTATGAAGCGAAAAGGAGAAATGAAATATATTAACATAAAATATCCCTTCAACATTAAATTTGCAAAATTCTCGCTTTCCCGCAAAAATACATGTTTCATTCGTTTTCACCATTGGTTATACGAAACGCAGTTACTAGCGAAAGTAAAAGGAAACCAATTGATCTGAAAATTATTTTTACTGTTCGTCCAAATAAGATTTTTGAATTTCATTCGCATAGAATTGTTTTTTATCAGGACAGCCGAAATTTTTGATTGGATTCCAAGGGACAGGAAAAGACCCAGAAGAAGACCACATGGGAGATGGGTGGATAAAATTCGAAAGTATGCGGGAGTGACATGGAGAAAACTGACACAAGACAGATCGTTGTGGTGACATGGAGAAAACTGACACAAGACAGATCGTTGTGGAGGAAACTTGGGGAGACCTTCGTCCAGCAGTGGATTGATAATAGTTGACAATGATGATGATACCAAAACTCTAAAAGTACATACACGCCGTTTTATCTTAAACACAATATGAAGGCACGATTCGTTGCAGATCGCACTAAGTTTCTAAACGTATTGGGCATCGAATATGTTCTCACCGTTTAGGGTTGCCTGAAACGAAAGGTTCCAATTACGGCTCCGAATTCTAGAACAGGATGGAGATGCATATCTGTCAGAGGATTTCGGGAAGCTGGCTGTAACTACATAGCGATAAAAGTAAGGCAAAGTTGAATCGTGTCGTCATACACCATTAAACACAATATGAAGACACGATTCGTTCAAGATCGCATAATATGATACTAAATGGTACTATATTTTCTGGGTTTGGTGAGCCGAGCACTATGATTTTATTGACACTAATAAATTACATAAATTCAGCTCTTACCTTTAGCTTTTAAATTTTGTTAATGGCCTCCTCGTAACAATGGTCGCACTATTTTCCGGTTCGAGCGTTGGACTTTTTACCGCTTCTTCACGAGACATATTGGGAGTCTCCCCTTGTGGTTGAGAGTATAAATTAAAGAAAGTTACAGAGCGTTTGAGTTTTAAAATATGTTACCTTTCATTGGAAAAGATGCATACTCTAGTATTATTCATACCACCTATGATTATGAAATTGCGAAAGTTCGGCTATTTGTGGACACTGCACCAATAAAAATTGGAAAGCGAGTGAGATAAGGTGACACCATATATCCCAAATTCTTAATGCCACATTGCAAAATATCTTTCAAGTATTGAAAACGGAAGCAACCGACAGGAATGAAAAATGTTTTTGAGTGAGGGAGGAGGCTTTGACATCGTCAGAGATGCCTATGATTCAAGTAACACGCTCGGCATCGCATGTGGCGCAAGAAAGGACGGGTCGTACCTGACCGGCTCTATAAGGTCATCCCGTTGCGCGTGCTTACCATTCTGACTTGTGCTGTTGTGTTGGTTGCATCCTTACAAGTGAAGTATGCCTCTGGGAAGAGTTCGGAAGCAATAGAGCAGTTGGAGGAGTTCGACTGGGGGCGCATCTCTGGACTCCGGGAAGCGGGATGGTCGTATCGCCGTATTGCGAGCCACACCGGTCGTGCGAATATCACAATAGCACGCTGTTGGTGGCAGTGGGTAGAACAAGGTACACAGCGGCACCTAGAAGGGGCTATGAGACCTAGACGAAACACAGCGAGAGAGAACCGACGTGTTGTTCGACATGCGCGGAGTAACCCAACAAATTCGATTGCGGCTATTCAGCAAGCTGTGATGCCTTCCATGCATCATCTAATTGGTGCCAGGATCATTGGAAGACAGCTGCACCACGTAGGACTACACGCACGCAGACCGTTACGACGACTGCACTTAACAACTGTGCATCGTCGACAAAGTTTGCAATGGTGTCGTGCCAGACTGTAATGAAGATACGCAGAATGGCAGCGGGTGATTTTGAGTGACAACACCCACTTTTGTCTCTGAGGAGACGACCACCGAATCCTTGTGTGGAGGCACCGTGGTTAGCGCCAAGATGAACGGTTTGCTGTCGAGCGCCACACTTTCCGTAGGCCTGGTGTCATGGATGGGGTACAATTGCCTACCATGTCAGATCACATTTGGTGTTCGTTACAAGCAATTTGACAGCCCAACGTTACATTAATGAGGTCCCGCAAAGATTGGACTCACCTTTTCTGAACTCTTATTTTGGTTCAATTTTCCAACAGGACAATGCACTTCCTTATACTGCTCCGGTACCGAGAGCTTGCGATTAATGCACTGACACTCTGCCATGGCCAGCCGCATCGCCACGCCTAATGCCGATTTAAAACGTGTGGGATACTATTGGACGGGTTATTCACATTCCATTATTACCGCAAAATATGCAGCAACTGCGTGAAAAGATTCAAGCTGTATGGGATGGCTTATTGCAAGACACCATTAGAAACCTGTACAATTCCATTCCGAGACGTCTGGCATGGTGCGTGGGAAAACAGACACCACTTATTAGTGTGTAGCTCAATAAATGTTAACCATTTCAGTCTCCATGTTTAATCATTTATTGTTCCTGGTAACATTTATCTTCTTCCCGAATAGCATTGAAATACGACAGGTACTTCTAGGTGCAATTTATTTTACGTACTTATAGGTGTTGTTTTTGGCGATGTGTGTACGTTACCTTACTGTGGAAAAGTTGCATACACTAGTATTATTAATAACATCTATGAAAATGTGAGTGCAAGGGTTCGTCTGTTTGAAGATACAGCACCAATAAAAATTGGAAAGTAAGTGAGGCAAGGTTACAGCACATCTCCCAAATTCTTAATGCCACATTGCAAAATGTCTTTCAGTTATTGAAGTGGGAAACCAGAGCGATAAAGATTAATGGATATTTTATAACACACCTTTATCTTGCTGATTACGGAGACGTTTTTGCAACTACTCCAATAGAGCTGCAGAGTGTGATCCAGTAACCTGCTTTGGGTAAAGAAGTGGGATTAAAAAGGGTAAAGAAGTGGGATTAAAAATGAACTTTTAAAAGGCAAAAGTGATGTACAAACTTTTACAAGAAACAAAGATTTATCGTTTGAAGGGAAAAATTAAATATAACCAATACCTAAATTTATTTTGGACAGCAAATATCAAGAGAACGACCCATTGATGAGGAAATTAATCGGTGTATAAATATTGGATGGAGGGCTTCCTGGAAGAAGGTGTACATTTTTAAAGAACAATATGCCATTATGTCTTCAAACAAAAGTGTTTGACCAATGCACACTTCCAGTGCTTACGTATGGTGCAGAGACCTTGACCTTAACTGTAGAAAACATATAAAAATTGCAGACAAATGAAAGAAGAGTGGAGATATGTATGCTTTGTCTAACCAGGAGAGATAAGAAGAGCAATTGGTGGAAAAGGAAAATGACAAGAATGAACGACATCTTGATCAGAGTAAAATCCCTGAAATGACAAAGGGCTGGACATATTGCCAGAAGGACGGACCACCGATGGACAACCGAAGTGTTAGGCTGGATTCCAAGGGATAGGAAAAACCCCAGAAGAAAGCTACATAGGAGATGAGTGGATGAAATTCGAAAGCATGTGGTAGTAACATGGTGGATAACGGAAAAAGGTGGATACCGTTTTGTAAAATACTTGGGCAGACCTTCTTGTAGCAGTGGATTCACAATTGTTGGCATTGAGGATGTTAATGTCATTAACAAAAGTACTTTGTGATACATGTTCAAAAATCAGAAATTAATGAGTAATTGTAATACATGTTAAAAAATCAGAAATTACCGGCAGATAACTGGAAAAATATAGTATAATAAATAAACTTTAAGCTTCAGGTAAGAAACTTGGCAATATAAATGACAAATGTATTGAATTTAGTGCTTATCTAACCGATGAGTGCTAACTGAAAGAAAAGATACAGAAATTTGTTCCTCATGATTGGTTAGTAATTAGTTCATGCGATGTAACATAAACGCCATCCCGGTAGCGCAGTGGACTAAGCGCTGGCTTATTAGTTCATGCGATGTAAGATAAACGCCGTCCCAGTGGCGCAGTGGACTAAGCGCTGGCTTATTAGTTCATGCGATGTAACATAAACGCCGAACCCGGTGGCGCAGTGGACTAAGCGCTGGCTTATTAGTTCATGCGATGTAACATAAACGCCGTCCCGGTGGCGCAGTGGACTAAGCGCTGGCTTATTAGTTCATGCGATGTAACATAAACGCCGTCCCGGTGGCGCAGTGGACTAAGCGCTGGCTTATTAGTTCATGCGATGTAACATAAACGCCGTCCCAGTGGCTCAGTGGACAAAGCGCTGGCTTATTAGTTCATGCGATGTAACATAAACGCCGTCTCGGGGGCGCAGTGGACTAAGCGCTGGCTTATCAGTTCATGCGATGTAACATAAACGCCATGGCGCAGTGGACTAACCGTTGACTTATTTGTTCATGCGATGTAACATAAACGCCGTCCCGGTGGCGCAGTGGACTAAGCGCTGACTTATTAGTTCATGCGATGTAACATAAACGCCGTCCCGTTGGCGCAGAGTACTAAGCATTGACTTATGGCAATCTGTCCGTGAAGAGTTCGGTTTCGGATCCCGGTGAGACATGGATGTTGTGTTTGTCTTACGCACTGGCTCTCTTCCTTCACTGGAACCGGTGACCCTAAATTACGGATGGGTGGTAACAAAACCTTCAATCAAAAAGGGAAAAAATTATATAAAGATGTAAAATGACTTCTTGGATGCCAGTAATGCGCTCCTGTTTGCCACAAAGAATGAAGAGACGTGATTCTCTATGCAGTATTACCTTTACCGTTTTCCTTGCCTGTTCTTTGTTTAAAGCAGTTATTCCGGACAGATAAGAACTGCTGCCAAGGGAAAGGAATGTGAGTTACTTGTTGTAACTGAAAATAAAAGAAACCTGTGGAGGATGTGATTCCGTGGAAATGAATAAATTCCGTTTCAGATCTAGCTTAAAAAAAACGAACTGGCAGAAGAACATACGTAGATGCCTTCTCCATCGTTTCGTAGTTGTGTTAAGACCATTCTAGTGACTTCTAGGCTTTTCTAAATTTTCTCGATGGTCTGACAGGATGAAATGCGATTTCACAAATCCATTTTATACTTAACAGTGAAAATCTGGAAATTTCGAACACCTTTTTCTTATCATTGTCCAAACTTAAGAAAATTAAATCTGGCAATGGAACAATCATTTTTATTCAAAACATAAAAAAATGAAATCTGGCAACGGAACAATAACCTCGTAGCACTTCTTTTCCAAAGGAGTAATTCGTTAGCCCTAAAAAGGTTTACGAATTCGCTTAATAAGTCAAAAATGTTGAAAATATTTACGTCTTTCCGTTAAAGAATTGGCAACATGGAAAATTAAACTCAAGAGAATAGGGAATCTGGCAATAGAAAATTGAGAATGAATAATTTGAAGTAGTTTACGAGGAAGACTAAGGCCCATTTGTGAAAGAGTGTTCTAGAGTTGATGGCGTCTAGAGTCTATCTCCGTCTGCAGGTTACTCTTCTGTTTTTAGGTCTTCTTGACATCGGTACATCTTTTTCTTGTCTAATCATGGGATACTTCTCCAGCTATGAAAACATCTAGAGATCAGTAGAATAGGTGTAGGGCCAGACATATCAATTCTTAGATAAAACCTTTTGCTTCCCGCCGTGTAGCGAGCTACCACCTTGCCTTTACCATACGATCGGGCTATCAAGGCTGCTGAAGACGTCCTTGTATAGAAGAATAATTACCTCGACAAAACTCAGTCCAGTACACGGAAATAAACACAGCAGCAAGACTTTGTTATTCCGATAACATTTGATTCACGGGTTTCCGATGACTTTCCGCTCAGGTTCCCGTGCTGACTACGTGCTACCTTTCCACAATTATTTCCGCGATACCCGGTGGACGAAGGAATCCTCCTTCCCGTTCACCACGCTGCACTTCTGCGATAACCGCAGCCCTTCTGTCAGAAACCGGTGTCCAAACCAGGACCCTCTCTCCGTGATGACCAAAGCTCAACTGTCCCTCAATTCTCTTGGCCCTTTTGGTCCTCCTCCACGCATGCGCCAGAAAACTCGTTACCCCGGTCAGCACGTAAAATACCTGAACTCAGGAATGCCGTCGGATACCCGCAGGCGATTACAACCTTTTTACGTATACAAAAGCGGTATGACCACTTTTTAACAGAAGCACTCGAGCAGCTGACTCTTCAAGGTCAGGTGCCCCAGGTGTTCATGCACCCCTCTCTTAATCCCACATAGGATTAAAATTGTACCACGTGGGTGGTGAAGAATATCAGTTCTTATCTGAAACAACAAAATGACGGAATGAAGTGTCCATCCACACGTGTTCACCACAACATTAAAATTAAATAAATTCATAATTGACAGTTTGATTGCGGGCGACCCTTACAGGCCCCCACCAAATGAACGAGAGATACGGTCATTTGCCGTATTCTCGAGTCAGTCTCTTCACTTGCCTGCAGATCTTGGGTGACACAACATAATACACTTGATCACTTCTCGCTCGTTCTGTCGCACGTTATGTAACATATACACTCTTACCACCCTGAGACCTTCTGTGGATCCCATATGTGCCGTGGTACATTCTCACCATGCACTACTCTTAAAACTGAGTCTTGACAACGCATCGGCGTGAAGAACCAGTTTGACGGCGATATGAGATTAATTGCGTACTTCCCCACTGACGTCTCACCCTCTTCTCTCGAAAAGAACTTCTTCGAGCTGCTCACCAGCTCCTTTAACTCCGTAATCTGCTCCCGAGTTATCCTCTCCCTATCTATCCTGATTTCTTCAGGTTCTTTTGCTTCCTCCGTTTTCCTCACCGGAGCCTTCTTAATTTCGCCGAACTCCTTATCCGTCTCAAAAATCACTCCGACTACACTGATCCGGGGCTTAAACTCTCTTAGCTTCCCCACGTGTACATGCCGAAGCTGCCCGTTTCGTAGTTCAACTACATAGCTATTGGATCCCCGTTTCTCAGTTATGTGTACTGGGCCGGTCCACCTAGCATACACCTTATTCTTGGAGTCCGGGATCAGGGCTATCACCTGGTCTCCCACTTGAAAGGACCTCTGTCGCAGCCGACGGTTATAATACGACGTATACCATCGATGCTGTTCCACCGCCACCTCCTCCACTTGCTGAGCCGCCTTCTCCATGCGCTCCTTCATTTGCTGCAGGTACTGCTCCGCTGATACTGATATGCCAACGGGCAGCCTACATTCCCCCGCCCAATCTTTCTTCAGAATAGCCAGCGGTCCAATGGGCTCTCGCCCGTATAGCAACTGAAACAGGGCCGCGTCCGTTGCAACATTGGGAATCTCTCTATAGGCCCATAATAAATATGGTAAAGCCTTATGCCACTGCCGAGGCTCCTCCCTTATCACATGATGCAGCATTCCTTTCAAAACTCTGTTGAATCGCTCGACAAGGCCGTTCGAGGCGGGATTTCCCGGGACGGATAACCTAGGAGTCGACCGTAGACGCCTTAGGATCTCTTGTGTCAACCCCGACACAAAATTTGTGCCCCGGTCCATCGCTACTACCTCCGGAATCCCTGTGCGCTTAAAAATTTCCAGTACTGCGTCGCACGTACTCCGGGCATTCAATAAAGTCAGACATACGGCTTGCGGCCACCTAATATGCTGATCTACCATCACTAATATCCACAGGTGACCCTTGCTCGACGGTGGCTCAATCGGTCCGATTAAGTCCGCATTAACGACCTGAAATGGTCTGGGTGTCCTAACTGCCTCAATCGGAACTCTGTCTGCTCTCGTGATGGGACGGCTCAACTGACACGCTTCGCATACATCACAATATCTACGTACATCTTTTTTCAAGGTAGGCCAATAGAAGAATATCTGATCGGCTCTAGGGTCTTCTCGTGGCCTAAATGCGCGCCCAAAAACCGAATCGTGTGCCAGCTTTAACACTTGCTCTCTCTGCTCTTCAGGAACTACCAACTGTAGCGTAACCTGTCCCAACACTTACTCCCGATGATACAACATTCCATCCCTATAGAGATAACCACCTCTGCCACTTTCCGCTTCATTCCTAGCGGTTGCTAACGTCACACACCTCTTCTGTTGCTCTGTAAACAAGCGTCTTTCTGAACTCTCCTGAGCTTCACTCATATCCAAATCAGTAACGCTATCTCCTGTTCCCTCGCTAGCTCTCTTTGCCTCCCCTGACTGGTCGACCTGCTGTTGCATTCGCTGATTCTCCTCGCCGCCTTCAGCACTGAGCGCTAATATCCTGGGGCTATTTTGCTCTTCAAGCCACGCTCCACCAACCAAGCGCGCTCGCTCCTCCTCCGCTGAAATATTTGTGATAGCAGGGCTTTCCATTCCTAGAATATCCTCCTCTTCGACTAGCGCTTCGCCAGTCTCAGTTTCTGGATGCACATCCGGCCTATTCCCTAACGCCTTTTCACACGAGGTTGCCCACATCGGAGTAGCTTCCCTTAAACTTTCCATGCGCTGGTAATCCTCCGTTGCTATAATTACCGTGTTTACCAGATTAGGAACAATTGCACACATCACTTCGCAAAAACTTTCTGGCGCTTCTCCTGTTTCTAATCCCTCTTCATCTAATCGGAGATTCAATTGTTTAATGACAAACTCTCCCTTACTACCATCGAAGCCTCTTAAAATTATTCTACCCTTTGGTTCCAACAGCTCTTCGCCAAGTAACCCTATTCTTACACAACTCACCTCCGCGCCTGAGTCAATAAGGATTTCGATGCTCTTTCCGCATTCCGACTTAACCCTCTTCACTTCTCCTACCGGAATTTCTATTGCCTCGTTCTGACTTCCTTCCTGGCCTAAAACTCTATCTACCTTAGCCGTCATTCTTTTATCATCGCTGACCTCTACCGGCTCTATCCTTCTCTCTGAAACATCTTCGGCTCCCTTTTGTCCCACCGCTACTCTGTTTATCTTATTTGGGGGGTCTTTCCTCCGATTCTGAGAGTAAGAGCTGGGAGTACTCTGGGATGCCTTCTGGTTACAATTTGCTTTACGGTGCCCCACTACTCCACATCTAAAGCATATAATTCTCTTATCCAAACTGGAATTCCCTACGATAAGCCTCGCAGCTGATTAACCTGGCTTATGTCCGACGCTCTGATCTGTCCCGGAAAACTTTCCTTTCAACTGATTTCCGCCTGTCGGAAAACTTCCCTTCTTCCCGGATTCTGATTGACCTCCTTTGAAATACATTCCCGAGGGATGACTGGGTTTGCGTATTCCTTCTTCTATTCCCATAGCTCCCACGTGACTTTCGTATAAATCACAAAGCTCTCTTAGTTCTGTCGAAGGAACTAACTTTCCTACGGAACCTCTTTGAAGAATGTAGGTCTACAGTTCTGGGGACAACAAAGTTTTGAATTTGTCGCATACCAACAAATTGACCAACTGATCGAATTCTTTCACCTCACTATTGTTGATGTAGTATGCTAGGGTCCTCTTAATACGTCCCGCTAGCTGCAATTAGCTTTCCCCTTTGTTCTTGCTAATATTCTTAAATTGTTTCAAATAAATATCCGGAGTCAAATGGCATTCCACCAAAGTTACCTCCTTAGATGTTTCGCACTGCTCTATAGTCAAACGACGAAGTAAGTGGTTCACACATTCTGAATTGAATAAGGCTATCACCAAACGACCTTTCATTTCTTCCGGTACCGAGTACAATACAAATGCCCTTTCTAACGAATCAAAGAAGTCCAGAATTTCTTCCGGCTTACTGGGACTTCTGGGCAAAGTTCTTTCTAAGATTCTCATGTAGTCGGCCAACTTACCCTCCTTTTTACTTTTAATAGACTCCTTCTCTTTCTCATTAATTAATTCTAATTTTCTTAACTCAAATTGCCTTTCTTCTTAATTCTAGTTTTCTTTGTTCCCTCTCAGCCTTTCTCTCTTCTACCTCAATCATTTTAAATTGAAGTTCCCATTCCATTTTAGCCGGATTATTTTTCTTGTCTTCCATATTAATGCTTACTTCTTTACTAGGATCTAATTCTTGATCGCTAAGAATACTATTCTCTTCGTTCTCCGCATCTAAATTATCCTCAACTTTCCCTTCCAAAAGCTCAGTCATGATAATACACTACAATACACCTACAAAAAATACACTCATGCAAAGAAATAAGAAAAGAAATCATGCCAACTTCCGCATTAAATCATCTAAGGTTAATCTCCTTCCTGT
Organism: Macrothele yani; assembly: GCA_039090855.1. Classification (NCBI taxonomy): domain Eukaryota; kingdom Metazoa; phylum Arthropoda; class Arachnida; order Araneae; family Macrothelidae; genus Macrothele; species Macrothele yani. The sequence goes on along the minus strand of CM077018.1, from coordinate 54,637,037 downwards.
TTTGTTTCAATCCTATCTCTACCTCCATGCATTACCCGAACATCTATTATCCTATTTTACTCAGAATACTTATTCCTTCTGTTTCTTTCACTACACGTAAAAAAAATTCACTACGCTATTCTAACTCCGACTTATCTAAACACACGTATTACTTAATGAAAATATTTTGACACTTCGCATTCTCTAGCAACTCACATGAAATTAACTGCCACAAAAATTTACTTTACAATGCTTTACTCTGAGAATATCTAATTATCAGCTTTCCCTTTCCTTTCTAGTACCATGATTAGAACTTCTACTCTTAACCCTAAACTATACCAAATGAACAGGCAAAGACACAGAAATAATCTCATAAAAAAAATGTGGTACGTTACAGGGGCACTCGGCCCCCTTCTGTTTCTTCTGTTGTCTTTTTGTAAGTCCTCATCCGGCTTGGGATATCCGTACGTTGAGGTGCACACTGTCTTTGTCTCGGTCAACACGATGGATGCCTTATCTCGGCTAGCACGCTGGTGTCTCTTTCTTCCGGTCGGTACGTCGTCAGAGTTCTGTCATTCGGTCACTGGAATTTTAACAAAAAGTCCGTTGTTCTTTCTTCACACGTGTCGCCATTCACGAGCTCGCTTTCAGGCTGATCCTACCGACTGCGGCAACTTATCTGGCTGTAGGGCCAGGCATATCAATTCTTAGATAAAACCTTTTGTTTCCCGCCGTATAGCGAGCTACCGCCTCGCCTTTACCATACGATCTGGCTATCAAGGCGTCCTTGTGTAGAAGAATAATTACCTCGACAAAACTCAGTTCAGTACACGGAAATAAACACAACAGCAAGACTTTATTATTCCGATAACATTTGCTTCACGGATTTCCGATGACTTTCCGCTCAGGTTCCGGTGCTGACCATGTGCTACCTTTCCACAATTCTTTCCGCGATACGCGGAGGACGAAGGAATCCTCCTTCCTGTTCACCACGCTGCACTTCTGCGATAACCGCAGCCCTTCTGTCAGAAACCGGTGTCCAAACCAGGACACTCTCTCCTTGACGACCGAAGCTCAACTGTCCCTCAATTCTCTTGGCCCTTTTGGTCCTCCTCCACGCATGCGCCAGAAAACTCGTTACCCGGTCAGCACGTGAAATACCTGAACTCAGGAATGCCGTCGGATACCTGCAGGCGATTACAACCTTGTACGTATACAAAAGCGGTATGACCACTTTTTAACAGAAGCACTGGAGCAGCTGACTCTTCAAGGTCAGGTGCCCCAGGTGTTCATGCACCCCTCTCTTAATCCCACATAGGATTAAAATTGTACCACGTGGGTGGTGAAGAATATCAGTTCTTATCTGAAACAACAAAATGACGGAATGAAGTGTCCATCCGTTTTGGGTTTTTTAAATGAGTCAGAATTTAAGCTTTCAAGATTTTTATAGTAAAAGTGAGAATGTAAACTTCTTTTTTGAAATGTTTAAAACAGTAAGAGAATGAATCCAATTGTTCTAATGGTGAACTAGTGCTTTTTTGCTAGACTTTTCTTAAGGATATTTGGGAATTGTTATTGGAAAGGGGTCTGATGTTTTCCATTAGGCAACCAATCGGGGCGGAAATCCGACTGGTCGGAGAGCAATGCTTTGCAGTATTGAGTCGAAACCAGAGTACACGGCTTAATTTCGGGGAGTTTGAAATGTTTAAAACTGACTCGCTTTATTCTTTGAGTTGAAAAGAAGAAGCGCTCTCACTGAAGACTCCCTAGCCTGGAAAAACTAAACAGTCTGTGTTTTATAAAAATTTCTTTCCTTAGACATTTTTAGTACATCCAATTTTCAACTTTCAGGAACTTGCTGTGACTGTGTTTACTTCATTCCATTTCCAACTTTTTCGAAAACGAACTTCAACAGATTTTTACTCGTTTCGAAACAGTCTTTTCATGCATACTAGTTTTCCCATGTTACTCTATGGGAATTTCCCTGCTTTTAATGAAATGTGTTTTCTTAAAATTGTCTACTAAGAAAAATGAAGTGTTCCCTTTTTAACCCTAGAAAAGGATGAACTGTTCCGAAAATGAATACATTTAAAAAAGTGAAAGAAAAAGAATGACACTTTTCTTCAACTAAATTTTTTAAATATGGAATCCAAAGAACATTCTTACATATTTTGTTAGAATTTGTCTTTTTTCGTTTAGAAGTTACAATAGAATTTCCTTCTTGTACAGGAACTTTCAACATTTGTTTATTCTTAATGTACTTTTTAGGCAAATTTATGCTTTCCTATGAAAGTTTTTCTCAAAGTACTCCATTAAGTTGATCTCAAGTCTTTGAAGTGAATGGGAAGAAGAATAACATGTCTATGTGTTATGAGAAAATGAACGAATTTTCTTAAGACAGTGTGAAGTGAATTAAACAACAAGCAGTAGTAGGATATTTTACTATCGAGGAATTTGAAGAAAGTTTATGGAATGAAACATGAAGAGAAAGAAATTGTTAACATTATAGCTTCATCAATTTTTTTTTGGTTCCTCATACAATCTGAGGAAATTTTACATTTTTGTGAGAACTCGTTTTTTTTTCAAAATTAACCCTTTAGAAGTTTTTAAGATAGAAAAAATATTGACTAAGGGAAATCTTAAATAGCACAAATTCTGAATTTAAGCACTTTAAGTAAGAAAATATTTGTCTGAAGTAATTTTTCAATGTCTAAGCATTGACATCTGAGTATTCGTTCGTCCGAAATTGAATCCTGTGGAGGCTTGAGTTAAGAGCTTTTGAATTACGACACTAGCTTTCTACCTTCCTTGGAACAGTGGACTAAATCAGGGTCTGCTTACTTCCCTTCTAGTGGTTCACGACGGATCTCTTAAATGGTGAATGAACGGCAAAGTTCAAACGCTCTGTCCCATTGAGTCAGCAGTGTTAGATTTTTGTCATCTTTGACAGTTTAAGTTTGCTCATAAAACTATGCTTTTGCGAGCTTGAGTTTGCATTCAAAGTTCAAAACCAGAATTTAGTTTAATCTCCCAAGCAAAGTGATTTCATGCCGTATGAGTTTTCCTGTAAGCAGTAGACGCGTGAAAACAGTCGCAGGAGATTGTCAGTTTCCGACGGAAACAGGGGGTATTTCAAAGGTAATTTCTTGGGGAAAGCTCACACACTGGAGAGAGCGTAAAAACACTCTCATTTCGTGTTTTAATGTAAACCTCGAGGAATTAGTATCTAACTAAAAGTAAGTTCTAAAGATTTAGGGGCATTTACACTAAAATCCTACAATGACTTTATTTGAAACAGGGAAGAATCGGCCTTATAGACTAAAATACATCTGAAGATTTTAGATACATTTCTGTTCAAAAGTAGAAGTCGAATGGGAAAATAAGAGTAATTTTATCGATAGGAAAAGATTGATAGTTTGAATCAGAAAAAAAAACTGAAAAACAAGAAGTTTCATAAAAATAAACCAAAGTTTGAAGAGTCATACAACACTAAACGGAAGGAAAAATATAATAAGTACTATAAGGGGAATACGATATTTTAACTATGGGAGTTTGGAAATAACTGCTTTTCTGAAGAATTAGTAAAACGTGAAAAAAAGAATTTAGAGGAAGTACGGACTTAGTCGCTATGTCTCCCGAATGAAAGCTTTTTCTGCTGAGACAATGAATAAAAAATACGATAATGAAAACCTAATTAAAACGAAAAAAAGTCAATGAAACTAAACGTCTAAAGATAAAATGCAGCATGCACAGAAGTTAGAAATGAAGGGACAGACACGGGAGAACTGGACATTAAGGGAATGAAATATACGCGAACTTTTGAAACATCTCAATTTAAGCGAACTAAATGAGGGAAAGGAATGAGATTAGGGAGTTCTTATTGACTTTGATGAGGTGAGTAAACAACAAAAATTTAGTTATACATGAAATAAAAAAAAATAGCTCGTTTAAGAATATGAGTTTTGGTGAAAGTATGAAATTTTAGTTGAAATGTCATGATCAGCATTTCGAAAAGAAATAGATTGAGTCGATATGTAGGGGACAGAAGTAAGTATTTCTTTATTTTCGCTATGGGGGTGGTGAGTTAGTAAAACGTAAAAAAAAATGTTTAGTGGAAGAACGGAATTTCTCGCTTTGCCTCCAGAATGAATGTTTTTTTTTTCGGACGAGACAGAACAATATACAGAAAATATGTCCCGAAGAATACACATTTTATCGTAAGAAAAAAGGTTTTAGATTTCATGCCTTGACAATGAATGCTTTCCTGTTGGGGCAGTCCACGAAAAAGTATAGCAAACTAGGGAAGGATTAAAAAAATGCATACTTGACATACATGCAAGCTTTGAGGAATACTTTAAAGCAAGTTGGAAAATATGATATATAAGGAAAAAGAAAACCTAATGATTTGCTACATCTAAAATAATCGTTTTGCTGAAATGAAATGAAAAAAAAATAGTCTAAATAAAAGGAGTCATAAGTTTGGCCAAGTAAGAAATAAATTACTGACATACTGAAAAGTTTTACGAAATTTAAAAAAAGATGAAGTAAAATAGCGAAAATTGGGAAGCTATAATTGATATGCGAAATAAAGTAAAAAAATATTGTTTCACCAGAATTTTAACTGTGAAAGACCTGTAGAGTTCTTGAACACACGAAAAAATTACGAGAAAATAATATTGCAAATGCGAAAGACTCAGAATTAGCATGAAGTCATTTCACAAAAAAATTGTCAAAGTCCAATAATTACTGCTAACAGGAACGAAATCGTTTCTAAAGAAGCATTTCCTCGTCTCATGATCTGGAATAAAATTGAATGAAAGAAACAGAAAAGTTCCCCAGAAAACCGATATCAAGTCGTTAAGAAGCGTGTGTTGGTTTAAATCTGGAAAAAAAAAAGATACTGTTACGAACGAATGTTATGTATAGCTAGTTGCTATAGATCTGTGCATTTCTTGCAAAACATGAAACAGCTATATAGAAAACCAGATTAAGTCATACTTTAAAAGCAAGTAAGAAAAGTTGTTTGTATAGGAAACGGAAATAATAATGAAGAAACGTTTGCTTGTTTGAATCAGAAAAAAATAAAGCCTCGATAAAAGTAGTTGTTAGTTTGAAAAGTTAGAAAATAAAATAATGTTGGTACATCGAGAAGTTTAACGAGTACGCAAGCATTTAGAACAAAAAGATTAAGATAATGCATTAAAAGGTACATTTCACTTAATAATCATGAAGAAATAAAAAAAAATACGAAAAAATAAAAAAATAAACATTTAAACTATGCATGAAAAATTGTGGCTTTGTACGGTGGAAAAAGGTACAACGTTAAAAAATGTAACAGAAAATGCCACAAACACGTAAATACGTTAATAAACAATCGTGTTTTAAGATTATGTCTGCAGCACAAAACTTTGGAAAACGTCTTTATGTTGGAACGTCCGTTGAAAATGCGTGAAGTCTCCTCAAAGAAAATAAAAAAAATCGTTACGTTGAAAAATTATGAATATGAAATGGGAAATTTGGGGAAAAAATAAGGAATAAATTCGTTGCAAAATGATCAAGTTATTGAAAAAAATCTGTCTTGGAACTTAATGTGTCTAACAGAATCTCAAATGACGTCAACCGCCGACCCCGCGGAGGAAATGGCGTTGGCTGATGTCATGGTTTTGTCTGCTATCACGACATGCGTCACCCATCATAGTGCCTCGTCCCAAAACACGTGTCCCAGCACGGGGATAACTGGTTTTCCAGTTATTTGGGGAGCGGCGCCCCCACGGCCCGAGCTGACCTTGTGACCGGTCAACATCTTGTGGTGCAGAAATTATTTTTGTTCTCAACCTTTATCTTCTATTTCGGCAACGTATACTTCGCCGGGACGGCTGTTCATTCGGCTGTTGGGGAGCAGCGCCCCCACGTTTCCCGAGCTGATGATGTGACTAACATCGTGGTTTCTGTTTTTCTTGTTTCTTCATCCCAGGACTCTTCCTGTGTTGCGCACCCCGTCCTGTACTAATCTATTTTGTCCTAACTCCGTTTCTTTGCTGCGTTTTTTCTCATGTATTAAACCGTAACCCTAACCTCTCAGTCGTAGGTTGCTGAGACCTTTTGTTAGTGCCCCATTCTCAGGGTTTCGTTTTTGTTTTTGTGTTTCGTTTCTTCTTTTCCTGAGTTTGGGATACTAGGCTTACCTGCATGTTTGCCGTGTGTGGTAACCCGTAAGGCGGAAATGGGCTGTCTGGTGGCTGAGGTCACAGGTGGTGAACAAGTGCCACCTCTGTACCAACACTCCTCTTTGACCCCGGCTTCGCTGTAAACGGGCGGCTGGAGACTAGCCCACCTCTAGTCAGTAAATTCTGTGCCGAGTTGTGTGCAGGATTTTAACGGCTTTTGTCGTATAGAACGATAGGGCGAGCCCGGGGGTTGTGGGATCATGCCAAAGGCGTTGGCATGACAGTACTCTGGAGGCCGAAGTGTCCGCCGAGTGCATGTGAACACAACCATTGGACTATATTTGCAGCTAAGCTCTAGAACTGTGTCTTGCGTCATGTTTTTGGCTTGCGGACCTCCAGTTCTCCCCTGTTGGGCTCGATTGTGGGCGGAGTACGTTGCAGACGAATTCTTTCTTACTCCCATGGGGAAACATAAACCCTCCTCAAAATTAAAAAAACAACAAGAGGATATGGTGATTGATCAGGCACAAAATTTGCCTCAACCACCTCCCAAACATAACACACTGAAGAGAACTTTCGTTGAAGAACGACATCACCGCGACGTCCCTTTAGATCCAGGTGTTGAGCCGTCAGCTCAGAAACGTCGCATTACACTTGCAGATTCGATAACTCATGCTACTTTTCTCGTAATTTCTTCTACTGACCAGACGTTGAGACTTTCCTCCAAGTCTCCTTTTTTTCATCTCGAAGGCACTTGCGGGTGTTGCTGGCTCTTTGAAGTCCGTAAAGAAGCTACGCTCTGGAGACCTGCTTGTGGAAACTTGCACTCTCTCTCAGAGCAAATCTCTTATGCAGTTGACCAGACTTCAGGATATTCCTGTCCAAGTGACGGCGCATCCGTATCTCAATACCTCCAAGGGAGTGATTTCTGAGCCCGACTTGTTGGACTGCGATGAAGACGAACTTGTGCGTGAACTTGCTGATCAGGGTGTCATAGCTGCCAGACGCATGACTTTCAGGCACGATGGCGCTCTGATCAAATCACGAAATGTTATTTTGACTTTTAACAGTCCGAAGGTACCTACTGAAATAAAGGCTGGTTACTTGTTATGTGCAGTTCGTCCATATATACCAACTCCTCTACGCTGTTTTAAGTGCCAGAGGTATGGACATTCCCAGCGGTCCTGTAACAGTGCTGCGAGGTGTGCAAATTGTGGATCCCGAGACCACGAAGGGACTGGATGCACTTCAGAGCCCTGCTGTGTTAACTGTGGTGACACCCACGCTGCTTATGCCCGGTCCTGTTCGAAGTGGAAAGACGAGAAGGCGATCCAGCGCGTTAAGACGTTGGAAGGCCTCTCGTACCTAGCTGCTAAAACAAAGTTATGCATTCCCAATGATCGGCAGCGCACCTTTGCTGCCGTGGTGAAATCTCCAACTACCAGTGCACAATCATTAGTACCACGTCCTTTGCTTCTCCAACGACCTAGTCAACCTGCCAAACGTACAACGGCAGAGCAAGGCACGCAGGTCGATTTTTCGGACGTTCAAATGGTAATCACAGCTGAAAATGCAACATGCTCTCCACAGAGGAGCAGCGCCTCCAGTTCTGGGAGGAACGCCTGTACCTGTGGGAAAGTTGGGCCAAAATCTGTAAAGACCTGTAGACTTCACCCTACACTTGAGGTCCCAGTGACAAGTCCTGATAACTTGCTCGACGTGTCAAGGTCCCCACCCTCAGCCACTGTAGTGGGGAAAAACTTGGACGAGGGACGAGATACCTCTCGGTCCTTGTCACAATCTCCTGACCGCGACCAGACGTCGGATGTGAAGAGCGACGAAGAGTTTTAAGTTGTTCTTTGTTGCTCACCTTTTATTCTTTGTTGATCTCTTTTAATGGCTGCGTGTATCATCCAATGGAACTGTCGGGGTTCCCGTTCAAATTTCGATGACATTAAGCATCTGCTCTCTTCTACTTCACCTGTGTGTCTGTGCCTACAAGAAACGAAGCTTCGACCCAGCGATTCGCTATCGGTCAAGAACTACAGCTGCTTCCGGAAAGATAATTCCAGTGGTGACATTGCGTGTGGGGGAGTGGCGATTCTAGTCCCACACACTGTTCCAGCCTCACATTTTCTCATCGATACGCCCCTGCAAGCTGTAGCAGTTCGTCTTTCTGTTAACACTGTGCTCACTGTTTGCTCCCTTTACTTACCACCGCACGATTCGTTTAGCGTTGCAGATCTCGAGAGCCTTGTTGCCCAACTACCTTCTCCCGTTCTCCTTGTGGGGATTTTAATGCCCACAGTCCATTGTGGGGCAGTGATCGGACTGATGGTAGAGGTCGTAGGGTGGAGAGTTTGTTGTCCTCCAGTTCTCTATGTGTGCTCAACACGGGAGACCATACGTACTTTCACGAGCCTAGCAGAACTTTCTCTGCCATTGATCTTGCCCTGGGTTCTCCATCGGTGTCTGCCGATTGGAACTGGAGAGTGTCGCAGGACCCCTTGGCAGTGATCATTTCCCCATTTATCTTTCCCTGTGCCGAGACGAGTACCATCACCTTTCTCGTCCGCCCCGATGGCGGATTGATCGTGCCAAGTGGGAGGTTTTCACTGCTTCAGCGAATATAACTGAGGACATGGTGAACCAGGAATCGATCGAAACTGCAGTAACAGCGGTCACGGAAAGTATTGTACATGCAGCTGAACTTGCCATCCCTAGGACCTCGGGTAAACTTCCAAAGGTACCAAAACCTTGGTGGAGCGATGCATGTCGAGACTCTCGAAAAGCGCAACATCAGGCGTGGGGTAAATTTCGCCGTTACCCAACCCAAACGAACCTTCTAGCCTTTAAACGTGCAAAGTCTTATGCCCGTTTGGTTCGGCGACGCAGTAAGAGGGATTCTTGGCGGGATTATATTTCCTCCATTGGTGCAGGTCTTAGTCCCAAGGTTCTCTGGGACCGTATACGCAAGGTTAGGGGAAGTTTTAGCTCTAGCCAGATTTCATTTCTTGAGCGCGACGGCGATGTCGTTGCCGACGTTCCCGGTGTCGTGAACTGTTTGGGGGAAACATTTGCTTCGGTTTCCAGCAATCTTGCGTACCCAGCATCGTTCCGTGGTGTGAAAGAGCGTGCTGAAAGGCAAAGACTAAATTTTGCGTGTCATCAGCAGTCTGATTATAATAGACCTTTCAGTGTGACCGAACTGCAGAGTGCCCTCACTCAATCTGGGAACTCTTCCGTTGGCCATGATGAGATCCACTACGAAATGCTGCGACAGCTATCGCCGTCGTCGCTCGTAAATCTGTTAACACTCTTTAATCGAATCTGGTGTGAGCAATGTTTTCCCGACTCTTGGCGTTTTGCGCTTGTCATTCCTTTCCCAAAGCCGGGTAAAGACCCCAAACTCCCGTCTAGCTACAGGCCTATTGCGCTCACAAGCTGTATGTGCAAAGTCCTGGAACGAATGGTCAATGCACGCTTCCTTTTCTTTTTAGAGAGCAACAAGATTTTATCATCATCTCAAAGCGGATTTCGTCGTCATCGCTGTACCGGTGATCATTTGCTTCGCCTTGAAACGTCAATTCGTGAGGCGTTCGTTAAGAGACAGCACTTTGTTTCGGTCTTTTTCGATCTCGAAAAGGCGTATGATCGTGCATGGCGTTATGGAATTCTCCGTGAACTACATCAGTGTGGGTTACGGGGTAATCTCCCCATTTTCATTGTTGGTTTCCTCCACGATCGTGTGTTTTCGTGTGCGTCTCGGTACGACTCTCTCTGCTCCTTTTCGACAAGAGCAAGGCGTACCTCAGGGTTCCATATTGTCTACATCCCTTTTCATTTTATGCATTAACCAGGCTTTTAGAGAACTTCCTCCGACAATTTCTAGAACAATGTATGTCGATGACTTGCAGATCTCTTGTGCTTCTTCCAGTATGCGTATGATAGAACGGCAGTTGCAGTGCGGCATTACCAGCATCTGTTCTTGGGCAAACAAAAATGGCTTTCTCATCTCCCAGAATAAGACCGTTTGTGTGCACTTTTGCCGGAAGCGTGGCCTCCACCCGGACCCTGTTCTGCGGTTGGATTCTGTGGAGATTCCTGTTCTCCCAGAGACCACATTCTTAGGCATTACATTCGACCGTGCTCTGACTTTCCGCTCACATGTGCAACTGTTAAAAGTTAAATGCACTAAAGCATTGCGTATCTTGAAGATGCTCTCTGGCACAACGTGGGGAGCCGATAGAAGCACAATGCTCAGAATCTATCATGCGGTCATTCGATCAAAACTGGACTATGGCTGTGTGGTGTATGGTTCAGCCAGAAAATCTGTCTTACAGCTACTCGACCCTGTGCATCACCAGGCTTTACGTCTCTGCATGGGAGCGTTCCGAACCTCCCCTGTAGAGAGTTTGTATGTCGAGTCTAATGAGCCGCCTTTGTGTTTCCGTCGTCTTCAGCTGTCCCTCCAGTTTTATGCGAAGCTGAGTGCCCTCCGGGATCATCCTTTACAAGAATCGGTCTTTCAACCACAATTTGTCCGTCTCTTTGAACACCGGCCTTCATGTGTGCCTACTTTCGGAATCCGTATGCAGACTGCAGTGCAGGATGCGGGGCTTGATGTTTCCTTGATTGGCGAGACCAGGACGATTGGCCAGCCGCCCTGGGATCCTGTGGTGGCCGATGTCGATTTGTCCATTAACACGTGTCCAAAATCGTCTTGCTCTGCTACTGAATATGCTCAACGTTTCGCTGAACACCGGTCTCGTCATCCGGATTTTGTTCCGGTTTACACAGACGGTTCAAAATCCGATGGCGTAGTGGGTTCTGCCTTCGTGTGCATTGACGAGGTTTACGCTGAGCGTATTCCGTCGGAAGCGACCGTGTTTTCCGCAGAGTTGCATGCCATTTTCCTGTGTCTTCGTCACGTTCAAGCACAACCCCATCACCGAGTTGTTGTCTACACGGATTCCTGAGCACTCTACAGACACTTTCATCTGTGTCTGTTTGCGACCACCCGAGCGTCTATCATGTGAAACGGCTTTTGCGGACTTTAACAGCGAGTGGTTTTCATGTTCGATTTTGCTGGATTCCCGGTCACGTTGGCATAAGGGGAAATGAATTGGCGGACATTTCTGCTAAGTCGGTGTCTTCTTTGCCCATCACTACTCTACCTCTGTTTCACATGGATTTGAAGTCAGCCATTGTACACCACGTTCGCCTTCAGTGGCAGAATCGGTGGAACCAACAGACAGAGAACAAACTCTTTAAATTGAAGCCAGAGATCGGTTTATGGAAATCAAGTCTTCGTGTTCATCGTCGTGAGGAAGTTATCTTGGCACGTCTCCGCATTGGGCATTGTCGCTTCACTCACCGCTATTTGCTGTGTGGTGACACTGCCCCTATGTGTGAGACGTGCAACTGCCGCCTTACTCTCATTCATGTTTTGTGTGTTTGTGTTCGTTTTCGTTTGCATCGTTTTCAGCATTTCCGTACTCATCTGTTGGATGATAGCGCAGCTACGCTGCGGAAGATTTTGGGGGACCGGTGCGATACGTTCGCTATCTTTTCGTTTTTTAAACACATTGACTTTTTAAAACTCATCTAGCTTTTACAATTGTTTCCTGCATCGGCCTGATTTTAACTATTGTGTCACGCTTTTAACGTCTTTGTTTTGTTGGTCTCGTGTCTGGCGCTCTTTGGCCATACTTGGCCCTTGCGCCAATAAAACCCATTAACCAACCAACCAACCAAAACACGTGTCATACAAAATGGTATGGTCTGCGACAAAGAGAAAATTGTGAGTCATCCCAAAACACATGGCGGACAAAAGATAGCCGAACATGAATCAACAGGAACGAAATCTTTTCAAACAAAGTCTTTCCTCGTCTAAATTAAAATTGAAGGGAGGACAAATATAAGAATTAAAAAAATAATGCAACGTCTATAAAAATTCCTAACACCTCACGGAGTTCTAAAAATATAAGTTTAATAAAACAAATTCGAGGAAACAAAAAATATTGGAAACGACAAAAAAACTTCTTTCAAAAAATTTGACAAAGTCCAATAAATCTCTCGAGAAAATAAAAAAAAATAATGCAACGTCTATAAAAATTCCTAACACTTGGGAATTCCTAAAAAATATAAGTTTAATAAAACAAATTCGAGGAAACAAAACGTATTGGAAATACTTCTCAAAAATTTGTCAAAGTCCAATAAATCTCCTGAGAAAAACATAAAGTTCCAAACAGCACCGCTAGGGGGCAATATATCGCGTACACATCCCCTTTCCCCCTCGGTCGTTGCCATCTCTCAAAAACAAAGGTCCAACGTAATAATAAAATTCCAAGAAGCACCGCTAGGGGCAGCACATCAGCATCGACCTAACACACTAGCGTCACCCGCCACGCCCCACACCCTCCTGTCACGAGCCACGCCCCAGGCTCCTTCTGCCGCAAGCCACGCCCCCATCCTTCTTCTAGAAGGTTGCATCCTTGGTCCAGAATCGGTCATTTCTATGTACTATTATATCTCCCTTTTTAATTGGTTTTTGCGAGCACTTTTTCATCCTCGATTAATTTAAAGAAAAACGTATTGTGGAATAAAAGAAAAGTCCAGGAGAGTTAAAAAAAGTATTAGTACACGACGATATAAAGAAACACTTTAAATAATTTTCAAATTTAAGTAGGTTTGTAAAAGATCCTTTACTATGGAAAGCGTATTCCGAATTTTAAATACCTTGATTTTCTTTTCTACCATACATTACCTCCTGTATTTCATGTATCTGACATCATGTTTTACGTCCTTGTTCTGTATATATACACCCTCTGCAAGGTTTATGTGTAATTTTAACATCTGAGGATAATCCCAATTTGAGATCGAATAATCTAATGTTTTCTTTAAACCTTTTTGACTTAATAAATTTTAAACCTTTTAATCGTGTAACTGACGGCGTTTTAATTACTGAATGGTTCTATACGCACGAAATTCCCCATCTTATGACTTGGGCCGCTAGTATCGGGGAGGTCAATTTTTTGTTGTACTTGTCTATGGACGCCAGCTTTAACGCTTTATGCACAACACAACGCAGACAGACTGATGAATAGTCAATTTAGTAATTTGTTTAGCTATTATGTTCCTTATTGGGGAAGAGATGAAATTCGCGTGAATTCTGTTTGACAAATTAAGATGCAATAATACTGAATGTACAGGTGTTTGAATAATAAGTAGTTTTGTAATTCTACTTTTATTGATGCGGTTACAGATAAAGAAAATTCTGCATTTTTTTCAATTTAATTTTTTTTTCTTTCGCAGATGACAGATGATGGGTCTAACGAGACAGAAGCAAATCACTGTGAAATACTAGTCGCTTGTCCCACATTCCGCTTTACGTGCTCGATCTGTTCCTTCAGTATTACTGGAAACTTTAATCTTAACATACATATGCTAACACATAGTTAAATAAAACATTCAAGTGTAAGCAATGCTCTTCTAAATTTACTCGACAGTCTGATATAAAACAATATGAAACACGATTTCAGAAGTCCAAACAATTTCATGTTCATGTTGTACGTTGATGCAACAATGCTATTTTTGCAGATCCGTCGAATACTTCTTTAATAGAAGAAACGATTGATGACCCTCCTATTGACAGACCTTCTAACACTGCAAAGACTCCGTCGAATACTCTCCCGAAGGATTTGGTGTTTACTGAATATGTTGCTAATGGTAGGCTACAGACTTATAAAACCACTTCTGACAGTGGATCGGCGAAATGTCTTTCAGCATTTTAAAATGTGATTAAGAATTTGGCTGTGGAAATCCTTCGTCAATGTATGGTGGGACAACCGTCTGTGAAATCAAATTTTTTCATAGAGGTCATGTTTAAGAAGCCAAAAAAGGAAAATCCGGAAGACTTTGAATACTGCATATATAATCTAAAGACGACCAATAAGCCATCGCATCACGTATCCAATATAGAAGAAATTAATAAGAAATTGGATAATGAAAAGACAAAGAAGGAACATAAATTCTTCGGGTGGTCTTTTTCTCATGTGTTATGCTTACAACTCATGGCCAACCGATTTAGTCCTCTGCGTAGTGGAAAGAGAGTTAGACGCTTTTCACTGGATTCCTTCCGTGGATGTCTGCGACCAAAGAGTGACAGTCTGCCTCGTCGAAAACATGTAGTTAACGTTTGATTAAACTTGACTTTTAGGCTAAGGAAATCAACAATGATCTCTTTACCAGTCGTAGATCCTTCCATTTTTTTTTTTATTGGAGGTTTAACGACCACCGTGAGCAACTCAATGGGCTATAAGCAGTCGCCCGTCCCTAATTTAGGGTCACTGGTTCCAGGGAAGGGAGAGAGCCAGTGCCGTAAGACAAACACAACATCCATGCCCGACCGGGATTCGAACCCGGACCCTGTTACGGGCGAATGATCAGAGGCCAGTGCCTTAGACCACTGCGCCACTGGGGCGGCCGTAGGTCCTTCCATGGAAGCTTGTCGGTTCTTCATTTTGAGAATTACTGCTTGCTGACCTCAATCGATTCCACAGGTTTCATGAGTCTTGAGGCGAGTAGACTGTTTCTTTGACATGACTTCGAACATTTTGTTATACTAATTTCTTAAAAGCACGTCATTGAAGATATATTATTTACAAATAACATCATTTAGTAAACAATACTGAAAGCATGAAATAATCAAAATACCAAGATAGAATATCTGGGACACCAAATTCTTACCCAGCTCAAAGAAATAACTTTCTTTTTCACAAAAATAATATTGAAAGATTGAGAATGCCAAGTTCTAAACAAGTGTTGCATTTGAACCATATTTTTCCTGCGATGATCAAATGTTTAGAGTATGTCGTTTTTCTTGGTATATCCTTTAAGAAATGTCCTGTGTGAAACTTCGGACAGACGATTTGCAGATTTCCGATGCTTAATCAATTTTGTCAACAACATAATTTTCGAATTAATCGTTTTCTCATCACAGTACCTCTCTTAAAGCTGTTTTTGTTTTGTTGTACAGTTCAGTCCAACATATTTACAAATAATCCTCAAAACTGTTGCCTGAACGAATGGCTCCAGGGGTTTTCCGATTCATGGCAATGGGTAATTGTAGGACAAAATGTATCAGAAAATACCTAAAAATGCCAAAAAACTGAGAAATCTGTCTAACACACAGCAGGCCCTCCTCGCGATCGGACATCGGCAGCAATTGTGGCCCTTGCAGTTCCTCTGAATGAAGGCACATTTGGATAAATAAATAAGAACACATTTTTTGTAGAAAATCAGGCCAATCTCGTTAAAAAAAATATTCCATCGTGTGATTTATCTGTTACATCCATGCCACTTTGGTGCTAAACTTTTTTCCGCTGGCAACACTCATCCGGTGTAGCTCTTTTAGGCGTTGTCCTGAGTTCCCGCCATTTTCCGCCGCCATCTTTTTTCCCCAGACATATTTTAATTTTTTCAGCCAATATTTTCCCGCCGTATATATTTTCTAGTGGTGGTTAAATAAATTTGGACGGTGTTACGTCTCGAGGAATTTTTTCAGAGCCAGCGAAAAAACTCACGCCGGGGGGTTTCGGACCTGCGAACGTCAGTTCAGAATTTAGGCGCGCTAACCATTCGGCTATACCAGTTGTTCAGAGCGAATTCTTATCTGTGAATTCAAAATTTGATGGTCGGTTCATTACTTTCTGGAATTTGTAAGGGACGATTTATACTTGACATAACGACGTATTGACATTATTTTGATGTGTATGTAACATACTTCTAAATCCGATTTCTTTTCAAACGTTTTCCTTGGTGTTTTGATGAAACAAATTATTGACATATTTTGGTTAGACAAAAAAGTCATAATATGTTTCTTAATGTTCTATATGTTCCAGGAGGACCCCTTTTTTTTTCATTATATTTTTTCTGCTATATATTAATTTTCTAGAAGGCATGTAGTAAGGTATGATATTTTTCTATATATCGTCGTTTTAACCATAAAGGGTGATTGTGGCGCCATCTGTTGATCTAACTGATACACAAGTTATGCTTTAAGAATACAAGCATGGTCATGGTTTTCATGAGCAGGGAACGATTTCTATTGGCTACTGTAACGGTGTGGGTGTTATCTTATTGGCTGACGAAGACACTTAACAGGATTGTAACAGGGTGTTTCTCATTTCTGAGTGTGAACATCAAAGTGTTAGGATGTTCTTCCAGCTTGTAAAGAATCAATGAATTTTTCAAAGGAAGATATGCTGCTGGTGGAGGAAATGGATACCGAGAAGAATGAAGGTGATCTTGTCTTAGAGTGATTTTTGATTTGATTGGAGGTTTAACGACCACTGTGAGCAACTCAATGGGCTATACGCAGTCGCCCGTCCCTAATTTAGGGTCACTGGTTCCAGGGAAGGGAGAGAGCCAGTGCCGTAAGACAAACACAACATCTATGCCTCACCGGGATTCGAACCCGGACCCCGTTCGGACGAATGATCAGAGGCCATCGCTTAGACCACTGCGCCACCGGGGCGGCTGTCTTAGAGTGTCCAATCCAGGAAGGATTCGGAGATGATGAATTGAATCAACCAGGACCAAGCGGAGTTCAACCCGCTTGGTCCTGGTAATTTGTGTAATTCAAAATTTTTAAAGTATTCCTTTGTAAAACTATCTGTACATCTGGAGAAACCGTATTAATTATTTTGTAAGACGTTATTAATCGTTGATTTTCCTAAACCCCTTCTTTGGAAATCTTTTTTATAAACCGTTTGTTTGGTAAAACCTTATCAGGCTTTAACTTTTTTTTTTAAACCCTTTTTATGTATAACTTTCTTACGTTTAATCGAAAACTCTTTGTAAAATTTAAAATTTTTGTAAACTTTTTTCGTAATGTTTTTTCTAAAAACTTTTTTTTGTAAATGTTTTTTTGCAAACTTTTTTCTTAATGTTTTTTGTAAAACGTGTATTCCTTTTTCAATTTTGTTTTCAATATGACTTTGTTTGTAAATTTTTTTCTAAAAACTTTTTTTTCGTAAAGTTTTTCTTCTGAAACTTTTTTTGTAATTTTTTTTTTTTGTAAACATTTTTCTAAAATTTTTTTCGGTAACGTTTTTATTTTCTCTCAGTAAAACTTTTTTTTTCGTAAAGATTTTATTTTCTGTTAAAACGTTTTCTAAAATCTTTTGCAAAGTTTTTTTTTCAGTAAAACCTGTTTCGTAATGTTTTATTTTTTAGGAAAACATTTTTCATAATGTTTTAATTTTTAGTAAAACCTTTTTCGTAATGTTTTTTTCCTAAAACCTTTTTCGTAATGTTTTTTTTCCTAAAACCTTTTTGAAAGCCTTTCGTCGACATGTTTTTTTCTACTTTTGCATTTTTTCTTGTTGTATTTTTTTTCACGGGAAATGTTTTTCGTAAAATTTTACTTATAAATCGTTATTTTTGTAAAATATTGAGCTATTTCTAGAAAAAAAAAAGTGGACTGTTTTCACTATTTTATTTTTCCAGAAACGTCCTGCACCTTTCACATGATGATGATGATGAATCCTGTTAGAGAGAAACAGAAGACATAATCGTCGTTTCAACGCTCAAGAAACCTCCTATGAAGCTAGAGTTTCTGAACCTCCATACTTTCACTGTAGTTTTTTGCTGAGTATCATAACATAACTCAGTCTTGATATCAGACCTAATCACTCAAACTACTCAGAGTTTGAACGAAGGCGATTTAGTTCGTTTTTGTTTTTCTTCCGTGGTTAGATAAGCCTATAAGCATGTTTGACAAAGGTGCGTGATATCACAGTAGAAACTATCCTGGCGAAGATTATGCAGGTACTTCAGAGCAAAGACGAGATTCTTTTGACGAAACTTTCAAGGTAAATATTTTTCTTTTGCATCTAGAATTGTAATTAATTATAAATGTTAGGAAAATGTTTTCTTTCTAAATGTCAGACTGTTTGCTAACTCACGTTATATATTTTAGGTAGATGTTGTTACTGCAGAAACTTCCACGAAGGAACGGTCGACGTGCAGTCATCAACGTAACTGTCGACTCAGCAAAAATCCGTGATCCAGATTCCGAGTGGTGTTGCGCCAGAGCCATTGTTTTAGGAAAGGCAATCTTGGAGAACCATCCTCAACTAAAATTCGTTAAGGCAGGAAACTATGCATTACAGAAAGCGATGGCCAGAGAATTTCATGAGAAGTCTGAGTACTTAGACGCTATCTGTGGATTCGATGAAATCGCTAAATTGGAAAAACTTTAGATATTCAAGTATTTGTTGTTTCTTCAGACAACTTTAATAAAGTGAGTGCTATTTATGTTTCATTTATTTTATAAAGTTATTGTCAACTTTCTAATATGTTTTCATTTCAAAGTGTACATTTTAATAAACATGCTTTTTGTTTTCTCCTTTTATTAGGTTGTCTACAAAGGATTTCCTAGGCAGACAAAATTTTTTCCTATGGCCACGATGGACATTACGATTTGATCACCTTCAATGACTGGATTTTTCGGACGTAATTACTATTGTGATGTTTGTGACAAGGTTACAAAAATCAACAGTCTCATAAATGTGAGGTCCACTGTGGAGTATGCTTTCTGACACCTGCTTTTCAGGCGCTGGTCGTACATGCGGTCAATGTAACAGGTATTGCTGATCATCAGAATGTTACGAAAGGCATCGTATAGTCACAGGAAAACAACCTCAATAGCCTAGTGATCGGTTCTTCGAATGTCTGCTTGTCACAAACTGTTGGTCAAAATGAAGACTTCGATCTTCATCGGTGTGGGAGATAAAATGTGTTTCTGCAAGAAATTTGTTATTATGAGTGACCATTTCTGCTATTTACAATGTAAATTGCAAAGAAACCTGTGACAGTGTCTTTCTTGATTTCGAAAGTGATCAACAGAATGGGGAAACACAGCAACCTAGCCATAGCTCATGACTTTGAGGGGAAAAAGAGTACTGTATTTCAAGGATTGCTGATGCTTTTGAGAATTCTCTCCCCATACATATCAGGGTTATACGGTTATTGCACATAACATGAAGGGTTATGATGGGCAGTTTGTGTTAAATTATCTTTTAAAACAAGGCCTGAAACCTCACATTATTTCCAGTGGATCTATGATCATGTTAATGGAATTGGCAGCCTCAAGATCTCGGAGTGAACGACTCCTCATTTGGCGAGATACTAAAGACTTTGGTTTAGACGAACTTAAGAAGGGTTATTTCCACATCTTCAAGGTTCGTTTGTTTTTCATTAAGTCATAATTTTTGTGTTAGTCTTGTAAAAATGTGACTTTGTTTTTAACATTTTGTATTATTTGATTAAATGATTTATAATTTTCTCTTTCATATTTCAGGCAAATCAAGATGTTGATTCCTTCTGACACACGCTTCATTTGATTTTACTGAGAGATAGTCGAGAGAAATTTTCGGAGTGGCATGAAAAGCGGAAGTAACATTATCGATTTCAAGAAGGAAATCGTAGAATATTGTAGGTACGCATAATTTTGAAATTTACTCCTCTTCTATGTTATTTTTATTACTATGTTTATTTGACAAAAGAAATTAAATACTGATATATTTCTATTTTTCATATCTGACGTAGATATTCTCCCGCTGCTGTTGAGTTCCGTCAGGAGTTCTTCAATCAACAATATACACACTGCCTCTGCGTGCATGGCTGCCTATAGGCAACATATCCCTGAGAAGAACATCGTTTGTACTGAGGATACATCCGCAGAGTAAACTATAGTTTGAGTATCGAATGGCTGTCATTCATGGTTCACTTAAATGTGTCGATCGAGCATGCACTCACAGGGAGAAGCGGATGGCAGTGCTATGTCGATGGATTCTGTCCTGACACATATATGAATTTGGGTTGTTTTTTCATGGATGTAGAAAATGTTCGCGATCTGGAAACTATTAATCCCATGTGTGACAAGCCTATGTGGACCCTCTTACAAAGAGGCGGAAGAAAGAAAAAGAAATTTCTGGATGCTGGTTACCAATATTCAAATTTGGGACTATGAATTTGAGGCAATGAAGAAAATACATGGTTCTGCAGCAAGTTCTAAAGCGATCACTTTTTCTCTGCTTAAACCCAAGAGATTCGTTTTTGACGTACTGCCGCTTTTATGAAGGCCGTATAGTACATTGATTTACGAGTTCTATATCTGCGGTCAATAAATACTGCTATATCCTGACTGAAGAAATGACAACTTTCGGATCTACATTCATATTTTGGACTGACCGGGCGTACATTTCGCTCATGGACTTTACACCCAGCGTTGTTATACGCTCACAAAAACAGCTTATTGCCCTTATGTGGATGGCTGAGTGAGACTGTGTTCATTAATGATGATGAAAGGTCCTTAGTTGGTACATGGGTGACAGAAGAGTCAAGCATGCGGGTTGGCTACATTTTTGAAGTGTGAGAAATCCTCCAATCTAGGTCCTACTTGATTTTTGAAAGCAAGAGGATTTTACCTTCCATTGTACGTCAGATGATAGTAGGCAAAATTTATCTCTAACTACGAAGCCTACGAGGGCATTCATTGGAGTTGCAGCATTTCGCTCAACTTGAAACGTCAGTAGCTAAGCTATGTCTGAACAGTTTCGGTACGATGGGGTATGCAAAATAATTCCATCCTTAACCGATATCAAAGACTTTTAATCAGCTAATACAAGATGAAATATAGAGTGCGTAACAGTTTTTTCAGCAATTTTTGCAATTATTTTCTGATTACGAACACACTATGATTCAATGTTGTTGTTGTTTTCAAAATCCCAAATCTTGTCATTTTTTAATTCTTTCAGGTGAAGGATCTCTGAAAATCGAGTATTCCTGCAGTGGTACAAGGCATCATTTTCCCAGATCAGATGAACATTTTCGGAATGTTTTACGACTGCGCATATACGACTAAAATTGTATTCTTGGCTGAAAGGTGAGTCCGTGTTGTATTACGACACGGACTCTATCATATAATTTCAGATGGGACGAATGACTCTACCGGCTATATCTTGGGAATTCCACTGACGAGCAGGAGGAGACGTTATATTTGCCTGTGTCTGGTACGTAATTTTTTTCAAAAACGTATATTTATCTGATAGTATACTCTTAATTATTTGAATATATACATGGAATTTTTTTAATGTTTCAGGAGGTCCAAAGAATTACGCCTTTCATTGAGGGCAAATTCCGTTGTAAAATTAGAGGATTCATTTAACTCACCTAAATTTTCCTATTATCAATAAGGAAATTTGTGAACCAGATGACTGGCCAATCCAAAAGAGACAGGAGAAGTTTGTGGTTTGAAGAACAGGGGAGACGGTAAAACGTAAAATCTATACAGCTCACGAAGGAAAAAGTATAGATTTTGTATACGATAAACGTATTATAAAGGACGATTTTGTTACATATCCATATGGATATTATTAAATATATATATATATATCCATTTTGTGATTATCTCTATGTAAATATTTAAAATTCAAAATAAATCAGATTTTACTTAATATATGTCTTCTTTCTGAAATTATTACATCTAAAAACTGAATTGTAGTTTAAAACCGTTTATTTAATAAGAAATCCACTGAATACATCTTTTCGATTTAAAGAGGACTTGCAATTTTCTTTATAACGATGTTGTTTTTCAGCGGGGATCCAGGTATTGAATTTATCAGGATAGCCTTTGTAATTACAAAGTACCCATGTTTTGCTATTCATTTCCGTTTCTTCAAAACGTTTTCAACAGCAAAATTATTGAGAGTTTCACTTTCTGAAGGTTCTGCGTAGAACGTAACCATCAGTTCTTCACCCAGTAAATCTTTTCTATACACATGGGGATGTATGCGTTGGAAACATTAAATAATTTTCTGATTCAGTCTCATACTTTTCAAATTGCAGTTTGATTTTAGATAACCTCATCTATATCGAACTTATACTCAACTGTTTGAGTTTTGTTATATCGCCATATATGTTATTCCACATAGTTTTCGGTTATTTAGGTTGACATTGACATTGTTCCATCTTTAATACTTCGATGATATGTTGCATTATAATTATACGCTCAATTTCTGTAGTATATTGATATGTATATGCGTTTCGACTTGTGAAATTTCCATTTTTTGTTTTTAGAGTTCGATTGTTTTATTACGCTGCTTTTGTCCATTCTTGGTAGTAAGAATGACGTCATTCTGTGAATTTCTGAAATTCGATTTTAAATTCAGAACCTTGACTTTTGAAGTTTTTGCGTTCTTTAAATATTTTCTGAACACTTTAATTATGGATGACTCATCTTTGCTTTAAATTACCTACGTGCATATTTGGAAAAATATGTCGTAACAAATATCGAAATCCTCGTTATGTTGCTTTATTGACAAATCGATTAAATTGGACTGGCCACTGGTCATTGATTCCTCCCCTAATGACTCGATTTCTCGGAAAACGTCGTCTCACCGCTTGTGGAGGGTATATGTTCCTTCCCCTTCAGCTATTGTCTATGTCTTTTTCTTTATTTTTCCGTTTACAACACGGTATAAGTATTTACTCCACTGAAGCTTGCAGGATGAGACGGATCCAGAAATATCTTCTCCAGTAACTGACGATTCTCCATTGCAGCAACTGATTTGTGCGCTTTCTACGGAAACAGTAAACTTCATGCTTACGCTAGCGCATAATAAATAAAATGACACAAAATATTTCCATACATGTGTTTTTATTATAATAAAAGCAAAATATTTCCATACATGTGTTTTTATTATAATAAAAACATATTTCCATACATGTGTTTTTATTATATTTTTATTATAATAAAAACACATGTATGGAAATATTTTTTTATTATAATTATAATAAAAACACAAGTATGGAAATATGTTTTCATTATAATAAAAACACATGTATGGAAATATTTTGTTTTTATTATAATAAAAACACATGTATGGAAATATTTTGTGTCATTTTTATTTAATATGCGCTAGCGTAAGCATGAAGTTTACTGCTCTTCCGTAGAAAGCGTACAAATCAGTTGCTGCAATGAAGAATCGTCAGAAGATATTTCTGGATCCGTCTCATTCTGCAAGCTTCAGTGGAGTAAATGCCTTATACCGTGCTGTAAACGGAAAAATAAAGAAAAAAGACATAGAGGAATGGCTGAAGGGGAAGAAAACGTATACCCTCCACAAGCCAGTGAGACGACGTTTTCCGAGAAATCCAGTCATTGTGGGAGGAATCAATGACCAGTGGCAGTCCGATTTAGTCGATTTGTCCAACCTAAAGCAACATAACGAAGGATTTCGATATTTGTTGACATGTATCGACATATTTTCCAAATATGCATGGGTGATTCCCTTAAAGCAAAAGATGAGGTCATCCATAATTAAAGTGTTCAAGAAAATATTTAAAGAACGCAAGCCTTTAAAGTTGCAAACAGATCAAGGTTCTGAATTTAAAAATCGAGAATTTCAGAAATTCTTAAACAGAATGACGTCCATTTCTTTACTACCAAGAATGAGACAAAAGCGAGCGTAATAGAAAGGTTCAATCGAACTCTAAAAACAAAAATGTGGAAGTATTTCACAAGTCGAAACACGTATACATATATCAATATACTACAGAAATTGGTACGTAGTTATAATGCAACATATCATCGAAGTATTAAGATGGAGCCTGTCAATGTCAACCTAAATAACCGAAAACTTGTGTGGAATAACTTATATGGCGTTATAACCAAAACTCAAACAGGGTATAAGTTCGATATAGGTGATACTGTGAGGTTATCTAAAATCAGAAGTGCAGTTTGAAAAGGGGTATGAAACGAACTGGTCAGAAGAATTATTTAATGTTTCCCAACGCATCGCTAGATCCCCACCTGTGTATAAAGTAAAAGATTTACCTGGGTGAAGAAATTGATGGTACGTTATACGCAGAAGAACTTCAGAAAGTGAAACTCTCCGATAATTTTGCTATTGAAAACGTTTTGAAGAAACGGAAGCGGATAGGCAAACATGGATACTTTGTAAAGTACAAAGGCTATCCTGATAAATTCAATACCTGGATCCCCGCTGAAGACTTAACATCGTTATAAAAGAAAAATTGCAAGTTGGCCAGTCTCTGTAAATCGAGAAAAAGATGTATTTAGTGGATTTCTTATTAAATAAACGGTTTTAAACTACAATTCAGTTTTGTGTGTAATAATTTCAGAAAAGAAGACATCATATATTAAGTAAAATCTGATTTATTTTGATTTTAAATATTTACATAAAGGGATGTCACAAAATGGATATATATATATATATATATATATATATATTTAATATCCATATGGATATGTAACAAAATCGTCCTTTATAATACGTTTATCGTATACAAGTCTATACATTTTTTCTTCGTGAGCTGTATAGATTTTACGTTTTTTGCCGTCTCGCACAATTTGTATGTTCTTCAAAACCACAGAGCTTTCTCCTGTCTCTTTTTCAGATTTGCCAGTCATCTTGTTCGTTCACAAATTTCCTTATTGTGTCAAAATTCAGGAGCGAAGATGCTTGGTAGTTAAGGGTGAATCCTCTAATTTTACAACAGGTTTGCCCTCCAATAGTACTATAGGTGTAATTCTTTGGACCTCCTGAAACATTAAAAAAATTCCATTAGCATATATTCAAATAATTAGAGTATACTATCAGATAAATATACGTTTTTGAAAAAAGGATTACGTACCAGACACAAAGGTAGAGATGACGTCTCCTCCTAGCTCGTCAGTGAATTCCCCAAGATATGCTCCGGTAGGGGGGGGGGGGGGTCATTCGTCCCATCTGAAGTGTATATGATAGAGTCCGTGTCGTAATACAACACGGACTCATCCAGCTTTTCCAGCCAAGAATACAATTTTAGTCGGGCATGCGCAGTCGTAAACGATGCCAGGAAAATGTTCGTCTGATCGGTCTGGGGTACAAATGATGCCTTGTAACACCACTGCAGGGCTGCTACGTTTTCCGAGGGCAGATAGAGATCCTTCACCTGAGAAAAAGAATTAAAAAAATGACAAGATTTGGGATTTTGAAAAACAACAACAACATTGAATCATAGTGTGTTCGTAATCAGAAAAATAGTACAAAAATCGCTGAAAAAAACGTGTTACGCACCTCTATGGTTTCATCTTGTAGTAGCTTGTTAAAATCCTTGATATCGGTTACGAAGGAGAGTTGGGTCTTGTTCTTTTGCATACCCCATCGCCCCCAGAAACTGTTCAGACATAGCTTAGCTACTTGACGTTTCCCAGGGTTGAGCGAAATGCTACTTGGCTCCAATAGAATACCCTCGTGGGCTTCGTAGTCAGAGATAAATTTTTGCCTACTATCATCTGACATACAATGAGAAGGCCATCCTGAAGCTTCTTGCTTTAGTTTCAAAAAGGTGTTAATGTAGGACCTGAACAAGTTGGAGGACTTCTCAGGAAAGTGATACACTTCAAAAATGGCTATAATTTTGTAGCCAACCCCCACCGCTTTCTTCACTTCTTCTGTCACCCATGTACCAACTAAGGACCTTTCATCATCATTGTGAACACAAGTCTCACTCAGCCGCTGATCCACACATAAGGCACACAAAGGAAACGTAAGCTTGTTTTGTGAGCGATATGGCAACACTGGGTGGTAAAGTCCACGGGGAGGCAAAATTTTGCACTTGATCAGTCCAAAATATGAATGTAGATCCGAAAAGTTGTCATTTATTATTTCGGGATGTCCCACGGGGTATTCGCAGTATTTATTGACCCACGGATATAGACTCGTAAAGTCAATGTACTTTATACGGCCTTCACAAAAAAGCTTGACAGCATTAGTACGTCCTCCGTAAAACGAATCTCTTGGGTTTAAACGGGAAACAAAAGAGTGATCCTTTAGAACTTGCTGCAGAGCCATGTTGTTTTGCTTCATTGCCTCAAATTCATGGTCCCAAATTTGAATATATTGGTAACCAGCATCCAGAAATTTCTTTTTCTTTCTTCCGCCTCTTTGTAGAAGGTCCACATAGGCCTGTCACACATGGGATTAATAGTTTCCAGATCGCAACATTTTCTACATCCATGAAAAAAACAACCCTGGAATTCATATATGGTATTCGTGTCAGGACAGAATCCATCGACATAGCACCCCAGGACTCGCCGCTCCCCTTCTCCTGTGAGTGCATGCTCGATCGACACATTCCCAGAGTGAGCCATGAATGACAGCCATTCGATACTCGATTGGCTATGGTTTACTCTGCGGATGTATCCTCGAGTAGGTACAAGAGCGATGCTCTTCTCAGGGATATGGTTTGCCCTGTAGGTAGCCATGCACGCAGAGGCGATGGTGGTATATTGGAACGGGTCTACTTTGTTGATTGAGAGAAACTCCTGACGGAACTCCAAGCAGCAGCGACGGAGAATATCTACGTCAGATCTGAAAAATAGAAATATATCAGTATTTAATTTCTTTGTCAAATAAAAACATAGTAATAAAAATAACATAGAGAAGGAAGGTAAATTTCAAAAATTATGCGTACCTACAATATTCTACGATTTCCTTCTTGAAATCGAATGGCTGTTGCTTCCGCTAGTCATGCCACTCCAGGAATTTCTCTCGACTATCTCTCGTCATCATATCAGGGGAGTAGAAGCGTGTGTCCGGAAGGGGTCCAACATAGTCTTGATTTGCCCTGAAGATATGAAAGAAAGAAAAATTATAAATCATCTAATCAAATAATACAAAATGTTAAAAACAAAGTCACATTTTGTAAAGACTAACACAAAAATTACGACTTAATGAAAAAACAAACGAACCTTATATTGAAGAGATGTGGAAAGTAACCCTTCTTAAGTTCGTCTAAGCCAAAAGTCTTGGGGAATCTCGCCAGAGCCATGGGCAGGAAATTGAAGGAGTCGTTCACTCGGATCTTGAGGGCTGCCAATTCCATTAACATGATCATAGATCCACTGGGAATAATGTGAGGTTTCAGGCCTTGTTTCAAAAGATAATTTAGCACAAACTGCCCATCATAACCCTTCATGTTATGTGCAATGGTCGTATAACCCTGATGTGTGGGGGAGAAGAGGAATTCTACAAAGCGGTCCAGAGCATCGTATCCTTGAAATACGTACTCTTTCCCCTCAAAGACATGAGCTATGGCTAGGTTGACGATGTGTTCCCCATTCTGTTGATCACTTTCGAAATCAAAGAAGAGATACTTGTCACAGGTTTTCTTTGCAACTTTACGTTGTAAATAGCAGAAATGGTCACTCATAATAACAAATTTCTTGCAGGAAACTCATTTTATCTCCCCACACCGATGAAGATCAGGGGATCTTTCATTTTTGACCAACAGTTTGTGACACACCAGACATTCGAAGGACCGATCACAAGGCGATTGAGGTTGTTTTCCTGTGACTGTACGATGCCTTTCGTAACATTCTGATGATCGGCAATACCTGTTGCATTGACCACATGTACGACCAGCGCCTGAACAGCATTTGTCAGAAAAACATAATCCACAGTGGACCTCACATTTATGAGACTGTTGATTTTTGTAACCTTTGTCACAAACATCACAATAGTAATTACGTCCCGAAAATCCAGTCATTGAGGTGATCAAGTCGGAATGTCGATCATGGAGCCATAGGAAAATTTTTGTCTGCCTAGGAAGTCCTTTGTAGACAACCTAATAAAAGAGAGAAAACAAAAAAGGCATGTTTATTAAAATGGACACTTTTGAAATGAAAACATATTAGAAAGTTGACAATAACTTTTTATGAAATAAATGAAACATAAATAGCACTCACTTTATTAAAGTTGTCTGAAGAAACAACAAAGACTTGAATATCCAAAATTCTTTCAAATTTAGCGATTTCATCGAATCCACAGATAGCATCTAAGGGTACTTCGGACTTCTCATGAAGTTCTCTCGCCATCGCTTTCTGTAATGCATAGTTTCCTGCCTTAACGGTTTTTAGTTGAGGATGGTTCTCCAAGATGGCCTTTCCTACCACAATGGCTCTGGCGCAACACATTCCACTCAGAATCTGTATCACGGATTTTTTACTGAGTCGGTCCACAGTTACGTTGATGACTGCACGTCGACCGTTTCCTCGTGGAAGTTTCACAGTAACAACATCTACCTAAAATATATAACGTGAAGTTAGCAAACAGTCTGACATTTAGAAAGAAAACATTTTTCCTAACATTTATAATGAAATACAATTCTAGACGCAAAGAAAAATATTTACCTTGAAAGTTTCGTCCAAAGGAATCTCGTCTTTGCTCTGAAGTACCTGCATAATCTTCGCCAGGATAATTTCTACTGTGATATCACGCACCTTTGTCAAACATGTGCTTATAGGCTTATCTAACCACTGAGAGAAAAAACAAAAACGAACTAAATCGCCTTCGTTCAAACTCTGAGTAGTTTGAGTGATTAGGTCTGATATCAAGAGACTGAGTTGTGTTATGATACTCAGCAAAAAGCTACCCCAGTGAGGATTATGGGTCCCAGAAACTCTAGCTTCATAGGTGGTTTCTTGAGCGTTGAAACGACGATTATGTCTTCTGTTTCTCTCTAACAGGACGTATTTCATAGAGGATTCATCATCATCATCATGTGAAGATGCAGGACGTTTCTGGAAAAATAAAATGAAATTGAGGAAACAGTCCACTTTTTTTTCTAGAAATAGCTCAATATTTTACAAGAATAATGATTTATAAGCAAAATTTTACGAAGAAACATTTCCCGTGAAAAAAAAATTACAACAAGAAAAAATGCAAAAGTAGGAAAAAACATATCGACGAAAGGCTTTCAAAAAGGTTTTAGGAAAAAAAAAACATTACGAAAAAGGTTTTACTAAAAAATAAAACATTATGAAAAAGGTTTTCCTAAAAAATAAAACATTACGAAACAGGTTTTACTGAAAAAAAACTTTGCAAAAGATTTTAGAAAACGTTTTAACAGAAAATAAAATCTTTACGAAAAAAAAGTTTTACTGAGAGAAAATAAAAACGTTACCGAAAAAAGTTTTAGAAAAATGTTTACAAAAAAAAAATTACAAAAAAGTTTCAGAAATTTTTTTAAATTTTACGAAAAAAAGTTTTTAGAAAAAAATTTACAAGAAAAGTTATATTGAAAACAAAATTGAAAAAGGAATACACGTTTTACAAAAAAACATTAAGAAAAAAGTTTGCAAAAAAAAAAAAAAAAAAAAACATTTGCCGCCCCGGTGGCGCAGTGGTCTAAGGCGCTGGCCTCTGATCATTCGTCCGTAAGGGGTCCGGGTTCGAATCCCGGTGAGGCATGGATGTTGTGTTTGTCTTACGGCACTGGCTCTCTCCCTTCCCTGGAACCAGTTACCCTAAATTAGGGACGGGCGACTGCTTATAGCCCATTGAGTTGCTCACGGTGGTCGTTGAACCTCCAATCAAAAAAAAAAAAAAAAAAAAAAAAACATTTACAAAAAAAAGTTTTTAGAAAAAACATTACGAAAAAAAGTTTACAAAAATTTTAAATTTTACAAAGAGTTTTCGATTAAACGTAACAAAGTTATACATAAAAAGGGTTTAAAAAAAAGTCAATGCCTGATAATGTTTTACCAAACAAACGGTTTATAAAAAAGATTTCCAAAGAAGGAGTTTAGGAAAATCAACGATTAATAACGTCTTACAAAATAATTAATACGGTTTCTCCAGATGTACAGATAGTTTTACAAAAGAATACTTTAAAAATTTTGAATCACACACCTTATTGTTGGGTTGAACTCCGCTTGGTCCTGGTTGATTCAATTCATCATCTCCGAATCCTTCCTGGATTGGACACTCTAAGACAAGATCACCTTCATTCTTCTCGGTATCCATTTCCTCCACCAGCAGCATATCTTCCTTTGAAAAATTCATTGATTCTTTACAAGCTGGAAGAACGTCCTAACACTTTGATGTTCACACTCAGAAATGAGTAACACCCTGTTACAATCCTGTTAAGTGTCTTCGTCAGCCAATAAGATAACACCCACACCGTTACAGTAGCTAATAGAAATCGTTCCCTGCTCATAAAAACCATGACCATGCTTGTATTCTTAAAGCATAACTTGTGTTTCAATTAGATCAACAGATGGCGCCACAATCACCCTTTATGGTTAAAACGACGATATATAGAAAAATATCATACCTTACTACATGCCTTCTAGAAAAATTAATATATAGCAGAAAAAATATAATGAAAAAAAGGGTCCTCCTGGAACATATAGAACATTAAGAAACATATTATGACCTTTTTGTCTAACCAAAATATGTCAATAATTTGTTTCATCAAAACACCAAGGAAAACGTTTGAAAAGAAATCGGATTTAGAAGTATGTTACATACACATCAAAATTATGTCAATACGTCGTTATGTCAAGTATAAATCGTCCCTTGAACATTCCAGAAAGTAATAAACCGACCATCAAATTTTGAATTCACAGATAAGAATTCGCTCTGAACGACTGGTATAGCCGAATGGTTAGCGCCCCTAAATTCTGAACTGACGTTCGCAGGTACAAAACCCGGCCGCGTAAGATTTTTCGCTGGCTCTGCAAAAAATTCCTCGAGACGTAACACCGTCCAAATTTATTTAAGCACCACTAGAAAATATATACGGCGGGAAAATATTGGCTGAAAAAATTAAAATATGTCGGGGAAAAAAAGATGGCTGCGGAAAATAGGGGAAACTCAGGACAACGCCTAAAAGAGCTACACCGGAAGAGTGTTGCCAGCGGAAAAAGAGTTTAGCGCCAAAGTGGCCCACCTACTGCTCCCTTGTCCTTTGAGCCATGCTGTGTGATTCACAACACAATATACACAACAAGAACGTGATGCAATCATTTGGTCTTGATTACCAACCTTACATGCGAAGTAAAATTCATAGGCTTGTTTTATCACTCGTGTGAGTGGCCTGTTTTTTTCGGTGCAAACTCAGAACTCACGTAGCTAAAATAGGAAGGGAGAGTGAACGCACTCTGGTATATCTTTCTCTTACAAACAAGTGATTTTAACTCATGCGGTGTGTGAATTGTGTGTGCTGATCTTACAGCACAATAACCGAATGATATGCTGTGGTAAAGCATCCCGCGATGACTGCGCAATATCGAAATTACTGTAACCATTGTTTTTTTCAGAAATGTTGAATGATAGAGCAAACGGGTTGCAGATTTATATTCAGCGGATTAAGCTCTGTAAGAAACACCGACCTTTGTACAGGAAACGAAATGAGTAGTGCAAAAAGTTAGTATTTTTGTTTACCTTCAGAAAAAATGTATATATCTTTTCTTTTGTAGTGTCCTTTGGGTCAAGAGAGGAAACTGTTACAGAGATTAGTTTATCATATAAGGTTTGGCTATAGGACCAATCACTATGTTCTCTCAAGTCTTCCAGTTTTGACTTATTTTCCAAAACTGAATTTTTTACCTAACAGAGGGAATTCCAAATTATCCGGAGTATTTGCAGTTTTTGGTCGTACAATTTATTTGGGGATAACACCAAATCCAACACTTGTGGTACAAAAGGGACCTCCCAATCGGCTGCCTTAGCATAATTCATATGATAATTACAATTAAATGTTTTGTGTAGTTCTCAGCCACACGTTTGACAATCCAGTGGAAAAATTAAACTCAGATGCCCAGACATCTCCCATTTCCGAAAATCGGATGAAGGACATTTTGTTACATGATGATCAATTGATGAACACTTCTTATAGGTCTTCTCTTGACCTTCGTGCTGTATAAAATTAACAAACACTATGACACACGTTGGGATATTTTTTACATTCATGGCAAGCACAAGATTACCATTAGGTAATCCTGTTAACTCTGTTATAACGCTGCTTGTATCATCTGCAATAGTTTATAGAACTGTTTTTCTCAAACGTAGGAAAAACCTTTTTGATTTCCGTTTCACGATATCAAACCTTTTACGAGAACACTGGACGTGAGTCAGCCATCGCTTTCAATCTCACAGTTGAATCATAATCCAGGGCCAATGTGCCTTGTTTATTAAGTACTAAATGTCAGTTTGTGTTGTTAAATATATTACTTGTTTTGTGGAAGTTATTTCTTCTATTGCAGTAAAAGGCTTGTAATAGATTGTGCAATCTTCAGTAGCGTGATTTATTTGTAAATGTACCATAACCGTACTGAGCAAAAATTCCACTCTGAGTACAGAATTATGAAAAGCATTAGCAGAAGAACTTTCAACTTAGTAACAAATAATACACTACATTCTGAATCCCATCTTACAGCGGCTCTGCTAGATTATCTGCAGACTGCTCCATATACGTAACAGCCGGCGTTTCTTAAAGAACCATTTCTTAAGTAATACATGCAATTTTTAGATTTATATTATATATATTTTTTCCCTAGTTTTTTACTCACTGCAAAAATAAAACAACAAGCAATATCGGCTAAATTCTTCATATTCCTAGCCCATTGGCAGGCAACAATTAGGAACAATATTAGTGAGTTGAAATAAAGCACAGGGCATCTTTAACTAATTAAGAACTAACCTTAAAATTGTCTTAATTATTAAAGAGGTATAATGTCGTATAATCATCATGCAAAATTTATCTCCATCTGGATTTACAAAAGAAATTATCTTTTGAAATGAACGTGAAAAATAAAGTACCTAGATTCGATTTCAGGAATTGGGAAAATGCGATGCCTACAGTAAATGTAAGGTCAACATTCTTTTAATTTTTTGTTTTCCTGTTGCACGAAAAGCTGCATGATACCAGAGTTTCGAGGCGTTCAGTTACATTTAAAAAATAAAAGACACGTCAACATAAAATAATTTTTCAAAACTGGTAAAAATCAGTAAATACGAAATGTATTCACACTTGTTTTACTCGACACAGAAGCGAAATACATCTTTGATATTTGAAAAGCACACGACTTTGAATATGCTGCGTACCCCCCTTATCTGTGGAATTCAAGATGTTGATTTCTAGGTTATTGCAAAGCAAGTTGCTATCACAAAATAGAAATTGGCTAAATTCCATGCATTAGCAATATGATTGATTGAATGTTAAAACGTCATTTTATTCGGCAACCGAAACCATAGGCGATTTGATATATCAAAAAAAGTATTACATTTTTTCCTGAATAAGAATATTACATTTAACGCACTTCATGTTCAAATTTTTACAATAGTAAGATTTAGGGAAAAGTATAAACTGAAACAATTATATGTGGTGTAGATGATTTCGTTATTCTTTCAGTCCTGGTCAGCTCTCCGCGAATTTCGGGTCAGCCTGACGTGCTGCCATCTTCCGGCTGCTGTGACAGATGATGTACGTCAAATGTGGTAGTAATTCAGTTCGGAACTATTTTGGCTTGTCGTCAAAAACACCTTTATGAATGTTAAAATGTGTCCATGCGCCGAAACTTTTATTATGATTGAAAATGTTTTTTTTTACCAAAACAGATTATTTGATTACGGTAGTTTAGCATCAAGGGATTACTTGCCAGGAAAGAATTGCGTAATAAACCTTCGCTACCAAACCTTCGTTCGTCACAGTAGAAGATTATTGTGAACTCTGAGACAACTTTTCGGCAATACTGATATCGGGCGTTAACTGCCTCATATGAGCGTGGTATTATCAGCTTGCTTCGATTCTTCGATTACCTCTCCGTAGGACAATCCTTTGGCAAACATAATGTACCTGGATAATTACTGTATCGTGGGGAATATGATCGTTAAATATCCTCCTCCCAAGAGTACGGGAACACAGCTTAGCTTTCCCTGAAACGTGCTTCTTCAAACACATGAATTGTGCAAAGCAATGAGGCAAATCCATTGTGAAAGTCGTTGGGTGACCCATGGAACATCTTCTGGAAATCGGTGATAATTCCTGTCATACACACGATGAAATTCACTTAGAATTATCCCAATCAACTCCATAGAAATATTTCTACCAATTCCACGTCTTACAGAACATGTAAAAGGTGTTTGAAATAACTTACAGGCGGCCGAAAAAAAGGACACGCCCGAGAATGTCACTGGAAACGACAGCCTGTTAACTTGACGGGCCCTATCTACACATGCATTCAAATGTTGCAAAACTTCTGTGGATTTTAAAAGCAATTGCTGCTACCATGTAACATGTTTAAAAAAATTTTTTTTCAAGTTTACAATAATAGTTTTTAAGATGGCAGTAGTTATTTAAAAATATATTTAAAATTAGATCTTGCAGCTCAGTTAAATAAATATTCTTTTGGGATTCACGATTTAAATAAAGCCTTTATTTGGCAATTTAATATGTGTTTATGGATAATTACAGTACCTATATGGTGGCATCACTTCAAGTACTTAACCACCGTTGTGATTATCTATTGATGTTTATTGATGTCTTTAATTGGTAGAGTTTAACCACCACCGTGGGTAACTGGATGGGATATAAACATTAGCCCTTCCTTAATTTAGGGTCGCTCGTTCCAGGAAATGGAGAGAGCCAGTGCTCTACGACAAACACGATATCCATGCCTCACGAAATCCGAACGCGGACCTATTTCGGACGAAATGTTAAACTTCAGAGCTTAGATCACTGCACTGCCAAAGAGGCATCGATAGATTTCTATAATCCCACAAAGCAACGGACCATCCGCCCTTCCAGTACAGTTGGACCTACGGCGTCACATCTTTTCCCGTCTGTCAAGATTCGGTTGAATTGCATACGGGACGACTAAATCTTTTGAGGGAAGCACAAACGTAAAAGAGGTGGAGTACAGCTGGCAAACATATAGACATTATTCTCTGCCAGGATCACCAAAAATGCTTAAAACGCACTTGTAAAAGTTAGTACCGCTCGTGAGAAATCTCAAACCTACCACTTAAGAAAGAATGTAAGATGTCTTAAAATTGATACGCATAGTCAACCGCCGTGAGAAATTGTGATATTTGTTTAGCACCTGAGAAAACGAGCAGAAGGAAAACTATGTGTCAATAAAACCTGAAGGGAAAAATATGTGTAAATTAAAGGACACAAGTTAAAGATACCTTTCTCTCAGACCTCCCACTGCTGAAACAAAGTACTCATGCATCTCTCCGTTTCTTAAATGCGTGTCGGCACAGTGGCTTGACAAAATCATGTGAGTACAAGTTTCTTGAAAAAACACACAAAATCACGTGAGTACAAGTTTCTTGAAAAAATAATATTTCCGGAATTAATTTATACATTTCAGAACGTCGTCTACCATGTCACGCATAGGAAACAATAATGTGTCTGGAAAGATCTAGCAACCGGAAATCCTACCAAAACTGTTTAATGCCGTTTCAGGAAACTTCTGCAATAGAACATCTATTTAACAAATTTACCTTATGATATGAACAGGGAAAAATACATATATGGGATATTTTTGCACTCATTTTAAGTTGTTCCTAATCTTGAGCAAAGCAAAGAAAAATTGAAAGATTACTACCAAAATAAAATGTTCTTTTCAAAGATAAGCGTTTTCCATAACACACTAAATGGTTACGGCTCTAAGGAGACCTGAGAAGGTCCTCCACCATCCCCTAACACTCTAAGAAGTGTGGTAAAAGCGGATAAAACAAAAACACACAAATGTTTTCCTGGTGAATTGGATCAGAATTGGACCACAGGGCAGGAGATGGTGATAAGGGTGACCACCAGAAGCAACAACAAATCCCTACTAGTAGAAAAAGAGGATTAATTAGCAAAGGCAGGCGCAGCAACTAATAAATAAGCAGAAAACAAAGACAAAAAGAAATTTTTGAATTTCCCAACGGAATGCAAACTCAAATGTCAGTTTTCGCAAGCCATTTAATAACTCAACAACTCCCTGAAATAATATTACCAATAAGATTCCTATAACATTTAACGGCCACTGAAAATTCAAAATAAGATATAAGACAAAATCTTGAAATTAATCATTACCAAGCGTTTGAGAATTTCACATTTAGAATCCATGTCTCTATTACTCTTCTGAGAAAAACATGCATCACGAACGTACGTCTTTAAATACCTGTACTAAATCCTTTATCAAACAAAATTAGACTAGCTAAATAAAGCTTAGCGAAAGAAGGTACAGAAATGCACAAAATGCCACAAGACTTTAGTTTCAGAAGTATTATTGTATTTTATTTTATAATTACTGAAATGTAAGGAAAGACAATTATCTTCGGATTTAGTGAATTATCTAAAATAAAATTGTATACAGTTTTAAACAAATGTAAATATAGTTCACCAGAGGTATTTATTGTCTAACACAGAATTAATGTTATTTTTTTTAATGCTGTAATATAAAATATTCGTATGTTTAATGTTTTTCATGACGTTAATGAAAATTCTTTTGATTCATTAAGTAAACATATTTTTCCCTGGATACCTTGTATTGTGCAAACAGTCCGGTATGCAAGATATCAAAAATACGATTATCATCATATTTGTCCAAATCCTTGAATAAAAATACACTGAGGAAACGCACATTCTGTTTTTTGCTAAGTGAAGTGCATATGACTTTGTTCGCTGTAAACATTAACGAAAAGCATTAGTGGAGGACAGAATTTAGATATCGTTGTAGGAATACAAACAAATTTAAATTTAAAAACAAAATAAATACCTTTCTATTGTTTCCGGTGTTTTAACAATATGTTTCGAAACATGTTACATATCTCGTTCATAGTTCACGTTCACAGTAGACCATGATTCGC
The DNA here is from genome assembly GCA_039090855.1 of Macrothele yani. Classification (NCBI taxonomy): domain Eukaryota; kingdom Metazoa; phylum Arthropoda; class Arachnida; order Araneae; family Macrothelidae; genus Macrothele; species Macrothele yani. The sequence goes on along the minus strand of CM077018.1, from coordinate 54,600,163 downwards.
ATTAGGATAATGTGGCAGACATTTTTCGACGTTGCATTACCTACCAGCTTTCATGTGTATGGGATTTGTTAGAATGCAATCAAAATAAATTTCAGGAAAATGTTACCGCGGTTATGTTTGCCCAATGGTTCCTGTTTGTGCAGAAAATGTGTTGTCAGAACACAAGTTGTGAGTAAGAAATTTAGATTTCCTCATATTCTTCACATACCAACAGACGCGAAAGAATAAAGACCGGACAACCGGAAACCGCATAATCCAAGTGCTTTATTAAGCTTACTGACTTGCTACAGCTAAGTGAAACATTTATAAGTGCAACAACTTACTTGGGTGGTATAGCTGTATGATTGTTCTTTCGAATTTAACGCAATGTCAAGCTGCCGAAATTTCCTTCTTGTCATTTTTTATATGAAGGTAGACAGCAATCGAGGAAAGGTTGTATGACACCGATGCCAACATATTTCACATTAATTTGTTGCTACAAAAACAAAAATTCTTCCCGGTGCCATACCTCCTTCAGCTGGAATGTGTGGAAATCAGAACATTATAACACACACACCCAATCCTAGGCTAATCATTGATTTCACTGCACCGGTGACGCAGTGGTCTAAACCTGCGGTTTTCAAAGTGTGGGTAGCGACGTCCCCCCGCCCCCCTCGTCGCGAGCTATAAAGAAAACAAATATTAAAATTTAATCCTTTTTAAAAAAAACTCTTTTAATACACAGACGTTACAATTATTGACCTTTGAGAGGAATGCGCTTGCTTTTATCTTACCAGTTTATCAAATCGTGGATCTATAAATGAAACTGAAAGAATCAAGTCTATCTCTACTTGCAGTCGATTTCTGTTTTTCGTTTTTAGATTCATCATTGGGAGAACGTTAGCACATGCAGGAAGGAGGTAGCAAATGGTAATAATAACTACAGAACTTCTCTTGCGAGCTCTGGGTATTGTCCCTTTCTTTCCATCTGAGCATTCCATCAGCAGAAAGTTCCTGAAGTTTTACTTTTTTTTTGTGCTGAGATCAACAAATTCCACTGACCTATCCAGAAAATGATTTAGGAACCATCTTTGTCCATCGCCAGCAAGAGAAATGTAAATGGACGATGTCATCGCTCTTTCCACGTTATTTTTTAAACAACGCATAGCGACTGAAAAATTGTATTCCGGCACCGCTGGGATCGAACCCCAGAACTCTCAATAACTAGTCGAGTGCGTTCGAATTTACGCTACGGCGCCAACAATTCTCAGCGCCATGCGTGGTTCTGGTACTTAAAACGAGTGCCGGAATGCAATTTTTCAGTCGCTATGCGTTGTTTAAAAAATAACGTGGAAAGAGCGATGACATCGTCCATTTACATTATCTCCACGTATTTGATATATATTAGCCAGCAAGAGATTCTTCTGGAAATTAACTCACCAGTTGCTCTTTTGAATTTTGCATTCCAGCAACCATGTAAGGAATGTGAGGACGAACGCCCACTGTTTGATCAATTGAAATTTCGTCAATAATCATTGGAATTAAAGGGAACGTTTCAAATAACATATTTTTGATGAATGTGGACCATAAAGTATTTTTTATGAATTCATTAAATTGATTTTTGGCTGTTAGGTTGTTTTCTTCTCGCCCTTGAGTACTTTTATTTAAATACTAAGATGTTCAAAAATTTCAGAGATATATGCTAATTTCAACTGCCAAACAAGTTAAAAATAGTCAGCATATTCAGATTTTACATCTTGCAAGTAGATTAGTAATTCCGTTTTAAGTACCAGAACCCTTGTCAATGTATTTCTTCTGGAAAGCCACCTGATCTCTGGATGTTACAGGAGATTTTGGGGAAGTGAATCCATAGCTTCACAAATAATCCGGAACAGTTGAGTTTGTAAGACTTTTTTTTTGACGTAATTCACAACTTTGACCACATTTTTTTACACCTGATTTTAATAAGTAGGCTATGATTTGGCTGCAAGAGTTTGGCGATGAAAGAAATAATGCAGCTATGCAGTATTTGGCATTATTGGTTTCAATCTCGAATAAGTCCGGATTTAATTCCAGTCATAGCCACAGCGCCATCGCTGCAATGGCAATGCATTTGACCAATCGATGTTGAAGACACAGGTATTTTCTACAAATGTTTCATACAAACACTGGTCAGTTCTTTTTGTGGGAAATGCTTTACAAAATAAAATACCTTAAATGATACATTCATCTGCTTTGAACTGTATAAAAGTCACAAATTGTGCACATTCTGATACATCTGCGATTCATATAACCGCAAAGCGATGTGTGGGCTCTTTCTGAAATTTTCGATTAATTGCTTGCGAAAATGAGCTGGACCATATAGCTTACTCTACGTTTCATGGTATTATCAGAGAGCGGTATACTTTTAAGCTTGTCGCCTCCCGTTTACTTATGCCATATCTAGGGCTGCTAGCAAAATAGGTTTCTCGGCAACTGTATGCTACTTTCCTGCTTTAACCAGGCGAAATGCTACTCGGTAGCTTGCTAACAATGCCTTTTCATTTACACTGGATAAGTGCGTTATAGTAGTTTGCTGCCGGTGAGGAACTTCCAGATTTCTTTCAAAGAATTCGAGTAGCTTATTCTTCTCACTCGGATGTTTAGTTGTGAGGGACGAAAACGTTTTGAAGGTTTCATACTTTCATGTGACATTACAGCACCACAAATTACGCTTTGTGGTTTGTTATTTTCGAACCTAAAACCAAATTTCATGTAATTGTCATCATACTGTCTATTTTTTTAAGAATTGGATAGTCACAAGCACAAGAACCAGGAGTTTAAGGTGCATAGGTCTTTTGCGAAACTTGTCCATTTTCAACAAAGGTGGGCAAATAAAGATTGCTATTCCGCGAATACGTTCAGACAAGAATTGAATGTGCCAAGCTGACAGACGTTGAACCAAAACTGCAAGCATGCAACACAACGTTTCGCAAACCACTTGCACGAACATAGTATGGTGCCGCCTTATCTTAGCAGAACTATAGTTTTCAACTTTGATAATGTTAATTCATAATAATTTTAATTTTTTAACAGTATTTCTCGAATATTATGATTCCTGTAACTCTGTTGTACACACTTTTGAAAGGTTTTTAATGCAAATTGTTTTTGCTGAAATGTGCAGGGTTGGTGGGTAATCGCGAATAAAATGTCGCCTAATATGGGTTCGCACCGTCAAATACTTTGAGAAATTCTGAATTAAAGTTTGACTTTGCATGTATTCCTTGGAGAAATTCGATATTCACTGGGAGTCTTCTTGCGTGCAATTTTGAACCTAGTGAGCTGTGCAAGCCTGTATTAATACCCCGCTCCCCCCCCCCCAATTTTTTTATACCAGTTTTTTTCTATTAAATGGAAAACAATTTTTTTCCTTTTTATTTCTTTTTTGGAAGACCATTGCGCACAGAGCAAAGTTTTCCCTTTTTATTTCTTTTTCCGAAGACCATTGCGCACAGAGCAAAGTTTTTCCTTTTTATTTCATTTTTCGAAGACCATCTCCACTTCTAGGGTATCGCCATGGCAAATTGTATTGAGTCAGCTAGCGTTACTAATGAGAAACCCTTTGCATATAATTTCCATATTTCCCGTTAGGTCAAAAGGAAATGTTTATTTTTGAAATACATTTCCGACCATGTCTGTTTTGCAAATGCTTAAATTTTAAGTTTTGGTTGTGCGTATTGCGCACAATCAAAACTGGGTAACGATTTCGCAGTACCCTGAAGATGCTGCCGAATTTTTTATTCCTTATCTCAACAGGCACAAACGTGGCATATACACTTATTATGATATCATCCACATGTGTTACATTTACAAGAATGTCTATAACTCGGCAACAGGTTTTCAATACATTTAAGAACTTATGCAGCATTCGAGAACCTTACTATAAGTAGTACATTATTTAGAAGCTGCACAGTATGCAAATGTTCGGGTTGTTTCAGAATTTTAACCAGAGCATTTAAGATATTAATATCAGAATAATTCCCAATATGGGAGACTTTTATTGTCACTGGACGGTTCTGGCCAGAGACAATAAGGCCTACGCTTCAGCCTTTCTCTATTCATAGAAATTTAATAATGCCACTAAGATATCTGTAAAATAAAATAAAATTTCAAAACTTTGAATACTGTACTTTTAAATGTAATCTGTTGGGTTAGTCTGTAATCTATAAAGATTAGCTGAACATGGTGTTTGGTACGGAAATTAAAGGTGAAAATAAAGTAATATAATTGGTCTTACATTTATCTTGGACAGCAGATATCAAGTGAGGATCACATTCACGAAGAAATTATTCGGCGTATAAATCTTGCCTGGAGAGCTTTTGGAAGAAACAGTATAATTTTCAAGAGCAATATGCCATTATGTCTTAAAAGAAAAGTGTTTGATTAATGCATCCTTCCAGTGCTTGCACATGGTGCAGAGACGTGGACCTTAACTAAAAGAGACATACAAAGGCTGCAGACAACTAAAAGAATCATGGAGAGGTGCATGCTTGGTGTAACCAGAAGAGATAAGAAGAGGAACTCGTGGACCAGAAAAATGACAAGAGTGGAAGACATCATGATCAGAGTAAAATTCCTGAAATGGCAATGGGCTGGACATATTGTAAGAAGGATAGACCATCGATGGACAGCCGACATTTTAGACTGGATTCCAAGGGTCAGGAAAAGACCCAGAAGAAGACCACATGGAAGATGGGTGGATGAAATTCGACAGTACGCGGGAGTGACATGGACAAGACTGGCACAAGACAGACCGTTGTGGAAGAAAATTGGGAGACCTTCGTCCAGCAGTGGATTTATAATGGTTGACAATGACGATGATGAATTGGTCCTATTACCACAAAGCAATTACATGTTTGAGGTTCTAAATGTCGGACAACAAAGAGGCTATGCGAGAAGGCCTGTGTATGTATCCTCGTCTTCAAGAACTGGGTGCCTTTCATTTTTGCTGAAGGGTTTCTTGTTGGACTCTTCAACACAACGTCAATAATTAGTACATATACTTTTTACTTATTTTTCATAGCTTTTTTTTTAACTTTTTTGTTTGCGTACTTGGACATATCCCTGCTTCCTTGGATTTTAATCAACACAACGTCAGTGGATGCTTCCGCATTTTCCCAAGAAGTGTATCATCATTTTGTCTCAGTGGTTTCCTTTATCTTTGACGATATTCCATAAACCGATTGAAATGTCGACAATCATCTGCGCCTGATTTTTATCTGCGTTAGTAGTCGCTTATTTTTGTGTCCATTTTATTTGAATTACTACTAGATTCTCAAGAAGCCATTTTTGCGTTTTTTCATCCCCTTGCAAAAGATTCCTTACTTTGATATCCTTTTCGCAGAGAGTTATTGCTACGGAACAGTTTGAAAGTTCCATAGTTCTTCACTGAAGTGGTGTTGCATTGATATCTTCGTGTGTGACGTATACTCTAATTTCACTTCCCTTTTTAGCTTCTTTTTTTGTGTGCATTTGTGTACGTTCACTTTAGCAATTTTCAAACTTAATCTTCTCTCGCGCAAGAGTATGGTTGGCAAATCCCTGAAGTCAGAACGAATACCGTGTATGCCTGAGATAAGAACTGAACCATATATATAATATTTTGCGAAGCAGCAGTTCTGTTGTTGGTGGAAATGTAAGCTATTTGCAGAAGAGACATTGTTTATTTCAAGGTGTGGCTATTGAAGGGCAGCATGTTGTGCTGACATTTATATAGTTTTCTTTAAGAGTTCTACCAGTTAACATTGTCTAGTTCTGATGTTTAATATTAATCGGTGAAATTTAACGTTGTACGATTAAATTTTCTGTTCTATGTATCTTTTGACAGCAATAAAGGAATCGATGTAAGTAACTACTTCTTGAACTTTATTTGAGTGACTCCTGCTTCAGTGTAGGTGAATTTTGGAGAATGCAGTGTTCAATAAATAAGCCACACACAAACGTTACAGGTGGCCACCCTGTTTCCGTTACATTTCTTGGGAGATTACCTCCTGGCTTTCCTCCTTTGTGTAGAGAATAATGCATTACTATGCCCACCGCTAAGTGTCCCATTTTATACTACGACTTCGGAGGCGAGTGACAAAGAGCATTTCTCAGTAGAAACACCAGAGCCCAGCGTCAACACTCCCGGAAGAGAAGTTTTCCAAGAGTTACGTTATAACAACCACCAGCATGGAGCAGTTGGTAACCGCGCTGTTTGCACTGTCGGAGGCGGAAGTTTCTCTCTGGTGTTCGAATTCCGGTCCTGCAGGGCATCTAGTCAGCGCGTTTTCCGAGGTTTTTCGCTGACCCCTGTGCTTCGCGACACGAATGCGTAAACGGTTAGTTGTGAAATCTGCCCTGACGAATTTTTTCCCTTACCCACATGTAGCAGAGGAATGGCTAGCCGGCAGCATTACATTTTCATAACCCTCAAAGGCGCATAATCGCATTTGCGTGAATCAACCTGACATGGACGTAGTATATAAAGAGAGAGAAACGTTTTAGTATTGCACTCAAGAAGTTCAGTAGTTCCTTTTAGGGATGTTGATGAAAAACAGCTCATTCCTCTCAGATGAAACATGGGAGCACACCATACCTTGAGTGCAGTTGAACTTTCTTAATGATTTTTTCAAATCATTAAGAAAGTTCAACTGCACTCAATTTTTGCTGCATTTTTGGATATTAGGAGATGTTAAATTTCCTTTGAGCCATATTTCATAACAAATATGTTAATTTCAGTAATTATGTGCAAATATATAATATTTACAATGAAAGAAATACAAGATTACGCCATATAATACAAATTTTGAAGATGACAATCCGATTTTTGGCGTAAATGTGACAAGGATGGTAAGTCAGATAATATCGGATAACTTGAAAATTTTCATCGTCCTGGAGCGGAACTCGAATCCGCGTCTCTCAGATAGCGCCCGGGTATGCTAACCACTACACCACCCAGCACGACCGAGTTTCAAGTTTCCGATCAATTTGAATATAACCATCATATAACTTGTGATGGTTATTGATCGGAAACTTGAAACTTGGTTTGTATCGGAAACTTGAAACTTGGTTTGTATCGGAAACTTGAAACTTGGTCTTTCGAATTGATCGGAAACTTGAAACTTGGTCTTTCGAATTGATCGGAAACTTGAAACTTGGTCTTTTTGGGTGGTGTAGTGGTTAGCATACCCGTGCGCTATCTGATAGACGCGGATTCGAGTTCCGCTCCAAGACGATGAAAATCTTCAAGTTTTCGGATATTATATGACTTACCATCCTTGTCACATTTACGCCAAAAATTGGATTGTCATCTTCAAAATGTTTACATATTACATATAATTAAAACTTTCATTATCTGTTACTTTGCACGATAGTGAATACATTACGATACTATTGAAAACTTATAGGTAACAATTATATGTTGTCTTAGGATAAATATCGAAAGCGAGTGTTAGATTTCGAAGCTTTATTTTTATGTTATGTGTCTGAGATATCTATAGATTTTCTGTGCAGGTCGAATACCAAATAGTGCTCGCCAGCGACTTCTATATATAGCCTTTCCAAATGAACTTAATACGTGTGTGTCAGCAGGATGAAATTTACAGATATGTGAATCTCTCTGAATAACGCTGAAGTTACGCGTCAGAGAGTTCGCACTGGACCACCGTTTGCCGCTACGCTTCCACAGAAATTGGTTGCTTCTTCAGAAATTGCAACCGCGGAACACATAAAGTTTCTTCTGTCATAGATGTGGAGGGGTAGTTATTTCGAATATCAGACCATTCATTAGTTCCGCCTCTTTGTTTATATCGGTTATCGTACACCTTCGGCTCTTTAATTTTGGATTCAAGGTTCCAGTGTTAGTGCGTCAAGTGGGAAGCGTAGCACTTTGAGATACACAAACGGAAAGAAGAAATCATGCGGTAGTGCAAAATAATATAAGAAATTTTCATGTTAATATAATTTGGGGCAACAATTTGAAAATTGAGTACATGAAATCAAACAAAAAATTTGGATTAAAATATTATATAAACCTTCGTTTCCGAACAGGTTACTAGAAAATGCATGTGGTTTTGTTAAAAAGTGTTTGTCGTCAAGTCCAGTTTAGCATTCGTGGTGTCATGTGCAATAATGTGTAACTCCCCACAAGGTTTCCCTGTGCTTCACAGCTCGTGTTTCAGTCACATATGAAAGACATTGAAAATAAATTAATTTCCGCTCGCGTTGATCCTAAATTCAACGGCAGAAACATTTTTACTCTTTGCGTTTAACTGGAATAATACAATGTTGGGGTGACTTGGATTGTTCCAGTCGCAGTGACATCTTTAATTGTCTGTAATCATCAATATTTAATTTCCTGAATTACAAAACCTACAAAATACTGGGTTCTGCTCAACGCATGATGGGTTGAGAAGAACCCGGCAGAAGCAGCTCGAAGTGTCTAGGAACGATTTTGGGGAATGCATCTGCTTTGCAATCACGGAAACCTGAATTGGAAGATCGGCATCATGTCATTCAAGCAGCAACAGTCTACTTTGACACAGGCAAGAGAAAAACGATTAGCGAACTTTCCCGTGCGTTCTGCAGCACTGAATATATTTTTAAAACTATGTATATAGAACAATGGTTTTAATTATCTGAAGGATGAACAGAAAATTTCCAGATATTGTTGATCAATGGGTCAAAGCAGCAGTGAACAACAACCCAGATAATCTGTCGATATCAGTCGAGGGCTGATCTGAAGTATGTCATATAAAAAAGGAAGAATTCAAAGTCAATATTCTCCCTATGGCCCAATCTTTCTTCGTTAACTTTTGTTATAGTGTATACACATGTACATCTCTGCTTAATTTGTGTTCTGATAAATGCTTAAATTACGCAGGGGATTTTTAACAATTTAAAATTTTCCTTGAAAGCAATATGAATGTGAGTCGTTTAATTTTCTTTTACTAACAAACTACAAAGTGCAGCTCAATTAATTTATGAAAATCCCATTAATTTACACACATATATTTTATCTTCCACACAATTCTCCTCTTTGGTTTCTTTAAAAACTACTGCAATAGCTATTGTAGGGACTAAATTTCAAAACCGATTGAGTGACGTTTCATTTCTTTGCGATATGAAGAGCTTCATCAGTAGTTCTGTGAGTGTATGTACCCTGAAATGCCAAAAGTTGTATGCAAATCTTCAACTGGCGCTTCCGTTATATAAATGCGTCAAAGCTAGCCACGAATTTTGTCAGTTGCGAGGTGTAAGATCGTGAGTCAGGTTGAACAACCGCATGTAAGATTATGGCAAGCCGACGGGAATTATCAAAGTTTGAACCTGGCATGTTAGGGGGAGACAGACGGATGGGATATTAAATTGCTGAAGTTGTGCGAACATTTAACATTCCTTGATCCACGGTGTCACGTATATACCGAGAATACCTCATGGAAAGCATTGCCACCCACTGTAGACGCCAAATGGCTGGTGTTAATTATTTGGGATGGTAGGGTCGCATGCGGCCATTTCAAGAGCAGCTACAAGGAAGCAGAGGAGAAATGTGGCAAGTATGGTGAGGTGGGCCACCGACATAGGGAGTGAACAGCATCACCCAAATGCAGCAACTGCTCGGCTGCAAATGCTACGTATAAACTGAAGCGGGACACGTCGCACTCCAGCTTCAGCAAGACGTGTCCGACTCTCGTAAAAGAATTGGTGCAACAAAAATGTTGAGCTAATTATGGCTAATCGGCAAAATGCAGGAATAGGAGTACTTCAAGTCAATGCTTATCATGCCAGAGCCGCAACAGGGCAGATTCTTAAGATCGCCAGTGCAGTCGCTGTGAAAATCTTGCTTTTGCAGGAACCCTACCACCCCATGGTAGAAATGTGGGGTTCCCCAACTCCTCACGGAGGTATCACTCTCGTTGAGAGAAACCAATGGCATCCACAGTCGTTCTTGAACCAGACCTTGGTGTCCTGAAACTTGAATGCACATCCAGTGTGGTGGCATTGCTCATAGATAGGGGTACGGAGAAGATGTTGCTAATTAACGCATTCTGCTCGTCTTCCGGTGCTCCTTCGGACGTGCTAAACCTCATTTTTCGGCTGTTGTATTACCACCTACAGCACGAGATTATTATTGCAGGTGATTTTAATGAGAAAAGTTCACTGTGAGGGGAGCAGGATAAAGACGGGCGAGGTAGTGAGGTTCTGGACTTCGTCACTGCGACAGATCTGATGATCGTGAAAGATCCCGACGGTGTCACCACGTTCAAAGGTGCTCCTGGGATATCGTGGATCGACTTTACCCTAACAAGGACTTCGGTCGTCCCTTTCATCCAGAACTGGCAGGTTCTGGACGATGTGAGCTGCAGCGACCATCCTGCAATATCCTTCAAGGAAAATTTCGAAAGGACTGGCAAGAAACCCAGATCGAGGTTCACCGATCAAAACCTCGGTTGGTCGGATCTCCGACGTTGACTGACCGATCTGCTTGGTGCCAGGAGCGCAGAATTTCTAGATGAGACTGACGATTTGAACGAATACTTCAGTCACCTCACAAATGAAATTGCAGCGATCTGTGAAGGTCACAGGAAAGCGGGGAGCTGGGCAAGACCCGTGCTTCCCTGGTGGTCGTTAAAACCTAAGCTTTCTGCAAGGGACGGCCAGGCGCAGGGGGCGTACAATGCAAAGTGAGAGATTTGACCCGGACCGGAAGGAACACTTGAAAAGGGAATACAGTCTTTCAGACGCTACTTATCGGAGAGCAGTGATAGTATCGAGGAGAGAATACTGGAGGCAACTATACGAGACTAACCCGGTCTGCAGACCCTTTAAAATTCCGTACAAGGTAGCAAAGGGCTCCCTCGTGGGCCCACTGTGCCTGGCCTCAGTTAGGAGAGATGGTGGCACGAACACCGCCACTCTGCAGCACACTGTCCACTTCCCGGCGGATGAGTCGGGTGACTCCCTGGAACAGGGATCTATTAGAGAAAGCTTCAGAAACCCACCATACGTAGACGAAGAATTGCCGTTAACGGAGACGGAGGTAGTTGCTGCGAGTTACAGCCTTGACACGGGTAAGGCTCCAGGCAAAGACTGGTTGGACCTAGCGTTGATCCATGATGTGTTTCTAGCCAACCCGGGGTATTTTGTTGACCTATTGAACAAGTGCCTAAAAAGTGGATGCTTCGCTTCAATGTGGAAGACCGCGCTTCTCGTCCTCTTCAGTAACGAAAATAAGAGCCGAACAGCTCCCGAGGCCTACAGGCAGATTTGCCTTTGATCCGCATGGAGTAAGGTGCTGGAAAATATCCTAGGGACACGAGCAACCCATTACCTGGTCGGTCAAGATAAGCACCTGCTTCGTGTCTTTGGACGTACGAGGTGCCTTCAGCAGCGTGTGGTGGCTAATGTGTTGGACCGTCTGAAAAGACTTGGCATCCCCAGGAATCTGTTTATACTTATTATAGATTTTGTCTCAAATAGGAAGGTAGAATTCGAAGTGAGTGATAAAACATTTAGTGGAGAGTACAAAAAGGGTTGCCCGCAGGGCTCTTGCTCGAGCCCCTTCTGGCGGAATATGGTTGCAGATGCGGCACTCGCTCTTCCCCTGGAAGACGGGGTGCAAATGCAGGACTATGCGGACCGTCTCGTTCTCGTAGTGTCCGCATCGGGAAGGCACGTTATCGAGCAAAAGATTCACACCGCTCTTTAACAGCTCGATAGTTGGAGCAATGAGTGCAAGCTAAACTTCACGTCCGAAAAGATCACACTTCTTCTTATGGCAAAAAAGGGCGAACTCTTACACCCCCCTTCCAAGTGTCGCTTCGATGGATACAAAATTAAGGCTGTGAGAGAGATGCAGTACCTAGGCGTCATGTTAGATATTAAGCTGTCGGGACTCCCTCACCTCCGCTACCTAGAAGAGAAGTGCACCAGCCTCCTAAAAATGATTAATGGGATGCGGCAGACTGGGGCATCCAAAAAGGTGCTCTATAAGCGAGGGGTAGAGTGAAGGCTAATGCGTGTTCGCATGGTGGTCGGACACGGTTAGAATATGCAATGGTCTTAATCAGCGCTGCTGGGGATTTTAGTTTCCACACGATCTCCACAGCAGCGCTGCAAGTGCTAGCTGGGTGTGAACCGACGGACTTAGTGGTAGCTAGGAAACAGCGATGCACACCCGCCGCTACGGGAGTGATGTTTCTCTGCTCGGACACCAGTTTCGGTTGTCCGAAATCGAACTGTTGAGAATTGACTGGACTTGCCACCAGGCAAATTAACTCTGTCCCACATGGGACAAAGCTATCCCCACGGACGGAGATGGTGAGAGAGCTGTTTACGGACGGCTGCAGGATAGGTGTGAGCGCGGGAGCAGGGTTTTGCGAGTTCTCGGATGGCAACGAGACCTACACCGAACATGTGAAATTATGGCCCAACTCCTCTGTGTTTCAAGCAGAGTTGTTGGCGATCAAAGAATCGCTGCAATAGGGTCTCTCCATTGGAAGCGAAGGTCACTAAGCATCTTCTCCGACAGTGAAGCGGCCATAAAGGCGCTTGATCAATTCGGGATTGAAACTCCCCTAGTCGGAGAAATCAAATCATTACTTAAGACCGCAGGCAATACGGAGATATTTTCCCATTGGATCCTAAGCCATGTCGATACCGTTAGAAATAAACGTGCGGCCGAGTTTGCGGAGGAAGTAGCTGGGAAATTGGATATAGATTTTCAGCTGCGAACGCCGCTGCAAAGTGCACGGACACAGTTGAGAAAAGTCACACTGGTGGAGTGGCAACTCAGATGGGACGAAAGGGATACGGGTAGGAAAACACACCGTATTCTACCCCGAGTCTCCGTTAGGCGCATTGAGCGTGATGCGTTTCTAAACCAGGTGCTCACCAGACATGGCGTGTTGCCGGAGTACTTTCGCCGTTTTGTGGTACGAGAATGAGTGTGCGGCCGCGGTGCCTAGACTGCAGTTGTCACGCACATGATTATTGAATGCGATTCTCTTTCAGGCATTAGAAAAACTTTGGCACCAGAATTGGCGAAAACGAGAGACCTCTCGATCCTTCTCGTGCACCCAAGAGCGAGACAGGGGCTCACCGAGTTGGTGAAGCATCTCGTGGAGCAACAGTCGGTTTACTTAACGTAAGGGTAACCGCAGATGACAGAAGACTGCATAGAAGAACATCCGAAGACTCCGGTCCAGTGTCATTATCAACACAGTACAGGCCATAGTCCTGCGGCAGTGTAAATACCGTGTAAATAGTTTCTTTTTCATTTCTCTATGAGAGGGTTAATTGAATAAGGAATTCAGTTCGCGCTAAATGAGAGCCTCAGTGTATAAAAGGGTCATGTATATTTTGATTATCTTTTAATAAAGGGCTTTTGTCCCAAACAATGCGCGCTAGCGATCGGATCTACCTAACAGAGGCAGAGGAATATTCTTACACCCGTCTAATAGCACGACTACACGGGCCATGACGGAGAAGTGAGGGGTTTCGGCCTCAAGAAGGCAACACGTAGCTGCGGTTTTCTGGACCGATTCTGTCCGGGTGAAGAACTGTTGGATCCTGGAAGGATTGCTCGTTCAACACCGTCACATAGTTTTTTGAGAGTTCAATCTATCCCTGCGGAGTCCGCATTTGGACAGTGCAGGTTATGGTCATCAGCTAGTTCTTACATTGAATTTACGATTGAGGCTATGCCTAGGTTTCTGCTACAGGGCATATACATAGGTTACACTACTTTTTAGACAACATGACTGACTCCAAATTGCCGGTAGCAATAAAAACATTTATCGTAGAATGCCAAAGTTGCAAGGTATTTCTAATTTCTCTAAATGCAGGCTATGACAACTAATGCGGCTGTAGATTTTTCATGGCTCCCTTTCTGAATTATAAGCCCCAATTGAAAGGTTCATCGGGAAGACTATCGTATACTTTCCAAACATCACTCTTCATATTATAAATATTGTTTGTTATTAAAAAATGTTTATGAATATTAAAGTGAGAAAATTTGAAATTTCTCCCTGTACTAAAGTGGAATACGTGACCCCAAGAAACTGTAAAGAAATAAATACATCGCGGAAGTTCAAAATTAGTGTGTGCATTTTCTCTAAAACAATACATTTGATAATATCATCTTTTAAAAGAATGTGCTTTTGTTAGAAGCTTCGCAACAAACCGTTTCACTTTTTCTTAAGCGATATGAATATTTTGTTAAATGCGAAATCGAACGGAAATCAGGTAGCTTCGTAGATCATTCATACGCGAATGTATTTTAAATTAAGAATAATATACAATGTTTTCAATTGTAATTTTAAATGCAAATGAATGTGTTTACATCAACGGCGTTTATTATCGTATGAATCACAGCTTGCCGTCCTTGCGAATAAAATTAGATCCACGGGTACGAACTCTTGACAAATAGACTTACTGATGCCCACGGGCTATGCCAAAAACCTCGAAGTAATTCGGCGTTCTTTCTTTAATTGATTCAGCACTACTTCGATTTTCCATCTGTCAGCACACTAAAGAAACGTTCAGGTATCAGATCAACATCAGAGGGTAGCGCCGATCGTAAAATTGTTCATGCATTCGAATATGTTTCTTTTAACATTCTGTAAGTTTAGGTAGCTGATTTACCAGGTTTCCAACAGAAACGAATGTTTACACATTGCTCTTCCTCGGCTAAAATAAAATGGCCCGCGAACACTAGCCCTTAAATACCGGTACCACCCCTTTACCGTCTGACGGTACCGGTATTATCTGTTTTCCATTTGTTCTCTAATTGGCCAAGGACTGCTGTCTTCTGGTATACATGTGTTTTTTTTATCCCAGTCCTGTTACATCAGTTGCGTTGTCCGTCCTGGAAATTATTGAATGTACGTTGTATATTCTTTCGTTAATTGTTCTGAAATTTCCTGATGATCCTGCGATACATTTAATAGGACGCCGCGAACAATCACTGATCCAAGGATCACATTTTAAGAAACACTGTCCTAGATAGACATATTGGTGAATCGGGCAAAATTACAAGATTTCAAACTACTCATACCGTATGAAAACAAGGAATTTCAAATAAATAGAATTATAGTAGCAAAAACTATCAAAGAAAACAGATGATCCATGGATGTGCCATATTATGAAATTTTTATCTACCCAGGAAATCAAAGGAACGCTCTCTCTTCAATTATCAGTTTATCAGGTAAGTCCGGTTAACAATTATAAAATGGTGTCCCAATAGTACTATTTTATAATTTTACATTTTTTTAAATTTTAAATTACACTTAATTTTTAAACATATACTACACACACAATAATTTGTATAATCTTTGTACTGGAGCGTATTTTTATTTTTATGGGATCAATTACACAAAATGTACACAGCCTACTAAAAAAATTTGACACAGCGTTTAGTAAATTATTGGAAACTAATTGATCATGTTGATTACGACAGCTAGGATTTTCGGCATCCATATTGTGTACACCCATTCACTGAACGCTATTAGGTGGCTCATTTTAAACCGATGATGCAAAATACGTATTTGAAAGCTGTATAGTTGTTGAGGTAACTAAAATGTGAAAGAAATAGCAAATATACAATATTTGTTATTAAAAAGCCCAACACCTTATTTCAGAAAAACTACCCTCCACCATTTTAATACCCATCGATACATTCCGTAAAACAATCTCTTCAAGTTATTAAAGGTTGATCAATAAATTCGTATTTTCAGATAGGAAATACTCTTTAACGGCCAAGCACTGTTTACTAGTTCAGTGGTTTCCGCTGATATCCAGCGTGTTATGCGTTCGATAACAAAGCGCAACGAGATGAATTTTTACTGTTCAATTCCTTTTGTTAGTGCTGCCGTCTTTCACTTAATTATACTAAAACGCACTTTGATGATATTCTAAATCTTTCAACTTTTTGAGCAGCAATATCCGCATCAATCTTTAGTGATCATTCTATCACCCATCGTGACATTAATTCTGCCGAGTACACCTATAATTTGTGCATGTTTTAGGGGATTTAAAATCTCAAAACTTTAGTAAGTAGCACTTGAAATGTATCCCGCGAGCTTTTTGCAGACATCTTAAAAGGCTAAGGTAATATTAGCATACTTCATTTTTCATTTAAAAATATGTATATAAAAATTTGGGATGTAAGGTCAGGTGATGCGTAACATCACAGCCTCTCCTTGACAAATGTCAACCCCGCCTTCTCGTGGTGCATCCTGTTCCCACTAAAGGGGCTCTGACGACCGCCAATAGCGGTATAACTGTACCATCGGGATTAGAGGAAATTCTATCCCACACTCACCAACCCGCTTGGCCAGCGTGGTGAGTTATGGCCGAACCCCTCCAAAATGATTCCACAACTTAAATCTTGGCCCTCAGTCTCCGGCAGCTGGAATGTACCTGGCCAAGGCAGCGGCCAGTGCGACATGAAGGCAGAGGGTGCTAAGAATCCCCGGAGGACCGGACTAGGCTGCCATCTGATGCTGACTTTGGCTACTTACAACGGACGCTCCCTATCTTCTGATTCAAGGCTTCTTGAATTGGAAGAGGAACTACAAAGGATCAAGTGGGACATCGTGGGGCTAAGTGAGGTAAGGAGAAAAGGAGAAGGTCTCATCGAACAGAAAAGTGGACATCTCTTCTACTATCGTGGGACAGATACTGGCAGAACTAGTGGTGTTGGATTTATAATAAACAAGAAACTGAAGGATAAAGTTGTAGAAGTTGAAAGTTCCTCTGACAGAGCTGCACGACTTGTTATCCAACTCTCGAAAAGATACCAGGCTCAGATTATTCAAACTTATGCACCCACCACAAGTCATCCCGAAGAAGAAATTGAAGAATTTTATGAGGAAATTTGTCATCTAAATAATAAAGGTAAGCAGCACTTGAAAATAATTATGGGAGATTTCAATGCAAAAATAGGGCAACGGCAACAGAATGAAACTTCAGTAGGTAAATTCGGTCACGGCAACAGAAACCAGCGTGGAAATACTCTCGTTGAGTTTGCAGAGGCAGAAGGGTTTTTCATCTTGAACTCCTTCTTCAAGAAAAAGCCACACAGGAAATGGACATGGAGACATCCAAATGGGACGACAAGTGAAATTGATTTTATTATGTGTAACAAAAAATTCGTCATAGAAGACTGCAGTGTGCTAAACAAGTTCAACACAGGTAGTGACCATAGATTGGTGAGATGTAAGATGCACCTCAACACTAAACTTGAACGTGGCAAGCTCATAAGACAAACAAAATCTATTGACATAACCAAACTTAAAAAACACCATAATACCTTCAAGTTGGAACTGAAGAACAGGTTCTCTGCTTTAGAAGGCCTAACATCGGAAGAAGTGGACATCTCTGAAGTTAACAGAAAAGTAACCAAAGCTCTTATGGAAACAGCAACAAAATTAGCTGGGTCTAAGAACAAGTTGCATGTGAACAAATTATCAGGAAAAACCAAAATGTTGATGCAAAAAAGAAGAGAGATGAGGACAACTAAAGAAGATGTGACTTCCAAAGTGGAATATATAGAGCTATGCAAGACAGTAAGAAAAAGTATCACTGAAGACGTAAGGAAATTCAACTGTGAACTAGTGAGGAAAGCAATTGAAAACAACCAAAGCCTAAAGATAGCAAAGGGACATCTCAGTAATTGAAGAAAACAGATTATGGCACTGAGAAAAGAAGATGGTTCTGTAACAAGAAATAGAGGCGAAATTTTGACAAGAGTGAAAGATTTCTACTCCAAATTATATGAAAGGGATGATACATGCACTCCAGACATCATGAAAGATACCAGTACCAGAGTTCCTCCAGTCCTTCCAGCAGAAGTTGCACATGCAATCAAGAACATGAAGCGAGGAAAAGCTCCAGGAGAAGATGGAATTACTGTAGACATCATACAAGAAGCAAGTGGAGAAATCGAAACAGTACTCGCCCAAATTTTCACTCGATGCCTTAATGAAGGAAAGATTCCTGAGGATTGGAACACCGCTACAATGATCCTGCTACATAAGAAAGGTGACATTGAGGATCTCGGAAACTACAGACCTATCAGCCTCCTATCAGTGGTTTATAAAATCTTCACTAAAGTTCTTTCACACCGCTTGAAGGTAACACTGGACATGGCTCAACCGAGAGAACAAGCTGGATTCAGGAGTGGCTACAGCACAATAGATCATATCCACGTGCTGAGAGAACTAATTGAAAGAGCGAGGGAATATGAACTTCCATTGTGCATGGCTTTTATCGATTATGAAAAAGCCATTGATTCGGTGAAACCATCAGCAGTTACAATGGCTCTGAAAACCTGCGGTATTGAAGATGCATACATTAATATTATTAATAACATCTATGAAAATGCAAGTGCAAAGATTAGGCTGTTTGAAAATACAACACACGTAAAAATTGGAAAGGGAGTGAGACAAGGTGACACCATATCTCCGAAGCTCTTTAATGCCACATTGGAGGGTGTCTTTCAGTCGCTGAGCTGGGAAAACAAGGGGATAAACATTAATGGAGATTATCTAACCCACCTTCGTTTTGCTGATGACGTAGTCATTTTTGCAACTAGCCCATCAGAGCTGCAGAGTATGATCCAGGAACTTGCTGACAAGAGTAAAGAAGTGGGATTAAAAATGAACTTTCAGAAGACAAAAGTGATGTTCAATGCTTTTACAAGAAATGAAGATTTATCGATTGATGGAGAAAAGCTGGAGATAACAGACACGTGCGTTTATCTTGGACAGCAGATATCAAGTGAGGGTCACATTGATGAAGAAATTAATCGGCGTACAAAACTTGGCTGGAGAGCTTTTGGAAGAAACAGCATAATTTTCAAGAGCAATATGCCATTATGTCTTAAAAGAAAAGTGTTTGATCAATGCATCCTTCCAGTGCTTACGTATGGTGCAGAGACGTGGACCTTAACTAAAAGAGACATAAAGGCTGCAGACAACTCAAAGAGGCATGGAGAGGTGCATGCTTGGTGTAACCAGGAGAGATAAGAAGAGGAACTCGTGGATCCGAAAAATGACAAGAGTGGAAGACATCATGATCAGAGTTAAATCCCTGAAATGGCAATGGGCTGGACATACTGCCAGAAGGACAGATCATCGATGGACAGCCGAAATTTTAGATTGGATTCCAAGGGACAGGAAAAGACCCAGAAGAAGACCACATGGGAGATGGGTGGATGAAATTCGAAAGTATGCAGGGGTGACATGGAGGAGACTGGCACAGGACAGACCGTTGTGGAGGAAACTTGGGGAGACTTTCGTCCAGCAGTGGATTGATAATGGTTGACAATGATGATTATGATGATAATATAAAAATTTATTTTCAAATAATTCACCTTAAACTTAATGTTTTACAACATTATTATGGAAATCATTGTTTAAGATTACTAAACTTTGTCATCGAAACTCTTTTTATTTACAAATTTTGAAGATGACAATCCGAATTTTGCCGTAAATTTGACAAGGATGGTAAGTCAGATAAAATCCGAAAACTTGAAAACTTTCATCGTCCTGGAGCGGGACTGGAACTCGCGTCTCCCAGAAAACGCCCGGGTATGCTAACCACTACACCACCCAGAACGTCCAAGTTTCAAGCTTCCGATCAATTTGAATATAACCATCACAGGATTCGCTAGTCGAAGCAACCGGCATTCATGTTTAGCGAATCTGGAGGTTAAGAATCTTATCCCGTGTTTGCCCGGAGAAGCAGATAAATCATGAAAGAAATACGGGATTACGTCATCTTCAAAATTTGTATTATATGGCGTAATCCCGTATTTCTTTCTTTTTTTATTGGTTTTTCTTCGACATATTGTTGAAGATGACTGCCTCGTAGCGTATATTTTAGTACGGTAGTCACCTCCTTTTAAAATTTCCTAATTGTTTTCCATTATAATTTCATGACTAATTTAAGATGTTCAGCACGATTTTCTTTCTGCTCTATTCTATCTTTTCTACGCATGGAGCTAGGCATTATGACTTGAATTTGCAAACTAGAATGAATTACCCAGTACATATATTCGATTATTACCTAAATGTTTCAAGAGGAAATTGTGCGAAACAATTACTTCGTACAATAATAATTCAAGAAGAAAATGCAGCATGCTTGCTTTGTCTCCAGCAAGGAAGAGACAATTCAATTGTAATTAGTTCGTCACCTGGTTGGGGCTGAAATTTAACACAGGGTACGTTGTGGCGGTTTGGTGTCAGGGTATGTTGTTGCGGTTTGTTTTGTACCAATTTTTAGCTACAAAAGACGAATTATACCAGATTTGTAACCGGGATTTACTGCGGTTCCATTACAACCGATTACTTGAAGTTCATTGAAAAGTCACAAACCTTGGAGATCAAGTACTCATATGTGCTGTCGGCTATTTCAAGTTCTGTGCGAGACTTGGGAGTCACATGTCCAGCACATTGTGACGACGGCTCCTTCACTAACGAGAATAATTCCTCTGTGACGGTTCTCCGGTAAAATTTTGCCCCGATTTAAACTTGAGCTAATGTCTGGTCCTTATGGCCAACAAAATGTAAACCTCTCAAGGCGGTATCGAGCGAAATCTTTGTTTGAAGCTGCTTACAGCATTTTCCCTTTTCCCTTCGAATTTTGCTTTTGTCTTTTACTAGTGAATTGTCTGATTTTGATATGAGGCCCACATACAGAAGTACACTAAATGCTATCACAGCAGCAGTTGCTCTGTCAGATACACCAAATCGCGGAACATTAAACACAGTTGCGGAAAGTAGTACTCGCATTTGAGAAGGGGATTGCGTTTCTTTACTGGTACTGGGGCGATACAAATCCTATGTTCCTTCGTCAGAAACTAATTCGGTTTCTGATTCAGTTGGATCGTCGTCGTAAGCCCCACTGGAAAGGCACGCAGCTTCCTGTTTTCTGGGAAGAGCAGAATATTGTAATTTTTTCTTGATTCGCTTTTGGAGCTTCTGTGTTTCAATAAGTTCAACGGTACTTATGTTACATTTCCTAGTTGATCTCTGATCTACAAGGAACAGTCGTTCTTTGTCTGGGTCTTTATTCATTGAAGTGCATTTATTCATATCTGCGCACTTGCAAGCAGCTATATCAAAAAGTGTTGCATTTGCGCAATGCCTAAAGTTTTCAACCACATCTTACATTTTTTGGCTTTTAGCAGCACATCTACTAGAACTCTTCATGTTAACGTACTTCTTGTGATATGAGAGCAACATAGAACATACACGCTGCTGAAAATCTGTTGGAATAGACACACTTTGAAACCACTTTTCAATTTTCCCAGCCACAGTGTCTGCAATGCATGAGAACCTAGGATCTTGTTTGCTGTCAATATCCAAAATAATTTTATATCTCTCGTTGAAACAACACCTTTAGACATCTGCATATGTCGGAAGTTGGCTGTCACATATATCTTTCGGAATTCCACAAATGGGAAAAACAAACGTTTTTCTCAGAAGAAGCTTTGAGACAAACGTTTGTCAGAAGACCGAACTACTTACTTTGGAATTGTCATCGCATTAGCTATTACGCCAGGAAAGTTATACGGCCGTGGGTCATTCCAGTCAAAGCAGCGGAAATGGCGCGTCGCCGGTGGTGACCTCCAATCCTATCCCCCAACCATATTACTTCACGTTGTTAAGAGCAACGGTGGCCATGATCATTCTAAGGTGTGCAGACCAAGACAGGATGGCTGGATTGGCTGAAACGGAGCGTGAACGCAAGTGTATTATTGCAATACATTTCGCGTTATTCATGCAAAACTTCGAAATATCGTGCCTTTGGTCAGGGCCGAATAAATTAACTGATTGGAATTATACAAGTGTTGTTGATGGTTATTAAAACCTTTTCTGCACTAGGGCATTTCGATCTGAGTAATTGTGGTATTTTCGACGGGCATTCGAAAATTTCATGTTTTTTGTGAAATTTTCAAACTTTGAGCCTCTCGGTCACAGCAAACGATATTAACCGATTCGAAAAATATTTCACACAATTCTTAGTGGTACTCACCTTTTCTGCACTAGGGAGTTTCGATCAGAGAATTTCGGGTTTTTTTCAACCCACTCTAGTGTTCACACTCTTCGTCGTTTCGTGATATCGATTTTCTGGGTTGGAAAGCTTGCTAATCTTTCATTTTCATAAAAAAGGATATAAGAATATTTTCAATAGTATTATATGATATGTATATAAATAAACGTGCGTATTTAAAATAATCTTCAAATCTCTTTAATTAACACATATCGCAAGAATTGAAATAAAGCATACATTTACTAGCTAATAATTCTATATTTTCAACATTATTCATGAAAAAATATCCAGAAAAAATACAACTCACTGATACATCTGCCTCATTCAATATTTTTTTAAATAACTATGTATCTATTTTCTGTACTCGTTTACGTTGCAGAAAAAAGCATACTTTTTCATGAAAGCATATTATCATTTTTATCATCGCATTATATAATTTTATGTTCGACATCATGTTTCGCCGTTAGGATTTTAATTTTTATATTGCTGCATTTCATGTAACTATATTTATATAACTAAAATTTAAGTTAAAAGGTTCTATCTGGAATTAATCTATTTTTGTTGGAGAACTATGAAAAAGAACTCACATTCACGAATTCAGCTTACACGCCTAACGTATACGAGAAACCGTTTCGTCCGTAGCATTATTTTCAATTGGTGCACTGTTAAAATGCACTCTGTTTGCATTTCGACTTCATCTTTGATCTCCATGTTATACAGTAACACCCGAGTTATGTAACACGCGACTTACGTAAATTCGCAGTTACATAATAATTGCTGCCTTTAAGTGAAAATTCTGAGAACTACTAACTAGCGCGTTAGGAAAATTCACTTGCCGCCTCTGTAACTGCACTTGCTGCCTCACACGTGACCTTCATCCTGACGTAAAAGAATGAAATTCTGGGAACTACTTGCTAGCGTGAAAAAGTCGAAAAGTAAACCGCTTAAGACACTATCTATGACAACCCTTTTAATTATATTATAAGTTTGAAATACTTGGCCATCCTTCCATTCGTGCATTTTCTTTATTTTCGAAAAATATTCTTATTAATCAATAAGTTCGCAGTATTTTGCTCCGAATATTACTTATATATAAAATTATTTCTATAAAACATTTGGGGTTTTCTATTTCAATTTTTGATGTCTGAGAGCTGTACCTCCAACCATAAAAAGAGAAGTACAGAACTTCAAAAACGGCGTTCCACATTGTTGGTTTTGGAACATTATACAAACTAGTGAATTTCAAAAGATTGTGTTTTGAAAAGTATTATATTCACCTTGCATTCCTGAATAATTCATTTTTCTCTTCACTTTCACATAATTTCATGAAATCAAAGATTCAATGTGAAATTGCTGACATATAATTTCTGGCATTTCGTAACCTACAGATTCAGCACTCGAATAATAGGCGTATATATTTGTTTACACCAAATTTGAAGCACTGTGTATGACTCTCGAAACGCGACAGAGAGCTAATATTCTTAGTGAGGTACTGATCACGACGAAAAATATTTTATTCTGTCATCGACAAAATTCATATTGTCCTCTTTGGTGGTATGAAAATGCAACAATGCTTTTTATCTAAATATCTTCGGTTCTAACGCAATGAAATGTTTTTGCATCGTGTGCAAATGACTGTGTTGGTATTCCTGCCTCTTTAACCGAATCCTTTGTTAAGCCCAATTCTGTTGCTAGGAAACGTACGGCTGTATTTGCATTTGCTTTGGAATCGGCGCTTATGCGATTACGATTGGAAATAATGATGCATTGCATGTTATTTGCTATCGTGCAGATTACAAATATTACCTAGTTGAAATACTACACATCTCAGTCGACGAGCGGAAGATAAACCAAAGGAGCTGTTCGGGGTTGTAGCACTCTGAGACCATCATCTCACTCAGTTTACCACTTGGGATGACTACATCCTTCTCCGTGTTTAAGCATGATCTTGCATATATCACTGCGCCCAAAAGACTTATTCTTGCACAGCTAAACATCAAATAGTGAACGATTCGTCGAGACAATCTGTATGCTTCCCATGTTTTCACGATGCAGCTAGTTTGAAATGCCCTCAGTAGTTTGTGGGATCGTGTGGGCCACGCGATATAATTCTTTCTGTAAAAGATATGCTGTAGATTGAGTGAATGCAACCGATAATACAGCAATAATATTCACAGCGACTGTCTTACAACTATTATTATCTAAACCACTCTCTCTGTGTTCGATTGGAAATTACTCTGGATCCGACACTGATATTCATTGGAGGAAAACATTTAGTCACTGGATGTCTGACAAAGGAATACTTTAGATTTTATTGGAATGTTACAATTTTTTGATATCTATGAGTGTATATTTCCGTCTGCAAGTAAGTGCTTTTAATAAGAGAGAGTGAAACATACTGTACATGTAAGTTAGAACATGCAATAATCATCACAAAAATTATTTCACTGAGAGATGTTATCCTAACCTGAATTTCAGCAGAGTTTTATAGTACCTATGTACACACATTTTCGCTATAACATCACAACATTGGATATTTTGAAACCTTTACTGGAATGCACAGAAGCAGAAATAACTGAACTTCTGCACCGCATGAAATGAACTTCCGCAGCCACGCAAAAATTTTAACGGATCTTTTAAGTAAAAGTTTCAATGGTGTCTTTTCCTCCATTATTTGAGGAAACCAAGCTGCAGTTAAAGCGATTATTTTAAACACCACTGATAGGAAAGTTATATTATCAACCAAATGAGTCAAATTGTAATCAAAAGGATGAATCGTTCGCATTTTTCCGAAAATTGATGGATCATATATATTGTGGGTGATCGAATCTTTCTGAAAATTTAGAAATAAAAAAGTCGTTAATATTTGACGATGTGTAATTCTGAATATTTGTATCCAATGTCATCATCATCATCATCATTGTCAACCATTATCAATCCACTGCTGGACGAAGGTCTCCCTCAAGTTTCCTCCACAACGGTCTGTCTTGTGCCAGTCTCCTCCATGTCACTCCCGCATATTTACGAATTTCATCCACCCATCTCCCATGTGGTCTTTTTCTGGGTCTTTTCCTGTCCCTTGGAATCCAATCTAAAATTTCGGCTGTCCATCTATGGTCTGTCCTTCTGGCAGTATGTCCAGCCCATTGCCATTTCAGGGATTTAACTCTGATCATGATGTCTTCCACTCTCGTCATTTTTCGGATCCACGAGTTCCTCTTCTTATCTCTCCTGGTTATACCAAGCATGCACCTCTCCATGCTTCTTTGAGTTGTCTGCAGCCTTTGTATGTCTCTCCAATGTATGCTCACGTATAGAGCAAACTTGCCGAGATGTCGCAATTCTTAGTTTCTACTACTGTATGGGAATTTGGTAGTAACATCACGAAAAATTTCTTATAGATTTCGTTTTTACAGGAATACAAAAAAACCTGAGAAATTGCTAAATATGAAAAAAAAAGGATTAAATTTGGTGTCTCAACATGATTGAAAAAGCGATTCGACAGTTTGACAAAAATAGAAGACTCAAAGGTGGTGAAAATCTCAGCCTGCTGAACGATTTAAGGATTAAAATATGGAAAAGTTAGTTTACTATATTTAAGGATTAATACATGGAGAATACGTGGGAAACATTGAAAAAGTTATTGGAAAGATATTATATATCTGTATATATATTTTTCTAAGTGATAGTCTATGAAAATGGAACTCTTGCCGCCCCGGTGGCGCAGTGGTCTAAGGCGTTGGCCTCTGATCATTCGTCCGAAAGGGGTCCGGGTTCGAATCCCGGTGAGGCATGGATGTTGTGTTTGTCTTACGGCACTGGCTCTCTCCCTTCCCTGGAACCAGTGACCCTAAATTAGGGACGGGCGACTGCTTATAGCCCATTGAGTTGCTCACGGTGGTCGTTAAACCTCCAAAAAAAAAAAAAAAAAAAAAAAAAAAAAAAATGGAACTCATTAGACATCCATTTCAGGAGTTGAAACAAAATTCCTTCATGAAACATGAATTATAGAAAGTTAGACTGTTCGGTAATTTAATGCTTCTATTTTTGCAAATCGATTGGCTGCAATTTTTCCAAATGTAATGCATTTTTTACATTGTTATAAAAGGAAGGAACAGAAATGGTGAATAAATTACAAATACTTAGAAATAATGTAACGTATAGTAACAAGGGGATGTAAGGTCAGGTGATGCGTAACATCACAGCCTCTCCTTGACAAATGTCAACCCCGCCTTCTCGTGGTGCATCCTGTTCCCACTAAAGGGGCTTTGACGACCGCCAATAGCGGTATAACTATACCATCGGGATTAGAGGAAATTCTATCCCACACTCACCAACCCGCTTGGCCAGCGTGGTGAGTTATGGCCAAACCCCTCCAAAATGACTCCACAACTTAAATCTTGGCCCTCAGTCTCCGGCAGCTGGAATGTACCTCGCCAAGGCAGCGGCCAGTGCGACATGAAGGCAGAGGGTGCTAAGAATCCCCGGAGGACCGGACTAGGCTGCCATCTGATGCTGACCTTGGCAACGTACAATGGACGCTCCTTATCTTCTGATTCAAGGCTTCTTGAATTGGAAGAGGAACTACAAAGTATAATGAATTAGCTTTGTTTATCTTTTTGCTAAGCTAATTATTATGAATGAATAATGCTCTACGCTTCAAAATAATGAATTCCCAAAAGGGTGTTGTTACTCGTTAATTATGAACTTAAACAAAGTCTCAACGCTGGTTATTTATATTAAGTAATCAAAGTCATAAACCTAACAGCCAGACAGAGGTCTGACAAAACTAAGAATTGAAAAAGACTGAACTTACAGAACAACTTGTTTATTATGATGACTCCTGGTCAACTAAGGCACTCATATATCACTACTACATAACAACACACTGCAACGCAACGCAACACACCACCAACCACCCTCAACTCCAACACAACTACAACGCAACACACACAACACTACTACAACGCAACAACACAACACCCACTTCTCGATGAACGCGCCTATATACGAGCTACCACCACGTCATGACTTACACTCATTGCCAGATCTCATTCAGCGGGTGAAATAATATTCCGTTCAGTAGGAAGATAATTTACATAGTAAAATAAAATAACCAGAGATAGTAAAATCAAAAGGAAAGTGAATATAGAGTATACGTTACATCATCTCCCCCTTAATTTTTCTTCTTTTTTTTTCTTTTTTTTTTTTTTTTTTTTGGTTTCCGAAAAATCTATCAATTTTGGAGTGTAAGTCTTACATTTCGATGATTGACGTTTCTCGATCTTTTTTTGATTTGTTGTTTGGTGGTAGCCGTATTTACATTATCAACTTGGCATAACAATTTACGAATCTGTATTCGACTGTAAAATTTGTAGTGTAGAACAAACCAAACCTGCATCGGCATACTTTCCTTTTATTCTGCCTAGCAGGAATCACTTTTTTAATTTCAAATTACGTGCCCTCATTCGTGGAAATACATAACAACTGTATCAGCAGCGAAGATTGCCTGAAGCTGCCTAACAGTAACAATTTTATTATTTTCATTTCAAATTACGTTTGCCTCATGCTTTGAAATACAGAACAACTGTATCAGCAGCGAAATTTACCTGGAGCTGCCTAACAGTAACAATTTTATTATTTTCATTTCAAATTACGTTTGCCTCATGCGTTGAAATACAGAACAACTGTATCAGCAGCGAAATTTACCTGGAGCTGCCTAACAGTAACAATTTTATTATTTTACCCCTAAGCACATAGATATATACAAAAAAAGTGGATTAGTAGATGGACATAGAAGAAATATAAAAAAAAAAACACACATATATACACAAAAAGAATGCATAGGCCCACACGAAAAAAAGAAATTCTGACACGCCAACTGGTCGAGCAGGAAAAAACAATAAACTGAGAAAAGAACCTGTCCACGAGAACTTACTTATCTCGAGGACGCATAAAAAATTCTAGTGCGAAAACGTTTTCCAGGCCTAATGGGACTGGGGAAATCAGGTGGCTTGGATCTCTTCCGGGACGGTAATGGAACATCGGTCTGTTGTCGGTCAGGAATCTGGCGGTCTGGAAATCCCTGCGGCTGAGAAGAACGGTCAGGAACGTCAGAAGTCTGGCGGTCCGGAAATCCCTGCTGCGGCTGATAGGAACGGTCAGGAGTCTGGCGGTCTGGAAATCCCTGCGGCTGAGAAGAACGGTCAGGAACGTCAGAAGTCTGGCGGTCCGGAAATCCCTGCTGCGGCTGATAGGAACGGGCTCCCCCAGGCTTTGGATATGAAGTCCCTTGATGCTGGGGCCCGTTGTGTCCTTCCAGTATCTTTTTGGAGGGACGTGTCTCCGGCCACATCGCTTGTTTTCGTTTACGCCCACGGGGCATGATAGTAGTAGCAGGCATCGGCCCTGTTTGCCCTGAACGGAGGTTCCAGGGGCGAAACCCGGGCGGATGCAAAGATTTCTGCCTTCGTCGCTGTTGCGGCGAAGCAGATTGGGGAGACAAGTGACGTTTGCGCCCAGCTTTTGGTGGTGCTGGACGGTGTGGAATATTAAATGTTGGATTCATAACTGACAAATCCGAAATGTCCGACGCCTCTGAGTCGCTGCTGTAATTCAGCGGTCGTGCAGGGCGATGTTTGGATTTGCCTATAGGAATACTTTCCGATGAGGTATTCAAAGAAGAAGTATCCCGCGTTGATGCAGGGTGAGCTGGAAACGGCGCAGCAATAGTCTTGGCAATGGTTGGAGGGAAAGGAACGATACTAGTATTCGACGAACTCGATTCGAGCCTTGGTCTCACGGGAGAATCAGGTTGCGGTTGTAGAAACTCGTCTGGAGGGGGAGGGTGAAGGAAAAATCACTGGTGATTCGTCAAAAATGTTCGGTGGGTCGTCCACAATTTCTGGCGGTTGAACATGAGATATAGATTCTTGAGTCTGTGGAACAGAAGGTTGAGTAGGATTGATAATGAAATCGATATCCCGTTCGTGATACTTGCGACATTGATCAACATGTACATATTGAAAATTGTTGTTCGGTTTCTCCAGAACAATATTATTTTCAAAGACATTTGCCACCCGATATGGACCTTCGTAGCTGGGTGCAAATTTCTTCACTAAAGTATGCGAAACAGAAGACTGGAAGTGCGTTTCCACGAGAGTGAGATCTCCAACGACAAGATCTGGTTCCCTACGCCTAGAATTATAATATCGTGCTTGAGCCGCTTGTGCTCCTAGCATTGCAACACGAGCTTTTTCTGCCATAATGTGTACTGATTGCGGAGTTGGTCGCTGGTTTAATTCGTCGATAATCCCCGTTAAATTTTCAAAAGGGGTTTTAATTTTGCGACCCAGAAAAAGTTCTGCAGGAGTAATTTTAGTAGACTCGTGGACAGACGAGCGGAGGGCGAACGCAAAAAGTTCTAAATGGTCATCCCATCTTTCATGGTGGTCCATTACGAAAGTCGCAATCATTTTCACTAGCGTTCGGTTAACGCGTTCTGCAGGATTACTCTGGGGATGATATGGGGAAATGAATTTATGTTTAATGTGTAATCTCGCACACATTCTTTCAAAAATGTCAGAAATAAATTGAGGACCATTATCCGAAACTACTTTATTAGGTGCACCATATCTAGAAAATACTTCATTAACTAAGACATTACAAATAATCTCAGCCGTAGCGGCTTTAATGGGAAAAACTTCAACCCATTTAGAAAAATTATCAGTTAGTACTAAAACATAACGAGCTTTATTTTTAACAGATAATGGATAAGGTCCCAATAAATCTATGGAAATAATATCAAATACATGAGAACTTGAACTAGATTTCAAGTGACCGGCCGGTCTTACATTACGATAATTATTAATCTGACACAAGTGACATGATTGAACGTATGCGAGCACACTTTGGTACATGCCAGGCCAATAGGCAACATCCCGCAATTTACAACGGGTCTTGCGAATACCTAAATGGCCTGCAAGAGGTTTGTCATGAAATTCATTTAAAAGAGCCATTCTAAGGGTTCGCGGAATACATGGGCGAAACTCTGCCCTAGTAGTCCGAGACTTTGTATAATAAAGAAGACCCTCTATTACTTCAAAATGTTGTGACCTTCCAGCCAGAGAAGGATCACTTGGTAGGGGCGAACCCGCAAGCAAAAAATTGTAAATATCCCCAAAATCTGGATCATTTAATAATTCTGCCATTATCTGCTCTCTGGATGTGATATCAGCTATCAGAAGTAAAGGCTGACATCCAGGAGTAGTTTCGGTGGGGACCCCACTAATCGGAACGCGAGATAATGCGTCCGGTAATTGATTCTTATGACCTGGCTGATACGAAATTTTGATATTGCTCTCTTGTAACTTCAGAGCCCACTTCACAAGTCTTTGAGATAGGTGTTTAGCAGAATTCAAATACTGAAGGGCAGAATGATCCGTAATTATGTTAACTGTCAATTCGTTAAGATAACATTGAAATTTATTCAGTGCATACACAACAGCAAGACATTCACGTTCCGTAGCTGAATAATTGCGTTCAGCTTTGGCTAAAGTACGAGACGCAAAAGCTATTGGATGCCCAGCTTGTGACAAAACGCAACCAAGACCAACTCCGGATGCATCAGTATAAATATCAAATTCTTTAGAATGATCCGGGAAAGCCAACACCGGAGGCTGAGTCAATGCAGACTTCAGTGTTTCGAATGCAGCGTTAGCTTCAGGTGTCCAAATAAACTTCTTGTATTTACGCTTTAAAGCATACAATGGCTCACATATTGTAGCATAAGCGGGGACGAACTGCTGATACCATCCGGTCATTCCCAGAAAGCGGGATAGTTCTTTTGCTGTTTTAGGCCGAGGAAAGTCAGCAATAGGCCTAATTTTTTCATTATCAGTGAATAAGCCGTGGGGAGTAATTTTCAACCCCAGATATACAATCTCGTCCCTCGCTATCTGGCATTTACTAGGTTTTAACGTCAAGCCAGCATTGTATATAAGTTGGAACACCTGTTTGAGCAGAGAAAGGTGCTCGTCAAAAGTCTCTGATGTGATAATAATATCATCCAAATAGACATGCACATGGGGACCCAGGACAGGTCTGAGAACCGTGTCCATAAGCTTTTGGAAAGTAGCAGGTGCAGAAGCTAAACCAAAAGGCATACGTAAATATTCATAGGCCCCAAAAGGAGTCACAAAGCCTGTTTTATCGACCGAGTCCGGATGTACTGCCACCTGCCAATATCCACTCGCCAAATCCAAAGTTGACATCCATTTGGTTGACGACAAGTCATTTAGAATATGTGACATGACAGGTAGGGGATAATTGATTGTTTTTGTGACTTGGTTGAGTTTGCGAAAATCTGTCACGAAACGAAATTCATTTGGTTGTTTCTTTGGAACCAAGAAGGCAGGAGCCGCCCAGGCGCTTGTTGATTCCCTGATTATGCCCTGCTTAATCATTTCCGCAATTTGACGTTGCATTTCCTGTTTTTTATGTGGAGCACAAGGGTAAGGTTTCGTCGCAATGGGTTTCGAACCATCAGTGTCAATAACATGATAAACCACCTGTGTGAAACCAGGTTGATCCGAAAATAAACCAGGGCTTTCCTGTAAAAGGAGAGAAAGCTGGTCTCGTTGCCCCTCATTCAATTGGTCACTCAACAATAAACTCGTAATATCTACAGGAACCGTCGGAATCATTTCGACAGGTTCCGGAAAGGAAATCACATGTTGTACAAAATTCAAAGTTATTTGAAACTTGTTAATAAAGTCCATACCCATGAGACATTTCACGGGTAGCTCGTCTATAAGCAGGAAAGAATGTGTAAAACGAGCTTTTCCCAGCCCTAAAGATAATGTGACAGTTCCTGCGATACTGAAGATTTCGTTATTTGCACCTCGCAAATACTGCGTTGCAGCCTGAACATGTATTGCAGAAAAAACATCATTGCAAAACTTTGTATTTAGGGCTGATATCTCAGACCCAGTGTCGAACTTTGTCTCGACAATAATGTCTTCAAGTGTCAAGAATACATCAGGCAACTGAGGAGTTTGAACAGTCACTAATACTGTTTTAGGGTCAGGATGTTTGGTATCAGGAAGCAGGACCGACCCTTCGTCTACTTCCTGTGGAAGTTTAAAGGAATTCTGGTGGTGTTAGCATGTGGTCGGAAACCTCGACCCTGCCGGGTATCGGGAAAATTTTCACGATAAGGAAAATTTCGTGCACCCTGCGTCGGGAACTCCGCGTGTCTGTTGAGATTTTCATTTTCGTTACGTCTGCCCTCAGCACGGGCAGAAAAATTATTATTGCCCTGAGCATGATAACGTTCCGAATGCTGCTGAGTGGAACGGGGTCGAGCATACTGTGCATTATGACGATACCCCGTAGCTTGCTCCGAAACTTGTTGCTGGTTCGCCACTCTTCTGTGTGGTGGAACGTATGAAGCTTGGGTGGGCACGTGTGTATGCTCGCGCTGAAAGTTTTGTCTATTATGCCGCTGAGGGTTTTCGGAATAAGCCTCGCGGGGTGCCCGAGCATGGTGAGTTGCAGCATGTTTGCCATGTCGCTCTTCATACGTGCGTATGAGGCGAAGGCATTCATGAATAGTGGTAGGGTGTCGAACCTCAAGAAAATCTTGCAAGAATGGGTCGAGCTGCTGTACGAGGGTATCCAACATGTCAACATGACTGGCATGTGGATCCCATAGATTATATAGGCGTGTAGTTTCCAACGCAAATGCAACAGGGCTATCATTGGGACCCTGCTGACGAGAAAACAGCTGTTGAGCAAGGCTAGCTCGACTGAGGCCGAAAGGAAAGACCTCCAAGAATTCTGCACGGAAATTCTCATAATGAGAATCCGGGTTCGACCCTCGCCACTGCCGATACCAGGTCTTGGCGGTATCTCTCAAGCAAGTTCCGGCAATTTGGACCTTGCAGTCTTCCGGAATATTATATAAATCAAAATGGTCTTCCAGATCTTCGAGGAACTTTAAAGACCCCTCCAAACCATTGAAATAAATTGTTCCTGCATGCGGCACGAAATGAGCAAGCATTCTGCTTCGCTGAGAGGATTGAACTCCCTCAGGTACGACCCGCGACTCAGAGTAATAAGAAGCTGGTGCATTACGAGATGGTGAAGAATGCTTGGGTATGTGTAGATTATTCATATCCAAGTCAGAGCCACAGGCTTCGTACAAATTGTCCAAACAAACACCATTACCCTCGAGACTTGCCGGAAGGTGGAAATTTGCAGTTGTCTCAGGTAAGGAAGCCATGGGTAATAATAGTCAGGATCTCGTGTTCGAGAAAAGTTCGTGCGCCAATTATAATGAATTAGCTTTGTTTATCTTTTTGCTAAGCTAATTATTATGAATGAATAATGCTCTACGCTTCAAAATAATGAATTCCTAAAAGGGTGTTGTTACTCGTTAATTATGAACTTAAACAAAGTCTCAACGCTGGTTATTTATATTAAGTAATCAAAGTCATAAACCTAACAGCCAGACAGAGGTCTGACAAAACTAAGAATTGAAAAAGACTGAACTTACAGAACAACTTGTTTATTATGATGACTCCTGGTCAACTAAGGCACTCATATATCACTACTACATAACAACACACTGCAACGCAACGCAACACACCACCAACCACCCTCAACTCCAACACAACTACAACGCAACACACACAACACTACTACAACGCAACAACACAACACCCACTTCTCGATGAACGCGCCTATATACGAGCTACCACCACGTCATGACTTACACTCATTGCCAGATCTCATTCAGCGGGTGAAATAATATTCCGTTCAGTAGGAAGATAATTTACATAGTAAAATAAAATAACCAGAGATAGTAAAATCAAAAGGAAAGTGAATATAGAGTATACGTTACAAAAGGATCAAGTGGGACATCGTAGGGCTAAGTGAGGTAAGGAGAAAAGAAGAAGATCTCATCGAACTGAAAAGTGGACATCTCTTCTACTATCGTGGGACAGATACTGGCAGAACTAGTGGTGTTGGATTTATAATAAACAAGAAACTGAAGGATAAAGTGGTAGAAGTTGAAAGTTCCTCTGACAGAGCTGCACGACTCGTTATCCAACTATCGAGAAGATACCAGGCTCAGATTATTCAAACTTATGCACCCACCACAAGCCATCCTGAAGAAAAAATTGAAGAATTTTATGAGGAAATTTGTCATCTAAATAATAAAGGTAAGCAGCACTTGAAAATAATTATGGGAGATTTCAATGCAAAAAATAGGGCAACGGCAACAGAATGAAACTTCAGTAGGTAAATTCGGTCACGGCAACAGAAACCAGCGTGGAAATACTCTCGTTGAGTTTGCAGAGGCAGAAGGGTTTTTCATCTTGAACTCCTTCTTCAAGAAAAAGCCACACAGGAAATGGACATGGAGACATCCAAATGGGACGACAAGTGAAATTGATTTTATTATGTATAACAAAAGATTCGTCATAGAAGACTGCAGTGCGCTAAACAAGTTCAACACAGGTAGTGACCATAGATTGGTGAGATGTAAGATGCACCTCAACACTAAACTTGAACGTGGCAAGCTCATAAGACAAACAAAATCTATTGACATAACCAACCTTAAAAAACACCATAATACCTTCAAGTTGGAACTGAAGAACAGGTTCTCTGCTTTAGAAGGCCTAACATCGGAAGAAGTGGACATCTCTGAAGTTAACAGAAAAGTAACCAAAACTCTTATGGAAACAGCAACAAAATTAGCTGGGTCTAAGAACAAGTTGCATGTAAATAAATTATCAGGAAAAACCAAAATGTTGATGCAAAAAAGAAGAGAGATGAGGACAACTAAAGAAGATGTGACTTCCAAAGTGGAATACATAGAGCTATGCAAGACAGTAAGAAAAAGTATCACTGAAGACGTAAGAAAATTCAACTGTGAACTAGTGAGGAAAGCAATTGAAAACAACCAAAGCCTAAAGATAGCAAAGGGACATCTCAGTAAGGGAAGAAAACAGATTATGGCACTGAGAAAAGAAGATGGTTCTGTAACAAGAAATAGAGGCGAAATTTTGACAAGAGTGAAAGATTTCTACTCCAAATTATATGAAAGGGATGATACATGCACTCCAGACATCATGAAAGATACCAGTACCAGAGTTCCTCCAGTCCTTCCAGCAGAAGTTGCACATGCAATCAAGAACATGAAGCGGGGAAAAGCTCCTGGAGAAGATGGAATTACTGTAGACATCATACAAGAAGCAACTGGAGAAATCGAAACAGTACTCGCCCAAATTTTCACTCGATGCCTTAATGAAGGAAAGATTCCTGAGGATTGGAACACCGCTACAATGATCCTGCTACATAAGAAAGGTGACATTGAGGATCTCGGAAACTACAGACCTATCAGCCTCCTATCAGTAGTTTATAAAATCTTCACTAAAGTTCTTTCACACCGCTTGAAGGTAACACTGGACATGGCTCAACCGAGAGAACAAGCTGGATTCAGGAGTGGCTACAGCACAATAGATCATATCCACGTACTGAGAGAACTAATTGAAAGAGAGAGGGAATATGAACTTCCATTGTGCATGTCCTTTATCGATTATGAAAAAGCCTTTGATTCGGTGAAACCATCAGCAGTTACAATGGCTCTGAAAACCTGCGGTATTGAAGATGCATACATTAATATTATTAATAACATCTATGAAAATGCAGGTGCAAAGATTAGGCTGTTTGAAAATACAACACACATAAAAATTGGAAAGGGAGTGAGACAAGGTGACACCATATCTCCGAAGCTCTTTAATGCCACATTGGAGGGTGTTTTTCAGTCACTGAGCTGGGAAAACAAGGGGATAAAGATTAATGGAGATTATCCAACCCACCTTCGTTTTGCTGATGACGTAGTCATTTTTGCAACTAGCCCATCAGAGCTGCAGAGTATGATCCAGGAACTTGCTGACAAGAGTAAAGAAGTGGGATTAAAAATGAACTTTCAGAAGACAAAAGTGATGTTCAATGCTTTTGCAAGAAATGAAGATTTATCGATTGATGGAGAAAAGCTGGAGATAACAGACACATACGTTTATCTTGGACAGAAGATATCAAGTGAGGGTCACATTGATGAAGAAATTAATCGGCGTACAAAACTTGGCTGGAGAGCTTTTGAAAGAAACAGCATAATTTTCAAGAGCAATATGCCATTATGTCTTAAAAGAAAAGTGTTTGATCAATGCATCCTTCCAGTGCTTACGTATGGTGCAGAGACGTGGACCTTAACTAAAAGAGACATACAAAGGCTGCAGACAACTCAAGAGGCATGGAGAGGTGCATACTTGGTGTAACCAGGAGAGATAAGAAGAGGAACTCGTGGTTCAGAAAAATGACAAGAGTGGAAGACATCATGATCAGCGTTAAATCCCTGAAATGGCAATGGGCTGGACATACTGCCAGAAGGACAGATCATCGATGGACAGCCGAAATTTTAGATTGGATTCCAAGGGACAGGAAAAGACCCAGAAGAAGACCACATGGGAGATGGGTGGATGAAATTCGAAAGTATGCAGGGGTGACATGGAGGAGACTGGCACAAGACAGACCGTTGTGGAGGAAACTTGGGGAGACCTTCGTCCAGCAGTGGATTGATAATGGTTGACAATGATGATGATGATGATGATAGTAACAAAAAAATTGTTCTTACACCATCAGGATCGGACTCCAGATCTCTCGATAACTGACCGAGTGCGTTCGCTTTACCTAGGGTGCCAACAATTCACAGCGTTCAGTGAGGTTTAACAGTGAGCATCTGACTACACAAATGCATATCGACGGTCTCAGCAACAGATATTTCGCCATCTGATGGTATTAACAGCACCGTAGCGTAAACCGAATGCACTCGGCTAGTTATCGAGTGATCTGGTATTCGATCTCAGCGGTATCGGGACAACAATTTTTCAGTTCCTATCAGTTGTTTATAAAAAAAAACGTGGACTGAGAGATGACATCATCTGTTTAGGAAGGAACAGTTTTCAGAATTTGTTTTTCACAACAGATCATTATCATTTATGAGGGGAAATAATTACAGTTTAGAAAAACAATATTTTTGCTTTTGACATTATACAATATTCGCCAAGATACTAACATTTATATTAGCACTAGGCAAACTCTTAGAACCGTGAGGAGTCTCGTTTAAAAATGTATCTGGATATCTATTTGCTATGATTTCAACACAGATTTGTGTCTCTTCTTTTTTTTAAACTTCCCGCTTGTTTTTTGAAGAACTGCAATTATATTCTTTGTGCAATTATAATCACAATATCATAATGTTTGATTTTATGCTGCCCTCTCTTTTTCGAACAACGTATTTAATCTAGAAACAAAAGAAAATTATTTGCTTGATTATTAAATTGTAATTCATAGCTAAGTATCCGGTAATATGCTAATGGAATATGTAGTTTAGTAGAATATTTCCCATTTGTATGATTACTGGCAAAAAACTATTTTAATAGCTTTGAAAGAAAAATTGAAAAGTAACATGAATTTCTTTGGTCTGTGTTGATACAGCTAATACTGTCGCAGCACAACCAAAAATAATTAGTTCTGAGCCCCACAATCTAGAAAATGAAATGTTTTACTACATCATTGAGTAAAATTAAATTACATTAGTAATGAAATTTAATTTCGTGCAAACTTCTACGCCAAATATAGGTTTGCTAATATCGTTTCACTATTTTATTTATAGATTGTGTACCGTTCCTCGTTATAAATTGTTTCAATGTAATTTAAATACTTGCACAAATGAATTTTGCGCGATGATGAGAGTAACAGTTTTTTTTTTAATATATGCAATTTGACCATTTGGAAGACAGAACATTTCGAAATACTTGTGCTTCCTTATAACATAGATTTTTTTAAATTTTGCATGCTCCGTTATAATTAGACATTTATTATTCGTACCTAGTAGTTCCCAAAATCATGTTCATTCAGTGATATTTTCCCGATATATTGTATGATTGCTTACCCAGTAAGAATCGATTTTTTTATTGGAAGTTTAACGACCACCGTGAGCAACTCAATGGGCTATAAGTAATTGCCGCCGCCCCGGTTTCGCAGTGGTCTAAAGCGCTGGCCTCTGATCATTCGTCCGTAAGGGGTCCGGGTTCGAATCCCGGTGAGGCATGGATGTTGTGTTTGTCTTACGGCACTGACTCTCTCCCTTTCCTGGAACTAGTGACCCTAAATTAGGGACGGGCGACTGCTTATAGCCCATTGAGTTGCTCACGGTGGTCGTTAAACCTCCAATCAAAAAAAAAAAAAAAGTAATCGCCCATCCCTACTTGAGTGCCACTGACTCCAGGCAATTGACAGAGACAGTGCCGTCAGACAAACCGTAGCCTACATAATAAAAGGATGCCTGTCGTTCTTCGAAAAACTTGTCTGAGAGCAAAGTTTCTGATTTTGGCTGGCGCTAGCGATTCGTACAAACTGTGGCCTATGTACAAACAATTCGTAAGTACTTTCACGCTGTTACTTCCCTTGGTTGGCCATGCTTTGAGCTCACTTTGTTGCACTTGGATTAAGCTTACGAGTTTCAAATTTTTCTGCGCTCGTGTTTTACTTGAATTAAGTGCTTGGCCTTCCCCATTTGTTTGACTGTCAGTAGCTACGTTCGTAGGTTACGCTATGCAATCGTGCTGCGTTTTGTACCTTCCTGTTTGTCAAATACTTTACATGACATGGTGAGAAAATCAGAAATCTTGTGGTCAGACTAATTTTTCGAAAAACGAGAGGCATCCTATTACGTAAGCTACGCTTCAATGCATCACTCGTGGACGTGGGTCGACTGACAAAGGCTACGTCCTTACTAATGCAAAAACCTGTGAAGTAAATATCAAGGGTTCACCACAATCGTTTCACAATTAGCTATAAATCTTTTAAAATACTTTCACTTTTAGAGATATTTTTCAAATAAATGTAACTAATGTAAATTAAATTTTTGGTAATCATATTTGCAGGGTAAATTTCCCCTGCCATGTTTACTGCAAATGGCCATAACCTACTCTCATCCGCCAAAAGAAAAATTAATACAAAAAAATTAAAATTTTCTTGTAAAATACTTCTTTTCTGTTATTTTTATTTCCAACCGATTTTTGTCGCGATTTTTCAAAATTGGTTTTATTTATTTTGGTTTCTTAATGCTCAATTATTATCAATACCGTCGCTATTGTGTTTGGAGGCTGTAATTACCTTCCAAAGGCACCCCAAATAAAAACAGCATTGATAAATAAATTCAAAGTAAAAGAAAGCATCCCCTAAATCCTTCTATATATTAAAAAACAATAAAATAAAAAAATCTGGAGCAGCAACTGGATGTCATATATATATATATATATATTCATTCCGTTTCAGTTAAACATCATATAAAGACATTTAAAGCATGTCTTTTTAAAGGGATTCAACTCAATCGCTGGCGATGCCCCACCCCAGTCGTGTTACAAAAGAAATTTAATTTTTAATGATGATCGTATCTCAACCTACAGTCAATTTCATTTTTATTTACGCTTTCCAACCGTAGGTTGAAGAAGCTTATATGCTCCAGCTTTGTCCGTCCGTCCGTCCGTCTGTCCGCACGATAACTCGCGTAAAAATCATTCGATTTCTATGAAATTTTAGTATGTGGTAGGGAAACACCTGGGGACGAACCCTATTGAAAATGGGGTTAATATGTTCAAAGGTCACGACATAGGAACGGAATTCATTCCATTGCCTTTATGCGTAATTACTTGCGTAAATATAGTTCGATTTCAGTGAAATTTTAGTATGTGGTAAGGGACCACATAAGGACGAACCCTATTGAAAATGGGGTTAATGGGGTCAAAGGTCACGACAAAGGAACGGGATTCATTCCATTGCCCCTATGCGTCATTACTTGCATTAATAAGGTTCGATTTCAGTGAAAGTTTGGTATGTGGTAAGGGATCACATAAGAACGAACCCTATTGAAAATGGGCGAACTGGGGTCAAAGCTAACGGCATAGGAGCGGGATCCATTCCATGGCCCTTATGCGTCATAACTTGCGTAAATATGGTTCGATTTCTGTGAAATTTCAGTATATTATAAGGGATCGCATGGGAACGAACCCTATTGAAAATGGGTGAAACGGGGTCAAAGGTAAGGACATCGGAGCGGAATCCATTCCGTTGCCCTTATGCGCCATAACTTGAAAAAATGGTTCGATTTCGATGAAATTTCAGTATATGATAGGGGATTACCTGGGAACAAACCCTATTGAAAATGGGTGAAATAGGGTCAAGGTCAGGACATCGGAGCGGGATCCATTCCGTTGCCCTTATGCGACATAACTTGTAAAAATGGTTCGATTTCGATTAAATTTCAGTTTATGATAAGAGATCACCTGAGGACGAACCCTTTTGAAAATGGGTGAAATAGGGTCAAAGGTCGTTTAGGACAGCGGAGCGGGATCCATTCCATTGCCCTGCGACATAACTTGAGAAAAAATGCTTCGATTTCGATGAAATGTCAGTTTATTATAGGGGATCAACTGGGGACGAACCCAATTGAAAATGGGTGAAATGGGGTCAAAGGTCAGGACATCGGAGCTAAATCCATTCCATTGCCCTTATGCGCCATAACTTGAGTAAAAATGTTTCGATTTCGATGAAATGTCAGTATATGATAGGGGATCAACTGGAGACGAACCCTATTAAAATGAGTGAAATGGGGTAAAAGGTCAGGACATTGGAGAGGGATCCATTCCGTTGCCCTTATGCGTAATAACTTTAATAAAAAAGGGTTCGATTTTGATGAAATTTTAGTATATGTTAGGGGACCTCCCGGGGACGAGCCCTACTGAAAATGGGTGAACTGGGGTCAAAGGTCTGGACATAGAATTGGGAATCATTCCATTGTCCTTGTGCGTCATAATTTACGTAAAGATGTTTAAATTACGACAAGACGTTTTCGTGTTGTTCAGGAGGTATACTGAACCAATTCTGTTTAATATCATCGAAATGGGGTCAAAGGTTAGGGCACAGGAGCGAGATTTATTCCACAGCCATTATCCTCATAAATTGAGTAATGATTTCTGGTATGTCGGAAAGCGTATCATAATCAATGCTTTGCATGATTTTACCAACTTGTTTTGAAAATCAACTCTTTAAGTTTTGTTTGTCGATCGACTACCTAAGAAAATGTGCATGCGATCTTTTTTCTCATTTTGAATATTTTAAGCATAGCCTACGTTTTCAGTAACGTAACCTGAATGCCTGTCGTTCTCCGCTGCGATCTTCGATTCTGTATGTACGGATCCTAACTGCCATCTTGCGTCCGTTTCCGCGGAGTTTTGTCCCGCGCTCGAACAACGGAAATTCGGGAAAACGACAGGAATCCTTCAGTTACGTAGGCAATGGTGCTACTAAACGAGAATATATAAAAGCGTAATTGAAAAGAAAATTGTTGCTCTTGATAATAAAATCACTCGTTGTATGTTCATCCCGTGGTGCGCTGTTATATTGAGCAATATAAAAATCCATAAAACATATACTTTCAACACCTGACAAACACAAATCATCACATACTTTTGAAGAGATTTTGATATTAAGAAAAGGACCTTCCGCAGTTTCAAACATCGGTCATGCGACCTCCATTTTTTTTTATGCATCAGCTCTTATAAGATCATGGGCAAACATTGATGTTCAAAAACACGAAGCTGTACTTGGCGTATACTCCTGTCACACTGACATCGATAGCACAATTTGTTGGATTTAATATTAATTGTGATCAGTATGCAATACTGTACGATACCTCGCGAATCGCTTAAATTCTATCCGGACGGCCAGTAAAATCACACGGATGGCGCGCCCTTTAGATAGGTCCTGGGGAGAACACTGATTATGTACGGTGTACTAAAGGAATCTGACCAGGTTTTTTGGTTTAAGTTTGAAATATCCATATTTTTTTCATGTTTAGTTGCATCTGGGTTCTGAAAATTGTTCCGGAGGAATTAATAGTATTCTGACTGATGCGTATTTCTTATGATAAAATGCAAAAAAAAAAAAAAAAAAAAAAAAAAGAACAAACAAACTCTGCAATAGATTATTTTAATAGTAAGAAGAAAAGTGTAGCGTGTACCTTAACCACAGAACAATAAAATTATGGTCAGTAATAAAATTAAAAATAAAACAATGTATATGTTACTAAAGCATCAAGAAGTAATACTGTGATAGTTGGATCATCTGTGTTTCCGCTTTAGTGAGCTCGATTTGTCTAAGAAGGAGTACAAAGCAAACGATGCCCAACATCGCAGTGTCATTTTAGTACGTCTTTTGTAAAAAAAGATCGTGATTATATTATCTGTTTGTCCGTCCGCCTGTACCCACGATATCATCATCATCATCATTGTCAACCATTATCAATCCACTGCTGGACGAAGGTGTCCCCAAG
This sequence comes from Macrothele yani, assembly GCA_039090855.1. Classification (NCBI taxonomy): domain Eukaryota; kingdom Metazoa; phylum Arthropoda; class Arachnida; order Araneae; family Macrothelidae; genus Macrothele; species Macrothele yani. Next base: position 54,557,637 of record CM077018.1, on the reverse strand, counting down.
TTTCCTCCACAACAGTCTGTCTTGTGCCAGTCTCCTCCATGTAACCCCTGCATACTTTCGAATTTCATCCACCCATCTCCCATGTGGTCTTCTTCTGGGTCTTTTCCTGTCCCTTGGAATCCAATCTAAAATTTCGGCTGTCCATCGATGATCTGTCCTTCTGGCAGTATGTCCAGCCCATTGCCATTTCAGGGATTTCACTCTGATCATGATGTCTTCCACTCTTGTCGTTTTTCGGATCCACGAGTTCCTCTTCTTATCTCTCCTGGTTACACCAAGTATGCACCTCTCCATGCTGCTTTGAGTTGTCTGCAGCCTTTGTATGTCTCTTTTAGTTAAGGTCCACGTCTCTGCACCATACGTAAGCACTGGAAGGATGCATTGATTAAACACTTTTCTTTTAAGATATAATGGCATATTGCTCTTGAAAATTATGCTGTTTCTTCCAAAAGCTCTCCAGGCAAGTTTTGTACGCCGATTAATTTCTTCATCAATGTGACCCTCACTTGATATCTGCTGTCCAAGATAAACATACGTGTCTGTTATCTCCAGCTTTTCTCCATCAATCGATAAATCTTCATTTCTTGTAAAAGCATTGAACATCACTTTTGTCTTCTGAAAGTTCATTTTTAATCCCACTTCTTTACTCTTGTCAGCAAGTTCCTGGATCATACTCTGCAGCTCTGATGGGGTAGTTGCAAAAATGACTACGTCATCAGCAAAACGAAGGTGGGTTAGATAATCTCCATTAACCTTTATCCCCTTGTTTTCCCAGCTCAGCGACTGAAAAACACCCTCCAATGTGGCAATAAAGAGTTTCGGAGATATGGTGTCACCTTGTCTCACTCCCTTTCCAATTTTTACGTGTGTTGTATTTTCAAACAGCCTAATCTTTGCACTTGCATTTTCATAGATGTTATTAATAATATTAATGTATGCATCTTCAATACCGCAGGTTTTCAGAGCCATTGTAACTGCTGATGGTTTCACCGAATCAAAGGCTTTTTCATAATCGATAAAAGACATGCACAATGGAAGCTCATATTCCCTCGCTCTTTCAATTAGTTCTCTCAGCACGTGGATATGATCTATTGTGCTGTAGACACTCCTGAATCCAGCTTGTTCTCTCGGTTGAACTATGTCCAGTGTTACCTTCAAGCGGTGTGAAAGAACTTTAGTGAAGATTTTATAAACTACTGATAGGAGGCTGATAGGTCTGTAGTTTCCGAGATCCTCAATGTCACCTTTCTTATGTAGCAGGATCATTGTAGCGGTGTTCCAATCCTCAGGAATCTTTCCTTCATTAAGGCATCGAGTGAAAATTTGGGCGAGTACTGTTTCGATTTCTCCACTTGCTTCTTGTATAATGTCTACAGTAATTCCATCTTCTCCTGGAGCTTTTCCTCGCTTCATGTTCTTGATTGCATGTGCAACTTCTGCTGGAAGGACTGGAGGAACTCTGGTACTGGTATCTTTCATGATGTCTGGAGTGCATATATCATCCCTTTCATATAATTTGGAGTAGAAATCTTTCACTCTTGTCAAAATTTCGCCTCTATTTCTTGTTACAGAACCATCTACTTTTCTCAGTGCCATAATCTGTTTTCTTCCCTTACTGAGATGTCCCTTTGCTATCTTTAGGCTTTGGTTGTTTTCAATTGCTTTCCTCACTAGTTCACAGTTGAATTTTCTTACGTCTTCAGTGATACTTTTTCTTACTGTCTTGCATAGCTCTATATATTCCACTTTGGAAGTCACATCTTCTTTAGTTGTCCTCATCTCTCTTCTTTTTTGCATCAACATTTTGGTTTTTCCTGATAATTTGTTCACATGCAACTTGTTCTTAGACCCAGCTAATTTTGTTGCTGTTTCCATAAGAGCTTTGGTTACTTTTCTGTTAACTTCAGAGATGTCCACTTCTTCCGATGTTAGGCCTTCTAAAGCAGAGAACCTGTTCTTCAGTTCTAACTTGAAGGTATTATGGTGTTTTTAAGGTTGGTTATGTCAATAGATTTTGTTTGTCTTATGAGCTCGCCACGTTCAAGTTTAGTGTTGAGGTGCATCTTACATCTCACCAATCTATGGTCACTACCTGTGTTGAACTTGTTCAGCACACTGCTGTCTTCTATGACGAATTTTTTGTTACACATAATAAAATCAATTTCACTTGTCGTCCCATTTGGATGTCTCCATGTCCATTTCCTGTGTGGCTTTTTCTTGAAGAAGGAGTTTTAGATGAAAAACCCTTCTGCCTCTGCAAACTCAACGAGAGTATTTCCACGCTGGTTTCTGTTGCCGTGACCGAATTTGCCTACTGAAGTTTCATTCTGTTGCCGTTGCCCTATTTTTGCATTGAAATCTCCCATAATTATTTTCAAGTGCTGCTTACCTTTATTATTTAGATGACAAATTTCCTAAATTTTGCAGATATAACCCACGATATATCTGCAACTATTAGTCCGATTAGAAAAATTCTCTTTACATTGGGAAGTTTAAACTATGCGAATGATGATCCTTCATTCCGTTTTTTTACGATGTACAATTTCGCCGCTAGAGGGCGTAAAGGCAGATTATGTCGAAATCAAAAATACGTTTTAATCCACATATTTGACATCCGATTGAAAAAAATCTTTTATCTCTCGATTCCATTTATGTCGAAGAGTATTTTAGATATAGTTACTTTTTCAAAGTACGCATGGATTTTTACGCTAGTGGGCATAAAAGTAAATTACATTTTCCCCGATAACTCTTCTTCTAAAACTCCGATTTTAAAAAAACTTTTCTTCAGCGGATACACCTCCTGATGGAAAATATTTTGCATAAAATTTCAAATTTTCGGTATACAATGCATTGGCCACCAGGGGGCGTAAGGGTTAATTAATGCTTCTGATATATTTACCATAAAACCTGAGCTTCTAAATTATCTATTAAAAAAATTATTTTGTGGACTGATGCCACTCACATCGATAAACCTTTTTGGAATATTTTCTTCTTAAAATATTTCACAGTTTCTCCGCCAGTGGGCGTAGATGTATATCTTATTTTCGTCCACATCTCTGCTTCTAGAAGTCCGATTTGAAAAATTTCTTTTTTGTTGGATAGTATTTCCAGTGGTGTGTTTTTAATAGAATTTCAAAATTTTATAGACTTTCTGCTAGGGGGCGTAGAGGTAAATTGCGTTTCCCTCTATATCTCTGCTTCTAAATCTCCGATTTGAAAAATACTTTCTGCACCGGATACAGCTCTTGATGGGGAAATCGATTGCACATTATTTCTAATTTTTGTGAAAAAAAGGTTTGGCCCCCATGGAGCGTAAATATTGATTTCCGCTTCTGATGTATTTGCAGCAAAATATTAGCTTCTAAAATTTGGATTGAAAAAAATGTCGTTTGAAGACCGATAGTACTCATGTTTACAAACCGTTTAGAAACAGTTTTTTCTTAAAATAATCCATCGTTTCTACGCCAGAGAGCGTAGATGTATATCTTATTTTTGTCAATATCTCTACTTCTATGAGTCCGATTTGAAAAATTCCTTCTTCGTTGGATAGTGTCTCTAGTGTGATATATTTTTCATGTAATTTGAAAACATTCAAGTAATTCATAGACTTTCTGCTAGGGAGCGTAAAGATAAATTGCCCCCCCCCCCACTATACCTCTGCTTCTAAATCTCCGATTTGAAAAATTATTTCTGCACCGGATACAGCTCCTATTGGGAAATCGTTTGCACATAATTTATAATTTTTATGAAAAAATGGTTTGGCCACCAGGGTGCGTAATCTTTATTTCCGCTTCTGATGTATTTGCAGCAAAGTATGAGCTTCTAAAATCTCGATTGAAAAAAAAACGTCGTTTGTAGACCGATAGTACTCATGTCTACAAACCGTTTAGAAATATTTTCTTCTTAAAATAATGCATAGTTTCTACTCCCGGGGGCTTAGACTTATATCTTATTTTTGTCAATATCTCTACTTTTAGGAGTCCGATTTGCAAAATTCCTTCTTTGTTCGATAGTATTTCCGATGTGAAATGTTTTTCCTAAAATTTCAAAATTTTCAAGTAAATCATAAACTTTCCGCTAGGGAGCACAAAGGCAAATTGCATTTTCTGCGTTATTTCTGCTTGTACAACTCCGATTTGAAAATGTCTTCCTGTGTCGCATACAAGACCTGATGAAAAATATTTTTGTCATAATTTCTAATGTTCGGTAAAAAATGGTTTGGCCACCAGGGCGCATAAGTGTTAATTTCTGCTTCTGATGTATTTGTAGCAAAATCTGGGCTCCTAAAAACTCGACTAAATTTTTTTTTCTTGGACCGATACCGCTCATATGGAAAATCCATTTGAGTATACTTTCTTCGTAAAGAATGCATGGTTTTCCCACCAGGAGACGTAAAGTCACATCTTATTTTTGTCGATGTCTCTGTTTCTAAGAGTCCGATTTGAAAAATTCTTTCTGTGTTGGAGAGCGTTTCCGGTACGAAATGTTTTTTCTTTTTTTTTTTTTTTGGATTGGAGGTTTAACGACCACCGTGAGCAACTCAATGGGCTATAAGCAGTCGCCCGTCCCTAATTTAGAGTCACTGGTTCCAGGAAAGGGAGAGAGCCAGTGCCGTAAGACAAACACAACATCCATGCCTCACCGGGATTCGAACCCGGACCCCTTACGGACGAATGATCAGAGGGCAGCGCCTTAGACCACTGCGCCACCGGGGCGGCAGGTACGAAATGTTTCTCATATAAAGTCATGTTTTTCTTAACACACAAGTCTACAACCAGAGGGCGTAAGTTCACGATTCCGTTTACAGCAATATCTGAGGGAATAAAAACCCGATTGAAAAATTTCTTTCTTCCGTCAGATACTATTGTTTTCCATACCGGCTCCATTGACTTTGAATAACTTTCCTAAATTTAATTTGCGTCAGAACGGATTCAAAAGACGTGCTTGTTATACCCGAAAATTCGGTGTTATCTTTCTTGTTATCACTTAAATGATTGGTGTGACAGGAAACGTGCTTGATTATATAATCTTTAGTTCCAATATATTCGCTTTACACTTCTCAGGTACTTAGGTTTCTTTCCCATCACTTGAAAGGAAAAATCCGCTGAAAACTGGGTAGTTCTTCAAGATGTTAAACAGTGGCCTTCGAAATAGCTTTTAACACTGTTTGGCCCGGATTTAATGTGATTTTAACTGCCAAGTATGCAGTTTAATGCTTATTTTCTTAGCGTAGACATACAACTTAATAGCTTCTCTTCTATTTTTCTACATTTTTTGACTAGTGGCATTATGTGCATTTAATCTGGGCTTTCTTGTGACTAAATTCGTTCGACTAGTTGCAAAGAGAATAAATTCTAGGCCACAAAAGATTTAAGGGCCTCTGATCTGAAATGAAAACAAGAAATTATTTTTTTACAGAGCGAAACATCATACAAAAGCAACACTGGATTAGCGATGACTGCTGATATATGTTGGGAAGCGTATAAGCAGCTTCGAGGGCACGTGACCCCCACTTTAAGAAATTAAAATGAAAGAGCAGCCTGCAGTGAGACGACAAATATGACTGGAAGGCTTAATAGAGTGGCAATTAAATTCAGAGTGGAAAAAACAAAAGTTTTGTAAACAACACACTCGTTTATCGATATATTTTAGATTTTGCTGTGATTCGTTGTTGTAATGAAGAAAAACTATAGCAAAATGTTCTCAATGTAGAGAATTCATCATATACGCGTAACATTGTTCATGTATAAGTAAAATGATTTATGATATTTAAATTAATTTGTGATAAAAGACAGGCCTTTATTTCAGAAAACTTAGCATCTTGCCAGAAATATGCTGGACTGTTCTTCATAGTTCATTAGCAACAGTGGTTGATTAAAAATTCATAATGAAAGCGTTTGTTATGGTCTCAAATGATCGAATTGTGGACTTTACAAAGACATTTTACTACAAAAAGAAAGTATTGTTTCACTATGTAAACCTAATCTGGCAACGACGATCTCATTTCAGGAAGATTGTCGTTGCGCCACATTTACGCCTCTTAGACAAACAACATATGGCAGTAGTTTCCCACTGATTAGGTCTCGGGATATCTCACGTAAAGATGATATCTTACGTTCCGAATTGATGTGTCTCCATTAGTAGTAAGCTAAAGGCCTCTAGCTTATTTTATTAATTCCATTAGTAAAGAAAGCATTAAATATCACCTATATGCCCCGACATGCATTTCTTCTGATAAATGCAGTTACATGAAATCAAAACCGGTAATGCATGTTTTATACATGTCATGTTGTATCACGTTGCATAAATCCTGTCTTCCATTTAGACACATTTATTTTCAAAAACTTCAAACACTCCAACATATGGATTCCAAATTTCATACATATTATGTGGTTACGAAACGGCCTCTGGGTAAAATTTACATAACATTTCTATAATTCGTAATATCACGATTTTTGAAAACACAGATTGATGAAATAAATACTTGTTGCCTTCGCTGTTAAAACAAAGTAGAGGAAGCACCCTAAATGAAATTTTTTGAATAGCATTTGTGCTTACAATCTTGGAAGGAAATTGATTGTTAACTTCTAAACTTACGACCATATGAATTTCCAGTTCACAAATGGAAAGCTGGATTTGTCGCATTCTTTCACGGCAGAAAGTGTCAATTTGACGTCTTAAAAAACAATAACTTTCTTATTTATTTGTGCATGTTTCTAAAACGTTTAGATGTAAGTAAATAACACGCGTATGCGTATCAGGTTATACAACTGTATTCTACGTCGTCAAACAATTGCATTTTTCTTATTTTTGGAGCACATTGATACACACAGCTTGGGTAATGCACAGTCAAGCTTTGCCCTCTTTGATTGAAACCGTTCGCCAAAAACTGATGGAGAATCGCATTCCTCGCAAGTTGCCCGCGTACTCCTGGACAAATGCAAGGTTGACGGCTCTTTCTGATATCAGTTTCCTCCCGCGTGATTCAAAATATTCGAAAGTTATTCTATTTCGGTTCTTTCTCATACTTCTGATTTGACCAATGTATGAGACAGATTTCTTAGCGGATTGTCGGTGTAGTGCGCAATCATATTCTGGTGAACATTCTAAAATCTTAACGCATTTTAAATCTTAGGAAACTCTGATGTACTGTTAGTTATTAAATATCATATGCACGTGGCAGTTCGACATTAATGTGCTTCAGTTTTTTCTTTACGCATCAACTAATTCAAAAATGCAATTTTAATTTTACAATTATTAGTTTTACTTTTCATCTTAAAATATTCTTCACGAAATGAAAAATTCGGTGGGCCGATGAAAGAGAAGTTTTGGAAATCCAGAGGAACGAAATAAAAGTTATGAAAAATATAAGAAAAATTAAACCATTTTAAAAATGTAAGATGGTGCTCTTTGATGAAATAATGCCTTTTCTTTTTCAATGAATGTCGCATTTTAATCAAAAACATTAAATAATGAAACATTTTCGGGGGATCCAAGACTCCTTCCCCCTCTCTGAATACACCACTGGCTAATAACAGTAGTTAATTTGTTCTGCAGCTGACTTAGTTTCGATATTTCGTCAACGGGAGACATAGATCAGCACAAATAGAACATAATTTCTCTTACCATCAGGTCGTTTGAAGAGGAGAATTTCCCTTCTCTTTCATAGTCGTGGTCTAACGACTTCAGGATGTGAGTGTATATAAATTCAATATGAATCAGATTGAATTGACCTTATAAATAAGTTTTTGAAGTTGCTTGTTTGGCGTTTTTAGCAGAAAATGTTTAGTCACAACTGAGATAGGCGCGAGAATGATGAAAAATGAAATTTTTTTCAGAAACTGAGAAACTCTATTTTGTCCATGAAGTCTGACGTTTCGATGCCTTAAAATTCCTCCACCATCACCAGGATATGCGCTGAATTATGGATATTTGAAACTATTCGGACCACTCAAGTTTGTGATCGGAAAGTAGATTTTACAGCAGATTACGTTCTTCCTCGTATACAACTGATTGTTGAAATACACTAGTGTCCAAAATTGTGGAGACCTTTAGGAACATTTGTATTTCTAAGGTTTGATGACGCATAACATCTGCCCTTTTTGGAATAAGAACATAAATTGCATATAATTAGAAATATAATTTAATGGAGAACATAATTTAACTCACTGTGTTCGATGATTTTTTCTATCAAGAGGTATATCCAAATAACCGAAAACGAAAATAATGCTCCCTTATGCAAAAAGAAGTGAATTTCCTTAAGTCCAAACTTGCCAATGAGGGAAAAGATGCCGTTTTTATAACCGGGACGAGGGGGAGTGCGCTGTATCTGGGGACAGACGGGTTAAAGTGCCGAATAGACGCACGGCAATTTTTTTGTGATTCAACTCATCTAACCTTCATGGGAGTATGTCCTAATGGTCAACGTACGTGGCTGCCGCAGAAAGAGCCTCTGGATAGATCCCAGACAGGTACGAATGTACCACTGAATATCCATCGTGCATCGGTTGAGGACGTTAATCCGGTTGTCCTTGGGCACTGACTCTCCACGTTATGTGCAACGGGGCCTTCCCCTACGCTTTCTAATTTCCTTCCGTATGACCTTCCTATAGGGCACTACAGCACAGATATTCCAGCTACCTTCTTCTGCGTCACTTCCTAATTCTTGAGAACTCGAAGTCAGACCCTCTTCGTAAAACCCTGTATATGAATATCCTTAACCCAGCTGGGATAGATCTGTTCAGAGTCAATATCAAATTTATTTGATTCCCGACTAAACAGAATTTTATTTTGGTTAATATAGAACAATGATCAAAATTAAATACTGTAATTTCATTTAAAATATATCTTGATACCTTTACACTTAGAGAACAGCGTTGTAATATATCATTTAATTTTAGCTATGCGATATTATATCGTAAGTAAATTGTATTAAACAGACATAAACGGTAGTAATGTCATTGCATGATTTGGTTCAGTGAACACACATCTACAGCACTATGTTCTTATAGTTATACTATTTTCTAAAGGACTCTCAAAAATTATTTAGCTTCCCTGTTCCTCTTTTCAGTGTGTTTTAATTTGCTATGATGCATTTTTACATTATAAAACTTTCTTTTAAACTAAACTACATGATTCCTATTTTGCAAACATAATACCGAAAAGAATACCTCTATCAGAATATCTTTTCCACATCATAAATAACAGACGTTTTCTGAGATAAAACCTTTGCTAAGCTCAAAGATTAGATTTTAGATCTGCAATTATACATTCTTTGTAGGCAATTGAAATCTGTATGATATCTAAAATCCGTTTTGACGGGATTTATTGTAACCAAAGTGTGTATTTTACAAAATTCCATAGATATACACTAAATTATTTAAAAAATATTTCGGACCATTTTTACTACACAGAACATGGAAGATCCATGATTTATACTGAGCCTTTCAGAGGCGGTTAGTATAGTTTTTCAACAGGATGATACCAGGAGTTTACGTCTTTTATAGAGGTGATTCAAAAAGAATTATACAGTTTTAATGCACTGTAAAACAAGAACAATGTAAGATATTTTATGTTACCTGTAACAGAATTGTAGGGGAATGTTTCAAGTTTTTTAGAGACAGTCTCAGATGTTCTATATGTGCACCCTTAGTCACACGGCCCACATCCAGCCGGTAATCCATTTCTGCCCAGACGCGAGGTAAGATATCTGAGTCAAGTTCAGTGATACTGGCGGTGATACGCTGTTTCAGCTCAGGTAGATCAACAGGAAGGAATATCTTGTACTTTACGTACCCCCACAGGAGAACGTCACAAGGTGTTAAGTCAGGACTTTTGGGTGGCCATTGGGTCAGTGGCATGTTGTAGTCTACAGCTCATCCAATCCATCGGTGAGGAACATCTGCACTTTGAATGGAATAATTATCAGCTTCTTTCTCAAAATTCTCAAGACAGTGCGCTGTGAAATCTGCACTTCTTGACTCACCCTCCGAGTTGATTTTCCAGCGCTCTGTTGAATGGCCGTGCAAACACTATCGACGACGTTTTCCGATACACGCGGTCGTCCAGGACTTTTAAGTTTGCACAAACAGCCCGTAGTTTCAAATCTTTTATGCCAATCGTAGATAGATTTTCTGGTTGGAGGTTCTTTTCCGAATCGTTATTGAAAATTCCGTTGCACAACAGTTACAGGTTCCGTTTTGCTCAAATCAAGAACACAAAAAACGCCTTATCCACGGCAGACGCTACCATTTTGACTGACTAGTCACGTAACACGCACGCTATCGCCTACGTCATTTCCTTCAGTAGCGGGACACAAACGTTATGAGGACATCTACCTAACGGTTCGCAGTTGTGAATTGTGTCTTTACCTGTTGCTGTTTTATAGCATCTGGAAACTATATTATTTTTATGAATCACCCACAATTTTAATATAATGTGTTTTTTGAAAACTAAAGTACAAAGTTTTGCACAATAGAAGAAGAGGTAAGGGAAAAGTTGAAATAATTTCAAACCATTTACTAATGACATATAAAAATATATTAACGTGAAACGGAAGCCTGTAAATCAGCAGCAAACCTAGGGTAAATTCATAAGACAAAGTATTTCGTACATTTACATAAATACTCTGCTGATATAACCTTATCTTGTGCACATTTTTCCGGGTATGTATCTTTAAATTTACGGTGGCTTTTTTTTTCTACAAAAGATTGCTGTATGTGCGGAAAAATGATTTTTTGAGAAAAAAAAAGTTTTTCCCTAAAAACGATATTTTTTAGAATCTGTTCTATAATTTTCTAGATATTGGAAATACAAGATGTTTCACATTGTAGCTCTCAACAATTTTTAAAGGTTTTCCACTGTATCACTTTTATTTATGAAAATTCAACAAATTTGTACTTTACTCCTGAATGCTATCTTTTGCCAAACTACCAAACATCTTAGATCGTTGAAGTTCTCAGTTTGTTTTAATTTCCTGGTCTAAGTTTGTGAAACTCGTAAAGAATTGCGTGGAAGAAATTTTTAAATTTCTTAGGTAATTCTGTAGCTCTGTTACATGATCTTAACGGAACTAAATTTTGATTCTAGAAAAATTGCACAGTGCCTAAAGAAATAAACGGAATTTTTTTTAAATAACAGTCATCTGACAAAATAGATTGACGGCATCGTATTTTGGCTTTCATTAAAATCCCAGAGGCTCGAGCGAAAATTTACTAAAAATTACATTTTAAGTAGAAATAATTTTCTTTCCATTGGAAACGATGCTACAAGTTTAAATAATTTAAGTTTGCAATGTCTAAAGTTTTTGAAATTGTAATTCGACCGTGCGGATTGGGCTGAATTGTGAGTTTTCATGAAAATTTGCTAACTCTCCCGATTTCACAACGGAACAAGTAAACAATTGGAACATGTTGAAAATGTTTGCAATATATCGAGCTGAGTTTATGGTTTCGTGGAAAAAAAATGTTAATAATCCTACGTGCTGGCACAACACATGACACACCAAGTTTGTACTCATGTAGAGGGTTCGTGCCTCATCACTCATGAAGTAGAGATTCATGTCCAGCATCCCAGAAGCAGTTTCTTCCTGTAACCACCAGCAGTATCGCACACGTACGGGTTTATCTTGAGGTTGTAACTTATGCAATGCAGAAAGTTTGTACGGTTTAGCACCCATATCGAGTTTCAATATTCGCTGGCATGAAGAACGTGAAATTCCTGCTTACTGAGATAATCGACGCGTAGATTATCTCAGTAATGTCCTCTGGAGTCAATGTCCTCTGGAGTGCGTACTGGCTTGGCGTAATTTCTGGCAGCATTATCACTGAACCAGTTGCACGCCATTGTTGTACCAGGTTACTGATTGCCGCCTTCGTTCATGTTTCAATTTTAAACCTTGTATAAAAGTCCCGTTGACACATTTTAAAGAACGTATTCTTCACACGTCCCTCGCCGATGAAAATCTTTGCTGCAAAATCAGGAACATCTTCTCTATTGCTGGGAAACTCCTCACAAGTAAACTGGTATGTTGATCGATGGATTGCCAGCTACCTGTAACCAAAAAAAAAGTTATAATTAACAAGTAACAAACTGCTTCGTTATTACTGTAGATTGTCCGTACCTGTAACCAAATACGTTATCATTAAATTAGGCTACTACAGGTATAGAATTGTTGTTTTGGCCACTATGGGTATAGTTTTGTTTGGGCCAACCTGTATGTAACACACGAAAAGATAAAAATGCTAAATAACTTATTTTATCAGAAAGTTTCCTTCTAAAATTTGCCTTAAAACCTTCTGTTTCATTAAAATGAAAGATATATATAATTTTTCTATGAAATAAATACGGAAGTAAATTCATAATAAATCATATAAGCAAATTCATTTTTCTCTCTTGACACAGTAAATAATGAATGGGAAAGTATTAAGAAATCCTCCTGGAAAACACACAGGCTTCTTTTCAATTAAGTAGGGGCAATGTTTACGTACACATCAGCTGTACCGTAGTAATGAAAGTGTTTTGCTAAATTTCTGAACTTCCTTGAGAAAGACAGGTACTATTTCCATTTTAATTCACCAATGGCATTCGTACACCAAACTTCTCTTCCTATAAAAACTTAATTTTGTACGTTCAATGTATTCGTTTCCAAGGAAAGGAAAACGATAGAAGATTTCAACGGAATCTCAGCCATTGGAGATGCGGATATCTTACCTTTTATTTACATTTACCCTGATCATTGATTAAATGGAATGAAATGTACCGAGCACAGTCATTATTTTCACTTCGATATAACATGCTCCCAGGTATTTTATTCCGCAGGTGGGATTTATTTGTATATTGTTTGTATCAAACGTATAGCTACCTACTTACAAGCGTATCGCAAAAATTCACACTAATTTGCACACAGATCTATACCACTTTGCACAAAAACCCGGGAAGGGAACAATGGGGAAAATATATCAGGGAAAGTGTCCATTTCAATGTTGGCTGACTACTGTTTGACGCCCTCTAGACATGATCCTGAGCAGTGATACAAGGGTCAGGCAAAGTTACGTCGGACCTAGAATTTGCCGGTGCATAGGCTAAATACGTATAAGGAATTTACAGCACATCTCCCAAAAAACCGAAGCCAAATTGGCATTTTCTTGGTGATATTCGTATTCAACATCTCGAAATCTATAAAAAAATACGACTAATTTGATCTTGACGGGGAGGAGCAAGACCTTTCTAAAGATTTGTTGTCTATGTCATAAATAAAAAATAGGGTTAAAACACTGTCCAAAAGCTGAAAAAGCCATGCCATTTATTATTCAAGTAGGTATTTTCAATCTAAATCTAATGGTCGTTTTATAATAGATAATTTAAGTAAAAAATAATTTCTATCGAACATATTATTAAATGAATTAAAGTGCACTCTCAATAGAATATCCCACTTTTTAGCAACCCTTTATCAAGTTTCTACATTCACTTGCTTAGAGCCCAATACTAATTTCTTCTCCATATAACGACCAAAGAAAGTGTAAGCGTTTATTTACAGTGACCACAATAGAGAGGATCAGGTAACGAAAAACTAAGCGAAATTCGATGTGTTATAGTCAACAAAGAAAACCGAATCAAAACTACCTGAACTTCGAAGAGGGTGAATAGATAAACCATTCCTTCGTGCACAGTTAAACACAGTAAATGACAAGCGCTGCTCCAAACACTGAAAGGTAAGACTTTGCTTCATGACTGACTGTTCTTATAAAAGACATCCTGAAATAAAATTAATGCCTCGCCCGTCATCAGGGTTTTATTTGTAGCAGCAAAATGTGAAAAAAAATACTTGGACACATTGTTAATACTTCTAGCCTTTTCAAAGTGTTGTCCATCACTTTTTATACATTTCCGCCCTTTTTGATCCCATTGGTAAAATCCATTTTGGAAAAGCTCCTGAGGCTGTCGTTTCACCCTTGAGTTCACAGCCAGTTTAGCGTTTGTCACATCGCCGAAGTGTTCCCCACAGAGAGCGCTTTTCTAAGGGTCAAACAGGAAAATGTCTGAGGTAGCCAATTCAGGTTTGTAAGGTGGTTGGGCAATCACCGTCAACCCTATTTGTCAATAGCATGTGAAACCTTCAATAAGGTGTGAAGTCGTGAGTTATCATGGTGTAAATCAACATTACGAAGTGGAATGTCACGTCTTTTCCTTTTGACGTCTTCTTCAATGTCATAGTGATCACGGTTTATTGTTGCACACCGTTCAAGTAAATCAGTTAAAAAGACAGCACATTTTTCCGAGAAAATTGTCACCATGACTTTTCCTTCTGAACGAGTTGTTTTCATCTTTTTCGGTAGAAGTGAAGATGTGCAGTGGCATTCCATTGACGTATGTTTTGTTTCTGGGTTATAAAAGACCACCCAGGTTTCATCCCTGTCACAACATTAGAGAAAAAACACCTCACCCTTCCACTCATAACAGTACAAGTTGTTCCGGCAGATGTCCACCCTGTGCTCATACTATTCACTGGTTAGGTTTCTTGGGATCCGCTTTGAACAAATTTTTCTGTACTCCAGATCCCTAATTAAAATTTCTATAGCACCATGACCACAATGAATTGCATCACACATGTCCTGGAGGGCGACACGACAATCAGCTATTATAAAGTCTTTCACGCGCAGCCTGCTGGCATATCTCACTGCAGTTTAGGCTTTTCCACTCCGTTGTTTGTCCGACATTTAACTTTTTCCCTTTCAAAACTTCTTCATCCAACTTTGAAAATCACCAGCATCGGTTAAGGCAGCACCGTACTCCACCAGGAAAATTCTGTGAATTTCTGGAGCACACATCCCACTTTTTCGTGGAGCTGCACTACAGCTCGCTGCTTTTCTGTGTCATTCATGATTTTTATTTCCGATTCTGAAATTGTTTTCCCATATTAGTCACAGATCATAGCACATGTCAGTGGAGTTTTATTAAAATCACTTCAACATTCAAAAGTTATTTTGGAGGAGGTGTTACTTTCAGGACGTTCTTACTCCCTTTTGGAGTCTTCCGATTGTTGCTGCTCCAATTACCTTCTGATTCCAATTTGCGAACGTGCCGTAATATCTGCTTTGCAATGCGTTTTCCATCAAAACACAGTGCTTTCTCAGTTAACAATAAAGTTGAGGATTTGAACGACGTTGACAAAAACTGATTTAACAAAACAAAGATCGGGAAATTATTTGACGAAACGAAAGTGCTGTCTTTACGATCTCGATCTTTTGAAATCGGCAGACGACTTAAATCGCCAACGGATTCAGTGTTTCTCGCAACCCATTTGTGGAACAGATGAAAAATTATCCAGGTTAGGAGAAAATACCCATTAAGTGGATAAAGAATGCGCACTCCTTTAATATGACGATATTTGGCAATATGCCCACGAAAGTGGCCGAACAGTGACGGTAAAAACAAATGTTAATCCAAATTTCAAAGCTTCAGGTTGGTGGATACAAACCTTTAAAGTACGACACTGACATTCATTAAAACATTCTGTGGTGAAAGTGCCTCTGTTAACTCTTGATCTTTGAAATAAACGATGCAGCATCAAAAATCGAGAAAAACAGCAAATCATTGTCCTTTTAGATGAAAATATGTCAGTGACTGAAGTGTTCCTTTTTATGAACGCTATTACACAGAAAATTGTTTTTCAAAGGTGTGAAACCTTTATCCGCGACGTGCAAGGTCAATAAGAAGGCATGGACGACCTAAGAATAGGTTCGGGAGTTTGACAAAATATTCAAGATAATAGAAGAAAGATATTATCGATTATTGACAACTGTGCACTGCCGCCTAAAATGAGAAACTTACCAGTGATTCACATATTATGTATTGCAACTAAAGTCTCTTTAATGATTAAACCTTTCGCTCCAGGAATCATTCACAGCTTCAAGAATCACTGCCGAAAAATGCTAATCAAATGCATCATAATTGGCATGGGAATTAGTAAGCCTCACGTAATAGATATTTTAGCAGGGGTGTATTTGCCACAAGCTGCCTGTCAAAAATTAAAACAGGAACCAATTTATAATTGTTTTCATCCAGTTAGACAAAGTAAAGTATGAGGCTTTCTCTTGAACTGATTCTTTAGACAAAGTAAAATATCAGGCTTTCTCTTGGATTGATTCTAGATAGTACCGGACGTTTGAGAAAAATAGTGTCATCGTACTAAAGATAAAAGACAAAATGATGAATTTATGTGGTTCTTTCCAGTAAAATACGGTTACCCCCCCCCCAAAGATTTTGATGAGCAGGATAGGATTAATTGGAAGGTGGAATGATCTGAAGTACATTGAAATCATACATTAATGCATACAGATGCTGAAGAGTTGTGACCTTCCATAGAAAGAGGTGTTACCTGCCGGCAATTCGTGTTTCGAGAAAAAGCCATTTATTTCGCAACACCGCGCCATAACTCAGGTAAGTGAGGTCTGACTCTCAGGCACGGAAAACAAACACTGCATAGCGAGATCAGCACTCGCTGATCTCTACTAGACGATTATCCATCTTCGGCTTCTCCCAGAATGCAATAAGCGAACGTCTTGATGTTTGTTGACCTGCCGGTGGTCTGTTACACATGAGTAGACTTCAGCGTGTTACATTTGGTGTTATTTTGCTCAGAATGAGTGATCTTTTTAGTGAGTTTAGGAAGGAATGTTTACGGCGTAGACGATGATTTAACTGTTTTAGTGGCAGTTGATGATTATTTATCTCAAAATGTGGAAAATGGAGATGTTGAAACGTTGACATTCTAAGTGGTCGACCTGAAGTCATTGAGCCCACAGGTTTAACACCAGCCAGGGAATGGTATTTGTATGAAAAGGTGGAACCACTTTGCTCATCAAAACTTGATGCAAGCATCTCCTGCCCTAAACCACTCACACAAAATTCAAAGAAAGGTGCCCCAAAACAAACAAACATCAGCAATTAGTAACCTTCTACCTTCAAAAAGTGGTAAAGTGCCTCTCGCTGATAAAACTACATGAAAACGAAAATGTGGACAGTACTCCAGTTATTTTCATGATAAAAGAACATGTCCTGATCAGAAGAAATAATATACCGTAAGTTGTCACACAGAATCTGCTGTTGTTTAAAGCAAACCAATTGTACGCATATCCAACTACTGACAACGTTGTTTTCCTCTGTAATTTAATGTTAATACATGCTATTTTCAAATTTTAGGTATTAAATTAATCCTGCTCTCATTGCAGCTGGATTTCCTGAAACCTAAAGGTATGTAGAATCCTAATATATCGATATCTAAAAATGTGTACATTGACCCAGGTACCCCTTATTACTGTGGAGGGTCACATATCACATATGTCGGATGGCAGTTCCCTTGACGAAAGGTAGATATTGATGCGCATTGCAGACCCACTCATGAAAAAATTATTTGAAACATTTCAATTGTTTCGTGATTTCCTACAGAAAGAACATTCGCAGGTGTGTTTGTCGTGGCTAGTGACTAAGAAACGTTAAAGTTATAAAAAATTTAAAGCAGTTGAAGAAATCCCCAGAGAAAACTAATATTCAAGTGAATATTATGCCACTGTTTTTAACTCTGTAAAATAAAGTGCATAAATCTTGAAAATATATTTTTGTTTGTATTCGAACTATTGTTTCAGAATAAATATTAGGTATGTGTAAAATTTGAAATTTATTTTTTAAATCGATGGTTTATAGCAGCATACATGTATTCTTCGCAGGTGATAGCTATTTGAAACTGTTGTCTTCTCGAGTTTGTTGCACTTCTTACGTAGGAATACTGACAAGTACACTTAATAATTTTCTAATAAGTATCCAATATGTACCCACGAATGCATGTCAATTGACATGTTCTTCCAAAGGAAAGAGAAACATGGTTTTTTTCTGTATCTCAATTTGTAATTCCACTCAGAAAAATACAGATAACTTTAAGTCTTTTCTTTGTCGTTGGGACAAATTTGTTCCGTCCTTACAAATACATAATTTTTTGACGGTGGCACTAAATTGATCATGTGCATTTGTAAAGGAATTTAGGAAGGGAGTGTCTTAAACAACCCTTAGAAATAGGAAGCTAGGAGATTTGGGGTAGGGTGCCCGAAAGGAAAGTGACACGAAAAAGAAGTAGAAAGGGGAGAAAGACTCCTTTATTTATTACTGGGGAACCAATACCTGTGGTGGCACTAATTTGAACTACAATTTTATTTATGATAATTATTTTATGAAGAAATTACTGAAACTTGCGACTCAACGAGTTCTTAATGATTGTCACAAAACTGAGTTTTTCAGTTCTTTTTTTTTAAATTTAAATTTCAAATTTCTACTTTCACTGGTACTTGCGTTTCGAAATTGTTGGTACACGTTACTGTTATATTAATTTGAAAAGAGATTTAAAAGATGAATAACATAACCCAACATATCTGTGGGTACTGAATGAACATGAAATGTGATATCTACCCGTTCGGAGCCCCTGTTTGCGCGTTTGATTTGTTGTTTAAAATCACAAATTCCAACTTCAAATCTCATAAATTTTGTAAAAACATATTTACGTTTTTAAACAATTTAGGATATTCATTTCTGTACATGAAGAGACAAGTTCCACAACGGTGTTTGCTTTCAAAAGCATTTTCAGTTGCGAAATGTTTAAGAAAGAAACAGGAAGAAGTAAGTACATGTATATTGCGAAACTGGTGTTCCAGAAGAAAAGCATCTCATGTTAGGGACACAGATGGTTTGTGATACTTCGTCTACAGGAAATTCTTCCGAAAAAATCATAAATATACATTGGAAAGTCAAGACCAATTGAATACTTTGCATTTACCATATTTAAAGGCTAGATGTAAAGTGCCTTATCTTTAAAAAAAGGCACTAGATGAAGATCGACTTAAACAAACAAACGAAAAATACTTGAACCAGCTTATGGGCCAGTGCCCCTAGATCTCCTGAATGTATAAATAGGCACGTTGCAAGGAAATGTTTAACTCAAATGTGTTCCGGTAAAGAAAAGATTCAAAAAACAACAACAAGAAAAAATATACAAAATTTATATTTATGCCGGCACAACTACATTAAACCAGCAGTCTTTATTGACGGTGAGTATTGTAAATTTGAAATATCTGAAGCATGTTGTTCCATTTGCTGGGAGATCTTTCAAATAATACATTCAACGTAAATGCAATATATACCATTTTTCGAAAAATATGTATTTAAATTCGGTATTTTTATTTATTTTATTTCGGATTCATTTCGAATATGTACTATTGTCACATTTGTTTATTTATAACTGATAATGTGATGGCTACCCTGAGAAACACAGCGCTAATATAGTTACCGGGTAACCATCTAATCGGTTTGTCACAGTCCTGTTCTTTGGTATTGGAAGTTCATGTCAACGCCGCTATTTAATCACACCGATTACTGACTACGATTCCCTTCAGGTAATCTACATGTCACTCCGTTCACGATATTAAGTTGAGTATTATGTTAAAAATTAGCATAAACGGATGGAAATTGGGCTGCTTAGACAGCCTTGTTTGGATGCCTGCCATATAATATAATTATCTGTGTTGTGTATCTCAACAAAGCAGACAAAAGTATCTATCGATAAAAGAGGCAGAAGAGTTGGCAGATCTTCAGGCTGATCGAGCTTTTCAACTCAAGTTTAGGTAAACAACACTACTTCAATTCTGGAGTTTGGCAAAAACAGAGTTCTCAGTGTTTTTAGAAGATATCCTATCTACACTACAACAGTTTTCGACAGTCTACTTATGCTAGCAGATATTTTCCGCGTTGGCCAACATTAAAAATGAGGAACGGGAGCAACTTTTTCTTTTTGATCAAGAACTACGTGATATTTTTCTCCGATTAGTCCCCGTATTGAACAATTCTTCAAACGTAAACAAGCCCTTTTTTCTCTTTGAATTATGAAAACGTAATTATTGAATCATTAAGTGTTCATACTTTCACACCTTTGATTGAAATCTCATAGGCTGGGAATTCCAAGAGGTAAACGAAATAAAGGCAAACACACAGATGTGTAAAATATAAAACTCAGGGTTAACATAAATATGGTGCTTCAGTTGGTATTTATTACCTTGAATTTGCCATTTTTTTTATTCGTTTCCATTTATTTCCTTTCCTTTCAGATCTGGGGTTTAATGGATGTGCATTTTGCCTAGTCTGAAGAATGCCTGATCTTCTGAGGTTCCGCCTTCAGATAATTAATATAAATTGCAAGATATTGCTCAATAAAATCATGTTGGCTTGGTATAAGAGCAGTATTCATTCGAGGAAGTGAGTAGGGAATTAACAAGTTCAGTTTATTTGCTTCAATATTTTAGGGAATAGATAAAAAAGAGATGCTAATTGACAATCATTGGAAGTTAAACGTAATATTTAATTGCACCAAGTAAATAGTTCTGAGTTTCATCCACATTAAAATGTGTTTGTTCGCACATTTTTTTTATTACAAGTGATGATTTTTCACAGAAGACAGGCGAGGCTAAATTTAATATCACTTCTGTTCTTAGAGGAACTTTTCAGCTCCATTGTTGCGATTCCTGTGTTATGATACAAACAGGACCAAAGAAAATCTGGTAAATAAATCTTATAATTCATTTTCTGAAAAATATACTGAAAATTATTTTTGAACTTTTGGAAATAGAATATTTATTAGTACTTTAAAGTCGCAAAATACTTTGTGTAACATGCAGTTCAGTCCATTCCGAATTCTGAAGCGGCGGCAAATTTCAGAAACAATAGCAAGAGAAAAGCTACAGCCGTCACTGACGATTACACGATGATGTGCTGTTTCAATTCTCACTAGCACGGCTCCACTCCAGATAATTTCAAAGATGATCATTAGATAGAAGCATCCAAAGAAATGTGCATAAAAACCTTCTACTGTTCTCACGAGAGAGTGTGTCAAATAAAGCAACTTTTTAATGCAAACATGTCCTATCACTGACTGGAGAGGGTGTGGCTGAATGTGCGATAGAAACATATCTTCATGAAATGTTCTCTGCTTATTGTGTTCATCTTAATATCCAGTTCCAGCGGATAGCTATTTATCACAAAAACTGTCATCCTGTAGGCATCAAGATGATGTTGCGATGAAAATTTCCAAATACTGCATAATTTGAATAGTTGACCTCCATTCTTTAGGAGGAGAAGTACCTCTGCCATTCTAAACGAAACATCTAAAAGCATGGTCAGAGAATTTAGTACATTCTGAAGTGTTTTCTCCTGGAAATTGGTACTCCAAAACAGCAGATACTTCTAGCGAGGAGACTAGTTTTATTTGTGACGCAAAAGCAGAGGTTACTTCGATAATATCAGCAAGCGCTGCAATCTGATTTTCAACATAATTTAATCATGTCCCTTTTTCAGCTCAGCTTAGTAGACAACTAAATTGCATTATATTAGATCATTCGTTCGGCTTCAGGATGTAATTTCAATGCCAGACAGTGAACTTCCTATGCATATTTTAAAGAAATTAGAGACTGCTAACGTTGGTACTCTAACTTAGGAAATTAGAGACTGCCGACGTAGGTACTCTAAGTTCATGTACTTCATTTTTTTTTTGGTACTTTCGAGAAATACAATTTGTTTGAACTTTTAACATTATATGTATTACTTTTGCGGATAATTCATCTCTTCTTTATAAAAGGTAGGGGCAAAATTTTTGATTGGTCCCTTCCACTGCATAACATTCGAAACATTTTTTTCTATGTCCAAGCCCATTAAATATCTCAGAAAATTTGTAATTTGGAAATGTACGATTGTTTAATCATTTCCTTATTAACTAACATCTTAGAGGTTTAAACCCCATTTTCAGGTTTTTAATCTCCAATCCTTTCTGCTGTATCTTCTGGTACAAAACATTGCTTCCAATATCCTCCTTTATTTTACTATTCCATAGGAACCTGAAGAGGAGCCAGGTCATTGTGGTAGTTCGTAAAAGTTTCCGGCGTAATCACATTTTGTCACCATTAATGTGTTGATTAATTTAGCTATATTACTCAAGGAAATTCTGATTTTTATTACAGCTGTATAATCTCCAACGACCGTTTGGCTATCTCCGTCCATGTTGTTTGTTTCGCTTTGGCCATGATGTGTGAAATGAATTCTTAACAACTTTATTGCAGCACCAATACGAAAACACAAGGTGGAAACCTTGGGCTTTCCATTTTTCCAGTAACAGTGCTGTTGACTGCTAAACATTTAACGTTGCACCTGTGATTTTAACATAATGTGTGAAGTCACTCATCGCCTCTGTGATAGATTCTTTATTTTCCAAATACAGTTATACAGTAATAATCAAATACACAGCTGTATACGCTGTGTATTTTTTTCCTTTATCAATTTGTCAGGGATTGGAACAACCGTTATTTTGTACGATTTCTCAAAAATATTTCTATAGTTAATACAAACAAAAATGGTGAAAAGGGAGAACTCCGTTCGATACCTCTCTTTATTGCGATTTTCTTTGTCTTGTATTCCTCTTCTAGTACTTCTGCAAACGAATTGTTATGCATGTTCTTTATGGTTTTAACAAAATGCTCTGTGAAACCATACTCTCTCAAAATTAGAATCAAAGCTCCAGGACCGACCGTATCAAACGCCTTCTCTTGGTCTGGTGAAAATTATCCAAATTTTAAATATCTTTCAGTAGATTAAATTTCTTGTAAGAAAAAAAACTCTGGAACATATTTCTCTCTGGAATAGCTCAATATTGCTGTGTGTTAATTAACTTATTTTATACTTTTCCATATCTTGTGTCAGAGATTGTAGCCAATGTTTTATAATAAACATTTACTGGAGTCGGTCTTGTTTTATTAAAAACTTTCTCATTAGTATAGCTTCCTTTTCAATTTATTTACACATTCTCTAAAGCGTATAGATATCTTCAAAATTCCTAAGAAAAACAAAACGTACAACAAGACGAATGATCACATATCCTTATTTGAAGTCCCTCAGAATTTCTTCTTGCATTAACTCGTTATACATTTCGGTTAAGTACACTGCAATTTGGCTTTCAAACCTATTATAAATTTCTGCCATTACGCCGCCTGGTTAAGGGTACCTCTAATTCTTTTATTTTTAGATGGCAACCTGTACTTTACTTATTGTTATTTCATTTTCAAACAAATGATTTCCTTCTTTTAATGTAGAACATTAAGAACGTTCATTGGGTTGTGAACCTCTACGTTTTGTTTTTCTTAGGAATTTTGAAGATATCTATACGCTTCAGAAAATGTGTTATGTATTTTATTCTGACTGTCAATGTAAGTCAATATTTTTTTTTTTACCTGATATGCATTAACAATATTTTCTTCTGTTTCGAAACCTGTAATTGCTATTTTTTCTCTGATATTTAAATCAGTTTTCCTGGTTATTTCCATAATATATCTGTTTAAATGAATTATCTCATATTGGTTGCAATTTTAAATGTTTCCTTTTATTAAAGCCCTTAAGATACTATTTAAAAACGATATTCAATTCCCTTCTTTTCTGCAATTTCTTTCCCCTGTACTTGTAAATACTGGCTCAATTTATTTTTAAAGTCTACCGAGTTTTTTTTTGATAGGAGGTTTAACGACCACCGTGAGCAACTCAATGGGTTATAAGCAGTCTTCTGTCTCTAATTTAGGGTCACTGGCTCCAGGGAAGAAGGAGAGCCAGTACCATAAGACAAACGCAACATCCATGCCTCATTGGGATCCGAACCCAGATCTCTTTCGGACGAATGATCACAGGCCATCGCTTAGACCCCTGCGCCACTGCTGCGGCACCGAGTTTTCGTATTTATTCCTATTTTCTTCAAGAAGCTGTGTTACGCATTTATTTATCTCTGTCTGTATGCCTCCCATTTCCAAGTGCAAAGTGTTCATTTTGCAAGGTATTTTACCTTTTTTTTATTGGGGGTTTAACGACCACCGTGAGCAACTCAAAGGGCTACAAATAGTCGCACGTCCCTAATTTTGGGCCACTGGTTCCAGGAAAGGGAGAGAGCCAGCGGCGTAAGACACACACAGCATCCATGCCTCACTGGGATTCGAACCTGGATTGATCTCGGGCGAATGATCAGAAGTCATCGCTTACATCACTTTGCCAAGTATACTGCCATTACTTTCCTACGTGGTGTTATTTATCTTTATCTTCTATTTTAAAATATAGTGATCCGAAATGTGCAAAGTTTTTGAATTTGCAGAACTATGTCTATGTCTTCTAGGATGTTAACATTCTGTGTAAAAATATAGTTATTTCTTGAGGCTAAGTCTCTAGACTCCCAAGTAAATCCTGGAGTTGTTTGTTTCAAGGTTCCTCACGCATCATGTAAACTATTTTCTAGTACCAATGTTTTGAATGAAGTTCTACTTCCATCTGAGTATTGAGATGGAATCCTTCTATCTAGAAGTACATCCAAAACTGTATTAAAGTGTCAGGCAACAAAGAGAAAGTCATAATTTCCAGATAAATAATAAGGAAAGCTTCTGAAGGAGTCCTTACGATCTGGAATTGATGAAGGTGCATAAACACATACCATGTTAAACATAAAGTTATGCTTTTCTACGATTATCGATACCCCTCTCCCTTCTGTGTCCAACTGAAAATGAATAATCTTGTCATTTCTACACAAAATCATTACATCACTATATCCTACACTTGCTAAAGAAAAACTCACTGAAATGATCAATTTTTATATGTAGTTATATCGTGGTAACTTCTAAAATGAGTTTCCTGAATTAGACAAATATATATATTATTTAAAGCTAAATACCCTTCGAGCCAATCGTGTTTGTCTTCTTTCCAGAGGCCAGAAATATTCCATGCAATCTGAGTTAGGATGAATTATATTAATCTTTACAATGCATTTTGAACTTCTCTCAACCAATTAACAGAAGGAATGGCCACGAATATCTTAACTCTACAGAGCCTACTTAAAGGCGAAGAAAGGATGTATTATTACTTGAAAGATAACACAGCTTTTACTACTTTTCCGTATTAAATATTATATTTCAAATATTTTACTGCTCGTTGAAAGTTATGCCTAAAATTCTTTAAGCAAAAATACATTTCATGAAACAACCAAGCTGACGAGGAATTAAATACATCATCCTTTATATCATTTCGGACATGAAATAAATATGTTGTGTAGTTTTTCAAAAAAAGAAACTGTAGAGTCTTAAAGCATTGCTGTGTCGTTCGCAATGGGAAATTTCTCCTTACTTAAAACAAACCCTTTGTTTAAGATGAATGTTAAAGATTGTAAGAATAAAATTATCAGGTATGTACAGTCACCATCACATCCACAAATAAAAAAGCATTATTACTTGTCCTGGCTGCAGAAATGGTAATCAGCAAGATTCATAAATTCTAAGAATAATTACTTTCCCCACGAATGAAATCCCAGGCTAACTGTAACTTTCAAACAAATCAGGCAGAAGTAAAAAGATGAAAAAAATGCGATATAACTTTACGCACCGAGTGGGAATGACGTGAATCATTCAAAGAATAAAACACATTGAAAATAAATTTTTGTAAGAAACAGTCATACCATGCAAAGTTTTTAAGAAGAAATTTTATAAATCACATATCAGCTTGCAAAAGTCGCTGCACCCTGTCGCCTGTTTCAGCAGAATGAAATAAGGGAAAGAAACCAATGTGAAAAATAACATTTAATTCATAGGCTATGTGACGGAAAAATAAATTTTGTACACGATATTCAAAATCCCAAAAAAGGGATGAAACTGTATCCTAGCTGAGGAGCACGGTGTTCGTACTCAACCGCAGGGAATGCAATGAATAACCAAAGGTTTGTTTTGTTTTATATGAAAGAGCGTTTAGTGGTTAAAATATACGCTGGTCACAAAAAGTTAGAAATGTTACATAAAATGAAGGATGCATGTATTTGGTTCGGGAACTCGCAGTGAAATAACATCATTCAGGCTACTAAAATTGTATGCATGTAAAATAGTAGTGCTTCAAAAACAAAACGATAAATAAAAAGTGCTTCAAAAAAAATATTTTGAAATTTCTGCTCACAGCATTGTAGCACCGCTTTATAGAGGAAATGGTAAGTTCAAAAAATGTCCGTACTACTGGAATTAATTACTCGCTTACAGAACCTCTGTGACCAAGCACATCTTGATACCTACGGGACATACTTGCAAAAATATTATTGAGGAGTGTTTTGGGCAGCTCCTCCCATATTACAGGAAACACATTATGGAAAACTCGTAGTGTTCTATGGTGAGGAACGTGGCTATGAAGAGGCCGCTATACGGCATTCCAAATGTTCTCAATAGGAATGTCAGGAAACTTGGAAGACAGCTGTATCCATTCAATACCAATATTTTACAGCTCGTGAAGCACGCACGATCCAGGAATGGTACTTGGTTGTATTGTGATCGAGAAAAGTGTATGCATGTAAAATAGTAGAGCGGAGATCTTTACTGTATGCATGTAAATGACATTGGACTGCATGATCTCATTTCTGTACACAGAGGCGAAATGTTGCTGGACCAGCATTCAACAAAGTACGGCCAATACACTCCTGCACTAGCAGAAATTGACTGACGCTGGTAATTGTGGAAGGATTGTGCACAATGTGGTTGCATTCATATGCCGTATCTCCACCACAGGTGGTTTCGTCGAGAATCAGGACAGTAAATGAAATGTGATTCGTCTGTGAAAATACATGGCGCTACTCTGTATTTTATGATATGTACCGTTGGACCCAGGTACATCATTTAAAACGGTGAGGCGATGGCACTGCTTTACAAGTCATTGTCCTTCTTTTTCCGAGTCCGTAGTCGGGAAGACGGTTCCGTAGCATTTGGGTAATTACTGTGACACCAGAAGCAGATTCCCTGAGTTGGTTATGGGTGATAAAAAACTTCTCCAAACACTTATTCACTAGTATTGATCTCTGGTATTCTTGTAGTTATCCTCGAACAACCATTCCTGGACAGATCCGCCACTTTTCCATTGTGTAGAAATCTTGTGTGCATAGTGTATATTTCGAAACTCCTAAAGCAGCAGCCACATCGATTTATTGTACACCTGCCTGTAACATGTACACAGCCGTATTACTGTTGTGAATGCCTGCACTTCATCTGGACACAATATCTGGTTAATCCCACATCGAAGGCAAACTTGTAGACTAAGCGTTGAAAGGACACGTTTCCACTTCTCCCAGCGTACTGTTATTGCGACTCGCATACCACGTGCTTTATTCTCATGATGCTAATTTAAATGTGACGTAGATACCCAGGCTCATAAGCGATCACCAATAGTTCCTAAATTTGCAAATCACCATGTTTTCCTTTCGGGACCACAGTATTCCCTAAATGTTCCTTATCAGGTTACAAATGATACACTTTAAGTAGCAAACGTTTCTTTCATATATATTTCTGGCCGTACGCGAGCATTGCATTTTAAAGGTTGTTATCACAATAGCAGCGATTCCTTCAAAATGTTGAGTGACGGATTTATGTTTCTCTCACGCAACATTATTAACCTCATATTTATATCGGAAAAATGATTGATTTTTTTTTCTTTTTGCCGGGATTAAAATTTTTTTGGACAGTACATTTTAAACTTATATTTCTTCTCTCATTGAAAATTTGTTGTATGAAAGAAGGCCTGATTTTTTTAACCAATAGTACTACTGGAACGATCAAACCGGTTTACACCAGTATCGTGCAAATGGTGTAACAGTAATTTGGTTTCATTATTAGCGATAAATACTTTGAAAAAAAAGTACATACTCAATACGGTATATTTTTAATAAATTATATGAAATCATTCAAGAAACGTTTTCACTTTATTTTTTGTAATATTTTTATAATTTGTTTGTCATCTCTTGTGTTGAAAATAGTTGTCGAATATTGTCAGCTTCTGCTTGGAGTACATATGCTTTCAAGTTCACGATTTATGACTCCTGATATGCTTTGCGGTGTTACAATTGGAGCTCAGAATTACATTGCGGTGTTAGGGAAAGCGATGACGAGACAAAAAGTGCTGCATTGCAGAATATTGGCTTCAGATTGCCGAATGTTTCATCAAAACTATTATCCAATACTTTGTGTGTGCATCTTTATGTGTACGTGCTAACAAAACCAATCGGTCATCATTCTTCAACTCTTGTAAGATAGATTCCTCAGCATTCGTTTGCAAAAGCACTTCAGCTGTTATCTCTATAAGTGATTTTCTTATTTCTTTTTTTGGGGTGTATAATCGCTGCCCCGTATTATCAGGAGAGTTTTCATTTACAGATGTGTTATCGAAAATCGAACCCATTTTCTTTCAACCCTAGATATTATGGCTTGGCTCACGAATTCCTGCAAAGTCTTCACAATTAATCTGCGTGTTTTGATACTCATGAATATTTGCTTGTTTATTTTTCATGTTCCTCACAATTTTTATCACCTGAAAGAGGCGGAAATACACTCTGAATATTCAGATTATTCACGCAAATAAAGGTTGCAGGTTTACTCCGGCGTTAAGTGATAAATATTCTGCCGAGAATTGTGATTGAAATAGAGTTAACCACTCTTGGAATCGAAGTGAGAAGCAACCTCGGAATTCTCATGATTTTACAAAGAACAGTTCTTCTGTAAACTTCGAGTTTTCTTATTACGCAAATTTACTAGTTAAAGATGGATCAGAAATCAAACCATTAATAACCATTGATCTAATCTTTGAATTATTTTTTTTCTCTCAGTTTCTTTTCCTCGTTTTCTATCATTCGTGTGATATACATTTTTATTCGAAATAAGTTTATCAAAAAAGATTCATGGAATTTGTCTTAAAAATACCGAAACATACCTAAAATGAAATTTAACATTCCATAAGTGAAAAACCGGATTTTCAATACAGACAGAGACAAATTTTTCGGTTATTTATTCGATTTTTCGCTTTATTAATTTTAAAATAAAAGTTAGTCCCTCAACTCTTACACATTATCGCAGTTAATGGAATATCACTTCTAATTTGCAACTATAATATTTTCCACGTCCAGTCATTTTGTTAAGATTCGTGGCAGAAAACCAAGTTATCTTGTGTTTGAAGATGTTTTCTAAATTTTGATTAACATACAGGTTACACCACACTTCAATGCTAAGTACGTAAAAATAATCACGGTTAGTCTTCTCGTGATTTGAGTTTGAAAAAGATACATTCTATAGTGCCTCATCGCAAGGCTTCCGAATTACAACAGGAAAATAATGCTCCAAAAAGACGCATAAATAATTCATTTTATATAAAACCGTATAGAAATAATTTATTGCAAATGAAATAATACAATCATTTTCTATAATAAATTTTCATTTTGTTATTTGAAAAATGCAGTATTGAACATGAATAAATTAGTAAATACACTGATCAGTGAATGCAGTATTGAACATGAATAAATTAGTAAATACACTGATCAGTGATCATCGCGATGGGTGATTTTATTTACCGTAAGTCGGGTTTTTTGGAGGTATCATATATGTCAAACTTATGGCTTTCTGGATTCCGCACATGCAAGTGACTTTGTCACGAGTGTGGTTGTATTGTTGTGTTGGTATATTCGTCGAGAAACATGCGCTCATGCAAATCCTTACGACAAACCATGAATTAACTACTGTATTTATCTCCCTTTATATTTCCTGTACGCCACAGGAAATGACAATGGAGACGCGCTGCATGACTCTGGGGGTTGTGCTTTACAGCCGCTTTTCATTTGCAACATTTGGTGTCATATGCAAAACACCAACTTCTGCTCTTGAAGATCGCCCAATAAGGAAATTAGCGCATTTAAATGACTGTTGTAGAGCGCTGCAAATTCTTTTCTTGAAATACGTTCTTCAAATGCAGATTTATCTTTCCTTCTGTGGGTTCACTTAATTTTGATGTAAAATAGACCGCTTGGTTTCCACTTTCAGATTTAGTAATTTTTTTTAGTCATGGAAAACTTCTAATTCTGAACTTGTTTATATCTGTTCCTAAAGGCTATGTCGAATGTCTTAAACTTGTTTAAAAATTAATTGCTTTTGGGCGATGTACGCTATTTTAAAAGTTACGTGGTAGGAAATTGTTTGCCTTTTCAGGTCAAATTGCTTGTGCAAGAGCCTTAGCTCTATTATTTTTGTATTTATTAAATAGTATAACAAATGTTTCTTGATAAATCTAATATTTGTGGAAGGTGGCGCAAAAGTATCTCTACCTTTGGCCAATGTTTCGTCTTTAGCGATCCATTCTTAAAAATACAATGCTTAATTTTTTGTTTTGATTGGAGCTTTAACGACCACCGTTAATACCTCAGTGGGAAGTAAGCAGTCGCCCGTCCCTAATTTAGGGTCACTGGTTACCGAGAAGAGAGAGAGAGCCAGTGCCGTAGGACAAACAGAACATCCATGCCTCACTCGGATTCGAACCCGGACCTCTTTCGGACGAATTATCAGAAGCCATCGCTTAGGCCACTGCGCCACCAGGGCGGCGTCTCTTAAAATTCGACAGATATTACTACGAACAGTAATTTTCAATTGGTGGTTTGACAGGTTTTTCTGGCATAAGATTGTAAGATCTTTCTCTAAATGTAGGTTACAAGCTTCCAGTAATTTGTGTTTCGAACCATTATCTATGCGAATTTTTTGGACAGTGGGTATTACCTGAGTGATATACCTTTTTGAACATATTGAATTTCACAGATAGTGAATTAATTGTGTGTTCAAAGATGTCGAATTAATATTTTTTTGAACTCTATATGAACTGTTAATTGTTCTGTTTTCAAGTTTATGGCAAACACAGACTTTGTAGAGATTACCACAATTCTGAGAGTGCAACCTTTCTTGAAGTAAAATACCGGTTTGTAAACCAATATAAAAGAGCTCCCTCAGCGGTTGCATATAGCATAATATTAGAAATATAGCAGGAAGCAGCATCTCCAATTTATTCCGGTATTCATTACCACGGAGTAGGAAAGAGGTAAGTAACGAATATCTAATTTTAAAAATGGCAAAAACTATTATGATTTTGAAGCGAAATTCATCAATGGAGATAAGGAAGCTAGATTGGTTAGATGCAAAGGGAATGAAAAACTTGTGATAAACTAAAATAACTCGCTTCAAAACAGAAGAAAGCCAAAGTTAGCAGCATGCTTTCTGTACGACAAAATGTTTATTCCAATTGCGCCTCTTTCAAGCAATACACAAGGCATTCTGTAATTCGGGGAAGACAGACCTGAAGCTTTTACTTAATTCTGGTAATTTGATGCGGCTCTTGGTTTGATTGCACTACACAAATAGAGGCTGTTTTTGATAAAATGTAAAACATTAAAAGGCAGACGAAGTAAAATGCTAACTTTCGCTGTCGACGTGAAGAGATCTACCAAAACTGGATAATTCTGTAAGGGGCAAATGAAATGTGACAAAACGAGTTGTATAAAATATTAAATAACCATGCAATATGTAAACAAACAAATATATATATACACTCATCGTCCAACAAATAGTTGCACCCAGAAGGAAGCAACCGACAGTATTGAAATTTGGAATGGAGGTTAGACATCGTAAGCCATGCAAATGATTCAAGTATCACCTTCGGCCGCGCGTGTGTCGTCAGCAAGGATGGCTCCTAGCGCTGTCTTACCAGTGTATAAGGTCGTCCCGTTGCTCATTATTGATATTCCGACTCGCGCTCGTTTGTTGGTTGCAACCTTTGAAAGTGAGGAATGCCTTGAAGGAAAGTTCGGAATTAATTGGTGCATTTGGAGGTGTTTAAGAGTGGCCTCATCGTCGGGTTCCGGGAAGCAGAATGGTCTTATCTTCGTATTACTTGCCATACTGGTCATCGGTAACCACCATAGCACGCTGTTATCGGCAGTTGATAATACAAGGCACGCAGTAGCGACAGGAAAGTTTTGTGAGACCCAGAAGAACCATGGAGAGATGGGACCGATGTGATGCTCGACATGCGCGGAGTGACCTAACATCCATAATTGCGGATATTTATCGAGCAGTAGGGCTCTCCATTGGCAAACGGCTGCACGACGTAGGTCTACACGTCGTGCAGCCGACTGCCCTTAACACAATTGCATCGTCGCAAAGGACTGCAATGGTGTCATACCAGACTTTCAAGAAGCCACTCAGAATGGCAGCGGGTAACCTTCAGCGACGAGTCCCGCTTTTGTCTTAGTGGAGGCGACTGACTAATCCATGTGTGGGGCGCACAGCTGTCAGCACCAAGATGAAAGGCTTGTTTTCGGGCGTCACACTTCCAGAAGGCCTGCTGTCATGGTGTGGGGTGCAATTGCCTATGACGCCAGATCACCTTTGGTGTTCATAACAGATACTGTCACAGGCCAGTGTTACGTTGACGAGGTCCTGCAACCAGTGGCATTACATTTTCTGGTTCATTATTGGGAAAGACATCCCTGAAGGTAAGTAGCACGTTTGGATGGTTTCAATGCACTTTCTTGCGTTTAGTGTACTGTCAGTTACCTGAAGGCCGTCAACACCATCTGCTACCATACATACCCAAGACATAAAGCTGGTTGGGTTCTATACATTTGCCTCCATGCAGTCAGGATGTAGCTCTTCTCTCACTCGACCTCTTTCATATTTTCTCCCGTTAACACCAAAAAGGGAAATCTTACTTTCGTCACTTCAAATAACTTGCCTCCACTTATGGTCTGTCTATTCAAGGTGGGATGTTTGTTCACTGTAGTCATTTTTTGCACTGCTGTAGATTCAGATATGTTTTTCTTCAAATTCTACCTCTTAGTTCCATATCTGATAGTCTTCTCTTTATCATTCGTGAACTGATGAGAACACCAGCTGGGCTCATTTTACCTCTGATAGCCTGTGATGAAATTCTTCTGTCCTTGAGACACAGCTTCTTTATTCTTTTTTCATATCAGATTTTGTGCACTTTTTCGGCTTATCTTGCTCTGCTTTTCAGGAACTTTGTTTCCCAAGAACGTAAAAGCAGCTTTCCTATTCCAGATGTCGTCATTGTGCCAGGTATTTTCCTTGAAAGTTCAGCATAGGAAATATTTGATTCACGTAAAACAACAATCGTGCTGCTTTTCATGGCTGTTGAATCAACGCTTTTTTTGGTTCCCAAAGCTCTACTTATTATCTACGCTTTAAATGTCGCGAAATATTAAAAGTATGAAGGCAATCACCAATTACGCTTCACTTGTACCGATAACCGTATTTCGTCTACTGAACAAATAGCAAACATTTTTCCAACTTATTATGTCAGTGATGTACCTTAGCTTCTGCCATTTGATAGGTCAAACCGAAAAGAAACTGTGATTGGCCAGTAAGGTTTGTACTCACATTCTGCTTCGTGACAAAACAATATCTTGTGTTGTTTTCTCAGATAAAATAAACATAATTTCGCTTGCCCTACAAGTATTCGAATTTTTACTAAGGCTCTTTTTCGAGTCGTGCCAGTTGAAATACATAAGACCCGATTAGTAATGGAAGTAATCGCAACATTTAAAAGACGATACCTTTATTTACAATTAAAACCAGCTAAAAACATTAGCAAAATATTTCAAACCCACTATGGGTTCGTCATCAGGCACAGTGAGGGTAAAGCACCGTGGTAATATAATCGAAAGCAATCACCCACAATGCAACAGCATGGCAAGGTGTAGCTCCAACCATTCACACACGCCTATTTGACATGTATACAAATAATGCAAATAAACTGGAAAACACAGTTATGAGTTCTGATGGTGCATACAATGATTTGATATAAAATATTACCATGAGGTCGGCAGAATCCATGGCACGTCATTGTTTCAACAGTGCTCAGCAAAGAAATTTATGTACAAACTTTCTGAAAACAATAAGTCAGATTTGTGCAGTAGCTGGTGCATTTAACGAAGTGTTATTCCACTCCCGGACATGATTACCTTCATTAACCAACCTAGATATAGCTGTGGCATTCGGACAAGTTCTAACGTTGTTTTGTCGTTTTCGTATCGAATTGAGCATAAAATTCTTTTTCACTTGATATATAAACTTTTCCATTTAGTGAAACATGACATTTCCTACAAACCTTCCAATTTGTAAAACGCGACATTTTCAAAAAAGGTTTGCAATTTTAGCCACCACTCTAAGTCTATTAATTTCTTCATTGGAATAGCCCTTGCCTGATACCTGTTCACACTCTTTGGTAACATAAGGTACTTGCATAACACCGTAAGAATTGTTCCGATGGAATTTACTTTGACATTGAATGAAGAATGTTACAATCCCAATTTTCTGGAGTATGTGTTTATTTTTGATGGCTTTTTTTACCTGCAAGAATCAGCATTTTTCTTATTCATACACTTCATCTATAGAATTCTTTATTTTCATAGTGTTTTTTCTTTTAGATTTAGAAAAACGTTTTTTGGGAACTCCATGCTCTTTTCTGCAAACAATTTCTCTTAATAGTTTCCTCATTTGCGATATTGTGCCCCTATTTTTTAACGTCTATATTTTAAACTTAAACTTTGAAATGCAGTGTTGATATACATACTCGGCAGCAGCGTCGGAATCATCCGCACACAGTGCAAATCATTCAGGCTGATCCGAGCGGTATGCGGCCGGGCCTTATACAGTTAAAAAACGGCTTTTGGGATTCCTTGTAGATACGGTAGTTCCACGGGCGCCAACATCTCGTCAACATAGCGGCTTGTCGTGAATGTGCCCTTGATGCGTACCAGCGGTGAGCGGCTGTGATTTCTGTGAGTTTCAGTCTCAACGGGGACGTCGGCAACTAAGTGGTGCTGTGGTTGTTTGTGACGGGTGCTGTGGTTGTTTGTGATGGGTGCTGTGATTGTTTGTGATGGGTCCTGTGGTTGTTTGTGATGGTTGCTGTGGTTGTTTGTTATGGGTGCTGTGGTACTCTGTAATGTGTGCTGTGGTGCTTGGTTCCCGTTTCTCTTTCTTTCGCTTCCTTCCCGACTCAAATTGGTGTCACGGTTCACTCGACAGATTTGCCTTCCTCTCATTTCAACTGATTTTTCTGTTTATCTTTCGTATTGCGTTGACTTACTGAAATTTCCTAGCTTCCTATTTCTAAGGGCAGTTTTAGACCAGGGGTCAGACACTCTCTTCCTAAAACTTCTTCAAACGTAGCGTAGCGTTCTATATTCGGAATTATTCTGGATTTCACTTTGTTGTGCTAACTGAGAAAATTATTAGGTTGGGCTTTGTTTACATAAGATGACATTCCTGGGAAATATGACTTGTGTTTCCGTTTAGATTTTATAAGGAATGTGGATGACTATCAGTCCGAATGTGGTTATATAAAATAAAGCAACATCTTATGCAAGAATCCATAATTCGTCATTTTATTTTGCTTTTTGAAAACCTAATTTTAGAGCAACTCCTAGAAACGAAAACTAATAACACACGGAATCCATATATATATACAGCTGGCCACCCAAAATAAAACACCAAGAAGGACACGAGATAGCAAAGCCAGATTTACTGGACATATAATAACAGATACAAAGATGAAACGATTGAGCTTACAGGCCCGTGCGATTTGCGGGACACGCAGACATCAATAGTTCGTGTGACCCCATGCCTGGCAATAACGGCCGCTACACGCCGCGGCATCGAACCAAAGAGGCTTTGAATGCGGGCTTGGAGTATGTCGGTTCAGGCTGCTTCCACACGTAGCCACAGTTCATCAGGCGTAGCCGCGGGTGGTGCTTGCCGGTCCACTCGGCTGCCGATCAGCGACCAGACGTGTTCGATGGGCCACATATCGGGAGAACAGGCGGACCACGGTAGCGGTGACACCTAGTGGGCCGTGAAAAATTGTTGCGTGATGCGTGCCACGTGCGGGCGCGCATTGTCCTGTTGAAACGTGGCCGCTGGCAGGTCTTGCAAGTAAGGGAGGACTATAGGCTCCAAAACGTCAGATATATAGCGGTGGGTGTTGAGTGTACCGGCGATGCGTACCAGAGCGGTGCGAGCGTCATATCCAATTGCGCCCCAAACCATAACGCCAGGCAACCGACTGTTATGGTGATGCATAATGCAGGCGTTGCTAAAGTATCTCGCCGCGGAGCCGCCACGCGTGGATCCGACCATCGTGGTGTTGCAGGCAGAAGCGGGATTCGTCTGAGAAGACAATGTCGTGCCATTCCGTAGTCCAGGTGCGGAGTTCAACGGCCCACTGCCGCCACACTCGCCCGTGGTGTAACGTCAATGGTAATCGGAGTAATGGGCGCCATGCGATACGTCACCGCTCCTGCAGACGACGTCGAACGGTACGTGCTGATACATGTTGTTGCCCAACACACCCTAATTCTTGCGCTAACGTTCATGATGTGGCGGTGCTAGCCGTTAATGCCAGCCGCACAACATGCCGGTCCTCTTATCCGGTGGTGTGCCGCGGCTGCGGCAATCGCTCACGTAGGTCCGTCCGTCCCTCTTGTACCCACCAAATCCATACTCGCCTCACTTGGCCGGATGTCGTCCCACACGGGCGCCGATGTCTCGGTACGATAAACCGCTTTCGCGATAAGCCACTATTCGTCCTTTGTCGAACTCCGAAACGTGCTGGAATGACTGTCGTATCCTGCGACGAGGCATCAGGAAGCTTCCCACGCACAGGTCCGGCAGTACAACACTACTTACACCCCGCCTTCTGTGCACCCTTCTTATAGTGCTTCTCGGTGGCGTGCCGGGCGCACATGATTTGCATATGCCCTTCAATGCTAATCGTTTGCAAGTCCTCTTGTGGGCGACGCATGCTGCGAATTTCAGGCCAATCGGATGCTTCCTTCTTGGTGTTGCAGTTTGGGTGGCCAGCAGTGTATATAGTTTTCCAGTCCAAATACTTACACGGATGAGCCACTACATCATGACCACCCCAGCCTAGAAAAACATGCTCGCCTGGAGACAGAACGGTGGAGCTGGTGAAGTTCCCAGAGCAGTATATAAACAACCCGACAACAGGATTTCGGTTAGTATAATGTTCTGAGTCAGAATTGGAATAGCTGCCGATTTATCAGAGCTTGATAAAGCACAAATTGTGATGGCACGATTCCTCGGAAACACGATCGCGGAAACGCCGTTGTTTGTGGGTTGTTAACGTGCCGTTGTAGTGAGTACGTATCAAAATTGGAGCACAGCTGGCCAAACGACGAACCGTCGTCCAGCCGTGTGTCGTGGCCACGTTATTGCTGACAAAGGAAAGCGGAGATTGTCGCAGATTATTCACATCGACCGCGAATGATGTGAATAATCTGCGACAATCTCTCTGGCCCGATAAATCCTCAGCCGCTGAAACTGTGGTGATCAGGGCAATGTGTTACCGCACACAGTGCATCATAGCCTTCTGTGCATGGTCCTGCATAAGCGAATACCCAGCAGGGTATCCATGCTCATTGCACGTCATCACCAACAACCCATGAAATGGGCCCAAGACCATCAAGATTGGACCGTGGATGTTTGGAAAAAAGTGACCTGGACAGAAGAATTAGGATTCCTGGTGCATCATGTAGACGGCCGATTGCGGATACAAAGATTACCGATGGAGGCTATGACACTTGCATGCATTGTTGGGCGGAAACAAGCATACGTAGGCGTTGTTATGCTGTGGGCGATGTTTTCTTGTTAGACTCTAGGTCCCATTATCCCAGTAGCACAATCCCTGTCAGCTGTCATGCATCTGAACATCGTTGAGGGCCAAGTTCCCCTATGCATGGCATCTGAGTTCCCTGCGAGTGGTCGACGTTACCAACAGGATAATGCGCAATGCCACACCACCAGAATAGTCAAGGGGTGGTTCGAGGAACATTCTGGATACTTTCTGTTAAAGCCCTGGCCTCCAAATTCACCTGAAATCAGCCCAATGGATCATTTGTTTTTCGACTTGGAAAAGCAGGTTCGCGATAAATAACCGCAACTCCAAAATGTACGTGAAATGGAGAACCAACATTGACATTATAGAGCCAGCTTCTTCAGAACCCCTATCGCCACTTCGTCTAACCGGTGCCTCACTTACTGGCCGTTGTTTCGAGGGCTAAAGAAGTTTTGTAGCTTATTAGGTTGGTAGTCGTAATGTAATGACTCATCGGTGTATATCATTTCATAGATTATGAAAATACATTATTTTCTTCTCTCCTTTCAATTTCTTCTCTCTTATCAATCACAAAACACCAAAGCATTAGGCGTTCTCCAGGCAGACGCCAAACCCAAACCATGCCATCCGAACGGTAGATGGTGAACCTTGATTTGTCGCTCCAGAGAACCTGTTTCCACTGTTCAACGGTCCACTGTCGACGTTCTTTGCACCACGTTAGCCGAGCAGCGCTATTGGACTTGGTGATCAAAGGCTTGTGGGCGGCAGCACGTCCATGATAACCGAGCAGATGGGCTTCCTTATGGATGGTATTCATCGAAATAAAACTCCCGGATGTCTGTTGAAACACCTCGCGGATCTTCCGAATTTCTCTGGCCAGCACCCGTCGGCGGCGGCCGTGACGTGTATCAGGACCGCAGATATCGTTGATTGCAGGGGTGTCCAATCACTTGTTGTTAGGTAGTGTAGCTTGATGTTCGCCTTTGTTTCCAAATGGTGCCACGGAGCGGGGGTGATGTGGTACGCTTCTAGACTGCCGTTTGGTGGGCACTACTAGTTGTGTTTTGTTGCAGGTTGTCCGGTTGCCGAGTGTGAGGTTTGTGGTGCTAAAACCCACAATAGCGCGCCCTGAGTGTGTGTTTATGTCGTGGTATTTGTGGTGTGCAGGTTTTTGTATTTCTTTTATGTTTTGGTTGAATGCTTGGACTGTTTGGGGTAGGTGTTGTTTTGTGTAATGAGTGAACCACAAAAGGGGGTATCATCTAAAGTACTCCTCTCTTTTACTGTGCAATCATTAGTGCATTTTTGAGTGGCAAGCGTTTTTGTCAATTTTTGATGTTTTTCTCTTTTTTTGGTCAGCAGAAAAGAAAAAGTCCGCAATATTTTTTTGAATTCCAATCAACTGTACATCGTAACAAAAAGCACATAATCGTTTTGCTATTATATATAACACTGAGCGTATATCAACATTAAAAACGGCCATGAACTGTAGTTTGTTTATAAAAACAATACACATGGTGATTCAGATTTATCTAAGTAGATCATATTTTCATTTCTTCAGTTAACTCAGTTCATATTAGTATTACATTTTCATTTAGAGTGCAACAAATGCCACTAAATACCGCAAAAAAAATTAAATAAAGAAAATGTTCTTGTCGTTAGGTTGGTCGTCCAAACAATATATATTCTATCCGAAGTAACCTCATCTTTCGGGATTAGAGGTTACGGAAAGTTGTGGAAAATTATACACCTTGGAGTGTGGTTACCGAATTCCTATGCAGATAGATGACGCTACTCGCACATAAACGAAATGAATATTAAGGGAACATAGTCAGAAATTTACCTTTCTCAAGTATTTCAATTTGTGTAATAAACTGTTTTGTTACTATTAGTTATTTTGAAACACAAGTGTTTAATAACTGTATCAATACATTGAAAGTAAGAAACAAGTGTAATAATATACATCGATATACTGAAAGTAAGTCTGATAAAATAATTACCTTGGAGGCCACGTATTTATTAATTGATTTCATTTTTCAAATCATTTAACATTGTCGAACTTCTGGATATATTAGCCGTCCTGAAGTAGCAGTCGTTCGATATTCTATTCGAAATGAGTATTTTCTACCATTACGTCTTTTTGACCTCAGTATTCGCACCGTGGAATTTGGTGATCGCTCCCTCTCAAGGATCGCTGTGCCATGCCTTACATTTTAAGACTCGAACCTAGGATAATAGTTCGTTCAGATTGATTCTCAGTTTAATCTTGCTGGAGTCGTAACATATATGTTCAGATTTTAAAACATACACTCAGGATTTGATAGCTACATATTGTAACAAATCAGTGACTGATTTAAACTGGTCAGATTCAGGCAAGTGTCAAACTAGTGAGAAATGGCGTATGAAACAGATATCCGAGTCCGGAAAAATGCGTATGAAACGAAACACAAGTCAAAGATACCGTTGTTCATGATCAACCGTCAGCGTTAGAAATTCTGGCCAAACAGAACGTCCAAATTGAATGCCTTGTAGTCACAGGATTATATTGTGAAGAAAAGAATGACAAAATATGCAACAAAGACACATAGAACTTAATAAGTGTTATATGTGCGGATATATTTGGTGCGGTAACTACTCAGTTTCGAAAACTATTCTGTACTAATGATTTACAATATGTTTGTGATGTTTGCGATCGTTTATGGTTTCAAGACTATTTAAAATGTATTCAAAATAGTTGGTTAGAAACATTACAAGCGGCGTTTCTAAATGGAGATGTGTCAAACTTCAAAATGTGTAGAACTTGTCAAGAATCGTTGAGAAATAACAAAGTGCCAAACCTTTCAAACTTTTATGGCTCTCAGTGAAAATTGAATGCACAACGACAGTAACACTCCAATCGAGGGACACACTTGTATTTCAAAGTATATGCTGCCATCTCAGAGAGCAGGTGGTGTTGCTACACGGAAGAAGAACGATTCTCCAGTTTCCATCGTATGACGTATACTTGAAACATATTACGCTGATGAAATTGATTAACTTGCAAGCGTTAAAGGCAAGTTCAGTAATATTAATGCATCTCATATATTTACTGGTGATAACAAAACCGATAAAGTGTTGTTAGTGTGTTTATTTATTACCACAGGAATTAAGATAGACGATACTGCACGATTTATATTACGGCAACTGTTAGCTTAAACACCTAAATTGTCTTAATCTTTCAGTTTACTCCGTTGTTTGAATTAAGATATGTTACCGATCTTGTTAGCTAGTGATTTAAGTATTGATTTGTCTACAGCCGAAAACGAATCATTCATCTCCTTCATGTAAGAATAATGTGGCACTTTCAAACGAATATAAAACAGAGCCTCCATGCTCTGCTGTAACCGCCGCATCAACGTTCTATTCATAGACATCTATAAATGTTTTAACACGCAATTATGCTGCCTACTTTTCCAATCATAAAGCTATATTTACAATTCCGCACAAAAAAAGATGAAAACGATTCTTAAATATATCTTCATGAAAATAACTTCATCGTAAGAAAAAATAGTTGCACCTCGAAGGAAGCACCCGACAGAAATTATACTTGTTGTGTAGGTTTTTTTGGCATTGTGAGACATGCTAATGATTCAAGTATAACGCTCGATAGCGCGTGTGACGCAAGCAAGGAGGGGTCGTAGCACTGTGTTTGACCGGCTCTATAAGGTCGTCCCGTTGCGCGCGTTTGCCATTCTGACTCGTGCTGTTGTGTTAGTTACATCATTTGGAAGCGAAGTATGCGTCGGGGAAAAGTTCGGAACCAATTCGAGCAAGTGGAGGCGTTCGACAGCGACCGCATCGTCGAGCTGTGGGAAGCGGAATGGGATCATCGCCGTACTAGGCGCCATTCCGGTCGTGCGGATATCATCAGAGCATGCGGTTATCGGCAATGGATAACACAAGGCACGCAGCAGCGACAGGAAGGTTCTGCAAAACCAAGACGAATTACGGAGAGAGAGGATCGACGAGTTGTCCGTCATGCGCGGAGTGACCCAACAGCCATGATTGAGAATATTCAGCAAGCAGTGGTGCCCTCCACGCGTCGTCCAATTAGTGCCAGCATCATTGGCAAACAGCTTCACGACATAGCCACTCAGATCGTTACGACGACTTCCCTTAACAACAGTGAATCGTCGCCAAAGACTGCAAAGGTGTCGTGCCACACTGTCATGGAAAAACTCGTTTTCGGAGCGGGGGATCTTCAGTGACGAGTCCTGCTTTTGTCTTGAAAGAGGCGACCAACGAATTCGTGTGTAGATACACTGTAATCATCGCCAAGATTAAAGGTCTGTTGTCGAGCGTCACACGTCCAGAAGGCCTGGTGTGATGGTGTTGGGTGCAATTGCATACGGTGCTAAATCATCTTTGGTGTTCATTACAGGCACTTTGACAGCCCAACGTGACGCCAATGAGGTTCTGCAACCAGTGGCCCTACCTGTTCTGAACGCTCACTACGTGCAATTTTCCAACAGGACAACGCTCGTCCGCATACTGTTGCTGCCTCGAGAGCTTTCTTTCAAGGCACTAACGCTGCCATGGCCAGCAGCATCGCCACACCTATCGCCGATTGAAAATGTGTGGGTTGCTACTGGACGCGATATACACACTCAATCGCTACAGAGCAATCTGCAGGAACTGCGAGATGAGATTCAAGCTTCATGGGATGGTTTATCGCAGGATACCATTAGGAACCTATACAATTTCATGCCGAGACGTCTCACCTCCTACCTGTGTTTGGTGCAGGCCTCCGGTATGTAAATTGCTTGACTTTTTATTTGCTTCTCTGATTTGAATTAAGTGGCAACAAATATCTTATTTGTATGCAATGACAACTTTTTATGCGGTCATTTTCATCTGATGAAGGACTCCAGGGAAGTCTGAAAGATCTTATGAGTGTCTTTTAACCTTGTAAATAGTTCATTAAATGTAATTTCGCGAAGTACATCTGTCATCTTGAGACTTCGTTTTAATCGTGCATAACACAGCGTTTTTACCTTATCATTTAATTTTTAGTCGGTACGCACCATCGTAATCATCGTCTATTTCATGGCTTTCATTCCTCCTCATGGTAACGATCAACCTTGTTTTCAAGTCATTCTGTCTTTGAGGAAAACAGAATAAAATTTTCAAAACTTTACTTTACTAATACACTTTTTACCACGAAATTACTGATCATAAATATTTATAAAAAATAGTTTTTTTAATTTTGTTTTCTAAATGGAAAAGGATATGTTTGTCTGATCATCGGATGCAGAGATTCTGTATCATAGTTGCGTATTTGAAACAAAAATGTATTTTGTTAATTAAGCGTGCAGTTTATTGATGGCTTTCGAATCCGAAAATCTAAGAATATCCCATAACACCAAGTTGGAATCATACCCAGCTGTTCTGTGTTCATCTTCCAGCATCCCGAGCCTGGCAAGTGTTCTTCAAGGTTGTTCCTGTGATATCAATGGCTGAATGTTTCAATTAGTTTTTTGACAGTTTCTCATTATCTGTGCATTTTACTATTTGCTACAACTTCCTCTTTTACCGGATAGGGGCTTTTTCGATTAAGGGCATTACGCGACCACGAATATAGCGCCACTTAGAGGGTTCGAAAAGAAAATAGTCAAAATGCGTTGCTGGTGAACTGTCCATTCAGCCAAAAATTGGTGCTCTAGGTCAGGTCGTGAACTGTACTTAATAGAAAGAAATACCTTTAACATTATTGACTTAATATATGAATCTCAAAAATCTGACCACAGAACATTTTAAATGCCTGAAAAGGTTTAAGGAATGTTAATTATTGTTCTGTTATCGTGGCAATGTACAACTGTATGAGCATAGTTTGCTACATAAACTTGAATATGAGTACGCCTCATCAAAAAAGTTTTTAAGAAGCCTTAGGCAGGGAATTATGGCTAATGTTTTGTACCTAAGAAAAAGTATAACAAATATTTTTCTTTTCAATATAAATTTTGCTAATATGAGTGTCGTGTGTTAAAGGTTCTTAAAATGGCCCAATCACAGGCCTATTAAATCCTAGGTAGAACAAGATTATGAGAAGTTACAGATTGTAAATCTCTCTATAAAAGATACTTTATTTCCCATTTCACCCGCGCGGCACAATAGCACAAAATGATAGTGAGGTGACCGCAAAAAATGGAAATATTTAAAAGCAACCTAAGGAGAAATGGGCGTGGTGAAGTCAAAAATGTGTTCCAGCCCTATTTGTTTAAAACCTTACTTAGAACATTAAATCGTCCTTTTCTTGAAAACAGAAAGCAATCTTCGGTTCTCTACCCCAACCCCACCCCACAAATTCGCAAAGTAAATGTTTGTTTTGTTAACAAAATACTTAAAAAGCTATTGAGAATTTTTAACAGTATAAAATGAGAAGTCAAGATATATGCATATTCTGAATTTCAAGTTACTTGTACGCTGTCCATTTTAATCAAGCTAGCGGCATTGTTGTTATTTGATTACATATTAACAGTGCCATGTTACAGGGATTTTCAAGTGTTCAGGATGAGCCAAATCTTAAAGTAGCGGGTCTTTCAACCGATAATCCACAACATTACATCAAGATCAGCTTATCAGGAAGTGC
Organism: Macrothele yani; assembly: GCA_039090855.1. Lineage (NCBI taxonomy): Eukaryota > Metazoa > Arthropoda > Arachnida > Araneae > Macrothelidae > Macrothele > Macrothele yani. The sequence goes on along the minus strand of CM077018.1, from coordinate 54,513,413 downwards.
GAAAACATTACCTAAGGACATAACACATGCTTCATGGCGTAATGAATTTGATTTTCACTTAATGGAATTGAAGCGCCAGATTTTCTGTAACAACCATCTTTAATTCTCCAAAATTGTATTGGTAATCCGATTTATTTACACAAAAATAGAAATGTACGTTTACGAACTGTCGCACTTATACCAGGCGGTTGTTTCAAGGAAAGTAAACAGAAAACTGGAATCTGAGTAATATAGCTTTCGACATTTTTACCGCGGTGACTTGACAAGCCAGTAAACAGAGAGACGCAAAAGAAATTTCAGTCAGAGGTATGAGACGTCACGTTACTGTCACGTAGTGTCTTGTGAGGTAAAAGATGTTATTTGAAGAATTGTTCCCAAATTCTTGACAACTCTAACGAAAAGCTATCAGTACAACCTTCGCTATTGGTAATGATTTCTAAAGCTTCCCGAACAGCTGTATATTTAGGACTGGAGCAAGAATCTGATTTCTGTTTATCATCTTCTGTACGAGCAGGGGACTTCAGTGTGATTATTCAGAATAGAAGCCTGATTACTTTATCATTATTTATGTATTTTAAGCAGTATGACTTGGATTTGAAATAAATCCTTGGTCATTCTGATGTAATCGGATCATACAAAGAAATTAACTTCATACTCAATCAATAAATTTACATACATTTGAAGAAATTTGGAAATCTTAACCACAGCGAGTAAGGGAATGATAGCGTTTCTCTAGCGTTGAAACGATTACACACCATCTCGTAAGTAAACTGCGTTTAAATAACGCAATTTACTGTACAAGACAGTGTGGTCCATCATAACGACGTTTGGTTTCTTTGAATGAAATTATATTTCATCTATGTGCCCATTGTCTTGTTAACTCAAAGCTCTCAATTTGTTAAATAGTTCTGTTACCCAGATTGCATCTTTGTGTCTACCTTCCTTGAAAAAGCTGTCTGGTTGGTGGGCTGAAGTTTGTAAACATTTGTTCCCGATGTTTTCGCCAATAAAACACATTAAACACATGGTTTTACTAACTTCAATTCCGACCAAAGTGAAAAACAGCTTTCCCCTATATAATTACTTCAGAAAAACGTACCATGCAAATTAACAGCATGCGGTTGTGTTTAATGTGACTCTTCCTTTGTATCCAGAGTGCAATGCTATAGTAGATGATTAATACCCCATCCAAAGATGGGTTTCCAAAAATTGTTAAAATCTCAATACACGACTTCTCTGAACGGTAATCTTTAGTAAAAGGCGAACTATTATTACGTTACTTGAAGGGAAGCCTGAGCAGTGTTGCTAAGTGGATGACGTCAAAAATCAGTAGATACTTCTGGCATGCACAATATACACGCAATTTTCAATGATATGAATAAAAAGGCGTGTACTTATGAATGTGAACATATGCTATCATGCATTTATAGCAAACATGATTGCATCTGGCAAAATCATATGTGAATATAAAATTACAGGAGTGGACGACATCATGACCAGATTGAAATCACTGAAATGGCAGTGGTCTGGACAAGTTGCCAGAAGAACGAACCACTGACGGCTATTCGAAATTTTGGATTGGATTTCCAAGGACAGGAAAAGATCCCATGGGAGATGAAAGGATGAAATTCGAAAGTATGCTGGAGTGACATGTAGGAGACAGGCCCGAGACAGACAATTCTGGAAGAAATTTGGGGACACCTTCCTCCAGCAGTGGATTGATAATGGTTGATGATGATAAATCAATTCTACGAATGCATAAAGGCATGTTGATCTACAGGGACATTCAAAACTGACATGCATTAAAAATACGTCTGAAAACAGTAAAGAGCAGAAATTAAGAGAGAAAGTCTTATAAATAACAAAACTATGAATATCAATTAACTTACAGCAGGTAAAACAAAATTCTTATCAGGTAGTTGGTTCGCATTGTGGGAAATGCAGACAAAGCACCCGAAGAAACGTTTGTGGAAAAAAACCCCACTCAAATATTAAACAAAAAAGTTTCAAAAATTAAACGCTATGATGTATCGCTTGTCAGTTCAGGAAACATTTGTTTACAGTCTTCTTTTTTCAGTTTTGCTTAGTTTTCCAAAATTCTTCAACACTTATGCCATCATTAAGATACAACAGTGTATTTCTTAACAGCCTCCACTCTGTGTTCAATATCTGCGCTTCATTGTAATTAACCAAATTTGGGAACCTCACGGTTACCGGTGCTATGCTGGAAATTTGTTTGTTCCATACCACTTTTGGATTCAAAAACTCCAATCTTTTGATTGTTGTCACTTTTTTACTTTTTTTTTGATTGGAGGTTTAACGACAACCATGAGCAAGTTAATGGGCTTATAAGAAGTTACCCGACCCTAATTTAGAGTCACTGGTTTTAGGAAAAGGAGAGAGCCAGTGCCATAAGAAAAACACAACATCCATGCGCCACACCGGTATTCGAACCCGGACCCTTTTCGGACAAATAATCATAGGCCATCGCTTAGACCACAGCGCCACCGGGGCGGCGCTTTATCTTTAAGAAAAAAATGTTTAAAAACCTGATTAACAATTTCCACTAGGAAGGCTGTGCTTCGCTGCTGGAAGGTCAGGATTTCTTGTGCAGTTAAATTATCATTCTCATTGACTAGTGCCGCTTGAACTTTTATCCCAAAATAGATCTAGTCAACCGATGCGAAATACTTCGGATCTTTAAATTGGATATTTTCCAAAGGTTGAACGGCTCAAGTACGTCTCATCAATGTATCTTTCCACAAAAGGCTGAAACACTCTTGAAATTTATCATATAAATTATGAATTTTTTGCTCTTCTGCCAGAATTTCCGCATTCAAACTACGAAAGAGTTCCAATGCGAACTCTAAAAATTGCAGAAAAGTTTACTGACAGGGTCATGTAGATTTTGAAGTATAGTCTCAGAAGAATTATTTCTTTCAATAACTACCACATAGGTAAAATACAGCTTCAGGTCTGGCATCTGTTCTAAAAGTATCGTCACTACCGATTTCGATGATAGCCAATGAGTTTGGCACGGATGGATCATCTTGTGGACTTTAATTTTGGTAAATTTATGGAGCTCCCTTAGTTCACCAACACGTTTTTGACTATACCTGCAATTGTTTTGAACATCACGTGCCAAAACATCTATAGCCTGGGGTAATTGTTCCCAGGCATTGGAAGTACATAAATTAAAAGAGTGGCATACGCATCAAATAAAGAATAAATTAGGAACATCTTCCTTTAATTTTTTTGCTAGGGAGTGCTTTCGCCTGCCATAACATTTGCATTATCAGATGGTAATCCAATCATGTTTTCTTTATAAGAAACGTCTACTGTATTGAATATTTTTGTTATATCTTCATACACAGAATTGGCACTGGGATCTACAAGGAGAACCAACTAAAGAAGTTCTACAAGAGACTTAGAAATCTTGGCAACTAAACAAAGATGATTTATGCAGCCTTAATCCGTTGTCTCATCTACAATTAATGAGAATTTGCTTTCCCGAGGGAAAATGTTTAGTTCATCCTTAGCTGTTTGCCCGGTTATGTTTTTAATTAGTGCCGTTGTCTTAGTTCGATAACAGGAATTTTTTTATTTGCAATGGCAGAATCTGCTTTAAATTCAGTTTTCAAAAGATCTGGTAAGTGGTTCGTAATATATATTAGCAAATTATGTTCTGCAAGGAAAGCTGCCAGCCTGATCTTTGCTTCTTTAATATAATTTTCTATCTTGCACTGTCCACTGAAGACACTAAAGTTCAGCAGGTTAGGTTGTTTAGAAAGGCCTTCGACATTCTTTTGGTACTTTCCTTTTTTGTCTTGAAATGCGTTTCTGAATCTGTCTTTCCAGAAGCATATTAACAAAAAGATCAACACAGCATGCTTTACTATAAACAAAGTCATTTCCTTTTTGCTGGGGCAAAGCCATTCCTTAAACAAATCTTCTTCTCACTTTTCACTATACGTTTGAGAATACTTTACAGTTACCTTCTTGCTGATAGGCTTCAATAACTAAATACAATTGATAAACACAAGTGCAAAAATAGATACTTCAATGCTGGACTTTCTTATATAATTTTGGAGGAAAACCAAATCTTTTTTTTTTTTTTTTTTTTTTTTGATTGGAGGTTTAACGACCACCGTGAGCAACTCAATGGGCTATAAGCAGTCGCCCGTCCCTAATTTAGGGTCACTGGTTCCAGGGAAGGGAGAGAGCCAGTGCCGTAAGACAAACACAACATCCATGCCGGACCGGGATTCGAACCCGGACCCCTTACGGACGAATGATCAGAGGCCAACGCCTTAGACCACTGCGCCACCGGGGCGGCCCAAATCTTTTCACAGCTGAAAAGAAATGCACCCAGATGGAAAAACAACACCTAAAAGCAAAGCAGAAGCATCAAAAGAAGTGAAAGATACAATGAAATGATTCGTAACTACGCTTACCCGCAACTTGAAATGAAATCAAAACCCATACGATGATTACCCCTGGGAGATTAGAGTAATCACTGCCAATTTCGATATACCAAAGTACATTTAAAGCTTCTTTACACTTAAAAACTAGGGCAGCAGAATGCATGTATTTCAAACAGTCAAAAAATCAGTAGAATTGAACAATTTCGAAAATTTTATCAGTATATCAGTAGATACATCTGAAAACCAGTAGATCTTCTGGTTTATCAATAGACTTGACAACACTGGTCGCCACTGACTGGATTTCCGCGCACCGCACAGACAGGTAAATTTTACGTAAAACGTTTTTTAAAATATCTGTATCAATTTTATTTTATTTTACATCATTTTCGATTTCAAAAAGGATGTACATCACAGTTTTGTGAAATTCTTCTTACCTGAATTTGCCCCATAATCTTCACGTTAACCTTTTTAGCATATGACTCGATACATCAATGTAGGTGAAAGGGTCTGAAAAATCATACGATTAAATGAAAGGTATGTGTTAAAAATTGTGACTCCAACCTACTGCTGCAATGAGATTTAAAGTCATGTTCTTTTGTATTTTGAAACAGATTAATTATCTAATTATAAATTTAAATATCTGACTTTAACTGGAAATATAATACCATACACTTATTTATTGAGGAAATAAAGGTATATAAAAAATCTATATACCAATTTAAATCCAGCTAACCTGTGGTCAGATATTAGATAAAAAATTCTCTCCGGCTAGTGTATGAAGGAGAAGAAATAAATAGGAGAGGAGGAAGTGTCTTTACTGTCATCGTGACGCATGTACAGGTGCCTTGAACACGAGCACTACCCCCTTCCTTGTTTTCGTTGTTTTGCTTCTGGGTTTTATTGAAATCCTTCCCAAAATGCCATTTTAAAATAAAAATGCCGAAATATGCAAAATAATGACTGCAAAATACCGAAAAATGACCGAAAAACCTGAAAAATGCCATATCGCATCAAAATCCTGTTAAAATGCAAAAAATGCCCTTCACAAAGCTACTTAGATCAGCATAATTTTGTATGAAACATACTTGTATGAACTTAAAAAATGTTTTAGCATGCAAAAAAAGAAGTATGCAAAATCATAAAAATCTTAGTCCTAGTAATTACAAACAATTGTACCTAACTCAAATTATTGATATCATATGTTTTAGGTTTGTTGATTCGTAACTACTGCTTGTACATATTATATTGTAAGTTCAACATTCGTAACTTGTTCATCCAAATTTTATCAAAAATTGTTCTTCAGAAACCTAATTCTTCAAATCGGAGATTTTGAAAAATAGATGCTGAGGAAAGATATACTTTTTTTTTCATAGTTTTAACTTAAAACTGTGCTTACAATGTTGTACGTGCTGAGGGATATCTGCAGGGAAAAAAGAATAGGAAATGTTTAAAGACGTTGCTGACTTTTGCTACTTTAGTGACAAAAACGTAAAAATCAAAACGTTATGAACTGGTTTCGCATTTCTCATAAAATGGCATCGGACGTCAAACGATCATGAAGGGAATTTAGGAACTGGGATATCTAGAAATCTTTAAAACGTTTGAAGTTGAACTTGTGAGCTTTTGCTCAAAATACTTGAAGACAGTTGATGCCAAACAAAGAAATCAATCACTATTGTACCAAGTATTGCTGCAAATACATTGGAAAAGTTATTTTTCTTTCCGACCCATTTTAAATAAATACGCTTTATTAAAAATATAAATATTCATAAGTATGTTGGTTTTTGCCCATACTTTTATCAGAAAACAAACATTTTTTCAAAACGTAACCCTAGAAATATTGAAAGAGAAAACTTTTCATATAAGATTACAGTCTCTACTAAAAATTTCTTCGTTATTTGAAGTTAAATATCTGTCTCAAAATCGTATTCCTGGTAAACACAGAAAAGGCAACAAGAAAAATTTTTTTAGCTAGCTATTCAAAAGAATATGTATGAAAAAGTATATCTTGAATTCCGTAGCATCCGATTATACATCGCGAAAGTCACTCAAGCGAAGAGGACAACCGAAAACCAACACACAATGTCGTTGAAAACACGAAAAATCAAGCTTGATGAAAATCTATTTGATTTTTGAATTACATAAAATACTTTCAACTTTTTTCCTACTTGGAAGTACAAGTACCTATACCACAGTCCCAATTTTTTTATGCATGTAATGGAAGCACGGCAATTAGCGTAAAGTATCTCAGGCGAACTGAATTACGCGTGAATCCGCATACATGCGTTTAAACATGATTGTAGCATTCATTGCCTTGGAACAGGAACGCAGTGGAAGCGTCGTGGCTAAGTGACTGATGCTTTGTATTATCCCAGTGAAAGATTATTTGTAAATCTCTTAATTCCAATAGGCGTATATCCAATTAACGTATTTAAAAAACTGATGCCATCGGGTTATTCGGGCCTTAAGATATGAATTCTTTTGAACAAAAGGCCTATTCAGAGTCAAACAGCAAATAAATGAGTTTGACAGAGCCAGGAAAGCACAATTTCAATGCACAATTGCAGTCTCAGTTTTCTGAGATTTGCGCTTGACGTCACACAAGATGCATTGTGCCCGTAAAGAATCATGGCTGACTCAACGAAGCTGAAAGCTCGTTCACATGCTTAGGAAAGCGTACCGCTTCCGTATAAGGACACATTTTTTTTTTTTTTTTTTCAATTTCTGTTTCTTAACTCGCTATGTTTTTTTCATAATTTATTGTTGTCGAACGTAAGTGTAGCCTACTTTGATTGCTTGTGTAGTAGCAGGATGATTTACCTAGCCGTGAAAGACAATAACTTCGGATAATGTTTACCGTTATTTTCCTGCAGACCCTCATTTGGAAAACATCTGGGTACTGAAATCTAAACGAAAATATAATTTTAAAATAAAAAATTCAAGAATTTGCTTTAAACATTTTACTGTTGATAAGAACTATGTGCGTTGCTTTACGAAAAGAAATTGAAAGCATATGCTGTACGTTCAGACAACCTTCTTGGTCAAATTGGACGTATGCGCATTACAACTACTAATCCTCATGCAACGTCATCATTCATTCCTAACTATTCTCAGGAATGAATAATAAAAGCATCTTAATGCGATTATCAGGGCATGAAGCATTTGGTACATTTCGTGCGATTTTTGTTTCAATTAGATCGTTAATAAGTGGAATTCTACAAAAATTATAACATCCGTTTTGCGGAAATGAAACATTGAATTACAAATGATATACTGTATTATTTTGTATATACTCTGTGGGATGTAAGGTCAGGTGATGCGTAACATCACAGCCTCTCCTTGACAAATGTCAACACCGCCTTCTCGTGGTGCATCCTGTTCCTACTAAAGGGGCTCTGACGACCGCCAATAGCGGTATAACTATACCATCGGGATTAGAGGAAATGCTATCCCACACTCACCAACCCGCTTGGTCAGTGTGGTGAGTTATGGCCAAACCCCTCCAAAATGACTCCACAACTTAAATCTTGGCCCTCAGTCTCCGGCAGCTGGAATGTACCTGGCCAAGGCAGCGGCCAGTGCGACATGAAGGCAGAGGGTGCTAAGAATCCCCGGAGGACCGGACTAGGCTGCCATCTGATGCTGACCTTGGCTACGTATAATGGACGCTCCCTATCTTGTGATTCAAGGCTTCTTGAATTGGAAGAGAAACTACAAGGGATCAAGTGGGACATCGACGGGCTAAGTGAGGTAATGAGAAAAGGAGAATATCTCATTTAACTGAAAAGTAGACATCTCTTCTACTATCGTTGGACAGATACTGGCAGAAATAGTGGTTTAATGGATTTATAATAAACAAGAAACTGAAGGATAAAGTTGTAGAAGTTGAAAGTTCCTCTGATAGAGCTGCAGAACTCGTTATCAAACTCTCGAGAAGATACCAGGCTCAGATTATTCAAACTTATGCACCCACCACAAGTCATCCTGAGGAAGAAATTGAAGAATTTTATGAGGAAATTCGCCATCTATATAATAAAGGTAAGCAGCACTTGAAGATAATTATGAGAGATTTCAATGCAATAACAATTTTACGGTTGCCGTGCGTTTCTTAACGTTAAAAGAGCGATAGTTTTATTTATTCATTCTCTTGGATGTTCAACCCGTTAACCGAAATATTTGATGCGCTGGTAATCTAAAGGCTAGTATTTAAATATTTCGGATTCTTAAGAATTTACATTCGCACTAACTTTAAGTTTTTGTTTCTTTAGCTTCCTGCGAACTACGAAATGCAGAATAATGTTTTTCTACAGCAATGAACTCGAATTTCTTTATTCAAAAATGTTAATTTATTTTGTTTTCAAAATTAAATAATTCATGTACTGGAAAAAATGAGATCGCTGATAAATAAGCTAATATGTGCTGTTTAAAATTACAAGCATTTGAAAACATTTCCAATCGCCTTGCTTGTTTCGAATTCTCTTTGGGCAATTTCTTGTAAGAGCTAATATTGGCTGACGAAATATACGTTATAAATACCCGTATGAGTGATGCCCCTGGCAGCTAGCACCTTTGGTTCCTGTGTGACGTCATTTCGCCAGCATATAGCAGATCGTATCCGATATTGCCCAACGTAAAGGTATATCTAAGAAACTTAAATAGTAGTACTCCTCGTATCCAGTCACAAGAAAATGGAGGTTATAATTTGCTATTTAAACTACCGTTTACAATGTTTAACACGCGACAGGGATTTTTTCATCAACATTCTGAAGAGCTTTCCAAACAAGCACTAAACTTTTCCTAAAGGCCTCGTATTTCTTGAACCATGAGTTCAACGAATTACATTTACAGATTGTTTATCTTCAGTAATACTGTAACATACTACAGATGTAAAAATGTGAAACACGTGTCAAAACGACAAATATTAATACATTTCGTCCGTGTAACTTAGATGGGTGAGTAACGTACTGCGGAGTGAATGGTCGCGGCTTAGATATCTGTCACGGACAAATTTCGGTTTTCACTTTGGTATCCGAACATAAAAATTGATGTATTGGCTGATGGTTTCTTCAAAACGTGTGTGATGATCGTTCCATATATCGTCTATATTTAATGAAAGTACGTTCTTCGCTTACGGAAAAAAAAAAGAGAGAGACGAAGTCACATACTGCAGACGTAAAGCACGTATGCAGAAGAAAAATCTGCAGCGAAACATTCCGTCCGTGTAGCTGAGTTGGGAGGGCAACTTACTCTGGAGTGAGGTGGCTCTTGTCTCAACCATTGAAAGATATTTCTGTGTTATATTCTTAGTATTCTAGACGGTTTGCGCGTACCCACGAAGACACACAGGAGCGTTTGGAAACTCTTTCTGATCTTCTACAAGGTCGCTTATTTCTCTCCAACAACAGCTTTTTCCATCGAGTTAATAGAATTTCCGTTCTTATAAAAAGGTCTTTTGTTGGCCACATGACGTGGAAAAAAAATGTATAACGCAAAATGAAAAAAATATTAACGTCGCTTGCAGGTAATTTTTTAAGTTAAAAATTCACATACTAGTTACAAATTTTAATTTTAATTTTAGCTTTATAAGGAATACAAAGTGGTTTGGTAAATATAAAGGCAGTTCATATTATTACTGTGGTCATTTTTCGTATAAAAATATTAACGTCGCGTGCAGGTTCTTGAGAAGCACAACCGCGATTTTTAAAATCCCTATATTTCTAACTAAAAAACGCTTCTCCGAAAATCGGAACTATAATAAGTTTTATTTCAATTTATAGGATCAATAACTCAAAGTAAAGTGAATAAAACAAGGTTTAGGTAGCGTTATTTACCGTTTCTAAAACAAACACAGAAACAAAAGTGTATTAGTTGAACAACACGCGGGAAACATCGAAAACAATGTTTATAGGGAGTGAGAATGAAATATTTAAATATAAATAAAGCTTATCGTAATAAGACACGTTATTTAACCTCTTACTCATTTTGGCAAAGTGCCAACGATTTAAAATTGCGAATGTAAAACAATTATTTACTACACAAATTGTGCTCCTAAGAGATAAAATTGCGCCAAGAAAAGAAAATAGACACCGAACAAAATTCTATTGCTAAGGATCGTAGAAGTAGTTTTCAAGCTTTGGAGTTTCAAGATTATGTTCTTCCCTCACTTTGAGTGAAAAACCACAAAATAATTTCTTTATACCAACTTTTCCGTTCTCAGTGTACCAACCGGAATGGAGTGCTTCATACTTTGCTCTTTCAAGTCGTTTGCTAAGACGTGTTGGATCGCACAACAGTATAATTTAACTAGCACAACGTCTGATATCAACAGAAGCGTGCATTGAGCAATGCTATATAATTACGAGAAAGAATTACATAATTGCAAAACTATTAACATCCAACTTTTCAGAGTTGTCGTATATTTCACATACACTCCCGGAAAGTGAAAACAGAACAACAAGAAGGAATTGGTGGACGATCATGAAATTTACATATGTAAATGGGGTCGAGTTTACGTAGGTGTAATGTTAATTTCAGGACCAACCGGTGAGCGCTTACGCCGCAGCACGGCATAATATGCCAATTATCGTCGGTGGTATTTAAGGAGTACGGCAAAGTAAATGTAATCAGTCGTCGGTGGTATTTAAGGAGTACGGCGAAGTGAATGTAATCAGTCGTCGGCGTACAACACGTGCGAAGACCCTGAAGAAGCTGCAAAACCTGGACATCGAAGATGTGTACGATTTCAGCAGTTATCGGACTTTGAGTGAGATCATCTAGTCGGACTCCGCGAAGCCGGGTGGTCGTATCGTCGTATTGCGGAGCGAATTGGACGGGAAGTATCGGTGGTGGTACGATGGTGGCGAAGATGGTCCGAGGAACATTCCCACACGAGAAGACGTGAAACCGGAAGTCACAGACGGACTGAAGAGCGGACCGATCGACGCATAAGAAGAGCGGCGTTGTCAAGAAGAACATCCACTGCGACGCAAAACCGAGCTGCCATCGCACCTGAGGTTAATGTGCGAACAATCCGCAACCGTCTACTGTATGCAGGACTACGAGCACGTTTGCCTCTGGCATGTGTACCTCTGACTCCAACCCACCGTCAGGAACGGCTGCAGTGGTGTCGCCAACGTCTGCACTGGAGAACGAACGCAATGGCGATCTGTCGTGTTCAGCGATGAAAGCAGATTCTGCTTGGGAGCCTCCGATGGACGTATGCGTGTTCGCAGACGCACAGGGGAGCGTCTCCACCATTCTTGCATCCGCCAGCAACACACAGGGCCTACACCTGGTCTCCTGGTATGGGGAGCGATTAGCTATCACTCCCGTACACAACTAGTGTTTGTACCGGATACGTTAAACAGCACCTCTTACATCAACAGCATCATTCATCCCGTTGTTGTGCCATTTGTAAGGTCGGTCCATCGTGCTGTTTTCCAGCAAGGTAACGCACACCCACACACGGCACGTGCAACGCAACATGCACTTCAAGATGTGAGACAACTTTCATGGCCTGCAGGTTCACCGGATTTGTCCCCCATTGAGCACGTGTGGGATTTTGTGGGAGAACGACTTATCCGGTCTCCACTGCCAGCCATAACCATCCCCGATTTACGCGTCCAGGTTGAGGAAGATTTGGAACTTAATACCCCAAACTTACATCCAACATCTGTACGACAGACTCCATGCCAGAATTGCACAGTGTGACGCAGTTCATAGCGGTTCAACCTCGTACTAACCATGTTACATGGAAATGTTATTTTTCAGTTTACCAGCTAATACAGCTGTATTTTGCCATAATGTTTTGATCACGTTATTCTCTGTATTCCATTATTATGCTGTATAAATTTCGTTGGTATCAGACGTATCCTTCTTGGTGTTCTTTTTTCACTTTCCGCCAGTGTATATTTAGTGTTCAGGGTGTTTTTTCGTTTTGGAACGGGATATGAGATTTTAAATTTCTACAAAAAGAGGGGTAGCATGTAAGAAGAAACTGTTAAAAAGGAAAAAAGCATGTGTTTTCAAGTGGACTTTTCTCGTATTGAATCGAATTCACTTTGACGCTATAAATAATCTGAAATGATAAAGCATTAGATTTAGGTTTTTTTCAATATGTTTACGTTTGTATTGCATATGTCCTGAACTGAGTCCATAACGTCACACAAAGTTGACGTAACAATACATTAATCTTTTAATGACCAGGTTCCTGAAACCTTAAGTCAACGGCTACCTTATACCAAAGCCTGCTTTACTTATTTGTTTAGCTACAACAACGGTGGCTAAATGTTACTTATGCGAAACCAGTAGAGGCAGTGTAAATTCAAAGAATAGTTGGAGATAACAATCCATCTCAATCTAGACGGGCGTTTTGGGTGGTCGTGTTAGTTTAAGTGTAAGGGCGTTTCAAACGTTATGGTCGTTAAAAGGTTAATATCGCCATTACTATCACAAATAAAAATGAAGTAATTTATGAAGATGTGAATCCCTTGATCGGTGAAAGTATGACATGGATAATAAGTCAGATAATATCCCAAAATTTTAAAATTCCGTCGTCTTGGAGCGCGGATCAAATCCGCGTCTCCCGGATAGCGATCCAAGTATGTTAACCAATACACCAGTCAGAACGACAAAGTCTCGAGTTTTTGATTAATTTGAGTGTAACCATCACAGGATTCGCTAGTCCAACCAACCGGCATTCATGTTTAGCGAATGTGGACGTTAATAATTATATCCCGTGATTCCCGGGAGAAGCAGAAAAGGCATGAACTGTCTGAGCAGACAAATCATGAATTCATAACCTCCAGATTCGCTAAACATGAATGCCAGGTGATTTGACAAGCGAATCCTGTGATGGATTTATTAAAAGTAATCGGAAACGTGAGACTTGGTCGTTCTGGGTGGTGTAGTGGTTAGCATACTCGGGCGCTATCCGTGAGACGCAGGTTCGATTCCCACTCCAGGACGATGAACATTCTAAGGTTTCGGATATTATCTGACTTACCATTCTTGTCATACTTAATTACACCAATAAACAGATTCACTTCTTTAAAATTTGCATTGTATGGTGCAATACCAAGTTCCATTCATGAGGAACTAATTTATTTTAGTTCACGGTTGGTAGTGCAGAATCTCCACAGAAATCTTGAAAATACTTCACCCTGAAATGGGCAACTTACCCATTTGAATTGATTTCCGCTCTAACGTATTGCCGTTACACTATGTAGGAAATGAAATTCCACGTAGCTGCAGCTAAGAAATTATAACTTCGCAATCTGAACAAATTTCAGATCTGCGAAAACTGTAGCATTTGTATGCTTCTGCGATGCAACCACACTCCTTTCGAATCCAGGAACGGATGTTGATCTGAAATCTCGGACAGTATCAGATATCAATCACAGAATTTGTGTAAAAAGTATTCTCAAATGACAAATTCACAGGTTTCAAATTTCATGAGGAAATATTACATGGTGAACAACGAACAAAAATAATTTATTTCCTCAGTCATACTGCTGAAAATAATGTTCTTCTGCACTTCCTGGAATTTGTTGAAAATGTATCTTCTTTTTTTTTTCGCTGATTAAGACAGTCTTCCTTAGAAAAAAACTTGTTCTTTTTGGTTGGTTGTGGTTTAATGAAATCATAAACAACTCAATAGACATACAAACCGATCGTACTAAATTTAACTTTATTGGATCAAGTAAAGAGAGACAGCCAATCTAGAAGCCCAACCCACGGCCATGCCTCATCTGAATTCCAAACCAGATCCATGTCGCAGGAAATGTCACAAGAAAGACTTAGACAAATGTGCCACTATCCCCTTTTGCCTAATGAAGGCGCAACTCTTTCGAAACTCAAATGTTTCCTGATTTTGTTAAAAAACCTAGCGGGGGTTGGTATGTACACAACCGCAGGAGTTTACGTAGAATTACGTCAGACTAGAGAAGCGAAAATATTTAAAGTTGTTTAAAAAAATTAAACTCTGATTCAAAGTATATATTATATTTACAAAACTTTTACAATGTAACATATTTATAATGCCCTCATCGTCAAAAAATAGTTGCACCCAGAAGGACGTGTCGGATTGCAATGCATTTCAGGAGGATATTAAAGGTTACCAAGAACAATAAATTGTTAAACTTTGAAACTGATTTGGGGTTATATTTATTGAGCTACACGCCAATACGTAGTATCACTCAGCACGACGTCGTGCCGCCATGCTTGCTAACACACCATGCCATACGTCTCGACTGAAATTGTATAGGTTCCTAATGGTATCCTGCGATGAACCATCCCATGAAGCTTGAATTTTCTCACGCAGTTCCTGCAGATTGCTCTGTAGCGATTGAGTGTGTATATCGCGTCCAGTAGCAACCCACACATTTTCAATCGGCGATAGGTGTGGCGATGCTGCTGGCCATGGCAGCGTTAGTGCCTTGAAAGAAAGCTCTCGAGGCAGCAGCAGTATGCGGACGAGCGTTGTCCTGTTGGATAATCGCACCGGAGTGAGCGTTCAGAACAGGTGGGGGTCACTGGTTTTAGGACCTCATTAATGTCACGTTGGGCTGTCAAAGTGTCTGTAATGAACACCAAAGGTGATTTGGCATCGTATGCAATTACACCCAACACCATCACTCCAGGCCTTCTGAACGTGTGACGCTCGACAACAAACCGTTAATCTTCACGATGATCACAGTGCCTCCACGCAAGAGTTCGTTGGACGTCTCTTCCAAGACAAAAGCTGGACTCGTCACTGAAGATCACCCGCTGCGAAAACGAGTGGTTCCATGACAGGGTGGCACGACACCTTTGCAGTCTTTGGCGACGATGCACTGTTGTTAAGGGAAGTCGTCGTAACGATCTGAGTGGCTATGTCGTGAAGCTGTTTGCCAATGATGCTGGCACTAATCGAACGACGCGTGGAGGACACCACTGCTTGCAAAATATCGGCTATCGTGGCTGTTGGGTCACTCTGCGCATTTCGGACAACCCGTCGATCCTCTCTCTCCGTGATTCGTCTAGGTTTTGCAAAACCTTCTTGTCGCTGCTGAGTGCCTTGTTTTATCCACTGCCGACAACAATATGCTATGCTGTTATCCTCAAGACCAGTATAGCGCGCAATACGGTGATAAGCCCATTCCTTTTCCCGCAGCCCAACGATGCAGTCGCTTTCGAACTCTTCCAACTGCTGGAATTGCTTCTAAACTTTTCCGCGAGGCATACTTCACTTGCAAAGGATGTAACTAACACGACAGCACGAGTCAGAAAAGCGCAAACGCGAGCAACGGGACGACTTTATACAGCCGGTCAGACACAGCGCCACGACCCCTCCTTGCTTGCGTCACGTGCGCTACCGAGCGTGATACTTTAATCATTTGCATGTCTCACGATGCCAAACCTACACACCAAGTTTCATTTCTGTCGGATGCTTCCTTCGAGGTGCAACTGGTTTTTTACAATGAGCGTATTTCAATAAAGATATATTTAAGAATCGTTTTCATCTTTTTTTTGTGCGGAATTGTAAACTTAGTTTTATGACTGGAAACGTAAGCAGCATAATTACGTGTTAAAACATTTACAGGTGTCTATGAAATAGAACGTTGATGCGGCCGTTACAGACAAGCATGGGTGGCTCTGTTTTATATTCGTTTGAAAATTGCCAAATTATTCTTGCATGAAGGTGATGAATGATTCGTTTTCGGCTGTAGACAATTAAATACTTAAATCGCCAACTAACAAGACCTGTAACTTATTTTAAATTCAAACAACGGAGTAAACTGAAAGATTCAGACAATTTAGGTGCATAAGCTAACATTTGCCGTAATATAAAACGTTCAGCATCGTCTAACGTAATCCTTGTGGTTCTAAATAAACACACTAACAACACTTTATCGGTTTCGCTATCACTAGTAAATATACCAGATGCATAAATATTACTGAACTTGCCTTTAACGCTTGCAAGGTAATCAATTTCATCAACATAATGTGTTTCAAGTATACGTGTACGATGGAAACCGGAGAATCGTGCTTCTTCTATGTAGTAATACCACCTCCTCGCTGAGATAGCAGCATATACTTCGAAATACAACTGTTTCCCTGGATCGGAGTGGTACTGTCGTCGTGCATCCAATTTTCACTGAGAGCCATAAAATTTTGAAAGTTTCGGCACTTTGTTATTGCTCACCGATTCTTGACAAGTTCTACACAGTATGAAGTGTGCCACATCTCCATTTGGAAACTCCGCTTGTAATGTTTCTAACCAACAATTTTGAATGTATTTTAAAACGTTTTGAAATCATAAACGATCGCAAACATCACAAACATATTGAAAATCATTAGTAAAGAATAGTTTTTGAAACTGAGTAGTTACCGCACCAAATATATCTGCACATATAACACTTACTAAGTTCTCCACTGTATTTTCGCTCGCACGAAATTTCTTCTTTTGTCGTGTTGTACGCATTTAAGTAGCTGTGTTCCTCTTAATTTGAACACTTTCTCCGTTTGTAGACAGTTCGTGCTCCGTTGTTCCGCTGTCTGTACAATTTCATCGTTTCAGAAGGGGTCAAAGCAATTTTTTGGAACTCTCTGGCTTGCGCTTTTCCTTCGCTTTTTGTTTTCTATGGTTTCTTACACGTTCCACAACAATTTTCCGTGACACCTTTAAATTCTGAAAATATAAAAAAAATCAAAATAAATTTTTGATTTAAAAAAAGGAATTAGCAAATATATGTATATATATATACACTGCTGGACAATTGCTAAGGACGGATCATAAACGGCTATATAGCGAATAGAAAAGTAAGTGTGGTTGGATGCCAAGTAAAATAAAATAATGTCAGAATGCCAGGACATTACAAGAAAGACAATTTATTGTGCTCTGAAATCAAGAAGACTTTGGAACGTGTTCAAGGGACAAACAGGCCATTTTGTGCAGAATACATAAACGTGAAAAAAATGTAATTACCGTCCGCAGGCGTTCCGGCGTAAGATGTCAAAACCGGATATGGCCACCATGGAGGGCGATGCAATATTCCACATGTCATGTCATGCTTTGCACAACATTATCAAGCAGCTGTTGGGGTAATTTATCCCATTCCTCTGTCAGTGCACGGATGAGGGTGTCCTTGTTTATTGGAGGGCATTGGCGACCAGCAAGACTCCTCCCCAAAGCATCCCACACATTTTCAATGGGATTCAGATCTGGAGAACATGCTGGCCATACGAGGCGTTGAATATCCTCACTCTCAAGACACTCCTGGACAGCGACTGTTCGATGACATGTTGCGTTGCCGTCCATGAAAATGAATCTATCACCGACAGCACCACGGAACATGCGAACATGAGGTAGCAGAACATCATTAATGTATCGTTGGCCAGTCATAGTCCCAGTTGGAAGCACATAGAGGGACGTACGGCCATTGATCATGATGCCAGTCCATACCATGACACTACATGTCTGATATCGGTCCCTTTCCTGTGTGTTTGCTGGACAATATGCAGTACCACTATCACGCCAGATCAGTTGTCGTCGACAATCAGACGATAGACTGTATCTACTCTCATCTGAGAAGAGGACAGCAGACCAGTCGTTATCAGTCCAATTGCGATGTTGATGGCAACATTGCAAACTGGCGGTACGGTGACGTCTGGACAATGGGATGCACACAACAGGACGGCGGGCGTATAGTCCTCCTTCATGCAAACGTCTGGCGACAGTTTTTCGGGAGATCCGCTTGCCAGTAGCAGCCATAAACTGATTTTCTACCTCACTAGCTGTGCTGCGCCGGTGTCTTTTTGTTAATAGCACTATGTACCGATCTTCTTCAGGTGTCGTACTGCGAACACGACCTCCCCCGTGACGTTTGCTACACTCTCCATTTGTTTGAAATGATTTCCAAAGCCTTGAATCAACACTGTGGCTGACGTCGAACTCCCTGGCAACATCTGTTATTTTTCACCCTTCTTCAATCTTGCCAATAATACGGCCACCCGTAAAATCATCTAGGTGATGTCGGGAAGACATACTGAAAATTGCAAGTTCGTCAATTGATTTTTACTTTATAGTGATTCTTTCCCTTTCAACTTTGCGTTTGAACAAAAACGGCCAATACGCGTCAAATCCTTTATATCTCTTAGAAGCGCTATGACGTTACGAACAAGTTCGGCAATCCAAAATTTGCATAAGCACAACACGTCTTACTGTATCCCGCACTTATGCTAATTTCCACATTTTCCTGCCTTCCATTTTATGGTTGCTATCGTTGCTATTGTCATCCGTCCTTAGCAATTGTCCGGCAGTGTAATTTGTTCCTACTTTTTGTTTATGGCCCAACCGATGTATGTACTTGGCCCTGCCACAAACATTATCTCACACACATACTTCAAAGTCTAACTCATACGGCGACTTTTTCTGCTCCCTATTACTAACTATGATCAGCAGTATCAACAACCATGGGTATAAATCCCGTAGGAAGTGCCGGATGCTATGGGGCATCAGCATAGGCGTAACCACTGGGGGAGGGGGAGGTCAGGGCCCCCAGATTTTGAGAGTCGTGGATCCTCACACACACACACACACATATATATATATATATATATATATATATATATATATATATATATATATATATATATATATATATATATATATCATCAGAGACATACAAAGGCTGCAGACAACTCAAGAAGCATGGAGAGGTGCATTCTTGGTATAACCAGGATAGATAAGAAGAGGAACTCGTGGATCCGAAAAATGACAAGAGTGGAAGACATCATGATCAGAGTTAAATCCCTGAAATGGCAATGGGCTGGACATACTGCCAGAAGGACAGACCATAGATGGACAGCCGAAATTTTAGATTGCATTCCAAGGGACAGGAAAAGACCCAGAAAAAGTCCACATGGGAGATGGGTGGATGAAATTCGAAAATATGCGGGAGTGACATGGAGGAGACTGGCACAAGACAGACCGTTGTGGAGGAAACTTGGGACATGTTGCCAGAAGAAGAAGAAGATGATGATGACGATGATAATCATCATCATCAACAACAACCATTATCAAATCACTGCTGGATGAAGGCCTCCCCAAATTTCTTCCACAATTGTCTGGCTTGGGCCTGTCTCCCTCACGTCACTCCAGCATACTTTCGAATTTCATCCTTCCATCTCCCATGGGGTCTTCTTCCGGGTCTTTTCCTGTCCCTCGGAATCCAGTCTAAAATTTCGGTTGACCATCGGTGGTACGTTCTTCTGGTAACATGTCCAGCCCATTGCTAGTTCGTGATAGACGTAGTGTTGGTGGCTCCAATATTTTATGCGTTTTAGTGTGGAATACCTTGTCCCTCACTCACCTGTTGCGTCGCCCGGCTGTCTAAAGGTACTGTGTACGTTTTGAGCTACTTTTCTAGCGTTCTCATCCTCATATTAGTTCATATTCATCCGTTTTCTTATCGTTTGCTCGTTTGTTTACGTTTGGAAGCTGCCAACATGGCGGCTTCCGGTATTTCGTTATCATCTATGGGCGTGGCGGATGCACGTCACGTCACACTTCCCACGTACATGGAAGTTAACATACTCTCGTCCTCAGATGTGTCTGCTCAGTTGCCTTCCCAGCTTTCTAGTACTCCTGCACCGGTGCCTTCACTGGACTTGGCTGCGCTTTCTTCTTCAGCTCCTGCATCTGTCTCGGTGCCCTCCCTGGGAACTACTGATTCTACTGCCTTGCCTTCGGCCTGTGCTTCTCTTCCCTCACAGCCTTCTGTGCCTGCCGGATCCGAACAGACTTCTCTTCCGAGGATGTCATTTGCCTCTAAAGTGCAACGAGGCGCTACTTCTACGTCCGATTCCTCTCAACCAGATGGTCTTTTGCAAGCAACATTTATTATTCAGGTATCCAACCACAAGGTGAAGGTAACGATTGATGACAATTCGCAGATTGGCCGTGAGTTCCATAACCTCCTGGATAGAGGTGTGCTCTTTCATGCTTTACCAAATACTCCATTGCCACGCTACATGGAAGCCCTCTCTGTACATGTGTCGTCTGCGTCCATTGCAGGAATTTCCCGTACTCCTCGGGGTATTTCGGTACAGTTCAATCACAAGGAGGATGCTGACTTTTTTCTAGCTAACGGAATTTCGATTGGGACAAACCATCTCATCCCGTCGCCTCTTTCCAAGAGACCGGTGAACATCACGTTCTATCCTGTTCCACAGGAAGTGCCGGATACTGCACTTCCTCTCCTTGTCAGTCATGTTTGTAAAATTGTTGGCAAGGTCCGTCGCCTTTCTGACGCTCCCAGTGGAACTCGATTTGCACATGCTACAGGACCTCGCCGTCAGTTATTGGTCGTCTTTCCCACCGAGAAAGCCTTGGCGGATTGCCCTACAGAAGCTACTGTTGAAATTGGCGCACGAACGTACAGTTTCAAGATTTTCACTGCTCACTATTGTACACACTGTTTAACACAAAATCACACCACTGCCTCCTGTGACCGCGTTCGACGTGGACGTTCATCAAGTTCGCATCCCACTGCTGACCACATTGGTCTTTCTACTATCCTCACTACCGGTAGTTTGCCTGACGCGAATTCTTCGTTTCTCCGTCAGACGAACATTTCCGTCACGGACAATGCTGCCTTTCCTCCTCTTTTTTTTTTTTTTTTTTTATTGGAGGTTTAACGACCACCGTGAGCAACTCAATGGGCTATGAGCAGTCGCCCGTCCCTAATTTAGGGTCACTGGTTCCAGGGAAGGGAGAGAGCCAGTGCCATAAGACAAACACAACATCCATGCCTGACCGGGATTCGAACCCGGACCCCTTACGGACGAATGATCAGAGGCCATCGCCTAGACCACTGCGCCACCGGGGCGGCCTTTCCTCCTCCTCCTCCTCTCCCGACCCGTACGATTGTGCATCCACCTTCAAGATTGACAGAGTTGTCTTCGACTACAGATGTGTCTACAGCGGAGTGTTCCGATCCGGGTGTGTTGAGTGGTGGTTTGGCGGATCTGCCGTCTGGCTCTTCACCTAGCCTCTCGGATATCGGATCTCCATTTACAACCTTGTCTACCATACCCTTGTTGCAACATATTCCTGAAGCCTCGGCTGTTGTACCAGTCTCCACTAAGGCAGCTCAGCTACGTACTGCTTCTTCGGCGACGTTCGTTTCCTCGTCTCCTGACTTGGGAGGTGAGCCTGATCCACTAATGGATACATCCGCATCAGCTACTTCTTCGAAGCGGATTGGAACTTCCACAGGCGCTGTAAAACAGAAAAAGTTAAAACAACTTTCTGTGCCACATTCTGAGGATTCATCTAGCATTCCCGAGGTTTCCTGTTCCGGTGTTTCTCCACCTGATGTTTCTTCAAACAGTATGCTTCTCCGCTCAGGTCCTGTCAATCCTCTCTCTGATGCTGAGGTTCTACAGGCAGTTCATACGTTTCCTCCAGTTCCTGGCCCACTGTCCAGACAGCAACTTTTACATCTTTTTCAACCTGCACGTACGATTGTTGGTTCTGCAGAATTCCTTAACTCACCTGATCTGGACCTGTATGCGGCGGTAACGCAATTCGAAGCTTATGTGTCACTTTTTAAATCTCTGTGTGCCACCGATCCTCGGTATCAGCCTTTTTTGAGACGTTACACGCGCCGTCTCGCCTCCTTGAAGGAGCTCGTTGAGAAGCATATATGTGACACCTTCTATCCTTTTACCGATGACCTTTAGCTCTCTTCCTCACACCGATTACTTTTTGTTCTCTCAATGCTAGAGGATTTGCGAACCCGTTCGCAGATTCCCTGGTTTTGCAGACTTAGTGCATGTTGATTCTGATGTTTTCCATGTGTGTTTTTACTGTGATTCACAAGTCATGTATTGTAAATTTGCTTTATTTGTGTGTTTGGCTGTGTTTCACAAGTAATGTATTTTAAATTTGCGATAATTGCGTGTTTTTGCTGTGTTTTCACAACTAATCGGTCTCGTTACTTGTGTGATCTCCTCATTATCTCATCATTATCTTATCTGTTGTTTCCTGAATTTGTGCCTGTTTTTAAATTACCTATAATTGTGAGTGTTTGCTGTGTTAGTGCTTTCCTCTATCGCGGATTATGATAGTGGTACGTTTGTTACCTTTGTTATTTTTATATAGTTGCTGAGGTACTCCATGTTGTTTTGCTCTCTAACCACAATTCAGTTCCGTTCGGTTGATTTATGATAGCATAGTACATTTCATGCATTTGTGCACATGTGTTATAGTGTTTGACATGCCGTTCGGTCTTTCATTGTTCGTGTGCATATTCATTCCCTTTCTGTGTAACGTTGTGCTGCATCGTGGATATACTTACTTTCCGCACTGTTGTTTTCTGTACTGCTGCTTTTAATGAATCTCCTATGTCTGTATTTCGTTATAGCAATAAACTGGGTACCACTATGGTACCCACAGTTACCAATACCATTGTCATTTCAGTGATTTCACTCTGGTCATGATGTCGTCCACTCCTGTCATTTTCCTTATCTGCAAGTTCCACTTCTTACCTTTCCTGGTTACATCAAGCATGCATCTCTCCATGCTACTTTGAGTTGTTTGCAGTCTTTGTATGTCTTTTTTAGTTAAGGTGCATATCTCGGCTCCATACGTAAGCACTGGCCGTATGCATTGATTGAACACTTTTCTTTTGGGACATACTGGCATACTGCTCTTAAAAATTGTACTGTTTCTTCCAAAAGCTCTCCATCCAAGTTTTATACGCTGATTAATTTCTTCATCAATGTGACCCTCACTCGATATCTGATGCCCAAGATAAATGTAGGAATCGGTTGTCTCAAACTTTTCTCCATCAATCGATAAATCTTCGCTTCTTGTAAAAGCATTGTACATCACTTTTGTATATATATACACTGCCGGACAATTGCTAAGGACGGATGACAATAGCAACGATAGCAACCATAAAATGGAAGGCAGGAAAATGTGGAAATTAGCATAAGTGCGGGATACAGTTAGACGTGTTGTGCGTATGCAAATTTTGGATTGCCGA
Source organism: Macrothele yani (assembly GCA_039090855.1). Taxonomy (NCBI): domain Eukaryota; kingdom Metazoa; phylum Arthropoda; class Arachnida; order Araneae; family Macrothelidae; genus Macrothele; species Macrothele yani. Next base: position 54,489,955 of record CM077018.1, on the reverse strand, counting down.
ACTTATTCGTGACGTCATAGCGCTGCTAAGAGATAGAAAGGATTTGCCGCGTATTGACCGTTGTTGTTCAAACGCAAAGTTGAAAGGTAAAGAATCAATTGACGAACTTGCAATTTTCAGTATGTCTTCCCGACATCACCTAGATGATTTTACGCGTGGCCGTATTATTGGCAAGATTGAAGAATGGCGAAAAATAACAGATGTTGCCAGGGAGTTCGATGTCAGCCACAGTGTTGATTCAAGGCTTTGGAAATCATTTCAAACAAATGGAGAGTGTAGCAAACGTCACGGGGGAGGTCGTGTTCGCAGTACGACACCTGCAGAAGATCGGTATATAGTGCTATCAACAAAAAGACACCAGCGCAGCACAGCTAGTGAGGTAGCAAATCAGTTTATGGCTGCTACGGGCAAGCGGATCTCCCGAAAAACTGTCGCCAGACGTTTGCATGAAGGAGGACTATACGCCCGCCGTCCTGTTGTGTGAATCCCATTGTCCAGACGTCACCGTACCGCCCGTTTGCAATGGCGCCATCAACATCGCAATTGGACTGATAACGACTGGTCTGCTGTCCTCTTCTCAGATGAGAGTAGATACAGTCTATCGTCTGATTGTCGACGACAACTGATCTGGCGTGATAGTGGTACTGCATATTGTCCAGCAAACACACAGGAAAGGGACCGGTATCAGACATGTAGTGTCATGGTATGGGCTGGCATCATGATCAATGGCCGTACGTCCCTCTATGTGCTTCCAATTGGGACTATGACTGGCCAACGATACATTAATGATGTTCTGCTACCTCATGTTCGCATGTTCCGTGGTGCTGTCGGTGATAGATTCATTTTCATGGACGACAACGCAACATGTCATCGAACAGTCGCTGTCCAGGAGTGTCTTGAGAGCGAGGATATTCAACGCCTCGTATGGCCAGCACGTTCTCCAGATCTGAATCCCATTGAAAATGTGTGGGATGCTTTGGGGAGGAGTCTTGCTGGTCGCCAATGCCCTCCAATAAAGAAGGACATCCTCATCCGTGCACTGACAGAGGAATGGGATAAATTACCCCAACAGCTGCTTGATAATGGTGTGCAAAATATGGCACGACGTGTGGAATATTGCATCGCCCTCCATGGTGGCGATATCCCGTATTGACATCTTACGCCGGAACGCCTGCGGACGGTAATTGCATTTTTCACGTTTACGTATTCTGCACAAAATGGCCTGTTTGTCCCTTGAACACGTTCCAAAGCCTTCTGGATTTCAGAGCACAATAAATTGTCTTTCTTGTAATGTCCTGGCATTCTGACATTATTTTATTTCACTTGGCATCCAACCACACTTACATTTTTATGCGCTATATAGCCGTTTATGATCCGTCCTTAGCAATTGTCCAGCAGTGTTTAATTTTTTTTTTTAATAATTTAAAAAAAAAATTTAGAAATAAAAAATGAATATGGGCTCATATTACAGAGTTTTTAGAATCTATCTGCAGATATTTTTGATATTTTAGTTTTTATCAAGAGTTTTCGAGATATTCATCTTTTAATGCTGACATAACGTGAAAATCGATTTTCAAAGTTTCAAGGCCAAAACTTTTAATCTAACTAATTGATTTTGAAAAATGAAGCATTTTTAGTTTCCGAAGTCCTTTAGGTGTTAAACACTTCTGATCCGATGTGAATCGGTTGAACATTTGCGGCGTACTGACCGCGAATATGTGTTACAGCATTTGGTAACGCTCCCATTGCTAACATGACACCCCGCTCAATGACCTATTAGACGTAATTCTACGTCAAAAATACACGTGATCAAGTCCAAAATTACTTTTGTTCTGTTATGTTGTGCACTGATTTTGTTTCCTCTATCGGGATTTTCTTCTCAGATACGTATTACCTCTAGAATTCTAAAGCATTGTTCTCAGGTAGCGGAGCGGTTTGGGGCTCTTAACTAGGTTCAATCCCCCTAAGTCGAATCCTTAAGAAGTAAGATTGACTTAATTGTCCATTTGTGATATTTCGGCCTCTCCCATGTAAACACTGACTCAAAGTCGCGACGAGCGATGCTTATAACCTTTATGACGTATTACCGAGGTGAAGCAGGTGTCAAGACAACAAATCTTCTTTAGTACAGTCCGTTGGTGTGGTTTGTCGGTTATAACAACTGGCTCCTGTGCGAGGAGGTGTAGATGCGAGTACCACCCCCAAAACATTTGCGAATTCCACAGTTTCAGACGTTTTAATGTTGATAATTGAAAACACACATTCCTTGAAAAAAACTGAGAAATTTTCGAAATACTTCCATTTCTCGAGTTTCTATGTTCCTGTACGAAATGCACTAAACCTGGCTGCAGACCATTGCGATAGAAATTCACTCCAGATCCTCTTCCTCGAAACGGCAAAATAAATACCTATGTTAAGCTTGTCTTGCCTTAAAAATTGTGAACCCGGAATAATACAAATTACATAGAAACATTAAAATGTTGGTTAAAAGTTTTATTGTTTAGAAATATTCCAAATTATTTACGGTAGCTGTAAGCCGAAGATGTAAAAAATACCCTCTTAAAGACATTAAGGAAGCATGTTTAAAAATAGTAAAGATACATATATCTTCCGCAGAGATCGTCTGGAGCCTGTCCCCTCCATGTCATTCCGGCATGCTTTCGAATTTCAGCCACCTGTCTTCACATGTTCTTCTTCTGGAACTTTACCTGTCCCTTGGTATACAGTCTAAATCTTTGGTTGTCCTTCGAGGTTCCGTTCCGCGTATATCAATTTCAGGTATTTTATACTGATCAGGTTTTCCACTCTTGTCATTTTCCTGATCCACGAGTTCCAGTTCTTATATTTACGGGATGGACAAAGCACGAAACTCTCCATGCATCCTTCGGCTGTCTACACCCTTTCTATTTATTTTACGATTAAAGTCCATGTCTCTGCTCCATGTATTATGTGCTCATATCTGCTTTATTTCAGATCCATGCCGCTGTTCCACATGTAGGATCTGCAAGGATGCACTTATCAAACACTTTTCTTTTAAGACATAATGACATATTTTTCTTGAAAAATGTTGTTTCTTACAAAACTTCTGAAGCCAATTTTTCCTGAGACGTTAATATTTTCATCCACGTAACCCTTCCCTGATATCTGCTGTCTAAGATAAATGTAGGCATCGATTACTTCAAAAGCTTACCCATGAATCTAAAAGTCTACGCTCTTTCTAAAAGCGTTGTTCATTAATTATATTTTCTGAAAGTTCATCTTTAATCTCATTTCTTTTCTCTTCTCAACAAGTCCGTAGATCATACTATGTACCCCTGAAGGGGTACTTGTAAAAAGATTATATCATCAGCAAAATGAAGATGAGTTAAATAATTTCCATTGATCTTTATTCCTTTGTTTTCCCTATTCAATGATTGAAAGACATTCTGTAATGTAGTATTAAAGAGTATGGGAAGTACGGTCTCAACTTTTCACACTCCTTTCATTGGTGCCGTATCCTCAAAAAGCTGAACATCTGTATTTGCGTATCATAGGCGCGGTAAATTATGCTAAGGTATGCATCTTTATTAACTGAATCTGTGCCTCATTTGTTTAACAAATGAAGTTTAACAAATGAAGCAAATTCGGCTTCAAGTACCTTTACATCAATATCTAAATTCTCACCCTAAATATATGCCTTTGGTATTATTAATTTTTATTTTAAAAATTTAGCGGTGGAAATAATTTATAAATGTGAAGCCAAATATTCAATGGTAAAACCTAATATTTCGGAATAATTCCATAATGTACCACGCATTAGTTTTATAAGTGTCCCCAGTAGCATAAAATATGCATGATTTATGACAAAGTTCGATGACGCTCGAGTAATCTTCTGCGGAATCCTTTGTTTTATATTCATTCAACTAATGACCTCAAGAGAAGAAAACAACTGGAAAAGTAGGTGCAATTGCTTGAAATACAAGTGAAATTCCTTAACCAAAAAAAATTAATGATTTTCCGATAACATGCATACTTTAAGTGACATATATTTTTAAAATGTTGATGCCAAAATGTTATGCGTAAACGGGTAAAGTCAATCAAATTCCGAAAGTGCATATACGAATAAGTGATTTTTGAACTTAGAGCGCACTCTTAAACGATCTCTTAGATTTCAAACAAAGAAATTGACACAGCTAAAGTGCGCCGAATTGATTGAGATAGACATCTCACGTTCCTTTTAAACTGAAACACATATAAAGGGTGTATTCCAGGGAATTTCCAAGAAATGCTGCTAATGAGTATATAAAAGCGGAACCTTAGTTCCACGTATTTCTAGTGGATGACCTAAAAATCACATAAATATTACAAGAAGCCCACCAACGACACTTCTAAATGTTAAAGATATAAGAAAAATCAACGATTTTTTTTAACATTATGACAACTTCTTGACTGTACGTTATTTGTCTCCGTATCTGAAGAAAACTCTTATGGAATATGAGTATGTATTAAATTGAGGTTTTAATCATGGAGAGGAAAGCAAGGCGTGATTGTTGCAAATTGAAAACCTAACTTTTTCTTCTGGTTTTTCGTATAAGTGGTATATCTCTCAAGTTTTTCGTATAAGTGGTATATCTCTCATGTCTTCTATACAATTTACCCGTTTGGAGTTTCAAGCATTTAAAAATTACCCTGAATTCGATCTGTTACCCTCAAATCTAACACAACAAATAAAAATTACTCTCGTTATTAAAGAAAATTCCTACGTTGAAGTGAGCAAATTTATATCATCATTGTTGAAGCGATTGCAGCTAACCAGAGAATTAGACACAAAATCACAACTACTATCTATTATATAAAGTTTCAACCGATGTTATGATCTCTCTCATAACATCCTGCATGATCTACGCCGACATATGCATCAGGACATGCAATAGAAACATCAGGATTTCTAGCTGTTCATTTGGAGCACTAAAAAAGATCTCTCTGCAAAAAAAAGTAAATGAATACAAAGAAACATCCCTTTTGTTTTACGTTTCGAACAACTTATAAAATTTTCTGAATATCAAATGTTTTTATGGTGTTTCAAATTTTAGTAATTCGAAATAATGTGTTGTAAGAAAAATAATAAAAACAGCTCTCTCCGTTGGACTTTGAATGCAGTATTTTCTTTTTATAATTATATATGTATTGGAATGTAAGACGATTTTCTTCTGAACACAACATATGGCAAAAAATAAGTTAGCCAACAGACATCTCTGAACTGATTGTCATGTAAAATTAAATCACATCAGGAAATACCATCGCCCTAGAGCGGGAATCGATCCGGATCTCCCAATTACCGTTCGATCATACTATTCGGTATATCACCCAGGACGACAACTCAAATACGTGGGACTTTGTAGTCCTATGTGATGTAACGGATAGCATGCTCTAACGGTTATCAGGAGATCCCACTCCAGGGCGATCCCATTTTCAAGTTTTCCGATGTGATTGGTATTACGTATACTAGGAACAGTAAATACAGGGAATTCAGAGATGTCTTATTGCTGTGTTAATTATCATGACGTATTTTCCACTCACTATAGGAAGAATGTATCTTTCACATTATTAGACTTATCTCTTTTAAAAGTCAGGGAAAAAAAGAATACATTTAATTTCATATTAAGAGCATTAACTAGCATTTTATGGTGTAAGCCAATTCAATGTCATATGGAATAGGTACAATGCGATTTCAATATGCAGTTCTTCATTTTACAGTGTATTTCAGATTTAGAAATTTTAGAGAGATTGCCATAATATGCAAAATATTAAGTTGAAAACTGCAGTTTACTCTTATGTCTAAGTACTTTTAAGTGAATTTACAAGTAATTAGGCCTTACTAGGGTTTAAATTAGATTTAATACAAGTTCTAATTTCTCATACTTTTTTTAACTTAGTGTCATTGAATTTTAACGTCTAATTTGAAAACTTTTTCTGCTGCTTAGATTACATCTGTTATTTTTTTAAATAATAAAACAAATTCTTTGCACATAATGTCAAAGTGCGGTTTCTTTGCATATTGTTTGGGGTAGGACTCTTACCCCTTCTTTCCTCTTTACGTTTTTTAACCCACTTTGGAGCTGTAGTTTATTGGCAGGTATCAAGATCATCACTCGGGACTTCAAGATGTTTTTTTGAACTACCGCCTCTTCTGGCTTGCACTGTGGAGACTATGCAATGTGGATCCAGTGTCGCATTTTGTTTGCGCGAAATATGCGCCATGGAAATCTACAGGGTGGTATGAAATTCCGGGCTCGTCAAACCAGCACACGTTTCTCCAGTTATCCGACGAGGGCAAGTTGCAGCGATAAGCCTTTGCAGGTGTATTTCAATTTGTAGTATGTCCGACGTCGGAGAAATATGATATGGTTTCGAATTTCATCAGCAGCAGAAAAGGGCTAATCGCTATACCTTCAGTGAGAACGGGGTGCTCCACAAGAATATTTACTAAGACAGATCATACGTTACCCGTCCATTGGTCATAGATGTCAGATATATGTATCTGCTCTAAGTGGACATTATTAGAGATAGAGGTGATGTGCAGATGACGTGGACACTCCCCGCAGAAAGTGGAACAAACATAAAATGAAAGCCGACGATAAATAGGTGGATAGCAGGGCTTCTAAACGGTGTTTTGCAATCGTTGAGCATGGGTAAATTTGGTGATTTGAGTAAATTTGATCATGGATGCATTGTCGGCGCAGGACAGATCGGCCATTCTATCGACCAAATGGTTAGAACCCTAGGATGCCAGGGGCAACCGTATCAAAGGTGTACCGTAAATACGCCGTGGACGGACGTACTTGTGCCCAGAGAGCAAGTGGTGGCCAAACACACGTCATTTATTTCCCTGGTCGACGTATACCATCCTATATCGTACAGATTGATCACTTCGGAACAGCTGCGCAAATCATATGCAGGGTAAATTCGGAGCCCCTATCAGAGTCAGCGAAACGATAATGGTACGGGACAGGCCGCGTATCATGGGCTACAAAAGCAGATGCCCTATTAGTGTTGCACTCTTGAATGCCCGCCATCGGAAATTAGATTTTGCCTAGGTCCGAGAACATCAAAATTGGACATCCCCAGAGTGGCGTCTCGTCATGTAGTCTGACGAATCAGGTTTTAAGCTGTACCGAGCTCAGGGAGTGGGTGGTGTTGCGTCGGCAGGACAACGTCAAGACCCAGTCGTGCCATGTCAGCCCTTTTTACTGCATTTCGGCCTCGGTAATGGTTTGGGCAGCTTCTACATGGGACATATTTGGTCCCTCAGTGTGTCCCAGGAAGTGCTTAACCGCTGCGCGCTACCAACAAATGCTGGTCAGCTTTCATGGCCTTCGAGACTGACGGTCTGTTTCCGCAGGACAGTGTTTTTTTCCCAAACTTGATCAAATGAATATTGAAACATTACGGAGTACGGTCTGCGAAATCTATCAAAAATTTGGTGTTTAGAGATAAAAGCAGTTATTTTATCAATTTTTCAAAAAGTTAAAAAATGACTTCCTACAGGAGAACAATGGAAAATTTTCCGTTAATGTATACGTTCAGTAATAATCTTTTCACATGAGATAATACCGTCTAACACGTCTTTTTTATAATTGAAGGTTCAATGACCACCATGAGCAACTCGATGGGATATAAACAGTCGATCTTACCTAAATTAGGACAACTGGCTCCAGGGAAGGGAGAGGACAAGGGCCGAAAGACAAACACACAACAGCCATGCCTCACCAGGATTCCAACCCGGACCTATGTCCGAAGAATGGCCACAAGCCAGCGCTTAGACCACTGCGCCATAATACGTTTACATCGAACTTTAGGGGATGGTAGAAATTGTTCAAAATACTGAACATTTTGACAAACGTGAAACATTTGTATTCTTAGAACTCAATACAAACATTTTGCATACATTTACTATACTGTTGTTATTTCATAGTACATGGTTTCAACGATTGTACAAAATTTGAGCCTTATGGAACTCTGTGTATCTTAGTTACAGTCAAAATGCAGATATACAAATTATGTGAAATTCTGGAAAGGCGTTTTTTGCAATAAATTGGAAAACTACTTACTGCACTAAAATTTTTATCCGTTTATGTAGAGGAGAAGTGCACTAGATTTGCCACAAATTTTATATTGGATTCACGCATTTGTTTCCTGCTTTCTACTTATTGAAATGTATTAAAGAAGGTATATCCTCTACCATCAAAACCAAACAATATCACTCCAAAACTTCAGAAGCACCGAGAGCTTATTTTAGATCTGTGGTTCTCGTTTCAGCCAGCTTATTCATCGCTATCTCCGTCATTTATCATTGATAAATCTGCAATGATATCAGCATTAGTTATTTCAATTGAAACTTGAACATTTTCTAAAACAAACCGTTCGTTTCTGTTCTGTACTCGTCGTCAGATTGATTCCGCGACTTCATATCTGCCAAAGGTTGCTTCAACTATTTCGAATCGACCCCTTCACTTTCTTCAGACGCAATTTTTTCATCAATACCATAAGTTGATTTAAACCGCCGCAAACATCCAGTACGTGGAGTAAAATTAGATTTGCTAATTGATATGCAACATGTTTTTGCATTCATATACAACAGTGTCAGAAACTTGAATGTTAGGAGTTAATGTTGGCATATCATTTACGAAGTGCTTCTTTTATCCCATAATGAGCCACACGTAACATCATTAGCTCTTCGACATTCTCTCGATTTTCTTTTCATGTCTTAATTTAAAAAAAATTATATATTTTTTTAAAGTCTTTCATGTCTTCATTCATTCAAATGTGTTTTTGTGTTATCTTAAAATGTTTTGCTAGTGGAGATTTGTTCAAGAAATTTGATATAGGGGATTTGTTGACACATTTCTTCAACCAATCTCCACTCCGTGTATTATTTTGATCTTTTTGAAATGTCAAAGTTTTTCACCATTTATGAGGTTTACGTTATACAAATGAGCTTCTCTTATTTAAATTTTCTTTAGCCGGCAGTCTACCACGTCGTCCAACTTCAGTGTCCGGGAGACAATATTTTCAATGAGAGAATCCTCCCGTTTTTTATTGATCTTTCTACAAACGGGAATGACACCGTACAATAAATATTACAATACAGGTGGAGATAAATCCATTTCAACTATCGCAAAAAGCCGCAAATTATACAGCTGCATGGCTCTTTTGGCATACATATTTATACATGTAAATCAATGTCATAAAAACATAATTCTAGTAAGTAACTGGAGATTGTGTTTATAACCACTTATTATTTGATAAAAGAAAAAAATAAAGTATTGTTCCAGTTACTGTGATCATATTTATTTGTTTGATCTAAAATTTTCATGCGGCTGTCATTGGTTTCCGTGAGTGCCAGTTCTTAAGTGCCAGGTAAATAAACATAACTAGAAGCTCGTTTCCCAAACTAAAAAAAGCATTGTGCACGACATTGAATAAGCACCTGACGCACGATTTTGGAAGTTTTAGGTGGTATGCTTCTGCTGAAAACCCGACACTCTAAATGATGAGCGGCACTGATGGCATAAAATGTTTTACATATTGAGACTCGTGTTTTGTTCGATGTAAGGTTTCTCCTATACCTTGCAATATAATTTTCTTGCTGATTTTTTGAAGTTCGATAAAAGATTAATTCGCTTTATCCGTGTTCCCTACAGATGGATTTCACAGTATTTCATTTGGATAGTATAACAATATTGAGATTTCATCAGGCTATATCGTTTGATCCCAAGCTCCAACTTCAAGATCCTAGAAAGCATCCAAGGATACTAACAACTTCGCCTGCAGTTAGACCCTCAAAATCAAATGGCTTCTATGCCTCGTTTTAGTTGGGATAAAGTCAAAGCAATTTCTACTTCAAAGGCATATGGTGACGTGCCTGCAAAGCATGGAAACTGCAACTGATTCTCCAAGTCCTCCACCGATGAGGGTGCATTCGTTCAGTCAGGGCCTAGGGGGAATCTTGCGATACGTCTTGCCGGACGCAGTTTGCGCTTTGCAGGCGCGACACCATGGTCATAATCCTATGGGAACTTTACTGCTTCATGTCAAATCCCCTGAGATTCCGCGGATTTCTGAACTGCTGCCGTACCCCGTAGTAGTTCATAAATTTGTAAAATCGGGTGTGGACCCCCCTACCCCAATTTGTAACTCCCACACACGTGTCAAATTTTCTCCAGACTCCTATGCGTTTTTTCATCCTCTTCTAAGCAAAATACGTGACTCGTCACTGCAAGCTATGCAACACCTTTTGGATGCGGTCCATAATCTCGAGTTACATCATTGAAGAAATCACTATTGATGTTCAGTGGTGGGAAGTAGTCGTCGCAATGTGCTAAAAGAATGTAATGGCACCCAAATAAATCCTCTTCCAGTTTTGCCTCTGAGGGTACTTCATGCAGGACGGTACTTGTCTTAAACGTGTGGGTAAGTAAGATGCCAGTGTCGTTTGTTTGGGCCGCCAAGCACCTTCTTAGACTGCGGCCTTTCAGACAAAATTCCTGTAACACTGTGTTAGATGATGTCGCACGAATCACCAGGTACAGACACACTTATTAATAAATTCTTGGTCCAACAAAATGGCAGATACTAGGAGGTGCATCTATTTAGCTAAAGTATTACTTATTTTGACTGAACAGGAATTTGGAAGATTAAATTAAAGTGGACTTTTCCTTCTGACTGTTTTATTTCAATGAGAATAATAGTTAAGCAATATTAAAACAATTCAAACCCTGCTATTTACTTGGAAAAATAAATTAAAAGTATGTTAAGCTGGAACTTTCAGAAAGCGCGAGGTCACATACTGAAGTGTTATGGACTGCTTTCTACGGCAAAGAATGGACCCACTGCTGCGTCCCAGATGTCAAGTGATATTTTAAAATGACCAAATGGCAGTAGCGGCTAGTGAGACCTGAAAGTGGCGATTCACAGTGTTCGAACGGGTGAAAGATATGAAATGAAAATGTTATCAGTATGAGATAAAAATTCTCACGTACAATTCTTGTGCACGAAATCTTTCCTTTTATCTTTGAGAGAGGCAAACATGTCAACAACAGTTTCATTAAAATTTGGAATTTTATTGATTATGCCTTTTTCTATTGAAAACATGGCTAATGCACTCAGTTGCACGAATGGGTGCAATATACACTCAGATGGTACTAATTGCACCCATTAGTGGCACTTTTAAGAAACATTTTTATCGTCTTTAAAGTTCAGGAGCATCTTTCAGCCACGGCACTAATCACTGAGATAGTAGAACAAATCTTCCGGTGTTCGTATGTCTCTGAAAACGTCGTCTAGAAGTTAAAAACTGAACTGCGAGTTTTATATGGCAAATTGCAAAAGGGTTACTGCCCCAGTTATATTCCAAGTTCAAATTAAGTCTTGTCATCTGCGGATAAGTTCAACTTGTAGACGATCGTTTCCCAAAAACGGATGAACTTCTATTGTTTATTTAAGCAGTTTAACCAGGAATTGCTTCTCATATTTTTGAATTTTTCAGAATCAAAACGGGTTACAGCAGAGTAGTACTTCGTAAAAGAAAATCTTGTCTTTATTCAAATAATAATCACCTTACACACTTCTTTAGCAGCCACAGTTCTATTTAGGACAACATTTTCTAGTTGTTACATATAATAAGGAAACAATTTCCCCGAAGAAATAATTCTTCATAAATACATGGTAGCATTGCAATGCTATTTTTGGCATATTTTCACTGTATTCTATGTAACCATTTCCTTCAGAAAACCTGAAAATTTTCAGTTGCTTGGAATTTCCTTGTCCTTTGTAGTGTAATGACTAGCACCCTCGACGGGAAATCGTTTCCATGTCCTTGGTAGTGTAATGATTAGCACACTCGACGGAAAATCGGGAGGTGCAGATACGTTTTCCGCTCCAGGACGATGAACATTTAAAAATTTTCTTAAGGAAATGGTTACATGGAATAACATGCAAATATGGCAATAATAGGATTTTCAAGATTTCTTTTGTTTATTCTTTTTCAAAGGTGATGCTGATACTGCTTTTTTGACTTGCATTCTTTTTGTCTGGATTGCATATTTCTTTTTCGACTGACTCTTGAAAACTGTGGACAAGTTTTATGATTTGCACGGCGTTTACACTCTTTTTTTGGATATGGTTATATCAAACATCCACATGTGGCATAATGTGAAAAGGGTGAGCCAAGATACAATACTTGTTTATCCACACGCGTGGAATGGCTCCTTATTAGTTAATTGCTGTCGAACACTTGGATGATAATTCTAAATATTTTCCTCATACAGTCACCCAGTTGTATTCTGCACTCATACACATTATTGTCCACTAGACTCTTGATATTCCACTTTGCAGCTGAAGCGTAACGGATTCTTTTGCCCACAAAATCACCGAGAACAATAATACTGTGCTGAGAGTGGCTGAGAAGATTAGTTACAACAGTAAAATTTGAAAAAAACCCCGCACACTCGAACTTGTTGGTTTTGACTTGCAGATTGTGCTACAATCAAATTTAATATGTACATAGCAATGTACAAAATATGAATGTTTATAATGTTTCTGAGTAATAGCCTGAACACCCAGCGATGCCCACTCATCACACATACTAGCACCATCATATCTCTGAGATATTATTTTGTCAGAATTTTCAAGAACTTTTTCCAAGGAGGCACGAATGCATCCAGCGACTGATGCTGCGTCATGTGACCAGGGGAAAAACAAATAACCAGTATCTTTCAACAGGTAACCAGTATCTTTCATTAGTTAATCCATAGGGAAACAATTTCTAATTGGAATGCAGATGAAATACTTACTTGGTGTTTCATCTGCGATTACTGAAACAAAAGCTACATGTTTTTTTCTTTTTTACGTTTTATACGCAGGTAGTAAGCATACAATCGAACAAATCATGCTGAATTCCTTTGGATGTTCCTTTAGAAAGAGTTGCCTTAGTAAGGCGGTCTTTTAAGACATGCATGAAGTTTTGTTGAAAAATTAACAAGACCGCTAAAAACGCCAGGATTTAAGGAGTACGCCTATTCCTCGTGTTCTCGAAGTGCTGGTTCAAATGCGCTGCAAAGGTTTATACAAAAAATAATTTTTCAGAGGACATGACGATTTGTTGTAAATTGCTCATTATGCCTTTTAAGATTCATACGATAGGCACAATCAAGTTGTTGTCGAATGTCTATCAATCGGAAGAGGCTAAACTCCAGAGAAGAGTTTAAATGTGCTTGTGCGCATTTATGCTTGTATATTTTTTATTTCGGTGACACAAATCTGCTGCACCAAAATTCATCCAACTAGATTCACTACTGTGTTTGACTTACAATAAGCAGGGAAAGCAATATAGCAGGTAGGTTACTTCACATCAATAGATCCACAAGTCTTTTTGTAAATACCCTGCTTAACCTCTCTCTTAAAATCCATATTTTGTTATTTAGTTATTTGCACTGAGGCGTTGTTCTGCTGCTATGTTTTATTTCCATTGTTTTCTGACGACAACCTAGAAAATACCAGTTCTTTTAATTCTGAAATGCTTAACTTACTCAAACCAGTGATGTGTTTCTCTTTGTACTGAAATGTTATTGAAATAATTCCTCTCACAAAAATGAAATCCTGCACTTTAAAAAATAACAGGTCAACAAAACTCAACAGACCACAAATAAGAGCCTGCGAAAAGCGAAAAAAACGCGACGTTACTCAACAAATGACTTTCAGCTGTGCGCAACCTGCTCTGTGCTCCCACAGCAGAGGGTTACAAATGAACTTCAACCAGCTTGCCTAAAGCCTCCGTTTAGTTAACGCGTACTGTTTCTCGATCGCTCGTGTGATCAAAGTCAACGGAAACTTAGTTTAATGAGCAGTACACGATAACTCTCGGCGAAAATTGCTCAGCGCTTTCTTCAACTGATAACTAGTAAATAACTAATATTTCTTCTTACCTTAAAGTGTTAGCTTAAGTATTCTGTAGTATCTTTCTGTTAATTGAAATTTTTGATTAGGGGATCACGTCCTCATGTGCTCCAATGAGTCGCTGACACCGATTGAAAATTGCTTTTAATTTTCGTATCTTTATATCTTACGAGGTAGTTATAAAATTGGTCAGGATGATTTAACAAAGTCCCTTTCCGAGTCCATTGAAATACTTATTTATCCCTTTTATCCCTAATATGCCTGGTATATCAACTTGTGCACTTTGACTGAAGTTCCTTCGGATTTTTAAAATGGATTGACGTGCGATTTTGAAATCACTGTTTGTCATGACATCATCAATTTACAGGAACAAAGTTGAGTAATCAAAATTCATAAATATATTCGTATATATTAACAATTTACTGAGAAGTCTTACTCAAAAGTTTTAAATCGTGCTTCTTATAAAGGAAACTTAAATTTTAGGAGTTGATTCAAATTAGTATCTTAGTAACATTTGTCAGTCGTAAAACTGCAACGAAATCATTTGTTTTGTTTTTCAAAATATTGAAAAAATAATGAACTTTAACCCTATTGTTTCAAACTTGAAATTCAATTTAGATTTCTAGTGTTTTAGGAACTTTCCGCCGGGGAAAAAAAGAAAGAACTATTTTGTATTTTTAGAGAGGATTAAATATCATCTGTGCAGATGTACGTCGACAGAATTCACTCTCCTGTTCACTAACGCACCCAAAATTTACTACTATAAATCCAATCGGATTCTTTCTGCTGTGGACGTGACATAATATGAGCAGAAGCACATCCCGCATTCATTCGTTAGGCATATGCACTGAGTGAGCTATATGCTCAACTAAATCTCCACTTGAGTTAAGGATGATGTAAAGCGAGTTTCTAGGCATTAAAGAGCCGCCTCGGTTGCACAGCAGTCAAAGCGCCGACATCTGTCTATTCGTCCTAAATGGCCCTAAGTTCGAATCACTCGGTGAGTCATGAATGATGTGCTTGGTTTACGACACTGACTCTCTGGTCTATGTGGAACCCGTAGCCGCAAATTGGAGATTGGTAACTCCATTCAGCAATTTCATTTAGTAACGTTGGTTCTTAGTACCAATTTTGAAAAAGTAAGATATACACCGATGAGCCTTTATGTTGTGACAACATACCTAATAAGCTGTAGGACCCTCTTTAGCCTGCAAAACAGTGGCCACTCGGCGAGTCATCGGTACGATGAGGTGGCGATAAGTTTCCTATGGTACTTGGTATTCTAATGTCAACAGCAAGTCCTTCAGTTCCCGTACATATCGGGGTGCTGGTGATTTAGCAGTGAATCCATTTTTATAAGTCGAACCACAAATGTTCGATTCAGTTTATATCCAGAAAATCACGAGCATGTTCCCCGAAACACTCCTTAACTGAGCTCTCAGTGTAGCATGCCGTTTTATCCTGTTGGTAAAAGCCATCACTATCAGGGAACACAGTTGCCATGAATGGGGGAACATGGTCCGCAACGATGTTCAGAAACGTGAAAGGTAGGGTGGTATTGTGCTAATCAGATAATGCGGCCTAACATGTGTCCCGAGAAAACATATCCCTCAGCATGACACGTCCCCTGCCGGCTTAATGAACGTGGGGAGCGATTCCACCAGGACATTTCTGCAATTGAACAACGATACAAAGTAAAGTGGAATGCTGCAACGTTATCTGATTTTTGCTGGATGTTCCAGAGAGATGCATCGACGTTCCCCACAAGCGACAGGCAAAACTGCAACACGTCTAAAATAGGTGAATTTGTTAAATTTTATTCCTAGTATTTGGACATACCATTGAAATATATGTAATATATACAAAATATAAATGGTCAAATTAATCCGGAGAGGATTTCTACAGTTAGTTTCGTGTTCAACGCCCAACACTCTATAGAGAATAACCACTTCCATTCTTGTAAACATTTCATTTTTGAACAGTGTAATATAACGGTTTTTTTTGCTGTTTTTTTATTTAAACCACGACAGTAATTTCATCAATTAAATGGAATTATTGTGCTAAATTTTTTTTTGGAAAGGTATCAATATGAAAAATGGTATACATATCATGATTTTCTTTGAAAGTTGCCTGCCAAGCCCTGCTTGAGTTTACACATCTTATTCGGCTTTCAGCTAAGGTCTCATTATGAAAGTGCTATCATATACCCACTAAGTCTATATCACAGACCGATATAGTAGCAAACTTCTAATCTTACACATCATCTGCTTTAAATTCTTTCCTATCACTAAAATTGTTCATTTAATTATGTAAATGTTCATAAAACTTTCTTCAACGAATATAAGTCCGGCTTCACTACCAATCATTTCCAATTAAATGAAATATACTGTATATTTTATAGCAGTCGTAAATAAAGGATCATTCTATTTTTTGGAATTATCATAAATAACTTTCCGACCGCTGTTTTCCACACGACGATTGTCACTACAGGTGCTGAAGGACAGTTGATTCAAATTTTCTTTCAAAATGTTAGCGGTCATCTACCACAATTAAAGACGATTTGCTAACTTTTGATTATCACACCTGTAAATGTGAAATGAAAGCAATATTTTTTTATAAATGTTGGTATTTTGGCATCTATCTGCCCTTAAGACTTATGTGACTACTATTTTTTTCTAAAGTGTCATTTCTTCTGGGAATTCCCACTCCGGTGGCGTGCCGCTAAGATGAAGGGTCATATGTGCTTGGATTTGCGAAAGGCGGACGGTTACATTTGAGTCACAAACATAGCCTCAGTTGCTTGGAGGTTTGTTGTTCTGGGTGGTGTATCGGTATCATACTCGAACGTAAATCGGGAGATGATGATTCGTTTTCCGTACTAGGACGAAGTAATTTTCTAATTTTCCAAGGCATATCCACTTGCATGGTTAATTTTCCATGCACCTTCATTAACATCTATTTGACTCACGTATGTGGTCAAAATTGTGCGATCACTGAGTGTATGTTCTTCAAATCTTCTGCAGTCCACTGACGCCAGTCATACCTGGAGGGTCTTTCTATGGTTTTGTCACGACGAGATGTTTTTTGCACTTTTGTTAAATTTGGTTTTTGTTACGGATACCTAATGTAATAATAACTTATTTGTTTGGCGAGGAGCACTTCATGAATTCATGGTGGCATTTAAAATTTATATACATTGAAGTACGTTTTTTAAATAAACACTATTAATAAGGAAATATGATAGAGTCTTTTGTTTTGTCTTGAAATGGAGACTTCTAATGCCTGAAACTGTTATTATGAGTAAAGTGTGCAAGAATAAGGCGTCCGAAGGGATTCGGGTTAGAATTCTGGTCAGGTATCGATGTCGTGTTTGTCGTACGGCACTGGCTCTTTTATTTCCTTGGAACTAAAATTAGAGACAGTAGATTGCTTACAACCCATCCTGTAGATCACAGTGGTTGACATGGATACATTGACTCATCGACCAGGACACCTGCCAAAAAGTTGTGGTGATTGTTTCTAACGCAATCACGCCCGCGTGTTACCTATACATTTAGTTGTGTACTTATTTCTATGCTGTAATAAAACACAGTTATCTCGAACAGCTAATATATATTTCATTTGAACAACCCTTATAATTTTACGACACCTGTGCGAATTCCTAAAAAGCTGTCAGTTAGACATCACTTTGTAATGTAAGTGTATTAGTTAATCTAACAAAATTTACATGTAAAGCAAAATTTCAGACATATCTCCTTATGATTTAAACTTCGTTGGTTTGCATGGTATGCTACATACAATTATCGCACTTGATTGTTAAATATCCTTCAGAAGACAGCGTGATTTTGTTCTCTCCTACAACATTTACTTGCATCCAATGGATTATGTAATCAACAGTGGATACATGAAACTAAAAAGCCAGATCGTTAGCTGTATTATTATGGTAAACATTTTGATATGTGAGAAATTCAGTTCCTCGTTACCAAAGCATTATGCAAAATTTACGAAAATTTTGCCTATTTACGTGCCTTGTGTTTTCAAACATGACTGTGATCCCCGCATAGAGGCTGACATCACTGACTGCTTTTATAGTGGCCATTGATTCCGAACCAAAGTTTCACTTTAATGGTAAGCTCCCAGACAGGAGAAAGAGACGACATCCATAAAAAATTTGAATGCACCGTTCGTTAGTTCTGTTATGTCAGTGAAAAATGGTGGGCAAGAAATTTCAAACTTGCTGACTGGAACTAACTATATCTCTCGAAAAGGAAGGAAAGAGCTCCATGGTAAGGCATTGCCTTATACACTATCTACCAACAAGTAATTGGACACCTGTGATAGCAAAGGAAAACGAAGTTTATTCACCTTCAATATCTGGTGGAGCCTCCACGAGCGATGATTACAGCTGCGACCCTTAGGGGCATACACTCAACCAGGCGTTGTACAACAGCTAGTGGTATTTTCTTCCACACGGCTTGGAGAAGACAGGTCAGTTCCTTCACCGATTTCGGACGGTGGTGGCACCCCTTAAGTCGACGCTCCAACTCGTCCCAGAAGTGCTCGATAGGGTTAAGGTCCGGGCTCTGCGCAGGCCAGTTCATTCGATTAACCCCATTGTCACCATACCAAGCCATGGTGGACCTCGCAACATGACAGGTGGCATTGTCATTCTGAAAGTAACATGGGTCCACCCCATAAAACTGCCACAACGTAGGAAGCACATGGTCACACAAAATAGTGCAGTAGGTCTTGGTGTTGAGTCTACCAGGAATTGCGACCAAGGGTCCCGTGCCATACCAGGAGAAACACCCCCATAGCATAATTCTACCGCCGCCGAACTTCACAGTTGGCGCAATACAATCCGGCAGGAGATGTTGTTCAGGCAGACGCCACACCCAGACCCTGCCATCCGAACGGTAGAGGGTTAACCTTGATTCTTCTCTCCAGAGAACCTGTTTCCACTGTTAAACGGTGCACTGTCGACGTTCTTTGCACCACGTTAGCCGAGCAGCGCTATTGGACTTGGTGATCAAAGGCTTGTGGGCGGCAGCACGTCCATGATAACCGAGCAAATGGGCTTCCTTACGGATGGTATTCATCGAAAGAACACTCTCGAATGCCTGTTGAAATTCCTCGCGGATGTGGCTCATCGATTAAGTGCGGTTCTTCCGAATTTCTCTGGCCAGCACCCGTCGGTCTCTAGCACCTAGTTTTGTGGGTCTGCCTGGTCGGGGCACATTCCGACAGTCACCTTTCATCTTCCACTTGCCAATCACGTAGGCTATTGTCGATTTTGAGTACTTCAACTTGCTGGATATGTCACATATGAATCGGCCATTTCTGTGATACCCGACGATTACACCTTTCTCGAAATCAGAGAGCTTCGAACTGCGTGGCATCTTGCATGCGACTGGTTGCGTTGTTGTTTCCCACACGATATTTAACGGCGGCGGCTGGGACGTGTATCAGGACCGCAAATATCATTGATTGCAGGGGTGTCCAATTACTTGTTGGTAGATAGTGTAATATAATGATGCATGACGGAGCCCTTCGAATTTCTTGTGGGTCACTCCGCGCAGCAGCACAAGAATTCAACTGCCTCTTATTTTATTTAGTTCTTCTTTACTTACTTTCACTCGACGTTCATTCCAGCCTTATTAACATTCTTTAAAGTCTATGGAATTAAAGTACACATTGAAGCCGAAAGTTTTCAAATTGAGCTGGAAAAGTGATTAATACCAAAAGAACGTGTTTTGACGTATGAAGACAGTTCTGCAGATTTTAGAGTTTGAGATAAAGTAATGATTTTACAAGGTGTTCGTAAACTGTTTTGAAAAAAGAAGAGGGGTGATATTTCCCATCAAGATGAACAATATTTACAATGGAACATAGGGTCGCATTCTACTCTGAGTGTCCGAAAAGAGTAAAGCTAGATGTCCAAGTGGAACATTCAACAGTGCAAAGAAAGAGAATTAAAGACGGCATAAGTTTCACTATCCCATTTATGGAGATCAGAAACAGACTCAAAGTAGATACTCAAATTGGCGGCCACGGGTGCCGTTTCACTATTCATACCGGCGAATAAAAAACTGGCGCACCCTCTCGAAGACTCTTGGTGTCGTGTTTATCCTGTCTGCTGCAACAACGATTTTGCGACGAGATCTTCCACGGAGTCCACAGGCGCCTCGTACACCAAAGATTTCATGTGCCCCCACAAGAAGAAGTCCAGTGGGTTTACGTCCGGTGAGCGTGGAGGTCATGCCAAAGGTCCGCCACGTTCAATCCATCGTGCGGGACATGTGGCATTCAGGAAATGCTTACTGCACCTTGATAAGCCACTAAGCTGCAATTGTCGATGCTGCGTCTTTTCTCTGGCAATTTGCATACGGTAAATGCTTGACGATGATGTTCTGGCGATGTGCTACTTCTCCGGCACGAAAGAAATGACGTCTGAGCTGACGACTTGTGCTTGATGGACGTATTTCGAAGTTACTCTTTTCTGACACTCAGAGTGGAATGCGACCCTGGGTTCCATTGTAAACATTGTTCGTCTTGATGGGTACTATCACCCCTCAGCTTTTGTCAAAACAGTTTACGAACACCCTGTATTGTATGTAGAAATGCATAATTTTGTTAAAACGGCAATTCCTCTACTTTTTTATACCTCATAGTATTTAGGAAATGCACGTGTTACGTACGTCGTTAACATGCGTTATACATAATTTGTAGCTGTTTTCTCTAAGAAAAGTACTTAAACCTTTGTATTAACAAATGAAACCGAAATTTCCTAAAAACTTCAATTTTTCCAGGTTTAAAACATTAAAAACTTGCAGTTTCATATTTTCAAATTTTTTTTATAAAATATTCAAGCAGCATTTGACATTCTTTTTTTCGGATCTTGATTTATTTCAGGTCGCCTCTAGTTAGGCATATGTGGTTAAGTATTTCATAGTGGAGTGATTACCATGCGGTACCTGTTTTGAAATGTATGTATAGTCCAAACTTTCAAGTAATTCTTGCATATACAAGTCGGGTAGTCTGTAGGACCATAAAACCACTTTTAGCCTCATTTTCCCATGACTTTTTTTAGGGGTTTTAGTAAGTTTTTTAACTTAGACGTTGAACATTTTATTCGATTTAAAAGTGGTAAACATTTCTGTCAGCTCGGATATCCGATCTAATAATGTGAACATGATGTTCCCAATATTGCACTACCTTCATTTAAGAAGGCATGTGACATCATATAATTTTTTTGAACAGCTTAATTATTCCATTTTGATAACACTCAATAACCGATTGGATTCACAATTTAATTTAATTCTACTCCACATTTACTCTCAAATAAATTTGTTCGTAAGGGAAGAAGATGTTATCACTGCGGAAAGTTTAAAGACTTCATTTCATTAAAGCACAATTTGAGTAAAGTTACCAATGATAAGAAATCATACTCCTGCAGAGGTATAGCCAAGGAAGGGTCCTCGGGTCTGGACCTTCATCCCTTTAATGCCGGATTAACTACGAATTTAAAGCGATATATAAGTGTATATATGAGGCTTTCACCAGTGAATCAAATCCACGCTCCCCCTCTTAAGAAATTTGAGGCAACGCCACTGTGCTTTTGTAAAAGATAATTCAACACCTACCAAAAGACAAAGCAGCTTCATACTGAAAAAACCATACCCCTTTTTGTCATTCGTTGCTTTCGAAAATCCTTTAATAGTTACTTCTTGCAAAGGGGGTTTCATCTTCCTTCATTTGCTGCAGCACTTTTAAATGGATGATGAGAAACCATGTGGTAACCTAACATCAATATTCACGCCTTCTTTAAGCTTTGAACTCAGACCGCCTACCAGAAGAAATAGGACCATTCGGGCTCAATAAGTCAAAACTGAAGTTCATAGTACTAATATTTAGAATGTGATTATGCTGTCGCTCTACGAAATGCAAAAAGCAACTGGTTCCCAAAAATAACGTGATAAATCCAAAAAAAAAGCAGGTATAACGAAGTAAATTTCTCTGTCATTTTTGGTCTACGCCGGGATTCGAACCCGAGGCCGCTTATTCCGGAACAAGTCGCTCTACCAACTGAGCTACGCAGACGATTATTCTGATTCCTATCTGCCTTTATGTCGTGTGCGTCCTGCTGGCAGGTACGTCACATCTCCCCCCCGAAAGAGGGCCGGGGGCATGGCCCACGGGTCAGCCGTGACCATGAATCGTTGCAGGCAGCCATCCACTGTAGAACGTGCACGTGAGAACTCCCAGTCAATCTGCTGTGTGGAATGCAACATCACACATTTTTATTTTTCGAAGCGCTGGAGTAGGAATTCTCTGATTTTTCCTGTCTCGCGGTGTGGAAATAACATCACACCAATGCGAGATTTTGAACGGCCGGGTCATCCGGATAGTTCGGGCGCCATTATAACGAATATGATTTCTCCGTCATTTTTGGTCTACGCCGGGATTCGATCCCGAGGCCGCTTATTCCGGAACAAGTCGCTCTACCAACTGAGCTACGCAGACGTTTTATTCTGATTCCTATCTGCCTTTATGTCGTGTGCGTCCTGCTGGCAGGTACGTCACACAGGGTGGAATATCATAAGGATTTTTCAATCATATGTGCAAGAGGAACTGCTATGTCGTCGCATCCAAGCAACATTGTGCTACTTTATTTCGAGATATGTAAATGATACTCATACGTTGTAGGGACAAAAAGCACGCTACGTTGATAAATGTTGTTCTGAACGGGGGCAATTGGAGCTTCAGTTTAACTGTTTGTGTAAGAACATCCCCGCTTAATCGATTAAGAGACTTTAAGGTGGACAGCAATCGGTTGATTGGAAGAAGCTCAATCGTAATCTCAAGTAGCAGCACGGTTAAATGTATCGAGTGATGCGGTCTCCAATTTACGGATACAGTTCCTGAAAAACAGAACAATAACGAGAAGGCCAGGACAAGGTCGTCCATGGGACACAAAAAGAGAAGTCGACCTGCAATTGCCTTTAAGAGCTTTCACCTGTAGGAAAGCAAACCTAAGCGTTGCTAACACTACAGGAATTTTCAATTTGTTCATCTTAACAACAGCGTTCACCTTTTCTGTGGGCGCATCATAATTAAAATGTAAATTACACTTTTTGAGTTTTCTATTTTAATTTTTAAGTTGGATATAGGTGTATGCGATACAATATGAGTACTTTTACTGTAAGTGTATTACGTAAAAATGTCGTCCTTGATTGAGTTTACTGGGATTACGGCTTGTATATGAAGTGCATATCCAGAATAATTTTTATTCCCGTTACTTTTCTTTCGTAACATTATTTTCGCTTTTAGTATGTGGGGACGTTACCTATATTTTTCTGCGGCAATTTCCCTTTCAGGTGAAAATAGATCATATTATATTGTACAAAACATGGATCTTTTTTGTGTATTGCCCAAAAATAGTTATTAAAATGCATACAAGAAATGTAAAATGGTCAATCTGCGTATTATTTTACTCCACATACCGAAAAGAGGACTTCAAAATAATGAACTACGAGAAGTGTACTTCATACATCAATGTGAAGGTATAATATAAGTAGACTACTGCAGTCTACAAATCCTGTTTTTAATGGCGTAAAATAAATAATATTTTATAAATGCCAAGTTTTCGTCGCCAGTTGGAGGCTTTCAAAATATATTCCTATTTAACGACTCAAAAGCCAATTGCTAACTCTTATCTGCTGTTGAATTGAAAACCAGTTGCTTTCAGTGAGTTCGATGGGAATTTTGATGTCATTTTCAAAATTCATTCAATTTAAGGAAATAAGTTTGTCTTAAATTCCTTACACTAGGAATGGTGAAACATTTCCGACTAGTGTGGCACTTATAGTTTGCTTTAGTGCTTTCAAATGTCGAGTGTGCCACCTCCTGTTTGCTTATTTTTTTTTTTTTTGGGGGGGGGGGGGGATTAATGCATACTGCGATTAAATGAGGTTAGGTTGATTTATTTGCAAGAAAACACTACAGACATGCTGTTGAAAAATTCCGTCTAAAAAAACTAAATTTTTATTTAATGTTAATGTTTTCATAATGGTGGCCACCCAAATGGTGTTCGTGTGCCACCCAGTGGCTCGCGTGCCATAAGTTCGCCATCTCTGCCTTAGGCTGTAAATAAATTAACGCTGAATACATATAATGGCAAAATGGCAAAAGGAATTAAAACGTACAAATATCAACCCTCCAAATTTGAAGATTGCAATCCGATTTTTGGCGTAAATGTGACAAGGATTGTAAATCATCCTTGTCACATACGAGTAGCGAATTCTGTGATGGTTACATTCAAATTGATTGGAAACTTGAAACTTGGTCGTTCTGGGTGGTGTAGTGGTTAGCATACCCGGGCGTTTTTTGGGAGACGTGGGCTCGAGTCCCGCTCCAGGGCGACGAAAAGTTTCAAGTTTTCGGATATTATCTAACTCATCCTTGTCACCTTTACGCCAAAAATCGGATTGTCATCTTCAAATTTGGAATTATATGGCGTAATCCCGTATTTCTTTCATGATCAACACTCCATTTTAAGTCTCAGTCTTAGTACCAGGTACATTATTTGCAAGGAGATTGTTTATTTACCTGAAATTTTTAAATATATTTTTGTATCACTCTTTAACCACTCCCACAATAATTTATTTCAGTGTAAAGTGGTTCGAGTCTTTTTGTACAGGGTCAATGAATAAAGAAATGGGTCCGAAGAAACGTAGTTAGGCCAACACATCATCGGTGCCTCACCTGGAAATGTAACCCATACACAACCCCGAAGATTACTCAAAAACCGTGCATTTGATCGTTTTGTCAATAAAACAGTAAATTGTTAATCAAGTTCTTCTAATTGTGATAGATTTCTTCTAAAATTGGGATGGTGGATTTTTCGAACTGATGACGTGCTTTAAAGAAGCCAGAAACACATTTCAGAAGATCTAATTTCTTTCTTATTCTGACATATTGCAAAGAGTTTGTGAGACAGACTTCTTGTTCTCAGTCTAGAAATAGGTTTGTTACAGGTGCTGCTACAACCACTTCATATACTCTTAACGCCGAAAAATCTGTTCCGATTCCGATAAAAAGTGAAATCAATTCGAAACCTTATAATATAACGCAGAAATAAAACAAACATCTGTTCCTACCTATCGTACCTCTAATTCTGAGAACGGAGTGTGATTCAGGAGCTTGCTGACAAGAGTGGAGAGGTGGGATTGAAAATGAACTTTCAGAAGACAGGGGTGATGTTCAATGCTTTTTCAGGAAATGGGGATTTATCAATTGATGGAGAGGGGCTGGAGATGGCAGACGCGTACGTTTGTCTTGAACAGCAGATGTCAATTTAGGGTCACATTGATGAAGAAATTAATCGACGTACAAAACTTGCCTGTAGAGCTTTTGGAGGAAACAGCATAATTTTCAAGAGCAATATGCCATTATGTCTTAAAGGAAAAGTGTTTGATCAATGCATCCTTCCAGTGCTTACGTATGGTGCAGAGACGTGGACCTTAACTAAAAGAGACATACAAAGGCTGCAGACAACTCAAAGAGGCATGGAGAGGTGCATGCTTGTTGTAACCAGGAGCGATGGGAGGAGGAACTCGTGGATCCGAAAAATGACAAGAGTGGAGGACATCATGATCAGAGTTAAATTCCTGAAATGGCAATGGGCTGGACATGCTGCCAGAAGGACAGACCATCTATGGACAGCCGAAATTTTGGATTGGATTCCGGGGGACGGGAAGGGACCCAGGGGAGGACCACATGGGAGATGGGTGGATGAAATTCGAAAATATGGATGAGTGACATGGAAGAGACTGGCACGGGACAGACCGTTGTGGAGGAAACTTGGGGAGACCTTCGTCCAGCAGTGGATTTATAATGGTTGACAATGATGATAATGATGATTCATAGCCAAATATGATTTCAGGCATATGCTTTCTTGTCTCATTGACTATACCTTCAGAGGTTTCCGCCTGCTTCACCGTACCGTATTCTCAATGATAACGGTGCCCATTTTCAAATCCTTGAAGCCAATCATTACTGTAAGTAAATTACTGAATTTGGTTTTCTTTGCCAAACTGTCTCCTTTTTTAAAGAAATACTTAATCAGTAATAACTCCATGCTAGTCATTTACGAGGCCAACGAATAAAACAAGAGTTATCTCTAAATTTCGTGCTTACCAGTTTGCATTTGTTGTAACTGAAACCAGTTGATTTTCAGATCTCATCCACTTATGTTCATCGCTTAATATGTCTCCTACTGTTCGTCTTCTAATTCACTTGGCCAGAATGTTGGAAAACGGATGTGCTGAAGTCTGATGCAGATTACGATCTTCGTATTCGCATAACAAAATTTCCTAATGAGCATATACAATTCTTTATCCCTTTCGGAATGGTTTAAAGAACTCCCGTCCTGCAAGCAGCCACTGTAAGAAACAGTAACAGACGAAGATGGAAAACAAGTTGTTTTAGATTAAAAAATATAAAATGCGACAGGAAATGTGATATTCTTGAGAATCGCCTATATCAAAATGTAAGACCCTGAAGTTAAGGAATCCTTATCTGATCAAATCGTAGAAAAAAACCATATGGACAAAGTAATTAGTCACTACCTCTGTTTAACAGACGTTAATATTTAACTGACGTGACATAGCCTTTGTTTCCCTGTGTATGTGTGTGTGTGTGTGTGTGTGTGAGCACACACACACACACACACACACACATACACCAGTCGTCTCACTTCTGTCAAATGCCATAAGTCAAAGTTTTCGGCATCTGACAAACACTTTGCTAATTTCATCCTGTTTTATTTTATAGGGAGCGGTCGTGGAAATTGGGTAGAGGCTCTTATCTAACCAACTGCGGAAAACATGTTTGAAGACATACCGTCCAAAAATATATTTTCGGGACACATTTAAGAAGATGAGATGGGCGAATCGGAGCGCCTGTTGAAAATGAATATTTGAAATTATGGCTCAGATATTGAGTGGCGGTTCAACAGAGTATTCATACATACATACACATACATATCATTAAGCTGTTCTCTAATATTCAGAGGTTAGCTCCTCAAAGAAATACCATCTGAAAAATAAACATTCAACTGTTAATACATATCCCTAAGGTGTCTCTCTGAGATTAGCTCCACAAAGAAATACAAACCACCTGATAAAGGTTTAACTGATTATTTACTTACTTTTGCCATATTAAACCTCTCCATTTACAGCGATCTTGACATACAACACGGGCTTCAGTGACATCTATCGGACGACGTACACAAGACCTTCTATACTTCGTACTCATAATCATCTTCTCATTCAGACACTCCTGAATCTGATCCTCCCATGATTTCTTTGGCTTTCCTCTGACTTTCTTTTCGATCACTTAGGCCGAAAATACTTTCTTAGTAAGCATCTCGTCACTCGTTCTTTCAACGTCCCAAAACACCTAAGGATATTAGTCTCAACCTTCCGAACAACACTTTGCTTCACATTACACAACTGCAACTCATCTTCATTCCTCAAATGATCAGAAAGTGTCTTCCCACCAAGCATCCCTAAGTAAAGCATTTCTCCGGCACACTAACGACACCTACGTCTCTTCTGTAGTACTCACGTTTCACTGCCATACATCAGAGTAGAAGCAATCACACTGTCATACACAGCCATTCGGGACTCTTATGAGAATCCATCATTCCTGTGAAAACCTTCTAAAACAGCTATGACTTTCAATGAAGAATTTACTTGCCTACTGATTTCAAGAGGGTATTTTCCAATGAGAAATCCAAAACGTCGTTAAAATAACATGGTGGATCCCGGTTAGTGAGCAGCTAGTTTACATGCAGAAATTCCTATATAGTAGAATTGGATAAAATTTGTAATCCCTGAGAAGAGGGCAGAAGGCGGGGAAAGTTTAACGACGTTTGGCTGTACTTATTAAGGGTGAAGAAAAAATCATGATCAGTTCGAAAAACATGTTTCTACTACAGTGCATGACCTTTATTTCGTCAGTTATATTCGTATGCCTTTGTTCGAAGACAAGCTTTACCTACAAGGACATTAACATTTTTAACTCCAAGGTATATCCAGTAGCTGAAACGTAGTTAATGTGCAGATGTGTTAGAATGAAGGAGAAACTGAAATGGAAATATAACGTCAGATTATTCAAAGTTTCTTGTAAGAAGTTTACGTTGTAGAAATTGGAAATCCTAGAAAATATGTTATACAAATTACAGGATGTTTGATCTTCTTCAAACGCTGACCCGGTGGCGCAGTAGTCTAAGCCCCGGCTTACGACCATTCGTCAGACCAGGGTCCGGGTTCGATTCTCTGCCTGGCATGGATGTTGTGTTTTTCTTACGGCAGTGACTCTCCTGCTTCCTTTCTTAGAACGAGTGGCCCTAAATTTGGGACGGGCGACTAATTATAGCCCTTTAAGTTGCTCAAGATGGTCGTTAAACCTCCAACAAAAAAAAATATTTTTCAATCAAACTTTCCTAAGTATACAATGTAGAAAAAGGAAAGTAAACTCCAATTTCGCGATGATCCGCTATAGCGTTTAAAGATCTTATGAACTGCTTTATACGACGTTATGCGGGGATCAAATATAAATGCATTTATTTTCATGAGTGAAGGAAAATGAAAAAAAAATGTATAATTATTTCGTTTCGAGAAAACAGTATATAAAAATGAGACTTTCATACGCGAAATCAAAATATTGAAACCATAAAGATAAATAAGAAGACGTTTAAATGTTGCTTTAATTTTTTGTGCTTCCGTGGTGCAGCGTATCTACACTGCTGGCCACCCAAAATGCAACACCAAGAAGGACATAAGATAGCAAAGCCAGATTTACTGGACACATAACAACAGATACAAAGATGAAACGATTGAGCTTACAGGCCCGTGCGACTTGCGGAACACGCAGACATCAATAGTTCGTGCGGCCCAGATGGCTGGCAATAACGGCCGCTACACGCCGCGGCATCAAACGAAAGAGGCTTAGGATGTGGGCTTGGGGTTTTTCGGTCCAGGCTGCTTCCACACGTTTCTACAGTTCATCAGGCGTAGCCGCGGGTGGTGCTTGCCGGGCCACTCGGTTGCCGATCAGCGATCAGACGTGTTCGATGGGCGACATATCGGGAGAACAGGCGGGTCACGGTAGCAGTGACACCTGGTGGGCCGTGAAGAATTGTTGCACGATGCGTGCCACGTGCGAGCATGCATTGTCCTGTTGAAACTTGGCCGCTGCAAGGTACTGCAAGTAAGGGAGGAATACAGGCTCCAAAACGTCGGAGATGTAGTGGTGGCTGTTGAGCGTACCGGCGATGCGCACGAAAGGGGTGCGGATGTCATATCCAATTGTGCTCCAAACCATAACGCCAAGCGACGGATCGGTATGGCGATGCGTAATGCAGGCGTCATACAGTCTCTCGCCGCGGTGCCGAAACACGCGGATCAGACCAACGCGGTGTTGCAGGCAGAAGCGCGATTCGTCGGAGAAGAAATGTCTTACCATTCCGTAGTCCAGGTGCGGCGTTCAACGGCCCACTACTGCCTCACTCGCCCGTGGTATAACGTCAATGGTAACCGGAGCAATGGGCGCCGTGCGACAAGTCCCCGCTCCTTCAGACGACGTCAAACGGTACGTGCTGACACAGGTTGTTGCGCAGCACACCCTAACTCCTGCGCTAACGTTCGTGATGTAGCGGTGCGAGCCGTATTTTTCCGCCGTATAACATGCCGGTCCTTTCGTTCGGTGTGTGCCGCGGCTGTGGCAATCGCTCACGTCGGTCCGTCCGTCCCTCCTGCACCCACCGAATCCATACTTGCCTCACTGTGGCTGGATGTCGTCCCACAAAGGCGCCGATGTCTCGGTGCGATAAATTGCTATCGCGATATGCCACTATTCGTCCTCTGTCGAACTCCGAAACGTGCTAGAATGACTGCCGTATTCTGCGACGAGGCATCTGGTAGCTTCCCACGCACAGGTCCAGCAGCACAACACGCTTCCACTACTTACACTCCGCCTTCTGTGCAGCCTTCTTATAGTGCTTCTCGGTGGAGGCCGGACGCACATGATTTGCATATGCCCTTCAATGCTGATCGTTTTCATGTCCTCTCGCGGGCGACGCATGCTGCGAATTTCAGGCCAATCGGATGCTTCCTTCTTGGTGTTGATTTTGTGTGGCCAGCAGTGTATATGAATGCTGAGAAATTGTTGAAAAACAGTGCTAGTCTAAAGGTTCAGTGGGATTTGTACTGAAATACTCTCACCTGGTGTTCTCTAGGGATCGAGATGGTCATCTTGAAAAAAATCGTATAAAAGTGTCTAGCATCAAGTTTCAACTTGATGGATTACAAATAAATATATGATACCTCTATCTGTGTTTCTATCCCGCATCATAGCCACGTACCCGCACAAAAACAAACAACGTTTTTAGCTTCCAGTTATTCGAAATAATTTTCACGTTTCGCTGAGTTTGAAGATGTTATCCAGTTCATTAATTTTGCATGACATCTCAGTTGCTTTTCCACACTTACATTTCGTAATGAATATATCTAGAAATACATGAATTCAGTTATATATCGCGTCATTGCATTTAATATTCCAACCAAAGACCACACAGTGTTTATTAAAAACTATTTAACGGAATATAATTCTGAAAATTTTATATATGTATTTTTAATGCATTGTTTTAAGTTATCTA
Organism: Macrothele yani; assembly: GCA_039090855.1. NCBI lineage: Eukaryota > Metazoa > Arthropoda > Arachnida > Araneae > Macrothelidae > Macrothele > Macrothele yani. Next base: position 54,459,297 of record CM077018.1, on the reverse strand, counting down.
CTAGCAAAACCTCAAGTAAACGGCTTTTGAGTAGGCTTACACTTCGCACCGTTAATCCTCTTAGAAATCAAATTCAATCAATATTTTCCACTCGTGTAGGAAACTGGGTGACTAATAAGTAATTTAGTTTTTTAAAAATTACAAGACCGTTGTGACGAAGTGATATTACAATATAAATTTCGTCCAGTGGTCATATAAACGACGTGCTGTACTATACGTAAGGATATCGCTTATCTACCGTCGTTGACCAGTATCTCCGAATCATTAACATTAGAACGGCACATGGAGAAGGGTTAAGACGTCTCACATTGACATCCGACAAGTACTGTATTTTGAAGAATTCCGGGGTTGAGTAGAAACAGCGGCGCCAGCGGACCTTGTAGATATTGTCAAATGAATTGAGTAGCGTATGAGCAAGACATATCTTATTAAAACTGGGCACATGGAATACTACGGAGATACGGGAACAAAACTTGCTATAGAACCACTTGTTGCTGTATCTCCTTGGTGTCCCTCGGGACCCTCTAAATGGCAACGCCAGTTGCGTTTCACAATCTAGAGCTCCCCTAATTGGCGACGCGAGCTTCAAGTCTGAACACTGAATGACTGGAAAATGGTCGTCTGGTCCTGTTAATCTTGTTTCCCGTTGCAACAGGCGGATGGACGTGTGCATCGTTTATATGGCCGCGTGTTGCATTGTGAGTAGAAAATCAGCTGGTGTAGTAAGTGAAATGTTTTAGGTAATGTTCTAATGGAGAGGCACGGATTCACAAATTTATGTGCCAGAAATTGTGACGTCTATGGTTTCCCTAAAAATCATTGTAGACAGGTTAATATTTTTATTGATACGACATGGCAGTCCTGTGGTGCCTTATTTTAGAAAGCTTATACGCTATGCCACGCTGCTGGTACTGTTCGAGATAGGTTCGTGGAACATAAGGGAAACTTCCAGGTATTTTCCTGACCTACATATCCCACAGATATCAATCCAATACAGCACCAGTGGTTTGTGTTGGAACAGGAAATCGATCTGCTGGAAAGGGAAAGAGGTAATGCTGAGAAATGCTCAGCGTAGCTTAATTTGAATATCTCAACTTGGTAAACAGAGAAATGCTCAGCAACCTGGAAGCTCATCATATGAACTTCCAGGTTGGTGTGTCCCTTCGTCGCGTAGCGGTGGAATCCAATCGGGAGGCAACCACTGCTGCCCGAATGTGGAGAAAATGATGGTAACATGAGTTGGCCTAGTGGAACTTGTTCACATAGGCAAATGTCGTAAAGAATCGATTGTCAGATTCAGCGATAATCTGTAGCTGCCTCCGATCCATAGTGGACGAGTAATCTATCCTCCATTAGGATTAAGAATAACATTTCTTTATTTTCCTTATGTGCAGAATATTTTACAAATGTCAGCCCCATCTATGGCTCTGTGTTACTTTCCTATATTACTTGTTGTCAGTCTTTGCTGCATCATGCTGAAATCGGCAGTTGTGCCAATATGTATCTCTGTAAGAATCGAAATCAGAAAGCATCACTAACGCAGCCTCTAATGGTTTATATGGTTTCATTTATACCTTGAAGAAATACAAATCTGTTCTCGAAACTTAATTTGTTTTTAAATACTAGGATATGAACATTTAGATCCATTTCCGACAACTTCGTCGGAAAGTAGTGAAATGTGACATGACATTTGGACCATGCTTTTATTGTCCCATTCTGTTCTTTATAAAAAGCTTAATCAAATGTTTTTGATCCGATGCAATGCACCAAAAAGATGCTGTTGATTACAGTTTGCTTTCACATTTCTAGTGGTTGAGATGGCATCCAGATAGGATGCTATCCTGTAGTTTTCAATTAAAAATTTACCTGCAGATATAAAAACACTGCTTAAATTCTTAGTGGTTTAATCTTACAAACTGTTTGAATACAATTCAACCTGGAAATGTCTCAAACAAAATTTGCGATCCAACGTTTAGACTGGTTTTTACGATACAACACAATATGGCAATCTTCGTTATTTAGTTCATACAAGTAATTCCAGTGGTCGATTTATAATAAACTGTGACGCATAATGTTTGGGGTGTTTAAACCATTTTGGAGATTAAAAGAGGTGGAGATGAAAACTGTGTACATAGATAGACGTAAAAAATGAAATAAATGCTGGAATTAATTGGATAATTTACGTGTGTGTGTGTACAAATATATTGTGGAAAATAAATTGCGAATATAGTTGTGGTCATTAGGGATCACGAAGGATATTGTGAACTCCAAGAAGAACAAAAAAAGTGAAATAAATGCCGGAATTAATTGCGTAATTCATGTATCAGAGCAAATATATGGTATAACATCAATTGCGAAGTTACTTTGGTCATTAGGAATCACGAAGAATATTCTTATTAATCACGAAGAATATCCTTATTAATCACAAATCCTTATTAATCAGGAACTTTTAAATTATTTCTTGCAAGATTTCTATACAGCCTCATATCTGTTATCTTTAAAAATATTATGATTCTTTACTTTTCTACTTTATGGAATGTAAAATCAGTTTTATTCGAAGTGATAATCTTCAGCTACTTAATCAATGACAGGTGAATTGAATAACTAGAATAATACGGGTTTAATGTATTTATGACTAAAATACTTGAGATCAGCTAAAATACAATGTTATTGTTCGTGATATTCGGTTTATTATACATAAAATATATTAAATATAATGAATCGAAAATTTTTCTTTTCCATTTCCTTGTATATTAACCAAAAGTACGCCTTTCTGTTGGTATTCGTTTCGAAGATGCTAAGTTATTACTTGGGTATTATGAGTATATTACAAGTGTGAGTGCCACTATTATTGTTGCTGTTAGGTTCTGTTCCATCGAGCTATGTTTGACTCTAGGTGACTATATGAAGAAAAATCCGCAATCTCGATGTAATCCTCCAGAAGTTGAAAATCTTTCATGGTCATTCTACAGGATTCTTGGATTCCATTGAATCATCTTGTTCTGTGTTTCAGTTCCCTTTCCCCCACCCGTGTACGTGTAGATAAATATTTTTCAATTTGTATTATATGTTTCCTCAATATACGAATTGCTATAAATGTAAACATATTTTAAGTAAGTTCTCTATCGACTTCGATGTGTAATGATTTCGCTTTACAATCAAAAGACAGAATGCCCTTTTCTTCACTTTGGATACCTTTACTACTGAAAGTGGAAGAATGGCGTTGATATGATTATGGATAGATACTCGGCGAGGTTCAGTAGGCCATCTATCGTTCTCAAAGAACAAAAGGCTGTTTTATGGCTTTGTGTACAGTTCTGAAAATGAACATCTCTGGAATAATACACTGATACACTTACATCATCACCAATGAAATGACGATATGTTGTGACATATTCTCTGCGTTAACAGACACAGTTCATCCTCTTAATGCAGTAGGAAACGTTATTCAATAAAGGCATCTTATAAATAAAAACAACTTTCGAAATATGAAGATTGAAAATCAGTTGTTTTTACTGATTGCAACATTTTTGTTAATCAATAAAGAAAACTTTCTTCCGATCTTCCATATTTCACTCTTGATACTTTCTGGTAAATCGCAGTGTTCCCGTGCACTTGGAACGTGTCCTAGGTCCTAAAACGCTCATATTCCCATTGATACGGTAATGACTCTTGTACATTTCTTCGTCAAAGGATTGTCCTACGATAATGCAGTTCAGAAATCTTCAAAGGGTGGTGTTACCACGTCCTCTGAGACAGTCAGCGCCTATTATTCAAGGAACTATGTAGCTTCCCAAGGGGATGAAGGAAAGCTTGGTGGGACAGGAATAATGGTTGAAGTGAATGTGGCCTAGGTTGGAAAGCGAAAGTACAAATGTTGTCAGCTCGTTGAGAGCACCTGGATCATTGGTATCTTTTAACGAGATACCAAGCGATTCAGTGTGGAGATCTGCCCTGAGCACCGGTCTGCGCAGACATTGCTGCTCTTCATCCAGAAGCATGTGCAGCCAGGAACTACTATCATGAGCGATCAGTAGGCTGCATACCGTAACCTGCCAAGCTGGGGATTCCAACATTTGACAGTAAATCATAGCCTAAAGTAGACCCCTAGTACGGGTGTTTGTACTCAAAGTGTAGAGTATAATTGGCAGCCTCAGAAACGCACACTTTCAAATGGGATTCACAAAGATAATTTGGCAGACTATGTTCCGGAACAATTATCCGATGGAATTGTCGTCTTTCCTCAGAACACTACTTCGAGGTGATGATTAGAATTATCAAAAGTTTTTTCCTGGTACGTAAAAAAATTAATTTAATTATTGTACCAGAAAAAACAGATTTTCATTCTGGAGGAAACACATCTTTTCCGTTCCAGTAAATATCTCAGAATAGGTACACATTAACATTAAATAAAGACCCTCTTTTGAGTCAGACAGAATAGTGCGCAAACTCATTCGTTACAGAAATAACAAACGCTGTGTATTTCATGTCGCCCGATTCATAGCAGCACTTTACTGGCACCACGATTTTTGTAGCAGAGGACGGTGGCCGCGCACAGAAGTGCATCTGCAAAAAAAATTACCTTCTGATTGGTATTTGTATTTTGGAATTTGATAACAAGTAATCTAGCACTTTTATTAGTTAATGGTTATAATTCTTTATCTGCAAAATATATTATAAGTATGATATATAATACATTTTTAATTTCAGGAACAGCTGTTTTGTCTTTGTGCTGTCCAAAAAGTACGTCCGAAATTACAGGGGAGAGGGTTTCCTCACAACCGGACCGACTGTGACATGGAGGCAGGGGTAGGAGTTTATTGATTCGGACGTCCAGCATTAAAAATATTTGGATGGCATTAATTTTGTTTTGTACTTTTTAGCAATTTTTTTGTGAAATCCGATCGTGCTTACGTTATCGGGTTGTCCTTCCGTCGTTCGTCTAAAGACACGATAACTCTGCAACTAATAGTCCTATTTGAAAATTTATTTTTGCATAATGAAGCTTGAAATGTGCGAATTATGACCATTTTTTCGTTTTTTTACGATGCAAAATTTTGGCGCTAGATGGCGTAAAGGCAGATGATATCGAATTCAAAACACATTCTATTCCATATATTTGCTTCTAAACATCCAATTAAAAAAAGTCTTTTACTTCTCGATTCCATTCATGTCGAATATTTTTTTAAGCATAGACACTTTTCCAAGTTTTGCATAGATTCTCCGCTAGCAGGAGTAAAAGTAAATTACTTTCCCCCAGATATCTCTGCTGCTAAAACTCCGATTTACAAACTTCTTCTTTCAGCATACACAGTTCTTGATGGAAATTAATTTGAATATAATTTATAGTTTTTGGTATGAATTCGTTTGACCACGAGGGGGCGTAAGGTTTGATTTTTGCTTCTGATTTTTTTGCAGCAAAATGTGAGCTTCTAAATCCTTTAATGAACAAATCCTTTCGTGGACCGTTTCTACTCACGTAGACAAGCCTTTTCGGAATGTTTTCTTCTTAAAATTGTGTATGTTTTTTCGCCAGGGGGCGTAGATGTATATCCTGTATTGGGCAATTTCTCTGATTCTAATGGTCCGATTTGAAAAAATTCTTTCTTGAACAAAATTGCCGGTGCAACATGTTACTAATATATTTAAAAAAATCAAGTATTTCATTGACTTTCCTCTGGGAGGAGTAAAGGTAAATTGCGCTTTCCCCAATATCTCTGATCCTAAAACTCCGATCTGAAAAAATCTTCCAGCACCGGATACAGCTGCTGACGGAAAATTTATTTGTTGTAATTTCTAATTTTTTTATAAAATATGTTTGGGCCACTAGATGGCGCAGGCGTTGAATTTCTGTTTCGTAGGTATTTGCAGCAAAATCTCAGAATCTAAAACCCCGATTAAAAAAATTATTCCGTGGATCGGTACCGCTCATGTCGATAAACATTTGAAAATATTTCTTCTTGTAATAATGCATGGTTTCTACACAAGAGGGCGTAGAAGTATATCTTATTTTTGTCAATATATATCTGCCTCTCAAAGTCGGATTTGAAAAATTCCTGTTTTTGTTAGACAGCGTTTCCGGTGTAAAATGTTCGTCATATTTTTTTTAAATTTCCAAGCAATTCATAGGCTTTCCACAAGGCCCCAAAAAGAAAAAATGCGTTTTTCCTAAATATCTCTGCTTCTAAAACTCCGATTTAAAAAAATGTCTTTCTGCACTGGATACAGCTCCTGATATGATATGTTTTGCATATAAGTTGTAATATTTGATAATTTCTGCGTCTGATGTATTTGCAGTAAAATCAGAGCTGCTGAAAATTCAATTGAAAAAATTATTTCGTGGACCGGTGGCGCTCACATCGAAAAACCTTTTGAAAATACTTTATTTTTAAAATAATGCATGGCTCTCCCGCCAGGGGGCGTAGAAGCATATCTTATATTTGCCGATATCTCTACTTCTAAGAGTCCGACTTGAAAAAATATTTATTTGTTGGAGAGCGTTTCCGCTGCGAAATGTTTCGCATATAATTTTACTTTTTTCTTAACGCACAAGTCTGCTACCAGAAGGCATCAGCTGCCGTTTCTCTTTACAGCAATTTCTGCAAGATTAAAATCCCAACAGAAAAACTTCTTTCTTCGGTCAGACACTATTGTTTTCCACACAGGTTCCATTGATTTTGAATAGCTTTGGTAAATTTAATTCGCATCAGAACGAATTCAAAAGACGTGCTCATTACACCCGAAAATTTGGTGTCATCTTTCTTGTTTCTTCTTTTGATAGTTAACAAGGGGTATTAAATATTTCAGATTTCTGATGATATTTAGCTAAATAAAAACATTAAGTTCTCGTATTTGTACTGCCAAATCTATCGGTTTTTGTAGATGACATGTCGGGAGTGTTACAACTTTGAATGCAAGCGTTCATATGTAGATCTTTATTTCAGAATAATAGAGTTCGGGTAGCTTTTGGGAATAAATTAATGCCTTAATAATAAATGTTTTTTGAAGAAAATGTGTAACCTCATAAGAATAGGAGATTAATTAAAGAAAGCTTTTATATAAAGAAAAAAATGTTCCTCAAATGAACCTTAAAAATTATAAATTGTATTTCCAACAAATTAATCCAAAAACAGTAGACTTAGAAAATACATAAGATAAAGGTTTTACTTTTAATAACTATCAACTGCAAGGGAAACCTGGTAAAAAAATTATTTCAGTACAAACGAAAGTTTTGATACAGTTCCTATACATTGAGAACAAGCTTTAATAATTTCTAGAATCCAGAAACGTCTATAAAATGACAGAACTCTGAAGATGTGAAAAATAAGTGAAGTTCTTCAAGTTAAAATAGATTTAAGTATATCAATCTGAGTAAAGTAACTGCTTTTTAATTGCTGGAGATAGCATTTTAATTTTTCTTAATCTAGAAGCAAAAACTCTCTGCAGAATCTACTAATAATTCGGAAACTGTCCTCGTACAGCGAACGTCTACATTCTGCTACTCCGGTTATAGGATCAATTAGTAGAGGTTCAAGGAATATTTCGCGAGGTACGAAATTAAACTCTAAACCAAATTCTCATTTTTGCTAAAAATTTCTTAAATTTTTGACAAAACAAAATGCAAATAAAGGTGTAATGTAAGTGATATATTTTTACACGGCGAGGTTCTTAATTACTTAGTCAAAATTATTCAATCGAATAATAAAAGGCAAAATGAAGGCATTCTCTACTCCGGTTTAGTGCATATCATAGGAGAACCGTCGAAGTGTATTTACTTGAATTTATTTTTCAAATTGATGACTTTGATTTGCAATTGACATTGTAGTTTACAAAAATCAGTGAAGAAATACATGTAATGTATGATAAATTAATTTTCATAAAAAAAACTATATTGATTGTTCAAGGCGATTACCATATATTTTCCAAGGAGAAGTGCACCTAATAGACGTATAGATGATATTCGAAACTTGTGCTCATGACAGGAAGGTGGACTGTCGTAAATATACTTGCTGTAGACTAAAGGAGATTTCATCCAATATTAGATTGCGCAATATTCCACCATGTAATCTCAATAAATGAAATCGCAACGACAGTAATCTAAACATTTCGCCAATATCGTTGAAACTAGGATACTAAAATCTTTCCGGGGTTTAATTATCCCCTTCCACGTTTACAATTTCCGCGCCGAATGTCCTAAACAATCATTCGTAATTAAAATATAAATGCGACCTTTTTAAAATTATTTACTGAAATCCTCGGAAAGTGTTATAAATAGCATTTTAATTATGTACATATAGGTGTAACAACACTAACAACAAAAATGTGCACAGGGAAAAACCATACGAAATTAAATTTAGAATGTTGCTCTCTTATATCCTTTTTATTGTAGTAAAGTTAACATTTTCACCTCTTTTGGAATACTTTTTCAGGGCTAAAAATGTTAGAAAGATGGTCTCATTAGCAATTTCATTCTGGTGAAATCCCCTTGGAGAAGGCGCACGTTTGACGTTTGTACCATATATTGCTTTTACGATAGTTAAAAAAGCATTCAAGAATACAGTAGTCTAAGTTTACTTTCAAAACGCTCCTGTTAGATACGCAAATGGGGATTGGAATTTTTGTTGGTGCGTATGGAGGGGGAAAAAGAAAATTAAATAATCTACTAAAATATATGATCTCAGTGCTACCGCACAATTGTAAAGTTTCGGGGTTTGAAATTCAAATCGTGTGACAAATTGCTGAAATATATGTTTTGTTTAGAACATCAAGACCTATTTTTGAGACTTGGAGGGTTGTATTCGGGAAACATATCGGTAAGCCGTTTTTTTCAATTTTGCTTTCACGTTATTCCCCACGTTTTATCAAAGCCTCCTCCGTGGATTTGTCACCTCACACAAATTTTCTTCGTTTCCTCTCAGAAAATGTTTTTAATGCTTCCGATGTTTGATGCTAATTCCTATATTGGAATTTTATGAATTTTTAAAATACCTTAGGCTCATGTTTTCATCTCGGATATAATGTAGAAGAGGTAATGAGAAATTTCACCACCACTGTGTCTTTTCAAATCATATGTGTACCTATTCCTTAGGCAGTTTAACTATATGCGTAATCCGAATATATTTGCATAGAATAAAAATCAAAGTTTCCAAGCTCTGACACATCAACCAGATGACTTTTTCAAGGAAGGTAAACAGCAAGCTGCTAACTGGATAATAGAACGCTTCAACAATTTGAATGTGGTGTCTTGACTTGATAATAAACAAAGAGATGAAAATGCAATTATTCATTCAAAGGCACGAGGCGTCATGTTCCTTTATCACACGGAATCCTGGAAGGAAAACAAAAGGTATTCGCTAAATGAGGATTTGGTTCCATATTCGTGGTAACTCTAGCGAGACGCTACATTTGCGAGATTCACTGTTGATTATGACCTACAAAGTTTTACGAATGTTCAGTTTATTATAAATAATGTAGATCTATAATATCTTTCAAAATGTATAATGTTTGAATTTTACAATCTGAAATAAGGATTCGACTTTGATTAGGCTTATATGGGGAAACTTGGGTACATAATAGTGTTATACACTGAGTGGCCACTTTATTATGACCACCTGACATTTTTAAGCAAATGAGCTATGGCTGTTGCCGCCAGAGGGCGAGGCTAGTATAAAAAGGGAAAGCTTAGTGCTTGCGACAGTAGTAGTAGTGATTTTTGGGTGACGAGATGGGTAAAAAATGCGATTTGACGGACTTTCAACGTGGAATGATTGTAGGAGCTCGGAGCCATGGAGCGAGGATCACCGAAACCGCTGCATTCGTGAAATGTTCCAGAGCAGCTGTTGTTAAAGTGTTTAAAGACTGGACTGTCAGCCAAACAACTGGGTCTCTACGTGCAACGTGTGGTCGTCATCGACTAGTGACTGCTCGGACGGAACGGAGAGTGTCCAGACTGGTAACAGGCAACAGAAGAGCAACAGTGCAGCAAATTACAGACCATCTTAATCAAGAATTCCCTCAAATGATCTCTGCATGCACTGTTCGCCGCACACTGCATCGGATGGGATATGGCAGCCGAAGGTCTGTTCGGACAACTTTGCTGCCTGCAGCTAACGAGAGAAAACGTTTCCAGTTCGCACAGGAGCACAAGGATTGGAAACAAATTATGGGTCCGATGAATCACGTTTTTAGTTGCACCATGCCTATGGCCGAGTGAGAATTCCGCGGAAACAGCACTAAAGCATGGACCCCAAATGCATTGCTACAACTCTTCAAGCTGGTGGAGGTAACGTTATGGTTTAGGAAATGTTTTCCTGGCATGCTTTGGGCTCTTTAATTCGTATTGATCAACGTCTGACTGGCACATCATATCTAAACATCGTTGCGGACCAAGTGCATCCTGTCATGTGGATGGTTTATCACAATTGCGATGGCTACTTTCAACAACATAATGCGTCCTGCCATAGTGCTCGTATTGTATAGGATTGGTTTCAGGAACATACCGGTGAGTTTACTTTGCTTAGGTGGCCCCCACAATCTCAACCCCATTGAGAATTTGTGGTACGAAGTTGAACGAGTCATCACACAGCTGGATCCACAACCATGCAATCTCACACTCCTGGAAAGTGCTATTCATCATGCATGGTCTCAGATTCCACAAACCACCTATCAACATCTCGTGGAGTCCATGCCACGAAGAATCGACGTAGTATTAAAGGCAAAACGTGGCCCAACGAAGTACTGAGGGGGTAGTTAAAATAAAGTGGCCAGTCAGTGTATAAGATAATTTAACAAAAAAATACTTCTGGTTTTGCAGTTGTCAAGAGAAAAATATTATCTAATCATCTCACCAGTCCAGAAAAAATGCGCAAAACGAACTTAAAATGACTGGATATTTACTATGAGCAATGCTTTCGAGCAAAATAATTGCTAACGGCTTTCGAAGAAAAGATTTTCCCACTGGCACAAGACTCTCATTGGAGGCAAATATCCTTCTCGTGAACAAAATAACTTTAGAGATATCAACTCGAGTGAACACATGTACTTTTTTGCAGATCGTGAGACTGCTTTTTTGCAAGCTGAATGTTTTGTAATGTTTCATAAATTTAATATGTTTGGACCATTTCATACAAATTCTGCTTGCGACATTCAGTTTCTCTGCAGAATATTCATGATTATGTAAAGCCAATATTTCACACTATTCATGTCCAAAATTAGTGAAACAAATATAAATTTCTGTTGCAACGCTACGATAAAGATCATATCCACGTATGTGTCCATGCTTTATTGCGAAATCCTGATGAATCTTGATTGTTATTACATCTACTTTCAAACAGCTTGTTAGAAACATGTTCTCCGCGATAATGGGATATACTTGTGTGAAAGGTTTCGACATGTAAAAGAATAATTTCCCTATCCATGTTATTTTTGCTGGTGCTTGACTTCGCGTACTTGGTTTTGGCGTCATTGGTCGGGGCTTATTTTTGGTTTAAATACATTGTTCGATAGTGTTATTTTTCTCATTGCAACCGGAAGTTGTGATTGGAAAAAGTTTGGTAAACTGCTTTGGGAACACTATTTTCATCTTTTAATCAGTATGAAAAGTTTATATTTATGCGTGCATTTCTTTGTGAAGTCGTACGACGACTGGCAGACTTCTGTGAAACAGTATGCATTACTGATCTTCAAATCTCGATCCTGTTAGAACTCCCAAAATGCCGACTTAAACTTGTTCGTCTTGGTTCTTAAAAACTGCTTGTTAGAAACATGTTCTCCGCGATAATGGGATATACTTGTGTAAAAGGTTTCGACATGTAAAAGAATAATTTCCCTATCCATGTTTTTTTGCTGGTGCTTTACTTCGCGTACTTGGTTTTTGGCGTCATTGATCAAGACTTATTTTTGGTTAAAATATATTGTTCGATAGTGTTATTTTTCTCATTACAACCGGAAGTTGTGATTGGAAAAAGTTTGGTAAACTGCTTTGGGAACAATATTTTCATCTTTTAATCAGTATGAAAAGTTTATATTTATGCGTGAATTTCTTTGTGAAGTCGTACGAGGACTGGCAGACTTCTGTGAAACATTATGCATTACTGATCTTCATTGCTCGATCCTTTTGAACTCCCAAAATGCCGACTTAAACTTATTCGTCTTTGTTCTGAAACTTCACCAATAGATCTTTTGTAGGTATCTGTGCATGGAGGCTATACTTCATGATTCTTCCGATTTTTATCTAACTGCATTTGTGGTGTGCATTGTCCGCGCTTTCACTTTTGAGTGCAAGTCTCTAATTTACCGGTAAACACAAGGTGATGAACTGCTGTTGCCATATTTCTTCTGTACTTTCCCTGCGCAATCCTGAAATACGTCGTTCAGAACTTTCGCTTTGATTTGTCGACTGTCGCCGTTCAGGATCTAGATTAACTAATACAGAGTCAGAATTATACCATACATCAGCTGGATTCAGAGTTATCTCTGCTACATCGGAATCGAGAATGTAACCAGGATCGTTTTCTAAGCTGCAACGCTGAATCCTTGGAGAAATTTCTTTATTAAAAACTACATTGTGTTTGTGGCTGTTTTTCATTTATTGCTGACAGTACCATAATATGGCCTACCGACAAATAATCTCTCTGCATTGTCGACATATTTCAAATCACGGGTCAAACAAATCTACCAGTTTTCAATCTAACGCTGCACTGTCATTCTCAGTAACACGTTCTCGGCAATACAATAACCTCGTCAACGGGACTCATATCCAATGCAGATGAAAGGAATTGAGTAGTGAAATCACAAGAGTCCATTCAATCGTTTGAAACGCTAAACTGAACAAAGATTTGCTACCCGGTTGATTCCCATCTCACATACGTACATTATGAATACAAGGGATTGCATATTAAAACAAAACTTTCCCTGAACATTGGTTTCAAATTGTGTTCATGTGTGTCTTAAATTTCGAGACTAACTAAAAGTACAATTATTTCTACGTTTCATTGAAAAATATAGTGCTTAAGGTGGACGTCAAATAATTTTGCTTCCTATTCTTCCAATGGAAAAAGTTTGTACACATTTCCTTCGCGATTAGTGTGTTCACAAGAATTAAAATTTGAACATCGATTAAAATAACTTCATATTATAACTTGGAATACTTAATATTTTCTAAAACATAACCATAATTATGCAATCCAAAATTTGTTTGTCTACTGACGTTATCAAAGTACAGGTCGCGCCATCTTTTTTCTGGATAATTAATGCGTTCCCAAGGATAAAAATATGAACATCGATTAAAATACCTTCATATTATAACTTGGAATACTTAATATTTTCTGAAACATAACCATATTTATATTAAAAATCAATAACATTTCCTTTGGTGGTGCTGAAACCAGAAAAAAGATGGCGCGACCTGTACTTTGATGACGTCAGTAGGCAGGCAAATTTTGGATTGCAGAATTATGGTTATGTTTAATAAAATATTAAATATTTTAAGTTATAAAATGAAGCTGTTTTAATCGATGTTCAAATTTTCATGCTTGGGAACGCATCAATTGTAAAGAAAATGTGTACAGAAGTTTTTCCATTGGAAGTATAGGAAGCAAAATTACTTGACGTCCACCTTAAAATCCTCGTACTGTAACTGAAAGGGAAAAGAACAAATACCAAATCTGTTTTTTTTTCCAATTTTTACATCATCTTTTCCGATTGGTGAGCTTTGCAATGGTGTAAAATTTGCTGCAATAAATTGAATATTACGAATTAAATTTTGATTGCCTTTTTCTCTTATTGACCGTTGTGAAAATTGCCTTATTAATATGTTGACTCTTGCTATATCTTTTTACTTTCCTTATATTTAAAAATAAAAGAGATTGTGTGAGTGTAATCTGAAAAAGTACAGGTTTTTATAGATTGGAGTTTCTTAAATGACAGTATTAGTGTTGAATCTACAAACTGGTGTCGTGAAATTAATGACATACATAGCGAGTTATATCTCAAATTAGCTGTTTGCATTTATTTAATACTTACGTTTCACCTCGTATATGAGTATAGCATATGCCCTAGTTAAATAGGCCAACCCAACCAGTATAAAACAAATTTGTGTCATCAGCATAAAATATCGATTTCTAAGATTTTATTATCAGAAAATTTCATTTAGTATTTACTATTTATTAAACGTACATACGGGGTAAGATTTTTTTGCCATATAAATTTTAAATTATACAACGAGCGCACGTCAGAAACTTTATTAGTAACTGCACTTATCCTATTATTTTTCACTGAATTTTTATTGCACGTGTATAAGGAGTTTCTCGTGTGCAATATTGATGCATGTGATTCCACAGAGAGCATATTTTCATTTAAAAAATAGTTTTATCTTCCCACTGATGGTAATAAGAAGTAAAGCAAATGAGTTCAAAATTTTGCGAGTGAACAACTAATCAATTGGGAACTAGGACAAGCAGCCAACGGTGACCGATAACTCCGGTGCAGTTCGCCAATCTTGAGCAAAACTATCGCAGAATCTAAGTTCATTATTGCGTCTATTATAGCTAATTCAAAAAAAAAAAGAATGCGTAAAATTTATGACTTCCAGAGCAGAAGTACGAAACATGCGGAAAAAAGAAATGCCTAAAATTTGCGATGAACTACTTTCCTTCACGACTTCAGGTAGGTTGTGATCAGGTTGCATGTAAACAAAGGCAAAATAACACTCGGATCGGGAAACACTTTTTTCATTTTGCATCGCGAAAGACACACACACACACACTACACAAACTTCCTGTTATATGTGTTGAGCTAACAGGCGCAGTCTTTTCATTCATTTGTTTTTCAATTCAAACGATTTTTTAAACTAATGTTAGTGAGGCGACTTTCGTGAAACGGTTTAAGTAAAAGGCCATATATTTTTCAATGAAAAAATTCCTAAAAAGAGGGAATTTCGAGAAACGGAAGTCATCAAAACCTGGTCATTGACAATGTCCAATCACATGTCCAAAATCAGGGTGAACGGATGTGTCATATCGTAGCTATGGCCGAACAACTAATTGGCCCGAGTCTCGTATAGAGAGCGGATTTTTTCAAATATTATTAAAATTGGTCAGTTCTTTAATGATACGACAAGACTAATCACCATGATACTAACCCCATATCGCTCACCATATCCTTCTCTTTCTCTGTGGCAAGTGTCACCGCGATTGGCTGAAGATCTTTGAAGGAGGTAGGTAACAAATGATCCCTTCTCAAAACCTGGAAAACCCATTAAAATTGCACGTTTTTGGACGATTATTCCCCAATGACACGGAATTTCGGAAATCGGAAGGTATCAAAATCTGACCACGGACGATGTCCAATGTCATGCAAAAAGTCATGGTGATCGGACGTGTCATCTCGTACCTATGCCCGAACAACTAATTGTCTCGAGTCTAGTAAAGAGAGCTCTGCTCGGCTTTCGGCCTCGTTTCGCTCAACTAAGAGAAAAATGACATTTAAGGATAATACGTATTATCAAAATTTGGCAGCTGCAAATTCTATTCCATGAAATATGGTGTATGTCCACAATCGCATTACACAATACAGTCCGTTTGTGTTAGAAATACACAGGTCAGATATGGTCATGTTTCTTTTGATACGTTGGTTTCATCGAGTATGAAATTATTAAAATAGCTTTTTGATAGCATCATTCATCTTTACTTAGTGATTAAATATCAAACATTTGTTCTCAATTTAATCAAACGCTTTTGCGGTGTGAAACAGCGATTTTCCGCCAGAAGTGTAGAGAAAATGTGCATTTAAAATATAATATCATTTTCAAAAGCGCTAACATGCATATTTTGATTTAATGGAGAATTTAACGTTGTATTTCAGAAAATAAACAATGAGGATAGAGCATACGTTTTTAAGTTATCCATGTTTAACAGCTTAATATTTGGGGCATATTTCATTTTAACGCGTTCAACATCGGATATGTTTTTAATAATAAAATCAATCGTCACTGCGAAATATTACCGCTTGATGCTATGATAATGTCCTGAATATGCTGTTCAATTTGTCTAATATAATTCGCAAACATTTTTCTCACTTTACATCATTGATATAAAACATCGGTATTCAATTTTATGATAAACCGCTCATATCTACCAATTGATATCCTCTGATACCATTTTTTATGTGTTTTAGTGTAATCTTAATTAGCAAGACAGCATACATTTAAACATTTATATTGAAATGCGGTTTTGCAGTTTAATATTTGCAAAATAAGTTATATGAATTTAATTAAGGCTTATATTTTCTGTCAAGGATTTTATGTTATACTGTGATCATAACGCCTTTTCGTAGGCTATTATTTTATATTGAGTTATTTTGAATAAAATTCTGCTTATATAATAAAGGCTAGGGTACTGAGATATTTTTATTGCATCAAGATGAGAATAAATATAAGTAACGTGAACACAGCATATACACGGAAATTGCAATTTACCATACAAATCCAGCAGCGCTGCCTCATGTAATACAGTCTGCCAGGTTTGGAAACCTTCGGGGATGATGCCCATGATTCAAAATAGGGTTTCCGTCTGTTACCAGCAGTATGTATCGACCTCTAATATATAATCTCTTTCCCTTCCATAGAACCTGAGGGGTGTTTCGATCCTGTGGTTGACAAGAGAGTGCTTCTCAAACCATTCTGCCAAACAGAAGCAAATATTCGGAAGATATCTTGTTGGAAGAAGACATCCTGTTGTTGGATATCGAGTCAAGAACATCCGGTGAGGCCGGGATGTTCTTGTGTTTGTCTTAAAGCGCTGGCTCTCTCCCTTACCTGGAACCCATGGCCCTAAATTAGGGACGGGCGATTGCTGATATACTATGGACTTGCTCACCGTGGTTGTTAAACTAACAAGAAAAAAAGAACCTGCATATTGAGAAATGTTCGTCCGTCAGGATGGCATTAAGGAAAAGGCTAGCATAGATTGCTTTGGTTGAGGGGCTGTTTCGATTTGACAGATACAATGACGCAAGTGGTGTTATCGCTCTAATGCTACCACAAGAAATGATCACTAATGGGCCGGAGATGCATTTGGGTATACTAAGCCAAAGACCAGAAATGAAAATGTACTACATGTACTTCTAGGTAATTTCCTCTTTTGACCTTTCCACTCGATAAACTCCATGGTTTCTGTTTGTTGTACTCTGGAAACGATTGAAGTCATGCAATAGAGATGATTATCTACCAAAAGAAATTAAGTCAGTAAAAGTTAAAGTGCTGAATTATTTTCATTTCTTAGGTTCATGCCTATTTCTTGAGATTTCCTACCCCAATACAACAGCAGCAAAAGTATTTTGTTATCTTTTCCGAATCCAGATTTTCACGACGACTTTTGCTTTACACGACAGAATCAACCTGATCTCACATTTGCCAAGGGCAAACCACAGAATTTTCATTTCACCGCAATTACATAAATATGAGACGTCATTAACACATGTGCTAGCAGGAAGAATTCAGTTCATTCCTTACTATTCTATTTTATCCATTTAAAAAATTTCAACTTGACTCTGGTGCTCTAGTTTGATAAGTAATAACCACATGGAATCTGTGATTAAAACACAGTTCTTTTTAGAATAAAAATTTAATGCTTGAGCCTGATACATACTGTACAATCCTCACACCAATCAGATTGGAAATCAATAACATAGCCTGCGGTACATTATCTAGAAAAATTATTACATTAAACTAAAATTTGCGAAACGTTCTAAATTACTGGAAATAGGCATTCAGGAAAGTTCCATTGCTGGAGCTTATCGCTCAATGAAAACTAGACATCTTAGTTGTTAGTAACTTTGTTTTAATCAAAAGAAATCATGGAATGTTTATAATTTACCACACATATTACGGAGTATGTACTGCAGATTACAATAGAAAAGCAAACAAAGGAAATAGAGCAATAGGAGAAAAATAGTAGCCTGGAAAATCAGCGCTTGCTCCGGATGTGTTTCTCAAGCCTTTGCAGCTGATTAAGGACAGAAAAATGAATTATAACTTTTCTTTTCTTTAAGTAGACGCTTTAGACCGTTTTCATTGTTCAGAAGCTCTCCATGTGTTTGGAAGCAAATATAAGTTAACAAGGTAATGTTCAACAGAATGTATGTCAGAAACGGAGCAATAGGAAGTAACTTCATCATTTTAAAAAATACTTCTTTTCACATACAGCTTTGCATTCCGATCGAAAGCATAATTAGTACTGTTTATCATCAATAAAATTAATGAAAAATTGAACAAATCAGTATTCTTTAATAACAAATTCCTTAAGAATAGTAAGTTTGTAAGACTTAACGAAGGGGTGACTTCGTAATTACAAAATTTATTCTAAAATGAGTGAAATATTGCTAATGGGCCTTAAATAATTCTGCAACCTGTATTGTTTAAAATTCAAATAAGTGGACACGAGAATGAATGGCGAAAGAAACCAAACTTCAGCTTTTATAGGAAAGCGAAGTATTTGTCGAATCCGCATAAAATATTTAGTGAGATGCTGGTTGATAAACTACGCATGGCGCTGAGAATTGTTGGTAACGTAGGGTGAATGAGAACTCACTCGAATCGTTATCGAGAGATCTGGGATTCTAATCCCAGCGGTGTCAGACACAATTTTTCAGTTGCTATATGCGTTGTTTATAAAATGATCTGAACAGAGCGATGACATCGTCCATTTACAAAGATGTTTTTCGTTCGAATACCCGTGCCTGGTTCAAGGCGAAGTAAAAATTACTGAAAAATTCGGTAGAGACATTAATTGTCAAATTAACTATTATTTATTAAAAAAATTTTGTTGATAAAAAACTGAAAATAACGGTTTTGGAGCCCTTAACACTGAATATTGCTCGGAGTATATATAAAACAATTGATGTTCGTATGTGCACTAGCATATACGATTCACTTTATTTAAAAGTACCGTCGTGGTATGGGCGGAAACCAAAATAAAGACATCATGCCGTCAATTCTTTAGGATTCGCTGATTAAAAGTGCGTTATCCTTAAATGCTGTAACATCAGCATAACTTAAGATAGAACACTTTTGTTGAGTTTATTTCGAATGCACTAAAAATGGACTAACAATGCAAAGAGAAATTATATCTGTTTTAAATCTAAAACTGCATAAAGTGGTTTGTATCCTGAGTAATTGATGTATGAATGGTTTTTGCAAACAGATCTTATACCACCACTTGTTTTAAAGAAATTCGACCTGAATATTCAAGAGAAAAGAAGTACTCCGGATAGAGCCTTCTAGAACGCCGCGAGCAGTATGATATAGAGGGTAAATCGAAAGTTTTACAATATTTGCATAAATTCATGTCCTGCGTCGGGTATATCACATGTTTAAACTAGTTCAAGCCGCGTACTGCAGTCAGTCGAAAGCGATATAAAGTGGCAGTCCTTGCTGTGAACAGCAATGCATGATGTCGTTCTGTCTGTATTTGGGAAGCTTAAAAGATGAATAGCTACAACCGGCTGATTAAGAAAATTTTGATTTACGAGTTCGAACTAGGCCATAACACTTCCCAAGCAACACGCTCAGATGACAGAAACCTCGACAATCAGCAAGGAGATGTTGGAAGATTCGCAGGTCTTGAGGCAGTCCGTAAAAGTAAATCTGACAACCGGCACTTGGAGACTATCGGGCGATCTAGTCATATCCCAGCCCAGCAAGAACAGTGTTGCTGGGCCAGAATTCAAGCCAACAGTGCCAGGCCAACAATATGTAGCCGCTTTCCAACCGTCATTAAAATGTATTCGCCGTCACCGCATGAGCCAGCAGTTCAGGTCAGCAGCTGGCCCCATATCATTTGTCATATGCCAGAACAGCGCCATCAGGTATCCATCACAGGCAGTGGCTGCCACAAGCGGCACTTAAAAAGCCCTGCAAGAACGTACCATAAATGATGTTTAGCCTAATGTGGTCCGTAAGTTTCCCGACAGTGGCAGCCGGAATCACGTGACGTAGCTGATGGATTGCCGAATCTTTTCCGCCAATTTCCTCGTAGTAACCATAAAAAAAGACAACTGCAGTTTCCTCAAGAGACAAC
Source organism: Macrothele yani (assembly GCA_039090855.1). NCBI lineage: Eukaryota > Metazoa > Arthropoda > Arachnida > Araneae > Macrothelidae > Macrothele > Macrothele yani. Next base: position 54,439,222 of record CM077018.1, on the reverse strand, counting down.
TTCACCCCCTCCCCCGTACGAAACTTGTGCATGACAGCACGGCGCTGAGGAAATTTTCTGAACAGGTCCTGACAAACGCCCATTTTGATCTGACTCAAACAAACGACAGTCTCCTTGCGAAGCGGGCGTTAAAGTGACTACTCTGGTTTTCCACGCACGATTCTTAGCTTGAATCTGAGCCTCTTTCTTGCGTGATGGGAAACGAAGGGTTCTCTTTTTAATTTTAAAATATTGCGAGGATTTTTTTATAAATATCCGTTTCACATAATTCATAAATGTATTTTTTCAATATAACGATTATTTTTATTTACCTTAAGGGAAAATCACTCATTTTTCAACGAGTACACCAAATTCAAGGCGGTTTCCAAAGTTTTGTGCTGTCCTTGTGGTCTTGAAAGACGATTGTACAATTAACATATTTATCCGTTCATGTCACATTCTGTTACATCTTTAACGTTATACTTTTCCTTTCCATGGTCCGAAACTAAATTTGGTCTATTTGTCGTTATTTTTAGGAGATGATTCCTCCAATCTTGTGTATTCAACCCATGTATGAGTACATTATATTCACATAGCGTTGCTTTTTTTTTTTTCAAATAATTGATAAATTTTGTACGCGTATAGTTCTTATTTTTTTCCATCGCAACGATTTTTAATGTCTTTGTGAAACATTTATTTGAAGATGTTCAGTGTATGTTAACACGAAATATTACACATGAATTATTTTTTGTTATTTATGGAAACGGAGTGGGTGCATCCATGATTGTCTGTATTCTCGATTCTTTGTGTATTAGTGCAAGAATTTTGCTACGAAATGGGTTTCTATAAACACATTAGAATAATTGACTATTTATTGCAGTTTTCATCAATCATTTATACAATTTTCTTTTCGACGGTAATCTTCGTCGACGTGGCATTTCATTAGGAAATTAATTCGCTTTATTACATATGCTTCTTTTTTCTTAGCATCCACTAAAATAGCACAATCGCGATAGCGTCGTCTTCAACTAACTGGTACCATAAGAACATGTTTCATCGTGAGTGCGCAGTCCCGTTGCTTACACCTCGTCTTGGGGTTGCTTCTGTTGCCAGCTACGAGCCACAAGTGGCGCTTTCTTGGGAGCCTGAAATTTACGGCCATGCTGCAGTGCCAGTCATTGGCTGCCAACTGATAGCGCTGCCACCAGCCGATAGCTACCGTGAAGTGAGCAGCATATTTCCGCCAGCAGTGAGCCCCCACTGGCAGCTGGTGGCCAGGAGTTTGCCAAAATTCATGATTTTCTTGGGAGACCACCGTGTTTCGTCTTCTTCAAGACCCCTGCAAGTTCTACAGGAGATGCCGCCTTTTCCCTCACGAACTGACGCCAGCTGAAACAGACCGCTGTGTGGTAGTTTACACGAAACTCTTAGAAAACATCGGGATGTACGTTTAAAGGGAATTGTTACATGCTACGAAAAGTGGCCCAATTTCCGTAATGCTAACATACAATGGTAGTAGTTGATCTTCGGGCAGCTTCCGGAACATGTTGCCTAACGTGGGCACTTAGAGCACAATGAAATGCTGTGGGTCTGGTGGAATTTCGAGGGGATAATCCCATACGAATTTGTTCCAGACGGTCGGTCCAGCAACGTCAAACTCTACTCTGAACAGCTGGAGTGATGAATGCCGTTTTGGAAGAAAAGTAGCCGGCATTGGTAAACAAAAAGCGCTCCCTCCTACAGCAGGACAACGCTAGGCTTCATACCGCAAAACGATCCGGGCAAAACTCCATGGATTTGAGGGCATCGAATTGATGCCACACCCAACATGTAGTCCGGATCTTACCCAGTCGGATTTTTATCTGTACCGGTTCGTGTCGCAATTTATACGCGGGGGTACTTTAACAATCAGGAGGTGGTGGCAGATTGATGAAGGAGTTCTTTACCTCGAAAGACAAGAACTGGTACCGCCGTTAGATCGAATAACTGGCAGACAGATGGCTAAAGACAGTGAAACAAGATGCCCTGTACTTTGAATGCTAGGCAGCTTTGTTAGTAAAAGTACGTATGAAGACAATGAGTGATACAAATATTGCAAAACTTTCGACTCATTCTCTGTAGGTAGTGAACATGATCCGACGAAAGTTGAAAGTAAAAGGCAATGGATTCTCGCAGGAGAGCAACAATATTTGCGAAACTGCTTCCTTTTGTGGAGTATAGGATCCCGACAAGCTGAAACATACACAGAAGATTGTTGACGCAGGTATTCATGGTCGCGAGGGCAACAAATTGCGATTTTTAGCATGCCAGAATGAGAGAAACAGCAAGAAAAGAAACAGTGGATTTGAAAGCAGGACCATGCCAAAGCCTGTTCCAGCGCACAATTCACTTTGCGTTGTATCATATGCATTTAACAGCAGAAAACGTTTCGGTATACTAAAGCTCGGATCCATAGTTTTTAAAAATTTCAGTGCCCGTGAATTGAAGGATTCACACATGGTTTATAAATAAAGATTAAAAATTTTGGATACCTACATTATTCCGCCGTGAACTCTTTTTGATGTCGAGGTGATATACATATTAGCCACAGAATGCAAGACCTCAAAAAGCTACATTAACACGGAGTATTTTAAAAACCGAGACCGTGTCATTTCCTTGTTTTATTGGCAACCTGTTTGGGCTGTGCTATCCTATATCATTTGTAACACAAAATCCAGTCAAACAACGCACGTTCGAAAGTTCGTCTGTGCAGTCGATGTACTGGCATTCCGACATGTGTCGGTTCAAAATGCAGTTAGTGTGTGCAAAGCATTTGTTAAATCAGTGCCGAAGCCATTTGCTTCCATTTTTAAAGCAATAAAACCAACCAATTTTTTTGGTAGGAATTAAGTCTGATCTGACAAACACATACACATATATTCTATGAAAAGACATGTCCTTATATTTTAATGTCGGTCTCTCCTACATACACACACATACACACAAATGAATTGTATTATGCCTACCATTTTGAACTTTTTGTAGGTTGTTTAGGCACTCCTGGGAAAGCCTAAAATCGCTAGGAGTGGGAAAAACGCGATGCTTGTGTCAGAATATTTATCAGTTTAACAGCGGCAAGCTCTCAAATGTTGCTCGTAAGAAAATGTAGTGTTACCTCTTTTGAAAAAAGAAACAGTCATCCACTTGGTTCTTCCAGATATACTACCTCATTTGTTTAGTTAGTTATTGTACTGTACATGATACAATTTTGTACATTCTGTGGCATTAAATATGATCTCAGTGCTTGTATTCCTCTATTTCTCTAATGGTAGTCTGCAAAACATGCTAAACACGTGGTTTATAAAGCATTCAGTTCCATATAAGAAAAATGGTTTTTATGTAAATTTGATTACACCGTCTATCTGTTGAGTAGCAACTTTCAGCTGATTAGAACAAAGCCCTTGAGTAGGCCCAAAAATGGAAATTATGCTTCATTTATTTTGAAAACCACTTTTTACAGAGTGTGATTGAGATTCAGGCAACGCATAAGGACATATACTATTAGAACCAGTTTTGGGAATAGTCCCTGTGGTAGCTAAAACGACACCCAGTTGATAAGTTCCCGTTCCAAGCATGATTAGGAATAAACCGTAGGATTAATCGCAATTGCCAGAAGGACAAACCATCAATGGACAGCTGAAAGTTTACTCTGGATTCGGAGGGACAGGAAAAGACCCACAAGAAGACCATATGTGAGAAATGTGGATGAAATTAGAAAGTATGCGGGGGTAACATGGAGGAGACTAGCACAAGACAGACCGTTTTGGAAGAAACTTGGGGAGACCTTCGTTCAGCAGTGTATTGTTAATGGTTGACAATGATAATGTTCATGAAATCCCAAAACTTGGCGACCTAATGAAATAAAAACATCAGGCTTCACGTTTAGGGTATCCGTTAGCGGTAACTGCTAACACATCAACTTATTCGCGTGGCATATACTAAGCAGAGTCATGTATATTAAGCAAATCCCTGTATAAATGCCTGTTTCAGCTGTTAGGTCGTTAGATGTGTGTGGCAAGGTGCATTAAATGCTCTTATCAATTAGCAGGGATGCTTTTCAGGGTTGCGATCAGGAAATTCCTGATGACAAAAAATCAAGACAACATTCGGCATTGTGTTTGAGGGAAATTCCATATTCTGGTAAACGTTCCCTTTATTTTCGTAAATATGTTTTTTTGTACGGTTTTTCATTACATGAAAGTAAAATTCAATAAAATTGTTTCTACGTGTAACTTTTTTCGGATATGGATTAAAAAAAATTATTGTTTTTAACAACCTGCTGGCAACGAAGCAAGCTTCATATAATTCCTCAACGGATCGAAAGATTCTTTGTAAATCCACAGTTTTGCCTTTGAAAATATTCCAATGTAAGGAAGGTTGAGAATGGCACAACTTGTGCTACGATGAAACTATGACGTCAGGAAATCGCCTGCATCGCTTCATCGTTAAGCTACCGAATTAGCCGTTGGTTCACAGCTGGAGGTCCCATGAAAACAGAACTTGTCATACGGTTGTGATTGCTTCCATTCAAGGCCACGTTTTCATTGCAATTTTTGAACTCATAGAGCAAAAACGAATATTTACAGCGATATCAGGTTTCAGTTAACGTTTTTTTTAACATCCTGATAAGTGGAATTATCTTTGCTTATCCTTTACCATATCGTTTATTTTTTATTTACATTTTCAGAATCAAGGCACCAGTTTTCAGTTTCATTTTGTGCATTGTGTCATTGGGGTCTTCAGCAATATTTCCCATTGTTATATAAAGTTGTGACTCGTGAGTCTACTTTCAGTTCTCATTTGTGTTTCTTTGTTATTTGTTTCTCTATCTACGTTATCCTTTTCTATAGATTCTTGTTTTCTTTTTCTTTTGTACTGAGGATTTGGGTGTTACTGCCTTTCTTTCCTCATTGGCAGATATATTTTTAAAAGTTTGTCTTCCGTTTTTACTTCGTAAATTTGCCGTATTTCCGAAGCACTTTCCTTCTACCTTATTATTTAGCCTACTAACTAAAATATTTTCCTCCATACCAGGCCCATTAATTTTTCACTGTCTCATTTAACTACGCTCATCAGAAAAAGAACACATGTTTATTATCTGTTTCAATCGTTGGGTGTCCATAGTACACATTACCGATATCACGGCGTACGACAATTCTTATGTTTTTGGGGTGAAAGAATTGTGCGTTTGAGGTCCGCGTAAGATTTACTTTAGTTTAAAATCCGGGGCTTGTTTCCTTTTTCGATCTGAAAAAAAACGTAGGTTGAAGGTGAAAATAAACGAAGGAGTTCAGATTCTTTTTTCAAAACGTTGAGCGAAGTCAAATCTACTTTCACTTCAGAGTATTATATGCCTTGCAGTTTAATTTTTTTTTGAGAAAATATACTGCAGACTTTTAGTTTTACATCTTTTATTAGGTTCATATTTGGAAAAAGATTTCAGGTGGTCACGAGGGGCTTACTTTCGGATTTATTCGTTGGAATTCTTTTCACTGGCTCTTCTATGTTGTTAGAAATGGGGAAAAACGTTTGAAAGAAGGGATTCTTTCGACTGGACTATTTAAAACGCTTCCTTGTTTCGACCGATGATTTTTTCAGTTTAGAGAACAACAAAAAGCGATTCTTTTTAAGAAATCGATTTTTTCAATTTGAGTAAATAAAAGGATTCTTTCGTTTCGATCGGTGATTCTTCCGGTATAGAGAACTATTTGTATTTATGGAATCGAACAGTCCGATTCTTTTGGTCGCTGAGTTTTCCGGATTAGCAAACAATTTGTGTCGAGAGAATCGATTCTGATTCGGACCTTTTCGTTCGTTTTGGGTTGTAACTCTCCTGGTGTAGAGAATGATTTGTATCTAGGAAACAATTCTGAGTTACATCATTTTGTTTCTTAACAGTTTCCGGTTTGATGAATAATTTTTGAATTTGTTTTTAATTCTTACGGAAAACTTGTTCCCCGGTTTTCTTATAAATTCATTTCGAAACGTTCACGAATCTTATTGCATTTCTACACTTCGGAGTAAGGTAAGATTTTCTGACAGAACACGAACCTTACCGAGGCACCGTGATGAAGTTTAGATGTCTAGAAAAACTTAATTCTGACTGATCTATTCAGAAAATAGGCTCTTTCATGGAATGAATTCTATTCACGAAATATCAGTTCGACAACGACTAAGTGTGCTGATTCTTTCTTTTCGAATAAATTGTTCACAAACGACACATCCCTACCCAAAATAGGAAATTCCTTCAAGCGAAGATGTACCACCTGTGAAGTTAGGAAAGGTGTAGAAACTAAAAGTTAGGAAAAGCTTGTTTCAAAACTTTTATTTTATAATTAAATTGAAAACCGTTTGCAAAATTATTTTTCTATAGGAATCAATTCAAATTTTTATATTAGAGATTACCAATATTTATGATAGGCACTGCGAGCCATTGACAATGTTTATAAAACGATGTGTTACTTTTTCACTGGAAACTACCTCACTTTGTGGTAGTTGCATTTTATCTGGCTAAGTCTACTTTGTTTCCTTGCGGAACATGACTGACTTTCTCTCGAATTTACATGGAAAGACAAAGCCAAAAAAACCTTTTGGGTGAAACTTAATTTATTCGTAAATAAAAAATCCATGGGTAAATTTTTACCGAAAATATATTATGAGAGCTTAGGTTTACCTTTAGATTTTTGCTTAAATTAAACGTTTCTAACAAGAAATACCGGCAAAGTTTCGGCTTACAAGGAAAATCTTGCGATTTGTTTTGATACCTTTGGAAAGAAAATAAGAGACATATTACAGATGGGGAACTAAAGCTGTGGAAGGTAAACTTCTATGAAATAGAGATTTGTTATCTAATTATTCCTATTATCTTCCGGGAACCATTCGTTGAAATATGGAGAAGAAACCAAGCTAGTGCAAGTGACGGACGATAGTAGACTGGAAAATCCTACCAAGGCTTCAGTCGTGATGTGCTGGTAACGGGTTTGCTGTTAGGACAACAACTACTGTGTACGTTTTGTTGGTCTTTAGACGATGTTTTTGGACACCACGGTGGTCTTAGACGTCTTGGTTTGTCTTCAAAACTAGTATCACCGAGACTGAAACAACGCAAAGACTTTCGTACAGTGTTATTGTCCACTGTTTCCTGCCTTAAGCTAAACACGTTCTCTTGCTACAACTGACGTGTTTAGCACCCGAGTAGCACATGTACCGGACTCCATCCTCTGCACCACTGAAAACGTGATGTGGTTACGTGATAAAAGTATATCATCAGCGTTGATTTTTTTTACGTTATCGCGATAACCACTAGAAGCTGCAGTACATTTGGCGCGGCAATTGAAGCCGAAAATTTTCATTTTGCATAAAGTATGCTAGGCGGTGGGAACGTCTGGATAACTTATCTATGTACATTCTTTAAGAAATGTGGAAGTCAGGCTGTTCTATAAAACAGATTTGCATCCCTTTTCCAAAGGAGTTTTGCATAACACAATTATATTCTATGACAGCTCAAACCTATTCAAAATTACTATTAATATTTTTATATTTACAGATATCAAACTGAACAAAAAATGCTTTTTGGTTGTTTGGTTATCAATTGAAGTAATGGTTTTGTAAATCCTCACGGAAAAGAGCAATAGAAATACAAATATTACTAAAATCATATCGTAAAATAAAGAAATGTACCAATTTTGCGATCTAATGAAGCGCGATAATTTATTAATACTTTATTGGTTGCTGTATGTTTTGTAATTGTAATAGATAACTGAACGAGGTCTGATTATAACAACTGTCGCTTTTTTCGTTTACATTCTCCACTTCAGTACTATTTGTAAGATTAAAATAAATAGTTGCACACTTGTAATTCTTTGTCAACCCACAGGAACAGTCGCAACACAGATTGGCAAAAGTGGCCTTCACGATATCCTCCTTAATAAAAACTAGGATAAAAAATTTTGATCTGAAATTGATTACTCTCTCAGAATATAAAAGAAAATTGATATTTGAAAGTACTCACTGTATTTATTCATTCGAATTAAGTTAAAACGTAATTTCTTGGTTTTCGGATCAATTACACGAGAGGTTACCTTTACTTTTAAGATTCCGAAGTAATAAAAAAATTGTCCATGGTGTCATCGTAGGTTACATTAATTGTGTCGAGCGTTGGACGACTTCAATAAAGCTAAGCACGTCGCTTGAAATAGGTTTGGCTGTTGTTATTTTATTATGATCTTTATCTGATTCTGATCATTTCTTTTTAAATATAGTTCCGACCTCATCTCATTTAGGTACATATATTGAACGAATTCCTTTCCTACAAATATGAATGATTCTGCTTGCTAACAATCCAATGATATTTCCACATCCTCTCAAGTGAAAACTTCTGTATGTTAAAATACAGGATGTGCCGTATAAAAGAGGCCCGAGTATAGTGAACGACAACAGTCAGGCAATGTGTGGCTGTGATCAGGTTGTAAATAAACAAAGTGAAACGACACATAGGAACTACTTAAAGAGATCTGATTCCGTAGTACAGCAGAAAATAATAATAAAAAGAAATAATAATGAAGAACACACGGAATACCTTATGTCCACCGGAAAGAAATAAACTTCCCAAAGGTGAAAATTATCCATATCTGTTAAGTAGTTTTCGACATTACCTCAAACACACAAAGTTTGTCTCTTTGCACACTGCTCAACAAAATTAGGGGAACACCTTTTTAAGCGATTTTATTCGAAGCAGTTGGGTAAAATCTTATTGATCTGTCAAAAGATTCCTCCGAATAATGAAAACAACTGTAGAAAGTAGTTCGACATGCAAATTAGCAACAATGACTTCAAAAGTTACGTCGATGCGACAATCACATAAAACGGGTGGTTCTTTCGGAACTGTATTCTTGTACCGCTGATCGCGGGGGAATCAGTTTATTGCGTTACCTCATGTCAGCATGCTGAATCAACACGATTTGCCAGAAAGCACCGCGTGGCTATCCATAGGTAGGTTGGAAGCCGGTCAAAGTCAACGGCTAGTAACGTCTACCAATGGAGTGAGCCGAAGTGTAATTGCACTCTTGTGGAGTCGGTTCCAAGATACGGGAAGTGTTCGACGACGTTCTGGTCAAGGTCGTTCACGAGTTACCACCTCAAACGATGGCTGTTATTTGTCATTAACAGTCCTTCGGAACAAGGGTCAAAATGCCACCCAGCTGCAAAGACAACTTTTAATGACAACCGTAAGAAGAGTATCAACACAAACAATTTATAGGCGCCTGCTCGCACGTGAATTGTATGCACGTAGGCCAGGTATTTGTGTCGCACTCACCTCCCGACATCATATGGCTCGAAGAATCTGGGCTGAAGAACGCTGTGATTGGGAACCCTCCGCGTGGAGCCAAGTTCTCTTCTCCGACGAGTCCAGATTCCGCCTAGAGCCAGATAATCGACGACTTCTTATATGGAGAGGACGTGGAACCAGATACAATTCAGCTCATGTCCAAGAAAGATCGCGTTTTGGTGGAAGCGGTGTGCTTGTTAGGGCAGGAATAAGTGTAGGTGGACGTACTGACGTGTACGTCATACGGAATGGGTCCCTGAATGCTCAAAGGTACAGGGACGAAATTCTTAGACCCTTGGTCTTGCCTTACATTGCTTCCATCGGCGATTCAGCCTCTTATATGGATGAGAACGCCCGACCTCATCGAGCGTGCCTTGTGAATCAGATGCTTGAAGAGGAAGCAATGGAGCGTATGGAGTGTCCGGCATGCTCCCGGATTTTAATTCGATCGAACATGCTTGTGACACATTAGGAAGACGCATTGCTACTGGACCGCAACCTCCGTTGACTCGCATTCAGTTGACAAATGCCCTGCTTGAAGAGTTGGGAAGAATCCACCGAAACTTCCTCGACCACCTGATCAATTCAATACCCCACAGATGTGAAGCCGTCTTGCACGTTCGAGGTGACCACACACTTATTAGACAGATGACAAAGTTCGTCAATGCTTATTTTTTCTTCTCGAAAAGATATGGGTAATAATGATTTTTTATGACACCAGTGTGTTTCCTGTGAAAATGATCTTTGTTACAGTAAAACATGATTTTTCACCTGTTCAATCCTTTATTTTCTTGTCCCTTCCATAAATATATTTTTATAGTGTGCTGCATATTTACCAGCAGTTGTCTGTTCTCGCTATATCAACTGCTCACCTAAATTGGTTGAGCAGTGTATATTATCTGGATAATTATTAGTATAGATAAACGAAATAACCTATGTTCACCGGAAAGTAGTAAGTTTCACAACGGTGAAAGAATTATCCGAATCGGTTCAGTAGTTTCCGAGATTAGTAAAAAAAATTCCTTAATCTATCGTGACCTGCTTTCTTTCACGTTAGGTGTGATCAGGTTGTATGTAAACAAAGCGGAACAAGGCACGGGAAATCGGGAACTACTTGAAAGCGATCTGACTCGGTAGTACAGCCAAACAAATAAAAATAATAATAATAAATAAACGAAATAGCCTATGTCCACCGGAAAGAAATAATCTTCCCAACGTTGAAAGAATGATCCAAATCGGTTCAGTAGTTTTCGAGATTACCTCAAACACACAAATAGTTTCTATCTTTATGTATTAGTATAGATTAAACGATACCAAAAAAATTGTTAAAACCAATCCGGTAAAATAAAACACATTTGTAACCACATTGTGTGGTTATCTAGACACAATATAATTTCAGATCACTGAAAGAATGTCTCAATACTTCAATTCAAGCCCGTCAACAAGGGGTATGCAGATGTTTATGCAATAATGAGGAACGTCAACGTTAAATTCCTATACGGGTAATTCTAATTTTTGGTAAAGAATGCTTTGGCCACCAGGGAGCATAAGGGATAATTGTCCTTCTGATGTACTTGCCATAAAATCTGAGATTCTAAAATCTCGTTTGAAATAATTCGTTCATGGACCAATGCCTATGATATCTATAAACTTTCTCGGAATATTTTCTTCTTAAAATACTGCATGGTTTCTCCGGCCAGGTGGTGTAGATATATAACTTTTTCTTGTTAATATCTCTGCTTCTAGGAGTACGGTTCAAAAAACACTTTCTTTGTCGGATAGTGTTTCCGCTGCAAAAT